>OZ004706.1:130469294-131811794 GCA_963924515.1 Vespertilio murinus | reverse complement strand
AACACACACATGGAGAAGACAGTGGGAAAGCAGACACCGTTTCATTCCCTGAGCTGCATCTCGCATATATAAAATTATCAAATAAACGTTTACTTTTTTGTCTTTCTGAATTTGGTTTTCTATTGCTTCATCTCTCCTTTTTTTTTTAAATCATCATGACAGTGACTCCATCAGCCTTGATTCCTGAGTGACTACCTTGATCGTATCCTGCCTGCTATTAAACAAAACCCTTTAACTTCCACGGCTAAAAGTCCATTTGAAAGGAAGATTTTATTGGACCACTGTTAGCAAATCAATAAATAGCCACTATTTATTTATTGATTTGCTAACAGTGGCCCAATAAAATGCAGTCTAAACCACCAGTCTCATGTCTTCAATGGGGAAGGCAGCATGCTGTCTATATTTTTCCTGGAGTTTTAAAAGTGTTTTTATACATCAAGTAGGGTGGAGAAAAAACGTAAGCCACCATTTTGAAATAATTTAATTAGTAGAGAGAATATGGGAGAAGGTAAAATGGGACTAGTTCTGGGATAGGGACCACGGGATCTGCAAGGAAGACCTGTTTTGTGGGTTAGCTGTGGGCAGCAGAGTGGAAGTTCGTGTGCAAATAGAACGTGGATACTCTTGGGTATCTATGGCTCCTGACTATTCTTTCCTTTTGATCATCAGGGAAATGGCCACATAGAAATTAATCCTAAATTTCAACAGACACACTGTAATGTGAGCAGTCTTTTTCAGAGGTCGTCCACAGCGTGTTTTAAAAATTCTTGCAGCACAGCAGTTGAAATATGCCACTTTCTTTTTTTAATTTTATTTTAGTAAGCACTTTTGTATTTCTTTACAGAAAGTCTTACACAGTATGAGTTTTGAAAAACCCATATGTTAGTCTACATAGTAGGCTTTTAATTTCCATTTTTAAAGTTACTTACTATATGACAGTATATTGCACATATGCTCTTCCAAAATCTTCCTATCTCGGGACTCTTACACATAAAATTTTATAACACTGTCTGCAGAGACTAACATTATAGTATACAGAAAGCAAGAGGGAACATTTGCACCATCTACATACTTTAGAACGTGAGAATCCCACATCTAATTTAAAATTTTCTGTGTCACATTTAAGTAAAATGAAAGTCAGACATGATTATATATTATACTTAATCCAATATAGATAAAATATTATTTCAACAAATAACCAATGTAAATAATTTTTAATGAGATGCTTTGCCTTTTTTTTAGTCTAAGTCCTTGGATTCAGGTGTGGATCCAACACATAAAACCACCTTCAGTGCTCGGGCACCACGTGGTGGCGGTGGTGGTGGTGACTGTGATGAATACGAGGAGCAGTGTGGCCAGAGCTAGAGCTTACTTTTTTGCTTGTAACATAATATTTCTCTGACACATAATTTATTTTATATTTAACATCAAGGAAGATTTTTTTTTCTAACTCTATGAATATGTTCAATCATTTGAAGAAACATTTTTCAGGTCAACTTTCTCTGCTTCACGTACTAAAAACTGCCTACTCAACCTATGGTTTACTTGTTACCAAATGTATTATTTGACTTTGTACAACTTCAGGGCCAACTCCCAAGACGAATATATCAGATAATGACTATTTAGGGTTTAATCTTAGAATGGTCTGATTTAAAATATATTTCAGAAATATACTGTGTTCATAAAATCAATCTCTGTTATTTTATGCCTTGATCTGTAACTAAGTCTTAGGATAAGTAATAATACAGCTAACAAAATGCGTACAGTATTGAACTGCTCAATTTGAGGAATTACTTTGCACATTTTTTACATCTTGTCTGCAACACAACTTACTTATCTGTAAAGTGGGGATAATATATAGTACCTACTGTATAGGAACATTGTAATAATTAATTAGCTAACACATAGAAACACTTAGAACTATGACTTTTATGTAAACAAGTTTTCAATAAATGTCAGCTCTTATTATTGTTGTTGTTTTATATATCCTGTTTTTTTAAACTCCTCACCTGATATCATTTTTCCATTAATTTTTAGAAAGAGTGAGAAGGGGAGAGAGATGGGAGAGAGAGAGAAACATTGATGTGAGAGAGTTACATCAATTTGTTTCTCCCACATGCGCTCAGACCAGGATTGGGAATGAACCTGTAACCCAGGGCCATGCCCTTCACCAGAAATCGAACCAGTGACCTTTTGTTGGGAGGACAGCCACTCTACTATTTATTGAGTTACACCAGCCAGGGCCAATTACTGTTTTTTGTTTGTTTGTTTATTTTTGTTTTTTAAGTACAGGCTTAACTCACTTTATTCTTCTTGTATAAACATATGTGGTGGCCACAGCTGGAGCTTGAGTCTTGTGCAGAGAAACTCTCGTGTGGGTCTTCACAAGATGGACGGTGAACTACTGATAGAGATTTGGTAAATGCAGTCTCTTCCCAAAGTTTGGGTGTGAGAAAGTTGGAGGTCTTAGAGATGGCATCAAAGGTGGCCTTGATGAAGTTGCCCGTAGTGGCAGTGCCACCCTGGTCGAGGTGTAGCAGTAGTCTTTACCAGCCACCAGCAGCAGCTTGTTGAGCAAAGGGGCTGAGATAATGCCAAGGCCCTTGGGGGTGGGCATAGGTACGGAGTTGGGGATGGGGATGGGATTGGGGATGGTGATGGGGTGCATGGACACAGAGCCACAGTGGCTGTTCACCTCGTAAGGGATGGTGTGGAACTTGCTGATGTTTCCCCAATAGCCTCATGCACAGGGACAATAGAGAGCTTGACCAGAATTATGGCTCCATGGATAGCAGTGGCTATTCCTTTTGAACACTTAGCACTCAGATCAACATGTCCATTGTAGTCTGCAATGGTGACAAAGGCCTTGAACCAGGTTCTCTGGCCAGTGTGGGCCTGCTTTTACATGGGCATAATCTTCAAAACCTCCATTTTGAGGGATGTTCCCAAATAAAAGTCAATAATCTCAGATTTCTTGATGGGCATGGAGAAGAGACAGTCTACTCCAGGAAGTTGATCTTCTTATCTTTAATAAGGTGGCCCAGCTTGGTGGCAAGGATCTAATTCTTGTCCCCAGCCTGGTCTCTGAGAGCTCTGCAGCCTCAGCTGCACCCAGACCTTAGCCTTACCTAACCCAGGTGCCCCTGCATAGCCTCCCCAGAAGCTGCAGCCTTCTAGTCCAGGGCCTCCAGCAGCACCCGCATCATTTGGCATTTGGTGTTTCCTTGGGAAAGCAGGACGATTGCTGTGTTATCAGAATGTTTTCCTGAATTGAAAGTTACTGTGAAAATAGAGCTATTGTGAGTATACTATTACTATTGTTAGACTAGGCAGCTGGATACATATGAGCTGGGAAAGGCAGTTGGGGCTTGGAGGGAGTGTGTATGAGTCATGACAAACTGAAAACAGGCAATGAAGTTGGCAGGCCCTTTGTGAGCAGGAACAATTCAGAGCCCCTCCAGGATGTGGTTTAAACGGTGGCACAGCACTGAAATGAAAGAGTCTTATGTAAAGATACATTTTTTGAGATATGGGGCGGGGCTTACTTCTTTCGTAGGGTCATTCTAGCCTAGGGATATAAATCCTCTAAACTCCCAAATATCGGACAATCAGTACTGTCTTAGCCAGAGGAGCTACTCACTCAGGTCCTAACTGAGTGCATTTATTTCCTACAAAAAGTCCTTGCCTACATGTGCTGCCATTTGTTGTCTCTTGTTTGAATTTATTCCTATAAGCAAGAACTAGGGATGCAGAGTACTGTCTTTGGCCAGAGGCCCACTTGACCACCACTGACACTATTACTCAATAGTATTACTATTTTGAGTATTGTGTATTACAGATATAATTTGTGCATACATAAAATTATATATAGCCAAAACCGGTTTGGCTCAATGGTAGAGTGTTGGTCTGCGGACTGAAAGGTCCCGGGTTGATTCCGGTCAAGGGCATGTACATTGGTTGCGGGCACATCCCCGGTAGGGGGTGTACAAGAGGCAGCTGGTCAATGTTTCTCTCTCATTGACGTTCCTAGCTCTCTATCTTCTCCCTTCCTCTCTGTAAAATATCAATAAAATATATTTTTTAAAATTATATATATACAATTATATATATACAAATATATATTATATATACATATATACAAATATATATGTTTCTATATATATAGAAACTGGAGTATAAATCATCATTTTTTTCTATCAAATAACGTAACTTAAAAATTATAAAATGACAAGAGGTAAATAATCCACTATTTTCCATCTTTTCCCATTTCCTTGTAAAGGAAACATTTTCAACATTCTTACATGGTTTAATTTTAATTTATATTATCACTTATTAATGCATTATCGCTTTCTTGTCAAACCTGATTATACCAGAGGCCCAGTGCACAAATTTGTGCACAGGTGGGGTCCCTCTGGGTGGCCTGTGGAGATCGGGCCAAAGCCTGTAGTCCAACGCCACCTGCAGCTCCTACCTGCTGCTCCCGCTCATTCTGGCCCCACTGCATCTGCTGCAGGCTCATGCCCAATCAGTCCAAATCAGAAAAGGCTTGTGCCACTGCAGCAGCAGCGTTTGACAGCCAGGAACCCTGTGTCTGGTGCCCTCCTGATGGGAGTGGCCCAGACACAGGGTTCCTGGTTGTTAAACGTGGGATCAGGCTGAAACTGGCTCTCCAATATCCCCCAAGGGGTCCCAGATTATGAGAGGGTGCAGGCCTGGCTGAGGGACCCCACCAGTGCATGATCGGGGCTGGGGAAGGACCACCCACAGGAGAGCTCTAGGGCATGCCCAGCCCCATCTAGCCCAGTGCTGATGATCACCAGCTGGGGAGGGATGCAGGAGGTTGGCCAGCCAGGGGAGGGGGTGGTACTGCAAAAGGACCCCAGGGTATGTCTGGCCCATCTTGTGCAGTCCTGATCAGCCAGACCCCAGCAGCAAGCTAACCTACCAGTTGACTGTCTGCCCCTGATGGTTCATGTATGTCATAGCCAATGTTGAGCAGCCTTACCATATCATTAGCATATTATACTTTGATTGGTTGAACAGTTGACCGGTCACCAGACAAATGGACACTTAGCATAGTAGGCTTTTATTATATAGGATTGGGGTAATTTCAACTACTTACCTGCCCTTGGCAGGTATGTCAGAGAATGCTTATGTTCTGGAAAATTCTTAGAAAAAGATTCATGGCTGATAATTGTGTTCCGTTATAATAGAACTTACCTGGTTAGATAAATACATCACACATGATTTTATGTGTTCATAAATAGCAGTGTATCTCTTAAGGTGGTGGTGGATGGAGGGCATTGAGAGTGGTATAACTGCATCTGTGTGAACTATAGATTATCAGCACTCACAAGAAAAGTAGTAACTCTTCTTAAAAGGCAGAAAATACCTAGACCTTGACATACTGTTTGATAGAATAGTTCAGCAATTTATTAGTGTCACATTTTTTTACTATTTCTGATTGCATAGTTGGTGGGCAGGCTAAAAGTTGGCAAGATGGGAAAATGGAGCTTTTACAGCTTGTAGGAAAGAGGATTTAATGCTACTCCGAGTAAATGAATAGTTGCTCATATACAGTTTAGGTACCACAAAGAAAGTAATCATTCTGACACTGGCTGGAAGATAGCCTAAACAGGGAAGTTACTCATGAATCTATTACTCAATATGTTTGGTGATGTATTCTTTTCTCCAAACCAATCATTATTCTTGTAATTATTCCCAGTGCTGTGCAAACTTTCCCTAAAATCAATCCACTGTGGGACATCATGTTAAATGAATCCCTGGAGTTTAGAGATTTCTCTAGGGGTGCTTACTGGCTCTCTACCCAGAGTTTTAGAAAGGGTCTGAAGTAGGATTTCTACCCCCTTATCATTTCTCTTGGGATAGATAGTACCTTGAATACTTTCTATGCCCCTCACTTCACTTACCCTGTCCTCTCCCAGTCCAGGCTATATGACAGGATTCACTTTTATCTAGCTCTGTGTAGAAAGTCTTAAGTCCAATAAATATACCATGAATTAAAGTGGTAAGGAGTATCTTATATTAAAAAAAAAAAGACTAAATCAACCAAACATCACTTCCTTTGGGTCAAACATCATCTTACCTAATAAAAGAGAAGCATGCAAATTAACCATTCCTCCACTACACCCACAGCCAATCAGAGTGAGCATGCAAATTAACCCAACAAAGATGGAGGCTAATTTGCATATGCAGGCGTGGAGCAGGACTCCTGCTATGAGGGGAAGCGGGGGCAGTGGAGGGAGCTATAGGAGTGGTGCTCCAGACAGAAGCAAGGACTTACTGGCTCCCAAGTGGGCTGGGAGCGGGCACATGCCAGCTGCCAGACAGCTGGGAGTAAAGCCAGGGGAAGGAAAGCCTATTCTTGCACAAATGTCATGCAATGGGCCTGTAGTCTATGAATAAAAGTAGTATAGAGCCGAAACTGGTTTGGCTCAGTGGTAGAGTGTCGGTCTGCGGACTGAAAGGTCCGGGGTTCGATTCCGGTCAAGGGCATGTACCTTGGTTGCGGGCACACCTCCAGTAGGGGGTGTGCAAGAGGCAGCTGGTCGATGTTTCTCTCTCATCGATGTTTCTAGCTCTCTATCTCTCTCCCTTCCTCTCTGTAAAATATCACTAAAATATATATATATATTTTTAAAAAAGTAGTATAGAAAATGTGCAAATGTGTTTATTTTCTAATTTTAACAAGCAAACCGCACGCCTAATATATGGCAAAATCAATGAACTAACGGGTCACAACAACATGTGAAATACATACTTCCTCTTTTGCCTATCTATGCCATGTCAAGAAAGAGTAAAGGTTTCCTAAATATTTTTTATTAGAAGGAAGAGCCATGATTATTGTATTGACTAAGAAAATTTCCTCTCCGATTCTTATGAGAGAATCTTCTAGAACATTTAAAAATTAATCATGTAGCCCGCACGTCAGTATGTTTCCTAGGTATAAACAATTTGATTCCTGCAGCAGTGCCAGGTAATGATTTGAACTGTTTTTCTACAGAGCTCACAGATGTACATTCGGCACTGAAAATATATTGCCAGTTGGAACCAGATACACTAAAGAAATTTTTCTGTGGAGCTAGGAGCAGGCCTCTACCCAAGGTTCATCCCAACTCATTTTTCTCCCTGGGAATCTTTAGTTATAATGTTTTTATTTCCCAAAGTTACTTTTTTTTTGTAAGCTAAAAGAAAAGAAATAGAGCATAAAATTATGTTACACAGTTGAGCATGAGTTAAATGGACCAAAGAAAAGAAAAGAATAAAGAAAATAAACAAATATAAATAAAATACAAGGGTGAACAAAATTATGTTACATTATGGACCAAAGACAATCACCCTTGAACTATGTAGCATACCCTAAGGGATGATAAGCTTTATTAGTCAATAGAGAGTTTTAAACATCTCATTCTCCCCATCATCTTAAGGAGAGACATGTGGGAGCCCCACACACAATTAAGATCGCCTTTGCCAAAACATAATGTGATACAGGCTATGAATTTGATTACCTTTTTGTTTCTGTTTATTGTTTGTTTGGTTGATTTTGTTTTAGCATATTTAATATGTTTAGGATTTGGTCTTCTTTTGTTATTGGTTTTTACATTGTGGGTTGAGGATCTTGAAAAACTATGAGTAATCCCCTCTATTAAATGGGATTTGTAAAGAAACTCTAGGAAGACTTCTGAAGCCCCTCAGACAAATGAGAATCCAATGTAAGGAAGAACCAACGGCCCCTAATGGAGAAACTGAGTTCCAGGATTCTGGAAGTACAATAGAGGTTTTTCTATTCTTTGAACTAATCTAAAATGTGTATGAGGATTGGATTCTGATTTTCCAGACAATGGCACATTGATCTTCCCCAGAATAAGTGTAAGCTTCTAAGGATAAAACACTATGCAAATAGAAATACAATATTTACAAGCTACCAGGATGAAGAAAATTATCTTACATCATGAACCATTTTACACCTGAAACGCAGAACAGTATAAAGGTAAGTCTGAAGTTTTTATTAATGCATAAAAAAGGACCGGTAAAAAAATGTTAATATATATTTTCCCATTAGTAAAACTTTAACAAGCAAAATTTATCTTAAAGTAAACTGATCCACATTTAAGTAAATGTTGTATTTCTGTGTGGTTAAACTCCTGTGTTTCTCTGTTTATTGTTGGAAACTCTTAGGTTAGATAACTTCTGAGAAATATTCATATTCAGTGCATCCCGGTGTACTGTTTTGTTTTATGTTTTATTTTTATTTTTTTTGCTTTTAGTGAGAGTTAAGTATAGGGGAGGAAGAGAGAAAGCAATGTTGATGTAAGAGAGAAACATCACTCAGTTGCCTCCAATATGCACCCCACCTGGGGACCAAACTGCAACCTGAGTGTGTGTCCTGACAGGAAACCTGACAGGAAATCGTACCAGTGACCTTTCAGTGCATGGGATGATGTAAGAGCCATGTTTTTAAAACGCTAATATGTACTGTATTTGTAAAAAGAAAGATGGTTAATATAGTGGGGAAAATGAATAAATATAACTTAAATACACAGACTATAACCCCAAACTTGAGACTATCCAGGATAGACTACTGTAATGTCCTGGGAGTGTTTCATTTTATATTCTCTCCTAAAACCATCTCAGTGGCTGGCATATAATTGGGAATCCATACTTCGTTGTTTACTTTCAGTAATAAGATCAACAATAAAATGCTCCTTGTGGTGCCAGAATGTCAGACCAAGGGGCAAATAACAATATTGAGTGATGAGAGGCAATAGCTTTAAAAACAGAGTCAATAAAAATTGGGATCTGCATCTGGGATGTCTTTGGGCTGCCTCTGGGGAAAGATCTGGGAACCAGAATTTAGTCCTGAGTAGAGTTTGTTAACAGGAGTAAAAACAAAAACAAACAAACAAACAAACAAACAAAAACAACAATGATGTCCTAATAGTTCTAGGCTGATTTAAAAAATGGAGTTATCAAATAGATGCATAGTTAATATCATCAGGAACAAGACTCAACCTGAATTTCTGGCAAGGCTTTAAAGCTGAAACTCACAGCATTGACCTTGGAGCTCTTTGCTGCCCACTGACATGGCTCCCCTCCACAGTGGCAGTGCAGGGGAGAAACACAGAACCTGGGAGGACCCTGGCAAAGCTTTTGTTCTCTATAGTCTTTAATGAGATGTGGAACTCTCTTACATTTTAGATAATTTTGCCAAACACCTGGATAATGCTTAAGTCTTCTTTACAGAGTTTGATGTCAAAAGTAGTTCAAGACTGTCTGATAAATTTATCTTCACAAATTCACAATATATCAGAATTCAAAAGTGTGGAATAAAACCAATATCTAGCACTTTTCAAATATGTAACATAGTATTATTAATTATGTGTAATGATGGATATGTGATAGACATTGTAGTGGTCATTTCTTAATGCATACAAATATTGGGTCAATATGTTGTATACCTGGAACAAATATAAGACTATATGTTAATTATATCTCAATTATAAAAACAAATCAAACAAACAAAAACTAAAACCAAAATCAATCTTATAAAAATGGCATGGAAATCAGGTAGACATTGTCAAAGACATTTTGATGTATGTCTATGTTTGGGCTCACTAAATGAATGAATTTAGGTTTTCTTATCTATAAAATGGAGAACATAACTATACTTCACAATGTGGTAAAAATATCAGTGTTCTCATGTAACTATAAGCACACCTCTGGAGGTTCTGTTACAAAATTAATACTCAATAAATGTTCACTATAAATAATCTCAATGTTTAGCATGAATTATATGTTCCTCATAACATTATCCTAATATATAAAAAGCCAGGGGCCATCACGACAGAAACAACCAGATGGATGACTGAACACAGGCTGTGTGGGGCAATGAAGCTGGCAGGGGTTGGTGAAGGACAACCAAACCACTGAACAGCAAGCTATGTGGGGTGATCAGACCAGTAGGGGAGGGGGCAGTTGGGGGTTACCAGGCTTGCAGGGGGAGCAGTTTGGGAAAAACAGGACCACAGGGGGGCAGTTGAGGGCAATAAGTCCCGCAGAGGGAGCAGTTAGAGGTGATCAGACTGGCAGCGGGGCAGTTAGGAGTGATCAGATGGGCAGTCAGGTGAGCAGTTAGGAGCCAGTGGACCCAGGTTGTGAGAGGGATGTCTAACTGCCAGTTTAGGCCTGATCCCAGGAATTGGATCAATTCCTGAAGGATTCTGAGAGTGCAGGCTAGGCTGAAGGGAACCCCACCCATGCACAAATTTCATGCACCCGGCCTCTAGTCTGCTTAAATGACCATTACTACTGGACCACCAGATGACCAGCTTTTAGCTATGATGCACACTGACCACCAGGGGCCAGATACTCAACGCAAGAGCTGTCCCTGTAATCAGTGAGCTACTACCACTACCACAGCCAACCTCCCATGGTAGCCAACCTCCCACGGTTCCTCCCCCTGGTTGGCCAGCCCTGATTGGCCCTGAGCACCAGGCAGGCCCAGGGACCACACCCATTCATGAATTTGTGTACCAGGCCTCTAGTATCTATAATTGATAATATTAAAAATGAGAGTTATCATTTATTTAGGTATTATTCTTCTTTAAATATATTTTATTGATATTTTACAGAGAGGAAGGGAGAGAGATAGAGAGCTAGAAACATCGATGAGAGAGAAACATCGACCAGCTTCCCCTTGCACACCCCCTACCGGGGATGTGCCCACAACCAATGTACATGCCCTTGATTGGAATCGAACCCAGGACCCCTCAGTCCGTAGACCATCACTCTACCACTGAGCCAAACCGGTTTGGCTAGGTATTATTCTTATTTTAATAAATAATATTTCAGTAATGTGAAAGGGAGCATGCCAAATTACCAGGAAATACTTTTATTGAATGACTAGCTTGTTGAATACAGACATTTTTTTTTGGAGTTTTAGTTTAAGAACTGAGACTGCCCTACAGCTACTTTGCCATAAAGCTTTTGACAGATATTTGACAAGTTTTCTTCCAGAAAGAGTAACAATTTTACTGAGCTTCTTTAGTGACATATATTATAATGGTGTTAACTGCTGGTTTCTATTGTTGCTGGTAAAGTGAAATTTTTAATATTAAATGAGAAACTATATTGTTTTTTGAATAAAAGATATATAATTTCCTTAGGCCGATTTTGTTTTAGGGTATTTATCATTTCACATTGAGTAGTGATGTACTTTAAATATATTTAAGTCACTTTTGCTTTCACCCTTTGGTTTTCATTCATCTTTATTTATCTATTTTTAAAAAATGTATCTTTATTGTTGAAAGTATTATAGATATCCTCTTTTTTTCCCTTCTGGCCTGCCCCCGCCCACTACCCCAGGCCTTCACCCTTCATTACACATTTTGTCTGTGGCCATGGGTTATGCATATATGCATACAAATTCTTTGGTTAATCTCTTCCCACACACCAGCACCTCCCCACTTTTCCTCTGAGATTCTTTAGTCTGTTCCATGCTTCTATTTTATTCAGAAAATTTATTCTGTTCTTTATAGTTCACATATGTGTGAGATCAAGAGATATGTATCTTTCTCTGACTGGATTATTTCACTTAGCAAATGCTTTCCAGGTCATTTGTCTTTAAATTTTATTTTTGATGAATTAAATATTGCTGTAGAAACCATGTCTTTTATAATTACACATTTTAGTTTATTTTATTAACCAATTTCATATATGATTTTTTCCAAACTTTTTTTTTGGAATACATTCACACTTATAGAACAAAAACTGAAATAGTTCAATGAATACTTGTATAACTTTTGTTCAAATCAACAATTTTAAATTTTTGACACATTTTTTTCTCTAGCTCTTTCTGTCTTTCCCCATCTCTAAACACACGCGCGTGCACACACACATACACACACAGATAAGTTTTTATATTTTCTGCTCTAAATGTTTTCACATATGTCTAAGAATAAGGACACTTTTTAAATGCCTTAATACAATTATCATATCTAAATTTAGCAGCAATAAATATTTTATATCTAAGAATTTAATACTGATAATATAGTCTGTCATGTAGTTTATGTTCTAATTAGTTAATTTATTCACAACTTTTCATACACACACACACTCACATGTTTTAATTTCCTTATCTAGGAGGATAATCAAGAAGCACACATTACTTTGGGTTGTGATATATCATTAATTACCTTCACTTTACAAGTCTCTGGGCTGTTTTCCTCTCCTCCCTCCCTCCCTCCTTCCCTCCCTTCCTCCCTCCCTCCCTCCCTCCCTCCCTTCCTCCCTCCCTCCCTCCCTCCCTCCCTCCTTCCTTCCTTCCTTCCTTCCTTCCTTCCTTCCTTCCTTCCCTCCCTCCCTCCTTCCTTACTTCCCTCTTTCCTTCCTTCCTTCCTTTCTTCCTTCCTTCCTTCCTTCCTTCCTTCCTTCCTTCCTTCCTTCCTTCCTTCCTTCCTTTCTTCCTTCCTTCCTTCTTTCTTTTTTTTAATTTTTTTATAAAACTGATATTTTGAAGGTTTAAGGTCATTGATTCACCAAATGTCCTGTGTCTGATGATTTTTCTCATTAGATGCAAACAGTTCGGACATTACATTCAATCCATGACATTTAATAGTACTTCCCATTGCATCACACCAGGAAACACATCATGTTTGTCCCATTGCTGGTGGTGGTAAGTTTGATAATTTGTTTAAACTGTTTTCTACCAGAGCTCCCCATTATAAAGTTATGTTTTCCTCTTAATCATATGTAGAGTGATGTTTTGAGGCTGTGAAAATATCCTAATGGTTTTCACAGTCAGTGATGATTCTGGCCTGCATCAATTATTACATTGGTGGTTAAAAAAAGGTGACTTAAAGTTCTCTTTTTTTCCTATGCATTTATTAGCAAACATTCTTTTAAAAGCAAGTATATGTCCTCTCTGTTTCTCCTCCTTATTTTGATTATCACAGAGAATTAATGGACTTCTATTTTATTCATTTTATTACAATCTATTACTGTCATTAGTGGTATGATCAAATGATCCCATATTTGCCTCAGGGATGTCCTTCAAGCTGAATGAAGATGTTCCCATCTTTCTCTGAGATCTTCCTTGCTTTCTGGAAAAAATGGTTATTCCTAACTCATCTAATTTTGTAAGGAGTTCTGATTCTGTTTAGTGGTTATAAGAAACCTGATCTGGTTACTATATGTGCCCATGTCTACTATGGTTATACTGCTCCTAGATGCTTTCAGTGGGCAGACATATAGGGAATATATTTAAGCATAATTTTACATTAATACTTTCAATTCATATCTAACACCACAAGGTTATTTCTTATTTTTTATTCCATACCTGTACAGCTGTTAGTGACAAGTCCAGCTACTAGCAAACATAATTACACTTATTTTGCTGTATTTTGCAATAAAACAAAGAGTTTAAGAGTTGCTATACCAATATCATGATCAAAATAAACATGGTAAGTGAGCCTATTATGTATATTACAAAGTCAGTGCATTTCTTTTTTGATCTTAGACTGTAGCTTACTTAGTGATGGTTAGGTTGCTGTGCTCACTAGATTCTGTTTAGTGTTACTTTTAATATTTGGTTTTTTTCCTTATTATATATTTAATTTTATTTTAGGAAAATATAAAACGTGTACATGTTTCAAAAATCAAAACTCAAACTATTTTCTTAGTGCACCCATATTCCCAGACCTATTCCTACTTTCCTTTCTTCATTCTTCCCATTTGAGTAACTATTTTCAGTGGTTTCTGGTTTATCCTTCAGAATTTATTCTTTCAAACCAAAGGATACATGAGAACACACACACATATACACACACTCACCCAAACCTCACTGCAGACTAATTCAACCAGAACTTCAGAGGAAAAGTCCCATGATTACATTTAAAATAATAATAATAATAATAATAATAATAATAATAATATAGTCTAAGTTGCAGCCAAGGCTGAGGGAAAATGTTTTAAAGATTTTCAGTTCTGTCCTCTATAAAACTTGGTACCCCCTGCTCACTTCTTAACATGATTTCTACAACCTCCATTTCAACAAATATTTTTTTCTCTTTGGCATAATTCCATTTAGAGCAGAAGTATTTTCATCACGTTTAAGCCACAGAATGACAAAATTGTCAAGAATGAAATCAACTTACTGCTTTTAGTTGACTAATACAACCATTTGCATTGGTTGTGGTTTTCATCAGTCTGCATTTATTAAAGGAAGGAATGTTTGAATAAATGTGTGAATGGGTGCAAACATGAATTAACCACTGAATAGACTGTGGTAGTTTTATTCTATGCTTTGTGAGCCAATCATGCATTTCTTCCAACTCTCCAAGTATCTTAGTGCAAACCACTGCAATGATGTCACTTCTGCTCATTGATTCTAATATCCTCTCCCACAAGATCTTAAAGGACATTTTTGTACTAACGTATGCCATTGGAGAATATCATTGAACTTCTCTAAGCATCGTCTTCTATAAAGTGAGGTATAATAATAAGGCCCTCACAGGATTCGTTGGAATATATACATAAAATGAATATCACTTCCTTTAAAAACATCCTATAGAGCAATGATACCTGAAAGGTTGAGTTTATATCTTTGCATTAAAACTATAGCTGTATTATTTGTGTTACCAGTGCTCTGTAAATTAATATGTAGAACTCTAAGGCCACTAGTATTATTTTTTAGTTATCGTTAGAATTTTCTTTAGTTTTTTCACTTTACAACATAATGTTCTGATTTGCAGTATTTTAAATTATTTTCTCGGAAATAATTATAATGTTGCAAGATAAGTGAATTGATGAACATAATCTGTTTTTATGTAAAAGTTTCCTAATAAAAATGAAGGAGAAAATAACTGAAAAAATTAAGAAATATCACAAAAAAAGTATTTTAATGTTTTGTCATTAGGATAAAAAGAATTAAAGCATCATGTTAATAAATGGGGGTAAGTATTAAAAGCATTTGACCAATTGACAGAACTGTTCATATGGATATAAACAGAAGCTAGGTGAGAGGAGAATTATAGGTCCTCAGACAACCTTTTCTTTCTTTTTTTTCTTACTTATTGCTGCTAATATTTTTTTTCCTTCAACCAGTCAACCAATAGTTTTCTTTCAGAGTTGAGATCAAGAATTTTTGTTTGGATATATATATATATATATATATATATATATATATATATATCCCCAAAAGGACAATACCCTCAATAATTATTAAGGTAATGTTTATTAAAATACATTTTAATAAATCTATTTCAAAGTTGAGCTCTCAGCTGTTAATGTATATGTACTTTTTGGAACATTATTTTACTGGTATAATATTGTACTAGTTTTTATATATTTTATATATTTAATATTATACTGGTATAATAATATACTGGTTTTTATATATTTGTATTTTCTCTTTCTAAAATATTCAGAGAAATTCATAGCTAATAAAATTAAAGATATTTACATTGCAACTTCAAGTCTGTAAAAATACTCTTAATTTTAAATAAGAACATATGTCCATATGCCAGAAAAAAATAACATTTATTGGTAAGACAGTAATGAAAATACTACAGATTACTATTATTCATTTAAATTCTGAATAAGAAGGCCAAATACTTCAAATCAAGGCTGAATTTATGCACTGTGACCTAAACAGATTTACAAGGCCTTGCACTCATAAGGAACTGTGCTTGCTGTAATGTTTTGCTGTCAATGTATTAGAATTATTAATAATTTTTAACAAAGGACCCACATTCTCATTTTTCACTTGGCTTCCCAAATTATGTAGCTGGTCCTGTCCAAAATAAATTAATCAGACACTTTTTAAGTAAGGACCAAGTGAAGATTAATAAATCAATTCTATGCATGTGCTAGTATAATTAGCAAGATATAGAAATGCTATATATTGCCGAAACCAGTTTGGCTCAGTGGATAGAGCGTCGGCCTGAAGACTGAAAGGTCCCAGGTTCGATTTTGGTCAAGGGCATGTACATTGGTTGCGGGCACATCCCCAGTAGGGGGTGTGCAAGAGGCAGCTGATCGATGTTTCTCTCTCATCGATGTTTCTAACTCTCTACTCCTCTTTCTTCCTCTCTGTAAAAAAAATCAATAAAATATATATTTTTTAAAATGCTATATAATCCCAGTGGATGTGAAACATAGTCTGAAAAAACTCAACATAACTATCTTTAGCCACATATGATCATCTCATTCCATGAATTCCCAAAGCGGTGTAAAGAATTAGTTTTTGCTTTATGTACACCTAGAGAGAGAAAGGGAGTTGTGAAAGGAGCTGAAAACTTATAATCCCACACTATAAAATTATTTTTAATTGATATTTAAGCAAGAACAAAGTTGACTCACTTCCTCCTAAATATTAAATGATGGCAATGGAGAAATGACATATTTATATAATAAAAAAAGACACTTTAATGTAAAATAACTATTGGGCTACCTATTTTTGTTTTATGAGAATAGCAATAATAGCATTGTCTTTTTCTTATGCCAAATGTTATTTAAAGTTTATATTTTAATATAATTTTATATTCACAAAATTTTATAATTTAAGTGCTAGTCATTATTTCCTAATTTGGAGAAAAAGGAATTAAGAGGCAGAAAAGTGAAATAACTTGACAATATCATCAATGTTGAAAGCAGGGTTCTACCCTGAGAACTAATGATAGCATGGTTTTTGACATGTACATACTACATTGCCTAACAAAAACAAATTTTAGTCAGAAAATCAAAAGAGTGGATTTCAACATTTTCTAGTCTACATTAATAAAAGGGCAATATGCAAATTGGTCAGGATGCCCTCAAGCAACAACTGGACAGCAGCCTGCGAGGAGTGACCAGGCTGGCAGGGGGCCAGTGAGGGGCAACCAAACGACGTAACAGCAGGCTGTATGGGGAAACCAGGCTGACGGGGTGGTGCAGTGAGTGGTGGCCAAACAACCAAAAAGCAGGCTGCATGGGGTGATCAGATCAGCAGAGGAGGCAGTGAGGGGAAACCAGGCAGGCAGGTGGGCAGGGAGGACCAGGTCAGTGGGGGTGGCGGGTGCAGTTAAGGTCAACCAGGCCGGCAGGGGGGGTCAGTTAGGAGTGACCTAGCAGGCAGGCAGAGGCCAGTAGGGGAAATCAGGCAGACAGGCGGATGAACAGTTAGGAGCCAGCAATCCTGGATTGTAAAAGGGATATCCGACTGCCGGTTTAGGCCCGATCCCTGAAATCGGGCCTAAACCAGCAGTCAGACATCCCCTGAGGAGTCCTGGATTGGAGAGAGTGCAGGCTGGTCTGAGGGGACCCCGCCCATCTCCCCCAATCTAAATTTTGTGTACTGTGCCTCTAGTAAAATAGAACACCTTTGATTTCTGGCTATTTTTTCTTTTAAAAGACCTTACTAGGAAAAAAAAAAAAAAAAAATATATATATATATATATATATATATATATGTATATATATCTCGTCTTGAAATTAACACAAAATTTGATTTATTTTATTATACCCAACCCGAAAAGCATACTTTAAGAGATGGGAATAGTCACTGTCTAATGGTCTCCCAGACCTCTTTTTTCTAGTTCAGTAGTCTCCAGATTGAGGAAAAAACATGCATGACAAAGGTGATAACATTAACCTAGACATTTAGGCTGTCTCGACCTTTCTTCTCTGCCAATAAATAGACTTTAGTCTCTGGGGTTGTCAGATGAGCAGATACACAGATGCTACACTTCCTGCAAATTAAGCACATATAGGGAGGGAAAATTACAATTACAGCAAATGCCACCCTGCTAATGGTTTCAGTAGGGACATTAGTGAATTACAAGTAAATGGACATGGGAAACTAAATCTGTTAAGTTTGCTTCTGCCAATATGGCAAATTATCTATATTTTATATCTTCTTTAGTTTTTATATGTACCACTGCGGGCTTTTTCTTTAAACCAGTAAACAATATTGTCCTTTATTTTCATCTTTAAAATGATAGGATGTTTGTGTGACTGTCTGGTTGGCCATTCGAAACTGACCTGTGCTCCAGCCAACTATTACAATTAGTCAATGGGTAATTCAGCATGTTTTTATACCTATGAATCTGGCCTTATGCCAACATCTGCCTTGGCAGTTCATGGAAAGAGATCAGTGCATATTTTACTCAGGCTCATGTGAAGATGAAAAATGGACATATTGATTGTCCAAATTAACAGTTAGGTGAATAGATTTTGTTATGCAACCATCACCTGCCACTTTCTCCAGCTGGTGGGTCTGTTTTTATCCTTTCTTTGTTTCTATCAGTTGATGTATAGCACTCATCTCTAATTGTAGAAATTGATTCATCTGTAGCCGGTAAATAGAATACCACATAAAAATAGACAAAATAATTGAAATGGGGTATTGGAGGTGAAAACATGTGGCCCTATCAGCTGTGTTTGGTAAAGAGTCTAATCAGAAATTTCTTGTTTCTTTGAAGCTTTACATTCCCTAAATAAATTATATTCATCTTATTTGTTTCTGACATTTGCAATAATTCTGAAAACTTCTTTGTAAGCAGAATAGTGATAAAGAATATAGAAAATAAAGAAAAGACAACTGAGATCTGGAGGCCTTCAACATCCAAAATTCTTACTTTTTCTACTTCAGGGGACATATAGAGATGAGGTGTATGTTCATACGTGAATGTGTGTGGGTTTTTGTGTAACTTAACTTAGACCAAGGATGCTTGCTGTATAACAATCATGGTGCTAAGTTTTAAAGAACTCGAATCCAGTCTCCAGTTCCACATGTCAGGCGATTGGGAGTTTCCACTTAGTCTTAACCACAAGTAAAACATTGAACAGAGTGAAAAATCAACAATTCATCTAGAATTCTTAAAAAAAAAAAAAAGGAAAGACACAGAGCAATCGATAGGCGAGACAGACAGGCAAATACAGAGAGCAGTGGCTTACCAGGGCAGAGACTCAGAAGTGGGACTCTCTGTGTGAACCAGTGCCTGGGTAGAAAAAAATGAACCGTAATTGACAAATCCCTGGAGGTTCCTGGAAAACTCTAAGCATTAAATCCTCCAGGGAGACCCAATCATATTGGTACCTCCACAATATTGTGAGATTTACATGCAGGGATTTGATCAAATTCCCACAGTAAATATTTAAGAAAAATCCTTACAGCATTCCAGAAGGGGAAAAGGCAAATTTTGTAAAATGACCCAGAGTATTCTGTTCATATGGATATAAACAGAAGTTTCAAAGTCTCAAAACAAATAACTAAACAATCCAATTTAAAAAAATGGGCTAAAGACCTTAAAGACACCTCTCCAAAGAAGATATACAGGTGGAAAATAAGCACATGAAAAGATTCCCCATATTGTATGTCATCAGAAAAATGCCAAGTAAAACAAGTGATTTCACTATTCACCTATTAGAATGGCCAACATCTGGAACACTGACACCACCAAATGCTGCTGAGGATGTGGAGCAAAGGGAACTCATATTGCCTGTGGGATTGCAAAAACGATTCAGCCACTTTGGAAGAGTGATTTGGCAGGTTTTTACAAAACTAAACATATTCTTACCATATGATCCAGAAACTGTGCCTTTTTGTGTTTACCTAAAGGAATTGAAAATATGTACACACAGAAACTTGTGCATGGATGTTTATAGCAGTTTTATTCGTTAACTGTCAATTCTTGGAAACAAGCAAGATATCCTTTAGTTGGTGAATGGATGAATAAACTGTGGTATACCCAGATGACAGAATATTATTCAGTGAAAAAAAAAAAAGCCAAACAAACAAGTTATCAACTCAAGAAAATACATGGAGAAACATTAAATGCATATCATTCAGTAAAACAAGTTTATCTGAGAAGGCCACATACCCTAGGATTCAAACTAGATGACTTTATGGTGAGACAAAACTATGCAGACAATAGAAAGATGTTGGGGGCTGTGAAATGGAATGGGAGGGGGGAAACAGGCAGAACACAAAGGATTCTTAGGGCAGTGAAAATACTATGATATGATGATGGTGAATACAATTACTCTACATTTGCTTAAACCCATAGAATGCATCCCACTAAGACAGAACTCTCATGTTTATTGTGGCCTTTGTGATTTTGATGTCAATGTAGATTCATCCTATATAAAATATACTATTGGGCAGGCTATGCATGTGTAGGAACATAGGGTATGAGGGAAATCTCTCTATTTTCCTCTCCGTTTTGTCATAAACCTAAAACTGCTCTCAAAATATTCAAAAAATGAAAAAAATATTATAATCAAAGTTAGGCAATTGGAGGATATATAAATTTTTATATTCAGAGTTGTAGAAATCTATTTTCAGAAAGAAAGGAATTCATCTCAATAATAGGTGTACTTGATATGATCTTAAAGATCCTAGGAAGAGCCCTAACTGGTTTGGCTCAGTGGATAGAGTGTCAGCCTATGGACTCAAGGGTTCCAGGTTTGATTCTAGTCAAGGGCATGTACCTTGGTTGTGGACACATACCCAGTAGGAAGTGTGCAGGAGGCAACTGATAGCTGTTTCTCTCTCATTGATGTTTCTAACTCTCTATCCCTTTCCCTTCCTCTCTGTAAAAAAATCAATAAAATATAGATATTTTTTTAAAAAGATCCTAGGAAGAGTTAGCCGCAGCCTAAAGTGCCTCTTGTTGCTTCTTTTATCCCCTTTTAGTGAACTCACTCACTTATCTCCCCTATCACTATCTGTTACAATCAGTAAAAAATTAGGCTGAATTTACATCTTCATTTTTAGAGGATCAGTGACTAAGTTTCTGAGAAAAGTATGAAGAAAGACTCCTCTGGATAAAATTTTCACAGATGGTTCCACAGCTGGAGTGGTGGGAGAGGGAACAGGAATATGGGAAATAATGAGTTTCACAGCAAAGGCTCTGGGCAGGAAAAGTGCCCTGAAATGTATGTAGAGAAAGAATATTTAGGAGAAATAAAGAATGCTCAATTACATTTAATTAACAAACACTTAGCAAATGTATACTACTCACAAGGCACTGAGGCAGACATTTTGAAATCTTCCCATGGTTTTATATTTTCTTGAACTTGCTCTTCTCTTCCATGTTAGTTTAAATTTCTCTTCTATGACATATAAAAGAAAGAAAATAATTCAGTTGAGAAGGGCTTTGGATACCGTTAAATAATTTGGATTTATTCTGCAGGCAAGAGTCAGCCATTGAGGGATTTTGAGCACAGAGAACAGTTGGGCAAAAGACTGTTCTAAACAGGTAATCCTATTGATATACACCCAGACACTGAATGCTGCCTAACCAATTGGATCATTATTGCAATTGTAAGTCATGAGGTTTGACTGGAATAGTAAAATGGAAAATAAAGGCAGACTTGCTTGGAACTAAGGGGCTAGAATGATTTGTTCTTGGTGTCTGTCTACAGTCAGGTAGAAAGATATCAGATAGAACCAAGACTTAAGGACCTTTGCAATAGGTCTTTCAAAAGTATTGCCATATTATTTTAAGCTCTCTGTTTTTCCTTCATGCACTTTAACAAAACATCTAGGACATTCCGTTACCTCTAATATTCACATTGAATATTTCCCTTATTTCCCTTTGGCTGAGCATCTTTCTCAAAGCTTTTGTACTAAATTAGAAAATACATTTACCTTTAAGAGATGTGTTGCATTCACTGAAGAAATTTTTTTAAAAGCATTCAAAATGAAAATATTAAAATTTGTATTTTTCAAGGATCTCTCTGACATTGTAATTGGCCAAGTTCTTTCTATCCTTTTGTCCAGGTATTTTTTTTAAATTATTTTTATTAATTCCACATAGAAAAGGAGAGGGAGAGAGAGAAACCTGGACATGTACCCTTGACCGGGAATCAAACTGTGACCTCCTGTTCACAGGTTGAAGCTCAACCACTGAGTCACACTTGCCAGGACAGGTGTTTTTAATAAAACAAAATATTTAAACCAGTTGAATCATTCTCCAACAATGTAAATGTGAAAACATCTTCAACCCAAGTTATTCATTTGATTAGTTTAAAGCACCAAAACTTTTCCCTTTTCTAAAAATGTGAGGTTAAATGAGAAATAAATATCCTCTTTAAGCCAAAAACAGGATGAGAAAGTTTTATTGTTCTGATTCAGAGTAACATAACTTCTAGTCTCCTGAGCTTTGAATAACAACGGTTAACCCATGGACCATAAAGCATTGACTGATTTCTTTTCATTAGATGGTTTGACCCTTGAAGTGTTTATTTAAACAAGGGAGGAACTTAAAAAAAGGGGGGGGGGGATATTTAATGACTTGTTTGAAGAAGCCAAAAAGGAACTATTCGTGGGTCAAAGATAGAGAGTTCAAAATTTCTGTGTGGTATAGTGTTAAGAAGGAGGAGGAGGCAACTCATATTTATGTTTGCTACATGCCAACGTTCACTTACTTGGTGGTTCACTTACTTGGTGGTTCACTATCTCAAAACAACTGCAAGATAATTTGTTCTCACCACTGACAAGCATATGAAGTTACTTATTTTTCCCTGAGTTAGGGTTAGGGAAAAGAAAAAAAACTTACACAGCCCATAAATATTCTATTCCAGTACTTAAATACTTACTTTATTTCTGTATCTCCATTAATCATGCATATCCAAAATATATTTATCTACATAGTTTCCTTAGGTTCTTCCTAGAAACTTCATGACTACTAAACATTCTATTTTAAAAAATATTTTTTTGTTGAATGAGAAAACAAGGCATATGATAATTGACAGATACATCTCAAACAGTGTCCTGCAGATAGATGCTATGAAGTAAAGGATTTCCACCAAAACCCATTTGACACAGTGGATAGAGTGTTGGTCCGTAGACTGAGGGGTCCCAGGTTCAATTCCGGTCAAGGGCATGTACATTGGTTGTGGGCACATCCCTGGTAGGGGGTGTGCAGGAAGCAGCTGATCCATGTTTTTCTCTCATCAATGTTTCTAGCTCTCTATCCCTCTCCCTTTCTCTCTGTAAAGGATCAATAAAATATTTTTAAAAGGGGTTTCCATGATCAAATTATTATTACAAGGGCTTTATTAAACAGGTGAGACTTTGAGCTATTAATGTGTTAACATGCACTGTGAATCTGCAAAAAGGGATATGATGGAGAATTTACCCAAGTTATGCCAGAGAAGTCCCTCAGCACCCAAGAAATATCCATTACTATACAACACAGAGAATATTCACTTGCATCGATTTAATGATGGAATATTGTTTTGTGGACAAATGTACAGTAATGTATTCAGCTAATCACTTATTGTAGAACAGTTAGCTCATTTTCCAGATCTTGGTATTTAAAACTGCCATGATAGACATTATATATATATATATATATATATATATATATATATATATACTTTTTCATTATTTTATTGAAATATAATTTACATATATCACTGTATAAGTTTAAGGTGTACAGCATAATGATTTAACTTATATTATGAAATGATTACTAGTACTATAAGTTCAGTTGCATTCATCATTTCATATAGATACAAAAAGGGAAGAAATTCCCTTGTGATGAGAACTCTTAATATTTACTTTCTTAACCACTGTGTGAGTTAGTCATCATGCTGTATACTGCATCCTCGATACTTTTAAAAAGATTTTTATTACAGATGTGTGCTTTTTTCCCCATTTTTCCCTTCTAGCCTGCCCCCACCACACCAGTTCCAGCCTTCAGCTTACTGTGCCCATGGGTTATGCATATAAATTCTTTGGTTAATCTCTTCCCACCCACCCACCACTCCCATCTTCCCTCTGAGATTTGACTGTGTTTCATGCATCTGTCTCTGGATCTATTTTGTTCATCAGTTTATTTTGTTCTTTAGATTCCACATCTGAGTGAGATCAGATGATAATTTCTTTCTCTGACTGGCTTATTTCACTTAGCATAATACATATTTTTTTTAAAATGTATTTTACTGTGTTTGTTTTCTTTTACAGAGAGGAAGGGAGAGGGATAGAGAGTTAGAAACAGCAATGAGAGGGAAACATCAATCAGCTGTCTCCTGCAACACCCCTTACTGGGGATGTGCTTGCAACCAAGGTACATGCCCTTTACCAGACCGAACCTGTGACCCTACAGTCTGCAGGCCAATGCTCTATCCACTAAGCTAAACTGGCAGCAGGCTAGGGGACCTGAGGCTGCACCCCCTGCCAGGGGGACCTAAAGGCCTAACCACTCCTCTGCCAGCCGGATTGACGTCTAACTGCTCCCCTGCCAGCCTGTTTGCTCCCAACTTCCCTCCTCTGCCGGCCTGGTCACCCCTAACTGCCCTCCCTTGAAGGCTTGATTGCCCCCAACTAACCTCCCTTGCAGGCCTGGTCCCTCCCAACTGCCCTCTCCTGCTGGTCATCTTGTGGTGGCCATCTTGTGTCCACATGGGGGCAGGATCTTTAACCACATGGGGGCAGCCATATTGTGTGTTGGAGTGATGGTCAATCTGCATATTACTCTTTTATTAGATAGGATAGAGGCCTGTGGTGGTTTGCAGGATGGCCATGCCCCCTGGCTACCCAAGCAGAGGCCCTGGTATCTGTAATTTATTTACCTTCTACAATTGAAACTTTGTAGCCTGGAGTAGAGCCAAGCCTCCTGCTCTCTCCCTGACCAGCAGTCATTTCTATTGGGACTTATGTATCTTCTATAATTGAAATTTTGTAGCTTTGAGTGGAGGCCTAGGCCAGCCAGGGTGTGTGGAAAGCTTGGCTTTGTTGTTGGGAAAACCCAAGCATCTCAACTGCACTCTGTGGCTGCAGCCATCTTGGTTGGGTTAATTGCTTACTTGCTCTGATTGGCTGGTGGGCATGGCTGGTGGATGTGGCTTGAGCGGATTGATTATTAATTTGCATACTACTCTTTTATTATATAGGATATGTAGTATATATGTTCAGTGTATATAATATATAGTATACATAAAGTAATAATAGAATATATATTTATATATTATTTTTGTTTTCTTATCTGTGAATATTGGTGAGATGTAAATTTTTGTCCATAATTATTACATTTTAGATTACTTTTTGGGATAATAATTTATACATGCTCTTATACTTTTCTTTAGAAAGGCCACTTTTTAAAAATGGTTTCAAGTATCCTCCATAAATTGAGGATAGCGGTAATCATGTATATGCCATTACTGTTACATGTATTTTCAGAGTTTATAGTTTTCCTTCTCAGGCTCATCAAGCATAATGTACCACCTCAGGTCTGGGCATCACTTTTGTACTTCTTAACTTGCAAAGCTTATCTTATTAATGTGACTATGAAACTTCATTTTTAATATTGAAGACATATATCACAATAAATGGTGTCTCCGTCTACAGTCTTATAATTTCATATTAATTTTTGAGGTGTTTTTTGTTTTGTTTTGGTTTGGTTTTGGTTGTTGTTTTTTAGTCCTCACCTGAGGATATTTTTTTCCCATTGATCTTTAGAGAGAGTGCAAGGGAGACGGAGAGACAGAGAGACACTGATGTGAGAGAGACCCATCAATTGGTTGCTTCACGCATGCACCTGGCCAGGGCCATGAGACTGCAACCAAAATCAAACCTGGGACTTTCAGTCCCAGTCCGCAGACTGAGGCTCTATCTATGAGCCAAACCGGCTAGGGCTCTCTGTGCTTAAACTTCAATCTCATTCTTGCTGGGGTGGAGCTAAATTTTCTAGATTTATGTTACAAACATACCAAACATTTATATAGAACTTTATGTTTTCCAAACACTTATATAAACATTTCCTCAGGTATCATGATGCATGTATGAAGTAAAGGGCCCTTGACAATCTGACTTTCATCTTTCTCTTCTTTTTTGTTTTTGTTTTTTTTGTTTTACAATATACTTATACGTTTTGTACTTCTTGAACAAGCATGCCCCTTCCCTTGATAAGGTCAATCAATATCCCCTTTGTCAGCAATGCATGTTATTGCAAACCAGACAATATATCTAATTCCAACTCTCAAATCTCACCTCAACCACCACTGTCTTGGATTTCCAAAAGTGATTTCCCCTACTATAAAATTTGTAGCATAATGTACTTTCATGAATAGCACATATCTCAATTGTGATTTACTCCCTTAAATTGTGATTTACTCTATTAAAATCCTGAGTGCTAAGGAATTGAACATTTCTGCTTACCATTCATTACACCCTAAGAGAAACACAGAGCCTCGCACAGGACATTAAAAAATGTTCTTAAAAAATTGATTTATATATCTGATTATTATGTCTGATTATTATACTAATTTTACTGATAAACTTTTGAGAATCAGCAAAGCTGAATTCCTTTATAGTTAATGCTCAGATAATAATGAAAACCAATGAAAATTGAATACCTGTGATTGGTTGGTTCTATTTTCCCCCCATTTTCTAGACCTCCTAGATATTTTTCATTGCCTGCTCCTCAGTTCAGTCTTTACTTTTTCAATAATTTCTTTCTCTTTGTAAAATTTTATTTATTTTTAAATATATTTTAATTGATATCAGAGAAGAAAGAGAGGGAGAGAAAGACAGAAACATCAATGATGAGAGAGGATCATTGATCGCTAGGCTGCCTCCTTCACATCCCCCACTGGGGATCAAGCCAGCAATCTGGGCATGTGCACTGACTGCAACGTGACCTCCTATTTCATAGGTAGATACTCAACCACTGAGCCACACCAGCCCGGCTCTCTATCAAACTTTAATGTGGTCAGTTATGGAATGGAGTGGAAGGTGTCATTACTGAGAGTCCTAAGTCAAACATAAGGAAAAATGTTGGAAAAAATCATAGTTCTTTCCAGAAAAGCAACAAACTGTTGTTTAGAATGTTTTCTAGCAAATATCAAAGTCCTCAGTTTTGGTATTTTGATATTTTTAGCCTAGGCTTAAGAAGTTTGAGCATTAAATTTTATTAAAACTACATTTTTTTTAAATATTTTTTTTCTTGATTTCAAAGAGGAAGGGAGAGATAGAAACATCAATGATGAGAGACAATCATTGCCCGGCTGTCCCCTGCAGGCCCCCTCCTGGGGATTGAGCCCACAACCTGGGCATGGGGCCTTGATAGGAATTGAACCTGGGACCTTTAGTCCACAGGCAAATGCTCTATTCACTTAGCCAAACCAGCTAGGGATAAAAGTACATTTGTTTCAATTTTGCAATTGAGCATCTTGAGATCCAACTCTATGGCTTGGCTGTGTTCCTTTATGCTCCCTTCTTTCCTTCATTTATTTCTTTTCATATCCAATATTTATGCTATGCCTTATATAAATTTACTTTCTCTGCCTGAGTCTTTCCATATAGGGCCTAGCACATAATATTTTATACATTATTCATGTGAGAAATTTCCTAATTGCATGAACTTTGTTCAACATCTTATTAAAAATAAGTTCAGTAGGACTGAGAGGGATGGTAAATTTGGAACAGGAAACAGTGATTTACCAAAATGAAAACAAGATTGATAAACCAAATCAGGGATAGTGTCTGAGCCCTATATGGGAAATTTACTTGCAGAATTCTGGTATTGAGGCTTAGAGTCTCAGGTCTGGAATATAATCAAAGGTAGTAGCATCCTGTTGAAGAGTCCATGACAATAGAAGCCAAACAGTTTGAACTTGACATTTTTTAGAAAGCAATGGGTGAGGGAAAGTGGGAAGAAACAGGAAGGATTCATATATGTAGGCTTTATTTTGGACAATATCTAGATCTTAGAAGAAATACCAGACTTCTAGTTAGCACTATAGATCAGTGATAAGGAAGGACGGAGCTAATTTGTAACAAAAGAGTAGTTAGTGCATCACTTTTGGCTAAATGAGCAATAAGAGAGCTTTTCAATAATCTTTGACCTCCTTATTATTATGGTCTAATTGGTACTTAACATCAAGAGTGCAGCAGACTCAGATGGATCCCAGAACACAGAACAAAGGAGTTCACTCATTCCTACCCGCTTCTACTTGTGGTTTCAATCAAGCACTTAGGACAAAGGAAAGCCCTTAGGTATTTTAAGCATCCCACTGAATACTTCATATTTTAAAAGCAGACATTTTCTCTTATCAGAAAGCCCTGAAATGCAATGTCATCAGAAGCTATGTGGGGGAAAAAAGAAAGATGATATTTTAATAAACATAATACAAATAGAATCAATTCAGGGGAATTTATCTTGAAATATTTTAGTTATCTGTTTACTTTTTACTCTTTTTATGTTTTTGTTGTTTGTTTTTGTTTTTGTTTGTTTGTTTGTTTGTTTGTTTTAAGAATTGAGACCAGGGTGGGAATTGGAAATCGCCTAGGATATGTATGTTGTAGATGCTATAATAGTTTACCTTCATAGGTCACCACACACCCATAAAACTGTGTTCTAAGTGGATAAAAATCATAATCACTTGAAATAATATATTTTTAATTTTAGAAATCCGTGTTCAAACTACACTATTCAGAATAACGTAAGGTTCTCACCATTCCAGAATATTTTAGTCCCCTTTACTGATTTACTCAACTCTGCCTACATTTCTTGGTTTGTGTTAGTGATATGCAACTATCTTTAATTTTTTTTAATTTCCATTTTACTACACAGAGAGATACTGGATACAAGATAGTAAGACTGGTTCTTAACAAATGTTGTATTGGCATAGACAACTCATCTACATAATACCATCCAATATTTTCCAACTCATTTACTGTATTTATGTAGCAGTTTCATAGAAGAAAAATGTTAAAAGCTTATAATTAGGACAAAGGGAAATAAGGAGAAAATAAACAATTGGGACTACATCAAAATAAAAAGCTCTGTTCAGCAAAAGAAACCATCAACCATATATAAAGAGAGCTCACGGCATGGGAGAACATACTTCCATGATATATCCAATAAGGGGTTAACCTCCAAAATACATAAGGAAGTCATACAACTTAACAAAAGGAAGACACACAATCCAATTTAAAAAAAAATGGGCAAATAACCTAAATAGACACTTCTCCAAAGGGGACATACACATGTCCAAAAGATATATGAAAAAAGAAATGCTCAGTCACTGATTATCAGAGAGATGCAAGTTAAAATGACAATGAGGTGTCACCTCACACCTGTCAGATTATCTACCATCAACAAATCAACAAATGACAAGTGTGAGTGAGGATGTGGAGAAAAGGGCACCCTGGTGCACTGCTGGTGGGAATGTAGACTGGTTTAGCCACTGTGGAAGATAGTATGGAGTTTCCTGAAATACTAAAAAATAGAACTTCCATTTTACCCTTCATCCCACTTCCAGGAATATGTTCTAAGAAACCAGAAACAACAATCAGAAAGAATATATGCACCCCTACTTTAATAGCAGCACAATTTATAATAGCTAAGATTTGGAAATAGCCCACAGAAAATGAGTGAACAAAAAAGCTGTGGTACATTTACCCAATGGAATACTACACTGCTGTAAAGAAGAAGAAACTCTTTTACAACAACGGAGAGTATTACGCCAAATGAAATAAGCCAGTCAGAGAAAGATAAGTGTCACATGATTAACATATTTGGAATCTAATGAACAAAATAATTTGATGAATAAAATAGATCCAGAGACATAGAAGCATGAAATAGACTGACAAAATTTCATGGAAGTAAGGTTGGGGGGTGAAAGGGGAGAGATTAACCTGAGAATTTATTTGCATACTAGAGGCCCAGTGCATGAAATTCATGCATTAGAGGGGGGCTTCCCTCAACTCAGCCTGCACCCTCTCCAATTGGGGACCCCTTACAGGATGTCTGACTGCCTACACCGGGATCAGGCCTAAAGCAGCAGTCAGATAACCCTTTTACAATCTGGGACCACTGGCTCCTAACTACTCACCTGCCTGCCAGCCTGATTGCCCCTAACTGCCCTCCCCTACAAGCCTGATTGCCCCCAACTTCCCTCCTCTGTTGGCCAATTTGGTTCTGATTGGTCAATTCCTATGCCAGTCAGCATCTCCAGGCCTATCTCTGCCTGATCAAAGAGGCGGGGCTTAACAACAGCCCCCAGGGAGTTTGGGAGAGAAAGAAAAGCCTGGCTGCTGGTGAAGATCAGAAAGAAAGAGGGAAAGAAAGGGAGAGGTAAGTACACTGGTCAACAGCTTCCCCTGAGGCTGCAGATCAGACCCTGACTCACTTGCTGGGTCTCATCCACCAGGGCAGTCAGTGCAGGGTCTCCAGGCTGCAGCTAGGCAATGCAGCGCGGACTTCCGGATTGCTAGCTTTGGCCGTGAGCGGTCCTTACAATCCTGGGCTTTTATTATTAAAATATGCATAGCTCATAGATGTCCAAGAGACATATGAAAAAAAATGTTCAAAGTCACTGATCATCAGAGAGATCTCAGACAATAGTGTGGTGAGAGCCTGGGAAGGACAGGAGGGGGTTGGAAGTCAATGGGGAAAAAATGGGGGACATCTGTAATACTTTCAACAATAAAGACAAATTTAAAAAAAAAAGCTTATAACTTCCAGAATACAAGTACATTTCCAAAATTTTAAAACTGGGGGAGATAAAATGAATCTCACAGGCCATTGAAAATATGGCATATCTGTCCATCAGAATTATGAGGTTAGCTTCTGCTCTTAACTTTCTTCTATAAAGTGAGAATGGTAAGTAAAATTTTGATGAAATGTCACAGGGCTATTAGCAGGGCTATGGGAAATTCTAGGAAGAGTTGTGACCCAATCTTTAGTCTTTAACATTAAAGGAGCTCCGTGCTATTGAAAGGTATGGAGGATCTTTGTTTAAGTATATTCAAAGAACTAATTAAACTACTTACAACTTTTCCATTCCTTACCTCTCACTTTTTTTTTTAACTTTCCTTTCCTTTATGGCCATTCTTGAAATTCTGATGGATCTGGGTTTCCTGCTACCACGATAAGAAGGGAAGAGAGAAATATCAACACTAAAGTATCAGTGACTTGAAGTGTTTGTCAGTGAAGGACATTTTCATTTGAAGGTGTATAGCTACCCTCACAAAATTATTCCTGAGTGGTAGAACTTTTGCACCAGGTGAAAAAGACATATATCAACAGAGAGCTTTCTCTACTCCACTAAAATAATACTCTGTTATATTGATTTTTATGTCTGATACTGATATGTACTAATGTAGAGCTTATTACGTCTTATTAAGAATACATACATTTGTGTTTCAGAGACATATTTGGCATATGGTAGATAGAAAATAAACTGATCCAATACATGTGTAAAAAAATGGAACATTGTTGAAAGCACAATCTGATGAACACTTTAAAATAATTTATCTTTTCTCAAATTTTAACTTCTGGTTTCAGGAGTTTTTGTGAATCACTGAACTTTTAAATTAGAAGTCAAACTGTTGTAACTTTTAAGACCCCTGAGGGCTAATATGATAGTAAGCATTTGTGTTTGCATTGCTGCCATTTATCAAATCAATAATGTAATCTTGGCAAGTGGGATTTACCTCTGCGTAATTGAATCCCCCAGGGCTATTAGTCTTCATTATTGGCCAAAATAATTGCTAAAGGAAGATGAGCTATCTAGGACCTGTTGTGCCATTGAACTTTTAAATGTTCTGAATATACCAATCTGCCCTCCCTGCTTCTCACTTACTGCCCTCAAGAGGAATTTTAGGACTGCATGTTGCCCAAAGTGGAATATTTAATAGTCTACCCACCAGGCATAAGAAAAATAATATTTCAAATAAATAACTCTATCAAGAAGAAAGATTAATACGATGATATACTGAATGTGGAGTTCTGCCTGCAGTAGAAGTAGCAACACATATTTTTATTTTTTTGCATTCTTAGTGTTGTCTAATAAATGAAGTAGGTTGGTCAAAACATCATATTTAATGAAACTGCTGGTATTATAATCATTTGTGCCTTTGAGTCTACTTTTCAATACTTAGAATTTTATATTATTTAGTGATAATATAGAATGAGTAACCCCTAACTTCTTGTTACCTATAATGCTCTCCAAATGAAATTTACAGAGAAGGAATCACACCAGGTAGAATGGTTATTATATATATATATATATATATATATATATATATATATATATACATAAATTTTAGACTATAATAAAGAATAACAAACATTTATTTAAGCAAAAAGAGATACAGCCCAGGAGACATAGATTCAGGTAGCAATCTAAATTGTGTTTTACCAAGTCAAAGGGGAGACCACTTTTATAAGGAAATTTTCTACCCTGGTTCCCAATTAGATATATTTTATGTAAATGAGGTCCCTCATTGTGCAGTTTTGATTGGATGAAGCAGATCTTAATCCATTGGTAGAAAGATCAAACCAGAGTTACCTTTGGAATAGTTTGGTTGACTGAGAAGGCATGAACAAGCAGGCATAGTGCAGGAAGTTGAGAGTTCATTCTGAGGTTCTTCCTGTCATACAGAGTACATGAAAAAACCCTGACAGAAAATGGTTGCTAGGCCCTTAGTTACCTTATATAATAAAGAGCTAACGTGCTAATTAGATAAAACAGCAGAATGACCTTCGGGAAGAAACTAGGGCTGCGAGTTTTCCAGAAAACTACTCTAAGCCTGTGTGGATTCCTGCAATAATGGATTTGAGAGAAGAACTGACCGGACTACTCCAGCCGCAGATAGCAGTGGCTCCAAGCAACACACTGATGAGAAAGAGGAGAAACATTCCAGAGATGGGGGATGGTGAATACACCTTGCCATGCTACCCTGTTTCCCCAAAAATAAGACAGTGTCTTATGTTAATTTTTGCTCCCAAAGATGCGCTAGGTCTCATTTTCAGGGGATGTATTATGTTTCCATGAAGTAGGTCTTATTTTCGGGGGATGTCTTATTTTCGGGGGGAAACGGGAGCAGTCATTAGCTGTGCATTGCTGCAGGTTGCCCGGGACCAAGCCAAAGAAGGTCGGACCTGCATTGCCATTGCTCACCATTTGTTCCCCATCTAGAACTAGGATATAATTTCTGTCATGTCACAGGGACCAGTGATTGGGAAGGGAACCCATAAAAAAATATTGGACATGAATTGGGAAGGGGACTCAAAGGACAACAATAACAAAAAAGGAAATGCAGACTTGTGTCTTTTTCCCTTGGCACTGGGAATGTCTTTTTCTCCTGGTTCTGAGAAGCCGGTACAGAACTTCAGGCTGCCCAGCTGTGAGCTAATATCTAGAGTCCCCTTCTGCCAGCAGCCCTGAGGTCCCCTTCCACATTTGAGGGATACGCTGATAACCTTGGATTTTGCAAGGTGCAATCTTCCTCTGAGACTAGTCTCTGCTGCACACATTTCTCTTCCAGCCTGCATCCCATATCTCACCTTTCTCTATTCTAAGCAATATCTGATCTTTCCATCCATGGATTGCCTCATCAATTGTGTTTAATCCACCAATTCCAGGTGGATGTTATTCAATTCAGCTGTTCCTTCTATCTGCTCTGTGAGAAGGCACAGGGCCCATCCATGAATTTGGTGCTGCTTTGTCTCCTTCTAGACAAACCTTTTTTAGGAAGCCATCTTCTATATCGCTATATCAAATATATTTATTAAAAACAATATACTTAATTACATTTCTTCTGTTGGATGGATTCTATAAGCAGGTCAGAATTTCTACTTTAATTCAAAAATGAATTAATTCAACTGGAGAAAAATTTATGTTGTAAGTCAATTCCTATTCAGTTAACATTCAGAAATGTATTTCCTTTTACACCAATAGCACTCTTGGACTCTAAGCAAAAATGTAGAAACAGGGAGGTCTAATATAAAATTATTGTCAAAGATCTTTGACAATTTATTTTGGGAAAACATGATAAGCCAGGATTCCCTGTTTTATGAGAGGCAGGGATGACCTGAATGGGTATGTGGTTGGGTAGAGAGAACATAACATATTTCCCCTACTTTTGTACAAAAGTGGCAAAATTTAGTCAAAGGACAATGTTCTAAATGCCTATGACCAAATATAATAAAAGGTTCATTAAAACAACTCTTTAAGTAAAAAACAATCATACAAACAAGCAAAACCAAAAATAACTTTTATAGGACAAAAGGGTTTATATTGTTACAATAAACAATTCACACTAAATGTGTAAATATTATTAATGATTGTGTGCTATACAGCATAGCAACAAAACACACAAAGGTTGATGACTTTAATAAAATTTTGTTAATATTACTAGATTATAAATTCAAATATAAAAACAGAGGTCAAGTAGATGTTAAAGTAACTGAAAATATGTATTAATTATATTTTTATACCTTTGCTTTACTCATAATATATATAGTTCATTTTCTGGACCAATTAATTTATTACAAAAACAATTGTATATTTGTTATTGAGAAAATGCAATTAAATTATATTATGCTTAATGTAATTTATGTATTGACTATGTAGTAAAAATATACAATCAATACACATTAAATAGTATATTTTATATTCTATGTTATATTATTTCTTATTAGGTATAGGTATAAGCAGTCTGTATTTTGACTGATATCAACAAATTTTTTTTAATTTTCTTTATTAAATAGTCCAAGTAAGCGAACATGCATAAATAAACAATTATCATATAGCTTTGCTGCTTTCAATATAACATACACTCTTGTATTTTTTCTAGCTTATATAACTACTAGAGGACTGGTGCACAAAATTCATGCACAGGTAGCAATCAGGACCAATATGTGGAGTGACCAGCAGGCAATCAGGGCCCCTGTCATGATTAACTGCCCTCCCCTTCCAGCCTGGTCGCCCCTAACTGCCCCCCTTGCCAGCCTGGTTTCCCTTAACTGTCCTCCCCTAGAGGCCTGGTTGCTTCCCACTACCCTCCCCTGTAGGCCTGGTTCCTCCCAACTGCCCTCCCCTGCAGGCCTAGTCACCTCCAACTGCCCTCCCCTGCAGGCCTGGTTCCCAAAAACTGCCATTCGCTACTGGCCTAGTTCTCCCCCAGCTGTCTTCCCCTGCAGGCATGGGTCCACCCAAACTGGCATCTCCTGCTACCCTGGTCACCCCTAACTGTCCTCCCCTGCAGGCCCAGTTACCCCTAACTTCCCTTCTCTACTGGCCTACTTACCCCCAACTGGTGTCCCCTAAATGCTGGTCACCTTCAACTGCCCTCCCCTGCAGGCCTGGTTTTGCCAAACTTCCTTCCCCTACAGTCATGGTCCCCCCAACTGCCCTCCCCTCTAGGCTTTGGTCCCTCCTAACTATCCTCTCCTGCAGGCCTGATCTTCCCCAACTGCTCTCCTCTGTTGGCCCAGTCACCCCTAACTGGCCTCCCATACAGGTCTTATCACCCCCGACTTCCCTCTCTTTCAAGCCTGGTCCTTTCCAACTGCCTTCCCCTGCAGGCCATCTTGTGATGGCCATCTTGTTTCCACATGGGGTGGCCATCTTTGACCACATGGGGACTTGTGTGTTTGAATGAGGGTCAATTTGCATATTACCTCTTTGTTATATAGCACTAGAGGCCTAATGCATGAATTCATGCACTGGCAGGGTTTAGCTAGCCCACCCCAATCAGGGCCAATCGGGCCAGGCTAACTGGGAGGGAGGCCACAGGAGGTTGCCCAACTGGCCTCACACCCAATCAGGTGGAGATGGTTGATCATGGGTGAGGTTGGCTGGGGCGAGGGACTTTGGGCAGTTGGAAGGCTGGTCCTTTCCCTGATTCAGTGTGGGGAGGTGCCAATCAGGGCTGTGGCCAGCCAGGGGGGAGGGGCTGCAGTCAGTTGGGGAGAGAGGCCACTGGCATTTGTCCAGCTGGCCCTACCACTGATCGAGAGGCCAATCAGGGGCAGGACAAGCTAGTGGGAGGGACCATGGGTGGCTGGACAACTGGCCCCAGCCCCTGGTTGAATTCCCAATCGAACTCCCAGTCAAGGGAACAATTTGTATATTAGTTTTTTATTATATATAATAGTCTTTTTTATTGTTGTTGTTTTTAAATTTTTCATTGTTTAAAGTATTACATAAGTTTCTTTTCCCCCATCGACCTTTCCCAGCCTTCCCCAACACCCCAGCACATGCCCTCCCTCTCCCTCATCTGTGTCCATTGGTTATGCTCATATGCATGCATACAAGTCCTTTGGTTAATCTCTTACCTCTTCATCCCCTGCCTTCCCTCATAGGTTGGACAGTGTGTTTGATGCTTCTATAACTCTGGTTCTGGTTCTATTTTAGTTCATCAGTTTTTGCTGTTCATTATATTCCATAATTTAGTGAGATCTTGTGATATTTGTCTTTGTCAAACTGGATTATTTTACTTAGCATAGTGCTCTCCAAGTTCATCCTTGCTGTTGCATATGGTGAGCCTTTTTTGGTCTTTTTTATAGCAGCATAGTATTCCATTATGTAGATGTACCACCATTTTTTACTCCACTCATCTGCTGATGAACGCTTAGGCTGTTCCCAAATCTTAGCTATTGAAAATTGTGCTGCTAGGAACATAGGAGTGCATATATCCTTTCTGATTGGTGTTTCTGATTTCTTGGGATATATTCCTAGAAGTGGGATTTCTGGGTCAAATGAATATTCCATTTTTAATTTTTTTTTTTTTTTTTTAGGAAATGCCATAGTGTTTGCCACAGTGGCTGCATCAGTCTGTATTCCCACCAACACTCTTTATAAACTCAAGAATAATTGGCATGCTAAGACAGAAAAAGACTAATTTTTTTTAATTTCAGATAATTTTGAAAAACAACAATTTTACAGGCCAAATTGCTCTAGAAAAAGAAAATGTTTTATCCAAAGAAGTATAAAAAATAATTTGGACCTCTAGAATACAATTTAAATGAATATTCATATGTGCTGAAGGTATTTATATTTGAAAAATTATTTTATGGACTAAAAGGCCTGGTGCACAAAATTATGCACTGGTGTGGTCTGGCCAGAGGATCCCAATTGGGGCCAATCGAGCCAGGCTGGCTTGGGGGAGGGGCTACAGGAGGTTAGCCGGCTGGCCTCCCTCCCAACCTGGTTAGGGGGACTCTTTGGGGCGGGGTAAGTTGGGGGGCCACTGGCAGTTGGCCAGCCCTGCCCCCAATTAGTGTTTGGGGTGACCAAATGGGAGCAGGGTTGACCATGGGAAGGGGCCATAGGCAGTTGGCCAGCTGGCCTCACCCTCTGATTGAACCTCTGTGCTTGAACTCCTGATTGAGGGGACAGTTTGCATCTTAACCTTTTATTATATAGGATAATTCTTCTTTTATTTACTATTGTATGTTTTCTATACATTTTTATATTAAACATGGATTTATGCTTTCTGTACAAAGAAAACTCTTCACAAAAGTTTAATTGAACTTATGTAAGTAAATTTGAATTTATATGCAAATGCTTTCTTTATGGTAAGTGCCTATGTGCAAGTTACTTTGACATAAATAATTTGAGATAAAAATTGTTAAAGTATATATTTTGACAAAAATTATAAAATGTACAACTTAAGGTGCATTTCTTTAAAATTTTTTAATTTTTATATAAAGAGTAACTAATCATTATTTTCTTAACTCTTTACATTGTTCTAGTCACTGTGTGAGAGACTAAAATGCAAATAAACATATAAATTATATATTTATGTATATTACTGTTAAAAATACAACTATTTGTTATTCATTTACATTTCAAAGTTCAATTAATTTATGGAATAAATAAAAAAGAATTTATAATATTAGGGTAAATCTATATCATATTTAGGGAAACAATTGGTTAAGAAAATATTAAAATCACAAATAATACATTTTGTGTAGCAGTGTGTTATATGGGTTAAGTCTTACTGCAAAGATTAAATTCTGGCTTTGCCATTTAGTGGCTCTGAGTCCCTGACCTCTGATGAATTACTATCATTATCTCTCTAATGGGAATGATGAGCTTAATAGTACTTATCATGAGGTGGCAGTGAGTCTTATGAGTTTATATTTCAAAAATGATTAGAGTAGTGATTGGCAAAATACATGTTTGCATTATTATATTTTTGTTGTGGTGGTGATGGTAGCATATGAAGTACTAAGAAGCAAGCTTGAATTGTTGAGTGAGATTCTGGAAGCTTCCTGAACTCAGACTCTCCAACACTGTTGCCCCAGCAGTTATAACTATGTTTAGGAAAAGTTTGGAATAGGATTTAGCAGAGAATGTCCTTTTAAGACAAACTATAAATACTTTTTTAAAGTAGATTTTTGAAACAACAACAAAAACTATGTTGAAGATGTTGATATGGAAGGTAGCATCTGAGATTCATTGAGTTTCAAATAAATTTGCTATTCCTGATTTGATAACAGCAGATGTTGAAACATTGAGAAACACCCCCTTGAGAGTTAGTTTTTTACTTAAACACAAAGTAAATTATCAAGCAAACTCAGCATTAGAGGAAAAATGTACACTGGTTTTACTGTAATGGTTTTATAAATAAATAGCTCTAAATATAGATGGTGGATTTTACAGTAGGTCACTTTGGAAAATATACTCTGCAATGAAGAATAATAATCTTTGATTAGATTGTTTTTAAATTTTAACAATTCCTAAAGAAACTGCATTAATAAATTAGAATGAGTAAAAGCAGGAAAAATAAAAATACTTTTATAACATGTAAAAGAGACGTGCTTTGCAAAAATCTTCAAAAATTAAGGCTCTAGGGTTTTGTAACTCCCACACCCACAGCAGAGATTCTGCGTGACTAAATCTGGGGTGGGGCCAGGGCTTTTCTATATCAACAAGTACCTGATACTCTGCGTCTGTAGGTGTTGGGCCCAAACTTTGAGAAACACTTTTCAAGTAACTGGGTGCTTCTGTGTTCTCATAGTCAGAAACTTTTGCTGGAGTCAGCTAGGTCAATAATTAAGTAAAGAAAGCAGGAAAAGAACCAAAAGGATGAAAACCAAATATAGAAACTATTAACTTGAATCAGGTATTTTGCAAATCTCCTTGCAGATAATTATTTACATTTGCTGTGATTTAATATCTGAGTGGATCAGAAAGACACAGAAACAGCACCCACACTGAAAATTTCTCAAATGTTTAATAAAAAGGATTCATAAGATCTCTAAATACCATGGTTTAGAGATCTTATGAAAACCATGATGTCTTTGGAAATTCTGAAGAAATATGGGAATTATCTAATAATATGTTTTTATTCAAATAATATTTGAAAACAATAGAATATAATATGTATGAAAGTACATGTAAAAATGTAAAAATTGTAGAAATTGTATTATAAGTAATATTTTATTTTTTAGAAAATTATTTTTAATAATACATAATTATACATCATTCACCACATCTATTGCCATTTGTTTACAGACATAATGAATTTTTAAGATATACATAGTTTGAAATATTAAGTACTTTTGGAAATCCATAATTGTTAAGTATTTCTGAATGGATGCTTCTTTAGATAATTATGTGGAGATAAAATGTGAATTAGTGAATGTGATGATTATTACTATACATAGAATTGCCACATATATATATATATATACACACACACATAATTACAGAATTTTGTGTCTATGTATGCTATATATGTTTCTAGTAAATGATGTAAAGTGCTGAATACAGAGTTTTGTTGTATTCCTTTGAACATATGTTAGATTAATGACTTACAAAGTAGAATAAAAGATAAATTTTATGATACTGTCTTCTCCAAGGCATATTTCTAAGTAGTAGTTAAAACACTTGAAGAATGTAGGAATATCATATTTTTAAAAAGTCCATTCAGCAAACTTTCTCTTTTAAAGACATGATTTCATAGTGTCATATTTCTGCCTCTTTTAAAAGTTACTTTTTTCCCCTAGGGGTGTGCAGACCACATTTTGAAATGTATGGGCATGGGGATTGACCTGAGTCTTAATGAGCTATGCCTTCTCTATGCCTTAGTTTCAGTAAAGAACTGTAATTACAGAATAAAATGAGCCATTCATGATCATGAAACATTGCTATATTGATCTCCTAAGCCCATTAAATATGGAAGTTTAAATCCATGTACCCAAGCAACATATTAGAAATCCTGGTAATTTAGAAAGATTATAAATCTGAATGTGGAAGACATGAAGGAAGGAGTCATTGATCTTGGTAATGTTCCTAGGGAGGCAGCCATAAGATGTTCCAGTGCCAGACAATCACAATTACATCTTCATTCTTCATTTCTGGAGAAAGCAGCTGCGAGATGGATAGCCCTGTATTCTACCATCAAGATTGAAGTTCTTTTTTTTTTTAAGTAGAGAAGAATAAATCAGTATCACTCTGTCATTACGTTTCATATTCTTTGGAATGCAATATTTTAGCTGTGGTAGGCAGAAATGTTTTTAATTTCCCTCCAAAGATGTCCAGTTCTAATCCTAGAACCTGAGAAATGATACCATGCTCATGATTGTTGTGGTTATGTAGCACAACTGATCAAGTAGGAAGATTGTCCTGGATTATCCATATGGGCCCTGTGTAATCACCTGAGCCCTGGGAACCATTGAGTTTTCTTTGGCCGGGGCAGAAGAAAATGCAGAGAGATAGTCTGAGGACTCAACACATCCTTGCTTGCTGAAAGATAGAGTCACATGAGAAGAAGTGTCGTCAGCCTTAAGGAGCAGAGAGAGGCCTCTGACAACCAACAATGAAAGGAGATCTCAGTCCTACCTAGCAAGGAGCTTAAATCAAAAACTTAAATGGATGGAAAGCAGATTCTTTCTAGAACTCTGATTTTGCCCTTGAACACAAAATCCATCTGAACTCCCTTAAAATGGCCTATGAAACTGGGAGGTAATGAAAGAATTCTTTTAAGCTGTTGGTGGTAATTTTCAACACAAATAAAATCTAAAATATAGCTTGAAAAACTTGAAAGATTTAGTCTCACTGTGATTAATTTTAATAATATATGTTATTAAATATATATAAAATATATATATGTTATTAAATATTTAATAATATATTAAATATATATATATATTAATGGCAAGAGAGTAATAAAAGTGGGAAATTAGTGTTGTTCAAGTAAATTGAGGTTTCATATTTATAACTGAGTCTACCAAACTCAACCTTCTCCTTTTAATTCCTTTCTCCCTGGCCTGTATCCATAGTTCATCTACCCTATTTTCCCAAAAATAAGACAGTGTCTTATATTAATTTTTTCTCCCAAAGATGCACTAGGTCTTATTTTCAGGGGATGTATTATATTTCCATGAGGTAGGTCTTATTTTCAGGGAAACACGGGTACATGCTCTGCTACTGCCTTCTAGATGTGGATATAGCATATCCTGCTACCATTAATGTGACATTTATTTTTAAACAAGTTACTAAAAATGCTTTAAGAAAATTAGTTGTTGCATAGTCATCTCTATTTTATAGCTTAGGATTTGCTTTTCTTTTTTAAGATTATGTATGTGATACTTTTTTAAAAATATATTTTATTGGTATGTTACAGAGGAAGGGAGAGAGAGAGCTAGAAACGTCGATGAGAGAGAAACATCGACCAGCTGCCTCTTGCACACCCCCTACCGGGGATGTGCCCACAACCAAGGTACACACCCTTGACCGGAATGGAACCTGGGACCTTTCAGTCTTCAAACCAACGCTCTACCACTGAGCCAAACCGGTTTCGGCTGTATGTGATACTTTTAATATGTGTATATGATAAAATATATGTGGTATGTGATAAAAGAGATAGATAACTTAGCTTGATATTGAGCCTTAAACCAGAATTCTGCATCACTAAGCTCAGTGCTTTTCCATTTTACTTTTTTGTGTTCACTTACTCATATACCCCTTCTATCACCATGAAAAAAATAAAAATCAAGAGAGGACTTGGTGCAAAATAGATGTTAATAAATATTAATTTTTATGTGTTATCTTTGGATTTTCCATAGCACCTTATATATAACTGATGTATTACACCTTATATATAACTGATGCAATTTGCCTATTTGGTTTATAGATTCAAATTGTCCTCATTTAGGTTTTCATTGGTTTAGTTTCAACATAATTTCAAAAAGAGGGATAGAGTGCTTGCAGATAAAGGAATCCTAACCAATCAGATGATTATGACTTAAATTCAGAGCATGTAACATGGGCAGCCTTTGACCTAACCATTCTGAATGTGTTAGGAAATGCCACATTCGCTTTCCCATCCAAATGTCCTACATATTAAGCGGTCGCATCTTAGTCCTTGCTGTTTCTCTTCCCTCTGCAACTGTTTGCAGCTCCACATCCCTCTGCTGTAGTGTTTCTTTCAGACCCATTAGCATTTTTGCCTCTGGCACATAATTGCTGTTATTAATTACTGCAGCTATTGCTGCTGTTTCAGGCCCCACTAAAGCAACACAGATGGTGGCACTGACTTATCTGTGACCTCAGATGCCTCCAGACATTATTGCTCCTGAATGCAGTGCTTTGTTATCTCCTCCTGTTGAACTCTGGATCGCACCTTTTTCTCAAGGGGTGTTGGATCTTTGCCGGTGGGATTGGAAGAGGGGTGGGTGGGAATGCTGAATCTGAGTGGAATTAAACTCATCTCTTTCCTGAACCCAGAACAACCGCCACCTTTGACCCAAGGCCCTCCCTTTTCAACTTTGGCTTACCCTGCCAGACATGATTTTCACTTTTTAGGGGATTTCTTTCAAGCAGCGTTTCCAATGAATATGCAAATATAATGGTACCTTCGCTGGGAATTAAATCCCAATTATAGCAATGATATTTCAGGGGATATGGTTAAAAGTGTATGCATTTAGATATCTGATACATTTTAAAGTAGGTAAGGATATTTTTCTGCTTAAAATAGAGAAATATCAATGGATAGTAATTTCTTAATTAAGATACTGACAGATATATTTAAACGTTCATAAAATCTTCTAAGATAGTTTTCTAGGTTAACTACATGTACTCTCGTTTAAATAGAACTTTTAATGATTAAACCTCTGTCAGTATATTTGTATATTTTCAAAACATATTTTTATTGATTTCAGAGAGGAAGATATATATATATATATATAATGAGAATCATTGATTGGCTGCCTCCTGCACACCCCACACTGGGGAATGAGCCCACAACCCAGGCATGTGCCCTGACTAGGATTCAAACCGTGACTCATTGGTTCATAGGTCAATGCTCAACCACTGAGCAGGCTGGGCCTCTGTCAGTATTTTAACAAGTAAGAATTTGCTTTCAGAGCAAATTAATATATTAAAATGTAAGTTTTCCTCAGTATTAGCTCTAAATTTCTTGAGTGATATCTTTATGTGAAAAGTTATGTTTTCTATGTTATTCATTCTGTTTGGGTATTTTTTTTAACAGAGATCTAGAAATGTGTTTCACTCTGTTTTCCCATTCCTCATCACACTTGCATGCAACTTCTTACTATGGAATATTTTTCTGTGAGTGCAATTTTTGTTTGTTTTGTTTTGCTAAACGCCGTTGTAATGCATCCCCAACTGCAATAAATTATCATCACACTCTACCTTAGCACACATCACATTTCAATTAAAACATAAATATCTGTTCATTTGGCCACCCAAGAATATTTAATAATTTTGATTTTTTAAATTTATTCTGTCAAGAAACATTTTCATCTAGAGAAGGCTTACATTCTAAAGAAACTTTTTTTTCAACCAGATATAAGGGAATGTCCTTAAATTATTTTTTTAAAATATATTTTATTGATATTTTACAGAGAGGAAGGGAGAGAGATAGAGAGCCAGAAACGTCGATGAGAGAGAAACACCGACCCGCTGCCTCCTGCACACCCCCTACTGGGGATGTGCCCACAACCAAGGTACATGCCCTTGACCGGAATCGAACCCGGGACCTTTCAGTCCGCAGACCGACGCTCTACTGCTGAGCCAAACCGACCTCGGCATGTCCTTAAATTCTTGATGGCTCATAATTTATATGAATAAAAAGATTTAGACATTTAAACAGATAACAACATTTACAGACTACCTTATTCAGTATATTAAAAGCTATTCAGTGAAAATGATGATTTCTATTTTTTTTTCTGGCCAGTTTTCAAAGTTGGCTCTTCTTTCTTTATCACATGTATTCATATCTATAGCCTGATCAATATTAATAACAGTCGCAGGTCTATGATGTGACTACTTTCTTCCTCATGGCATGTGCACTGAACACTATTATGCATGAATCAGTGCCCAATATATGTGTGCTATAAAACGGGATTGAATTCATTCACAGAAATCAACAAAAATGTATTGTCCAATTTTGAAGTCAATCTATTCCTGGGTCATGAGGACACAACCTTCCTCCAAAACTTTGCATAAAATGACCTTTAATCATATAACTTTTAACATTTGTTCTCAGTTTCCTCTTCCTTTAATTGAAGCAGACACAAAAGCTGCTGTGATGTTCTGGTGAGTGGGAGAGACAGTAGTTGTCATTGTCCCTACATGAGTTGGCTATGAAAAAGGGCAACTCCTATGCGTGAACTTAATGTTTCATTTTGAATTGTGGGTCCTGAGACACTACTTATTTTATAATAAAATGACATATCAATGAATTTTAAGCATATTATATGTACTTCTAGCTTGTTTTAGGATTGATGAAGTGAAATCCTCTATGGCTTTGATGATTTTTTTGTTTTATTGTTAACAGTCCTCTATCACCCTATTTCATAAGTGAGAAAAAAATGTTTAGGAGAGATATTTGGTGCCTTTACAGCACAGTCTATAACCCCTAAAATTTTAGTCTATCACTTGGTCTTGGACTTTTAAAGTTAATAATACAGGCTAAGTGACAAGTTCATATCACTGACTACCAACTCTATATAATTAGGGCATAACCCCACCTCCAACTCACTGGAAATGAATGCATATAAAAATAATAAAGGATTGAGTAATGGTATTTCTGCCATCATGTCCTCTATTGAAAGTGTTCATTGGCAAATAGAAAGTAAAATCTTGGTTTGATTACTGACTTCAGGAGTCCTGGGAATATTGGTCAATGGTGCTTAGGTATTAGAGAAAATAATGCAAAGATAAACAAAATGAATGAATGAGTGAATTCAAGGACTCAAAGTCTTCCACAAAAGTTCCCTATGCATGAGAGAGAAGCTCATCTTCAGATGTAATGTTGTTTGCAGCATACCTGCTTCACCTCAAATTAGCTGCTGGCTAAATTGCAATGACTTTATCTCTTAAGCCTCTTGTCTCCCAAGCCTCCCTCCCCTCTTCAATATGCCCCACTGCTTGGATGGCTTTCCTAAGTGCAGAGTGTTCTTCGTGTGTGTGTGTGTGTGTGTGTGTGTGTGTGTGTGTGTGTGTGTGAGAGAGAGAGAGAGAGAGAGAGAGAGAGAGAGAGAGAGAATGTCTTCATTTTTGTCACATTTTTAAAAAATACATGTCTAATGGATTCTTGTCACAGGTTAGCAGTTTTCCTCACTCCAGCTCCCACTCCTTTCAAGGTGTCTTCCTATTGTCTTCCTATTGACTTCCTTTGTTTCATTTGAGCAGTCATCTCTCAGGCCACGGCCTTATTGTTCTCCTCCCTAGCCATTGCACTTAATACACTTTTGTTCATCTATTTTTCTTTACGATTTTCTTTTTGACTTCCTTCTTCAGCAATTTTACTATAAGTAATCTAGTTGTTTTTCTCAAGGGAGTGGCCCATTTTATTGAAGGAAAAGCTAGATAAATAAAAACACTGTCTGAAAATATTTCTCAGACCAGGGAGAGAACGGATGGGTTGCATCCTGTACAATGAACATGCTGGGTATTGAATTTCTTGAAACTCCGACAGGCTCCTGTCAGTATCACTTTAGCTGATTTTAAGTGCCTATGTGGAGAGAGACAATTACTAGCCTTTGTTTGGAGTTAGGCTTGAGTAAAATAACTGTTCGTAAGGAAAAGACAGGCTTTTTCTCTATGGGGAAAGGAGGTGAGGGCAGAGCGACACGCCCTTGACGTTGGCATCCAGCTCAGGGTGACCCGGGCCTCTCCTGTGTGTTGCAGAGGACACTTGTGTTCCTGGAGGACAGGAAGCTGTGGTTCTCAAAGTACTGACAACAATGCTCATGGCAGGGACCTTTATTATTCATGAGCTTCGCACAGACTTGCTGTTCAGCAGAGTCTGGTCAATAGATACTTATCTCGGGGAGAGATGCCATGAAGATTTGATTACACTTGAGAAAATTACAGTTGGCTAAAGTGTCCAATCGTAATGTAATGATCTAAAGGCCAGAGGTCAAACTGTCTCAGGGCTGCCTCCTTCTGAGGGCTGTGAGGTCTAAACCGTCCCATTTCTCTCTTCCAGTTTCTGGTGATTTGCTGGCAATCTCTGGCAATTTCTGGCATTCTTGGGCTTGGAGTCACATCACTCTGATCTCTGCCTTCACATTCGCATGGCTGGCTTGCTTCCTAGGTGTTATGTATTGATCCTTTTTCAGGTTAACAGCATTTAAACAGTTTTTAATGCACATCTAATCAATTTTTGAAAATACTTATAAATTATTTTGCAAATTTTGCCTGTGCCCCATTTTTATTTCATTTTTCTGTTAATATTTAAATTACATTTAGGTTCATCTTTTCATTGTGCACATCCCATAAATTTTCCATGTTCTTTTCTTTATTTTGTATAATTTTTCTCCTTTTATGGGTTCTGTATATTCTACTATTAAATCCAATTACATAGTTCTTAATTTTAGTTTTAGAATTTATTTTAGCTCTTTGCTACATTGTGCCACCTTATTTAATTACTTAATCATAGTTATTTTGAAGTTTCTATTTTAGTATTCTTAAACACACACAAACACATCTTATTCAACTTGCATTTTTTCCTTTACTCCCTCCCACAATAGAATATTAACTGATTCTGCCTATTTCCCTCACATATTATATTCTTCCCTGTTTTTTCCACTCCTATAATTCTCAGAAGTTTTATTAATCAACATTTCAATATTTCATTATAATATCATTTACTACCTGCATTACTTTTCTGAGGCTAATGCAACAGATTTATATGTTACCTAAACTGGGTAACATAAAACAACAGGAATTTATTCTTTGTCAGTTCTATAGGCCAGAAATCTGAACTCAGGGTGTCAGCAGGGGCCTGCTCCCAGCAGAAGGTCTAGGATAGATTGCATTTTTCAGCTTTTGGAGGCTGTTGGCTGCATTACTCTAATCTCTTCTTCTATGATCTCATTGCATCATCCACTTATGTCTATCAAATCTTCCTTCTGTGTCTTTCATAAGGATACTTGTCCTTGGATTTAACTCCCACACAGGTTATGCAGGATGATCTCAACTCAAAATTCTTAATCTAATTATGTCTGAAAAGACTTTTTCAATAGTCCCAAGGATTTCATTTATATCTCTTTTGAGGGGGTAGAGGGTGGGGGGTGCATACATTTCTACCTACTACAACATCACCATAGTCATTCTACAGGACTATGAGCACATGTTTTTGCTTGTTTGTTTTTAATCTTATCATAAAAAGGTAAATGGCAACTAATTTTGACTTTAATGAGAACACACTAAACTTTCAATCTTTTCACAAGAAAGGATCTCCTAGCTAATGAAATTAGAGAATATTGGTCACAGGCTTCAAAAACAGAGACTAGACACCCGATTAAAGGCCCATGGGACTAGTCATCAGTGAAATCCTTTAAATATGCAAATATGAGTAGTTTGAAATAAATCAGGAATTATATAACAAAGTCTACTATTTCTCTGAACTTGGAAGTAGTTTTCTATTTGGTATGTTTAAACTCTTAGTGATAAGCAATGCCAGGTTAAGGAGGGACAAGGATGAAATGGAACTACAGAGCAGAAATGTATTCAACAAGCAGAGAGTTTCCCTTGTACTTGGAAGTTTTAAAAACATCTATACTAATAAAAGGGTAATATGCAAATTGGTAAGGATGCCTTCACAGTAATGACAGAATAGCAGGCATGGGGCAACTAGGCAGGCAGGAGGGGCAGTTGGGGGTGATTAGGCTAGGCTGGCAGGAGGGCAGTGAGGAGTGAGTAGGCCAGCAGAGGTTGGGCAGTTGGGGTTGACCAGGCCAGCAGAGGGGACAGATGGGGACAATTAGGCCAACAAAGAGGGACAGTGAGGATGAACAGGCCAGTAGGGGGGCAGTTGGAGGCAACCAGGCCAGCAGGGGGAGCTGTTGGGGGAACCAGGCAGGCAGGGAGGCAGTAAGAGGCAGGCTGGTTCAGGGGCTGGGGCAGTTGGGGGCTACCGGGATGACAGGGGGGGGCAGTTAAGGGTGATAAGGTTGTATGCAGAGACTGTTAGGAGTAATCAGGCTGCTGGAGAAGTTAGGAGCAATTAGGCAGGCAGGCAGGTGAGCACTTAGGAGCCTGTGGTCTTGAATTGTGAGAGGGATGTCTGACTGCCAGGATCGGGCCTAAACCGGTAATCAGACATCCCTCAAGGAGTCCTGGATTGGAGAGGGTGCAGGCTGGGCTGAGGGTACCAGGCCTCTAGTTTCAAAATAAAAGTATAAGTACACCATGTAAATATTCTGTATTCATAGTTTGTTAACAACATATTTTCTGATGCTGACCAAAATTTTATAATTTTATATCTGAAATATCTGAAGTATTTATATATATATATATATATATATATATATATATATATATATATATATATATGGAACTGTTTCACATTTAAGTATAACTCTCAGAAACATGGTATTCATTAACAGTCACAATCTTGAGATATACGTTTAGCTTTGGTTATTATATTTTATCTCAGCTCATATTCCCTGCTCTAATTATAATTAAGCAATAATATTGGAAGTGAAATAACTTTTTGTCCTGAAATCAAGGTACATTGGTAATTTTTTTTAAAAAAATGACAGGAATAATGTTTTAGATATTTATTTAATTTGTCCTCAGGGAAAATAGTCAAAAGTACTTTGATCTTATAATTTTCCTCCAGAGATTATTATTTAATTCTGATAAGGTGCTTTTTTGTTTTCCATTTTGAACACGTGTGTGTGTGTGTGTGTGTGTGTGTGTGTGTGTGAGAGAGAGAGAGAGAGAGAGAGAGAGAGAGAGAGAGTGTGTGTGTGTGTTTGTGTGTATACATGTGATATATATGTACAAGTAAAAGCTGTACTTTATTAAATATAATTATTGACAGCATTTACTTATTGAATAAAATAATTAAAACTAATTTTGCATTATATTTTTAGAATAACCCCTTCTTTCTTATTTAGCAACTTTTACATTTGCAAAAATTAATAATAGCAATTTCTAATGCTCCCTGGTCACTGTAACACTAAACCCCTGTGATTCTAGAATGCGACCAAATTGTATCTGGCCAAAGACATGCCTCTTAGCACACCAGTGCCATAAGAATGATCTGAGTTTAAAATATTAAGAATTTGGTTGAGAATAGGAAAAATAGAAAATAACTAGCATATACTTTTTTCTGTGAGTCATTATCACATATTTCAGAAACATAGGAAATATTTTAATGACTGTTTGCTGTGTGAATAAATAATAATTCTATCACTGCTCAGTCCCTGCTTTCAGAAAAATCTTCTGAGAAAATTGAGACTACGTGTGAATTTCTAAGGAAAGTGTTTTTGGACTTTTTACCCAATATTCTCAATTAAATTATGATGGTAGTGTGAATAGCACTCTAGTATTCAAATTATTCATCAAGTCACTCCTTTAATACAAGTATATAAATTATTTAGCTGCAAGCAATTGCTTTGTATCGTTGGAGTGATGGACATGTCAATTTAATGACTGATTTAGAAAACAATCTTCTTGAGGTCACTTTGAAGATAATTTCTTCAGACATCATATTAACTCTTATTTAATAAAGACTATTCTTGTCCCTCGAAAATGACCAATTAAATCAATGCAATGATATTTAATCTAATGCTTATTTCAAGCAATGACCATGAGGTGAGACGTGAACTTGAGTATTTAGTTTAAAATTTAAACACATATTATTTCATTAATTCCCTCAAATCAAAAGCTATCTCTGTTTAAGAACATTTACTTCTGACCTTATTGAACTGTATAGCTTTTATTTTTCTGTAAAGCTAAGTAATTCTAGTAATCATCCCCACCTCTTGAGCTAAGAGTGTGAAGAATATCTTGACCATAATTACCTTAGCACACACCTACTGTGTAGTTAATATTCTTATGGTTATACCATATTCAAGTTGTAATATCTTTAATTTAGGACTTGAGAAAAGCTATGAAATATGACTGAGAAGAGATAACATTTGAAGTAACTGAGTATTGTGAGACTCCCTATTGCACCTTGTGTTCTCTTTTTATGGGGAGTGTTCTGGTTTATATTTACATTTCATCTTTGCCCCTCCTTACTCTGCACTTATTTGCATATGTGTATACTTATTTGCAAATGTATAGGGATGTCTCTATAAGATGCCCATGCTTATATAAAAGTTAGCAGAATCTAGTTCTAATGAGGTTCACATTAAGTTGGGCTTTTTCTGCAGTTCTCATTGGTGTGTTAGAGGCATTTTGCATAACACCACATATTCTCAGTATTTATTGAAAATCATACATACTTTTGCTAGAGAGTTCACTTTCTACTCTAACATTTAGGACTGCCTCTATTGCTGCCATTAAAATCTCTGCGGTTTTGAAGTGATGTGGCTTGATTTTCTTACTGTTCTGTTTAGTAAAAAGAAAATATGATTCAGAACCTACTGATTATGTCTAGATGTTTGTTTTTTCTTACTCTGACATTTGGGTTAACTCCATTAAGCCTCATTTTCCTAATCTCTGGACTACATCTAATAATATTTAGTGTGCAATTTCACTATTGTTATCAGGATTAGAAATATTGTATCCAATAACCTACAACTTATTGAAGCTGTTATTATTTGTGTGACAGATTATAAAAGGATAATCTGTTTTAATAGGAAAACAATTCAGTTTCATTTTGTGTTCTATGATGTGCTTGAAAAATGAAACATCAATACTTACTGCATGTTATCTCTTTGGGATATTTGAAGGCCTCTCTGCGCATCTTTTAATGGACTCCCATGTTTAATTTGAAAATGAAGAATAGAAATGCTGGGGAAAATAAGGTTTGGGGTATTTGTTGGACATTAAGGTAGAGTAGGCTGTAAAAGAATAACATATTTTTGTGAGAAAAGCTGCAGGGAGAATCAGAGAAAGAAGAACAAACACAGATAGTTTGAAGGGCAGGGATTAATTTCACTTCCCAGAAGGAGTAGAGTGTTCTGACCTGAAGAAGGATCACTGTAAGAAAACCTGTTTGAATGTCCTGCGGGCACATTGAAGTGGAGTCTCCCAGATCACCCCACGGCATTCAAACATGGAGCTTTCATCCCTGAGCTGTGTCTCAGATCAATGTTTCCTCGGTTGGACTGCATGAGCACTTTGCTATCTGTGCTCCCATGTTATCTGTCAGTCCAACAACAGAATAACAGACACCCTTTCATTTAAAGGCGTTTGTGTCTGTCCTGTGTGGACAACTGAAGATGAGTGGGCTGTAAAAAAATTGTCCATGTGGACACTTCTCCCTTAGATGTCTTTAAGGAAACTAGACACCCAGCAGGTCAGTAATATAAGTCTTACACTGTGCCTGAACTTGGAGAAACAGCCTACACAAGCTTGAAATCCCTAAGTGGAAGGAAAGTGATTGATTTGTGACATTCCAAGGACATTTGTGTTATTAGAAGCCCTGCATTTGTACATATGTCTGTACTTTCCAAGGACAGAACCGCTCTTTTCTCAGGCCACTGGAATTCCTATTACATTATTTAGGTTGTTCTCTTCTAGTTAATAGAGCAAAGAATTGTTGACCATATTGTTTCAACATTTTTGTCATTGTTGATATTTGAAATTTGTTGGCCATTGAGCAATAAGTTAAATAGTCATAACTTAAGTAAAGTTGTAAGATTAGATGAGTATACAAAATGGGTCGTCAATAAGAATGCGCCTGCACCCTAGTGACCAATTATGATCTTATCTTTATATTGTAATTTGGGGTCCTTAATGATACAATAATGTTCAAAAGCATACCAGGCTGAGTTCAACCTCAGGGTAATGGCATAAAAATCATACTTCAAAAAATTTTAGCTTGTGATCATTAAATGAAAGCACTAAAAATATTTTTTGAGTGACAAGAATGTGGTGTTAAACCTTGCTTTGGTCTCCCCCCAACGTGTTTACTGCAACAATAAGATACTTGCAGTCTCTCCATACCTTTGTTAATAGCATCAAGGATGCTGTACCTGAAGAGAACCTGGGAAACAGTATCATTTGTTATGTGAGATGTGGCAGCCTCCATTCAATTTTGCAGTTGTGCTTTATATAACACTCATGCTGTTGTATATGTCTACATGCAGATTTCTTTTTCCCTTGTAAACAAACAGCTAACACAGTTGTCCTTAAGAAAATAAAGCCATAGCTCAGAGAAAGCAGCATTTGCATACCTGCAGTTTCTACATCTGTATTCAAACACAGACCATATTTCTTGTTTTAAAATAGAAATTGGTGTTGACAGCTCATTTTTCTCCCCATTGGTAGTGGATAAAGTGCCTGTCTTATGGCACTAATTTTAGAAATCTAACTTGGTTTGAAATTAGTTAAACTAAAGAGCATGACTTCAATGAGAGGAAACATACTGTTTGGTCCTCAGAGTTGAATACAATATGTAGTGGTTACAGAGGCCCCGGTCAAGGCTACTTGTGAGAAAATTAATACATTGGAGAAAGAAAAAAAAAGATTTCCAAATATAAATTGAAAGTAGTAACACTTTTTCTTCTTGAAAATACATTCAAGAAGAATGTGTTTTCTTCTTGAAATGCTACCTCATTTATTATAACCCACATTGACCCTTTTTTTCAACAGCCTTACATTTTTAATTTCTTAGAAATAGTGTATGAGCCCCAGCCGGCTTGGCTCAGTGGATAGATCATCAGCCTGCAGACTGAAGGGTCCCAGGTTCCATTCTAGTAAAGGGCACATGCCTGTGTTGTGACTCCATCCCGAGTGGGGGGTGTGCAGGAGGCATCCGATCAGTGATTCTCTCTCATCATTGATGTTTCTATCTCTTCTCTCTTCCTCTCTAAAATCAATCAATAGATATATTTAAAAAAAGAAACAATGTATGAATAGGAAAGAGATCACATGTTTTCAAGGACAGAGTCATGAAAGAGAGCTATCGTCATGAATGTACTTCACTTACTTTCCAGCCTAGTAGAGAGAGGGAGAATTTCAAATTTTTATTTTTTGTTCCTTTACACTCTGCTCCTCATTTGCGTTCAAGTTTAATTTCCAACATTTTAAATGAAGTTTGTGTTTAACAATGTAATGAACGCTGTGTGGTAAACAAAAACACTAATTGATTTACTAGTAATATAACTTCAACCAATATTCAAAGTGTACCTACTTTGAGGCAGTATAATAGTTTCTTTTATGTAGCATAAGCACTTAGTGGGGAATAAAAATTAATTATAAATTAGTTTTAAATGTTGCATAGTCAAGTGCTAAAACATATGAAAAAAAAGTAAATCAATTTTTGAGGAGTGATCTTAGACTTAGGGATAATTTTTTGTAGGAGGTGAAAATGCAGTTGTATTTTGAAATATAAATTAATTGAGTACAGAGAAAGAAAGGGCATTTTAATTAAAAAAATTTGTGCATAAGGGAGCAACTGGGTAAACTATATTAATAGGACAGTAAAACATATCATTCAAGTGTGCATAGTTGATATAACAGTGCATGGTAAATTAGATAGGATTGTAAAGACAAAAATGGCTGTTTCTACTCCACATTGTCTTATAATTATTGCTCCAAACTATTGTGCCTTTTTAAAATTAATTGTATTTATATAAAGTGTATTTAATAATTTAATCCAAACTGAAATACACACACACATATAGATAGATATAGATATAGATAGATATAGATATAGATATAGATATAGATATAGATATAGATATATATGCATTCATAGACATGCATATACAGCATGTCCCCCAAAATGTATATGCACTAATATCTGATAGCTCTATTGATGTTTCTTTCTTTTCAGATTTAACCCATTGAAATTTCTAGCTATTCAAAGTGTGTATATATTTTTGGGGACACCCTGTGTGTATACAAACATATACACATGGAGACTTATATAACACTAAATAATGTATAAAGAAATATCAGCCACAATATCAGCCAATTTTGTTCAGTAGTTAGAGATTCATCTCAAGAACTGAAGGGTCATGGGTTCAATTCTGGTCAAGGGCATGTATCTTAGTTTCAAGCTCATTCCCCACTCTGACAGGGCACATGTGAGAGACAATCAATCATGTGTCTCTCTCATATCAATGTTTCCTTCTCCCTCTCTACCCCTCCCCTGCACTCTTTCTAAAAACCAACATAAAAAAAAATCCTTGGGTGAGGATTAACAACAACAATGAAAGCATCATCCCTCTCTCTGCCTCTTCCCTCCCCATCACACTACCCTGTTCTCTAGCAGAAGACACAAGTAGATCTTGCTTTCCTCCTGCCTTCCCTACTGTTATTCTACTTCCATCTTGTATGTAGTCGCCATCATCATTCCATTGTTATTTCCTGTAAATGAAAGAATGTGCATGAGTCTCTCTCTATGTAGATATATCAAGAAAAATATTCTATTTTTTTCCTAATTTTTTTTTTTTACAGAGAGAAAGAGAGAGGGATAGAGAGTTAGAAACATCGATGAGAGAGAAACATGGATCAGCTGCCTCTTGCACACCCCCTACTGGGTATGTGCCCGCAACTAAGGTACATGCCCTTGACCTGAGTCGAATCCGGGACCCTTGAGTTTGCAAGCCGAGGCTCTATCCACTGAGCCAAACCAGTTTTGGCAAGAAAAATATTCTTATTATTCTGTATTTTACCAGAAATTCTATAATTAGTTTTGTTATATCCAGTTCTATACATTGATTTTTCATATATATATTGTCATATGAATATAAGGAAATCATTTTTCATTTATTAGTATGGATGCATAATTCCCCAGGTACAGCATGATTTCTGCCTCAGCACTATTACTATTTTGTACCACATCATTATTTATTATGAGGAATTTCCTACAGTAGTCTGTAATGATTGGAGACCAGTAGTAATCCTTCGCCATGTGCTGTGACAATAAAAAATGTCAACTAAAATTGTCAAATGTCCCTCAAGAGGCAAAATTTCCCCCAGCTGAGAGCAACTTATATAGATATATCATGGTTCTATTGTTGGTATTGCTGCTATTGTTATTTTCATATATTGGACAATTATTGGACAATTGCCCTATTATTGGACAATTACTATATTTTAACTTTTGCCATTACAAATGATATCATCACCAGTAGTCTTTAAAAATATGAGCTTTTATAGGTGAGCAGATAAAATAAATTCTTGTAAAATGAGTTATAATCGTATATATGAATTCATGTATATGTGTGTGTATAAATGTGTGTGTGTTGTTATGCCATCAATTTGCTACTCACTATTTTGTTTAATATATTTATTTATTTATTATTTTAATGTTTTTATGTTTATATAAAATATTTACATAGTTCCAAAGTGAAAACTACAAAGAAAGTATATGTAAATAACTTAGCTTTTTTGTCTATTCTGTTTTCTTGATCATCTGTACTTGTGATTTTGCTCTACTTATAAAATTTTTAAATAGAATAAAAATGTACACATTTGTATATCTTCCTATCTTAAATAATGTCATACTTTTTGTAGTTCTTGATACCTGACTTTGTATCACTTAACATATGCTCAAAATTGTTTCAGAGCAGTATAGAAGAAATAGCCCCTTTCTTTGACAGATGTTTAGCACTGCACAGTGTGATTATACCACAATTCATTGCAACAGCGAGTTAAGACAAAACATGTGCTCAATGTGCCATCTTTGCCTGAATGTGTGATATTGGTTTCAGCTTAGGTTGTAGTTCATTATTTTAGTAACCTCCAAAGTGCATTGAATTAGCTTAAAAATAAATGTTCACTCCTAAAAAAGGATCATTTTAAATAATAATAAAATAATAAAATAAATAAAAATTGCAATAAACTTATTATGAATTAAAGATTGAAATAAAAATGAAAGTCATAATTCAGAGACTGTTCTAACTAAGGAGTATAAAAAATAGGGACAATTGTGTCAGTCTGATGGTACTTAAATTATGCCTTCACTGATGTGTAAAATAGTAGAGGCTCTTCCTAATAAGTAATGGTAATAATGGCATGTGTTTACAATATTTAAAGAAAAAGAGTTGATTAGTTTGCTTAGTTACAAATACATTCAATTAATGAAATAAAATTCAAATAAAATTGGCTAATTAGAACTTTAATTATATCAGAATAAATAGTATCCTTCAAATTGCCCGGATAATTGAGTCAATATTTGAAATAAATATGATAGAGAAGTTGGTTTTATCCTTTAAAATCTCCTTTAAACTTAAAAGCATTAGAACAGTTATACTTATAGTAATTGTTAACACAGTGTTACACTAAAAAAAATTCTCACACTAAAACTTTTATTAAATAACTAGAGGCCAGGTACATGAAATTTGTGAATGGGGGGATCCCCTCAGCCCAGCCTATACCCTCTCCAATCCAGAACACCTTGGAGGAAGTTCGACTGCCAGTTTAGGCCACTAACTACCCCTCCCACTGCCTGGTTGCCTCTTATTGCCACCCAGCCAGCCTGGTTGGCCCTCATGCCCCCTACCCACAGGCCTGGTCACCCAACACAGCCTGCTTGTTCAGTCATTTGGTCATCCCTCACTAACCCCCTTGCCAGCCTGGTTGTAGGGAGCCATCTTGTGAGGGCATGAGGGTTAACTTGCATATCACATCTTTATTATATTTGTTGTAAATTGCAATTATAGGTTTCATTTAGAGTTACAATAAATGAAACCTATGTTAATGTTCTCTTTTTTCTTAACCCAGATTTTATATCACATGGCACTTGTACAAATCACTCTTTTATCTCTTTCTATAAATTTCTTATTATTAAATTATACTGCTTATAGGTGCAAAATCCTCTCTTTATACTCTGAGCCTTTATGCTTCTATGGGCCCTTGAAAAGTATTGAATACTTCCAATCTAAATGTGTTTTTGTTTGTTGTTGTTGAAAGAAACAGTACCATTGGAATGCTAGTGAGTAATTATCTGCTTTATAGTTAAATGAAGAAAATATGTTTGTATGCTAATATATGAAGGAATACTTTTGATTACTTAAAAGGCAAAGAAGAAACATGGAAGCAATATTAATTGCACATAAAACAGAAAAGTGTATAATATTCTTGCCCTAGCCAGTTCGGCTTAGTAGATAGTGTTGGTCTGCAGAACAAAGATCCTGGATTCAATTCTGGCCAAGGGCATGTACCTTGGTGCTAGGCTCCTCCCTGGCTGGGCCCTGCTTTTTGCTCATGCAGAAGGCAATCAATCAATGTGTTCCTATCACATTGATGTTTCTCTGTTTTCCCCTCTCTTCCCTCAAAAAAACAAATCAATAAAAATATATTCTAGGGTGAGGATTAATTAAAAATAAAAAAATAAAAACATAATATTAATATATTGTTACCTCTCACCAATCAATAAGCAGCAACCATACAGGAAAGTATATAAATAATATGAACAACTCATAATGGAATATACCCAATGGCTCCTAAGCACATGAAACAAATTTAATTTTATAAATTATAAAAGAGATGAAAATTAATACAGGGGGTCTATTTTTCACCAACATATTAAAGTGATTAAAATATGATAATAATTGTATTAGCTTTGAAGGAAATGGGATTTTTTTCCTCATATATTGTTAATAGAATTGTATGTTAGGCAAATATTTCTAGAGTGATATTGAATAAAATTTTCAAAAGGTTTAAAATGTATACTCTTGTTCAGCAAATAATTCTCCTTGTCTGAATATATCAAAAGGAAATAATAATGGATGCCTAAAATATGGAATTTTATTATTATTTCTAGAAGCCCAGTGCACTAAAATTCATGCGCGTGGGGAGTGGGTGCTCCATCAGCCCAGCTTGCACCCTCTCACAGTCAGGGAACCCTCAGGGGATATACTGTTGATGACTTAGGCCTGTGCCCCATGTGGATCAGGACTAAGTCACAGTCTGGTCTCCCTCTGCAGGAGGTGACCAGGCAGGCTGATGAGGTGATGGTGCCACCCACATCACCCTGCTGCTGCTGCTGACCTCCCTCTATGGGAGGCAATTAGGCAGCCAATCAGGGGACAGAAACAGCCAGCGTTGCCCTCAACCCTCCCATTGACCGTTTGCCTCCACTGATTGCTGCCACTACCCCCCCATCACCACGACCCCTCCCTCTGCCTACTGGCACTTGTCTTGGCTGGCCTGGCACCATATACTCGCTGAAGCTGCCCCCCACCGATGGTCATTCTGCTGTTCAGTTGATTTGCATATTACATTTTTATTATATGGGATGCCTATATATGGAATTTTATTATGACTTACCAATAAAATGGCCCCTAAAGATCCCCTCCTGCTGCCATTTAAGGCCTTGATAGCCTTTGCTCTGAGTATGGGCTAGAAATAGTGACTGAATTCAAATGAGTAGAATGCAGCAACAGTAATGATATGAAAGTTGAGATTGGTTTTGAAAATCTCTGATCTTGCTCCCCCTCTGTCTGGTTTGAAGGAAACAAACTTTCATGTTTTGTGCTTCCCTGTGAAGAGGCACATGTGGCAAGCAACTGAAGGTGTCTAGCAATCAATCAGCAACAAGGAACTTTAGCTTTAAAGCAACAACTCATGAGGAAGGGAATACTGACAACAACCATTGAGAGAGCTTAGAATTGAATTCTGTCCTTATTGAACCTTGACACGACTGAGGCCCTGACTGAAACCTTGACTTCATTCTTGTGTGTCAACATGACCTAGACCTAGAGAATTTCCCTAGGCCCTGACTGACACCTTGATCTCAGTCTTATATGTCAACATGACCTGGAAAATTCCTAATACACAGACAGGATGATTCTGGAATAATTTTATATGTAGTTATGATAACTAATAAACATGTAAAATTATCTTACTGTATAGATGAGAAACACATGATCTAAATAAAATGAGGTAAGGCATGACCTAAAGCTTGGACATAAATGCACTAAGACAAAAAGTTCAAGCAGAACAGGAAGATGGCAGCTGGCAGGAAAAAGGTAAGGGAGAGGATGTGAGTGAGTGAAGGGGTGAAAGGAGAGTGTGTAGATGTGTGTGGTGTGTGTGTGAGTGAGTGGGGGACAGTTAAATCCAGCAGGAGCAGCAGGGGCGGGCAGACCAGGCTCTCCTAGACCGGGAGCACCTACCATCACTGTGTGCACTCCCCGGACTGCAGGACTCAGGCACAGAGTCCACGTCATCTTGAAAAGGAGAGCGGCCTCCTCTAGGAACTCATCAACACCACCACCCAGACAGGCATTGGATACTGCCCGTAACCCAGCAACCACTCCAGCCAAAAGCCTGCTGCCCCACCCGCAGACCTGCAGATCATAGGACCTCTACCTCCAAAGGTGCATGGCTACTGCAGCAGCAGTAAGTGCGGCTTCCCCCCTCCACAGAGGCAGACCTCCGGACACCACAGTCATGGGTTGTGCAGGCCTCCAGAGCCCACTACTCCACAGGCAGCTCTTGGGTGCTACTGTAAGTGCCCATTGGGCACTCTCTTATACAAACAAGGGAGCATTGCTCCAGCAGTAGAAATTCTGAATTCCCTCTTCCTGAATACCTGCCCACAGACACCTTGGTCACACAGCTTCACTGCCAGGGCCCTTCAGAGTGCACCAGAGCACCACACTGGCAAACATACCATGGGTGCCTCTGTGAGCCAACACTGGCATGTGCATATCCAACCACGGGCACAGGAGCAAAAACTGAGTCTTCCCATCCCACAGATGCAGAATGCTATGCACCACAGTCACACCTTTCCAAAGCACAGGCCTCCTGAGCCCCACTACCCAAAGAGTTGGCTCCTTAGGTGCCTCTGTGAGCCCCTGCTGGGCATGTGTGATTTCAACCAAAGGCGCAAGGTGACAAAAATCAGGACATGCCCCTCCCTGGCTGCTGACTTCTAGACACCACAATTGTGCCTTTCCAGCACACAGGCATACTGAGCCCGCTGACCCTATAGGTGGCTCCTGGGTGCCTTCTTGAACCCCAGGTGGGCGTGCTCATATCCAAACAAGGGTGCACGGCCCCAGCAGTAGAAATTCTGACTCCCTCCTTCCCAGCTGCCTACACAAAGACACCATGGTCATGTGGTTTCAGCACACAGGGCCCCTGACACCACCACCCCAGCAGGTGACTCCCAGGTGCCTTCTGTGAGCTATCACTAGGCACTTGTATCCAACCAAGGACTCAAGGCCCTGGTAGCAAAAACTCAGATTTCCTCCTCTTCAGCTGCCAACCTCTGGTCACTGCAGTTGCAACAATCCAGCACACACGCCTCTGAGCCTGCTGCCCCAGTAGGTGGCCTCTTGGTGCTTTTCTGAGCCACCACAAGGCACAACCCTGGCCACTGGCATCCAGTCCCCAGTAACGCCACTCCAGCACAAGGGCCCCATAAGCCCACTTCCCAAAAATATGTCTCCTGGGCACCTCTGTAAGCAGCCACTGGGAGTCCATATCCACCAAGGGCACACATCCCCCAAAGCAGAAACTGAGACTTCTCCCTCCTTGGGGCCGATGGCACACCATAATCACTCTGACCCAGCATGTGGGCCCCACAGTCACACTTGCAATCAGCTCCTGGGCTTCTCTGTATGCTGCCACTAGGCATGTGCTTCTCCAACCAAGGGCACACAGCCCCTCAGTAAGATCCATGACATTCCCCTCCTGGTTACCTACCTCTAGACAGCCTGCTGCTGAATTCTGAACCCCTTAATGATTCAGAGAGGGAAGTCACTTTTCAAGAGTTCCACTGCCTCAACCACAAACTAGGAGACACCCGCCCCCCAATGTCATGGGCTCTTAGCCCCATGTAGTGAGTTGTAGAGTGATGCTAATCCAGCCAGAGTCACAGCACACCAACAAAAGTCACAGTTCCTGAGCCTCAGGCCCTGAGACTCCTTCCTCCCAGGCCATGCACTCTGGGAAACCACAGTGAACACATACAAGATAACCTTTTCCATAAGAGCTGGAACCACAGTTACATCCAAAACAACTTGCACAATGAAGCTGGGGGTAAGTCGCATTGCTAAACTGTGACAAGACTTCATGCACAAATAAGAAACTAACATTCAAAATTTAACTACATCAAGAGAACTCAAATAGCTCAAGTAGGGAGCTCCAAGATTACCAAGTCCAGAAGATCTGAGAGATCACACCAACAGCATCACTCCAAAAGAACTTGGGTATCAAAGCAGTTGATCTAGGACACACAAAAAAATTAAAACAGTACAGCAAAACATGGGGAGAAACAAAAGCAATCCCCAAAAGAAAGAAAAAGAGGACTCACCAGAAAGAGAGTTAAAAGAAATAGAGGCAAGTAATATGTCAGAGAAAGAATTCAGAGTAATGGTTATAAGGATGCTCAAATTGCTGAATGATAAATACACACAACTCAATGAGAATTATAAGGAGCTGAATGAGAATGTCCCCAACATGAAAAGGAACCAAGAGAAAATGAAGAATGACATATCTGCAATAAACACACACACACAATGGAAGGCTTAAACAGTAAACTAGGAAAGGATGAGACTGCATCAGCAAATTAGAAGACAATGTAGGAAAAAAAAAACACAAAAACACAGTAGCAACTGGAATGAAAATTTAAAAAGCAAGAGGAGAGCCTAAGGGAGTGTTGAAACAGCAGAAAACAAAACAGCATCTGAGTAATAGGGGTACCAGAAGGAGATGAAGTGAAGCAAGGAATAGAAAACCTGTCTGAAGAAATAATGACAGAAAACTTTCTCTGATATCAGAAAGAAAAAAACTCACACACGTTCAAGAAGCTCACAGAATCCCAAACAAGATGAACCCAAAAAGACCAACACCAAAACACATAATAAGACCAACTACAAGTCACATCCTAATTGGCAACACCAATGACAAAGTAAGAATTTTAAAGGCCTATAAGGGATCTCCATTAGAATATCAACTGATTTCTCAACAAAAACACACCAGGCCAAAAAGAAATAGAATGAAATATACAAAGTGATGCAAATCAAGGGACTGAATCCAAGAATACTATATCCAGCAAGACTATCATTCAAAATTGAAGGTGGAATCAGGAGTTTCACAGACAAAAAAGTGCTGAGAGAGTTTATTCCCACCAAGCCAGCAATGCAAGAAATACTAAAGGGACTGCTGTAAAAAGAAGAAACAGAAAGGCAAAAAAGAAACACAAACATTAAGAATAAAAATAAGGACAAGCAATACTTATCAATAATAACATTAAATGCAAATGGATTAAATGTTCCAATCAAAAGACATAGGGTAGTTGAAAGGATAAAAAATATGACCCAAATATTTTCTGTATGCAAGAGACCCACCTCAGAGCAAAGGATTCACACAGACTGAAAGTGAAGGGATGGAAAAACATTTTTCAGGCAAATGGAAATGAGAAAAAAAATGGGGTTGTAATAGTTATATCTGACAAATAGACCTCAAAGTAAAGGCCATATAAAGAAATAAGGATGGTCACTGCATAATATTAAAGGGAGCAATTCAACAAGAAGACATAACTCTGGTAAACATATATGCACCCAAGACAGGAACACTCAAATATATAAAACAACTTCTGGAATATCAAGGGAGAGATCAATAGCAATGCAATCATAGTAGGGAACTTTAATATCCCACTGACACCTCTGGATAAATCCTCTAAATAAAAAATCAAGAAACAACAATCCTAAATGAATCACTAGATCAGATGGAATTAATTGATATCTTTAGAATATTTCACCCCAAAGCTACAGAATATACATTCTTCTATAGTACTCATGAAATATTTTCAAAGATAGACCACATATTAGGACAAAGGCAAAGTCTCTTCAAATTCAAGAATATAGAAATAATAAAAAGCATCTTCTCAGATCACAATAGCATAAAATTAGAAATCAACTACAATAAAAACAATGACAAAAATCAAACACTTAAAAACTAAATAGCATGCTATTAAACAATAAGTTGGTTACAAAAGAGATCAAAGAATAAGTAAAAAGCATCCTGGAAACAAATGACAATAAAAAAACAATAATCCAAAACATATGGGACACAGCAAAAGCAGTCCTGAGAAGGAAGTTCATAGTGCTACAGGCCTACTTCAAAAAACAAAAACAAAAAAAAAAAACAAGAAAAAATGATAATAAATTATCTAACCTTGCAACTTAAAGAATTAGAAAGGGCAACAAGAAAAGCCCACAGTATCCAAAAGAAAGGAGAAAATAAAGATCAGAGCAGAAATAAATGATCTGGAGGCCAAAAAAACAATACAAAAGATCAATGAAACAAAGAGCTGATTCTTTGAAAGGATAAACAAGATTGATGAACCTCTAGCCAGGGTCACCAAGAAACAGAGAGAGGATCCAAATAAACAAAATCAGAAATGAAAGAGGCAAAATAACAAGAGACACCACAGAAATACAAAGATTAGTAAAACAACACTATAAAAAATTCTACTGCAACAAAATGGACAACCTCGACAAAATGGACACTCATAAAAAAATACAAACTTCCAAAACTCAATCAGGAAAAAAATAAAAAATCTGAATAAGCTGAAAACTACTGATGAAATTGGAACAGTAGTCAAAAATCTTCCAGCAAACAAAAGCCCTGGACCAGCTGACTTCATAGGGGAGTATTACTGAACATTCAAAGAAGAACTAAAACAAATCCTTCTCAGACTATTCAAAAAAATTCAAGAGGAAGTTCTTTCTATAAAGGCAGCATTACCCTAATCCTAAAACCAAATAAAGACACCACAAAGAAATACAATTATATTCCAATATCCCTGATGAATATAGATGCGAAAATCCTCAACAAAATTCTAGCAAACCAGGTCCAGCAATATATTAAAACGATCATACACCATGACCAAGTGGTATTTATTTAGGGGATACAAGGCTGGTACAATATCCACTAATCAATAAGTGTGAAACATCACATGAACAAATTGAAAGACAAAAGTCACATAATCATAACAATTGATGCAGAAAAAAGCATTTCACAAAGTCCAACACAATTTTCTGATAAAAATGCTCAGCAAAGTGGGAATAAAAGGATCATACCTTAACATAATAAAAACGTTGTATGACAAACCTATAGACAACATCATATTCAATGGGTGAAAATTAACTCATTTCCCGTAAGAACAGGAACAAGACAAGGATGCCCACTTTCACCACCCCTGTTCAACATAGTACTGGAAGTGCTAGTCATAGCAATCAGAACAAGAAAAAGAAGTAAAAGGCATTTAAATTGGAAAAGAAGAAATGAAATTGTGCTTATTCGCAGATGACATGATACTGTACATAGAAAACCCTAAAGACTCCATCAAAAAGTTATTAGACTTAATAAATGAATTTGGCAATGTAACAAGATGCAAAATTAATGCCAAGAAATCTATGGCATTTTTATACACAAATAGTGAAGTTACAGAAAGAGAAGTTTGAAAAAAAATCCCATTTACCGTTGCATACAAATAATTATGATAACTAGGAATAAACTTAACTAAGGAGGTAAAAGATCTCTATTCAGAAAAATATAGCACATTGAAAAAAGAGATAGAGGAAAACATAAACAGGTGGAAGAACATACCGTGTTCATGGATTGGTAGAATCAGCATCATTAAAATGTCCATGCTACCCAAAGCAATCTATAGATTCAATGCACTCCCCATTAAAATACCAACAGCATATTTCACAGACCTAGAATGAACTCTCCAAAAATTTATCTGGAATAAAGAAAGACAGCAATCCTGAGAAAGAATAACAAAGTAGATGGGATCTCAATAGCAGACATCAAGCCATATTACAAAGCCATTATTCTCAAAACTGCCTGGCACTGGCATAAGAACAGACATATAGACCAATGGAATATAATAGAGAACCCAGCCCTAACTGGTTTGGCTCAGAGAATAGAGCATTAGCCTGTAGACTAAAGAGTCCCAGGTTCAATTCAGGTCAAGGGCATGTACTTTGGTTGTGGGCACATCCTCAGTAAGGGGTATGAAAGAGGCAGATGATCGATGTTTCTCTCTCATCAATGTTTCTAACTTTCTATCCCTCTCCCTTCCTCTGTGTTAAAAAAATCAATAAAATATATTTAAAAATAAAAAGAATAGAGAACTCAGAAATTGACTCAAACCAGTATGCTCAATTAATATTTGACAAAGGAGACAAGAACATACAATGGAGTTAAGACAGTCTCTTCAATAAATGATGCTGGGAAATTTATACAGATACATGCAAAAAAATGAAACTAGGCCACCAACTTATACCATACACAAAAATAAACTCAAAATGGATAAAGGACTCAAATGTAAGATGGGAAACCATAAAAATATTAGAGGAATCCACAGTCCACAAAACCTCAGATATATGCTGAAGCAATATCTTTACAGATACAGCTCCTAGAACAATGGAAACTAAAGAGAAAATAAGTGAATGGGACTACATAAAAAAAAAATTCTACATAACAAAAGAAACCATCAAGAAAACAAGAAAGTGCACTGCATGGGAGAACATATTTGCCAATATTACTTCTGATAAGGATTTAATCTCCAACATTTACAGAGACTCATACAATTTAACAAAATAAAGATAAACAACCCAATTTTTAAAAAATGGCCAAAGGACCTAAATAGATACTTTTTGAAAGAAAATATAAGGAAAGCCAAGAGACACATGAAAACATGCTTAAAGTCACTAATCATCCCAGAGTTGCAAATCAAAATGACAATGAGGTATCATTTCACACTTGTCAGAATGGCTGTCATCAACAAATCAACAAATGACAACTGCTGGTGAGGAAGTTAAGAAAAAGGAACTCTCATGCACTGATTTTGGGAATGCAGACTGGTGCAGCCGCTGCGGAGAACAGTATGGTGTTTCCTTAAAAACTAAAAATGGAACTTCCATTTGACCCAGTGATCCCACTTCTAGGAATATACCCCCAAGAAACTAGCAACACCAGTTAGAAAGGATATATGCACCCTTATGTTCATAGCAGCACAATTTACAATAGCTAAGATTTGGAAACAGCCTAAATGCCCATCAGCATATGAGTGGATTAAAAAATTGTGGTATATCTACACAATGGAATACTATGCTCCTGCAAAAAGGAAGGAATTCTTACCATTTGCAACTGCATGGATGGAGCTGGAGAGCATTATGCTAAACAAAATAAGTCAGTCAGAGAAATATAAATATCACATGATATCACTCATTTATAAAATATAATGGACAATATAAACTGATGAACAAAAACAGATCCAGAGACAAGAAGCATCAATCAGATGCTCAAACCTCAGAGGGAAGGTAGGAGAGGGTGGGGGTGAAGGGGACAGATCAACCAAAGGACTTGTATGCATGCATATAAGCCTAACCAATGGATGCAGACACCAGGGGGTGAGGATAAGGGAATGATTTGGGTAGTGTGGGCACAATATGGAATAAGGACACATATACCCTAATCAATAAAGAAAAATGAAGTAAATGCACTGATAAATTTTAATATTTTTTAGATATGTGATACTTGGTGGTTTTAAAATTATTTTGTTAGGCGTTTCTATATATTTTAAATGTTTTGATAATGAATTAATTTTAATTCTGATACCTAAGGGAAAAAAAGACACAACAAACAAGTTAGTGAAAGAAAGTATTTCTGAATCCACCTTAGCACTTTGCACATAGTTGGAAATTATTAAGTCTTGGGTAGAATTCCTTTCTATGGATGACCATAATGCAACTTTCCAGAAGTTTCTCAAAGACAAAGAAGCTTGATTTATTTTCTTTAGTACTGGTATTTGCAACTGAGTGAAGGCACTGGTTTTTATTTTGTATTTTTACTTTACAGCCTGTCAACATGTGATAATGCTCTAAAGGAACAATTATGTTTAAATCTGGGCCACAGTGACAGAGTCAGTAGATAACCCAGAGAGTATCTCCCTATGATTTACATAAATGTGGAGCACATTATTCCAAGTGGGAAATGATCCCTGAAAAGGATGAAGATAAAACTATGTGATGAAATTTCATCAGAGAGTGAGGGCCTCAGGAGAGCCCCTGAAGAATGGTTTCTTATCTGCTGCAGAATGGGCACTTACCAAAGTATATTAGTTTAATACGCCAAACCTATTTCATGTGTTAATTGCATTCAGCTTCTCTAAATGTCTCTATTTAGTAAATCATACACATGCTAACTAGAGATGGAACAAGAGATAACCTACTCTGGAGCAGACACTTAACTTAGACTATCTATCTTTCTAACATATTATCGAATAAAGAGGAAATATGCAAACTGATCATCACTCCAACACACGAGATGGCCACCCCCATGTGGTAAAAAATGGACGCTCTCATGTGGACACAAAATGCTCTCCACAAGATGGTCAGCACTAGAGGGCAGTTGGGGGTGATCAGGCTTGCAGGGGAGGGCAGTTGGGGGGAACCAGATCTGCAGGGGAGGGCAGTTGGGGAAAACTAGGCCTGCAGGGTAGGATAGTTATGGGTGACCATGCCTGCAGGGAAGTTGGGGGAAACCAGGCTGGCAAGGGAGGGCAGTTAGAGGACCAGTAGGGGAGGGAAGTTTGGGGCAATCAGACTGGAAGGGGACTGGGTAAGGGGTGATCAGGTGGTAGGCAGGAGTGGTGAGAGACAATCAGTCAGGCGAGCAGTTGTGAGCCAGCAGTCCTGGATTGTGAGAGGTATGTCCCACTAAACGGGAAGTTGGACATCCCTCGAGTGGTCCCAGATTGGAGAGGGGCAGGCTGGACACCCCACCCTTTGCATGAATTTCGTGCACCAGGCTTCTAGTGACTAATAATGGGATAGTCAGATATAGTGAGTTATACAGTTTTATGTATTTGGTAAAACATAGACTGGTTTGGCTGTGCACAGCTTTCTCTCCCTCACATTTTTTTTTCAGCCCTTATCCCTGGCGAATTTTCACATGGTATGCCTGGAAGTTTTGGTGTAAAAGCAAAGGACAATTGTTTGCATGTGTTGTTAAAATAGAAATAGCAAGAATCCTCTCTTGAAATTTTAGGCAAAAAGCATGATGGAATATTGTTTGCCCACATATGAGAATAAAGAGCGGCTTTGGAGCTTAGTGGTTTAGTTTGTTAGTTTTGAGGAGACCTGGATTTGAGTCTCAGCTTCAGAGTATTTGAGCAAAGTTAAGCAGGTTACTTACTTGCTTGAAAACCTCATTTCTTCAGCTATAAAGTTAGTTTAATAGTTAATACCTACCTCAAGAAATTACAATGAAATAGCTCAATTAAAACATTTAGCCCGGTAACTGTCACAAAATAAGCACTCAATACATGTAACAAAGGTGTATAGTTATCTATATATGTATTTTTCTACATAGATTCCCATTTTTGTAGCAAATTCATTGAACTTATTTCACAAATGTTTATTGAGCACCTGCCAAGTCACAATTTAAAAATACCTTTTTACATTTAATTGTACCTACTTTCTAATTATAGAGCATGTCTTGTCTCTATAGATTAATTTTTAGTTCTTATTTCAAAGGTTCTTTTGATGAGATGCATTTCTGAGTTGATTTGTTGGTGGGGGGTCTTTGGCTTTCATTGTACATTCCAGCTATGTTCTCAGGGCATCAATTAAGTGAAATTGCCAAATTTCTTCCCTCAGGAACAACACAGAGCATTTAAAATATATGTTTTCTAAAATGCTTATGTGTCTCTCTGTTACCAATGCATACTTACTCAGCGATTGCCAACAGCGATTTCTGTTACGCCTCAGTTTTTCTTTTAGATCTCAGGATAAGTACTAACGAAATGGGAAAATCATAAAAAAATACCTGTTATTTGTCTTTTTCCACCAAGAAAGGCACCATTCCTTCACTGGGAAAACCCCTGAAATTCCAAGTGGCTGCCAAACGCGCTGCACTGGTGCCAGGACACAGAGAACATGCACCTCCCTGAAGCGTGTTCTCTTAGACCCTCCACCTGCCTAGTCAGGGAGAAGATAGGTGATATTTTTGGACACCTACCACCTGTGCGGAAATGCCTTTGAAATAACTTTATTCATTTAATCTAAACCATAGGAGTAAAACAGAGATGTGGTATTGTCTTACATAGAGGGGAATAGTGGCTATATTGCACATCAATGCAAACTTTCCCACTTTTTTTTTTAAACTAAGAAAAAATAAACAAAACAGTCCCAAAATACTAACATCTTGAGAGAGACAGAAAGTAAGTACCACTCTGCACTTCTGCAGTATCTCTGAAGCTAGAATGTAAGACCAAGGCCAGAATATAGGAGACATTCCTAGAAGTCTTTGCTTTAGTAAGGTAGCAGGAAGTTAGGGTTGTGTGGTAGGAAGAATACTAGATTAGGACTCAGATAATTCCTTCCAGTCTAAGCTCTGCCACTGACTTTTCTCTGTCAATCGCACTATCTACTTAGGCTCTTATGTTTTAGTTTCCTCATCTGTATAATACAAAGGTGGAACAAGATCTAAGGATCCTCTCTGCTTTCTCCCATGCTATGTTTTCTTTAAAGATAATGCACATTTCAGCTTTTGTTTTGTAAGAGGACGGTGGTTGGGTTCACAATTTCACCATTCCTTCCCACACACACAGCAGGCAAGGGTCTCTGTACTTCAGTTACCACTAAGGTCCTATCTGCTGCTAAAACTGCCTCACAGCTTCACACGGATTTTTCAGAAAGATCATTTTTAGTATCCCCACAGGCTTCATTTCTCTTCTACTTTCTACTTCTCTCTGTGGTTATGGAAACTCTGCTTAGGTATTTCCCTGCCCATTGTGTTGCCCCAACATGTTTCTGAGGGCTAATTGAAGGATAAGTCCCCAGGCTCACTGCTCACGTGGACCATCCCCCTCGCATGCTCAGGCTTTCCACAGGCTTAGGAAGCTATACAGCGATGACTGTAGACAAGTCATCTGTTCACATTGACTCTTTTATTTCCACTTTTAAATGGAAACAATAATGACCGTTTTTTCTTTCCTGTGGATTTGTATGCACCAGATAAGATAATCCATGAAATTTTCAGTCCTAAAAATGCTCTCCAAAATCTTGGGAAAATAGCTTTCTCCAGGAACTCTCATAATGCCCCATAGTAATCATGGACATTTCTTTTTGAAAATGATTATAACCCAATTTCTACAAGTAACTTTCAACACCTATTGTTGGTGAATGCCAATGTCGGGCCTTGTGAGGCCATCCTTTGACTTTGATGCAGAGATCTCAATCATTTACAAGAACATGGGCTTGGTAGATATTCAGACTTTGAAACAGCAATATCCTATCTAATAAAGAGGGAATATGCTAATTGATTGTCATACCCTCACAAAGATGATGGCACCCACAGCCATAAGATGGCAGCCCCCATCGTATCCCCTCATCCCTGCTTCATCCAGCCTGAGTCTGCCAGTCCTCTTAGCCCTGCAGCGGAAGGCAGTTGGGGGCAATCAAGCCAGCGGGGGAGAAGTTAGGTGTCAATCAGGCCTGCAAGGGAGTGATTAAGGGGCTATCAGGCTGGCAGGCAGGTGAGTGGTTAGGAGCCAGTAGTCTCAGATTGTGAGAGGAATGTCCCAGATTGTAGAGGCTGCAAGCTGAGTTGAGGGAAACCCCTCCCGTGCATGAATTACATGCACCAGGCCTCCAGTAATACTCTAATCTGCTAATACACTTTGCAAGACCCACAGAAACTTTTGCCTGAAAACGTGAAGAAACTGGATAGATCCAGAGACACAGAAGCATAGAACAGTCTGTGGAACATCAGAGGGAAGGCATGAGAGGGTGGGTGGTTGGGAAGAGATAACCAAAGAACTTGTATGCTTTTATGCATACCCCATGGACAAAGACAATAGGGTGGCGAAGGCCTGTGATGGGGGCAGAGCAGGCTAGGAAAGGTCAATGGCGGGGGAGAGGACATAGGTAATACTTTCAACAATAAAGATTTTTAAAAGTAAAATAAATGAAGCTATTTTTCATTTTATAAAGAGAATAGTCAATTTTTAGGTGTTGTAGCTCAGATAATAATTTTATAGACTCCGAGGTCTCAAGAAGGCAGGTTTATAGAGTTTGAAAGGTACAAACATTGAGAGGTTTTTGGAGTCCACTCTTGAAGAACATGTATTTAATGGAAGAAACAGATGACAGACAAAATAATTTTCTTGATTTTAAAAATGTTTTCTCCTCTTTTTATTGTACTATATTTCACAAATTAAGTAACTTGTTAAAGGTTCTCTATTTGTAACCAGTAACAAGGAAAAAGACATTCTAAAAATAAATGCCTCTAGTGGACATGCATTCATCTTTTATTTTCTTTCTTTACTATGTTTTCTTCACTTATATAGATAGTGATCTCATAAATTTTCAAACTCTTAGAGTTAGAACAATGTGTTGTTTTTTTCTAGCCTCGCAATGCACTGCTCAGAATTCTGTACTCATCACTCAGATTGATAATGCTAATGGGTATTAATTTCTCATTGGCTGTGTATGGAGACCTATGATAAGATAACTTTTACTGTGCTTTCAGGAAGCACTCAATTAAAATATATTTTCTACTTTTTCCTTATCAGATATGTATTTTATTTTCCTATGCTCAAAGAAATGTCTTGCAAATTGCAGAAATTCTGTACATATGTATGCACTGAATGGAGAAATGAATGACTAAATATCTGAATGGACAAATATGTAAATCAATAAATCATGGGTAATAAATCAGTTTTACCCTTATATATTTTACTTCTTGGATTTAATTATTTTGGCTTGATACTTGGCTTTGATTCAGGATGATTTAATGGAGCTAACATGGATTTTGGAATCAGTGACCATATGTATAAACTAAATTTCACCATATTATATACTCCTAGCTATAACTCAGTCTACTTTTCCATTTAAAAAAAATAGAAAATAACCATGACTTTTCCATGTTTTTCTGAGATAAAATATAAAATTCTGAACATCTAGCTGTGTGCAGCAGCTAAGGCTAAATAAATGCATATATTTTAAAATCGCTTTGAGTGTAAAGACATCTAAAAGTAGCAAAGATCTTCAGAGGAAGACATAAAATTTGTATTTGAATTTTCTTTCAAGGCATAACAATTGCCTTGAAATTGTTGGGAAGGAGAACATACCCTCCCGTCCAGTAGGACACACAAAGCAGACTTAAAGCCATCAAAACACAAGCCCTCAGGATACCTCTCTAATTTTTGCATGGCTATTTCTCTTACTCTAGCATTATGATTTCTTCTTTCTTCCAGGCCAGTGTGGCTCTGTGGTTGGCCAGGAATCATGGTTTGAGGTTTAATTATGGTTTGAGACCCTGGCACATCTGGGGTTTTCAGGTTTGATCCCCAGCAGGGGATCTCTCTCTCCCTTTCCCTCCCTTTCTTAAATCAATAAAAAATATGTTATGAAAGGTTCTTTCTTTTATCCATCAAGTATATCTGTATAGGAAAATATATTCTTCTCTTATGTATTTTGTCTTATTTTCTATAAAAGTAAACACATTGCCAATAATATTTGAGACTCTGATTACAAATTTCCATAGAGAAACCCGTTAATAATAAAATAAACAAATATTAGAACACTAGTGGCCCAGTGCATGACATTCATGAACATGGGGCGTGTCCCTCAGACTGCTGCACCCTCTCTAATATGGACTCTCCCCCACACAGGGATTGGGCCTAAACCAGCAGTCCAACATCCCACTCACAATTTGGGACCTCTGGCCCCTAATTGCTCACTTGCCTGCCTGACTGCCTGATTGCCCCTAACCATTCCACCTGCTAGCCTGATCACCCCCAACTGCCCACCCTTCTGGCTTTATCTCCCCTAACTGCCCCCCAATGGCCAGATATCCCCCAACTGCCCCCCTGCCAGCCTGCTTGCACCTAACTGCCCCTCCTGCTGGCCTGCTTGCCCCCAAATGCCCCCCTCCCCCGCCAGCCTGCATGAGAGGGATGGCCCTTAGCCCAGCCTGCACTCTCTCCAATCTGGGATTCCTCAAGGAATGTCGGACATCCCTCTCACAATCTAGGACCGCTGGCTCCTAACCACCCAACTGCCTGCCTGCCTGATTTCCTGTAACCACTGTGCCTGAAAGCCTGACTGACCCTAACTGCCCCCCCCCTGGCCTGCTTGCTCCCAACTGCCCTCCCCTGAAGGCCTGATCACCCCTAACTGCCTCTGCCTTGGCCCTGACACTATGGCTTTGTGTGGAAGGATGTCCAGAAGGTCTCCCGGAAGGTAACCCAGTCTGATTAGCATATGACCCTTTTATTAGTATAGACTAGAGGTACAGTGCATGGAAATTAATGCATAGGAGAGGAGGGGTCCTTCAGCCCAGCCTGCCCCTCTCACAGTCTGGAAGCCCTTAGGGGTGGGAGGCTCCCCCAGTGATCAGGGGAAGGCCATGACCCCATCACACCTCTGCTGCTGCCACTGCCAGCAGCACAAGCCTTGGCCAGCCCTGGTTACCAGAGCCTCACTCAGGTGGCCCTGGGTGGCTGGGCAGCTGCCATTCAAGGTTTGCCTGTGCTTTGGGCCAGCCCTGGGAGGCTGGGGCTGAGTGGACTGAGAGACTCCAAAGGCAAGTGCTTGGAGCAGCCAGACCTGCCTGGAGGCGGGCCTGGCTGTGTCACATGCCTGCTGTCCTGGCAGCGCTAAGGGGACTGGGCACCGCCATCTTATGGCTCTGGGCTCTGCCATGTTTGAGGGTGTGACAAACAATTAGCATATTTCATTTTATTGGCTGTGGGCGCCACCATCTTTGTGAGGGTGTGATGGTCAACTTGCATATTCCCTCTTTATAGATAGAATTATAAATGTATAAGAGTTTGACAGTTGTACACTGCCTTCTTTATTACACTGGTAAGTGATGACATTGGTACCAGCCCTTTTTTTTTTAACCCTCCAAGTGGGCCTTGCTAATTTTCCCACCATCCCAGATCTTCTTTATGACCATTCTCTTAGGGATGACTTGCAGATTTTTTCTTCCAATCTTGAATCTCTTTCCAGCCTGATGGTTCCAGCAAAACAAAAACAAACAAACAAACAAACAAACAAAACATAACACAACAGCAACAAAACAGTCATTTCTTTCCTTTTGAATTAGTCATATTCTGTCTGAGGCCAGCAGAATGACCGATATTTTATTTTATAGGTATACTCAATTCAGAAATGGCTCTTTCATTGATAGTCAAGATTTACATAATTTATAGCTATAGGAGATATTTTTGCATAAAATGAAAACACTAAAGCCATCTCAAATATAACAAAATAATGAGAATAACGACAATAATTCTTACTTTAAAACTACAAATGTATAAAGTTCTTAGAATAATTTATGTACAGATTAATATGTAAAAAGGAAAACAAGAAAAAGAAGAAATTACTTAATTTGTCACCAAAATAATTAGTTGATTATTAGGAAGCAAAAAACCTGTATTCTGATTTTAGAAATCCTAAAAGTATCACATTTAAAGGTATTATAATTTTTGAAAAGCTGGTTTTGTTTTATCAACTAATCAATCAGATACTTATCTGATAATGTATATAGGCCTGGCCAGTGTGACTGAGTTGGCTGGAGCATCATCTAGTGCACAGAAGGGTCAAGGGTTTTATTCCAGTCAGGGCTCATGTCCAGGTTTCAGGTTTGATCTCTGGTTGGGGCGTGGAGGATAAGGGAGGCAACCAATCAATGTTTCTCTCTCACATTTATGTTTATCTCACTCTACAATCAATAAAAAATTTATCTGGCGAAGATTTTAAAAATTGAATAATTTATATAGTACTTTTGAAATTAACTTTTTTTTTTTGCCTTAGCTGACAGCGTATTTGTTGATTTATGTCGTACATAGTGTGCTTTCAAGTCACATCTTTCATCACCAGGTGAAATCCCCATTGCAAGCAATCTGCAGCTCTTCAGCCCCTTCTATGGAGAAATTCTGAAGCATTTATCTTTCAAGGCTGAAATAAAACTTCCAATGGTTATCAAACAATAGCCTGTGTAATAGGAGGTACTGTGGGCTTTGCAGCTCTTTCTGGTCACCTTTTGACTCCTAGCCTGATGCATACACAAACACTCTTTCTGCCCCGCAAATGTCTTTCTCCAGCATGATTGTAACTTATTTGAATCTCAGAAACAAAGTTTTTCAGAGCTACAGCTTTACAGGGATTATTGGAACAGCATTTGTGCACAACACACCCTGGAAAATTCATGTTCACATAGCCCTCTGCATTTTTTTTTCCAAATGTCATTACCTCATTGCTAATTATAACCACAGTACTTTAAACTCTTATCAGTCTAAGTATTGTTATCTGTGAACCATTTCTTCCATTTCTCGATATTGCTGTAATTCATAAGGGGACTCTGCCAAAAAAAAAAATCTCATTTAAGCAGAAGCCATCAGAGCACAAAGCTGAAATTATATTGCATAAGGTAATTAAAAATAAATAAGACAATACCTTCCAGTGTTACAGCAGAACCTATACACCACCATAAGCATTTCCTGTGGGTCACTGGAGTATACTAATAAAGGACAGGTTCGGAACTTGTGCAATGGCCTAGCGCCCGACGTATATTGCTTCTTCCATCAATTTGTTATTTATCAGAGTTTGCCATTTATTCTTTCTCTGTTCTCTTTAAGTAAGTGCAACACCACAATCTTATTAAAAGCAGGAAAACAATTTGAGAATCTGGGAAGAAAAATAAGAAGCAAATTATAAGTCCCTTGACTTCCCCATAGTTATGAACTTTATTATCATAAGCATCATTCAGTAAACACCTTAGAAACTGCATTTTCATCATAAAGTGATTTCTCATCTTCAGAGGCTTCATGTGTGGTCAGATAAAAGGAGGGAACTAATTCTTTGAAGTCAGAGGACCTAACCTAGTATCAGACTCAAGAGAGTTCAAATGCAATACATGCTTTCCATTATCCTTTAAGTGAAGAGGCCAGGCAGATTCTCCTGATGATATAACCTCCCATCAGCAATTAGGCATCCACTCCAACATCATCTATCTTACTTGCCTGCCTCTTTTTGCTGTTAGGATATTCTGTAATAAAGCTACAGTAGCTGAAAGCAAAGGGGGCATCATTAGAATAGAAAGAAGACTAAAATAAATATATTGCCACTCTTCAAAGAAAAGAGAGTTTCAGATTATTTTCAAGTGAAAAATCTCCAATGAATGTCCCATCAGCAAGTCACTAAACATTCCATGCTATCCTAATAGCATGCCTCTTTTTTTCTTAAAGAGCCATGGCTCAGCCACAGAAAGGAGTGGGGTAGGATGTATTTGTGTGTGTGCTGGGGGAGGGGGTGCGGGATACATAGGCCACTCAATTGTCATTCCAATCATCTACTTCTAGATTCTTCCAGAAAATTAGAATCAATCCATGCTCATGGGGAGTGTCTCAAGGCCCTAGCACATAAATAAATCATGTATCAAAGATTAGTTAGTTTCCAAATATAGCTGACTTGATATGTAAAACAAATTTAAAAGAAAAAATCTCTTGTTGGAATGTGGAAGAAGGAAAAAAAATCTCACAGATATACAGGAAACACCATCACTAACATAAAATAGAAATTGTCACAATTCTCTTATTGCCTATCTCTCCTTGCAATACTATTAGTCACTGCAGAAAGTTTTCATAAACCTTGTCTTAACAGATCTTGTCTATCACGCTGTATATGCCTGCCTCAGTGTTTTTCTCCCTTCACATTCCAATAAACTCCCCTTTTCTATTTTTTACATGCTGACATATTTGAACGGAACATTACTTTCAGTTGAATCTTAAGCAGAGGTTCCTATTTCTACAGTCCTGGCATTTGTCCCATGAGGAATATTTCCCTGAGGGCTTGTGCTTTTTGCTGAGTGAGGAAGGGGAGAGTTTCTTCTATAAACCATCTTTTTCTGTGAGGGCAATTCGCCCATTTCTTTAGCCTGTGAGTTTGGGTAGCTGCCATTTAGGGTTTCTCCACCAGAGCCATTTCCCAGAGGAAGCAGAGCCTGGGAACGAAGCAAGGTTAGGATTCCCTTCAGCTCCTAGTTGTGAGCCTTTTTCTTTTTTTAGTAGGAGGAGAAACACTGCCAACCTGCCACCTTCTGCCGTCTTTCTATTTTCAGTCTAAAACACTTATAATTATAGCAAAAGACCCCATTCCTTGGCACAGAAAAATATGGGAACCTTTTCCAATTCCATTAAGAATGAAGCTGTGTTGGTGTGGTGATTTTACTGTTACTGTGAAATAACCATTTCCTTTCCAAACTACTACCTGAAAGGGATTGCAACTCCAGATAACAAGTAAGGGTGAGAGAAGCTAAGCATAGGGCAGCATTACTAATTTAGCACACTAACTAGTTAATTATCCTTACCTCCGCTTTTTCTGTAACTCTGTATCACCTGAATATTTTATGTAATTTTAATAATAAGATGTCTATTGCCACTTGTTTAACCAAACAAGTAAATGTAGAAAATACATATTTAAAGCTATAACCTCATACATCCTGCTGTCACAATCACATTCCTTCTAGGTACATGTTTCCTATACTTTGCAACACATGTGAACACATAAGTAAAAAGATGTAGAAAAAATGTAAACTTATTAATATTATTCAATAATCATATCATTATTCTTATTTGAGTTTTCTTTTTTTAAAACCTAATAATACATCCTGGCATTTTAAAAAGTGTTCATATATCTGTATGTTCTTCACTCTTTTTAATGCATAAGTGTATGTTCTTTACTAATATATATATTAGAGACCCAGTGAACAAAATTTGTGCCCGGTAGGGGATGGGGGGAGTATCCCTCAACCTGGCCTGCACCCTCTGCAATCTGGGACTGTTGGCTCCTAACCACTTGTTTGCCTGGCTGCCTGATTGCCCTCTAACTGCTCCTCTGCTGGCCTGATTAACACCTAACTGCTCCCCTGCTGGCCTGATCACCCATACTGTCCTCCACTGTAGGCCGGAAAGCCATCAACTGCACTCCCCTGCCAGTCTGCTCTCCCACAACTGCTCTCCGCTGCTGCGACCTGCCTCCTCCACCAGGACCCACTTCCTCCACACGAGGCAAAGGAGATGCCAGCACCGGCCTCCTCTGAGCAGTGCAGAGCAACAGAACCCCTAGGCCTGACCCCACAGAGAGGCCTCTGGGCCCTGCCTCCACTGTGAGCACAGCCATCATGTGGTGGCCATCTTGTGATCACATTGCATGAAGACATTGCATGAGGGTGTCACTCGAGGGCATGATGCCACCTAGGCTTTTATAAAATAGGATATATGCTGAGTGGCCAGATTATTATGATCTCTGAATGCATAATAATCTGGCCACTCAGCATATATCCTATATAATAGAAGACTAATATACAAATTGTCCCCTCAACCAGGGGTTCGACCAGCAGGCAGGCCTGCCAACCGCCCATGTCCATGTCCCCTTCCCCTGGCCAGGCTGGCCAGACCCCACCCATGCACAAAGTCATGCACCAGGACTCTAACATATATATACACTGAGTGGCCAGATTATTATGTGTTCAGAGATAAAATAATCTGGCCACTCAGTGTATATATATTGCATATATATATATATATATATATATATATATATATATATATATACAGTGAAATTCCCTTTTGCTTTATATTAAAGCAAAGTTTACTACATTCCCATTAATTAAAATAACCCCAAGTTTTTATAATTATAACCCTTTATTATAGTTTGCATAAAATTCCCAGATATTCTTACTAAATCTTATTATTTGCTATTAAGCTAACTCTGAAGATAGAGGTATGTATACATAATTCATTAACTATCTGGGTTGTTAAAAAAGAGAAAACCAAGACCATAACTCTTACAAATAATTTAGGATTTTTCTGTAACTTGTATTAGTAGTATAAGGAACTTATATAGAGGACCAAATAATTTGAAAGGGAGTTGATCTTCCTTCTTCATGTAAAGGTATTATTGTTATAAAAAGATATTAAGAAATGTTAATTAATAACCTTTTCTTTATAACTTTTTCACTTTAAAAATATTGTTATTGATTTCAGAGAGGAAAGGGGCGGGAGAGAGAGATAGAAACAACTTTGATGAGAGGGAATCATTGATTGGCTGCCTCCTGCATGCCCCCAACTGGGAATTGAGCAACCTGGACATATGCCCTTGACTGGAATTGAAATCAGGACTTCAGTCCACAAGACAAAGCTCTATCCACTGAGCAAAACTGGCTAGGACTATATCCTTTTCACTTTTAGCAATATTTTTTTCCATATAAACATGGATAGATGATACATTCAATAAATATTTATTAAATTCCTAAATAAATCCAGGTACAGTGCTAGACTTAGTACTTACAAAGGGATTAAATGTCATGCTTGGTTTTACAGTCTAGTGGAGAGACAAATATTTAAAAAAAATTTTTTGAAAGTTATAGATAGGCAATCATAAAGATATCCTAGAATTTCTGGTTTAGGAAAAGTTATAATACAAACCATGAAATTCACAAAGAAATGGATGCATTTTAGAGCTTTTTAATAACACAAAATTTGTGTTATTAAAAGAAAGAAAGAAAGAAAGAAAGAAAGAAAGAAAGAAAGAAAGAAAGAAAGAAAGAAGACACTACAGTATAGGTACAATGCAAAATGGAACAAAAAACAAGATAAAATAAAACATTATTTTATTGAAATTTTTGTACAGATATGGATATTAGAAATGTAAAATAGGATCAAGGAATAATAAAGAAGAAGAAAATGGAAATAATGACAACAAAGATTTTTTATTGAAATAACTCACTGGATGAGTTGAGTAACAAGTGATAAAAGATATCAAAAACAGTGAACTAAAAAAAAATTATGTCAATACTGGGAAGGAAAATAAGATAGGTTGTGAAATTGTAAAGGAATGGGGACACAATAAGCAACATGGACCAGAAGGAAATAAAAAATATAGTAGAAAAAAAAGATGGTATTACAAAAAAAATCTAATGAGTTTTTTAAATAAGTATATGAGAACTTAGATTCAAAGGATACATAGAATGCTGTGCAGGATATATAAGAAAAGTACTCAAACTAATGTAGCAACAATCTAAGGATATCAAAATAAAAAATATTAGCTTCATCCCAGCCTGCACCCTCTCCTATCTGGGACCTCTCAAGGGATATTCGACTGCCCAGAGGCGTCCCAAAAATACAAGACTATAAGATAAATTATATATATATATATATATATATATATATATATATATATAGATATATATATATCTATATATATATCTATATATATATATATATATATATATATATATCTTACAGAACAAAAACAATCAGATTGGCATTGGTCTTATAAACTGTATTGTTGGATGTGGGAAACAATGGCCTGTAAGCTATTTAAGAAAATATCTTAATGTTATAATTATATATCCAGATAGCTTATCATTAAAATTGAAGGGTCAGATGGAATCTTTTCAAGCATATCAGGTGTCTGTGATTACTGAAAATACAGATTTTCTTTGGTAACCACACAGACGAAATACTCCAGCAAGAAAAGAGAGAGAACCAGTGGGAATAAACATAACATGAGAGATAAGAGGGGGATAGACTGATTATTGTGAAATAAGCAATCAATAATAATTCATAATTAAAATCCAAAATATATCAACATGTAGGGCTATCAAAAAGGTTATGGCCGGAAGGCTATAATAGTAAAATTAGCTTCTATGTATTAATAAAACATAAACATTCTTAGAGCAAAATAAGCTATGTATAGTTCATAGTAAGTTAGCAATAATATAGCATGTAGTTTTTAATATATTTGTTTCAAACCAGCAAAGGAAAATCTATCCAATAGAAAGTTTCAGAGAAGCAAACAAGCAGAACAAAATAAATAAAATAATAAAAATAAATCATAATATACCAGTACATATTATAAATGTAATAGGTTAAACTCAGCAAAAAATATGACTTTAAAACAAAAAAATTAAGTAAATTCAAAGCAGAAAGCAACTAAAAGTTAGCCAACATAGAGATGACTAAAAAGTTACACTTATACAGTATATGAACCAAGATAAAACTTGGATAGCTATTTTAATATCTGAAAAATTGGAATTCAAAGTAGAAAATATAAAGAGGCAAGGGATCATTAGGTATTGGCAAATAAATAATTTATTAACAATGTATAATATTATTGACACATACTCCTCAATATGGTCTTCTAGCTAAATTTATAGAGCTATGGAAAAACTAGATTTAATGCTTTTAATATATCACTGACCAAATAGTAAAAAAGAAAAAAAAAGAAAAAATGTGCATATAGATGTTTTAAATTACATAAATAATAATTTAAATATGGAAATGTGAGATTTTATATTTAATAAATAATCTGTATGTTTTCAAAAATTAACAATATATTTAGTTAGAAGGAAACTTCCATAAGTTCCAAAACAAAAAGAAAATGTCATAGAACTATTTTTGCCCTGACCAGTGCGGCTCAGTTGAATGGGCATTGTCCTGTGCCCAGAAGGTTGCTGTTAGATTCCCAGGTATATGCCTGGGTTGTGGTTCCACTCAGGTAGGGGGTGTGAAGTAGGCAACAGAGATTTTTACTCTCACATTGATGTCTCGGTTCACTAGTGTTTCCTCTGATGCATTAATCCAGCTGTGCACCATTCAATGTTCAATTATGACACTTTGAGAAACATTGAATTTTGCCTGGGATAAGATGGACATTTTGGCTGTGATATCTAACATTGAAGCCCTTAGTTAAAAAAAGTTCTCTGAATGTTAGTTCTTTTTATCTTTATTGTATTTATTTATTTAAATTAATTAAATTTATTGGGGGTGATACAGGTTAATATTATTGTATAGGTTTCAAGTGTACATTTCCATGATATATGATTTGTACATTCACTATGTGCTCTTTTAAAAAAAAAGAAATATGTGTGTGTGTGTGTGTGTGTGTGTGTGTGTGTGTGTGTGTATTGATTTCAGAGAGGAAGGGAGAGGGAGAAATAGAAACATCAATGATGAGAGAGAATCATTGATTGGCTGTCTCCTTCCCCCCCCCCCCCGCCCCCAACCCAGGCATGTGCCCTTGACCAAAAGTGAACTAGCGACTCCTCAGTCCACAGGCCAACACTCTATCCACTGAGCCAAACTGGTTAGGGCCACTATGTGCTCTTAAATTCATTGAGTTCAAATTAAAAATTAACTTGGTAAATCACCACAGTACTTGGAGCTAATAATTTGAATATAAAAATAATTAGAAAAAAATTTAGAATGCAGAATTTGATTCTGCTATACTTGTTTAAATTAGATTTGCAACCAATGAAAATAAAACTTTTGTGAAAAACAGATTTTTCTCAGGTCCATAATATTATATGTTTTTTTTATGTCTATTTAACTTTGCTCAAAATTGTGACCTGAGATTTACTCATATTGTTAAATGCAGTTGTTAATTTGTATTGCTGAATAGTACTTTTATATTAATAAATATCAGTAAATTTATTAATGCCACTAATAGTGAGCATTCTAGTTTATTTGGGCTATTATTTATAGTGCAGCTATAAACATCCTTGTACATATTTTCTTGTAGCATATATGCATGCATTTCTAGGGGTGAAATTATTAGATCACACAGCATAAGTAAGTTCAATTAGTAGATGAGATTTTTATGGAATTAAACAGTATATGAGAGATGCCATTGATGCAAATATTAGCCAAAATCATGGTATTTTGATTGCTTTTCATTCCAATCATTTGGACAGTATACATATATTGATATCTAGTTAAATTTTTAAATTTTCACAATGATTTAGAGATATTGAATACTTTAAAAAATATAGTCTTTGAGCATTTGAAAATTCTTTTATTTGAAGTACTTATCCAAGTATCTTTTAATTTATTTATACTTCTTTTTTTTAAATATATTTTATTGATATTTTACATAGAGGAAGGGAGAGAGATAGAGAACCAGAAACACTGACGAGAGAGAAACATCAACCAGCAAACTCCTGCACACCCCCTACCGGGGATGTACCCCCCACAACCAATGTATATGCCCTTGACCGGAATCGAACCGGGACCTTTCAGTCTGCAGACCAATGCTCTACCGCTGAGCCAAACCAGTTTCGGCAAGTTTACACTTCTTTATTTTTCTGCTATGTTGTTTATCTGTGTATGGCTGATTTTGGAAAATCTTTACATATTTATTTTCATTTTTGTGTATTATAAATATCTTCTTTCTTTCTTAGATTGACTTTTTACTCTTAAATGTGATTTAAAACATCTTAATGTTGTTTAACATTGTACAATGAGCATTAACACTGAAGGCATACACATCTGGCTTTGAACTCTGGCTACACCATGTACTAAGTAACTGATATTGGATCACTTTGTTCATCCAATGCATATTGTAGAGACCATTATCCAATCTGTATCATACATATCACTTTAAAGTTTAGTTTTTATATTTATTGTCTTTTTTGTTCGTCAGGCCCAAGACTTCCTCAATAGATTATGCCAGTTTTAATGTGTAAAAATTCTAAACAGAGCTATAGATAGTTAAGGAATGCCTTTTAAATTTTATTTATTTATTTGTTTATTTATTTATTTATTTATAGAGGCCTGGTGCATGATATTCGTGCAGGGAAGGGAGGTGTCCTTTAGCCTAGCCTGCACCCTCTCTAATCTCACAAAATAAGACTGCTGGCTCCCAACTGCTTGCCTTCCTGCCTGACTGATTGCCCCTAACTGCTTCTGCTTGCCAACCTGATCACCCCCTAACCACTCTCCTCCCATCCTGATCGACACCCAACTGCTCCCCTACTGGCCCAATTGCACCTAACTGCCCTCTCCTGCCAGCCTGGTCTGCCCTCCTAACTGCCCTCCTCTACAGGCCTAATCGCCCACTGCTCTCCCCTGCCAGACATCCTGTGGTGGCCATCTTGTGTCCACATGAGGGCAGCTATCTTATGTGTTGGAGTGATGATCAATTTGCATATTCCCTCTTTAATATATATTTATTATATAAATGTTTTAAAAGGATTTATTTATTAGTAATTTATTGCCTGGAAGCTATAAGAAGTAAAACAAAAAGTAAGGAATGTAATATTAAACAAAACCTGGAGCAGACTTAATGAGATAGTTTAAGGGAGGGTACAGGAGTGTGAGATAATTTGGTATTTAGGCAAAATGGCTGTTAAGCAAAATTTGTACCAAAAAATAAAATGGGTGTGTGAATGATGGAAAGCAGACTGTATGAAGAGAACCAGAGTAATTCTATTAATCTATTCTATTAATTAATTTTATAATTAATAAAATTAAATTTATTAATTAACTTGTTACATTAGATTGAGCAAATTGGAATTTCCATGGTCCACTACTGTTGGAGTTGATCTGCATTGCTGTATCATCCTATATAATAAGATAGGAATACACTAATTATCCATTATGCCATGAGGCATAACGACTGACCACATGACAAGCAGATCACGGATGAACTACAAGTGGGCAGTGGAGAGCTACAGGAGGGGGCAGGGCAGCAAGCTATGAGGAAGCGGGTGGAAAGGAGTGGGGTGGGGGGAACTACAGGAGTGTGGCAGAGAGCTACTGGTGCATGGATTCCTGTGCAGGGCTACTAATATATATATATATATTTGTTAATAATCCCCTGAAGATATTTTTCCATTGATTTTTAGAGAGAGAGAGATTGATGTGATGTGAGAGAGACACGTTGACTGGTTTCCCTCTGCACAGGCTCATACCAGGGCTGGGGGTTGAACCTATAGCCCAGGTAGTGTCCTTGCCTGGCAATTGAACCCTAGACTCTTTGGTGTGTAGGCCAATGTTCTAACCACTGATCAGGGCATTGTATTAAAATTTTTATTAATCCCCCTGTATAGTCTATACTTGTTTCATTTGCTTATTTATTTATCCCCTAAATATATTTTGCATGCCTACTTTGTGTAAGAAATTGTAGCCTTAAAAAAATACACAAAAAAACAGGTAATTATTCCTTGTCATCATAGTTGGTGTCAGGCAATAAACATAATCAATATGTAAAGCATTTATGCCTGTTAGAAGGTGATTTGAATTGTGTCTTTGGAGAAGAATAAATCAAGGGTGTATCTGAGGGACTGCAACTTTAAGTAAGTTGGTCTTCGTCCTCATTAAGAAAGTAAGCAAAGTTTTAAAATAGATGAAGGAGTCAGCCACACAGGTGTATAAAAGAGGATTCCAAAAAGAGAGATTAAGAAAATAGGTAGACTCAGACCTTCAGAGAAATACTAGGAAAGTAAGTAGTGTAGTACCTTAGAGACCATTATAAAGATCTTGACATTCATTTTGAGTGAGATAAGGAAACATTGAAGGATTCTAAGCAGAGGAGAGCATAATATGATAAATGTTTTAAAAAGATTATTTTGATTGCTATGGTGAGGATAGATTCCAGATGGGGAAAAGATAGAAACAGAAAGTCACTTAAGAGATTATTGCAATAAGCAACAAAAGAGAATATGGTTTGGTCCAAAGTGATAATAGTGAGATGCTGACAAGGAATCAGAATATGAATATATTCTGAACAGGAATCCCACAGGGTTTCTTACGGCTTGAATGTGATATGTGAGGGAATATGATGAATCAAAGCTGACTTTCAGGGTTTTTGGCCTGGTCAGCATAAAGGATGGAAATGATTTTAAGTAAGATATGAAAGACTACAGGTAGAGAGGTTTTAAAATTAAGATCAGAAGTTCATGTTTGGATGTTAGACTGAGATTAAATTTGAGATGTATATTAAATACCTGATGGTGATATTGAGTTGGCAGTTGAATACACAAATCTGGCATTCAGGAGAGTGATTTAGGATAGAGATATAAATATGAGTATTATAAGCTCTAAATAATATCAACAAAGGAGGGTGTATTAATTGAAAAGAGATCTAGGACTGAGCTATGGGGGTACTTTAGTGCTAAGAGTCTGGTGGGAAAGTAATAAGCAGCAAACAAGATAGGAAGGGATATTGAAAAGGTTAAGAGGAAAATTAAGTAGTTGTAATATCCTGGAATCCAAGTGAAAAATTAGTTTCTAGAAGTAGAGAGTGATCAGTTGTGCCAAATACTGCAGACGGAGAGTCAGCCACGCAGGTTTATAAAAGAGGATTCCAAAATATGAGAAATGAGAATTGACTGGTAGATTTAGTAAATTGGCGGTCATAGCTGATCTCCACAGTGGCAATTTCAATGGAGTTTTATAATGAGATTGGGCCTGCCTCCTTAACTTTAGAGGGTTGGATTAATTCTCAGTAAGTTAAGAGAGAGACTGCCGTGAAAAATATGTATTTCATTTGAAAACTATTAACTATAGAGGGATGGCATTTGCTGTCATTTAGACTCCTAAATGCATATTGCTACCCATTGCTACCTCTGGTTTTTGAAGCAAATATGTCAATGTGACATATTTAAGAGAAAGTGTATTACTTATAGTAGTACACTTGTTTCTTTCATTTGTTTGTTTGTTTGGTTGGTTGGTTGTTTCATTTGTTTGTTTGGTTGGTTGGTAGGTTTTGACTCTATCTCTGGTTGAATCTCTTGATGATTTAGAAAGGATACTTGGCAGCTTAAGCAAAATACTTGGCTTTGCTAAATAAAATATATTACGAATGTAAACAAAACTGCCTCATGTGCTGTTTTGTTGACTTAATATACATGATGAGGGTAGGTAACACTAAGAAAAGCCTTAAAACAGATAATAATCCTGTCCTCATAGCAGGTGTCAGGCAATAAGTATGATCAACATGTAAAGCATTTGTAGACAAAGGAAAATTAGTAGAAAATCGAGTTTCTCTTTAAGGCATAAAAGTTCATGTAAGTTTATTTATCCACCCTGTTGCCCACTCTGATAACTATCAAGTTTTGTTGGTTTTTTTATGGAAATTAGAATGGAAACGGATGTTTCTTTTAGGAGAAATTAGATCTAAAACACCATCTAATTGTATCAAACCACAATGCACAATGGAGCTAAAATTTTTAGGATGTTACCTCAAAAGTAGAAAATGTAAAGGAGCCTGGATCCAGTGAAAAAAATATCAGAGCATGTCTCCATGGAAGCATGGGTTTAATTGACATGTAAGCTTCCATTTCTAGCAATATAATTTACTAGATGTCTCTGAGTATGACTATCCATATAAATCTTATTTTCTTTATGGGTCCTTTATTGGCATGGTGACAATGGGTAGTCTAAAGTTAACTAAATTTCCTCTGTGTTACAACAAATGTATATGAATTAAGAAAAACATATTAGTAGTATTTACTTATAGCCTCCTTCATTTTACAATTAACATTCTCTCAAATTTAATTCCTCTCCCCATTCAAACCCTTGCCCTCAAATTGGTTTACTCCCAGGGTTCATCCAGTCTCAGATTGCTTCATTGCCCAGCACTTTTCTTTCTCCTGAAATTTCAAAGGTCTCATAACCATACCCTTGCATTTTCCCTCTTCCCCAAATGCTAAGGCTCTATATATCTTGTTATAATTATCTATTTGTATAATAGGCACCGATACACTTAGAATTCTAATTCCTATCTCTAAAAGACCAATCAGGTAGTGGATATCTTTAATTTTTGTTTTATTTTTTCTTGTACTAATAAGTTATAGGGTGTGTTAGCCACAAGAATGATTACAAACATAATAGACTTTATGGTAAATTATCTGTCATTATAAAACTGGGCACAGGCAACAGTTTGGTAAAGTGAAGAACATATTCTATTAATGCATATTGTCAAGCTTTTGGCCTGTTCAAATCACTGTTATTTTGGAAGCATTTTGCTAGTAAAATCTTAACAGTGGCATTCTATTCATTGAATCATGGAAACTTAATTATGCAAGGGACTTTCTATGTCATCAAATTCAACACCCCTCGCTTCACCATTGAGGAAATATGAGTTGGAGGTGTAAATTACTTGTGGAAGGTTGCTTAACAAGATCTGACATCTCTCAATAGTAGTTCAGTATTTTTTTCCAGTGGCTCAGGTATTCTGGTTCTTGCCCAAGCATGTAGAAAATGAAGTACTTTCCCTCACTAGAGGAATTCTTAACATTTTACACCATTTAACTAATTTCATTATAAGCTGTTTGAATCACTTTTCTGCCAGGACATATAACTTTTATGGACAGCTTTTTATGCATCGTGGTATAAGTGGTGACCTTATTTTAGAAAGGCAGTGATGGGCAGTTGCAAGGCAATAAAGATGTGCTGTTTCAGAACGAAAGATGGAAGCTCAGTTGACTTGGCAAAACTTATTTTCTAGTTTCAGCAAATAAGGGGTTTCTTTTTCTCATCTGCACCTGCTTAAATTACAAACGACTCCTTGAAGCATATGTTTTCACTGAATCTGACAGCCAGGAAGGAAGGTTCACAATTTCAGCAGCTGTTATTTGTTTTCATCCTTTACTGAGATGAGCAGCAAGACCACAGTGCCTAGAGATTTGTTTTTCTTTTTGATTACTCAGCAGGACAGTAGAAGCTACAGCAGGGAGATGATAGAAAACATGAGAAGATAGAGGAAGGCATGACAGGAGCAAACATTATAAAGCATGGCTTGATAAGCACGATCCCTAAATAAAGTTCCTCAAAAATTACAGTGACCAGAAGGAAGATTATTGGTGCAAAATATCTAAAATTAAGGACTTAGTCAAGGTCACATGTATAACCTATAAATATAAATTGAGTAGGCATCAGTTTTTTCCAAAGCAGATTTTTACATGATTGGACATGAGAGGGTCAATCATTATTCTGTTATCCATAATGCCCTTTCTTTTAAACAACTACTACTCAATTACAAAACAGAAGAGAGTTTTAAATGGCTTCAAGACAGACTACCTGCTGCCTGGCTCGACACGTGATTGAGGAGAAAAGTTTGGAAAATAGGATGTGAGGAACCAATCTAGAGGCAGAGAATTAAAATGCAGAATTGAGATGAGCATAAGACTCAGGAAAGAGGTGGAGAAAAAAAAAAAGATGTTAAAATCAGCTTTTAAAAAACAGGAAAAAAAATTAAAACAATTGAGTCTGCTATAAACAATAAAACTCCAAACCACTTTCCTTTACCCCCAGAAAATACAAATAGAACTCAGTAAAATGTGAAGAACTCAGGCTCTATTTTTTCAAGAGGAGAGAGGATGAACTTGGAATTACAAACTTTACTTCTATGCAATCAGCCACCTCATGAAACAAATTAGTGTCTCCCAGTGCACATTAGAAATGAAATTTGAAGGGTGCAAGACAGGGAAAGGAGGACCAGCAATCAAAGTGGGAAAGTTTGAGAAAATGATTCTCTCATGAAGATGTAACAGTAAATGTTGAGATATGTTTTGTAAGTAACAGTATCATTAAAAATTATTAACATAAAAACTCTTATTTCCAAACAAATATTCACAAAATAATTTATGGTTTTTTGCCAAATAAAGGAGTAGAGGTTTTGTTTTTTTTTTTAATGGAAATGTATCTTTTTCTCATCAATTAACATTGTGAAGATTTTTTTTAAAAAAAAGCATATTCTGTATGATCCTTGTAAGTGAAGATTTAATTTTAGCTAACTATATTTTTTTCAACTATCTTTCTATTCAACCTTTAAAAACTATTTTATTTTAAAAAAAGAAATCTTTATTTTATCTTCAAAGTGGGTCACAGTGACCTTAAATTATTTATTCTTTGGAGAACAAAGGAGTGCTCAGTGACACGTATGAAAACTTGTAAAAGTTTGCTGCTACTTTACAGTTAGGTGGCCTTGCTAACACAGAATTCTTATACTTAGAGCAATTTTAAAATTGATTTTTTTTGTTAACAAGAACAAGGCTGTGCATATTTTGATGAAGGAAGACACATTGCCTATGTTTTATCAGACTTTCAATGTTTTCTTGACATACTTCAATCTATTGGCAAATTAAACTGAAAAGCTGGTATGAATCTTCATGCATCAAGCCTCTAGTCTTAATAATAAAAGACTAATATACAAATGGTCATTACACACAATCAGCAGGAGGCTTCATACCCTGCCCTGCAGGGTTTAATGGGGGACCAGAGGCTGTGTCCCCTGCCCAGTAAGGCTTGATGGAGGTGAGACCAGCCCCATCTGTGTCTCACCCAATGGGGGTGGGGCCAGCTGGGTCTGGGTCTCATGCAATGTCAAGATATGCATGGGTAGGCAGGGACTTGACTCTGGGTCCCTGTGTGCACCCGAGACTCTGACAACAAGGAGATTTTCATATGCATTTTACTAATTTTCTCTCATCTCTGACACTTCTATTATATAGAAATGGCAAATAGCAATATTAAAATATTCCCTCTAATTAATTTCCTTTTAATGTACATGAATTTTAGCACTGGGTCACTAGTATAGAATATAAAAGAACAATATGAATGGTTAATTCTGATGTTGAGATTAAAGGTGATTTATTTTCCTTTGTGTTACTCTGTATTACTATTTTTTTTATATACTGTTATTATGTTTATTGTGTGTTTAAGCTTAGCATTATTTTTTTCTAAACTGGTCACCTATTTAACCTATTTAGACCTGAAAATCTAAAGTTAATATTGAATCACATTAACTCAAAATTTACTGGTTAAACTTCTAGAATCATACTAGGTTAGCTTAATCTAAGATAACAAAAAAAATCTTAAAAGATCAATAACTTGATATAGAAAATATTTTTCTTTCTTGTAGAAAAAGTATTCTCCTAGGATATTTGTATTACTTTATTTTAAATAGTCAATCATTTTACAAACATTTAAAATATGTAATACACAACTTATAAATATATAATCATAGATTTAAAAAATATCGCCTACACATATATCATGTGCTAATCCCCAGAAAATGTGAATTTGTTAGGTTACTTGCCAAGGAGAATTAAGGTATCTAACCAGCTGACTTTAAGATAGAAAGGCTATCCTGGATTTTCTAGATGGCCTCAATGAAGTCACTAGGGTCCTTCAAAGTGGAAGAGGGAGGCAGAAGACAAAGTAAGAGGGATGTAATCTAAGAAAAAAAACCTATGGTTGCTGGCTCTAAATATGGAGAAAAAAGGCAATGAGCCAAAGAATGCAGGCAGCATCTAGAGGTTGTAAAGACAGATAAATGGGTTACCCCATTAGAGCCCACAGCACTAACATCATCTTAATTTTAGCCCAGTGAGACCAGTGTTGGACTGAGAACTTAACACGTAAAACAGCTGGTGAAGTGACTTGCCCAGAAATGGCTCCCTTCACTTCTTCTCTCTCTCTCTCTCTCTCTCTCTCTCTCTCTCTCTCTCTCTCTCTCTCATTACCACCACCACACACTCTCCTCTTTTGTGGGGTTTGGCTCCCTGAATCATGATACAGAGAAATCTCTCTATATAAAAGGCTAATATGCTAAGTGCCCCTCTGACTGCCTGACCAGTCTCTGTGACACGTACTGACCTCTAGGGGGCAGACACTCAACACAGGAGCTACTGTGACACACACTGGTCATTTACAGAGAAGCTGCACTGTGGACCCAATGCCAACAAAGCAACACTGAACTTCCCCTAAGTGGGACAAAGGCCCTACCAACACCCCAGAGTAAAAGCCCACCAAATTGAAGCCAATGCTGCTGAGACACCATGGCGCAAAATGTGGCCCACAGCCCAGCCCAGCCTGGAAAGTGTGGCAATGGCACTGGGTAATGACATCACACAGCAATGCCTAGCTTCCTCTCCCTAGCAACAGGCCATTCAACAATAAATGGCACTATAGACCTGGGGCTGACAAACCAATACTCGGCTTTCCCCAGTGGGACATAGGCCCTACTACCACCCCAGAGCAACAGCCCATCAAATTGAAGCCAAGGCTGCCAAGACCCCATGGAGCAAAATATGCTTGGAAACAGTTGCTATGGGCACTGAGTAGTGACATCACATAGTAATGTCTGGCTTACTCTCCCTAGAGACAACTAGCCTCCTTGCAGTTTCTTCAGCCAAGGAACACAACTTGCTTTATAGCCAGGTTGAAACATTTTACACTTTAACCAAATCTCTGTGAAGTGTTTTCTCGTGCCTCATCTCATTTGATATTCACAGAAATCCTGGAGTAGGTAGATAGGAGACTCAGTGGAATCCTATTTTCTTTTCATTAGCCAGAAAATGGAGATTTTGAGAGTTGAGAAACTTGACCGGACTGAAAATATGGTGTGCCTTGGAAATGACTTCAGATTTTCTCACTGCATAGAATATAGTGAAACACTGCTGCTGTTAAATGCACTGAGAGACCAGATTATTATAATCTCTGAACACATAATAATAATCTGGCAACTCAATGTATTTCACCCTTTGTTCCCCCTGCATAATCTATAATAATAATCTGGCCACTCAGTGTATTTCACCCTTTGTTTCCCCTGCATAATCTATAATAATAATCTGCTTTGTATTGCTATTTACTGCTGTGTTGCTGACAATTACCTAAAAGAGAAGTTGGGGTTTTTCCCTGGGCTGGAAAAAGTATAGTTAAATTAGAAAACAAGTCTAATTTAAAAAGTTTAATTTATATATAAAAGGCTAAATTGATTCATTCATGCACAATACATATAAAGCTCTCACTGGTGTCAATTGCACATGTGTGTTTCAATTTGTAATTGTTGATCATGAATTTGGTTGACACTTCGATTATAGAGAAAGGGCTAATAGTGATGTTAAAATATTTATTCTAATCAATTTCCTTTCTATGTGCACCAATCCATGCACCATGCCACTAGTCTATATATAAAAGCCTAATCAACCAGTCAAACATTTGGCTGGTTGACTGGTTAATTGGTTGCTATGATGCACATTGAGCATCAGGGGACAGATGCTCAATGCAGGAGCTTCCCTCTGGTGATCACTGTTCTCCCACAGCAGGAGCTCCATGCTCAGCATACTTACCAAGTGGCAGCAGTGGCAAGTGCAGCAGGGCTGAGATGAGCAGTAGCAGTGTGGCACTTGGCTCAGGCTCCAGCTCCTCCCCTGTCATCTGCAGCTTCACACACTACTACATCTCTAGGGGAATGCTTGCACAGGGATCAAGCCAAAACTAGCCGTCCTACATCCTCTGAGGGGTCCTGGATTGTGACAGGGTGCAAGCCAGGCTGAGGGGCCCCGCTGGTGCACAAATCCGTGCACCAGGCCTCTAGTATAAGATAATACATTCATATTGTTTAAGTTATTAAGTCTGTACTAATAAAAGAGCAACATGCAAATTGACTGTCACTCTGCTACACCCACCAACCAATCTGGAGTGAGCATACAAATTAGCCCAACAAAGATGGCAGTGATCATGAAGCTGGAGCAAGCAGGAGGCTTGGGTTGCACCCCACGATGGAGGAAGCCAAGCTTCCCACCTGCCCTTGCCACTGCTGAAGGAGTGGCTTGGAGCCTGGGTTGCCAGGCCATCCTATGCCCCAAGGGAACCCTCACTATGACAGGGACACTCTTCAGGACAAACCAGCCATATCCCACCCATATATAAGACCTCTATTTATACTAATAAAAAGGTACTATGCTAATTAGACTGGGAGACCTTCCAGGAGACCTTATAGATGTTCTGGACAAAGCCATGGTTGTGGGGCCAAGGTAGAGGTGGTTAGAGCCCAAGAGGCTATGGCAGTTGTGGGTGATCAGGCCAGGATGGATGGCAGTTGTGGTTGATCAGGCAGATTGGGGGGTCCATTGGGTGTGATCAAGCTGGCGGGGGGGGGGGCAGTTTGATATGAGCAGGCCAGCAGGAGGGCCAGTTGGAGGCGAGCACACTAGAACGGGGGTCAGATGCAGGTGATCAGGGTGGTGGGGGCAGGAAGGTTGGCGGCAGGGGGAAGTTGGGAGCAAGCATGCTGGCAGGCAGGTGGTTAGGGGCAATCAGGCAGACAGGCAGTTGAGCGGTTAGGAGCCAGCAGTTCCAGATTGTGAGAGGGACATCTGAGTGCCAGTTTAGGCCATATCCCTGTAAACCGGCAGTAAGACATCCAGGCCAGCATAGGGAGGGGGGGAGTTGGAGGCGAGTAAATTGGAATGGGGACAGTGGGGATGAACAGGCTGGCAGGCAGAAGCAGGCAGGAGCAACGAGTCAGGCAGGCAGGTGAAAGGTTAGGAGCCAGCAGTTCCAGATTGTGAGAGGGATGTTCAACTGCCGGTTTAGGCCTGATCCCTGTAAACCAGCAATAGGATATCCTTCGAGGGGTCCTAGATTGGAGAAGGTAAAGGCTGGGCTGAGGGATTTGCTCCCCCTCCCTGCACCCATGCATGAATTTCATGGACTGAGCCACTAGTTATATTATCTACACTAATAAAAGAGAAACATGCTAATTGACTGTCGCTTTGCTATGCCCACCAGCCAATCAGGAGTAAGTATAAAAAATTAAGATGGCGGCTATCCCAGCCTCTGGGCAGCTGCTTTGGGCCACTGGGCAGCATGAATGCCCACACAGAGTGGCCAGGTGGGGTGGAAAGCCTGTTATGAGGGGAATGGTGAGGGGCAGAGGGAGCTACAGGAACAGAGCTCCATCCGAAGCAAAGACAGTGCAGAGCAAAGGCCTGGGTCCCAGGTGCTGGAGGAAAATGGGTGCCAGCAGCCAGGGGAAGGAAGGACTATTGCACACATCTCTTAGTGCAAAGGGCCTCACCTCTAGTAAAATTATAAAGAATTTTATATTGATCAAACTACCATGTCTAGACTTGTCATTTTTAATGAAAGTGCAATTGTTTCTGGGATCATTTTGCTTCACTCAAGAATTTCCTTAGGTACTACTTTTAGGACTAATCTATTTGAGATGGATTTCTAATGACTTTGTCAACCTGTAAATATCTTCAATCTTTTCATTTTCCATCACCATTTATCCCACCTGTAGTCTCTTCCATCTCTATCTATCCTTCTCCTCTGAACAATAACCACAATGTTGTCTGTGTCCATAAGTTCTTTTTCTCCCCCGACCCCTTTTTACTCAATTCCTCCATTGCCCCTCTCTCCCCCACACCAAGAGCTGTCAGCTTCCTCTCTATGAGTCTATATCTATTTTGCTTGTTAGTTCAGTGGAATCCCAAATAGAATGTTCTTTTTTAAATTATATTTTTCATTTTGGTACTTGGAAGATATTCCATTTTTTCTTTTAACCTCTGTTTTGTGTTTGTTTGTTTTTTAATGAGAAAAAGTCAGCCATTATTCTTAGTATTGTTCTCACAAGTAATAAATGTATTCCTTACCATCCCCTCACCATCTGCTTTAGATTATTTCTTTATGCTTGGTCTTTAGCACTTTAATTATATTATGTGTGAGTATTATTTCCTTGATATTTATTCTGCTTGGGGTTCACTAAAATTCTTAGATGTGTGAGTTGATGTCTTTCATGTCTTTCAGTTTTAGAATATTATCTACCATAATCTCTGCCTCATTCACTCACCTCTTTAGTGAATAAAATTTCACATATGTACAATTGTTTGATAATATCTCAGAGATCTTGGGTGCTCTGCTTTACCCGCCCCCCCCCCAAACTTAATATGCTTTAGTTTGGATCATTTCTATTGGATTATATCAGTTCACAGGTAGTTTTCTGCACTAATATTCTAACCTATCAAATAAATTCTCAATATATCACATGGTATTTTTCATTTATAGCATTCTTATTTGGCATTTTTAAAAATAGGTTAATTTGCTGCTGAAAATTCTTATCTATTTATTAATATATTTCATTTTGAAAAGAGAAAATTGGACTGGAACGTGTGATGTTCCTTTGGGCAGGATGGTTCCCAGGCTCTTGTTGGGTGGAGCCAAGAATGAAACCACGGATGAAAGGTGGCATATCAAAGGTGGAAATTTATTGAGAAGCAAACACAGACTCCCATGTGGGGAGTGCCAGAGAGTCCCACTAAGTCCTTTATCCCATGGTTTGCAAAGGCTGCAGTTCTTTGTGCCTTGACATCCCTTCTGATTGGTCAATATCCCCCCTGATTTGGTCGCTATAGCAACTTCAGAGCTCAAACTTCACATGAGGTACCTGAGGCTCCCTCTTCTCCCTTATTGTTTTCCTGTTTCCTTTGGGCTTTCCTCTTCCCTCTCTGAATGAGGGGCTTCCTACCCTTTATTCTGTAAATGTGTACCTTCTGCAGCTCCCAGCTCCCTTATTCTTTGGAAATGCACCTTCTGTAGCCCCATAGTCCTGTGCTTTTTTCCATGGACCCCTTAATTTCTAAAATTTCTTAAACCTGCCTATTTTACCCCTAAGTACTTCCTTCAGTTTTACCGCCTGAGTATCATCATGGTTATTTTCTAAGCCTCTCTGGCTATTTGTAAGTTTAATCCGTTTCCAGGTTTAATTCTTTCTTGAGTTCCATTTCCTTTTTTTTTTCTTAAGTACTGTAATATTTATTTTTTTGTTGTATTGTGTATATTGGGTATAAAAAAAAACCCAAAGCGATTGAAATAAATTATATTTTACTTAGAAAATGTGCACTAGTAAGAGAAACAGTCTTATTCTCTAATTAGTTGGGTCTGGGCTTTGTTATTTGTTTACTTGTGATCTTTCACCACTGGATTGAAATAACGTTAGCACTAGATCAGGACCCCCCCCCCTACGGTGGGGCTTGAGTCTGGGAAGAATCCAAAGACCTCCTTATCCAAAGATCTCCTTATACTTTAAAGTCCAGCTACAAGCTTCCAAAAATGTGGGAATCTCACTTTGCCTTATAGTGCTGGCTGCCCGCTTTTGGGGCTGGTAAGGAGTTCCCTTTTCTCTCTGGATTTGCCATGGTTCTCTGTCCCTTAATGATCTCTTGCCTTTTCCCCAGACTTGGAGTGGGTAGGGGCTGTAACAGGATAATTGGGAATGGCCTTACATGTCAGGGAGGTTTTTCTTAGTTTTCTTTCTCTGCACACAGAAATCATCAAGTTCCATATACTTTTGCATTGGAGGTGGGGAGGGCACTCTCTAAGCAATCCTCCCCTTACACCTCAGTGAAAGCCTAGGCTTCAAGCAGTTGCCATTAGCCATCCCTGCACTTCCGGCCTCAGGTGAGCGGCATCTCCTTCAGCTATCCCTCAGCTGTAAGAACACTTTGCAATAGGCCTTGGGAAAGAACTGAAAGGTGGGTGCACACTATCTTTGATGATGAGGTTGCGTGGAATATTAAAACATCATACTTGGCCTTTAAAAATGTTAGTTTCTTTTCACCTTCATCTGTTGCAGTTTTCATCTCACTGCTTCACCAAGGATGAATGTGATTAAGATCTCTAATGCTCTAAGAGGGGATTATTACCTTTTGAATTTTGGTTCATTCGGGCTCCTTTTAAAATTTACGGATGATTTTCATAAAATTACAAGTTTCAAGATTATCTGACTTGTTTTCATTACTATGTTTGGAATAACACACTTATCAAGTTTCTATATCTTAAGCTGAAAATGACATCTAAATAATTTCTTTAAGAAAATACTATGTTTGCCTTATCTTTATTTTCGTTTGTAATTATATTGATGTATTGGGTTACAAACTTAATCCCTTAATGAAGTGACTCCATTTTTCTGCTGTTTTGCTATTGTTTGTAGTTTAATGTTGAAAAAGTGCCTGTGTGTTATGTGTCTAGAAATGCACACATATTTACGCTTAATATTTTATACAGTAATGAACACATAAAGCACTTTAGTTTGTCTAGTTACAATAGATGGTATTGCTAACAAAATACAAAGAAATTAAGAGACTAAATGATTACATTTAGAATGTTATTTACATATTCTCTTACACTGAATTTCTATCTAAATACCCCTTATTTTGGTAGAAAACCACCAACACTTACCTTATTCAATTATTGATTTAAAATTCTTTCTTCTCACTTGCTTTACATATCTATAGTTATAGCACAAATCTCAGTCAGAAAATCGACATGTACTTTTTCTTTTCTAGAACATCTATTATGGTATTCCAAATGAAAAATTATTTTTCATATGATAAAGGTAAGCCTTTGTAGCTTGCCATCCTTCACATAATGTTCTCTAAAGCAGACATCCTGTCTTCACCCCTTAGGATGTTTTTCTACTTCTTTTGCATTCTGGCAAGTAACCTAAGCAATCAATTCTTCTTCTTCTTCTTCTTTTTTTTTTTTTTTTTACAATAGTTTTTGTTTATCTGAGATCATCTATATTAGTCCTGGCATTTCCCCATATTCTGTTATCTCAGTAGCTAACAATCTATCAAGAGCAGCATTTATTCAGTTGTTGGCAGTTATTATTTTGTGAGAAGAGACCTAAAGGATACATGATTTTATTTCATAGTAACACAATAGAGAAGGGAGGAATGTCATTGAATGTTTTCTGAGGCTTAGAAGTAAACATTATTTATTTACTTACTTAATAAAAAATGATAGTAGTGAGCAATGAAACAAACTATTATTTATATTTTAAAACTGTTTCATCTTATTCTGGTATATATAAACTTCTTATGTGAAAAAAATAGTCTGAAGATTGGTGGTCAAAACAATATTTGCCTCAGAATTCTAGAACTTTCTTAAGCAAAATAAGCAAATAATAGATACATATATACATACATACATGAATGCATAAAAACATTAGTGTGGAAGAAAATTTTCCTTCTCTCTTTCTCTTTAAAAACAATCTACAAGAACTGTCTTCAGGATGTTGACTACTGCTCAATTTTAATAGACACAAGTCTTGAAAGTTTTATACAAATTTAAAACTAGGTATTCTGTGATCCTATCTAATAAAAGAGTAATATGCAAATTAACCATCACTCTGATACACCCACAATCCACGCCCACCAGCCAATCAGGAGTGAGTAAGAAAATTAACCCAACAAAGATAGCTGCAGCCATGGAGCAAGCAGGAGGTTTGGGTTTCCCTGGAAATGGAGGAAGTCAAGCTTTCCACATACCCTGGTGGGCTAAGGCCTCCACTCAAGGCTACAAAGTTTCAATTATAGAAGATAAATAAATGCCAACAAAAATGGCTGTGGCCATGAAGCAAGCAGGAGGCTGGCTTCATTCAAGGCTACAGAGTTTCAATTATAGAAGACAAATAAATCCCAGATACAAGGGCCTCTGCTTGGATCATGGGGGGGGGGGGGGGGACGTGGCCAGCCTGCAAACCAACACAGACCCTTTGCCCAGGCTTCCCCATGCCCCAAGAGAACCCCCACCTGATCCGGGACACTCTTCAGGGAAAACCAGCTGGCCCTCACCCATGCACCAGGCCTCTATCCTATCTATTAAAAGAGTAATATGCAAATTGGCCATCACTCCAACACATAAGATGGCTGCCCCCTTGTGGTCAAAGATGGCTGCCCCATGTGGACACAAGATGGCCACCACAAGATGGCCAGCAGGGGAGGGCAGTTGGGAAGAATCAAGCCAGCAGGGGAGGGAAGTTAGGGGTTACCAGTCCTGCAGTGAAGGACATTTAGGGGCAAACAGGCTGGCAGGGGAGTAGTTAGCTGGTGCTGAAACTGGCAAGCAGAAGCTGTTAGGGGTAATCAGGAAGGCAGGAAGGAGAGCAGTTGGGAGCCAGCAGTCCTGGATTTTGAGAGGTATGACCAACAGCCCATTTAGACTGGATCTTACTGGGATCTGGCCTAAGTGGGCAGTCAGACATCCCTTGAGGTGTCCTAGATTGGAGAGGGTGCAGGTTTGGCTGAGGGACACATTCCCCCACCCCCGCACAAATTTTGTGCACTGGGCCTCTAGTAGTTATATAATTTTATTTCCAAAGTTTTTGGAGCCAAATTGTTTGGGGAAGGTAAGCCTAACCATCAAATTTTTCAAAATCATATCCATTGGCTCAAAAACTATTTTACGGAACAAATAGCCCTGAAACCCTCACCAATGTAAACAACTATTATCTTTACACCTAACATTCTATTCTGAACTTTTCAAATCTCCAAGCCTGTAAGTTTGTAAACGTTATGGTTTTTATTCCCAGGGATTAAAAAGCTGCACACTGTTGAAAAAAAGAAAAAAAAAACACACATAGGTAATTTCATCAGGACAGTTGACACTATTCTTTTCATGCATTAATTTAGAGAGAGAAGAGGGCTGATGATTGCAAATTGAATTACATAAAAGAGACAATCTAAGAAATAAAAAGAAAACAAGGCTTCCCAAAGAGTCTCTGAATTAGCTCAGAGCAAACAACCATAATGATGTCAATGTTCATTTAGCTGTTCCTGGGAGCAAGAAATGATCATTAATATCACCGTTTGAGTCTCTTCAGACTTCTGCATATGCAACATAGTTTTTCAATAAAGACAATAACATGCCTAGGTGTAATTGGCTAAACCCTACTGTACTGGTCCTAACTTGCTCTCTTTGTTATGCACAATATGTTTAAAAGAAAAATCTTTTATTGGGTAAATGCCCACAAGTGGATGATAGTGTCCAAAGTGTTTAAAAATGCTAAATGTGGTGTGTTAATATTTTAAAATATGAATTTCATGCTTTTACTCTCTCTCACTTTCTATTTTGACATTTTCCTTCCTCAGATATAATATATGGCAGGGTCTCAAGAATATATGAAGCAAGGCAAGAGGAGTGGCTGCATAATCATTATTCTATGGGAGCTGTATCCTAGGTTCTTTTGCACTCATTATAATAAAGCACTGAGGTGCTGAATACTCCTGGTGCAGGGCCTACGAATGTCTTGTAAATAGTTAAATACTCTCAGCATCAGAGAGCCCCATCCCCACTCTGGTCTATGGGTCTTCTCTGCTTTAGTACTACTTAAGGTTCTAAATCTTTGGTATGATCAAGAAAGGGAACCACCAAACCAAAACAGTAATTATTAAGGTTAAAGCCCTATGGATTTGAAACTGAATTACTGAAAAGAAATAGCTATTTCTTCTGTACAATGCCACAAGGATAAAGTATCTCATAAATTTAATATTGTCATTCCCCAAATCAGTTTCCTAAATTTCCTATTGTATCCCTGGAAGGGAAATATTAGATCACATATGTCTCATTTAATATATATTTGCTTTTTTCTTTTTTGTTCCTTTGATACAAATTTTATCAGAAAGTTTTAATGCACAATTTTATATTTTAATAATGATGAAATCTTAAATGAGTTACCTTAGACTTTGAAATCTGAAGCTTTGAATCTTTATTATTATTTTTAACTTTTTACTTTGAAATGAGTTTTGTTTCATTGAAAAGCTACAAAATAGTTCAGAGTGTCTCCAAGTGTTCTCTACCAAATTTTGCCTAATGTTGACATCTTATACAACTGTGGTAGAAATAGCGAAAACAAAAATGATATTATTACTAACTAGAGGCCCTGCGCATGAAATTTGTGCAGGGGGGGGGGGGGCTGTGCATGCTGTCCCTCAGCTCAGCCTACACCCTCTCACAATCCAGGACCGCTGGCTCCTAAGTGCTTGCCTGCCTGTCTGCCTCATCACCCATAACCACTCTGCCTGCCCGATTGCCCCTTGCGGTTTCTTCCAGAATGTCTTTCAGCTGTCTGGTCTAATTAGCATATTATACTTGTATTATTATACAAGGAATGGCAACAACACTTGGTGTTAAAGCATAAGGCACCCCATCTCTGTTCATTCACTGTGTTACTTTATAAACATCTTTTGTTTATTGCATGTCCAAGTTCCTTACTTTCAAATTAGAACATGGAGTACCATTAGTTTGTTTTCTTCAGCCTAAATTGGTAAGAGCTGCAATGTAATTAAGTCTTTAGAGAGACATTATAATAAATGATTTTATTTTATAAAAATTAGAGGAGCCCAAACATAGTGTAGTAGCTCTAATGTGGCTACTTCTTAGACTAGATATTAGGCTATTTTAGATAACTTTGAACTGGAACTTCATATGGTAACATATTAATTGAATACCAATTATGAGCCAGACTGGGAATACAAAAGGATAAAATGTACTATTCCCTCTTTATGGGATTATAGACTAGTGGATTGCCAAATGAGTTCTCAAGGTTTATTTGTGTGCAGAGTCAAATGTGAGCTTCGTAAGGATGATAAGGTAGAGAAGGAAGTACACCCATGTGCGTTCTGCAGATGAGGATGAGTCTGAGGAAGGTTAAATATTTTCCTAACATTCACACTTTGGTAAATCTCATCTCTCCAACAAGTTTCGCACCTGGAAACTTGTTAATTTAGGTTTTTATGCATGTTAATTTATATATAAACCTCATAGCTTTGGGGTTGTTTTACATAAAAAATTCTTTTAGAGAAACATTATTGATAATCATAATGCATGGCTTAATGTGGATTAAGGTAATAAGTCATGAAGAGGATACTAAGTTTTTTTTACAAAATAATATATATTATATTATAGAGGAAATATTTTTAGAAATAAGTAACAAAGTTTGTTATTTAAAATGATAGGTGACCAACCAAATAGTGGAACACTAGATTCTATAAGATGTTGTCTTGCCTACTTAATTACTCCACAGAGAAAGCTCCCTGGTCTCAGAGCCTAGGAGCTGGCCTGGTTGGGGGTGGAAGGAGGAGAAAGCTGCAGTTGGGAAGCTTAAAGGGCTGTCGGGGAAGGTTGCATTCTGTTGAGCCCTCAAGATGATTCATTCTAGGCTTGCCTATTTGTGCAAGTTCAGTTTGGCTGTGGGCATGAGTCTTGGGAGAGATGGGCTTGCTGTCTTGGGAGGCATGGAGCTTTACCCTGAACTACATGATGCTTTTAGTATAACTCTTTCCTTCTCCTGTGCTCTACAGGCAGTCCTTGGGTTCATTAGACTTGATGTACATCATTTTGTGGTCACAGCATCATCTTCCATTTATTTGTGAACAAAAAAAAAAGTTCCATCATTTTGATGTATGTACATATGTGCTTTTTTATTATTTATTTACCATAAGTAAAGGTCAGAAATTGTTATTTTTCTTTTTAATTTTTTAACTGTTTCACTTCATTATTTCTGAGTATGTACTCCATGTGAATGACGTAGGTGCTTATGTAGGTGGGTTTGGACTTACAGTGAAAATCGCATTATGTCGCATCATAGGAACAAATCTCTGAAGTAGCCCAAGGACCCACAGTATTGGAATGATGGGAACTGGGCTGTGTTACAAACAAATCATTTGGTTCTTACAAACAAAAATCCATACTTAGATCTGGAGGCTAAACGTTCAGGATCAGGGTGCCAATATACTTACGTTCTAGTGAGAGTTCTCTTTCTGGCTTGCCCAGGTCAGCTTTCTCTTCTTTGTGTCCTTACATGCAAAGAGAAAGAGAGGACAAACTCTATGGTGTTTCTTCTTATAAGGCACTGATTCCATCAAAAGAACTCATCCTCATAACTTCTAAACCTAAATATCTTCTAAAATCCCTACTTAAACACATCAGTACATTGGAGGTCGTGGCTTCAAAAAATGAATTTTGGAGGGACAACATTAATTTCATAGCACTTTACTATTTGGGCTAAAAGATGAATTTTAAAAGCATGTAAAGTATATGGTGTAAATGGAAGTTGCTGCTATTTGTGTCAGTATAAATGAGCATGATTATAAGGGGTAAGAAGTGTGGTGAATTTTCATCAATATCAGGCTATAATATCCAATAATATATGTTTTAAAAACACCATATAAGAGCATTGTGTTTAAAGATCACAAGATTTTAAAGACTTCAGAATATTAGAGAAAAACAAGTGAAAGGAACACTATAGTGTTAGGTACAAAGTTAAACATGAATGGTTGGGTCTGGGTCTGCCCTGGGGTCCTGAACAAGGGTTGGACCAATTCTGCCTTCAGATTTCCTCTCTATGGATAACCTAGCAGACCACCAGCAGGCAGGTTCAGAGCTAGCCAGCTCTTGGCCCAAACTCAGAGGAGGACATGACTGCAATGCCAATGTGATCTTACTAGGGCCCTGGACTAATTATAATAAAACTAGAGACTTGGTGTACAGAATTATGAACCAGTAGGGTCCCTTGGTCTGGCCTGAAGGGATTGGGCTGAAACTGGCTCTCTAATATCCCCTAAGGGGTCCTGGATTTCGAGAGGGCTCAAACCAGGCCCAAGGTCCGCACCGGCACACTATTGGAGCCTGAGGAGGGACCACAGGAAGTTGGCTGACTGAGGAGTGAACTTGGGAGGGATCTAGGGCATGTCCAGACCCTCTCACTCAGTCCCTATGGGCCAGATCCAAGCAGCAATCTAACCTACTAGTTGGAGTGTCTTCCTCCTTGTGGTTAGTGAGCATCATAGCAACTGGTCAAACAGTCATATAAATGGTTGAACACTTAGCATATTAGGCTTTTATTATATATGATTAGCATTTCCATTTGAGTCCACCCCATGGGTTATTCTGTGTGCACTAGAGGCCCAGTGCACAAAATTTGTGCATGGGAGAGTGGGTGCCCAGCCCAGCTCACACCCTCTCACAATCTGGGACCCCTTGGGGGATGTCCAAGAGCAAACTTAGGTCCAATCCTAAGATTAGGCCTAAATGGCAGTCAGATATCCCTCTCACAATCTGGGACTGCTACTCCTAACCATTCACCTGCTCACCTGTCTGCCTGCCTCATCATCCCTAACCACTCTGCCTGCCTGCATGATCAACCTTAACAACTAACCTGCCTGTCTGATCGCTCCTAACTGTCTCTGCCTCAGCCCCCACCACCACCATGGCTCCATCAGGAAGGACATCTGGAATGAGGTCCAGCTGTCCAGTCTAATTAGCATATTATGCTTTTATTATTATATATTATTATAGATTATGGATAAGAGCATGCCCAGGAGACATATAGTTTCCATCAATCATCCCTGAATACAAATGAAAGGCTCCACACAAAAAAACAACAAAAACAAACAAACAAACAAACAAACAAACACCCTATTTATAATCCAGGAGTTTGGAGACCATGCTCTCTCTAGCACATGCTCTACCTCCAGGGAGCACTTCCCCATCCCATTCCCTCTCCCCTCCTCCCTCCCACCTCTACCCTCTCCTTCCTCACAGACATGTATCCCCACAGTGTTTCCCAAACTTTTGACATATGTGTACCCCTTCTATAATTTTCTTAATGCTGAATACCCCTCATTAAAAAAAATGGATGTATTTTAATAACCATCAAAATATATTTATTTTTTTCTTTTTTTGGGTACATACACAAAATAATAATAAATGAAAAATAAATATGCATACCACACTTTGGGAGACACTGCAAGGGATTTCATGAGACTTGCAACCAGGGAGAAATAGGCATCTGCAACTCATCCTGGTGATATGTGATTTTTGGGCTAGAATACATGGTATTCCTCTGGGCAAGATAGTTCCCTAGATTCTTTGTCCATCAGAGTTGAAGAATGAATCCACGGACAGAAGATGAAATAGCAAAGGTATAAAATTATTGAAGAACAAGTACAGACTCCCATGTGGGGAAGGGAAAAGAATTTCACAGCACATAGTTCCACATAAGAAGGGGAAAGTGTCCCACCGAGTTCCTTTTCTCCATAGATTATAAAGACTGTAGATCTTTGTGCCTTGATATCCCCTCATTGGTCACCATTCCCTTAGACTGGTTACTATAGTAACTCCTGAACTCAAAGGTTGAACCTTATATTGGACACCTGAAGTTTTCCTCCCCACCTTCCTTATCGTTTCCCTATTCCCTTTGGGCTTTCTTCTCCATTTGAATGAGGGTTTTTCTTTCCTTTATTTTGTAAATATAGACCTGCTGTTCCAGCTCCATCATTCTATGGAAATGTACCTGTTGCAGCTTTTCAGTCCTGTGCTTCTTCCATGGTTCCCTTGTTGTGGGGTCAAACCCTGGGTTCAAAATAAGATCACTGGAGGCTGATGACTGATTTAAAAAAGCAGGCAAGGATTTATTGAAAAACTGGCCAGGATGGCCGCAAGAGCACCACATGCAGATGAAGTCCACAGGATCACACGTTTCTAGGTATAGGCAGTCCTTTTAAAGGTACAAACCACAAGAATTTTCCTTTGTTCTAAATTCTAAAGACTGGGAAAAGCCCACAGGGTCTTTCCCAGCCACATCCTGCTGGACATTGGAATGTGGCCCTATACAGAAGCAGAGCTCAGCAGTTAGTCTCTAAATGTTATCTACAGTTTCTACCCCTGAAGTTTCTGAGTCAGTGGGAATCAATCTCCTGTAGTTCTGGTCCCTGGCAAGGGAAAATTGCCTTAGCCTCCAGGTCTCCACCTGGAAGTTGAGGTAACTATCCGGTGTTTAATCAGGTATAGGAGCCAGACTAGAAGGATTAAAATTCTACAGCAGTTTTACCCAAGTATGGTTGCTACCATATTTCACCCTTAATTTCTAAAATTTTCTGAACCTGTCTTTTTTGCCCCTAAGAATTCCTTTTTTTACTGGGCTGATCCTTCAGAACCTGTCTCCCTGGCCCCCTTTCTCTGATTTCCCGGTGAGCTAAAGCCATTCTCTCTCTCTCTCTCCCTCCCTCTCTCTCTCCATTGGTCTGCTTCTCATTCAGAATTTAACCATCCAAGCCATTTTGTCCCATACTCTCTTTACCAGTACACACCTCATTTAAATTGTATATTCAAAAAAACCTATTTTGCTTTACTTTTATTTTTACTAACCTTAATTTTTTTTTCTGTATTGACAAAAAGAACTGAGGTCCCAGTCAGCAACTCTAATCAGTAACAATAGTATTGGGGGGGGGGGGGGGGGAGAAGGCTCATCTTTAAGTGTAATCAATTTCTGATAAACCACTTTTTAAAAATCTTTAAAAAATGAATTTTAATTTGTAAATACTATAAAAAATAAAATCAATAACAAAATATTAGAAATTTAGGGCACAAGACATGTATGACATAGTAACACTGATTTAAAAAAATAGAACATTGATCATTTGCTTCCAAAAATTACTTACAAAGGTAAATTATCTCTGGAAGACAGATACTAATGGGACTCCTAGAACTGAAATAAAACACAGTAATCACAGAAACAGACAAATAAATCATGAATCATCTGAACTTGACAATAGTCACAATTTTTTATAGATGTTATTGAAAGAATTTTTTGGTGTAAAATAGGATTTTTTAGGTAGAAATAAGCAGGCTTAGAAAGATAATAGAAATTAAGATGCCCCATGGAAAACACACTGGATTGCAGAGCTGAGAGAGGGTACATTTCCATAACTCAAGGGAGCCAGGTGCAGCTACATTTCCATAAAATGTGGGAGACTGGGAGAAGTTACATTTCTATAAGACAAGGGAGAAGAAAGAGTTACATTTCCATAAGATCAGGGAACTAGGAGTAACAAAAGGTCTATGTTTACAAAATAAAAAAGTATGAAAAAGCCTAGAGGGAATAGGAGGACAATGAGGCAGGAGGGCCTCACTGACCCTTATGAGATTTGACCTTTGAGTTTAGGAGTTACCATAGTAACCAATTCAAAAGGGAATATTGACCAATCAGAGGGGATATTAGGACACAGGGACTTGCAGCCTTTATAAACCATGGAAATGGGAAGTCTGTGGGACTCTTCCCTGCTGCTCCCTAAGGGTGTGTCTATGGTGTGAGAGTCTTTTCTCCCTCCCCACTTGCGAGTCTGTACTTGTTCTTCAATAAATTGCCACCTTTGTTATACCACCTTCCATCCATGGATTCATTATTCGACTCTGATGGACCAAGGTTCCTGGGAACCATCTTGCCCAGGGGAACACCATGTGTTCACTCCAAAAATCCCATATCATTATCAATTAGTTGTTTTTTCAAGGTGTTTCAATAATTTAAACCTCATCCCTCAGTCCTTGAAGATTAAAAGAAGGTGATTGAATACAAAGGAAATAGCTGCTAAATTGAGCACAATGACATCTCCTTAGCCAGAGGAGAATTCTGTGTGCTTCAAGTAATCTTAGAACTTTGTTATGAAGAGCCAGCATTACAGCATTATCAATTTTTCCTTTGTTTTTCTAATTTCCATTAATTATCTAGAAGCACAATCAACTTAGCAAGCTTCCTTTAGAAATCCATTCTCTATGGCACTGCACCACAAAGCAGACAATTTAACTAGATGGTTTTATTAGAATGCAATTAACATTTGGAGCTAAAAAAAAAACAGAAAAAAAAAAACATTGAACCCATGTTTTTTTTTTTTTTTAGCTCAAGTGAAGAAGCACCACATAAGGCTTCCACCACAAGGATCCCATAGTCAGCGAAATGTTGACAGCGTGTGTCCTTTAATGACAAGAAATTGCAATATAAAGAAACATTTAAAATCCTTTGTCTACATAAAAATAAATTTAGTAGTAGGAATATCCATAACTCATCTCTTCCAAGAACAGAGCTGAAAGAAACTGTGGCCTTTGTCCAGTAGGACTTCTTTATAAGTTTTCACAAAATATTGCTCCAAATAGATTTTTGTTACTAAGGATCATATTTTAGATCTAAATGACAGGGCTTGTGAGGTAACTACTCTAATTTTATTTAGGTTTGAAGCTTGAATTTATCCTCCTAAAAAATCCAGAATGATGTAGCTAGAGATTTAAAATTCAGTTGGAGAGAATAACAGAGTGAATACCTAGGTTGGTAATTTTGTCAATACACACATACTACATTAATACATTATCAGCTTTTCTTGTTCTATATGTAGTAAAGGCATTATATTTATTCTCCATTATATTTGTGAGGAAGGGATGCTTGCTGGAACAGCTCAAATTTCCCTTCCTTATGCTAGCCCTAACTGACCCAGCATAGGAATGAGAGGGCTGTTTTGATGCTATCCTTCCCAGAACAAGACAAAATCATGACTGGGTTAGACCGCCTGAGAGAATGACTCAAGAGCAATCTCATAGAAGGTCTGATGGGACCAATGCCATCAGTTTCAGAAGCTGCCTTTGACAGACTGACAAATGTTAGGAAGTTGTATATTTTTCCATATTTTCTAGGTGCACAGCATTATTTACAACCTGATAAATAACTATTGATTAGTCACTGACTTTTTAAAATTGCTTTTTTCTCTTCTAGCAATGGTTCTCAGTGCTGGCTATGAATGAAGATCACTGAAAGAGTTGTGCAAAATATTCAGCTATCCCAAAGCCACCTTTGGAATGTATAGCGCAGTAATACCGGAGTAAGGCCCAGGACTCTGTATTTTAAAATGTTTCGTATCAATGTTGAATGAATATTTCTGGCTGGGAATCACTGGAATGCTATCAAAGCACTTGGCTAATATCACAGATGGCTTTTGGTGGCTGTATCAGTGGCAGCAATGCTTAGCAAAACGTTCTTTTTACACTGCAGAGAAATACTTCCAACGCAGAAAATACAAGTAACTCTTGGCTGTAAAAGTGGCTCTATCTCATCCCTTTAAGGCAAGATAATAAATCTCTATGAATTGGTCCCTGAGGAAAAATTTTCATTTTCAGAACACTTGGCCATTTTTATAACGGGGGAAAGAACAGTAAAAGGCTGTGGCAAAAGAACAATTCAGATCTCCACTTGCTGACTTCTTTGGAATCAAAGTTGATGGTCAGTGAAAACCACCCCTTTCCTTTGTTAGCCAAAGAAGGCATGACATTTCCATGTATTTTCTATTAAGTGGAATAATATTTTCATCAGCTTCAAAAAAATACGTGCAAAAATTTTCTATAACCGTTTATCTGTCAATTATTTTAATAGGAGAATGATAAAAGTTTATGTTGTGAGAAAATACATGGCCTTTTTGACCATTCCTAAGTGTACTGAGTATGGATCCATTATTATGTACAAACCCAGGTAACCTTGATTGCCTGCATTCTCAGAGATGACTTATACACCGTTCATAGGCACACTTAAACTGTGAACAAGCCATTTTAAACGAGAACTCATCCTTCTTATCTGGAAAGTAAGAATATTTGGGGCTATTTTCAAATTGTGTTTAACATATAGCACATTCAGGGTTGGACTCCTAGTTTTTATAAATAAAGTCTTATTGAAACACAGTCATGCTCATTTATATAATGTTTATAGAAGCTTTTACACTACAATAGCAGCATGCAGTGGTTGTGATAGACACTCTATGACCTATCAATCCTAAAATACTTATTGTATGTCCATAATAAGGAAAAGGTTGCTGACTCCTGTTTTACCCTTCAAGCCAGAAGAATGTGGCCCTGGGAGCGGAGAGAGAATCATTTGTACACAGCTGGAGCTGTGCCAGCGAGGATAAGTTAGACCATGGATGTGGGCTAAACATCGCCAGTATCTGTCAGTTGGCCTAGAAACATGCAGCTATACCAGGATCTCTGCTCTCATATTTCCTAGCTGGATAACTAGCCACAGTGAATTTATTTGCCACATGGTGGTGATGTCATTTTTAGTCTGTTGGTGAGAAGTGAAAATGTGATAAAATGTGTTACATTTCTAGCAGATGGCCTCGACTTCCCAGGCCCTCCTTTGGACAACTGACATGAGCGTTAATGGAAGAAGCTATTATTTCATAATAGTCCTCACATCATCCCCAAGACTTTTAAAGTTGCCATCAGTTGAATCTCTATTAATGATGTACATGAGGGTTAGTTACTAAGGAGTCTGAACTGCCTCTGTCATCTGCAGACATAGGGCCAAAACGTGTATTCATTTCAAAGAGTAGTCACTAAAAGGTTTCAAGTCACATGCCTTCTAGACTGCCCATAAAATAAAGCCTCTTTAGAGTCATTTGAACTTAAACTCTGAGCCTGCTCCTTAGGGCTTTCCCTTAGTAATGAAAAGGTAGGCAAATGGGTGAAAACCACCCCTGTCCTTTGTTAACCAAAGAAGGCATGACATTTCCATATGTTCCAAATTTATTTCTTAAAAAAAAAAATTAAGAAGTTTTTTTAAATGGTCAAAATGTTTTATAGAGCTTCCAATTTTGTTTCTAAAAACTGTTTAAATACATAGCCATGGTTTTATCCCTGAATAAATTTTAGATAGCCAAGGCTATTTTCTTGGCTGCTTCTTTAGTCAAGGTATATTTTATATATCTTTCTGTTTATATTATATTCACTTAGAGGAGAAAAAAATACCTTATTAGCAAATGAGTTTAAGGTTGTAAGGATTTTCTCTTTGAATTTGACATAATTTTGTGCTCTAGTTATCATGAATGATAAAAGAGTGTTACAATGAATATTCTGTCCAAAGCCACTATGAGTAAGAAGTATTTTTGAATCCAAAACAATGACTTATGTATGATTGGGATCTGATTTTGTTAGGTCATTCCAAACATTTTGTCTAACAATCCATAAACATTCACAAATGTTTCAACAGGATTGTGAGGCAAATTATGTTATTATATCTGGTAAATGAAATCTACATAAAATTTTACAAAGCAAATTAAAAAAATACCATATAATTAGTCTTTATTGTTTGATATATATAATATTTCTCCTAATTCTAATCAATTTAAGATCTAAGGGATGGAACACAACTTTTCATGATATGCTACACAATTTCACATATATAATTATTTATTTATTATTTACATACAATATAATGTGCACATATATAATTATTTATTTATTATTTACATACAAATTACATATGTTGATGCATAGATATATACACAAATATATAGTGCTCTCATTGAGTTTGGCTGGTTTGACTGAATTTCTTTTCATTAATGGAATGACCTTTAAGAATCAAGAAAATGGCTATTAACTGATAAAATCTGCATATATACATTTATTAAGAGAAATTATAGTATGATGATTAAGAGTAAAGACTTCCAACTTTGAAGAAATAGTTCACATTTATATATTATAAAATTTAATAATAATGAGTTACCACATACGATAGTAAAAATTAAAAAAAGTAAATGCATATAAAATGGCTAGAATAATACCTAGCATAGTATTGTGGTTCAATAAAAATAAATTAATACTGCCATTATTAATACTATTACTGTTATTATTATTATTATTATTATTATTAGAACTTCAGGTTGATGAAGCAAAGGATCAAACAGGCACTGACCAGTCTAAAAGTGCTTGAGATAATACCTTTAAAATGTTTAAATGCATACCAATAAATAAATATATAAAAAATATTTTAAAAGTCAGAGGAAAAAATGAGTAGAAATAGTATTTATGCATTTTATCATATACAGTTTCTATATAAATAGATATATATTAAGCCTAAGTGACCAAATGACCAAACAACCGAATTATTGATGCTATGTCCACTGGATGCTATGATGCCTAATGTCAATGAGGGGCAGACACTCAATGCAGGAGCTGCCCCTGGTGGTCAGTGTGCTCCTCAGGGGGAGCACCACTCAGTGAGCAGAGGCAGGCACAGTGAGGCCAGGATGAGCAGAGCTGAGCTGGCTCCTCCCCAGCTGCCTGCTGCTTCAGCACTACTATATCCCTCGGGGGATGATGGGCAGTCCACCATCCCCCAAGGGGTCCCAGATAACCAGAGGGCACAGGCCAGGCTGAGGAACCCCACTGGTGCACGAATCCATGCACTGGGCCTCTAGTGTATATATAAATGTAGAATGAGGTACTAATATGTAAAAATACTCAGTGCATTATTATAGCTATGCATGTATATATTTACTATATATGTATAACATATATGTATATTTACTAGTATAGCCAGTAAGTTATTATAGCAGTACATATATGTGTGTTTGTGTACATATTATTTATATTTATATTTCATATAAATATATAAATTCATGCATGGGGGGGTGTTCCTCAGCCCAGCCTACACCCTCTTCAATCTGGGACCCCTCAAGGTATGTCCCCAATGGGATCAGGCCTAAACAGGTAGTTGGACATCCCCCTCACAATCCAGGGCTGCCAGCTCTCAACTGCTCACCTGCCTGCCTACCTGATTGACCCTAACCACTCCCCTGCCAGCCGGATCAATGCCTAACTGCTCCCTTGCTGACCTAATTGCCCCTAAATGCCCTCCCCTGCTGGCCTGTTCACCCATAAATGCCCTCCTTTGCCAGCCTGGTTGCCCCTAACTGACCTCCCCTACAGGCCTGGTCACCCCTAACTGCTCTTCTCTGCTGACCTTGTCATCCCCAATTGCCCTCCCCTGTAGGCCTAGTTACCCCCCAACTGTCCTCCCCTGAAGGCCTGGGTCCTCTGCAATTGCTTTCCCTTGACAGCCTGGTCCCCTCAACATCCATCCCCTTCAGGCCTGTTTGCCCCCAATTGCTCTCCCTTGCAGGCATGGGTGTTCCCCTACTTTCTTCCCTTGCAGTCCTGGTCCCCCCAATGGTCCTCCCCTAGTGGCCTGATTGCCCACAACTGCCTTCCCCTGCTGGTGGTGGCCATCTTTGATCACATGGGTGTGGCCACCTTGTGTGTTGGAGTGATGGTCAATTTGCATATTGCTCTTTTATTAGATAGGATATATATATATATATATATATATATATATATATATATATATATGCCTAAGCTACAACTGGAACAATCAGTTGAATAGTCGCTATGATGCACTGACCACCAGGGGACAGACGCTTAATGCAGGAGCTGCCCCTTGGTGGTCAGTGTGCTCTTACAGCAAACCTCCCATAGCTGGCCAACCTCCCATGGTCTCTCCTCACAACTGGCCCCAATCACCTAAATTGGAACCTCCCATGGCCCTTCCCCCTGGCTGGCCAACCTCCCATGGCCCCTTCCTTCGGCCAGCCAATCTCCCACAGCCCTTACCACCCCTCTTCCCCCTGCCAGCCAGCCCCATTTGGCCCTGATCTGGAATAGGCAAGATGCCTCTATATCAGCCCCAATCACCAGCCAGGACCAAAGACCCCTCCTGTGCACAAATTCATGCACCAGGCCTCTAGTATATAATGAACTACAAAGATGAATTTAATGGCAAAATAGTTATGGCTATGGAGAGAATTACCATGAACACAGTACACAGCACAAAGAGGTAATAGCAAATAAAGAAGTGAGGTAAAGAGACCTGGGAATAAAAGAGGAAGGTCTAACAAATGCCTGGTAAAGTCCCCAAAATAAAGAAATAGGGAGAATAGGAGTAATGTACTGCAGAGAAATACTTAGAAATAAGGAGTGGATGAATGAATGAAAGGTTGAAATGATGAGACAAAGTGAATTTTCACATTCAGCAACTATACTAAGTGGTATATAAATAGGAACTTAATGAATACAATGGAGGTTTATAGGATATAAATGGCATAGCAAGTATCAATATGGATACATTTTAAATAATTTTTGTTTATATTGTTAATATAAATGTGAGGTAGCAGTTTAAAATCATAGAGAACCGCATGGATTATGACATTTTAACTATATCACAAATATTTTATGCCTTAAAAAAAAACTAAAATCAGAATGGTAAAGTTTATTAAGCAATATTAAAAGTTTATTGGAAGTGGCTGTTAGGGGTAATCAGGAAGGCAGGAAGGAGAGCAGTTGTAAGTGTATGTTATATTCTTTTCTGTGCATTTAAAATATTTAAATCTTTCAGTTGTTGAGCCATATGAGATTTAGGATTTTACAAAAGACAATTCTTAAGAAAATATCTTACGGGGGATTCTTTATTAATTAGGTGGTTAGCTCAGACCTTTGGAGATAGAAAACACTCCCCTCCCCCCTCCCGCCCCCAAAGACCTAAATAGGCTGAACTACAAGGAATGTACCTTATCTCAGGGAAAATTAGGGAGCTATGTCGGTCTTGCCAGAAACTGAAGCTGTGGTTCCAGAAAGTCTACGAATTTTCATGCTGATACATATACAACTAAGGGTCACTTCAAAAATCATTTATAAACCAGATGCTCCAAATTCAACCTTTACCAGCACAACTTTAAAAAATGATTTAAAGTGGAGATTTCATAAATAGTTTTTCTTAAAAATTAAAAATGTTGCCGAAACCGGTTTGGCTCAGTGGATAGAGCGTGGGCCTGCAGACTGAAAGGTCCCGGCTTCGATTTCGGTCAAGGGCATGTATCTTGGTTGTGGGCACATCCCCAGTAGGGGGCGTGCAAATGGCAGCTAATCGATGTTTCTCTCTCATCAATGTTCCTAACCCTCCCTCTCCTTTCCTCTCTGTAAAAAATCAATAAAATATATTTTAAAAAAATGTTTTCATTGAGAACATAAATGTCAAAGTTGAGACAATGAAAACAAACATGTAAATTGAATGAAATAAAACCACATACTATATATTCTATGTGCTTGAATGCAAGCATTTGCTTCTCTATGAACAGGACAAAATATGCAAGCTACTGAAGTGTATGCATTGGTTTCACTATATTTTCTGTCTGCCATGTAGTTAAGATTCAATGATATAAGCGATTTCACAGCAGTAAGGGTTCTATCGCATATGAGATCTGACCAGGGAGTCAGGCCCCCTCTGTTTTCATTTATCTCTTCTCCTCTTATGCTGACAATGCAAAACCTGTCTCAAAGCTGTATGAGGAGTGAGTACTGAACTTGCAGCGATGTTATCTTTCAATGATGTCACACTGAGGCCCATTCTACTTGATTCTGGTTATTTGTGGAAGGAGGGGATCAAATTTTTAAAGTCTTTCAATATTGTACCTAAGAGAGTCTGCTTTGTAATTAAGAAGACAGAGAATGGGAATTAGCTCTCTGTGTTTCTAAGTGCTTTAAAACTATTTTTATTTTTATAATTATGCATCGACATATAAATTCATTATAAAAAATTGTGGTGTGCTTAAGAATATCTATATCTATATCTATTTATAAAAGCTGCAATATCATCACTCATAAATAACCACTGTTTTATTCATATACATATTCATAAATAGTATTTTAAAAACATATATTGGCTCATATTTTAAAAGGAGTGTTATAATTCATTTTTATTCTTTAGCCTGATAATATAGGGCTAATGTCTTTCTGTAGATATACATATTTTTCAATTCCTACCTATTTAATTATTAGCAGCTCAACTTTGATTTTCATTATATTTTAGTTTTAGGGCTTTAAACATTCCTTTACAAGTACTCTTGCATGTGGAATAAATGTGCAATGGAAATAAAGAACCCATATCCCTCAATCACAGAAATTCTTTTCTCTGACCTCGGAGAGCTAATTTGAAAGATACATCTTAATCATATTCTTATTTTAAAAACATTATTCCAAACCCTTATTTCTGGACAAATGAATTTCAAACAAAAACTTATCCATTCTGCATGAATAAGACAACATTGTACTGCTCTATTTTCAATAGCCTACAAATGCATGCCAATTGGCAAAATGGGATCATTAATTTAAAGAGGTGATAATGGTGATTATGATCATTATGATAATATGGATACTATATATAAGGTATTGAGTTTGAGTTAATGGGCTGTAAATAGTAGATATTGTTACTGAAATGACATTTTGTAATTTTACTCAACTATCTAAATATGATGTCTCTTTTTGGGAGTCTTCTTTGATATTTTTAATAATAAGTAATAAAATTAAAAAATTACACTTTAATGTGGTTGCCTGTTTATGGATATGAATATTTTGTGAACAAATAAGTATGTCTTATAGAATTATTCATGCAGCATGTCAGCATAGGTTTATGTGAATAGTTGCACAGTTGAGGAATTGTAGCATGGATTATATTATAGAATATAAATTAATGTTAAGTATTTCCCCTAACTCTTGCCAAATTTATAGATAATATAAATACATCTACTTATCTACATTAGATAATATTTAACTTTCTGCATATGTTTTTATTGTAAAATGATTTCTGATATTTTCATAGTGCTATAGGACTTCACAAGTTTCAGTTGTCTTAAGCAAGATATACCACAGTGTCAGTATAGTTGAAGAGGGATTTTATTCTTTTTAACAATTACTTTTATTAGAATAAATAAGTTGTAAGTAGTTAATGTTTTTTCCTGTAACTGAAGTTATGTAGGAGTGATGTGAGGAATAAAGGCTATTGAGAAGGATGGGGGAGATGATATCCTTCACCAAGTAGAACCAGTGCCCAGACCAACAGAGCATTCTGCAGAATATTACACATTTATGTACTTACTATATTACAGCAGATGGTATAATTGGAAGGGAAAATAGTCATTAATAACAAAGCATTCTTCCCAGGCTTTCAGAAATAAAACATGCATTGCAGAGAGTTATGCTTATGGAGTCTCATCCAGTATTCATGAAGATCAGCTACTCCAAACCTAAAGTGATTGCCAAGATGGAATATTAACCCTGCAGTTATAAATCAGCCTTAACAACAAATTTGCCATTGGTTGATGCTGGTTTAATGTTTAAAGCTCCAAAATGAGACATGTTTAAAACCAGGCAAGTATAGAATTTAAACAATTTTTGAGGTTTTCTTTTTTTTATGCTACCAATGTTTACTAAGCATGTACTATGTGCTACGTACAGCTCAACGTATTAGAGACACATTAGTGAGCAAAGCCAGGGTAAAGTAGTAAATTAGTGACAGAGACAGGGTAAAGTAATAAATATAATAAATAAATAAATAAATGCAGATATAAAAGTGCTACGAATATATATATGGGGGATATATATATATCCCCAGTAGGGAACCTTACCCTCATGGGGGTGTGACCAACCTGCAGAAGGCCCTCAGAGCCTCTCCCAGGCTGCCCTGCTCCCCAAAGAGATCTCTACCCTCATCAAGACTCCCTTCAGGGCAGATCAGCCAGCCCCCACCCACGCATCAGGCCTCTACTGATAAAAGGGTAATATGCTAAGGTGGTCAGAAGACCTTCCAGGAGCCCTTCCAGACAAAGCCATGGTGGCGGGGCCAAGGCAGAGGCAGTTAGAGGCAATTAGGCCAGGAAGGGAGGGCAGTTTGGGGTGATCAGGCCAGCAGGGGGGCAGTTGGGGGTGAGAAGGCCCGCAGGTGGGGGGAAGTTGGAGGGAAGCAGGCTGGCAGGCAGAGTGGTTAGGGGCAATCAGGCAGGTAGGCAGGCAGGTGAGCAGCTAGGAGCCAGCAGGCCCAGATTTAAACAATTTTTGAGGTTTTCTTTTTTTATGCTACCAATGTTTACTAAGCATGTACTATGTGCTACATACAGCTCAAAGTATTGGAGTAATAGTAAAAGCAAAGATCTGTTGTCCAGGTATGATGAAATGGTAGCTAGGACTAGTGTGCCAGTAGTGAAAATGGAGGGAAGAACATAGATTAGAGTATGCCAAGAGGACTGAACCAGGTACGGGTGGAATATGGGAAGTTTAGTCTTCTTTAAGGTATGCGTCTAGATTACCCAATCGAGGGTGTTTTACATATGAAATTGGCAGCAAAGAAAACAATAGTTATCGTGGGTTACTTACAGTCCCAGCACCATACTTGTTTACCAGGTATAACATGGTGAAATAGAGCATACATCACTTATAAATAGATTAAATAGAGAAACTTTCCCATAACAGTAGTTCATTGCCTGAATTACTATTCAATTTTTCTTTGGATTTTGGAGATGTATGTAAGTATGTCTGAAGAGATTTAGTGACTTCATCTCTAAATTTAATAGCCATAGTCTGTGAAATAAAATTTATGTCAGCCACCATTATGTCTAATGTAACCCTTGTGGAAATATCCATTTCTTCACTGTTAATAGGTATACCCAATCATATTATAACTTTCTCTGTGTTGTCTGATGAATAACCTTAATCTCACAAGGGATTGCATCTATGTCCTAGAACTTAACCTTCCATTTTACATGTCCAATATTCAACCTGCAGATGGGTTGGGTATAGATAGTTATTATCATTGTTTGGGGGAATTTTCAAATATGAGTAGGTGCTCTCAAGGGTGACAAATCACTACATTTATTTTTCTTAGAATCTGAACTTCAACCATTATTCTTAAAATAAATCAATATGGTTTAAATTCTTTCTTTCTTTCCTCCACCCCACCACACAACAATGTGCATATATATATATCTATATATCTTGACTCTTTGTTTTTTCTGACTAGGGTTTGATTCAGTCCTAGTTCACTAACACATTAGCTTAGAACAAAGCAGCCATATGGCGTACTTTCTACCAAGAGATAAATAATTCTGGCTAGCTTCATAATTGACATATATTCTATGCTTAAAAATTTGTCTACTAGATAAACAAAGTTAAACATAGCAATCTATAGACTAGGTTAAGTTCAGTTCAGCCAAATAAAATGTTTGATAACTTAGTTAAAACTTGACTACAACAAAGCTGTCAAGTGAGAAAAGCTGAGTTCCAGAGCCTCACAAAACAGACATTCTGGTGAGATTTCTGGTTCTCATTTCCTCGGGACGTTTAAATATGCTAAGAACAGCTCTCGGTGTCTTTTCTGCAAAGAACAAGTGCAACGTGGTAAGATAAAAATAAAACAGAATTAAAGATGATTACTATTTTTGTCTTTCAAAGGGTTGCATTCAATGTTTCCCTGTTGGTGTATGCATTTCAGAATGGAGAACATTTAGTAGTCATAGTCTGTGTGTTTCTATTTATGTTATCCATGTTGATTGCCATGGATTAAACCTAAGATCATTAAGGCCACCAAAAACTTTATGGTTTATATTACATCTGACTGAAAAAGGAATTTCATCATCTTCACAGGACAGTACAAAGCCTTAAATTCCATACTTTTCCTATTGCTCTACTTGCTATGTCTATGTTTATCTTCACAAGTTCATTTAAACTATTTCTAACAAAGATGTATGCACACTTAAATATATATCCTCTACACAGAGAAATACTTGAAATAAAATATTTCTGCATTGTTAATGCTTTCATTTTTTGGCCAACAGCAACCTTATATAAACTATGAGTTCTGTTTAATTTCTCTGATGTTTCCTACTTTGCCATACAGAAATATCAGCCTCTTTATTCTGAGGTTGGTATGACGTTCTCAGGAATTACTAAAAAAGATGATTACATTTAAAGGAGAATAGAGATATGAAAAGGAATTTAATATGATATTTAGGTAGAAAAGATAACTTCTTATTTTCCATGGAAAGGATATATGGGGGCATACTCTGATACCAGGGAAGGTTAAGAATAAAGGATATATCATGTTTTAAAAATAAGATATATTTATACTGCAAGTTTGTATATTCACTGAAATTAGAAAGCCTGGGTATTACTGAGATAGGAAGTTATTTAATACCATAAAAAGTCTAGGAACATAAGTCATTACTATTGAACTGAAATTAATACTTATTTGAATGTTTTTATAGCTGTTTAGGCCCTTATCCTTAATATATTGGTGTTATTTTACTATCATCAAGTAACAAGTAACACTTGTTACTTTTTAATTTATTTACTACTTTCTACAGATTGTTCCAATTAACAGGTTGGTTCATTGAGTGAACTCCCTATTTTTTCCTGATTAAATATAAGTAATGACACACTGCAGAAAGTTATTCTATTTATTTATTCAACCTTAATAAGAAAGAATGACCTTATGTAAATGATAGTAGGTTACTAAAAGAAAAGAAGCCACTTTTTCTGTTTTCCTATAACTAGAGGCCCGATGCACAAAATTCATGCACAGGGGTAGGGGTTCCTCAGCCAGGCCTGTACCTTTTCCAATCCAGTATCCCTCTCACAATCCAGGATCCCTGGCTCCTAACTTCTCACCTGCCTGCCTGCCTGATTGCCCCTAACTACCTCTGCCTGACTTCCTAATCACCCCTACCACCCTTCCCTGCCAGCCTGATGGCTCCTAACAACCCCTGCCACCATGCCTTTGTCCAGAAGGACGTCTGGAAGATGCCAAGTCTATCCAGTCTAATTACCTTTTATGTAAAGATTCTTTCCTTAAAATATATTTTTATTGATTTTGAGAGGAAAAGAGAGGAAGAAAGAGATAGAAACATCAGTTATGAGAGAAAATCATTGATAGGCTACCTCCTGCACTGCATGTCTCCACTGGGGATTGAGCCTTCAATTTGGGTATATGCCCTTGACCAGAATCAAACCCAGGACCCTTTTAGTCCACAGGCTGACACTCTATCCACTGAGCCAAATTGGCTAGGGCTATCCTTTAATTCTTTATGCCACTTGCTGCTTGTCCTCTTACTTTTAATTGTTAATTTATATTCATCAAAAAAATATGTTAACAAGAGGCACAAACCAGGTCATCCTTTCAACTATCTCTTTAGCTTTATATCAACTTATAATGACTTCAAAGAACATGTATTTAAATATAGATGTGTAAATAAGCAGAGTAGTAAAAGCATGTATGGTCATCTTCCCAAATAATTCCACTGTTAAATATCTCAGTGTTTGTCTTCCTGTGGACATCCCTAAGGAAGCAAGACACACATCACTTTGTGCTTAGATTTTCCAACACATCAACATGTTCTGCAATCTGGCCTCCAGTGAGTGCTGGCTACAGAGAGGTTGGAGTGGAAAATAACTTCTCAGTTTATTCTTTTCCTTTTTCCAAACTAACATTTCTTTTTTTTTTAAATATGTAGTAACAAAAACTATCTGTTTATATAGACTCTATAGTTTACTTTGCAACATCTTAAGTCTTAAAAGCTTAAATTTTAAAAATGAATTTTGCAGTATACAATTTTTTTCTCTCAACAATAACTAAGAGTTTCAGTGCCTTCACAGAATTTAAATGTCTGAATTAACTTATTTTACATTAGTACATCATATTTATCATCCTTTCTTTCAATATGTCAGCACCAATTTCCAATTTTGTTGTTGGAAGGGAAAATGTGGGAATTAATTTGTAATTAAAAAACACACATTATTTTAAAGATATTATCTCTGTACTTAGTCTTTATATATGCCAGGTATTTTAATATCTGGAATTTTATCTGCACATGGCCTTTTGTAACATGTTTTTATGACTTACCTATGTACTGTAAACAACTCACTGCCATACTTTTTAAATGGCTCTCTAACTATCAAACAATTTTGTGTGGATTATTTTATTCATTTGAAATTAGGCTTATGCATCCATCCTGTTCCACTGAAGTACTTCAATACCACCTATAGCTTTAAATAAACTTTGATGCTTTTAATTTAGAAAAGGTTTTATAAAAGCTTTAAGAAAATTTTAAGAATGTACTTGAAATTTTAAGAGTATTTTTTCTCTAATAATTACCATATTCTACTCTTAAGAGGCCATCTTTTTAAAAAACTCAGTAGGACATTCTGAAATCATCTGTGCTTAACATTTAAACTTATTTATTAAAATAAAATGTGTTAATTATTTAAAAATAGGAAAAAACCCACTTGGTTTCAAGACACATGTGTAAGAGAATGTCTTACCATTAGATGGTTCACAATAATAATAGAATAATTTGTTGTTGATTTATAAAACATTATATTTTGCTATTTTGCTGGATTAAAAAATGAATTATATACTAGTATATCAAGCTTTAGGTATAATTACCAAATAGTGAGGTCTCAAATTAAAAACATAATGAGAATATTTACAGAATTATGTAGCTTACTCTGCAGGCAATGGGTTAATCTGTACTCTATTTTTAAATGTGAAATATTTGTTACAGTTTTTATTTTTAAAAGAAAAATCTAAGAATACACACACACACACACACACACACACACACACACACTAGTGGCCCAGTGTATGAATTTCATGAATGGAGAGGGGGGATTCCTTAGCCCAGCCTTCACCCTTTCAAATTGGGACCCCTTGGGGGATATCTGACTACCGGTTTTAGGCTTGTGGAATCAGGCCTAAACCGGAAGTTGGGCATCCCTCTTGTAATCTGGGACAGCTGACTCCTAATCACTTACCTGCCTGCCTACCTGATCACCTCTATCTGCCCTTCCTTGCCAGCCTGATCTCATCCAAAACAGCCTCTGCCTACCTGATCACTCCTAACTGCCTTCCCCTTCTGGCCTGATCTCACCCCCAACTGTCCTCGCCTGCCAGCCTGGTTGGCCTCAACTGCCCTCCCCTGCTGAACAATTTGGTTCTGATTGGTAAGTTTCTATGCCATTCAGTGTCAGAAGCTCTGCCTCGTAGGCAACCATTGGCTCCCCACAGTTCACCAAGATTTGGTTCTGATTGGTCAGTTTCTATGCCAATCAGTGTCTCCCGGACACCTATCTCCAGGCCTTGTCAGAGAGGCGAGGCTGATCAGCAGCACCCGAGGAGGCCTGGAGAGAAAGAGAGGTGTGGCTACTGGCAAAGTACAGAGCGAAAGAAAGAGGCAATGGCTGATCAACAGCTGCCATGAAGGCTGGAGATCAGAACCTGCCTCTCTTTGGGCCTCTCTCTGGGCCTGACCCACAGCCCCCTTGGCAGTCGTCAGTGCTGGGTTGCTGCAGCTGCATCGAAGGCAGTCAGTGTTGGGTCGTGCAATAACCCAGCATTGACTGCAGGACTGACTTCCGGTGTTTGATAAAGTCTTCAGTCGGTCGTTACAGACCCTGGGTTTTTATATATTGGGATATATAAAGTCCCAGCACATGAAATTTGTGAGCAGGTACAGCCCCTAGGCCTGGCTTGTGATTAGGGATTCAGGGCCATCTTCTCCAGCTGCCCACAGCTAGCCCCAATCCATGCCACCACCCACCCCCAATTCCCCGTTTGCTAATGGGTGATTGGTGATTGGTACCTGATAGCCAGGGGAGGGACAGAGAGGTCAGCTGTTCCAACCTGCTCAGCAGCTCTGCCACTGCCATGGGTGGCCATCACACGAGAAGCCTGCAGTCTTGGAAAGGGACCAAGAGGTGATCAGTGTGCCTCATAGTGACTGATCCAGTGGTTGTTCTGATCATTCTGCCATTAGGGTCAATTTTCATATTACCATTTTATATATTGGACAGAGGCCTGGTGCATGGTGAGGGCTGGTTGGCCTGCTCTGAAGGGGGCCTTGGATAAGTGTGAGGTTCCACTCTTGGGGGTGGGGCTGGCCTTAGTGAGGGAAGGTGTTTAAAGGCCAGCCACAGCCTCCATCTGGGTGGAGGGGTCTCCACTGAGGGGCGGGGTAGGCCCAGGCGAGGGACCCATGGGGGTTTCCAGGCTGGCTGCACCCCTGGCTTTGTCAGGAAGGTCGTCCGGAATGATGTCTGGAAGTTGTCTGGTTTATCTGGTCTAATTAGCATATTATCCTTTTATTAGTGCATATATATATATATATATATATATATATATATTTAGAGCAGTGGTCTACAAACCATGGCTCATGAGCCACATGTGATTCTTTGGCCTCTTGAGTGTGGCTCTTCCATAAAATACCACATGCGGGCACACACATACAGTGCTATTGAAGTTGTACCCTAATTTAGTTAATAACAATGTAACTACCTATATAGTTTAAGTTTTAAAAATTTGGCTCTCAAAAGAAATTTCAATTGTTGTTCTGTTGATATTTGGCTCTGTTGACTAATGAGTTTGCTGACCACTATACTAGAGGCCCGGTACATAAAAATTTATGCATTGGAGGGGGGGGTTCCCTCAGCCCACTTGATCCCTCTCATAGTCTGGGAGCCCTCAGGGGTGGGATGCGACACAGAATCAGGAGAAGGTGACACCCCATCACACCTCTGCTGCTGCCAATGCCAGCAACACAAACCTTGGCCAGCCTTGGTTACCTGAGCCTGGGATTGCCCTGGGTGGCTGGGTAGCCACCATCTGAGGCTCACCTGCACCTTGGGTGTCAGTTGGACAATTGATATCCAAGGCTTGCCTGCTCCTCAGGCTGGTCCTGGGTGGCTTGGGGGCTGAGGGGAGTGGGGGATTCAGGAGACAGGCATGTGGAGTGGCTGGGCCTGCCTGGAGGGGGCCCAGCCTTGCCACACACCTGCCACCCTGGCAAGGCTGAGGGGACTGGGTGCCACCATCTTGTGGCTGTAGGCACCTCTATATTTCTGGGTGTGGCAGTCAATTAGCATATTCCCTAATTATTGGCTGTGGGCCCTGCCATCATTGAGGGTGTGGCTGTCAATCAGCATATTCCCTTTTTATTAGATATATCTAATAAATGCACTACATCTAATATCAGTTGTTTCAGATATGACCACCGCTGGCTCTTTATAGACAACCAAACAGGCTGAGTTGAGTGACTAGGCTGGCAGGGGTTAGTGAGGGACAACCAAATGACTGGGCCTCAGGTTGTGTGGGGTGACTAGGACAGGGAGCAGTTGGGAATGACTAGGCTGGTGGGAGAGCCAGTGCAGGGCGACCATGCAGGCAGGAGGGGAAGGTTGGGGTGACCAGGTCAGCAAAGGGGGCAGGTAGGGGCACTCAGGTCAGCAGGCAGGGGTGGTTAGTGTGATTAGACTGGCAGAGGGCAGTTAGGGGCGGTCAGGCAGGCAGTCAGGTGATAAGTTAGGAGATAGAGGACCTGAATTATGAGAGGGGTATCCGACTGCCAGAAACTGGAGAGAGGTCCTGGATATGTTGGAGAGGGTACAGGCTTAGCTGAGGGAACCCCACCCCCCCATGGAAGAATTCTGTGCACTGGGCCCTCATCTAATAAAAAAGTAATATGCAAATTAACCATCACTCCACTACACCCACAAGTCACGCCCACCAACCAATCAGGAGTGGGTTTGGAAATTAACCTAACCAAGATGGCTGAGGCCACAGAGCTAGCAGGATGTAGAGAGCTGTCTGGGAAGGCACATGGACATTCTTTTTAAGCTGAGCCCTAGGGCACTGGCAGAATCCTGTTATCAGCACAGATTTCTTATCTTTATCCATGTGCTTGGAATGAGGAACAAAAAGGACCTTGACCCACCCAGGTCTTGATAAGCTAAATCTTGAACCAAAAAATGAGGAGCTTACCCAGATCCTAATGAATAGGATCTGGGCACAGCCAAAACTCCTTTTGACCTTAAAATCCTTTTTGGAAACCAATAAATATGCTGTGTTGTCTGAGGTGAGTGTGAGTGTCTCTCAATCAGAGAACAGGAAGCCACCTGGCACCCAGCTTGAATCTATTTCTGCCTCTTGTCTCTTTCTTTCTCTAATTTCTTAATCCCCAGCTCCTCCCCTCAGGAACCTGTCTTTCTCCCTTTCTGTGCGTGACGTGGAAAAAGGAGAAACACCACACCGCAGCAGGAGGCTTAGGTTTTCCAGGCAATGGAGGAAGCCAAGCTTTCCCCACACCTGGGCCAAACCAGGCCTCCACTGAAGGCTACAAAGTTTCAATGATAGAAGATAAATAAACCCCAACAAAAATGACAGCAGCCATGAAGCTGGAGAGAGCAAGAGGCTTGAGTTGCTCCCAGTGATGGAGGAAGCCAAGCTTTGCAGCCCTGGCCTGCTTTGGCCTCCTCTTAAGGTTTCAAAGTTTCAATTATAGAAGATAAATAAATTCTAACAAAAATGGCTGCAGCCATGGAGCAAGCAGGAGGTTTGGCTCTTCTCAAGGCTACAAAGTTTCAATTATAGAAGATAAACCCCAGATCCCAGGGCCTCCACTTGGGTCGCTGGGGGTATAACCGGACTGCAAGCCACCACAGGCCCCTCACCCAGGCCGTCCCATGCCCCAAAGTAATTCCCCCACCCTGAACCGGGACTCCCTTCAGCACCCTGAACCAGGACTCCCTTCAGGGCAAACCAGCTGGCCCCAAGAGGAAGTTGAACATCTGCAGATGTCCCTATCTAATAAAAGAGTGATATGCAAATTGACCATCACTTCAACATAAAAATATGCCTGCCCCCATGTGGACACAAGATGGCCACCACAAGATGACCAGTAGAGGAGGGCAGTTAGGAGGGACCAGGCCTGCAAGGGAGGGCAGTTGGGGGCAATCAAGCCTGCAGGGGAGGGCAGTTAGGGGTGACCAGGCCAGCAGAAGAGGGAAGTTGGGAATGACTGGGCCTGCAGGGGAGGGCAGTTGAGGGGACCCAGGCCTTCAAGAGAGAGGAGTTGTGGGGTACCAGGCCTGCAGGGGAGGACAGTTAGAGGTGACCAGGCTTGCACAGAAGGGAAGTTAGGGGCAATCAGGCTGGCAAGGGAGTAGTTAGAGGGTGATCAGGCTGGCAGGCAGAAACGATTAGGGGCAATCAGGAAGGCAGGTAGGCAAGTAGTTGGGAGCTAGCAGTCCTGGATTGTGAGAGGGATGTCCGACTGCCTGTTTAGACCCAATCCTATCATTCCTCAAGAGATCCCAGATTTATATATTTGTATTGATTTCAAAGAAGAAGGGTGTAGGAGAGAAATAGAAAAATCAATGGTGAGAGAGAATCTTTGGCCTCCTCCTACACACCTCCTACTGAGGATTGAGCCAGCAACCTGGGCATGTGCCTTTGACCTGAATTGTACATGGAGGCCTTAGTCAGCAGGCTGAGACTATCTACTGAGCCAAACTGGCTAGGGGTAGACTATGTACTTTTAATGACACTAAAAGTTGAGCTAATTCTAATTATCCACTTTGATTATTATTTGATCCATCTCTTGTAAGGTTATATGTTCTTCAGCATAGCAGAACATGCCAAAGAAAGCTTTTATTCATTATCTTGCAAACTGAAGTTCAATTTTAGTTTTGCCAAAAAATAAAAGTAAGCCATCTTCATATGATTCTGTATTTTATAAGATCCTAGACACACTTTTAAAAAGGCAGAAACTTTTCATATTGTGAATTCAAGTTGCCTTATTGCATTCAGTAAACATAATTGAAAGTCAGTTTACTTACTGAAAACAATGACATTTTCTAGAAGCCTTTTCCATCTCTTCTATCATGGTATGTGTAACAGTCAGATGTACTTTGTTGACAAGCATTTTTCTTCATGGGTTCTCACTCATGAGTTCTTGCTCGATAGCTCTCTTTGCATATGTAATGAATATTCCTTGAATATTCAATAAAGGAATAATCAGTTTTTGTGATCATTGCTTCTATCAGAGGGAGGGTCTTATTCTTAATAAGTCAACAGACTTATTTGTATATATTTTATAAAAAGGGGAAACACCTTTATGCACATTAAGTTCTTTGAAATAGATGGATAAAAGAAAGAGAAAGTAATATTAGTATAACTTTATTATGTTAATACAATAATTTGGAGGTCAGAATGACAAATTTGGGAAGTTTCAACTAGAACTGATCTCACAAATTTATTCAATTTACTTTAAAAATCATAAATAGATGCCATTGCCTTTATTATTGAGAAAACAAATTCTCTTAAAACTGGCATTTGGTTGGAAAAGATTAAAGTAGTTTATTTCCATTTTGTTGTTAGATTTAAAAAATAATTTATAAACTATGTTAGAAAACACAAAAAACTCACTATATCCCTATCAATTTATCCACCTATGTATATTTTATGTCATCAGAAGGAGAACTTCTGTGAGGAGCTGCAAAATAATTACTAATGATTATAAAATATTTAATACCATAGAGTATACCTTATAAAATATAAATTAAAATACACAGTATTACATTGACAGTCTTTGTAAGTGATTATAGACTAAATATACTTAGTCTATTTGTCAGGCATAACCAGTTCTGTATTTTACATAACCTAAAAATAATATCAAATTTATATTTTTTTCTTAGTTCATTTTATTTGACATGGAGTTTTGAAATAAACATAAGTTATGGGCTCATAAAATTTTCAGAATTCAGGTTATAATCAATAGTGTATCACGCTATTTATCTAGATAGAAAAATATAATACTTTTTTGAGCAACTGTGATTTTTCTGGAAGAAACATGAAGAAAAAAATGTGGGGAAGTGTTATGACATTGGCTGACAGGAACTTTTTTTAATAGCAAGTGAAATCTTATGCTTCACCTTTTTCCTGCTCAATCTCTTAAATTTCAAGTTTGTCTTTGTTTATTATGAATTATAAAACCTCTCTTTTCATTCTTCTAAAGAAAAAATAGTAATGCTTTCATCTAAACACATACATATATTCATGCTTTTTAGGAAGATACAACAGTTGAAGCCAGTAAAAGAAATAAATAAAGTTCAATCATGTGCACCAAAGAATTGGGTATACCTAAAGCCATGCTAGTGACTTTGCTATCAAAGGCAATCTCTTTATTTGTATCCCTATGTTCTAATATCTTAATCTGGAATGTAGAAATTGCATATGCACTTCTTACCTTAATGTGTGGAGTATACATGCACATGTAAATGAGTTTGAGAGTATGTGTATATTTGTGTCTGTGCATATGTGAAAGCTGTTGCAAAATAATGCATATAAAATCCATGTGAAGGGCTATTTTTGCTTGCTAACAAATGTTTATTAAATTCTAGATACAATTATTAAGTTATTTATATTTTAAAAAATGTATTTTTATTGATTTTAGAGAGGAAGAGGGAGAAAGAGATAGAAACATCAATGATGACAGAGAATCATTGATCCTGTGCCTCCTGCATGTCCCGCACTGGGGATCGAGTCTGAAACCTAGGCATATGCCCTGACCAGAAATGGAACTGTGACCTCCTGATTCATAGGTCAATGCTCAACAACTGAGCCATACCTGTTGGGTGTTACTCCTCTTTTTAAAGGCTTATCCAATTCACATAATACTTCCCTGGGTTTATCCTATATAATAAAAGGCTAATATGCAAATTAACCAAATGGCCAAATGACCAGTTGCTATGATGCACACTGACTACCAGGAGGCAGATGCTCAATACAGGAGCTTCCCCCTGTAATCAGTGTGTTCCCACAGGGGGAGTGCCGCTCAACCAGAAGTGGGGCTCATGGCTGTTGAGCACAGCATTGGTGGCAGGAGCCTCTCTTGACTCTGCAGCAGCACTAAGGATGTCATATTGCTGGTTTAAGCCTGCTCCCCATGGGGTGGGTCTAAGCCAGCAGTTGGACATCCCCCAAAGGGTACTGGATTGCAAGAGGGTGCCTTAGGGACTCCCACACCCGGAGTGCACGAGTTTCGTGCCTGGGCCTCTAGTATTATTGTATTATGAAAAGAGCACCATAAATAATTAGAATTAAACTATAATTAAATTAATTATCAATGCAAACAATAAAATCCTATGGGAACACTGTTTTGCATCGTATTTCTCTATTAAATTTAATAATTTCCAGTAAATTTCTTAAACTTTAGTTTGAACTGCCATTAGCAGGTAATAGGAATGAATGAATCTTCAAATTGTAAAATACTATATCATCAATTCTTGAGGTAAGTGGCAAATGGAGTCACTTAGTATGGATTGTAGCTGTTATGATGAACACCTGACCTGGATACTTTCCCATAATCACTGTGCTGGCTGCCATAATCGTAGTCATAGCTTCCATAATCACCTTAACACTGGCTGTTATATCCATAGTTGCAATAGCATTGATTCCAATAGTTACTATATCTCTGGTTCTAGTTTTGACCAGGCCATCACCTCTTCCACCAGCCTTTCCTGAAAATCCTCCTCTAGATCCCCACTGTTGCTGTTGCTGATATGGTTCCTTCAACTTGGCTGCTTTATGGTTATTACTTAAAATTACCCTGGCTCCATTCTAGAAAGAACACAATTTTTTTCAGTGTGAGAATTATCCCCTACTCCTCCATGTCCTACCCCCACTCTCATCTAAACAACCATTTGAATTCTACCCCTAAACACATTTATAGTCATCAGTCTATTTTCAATGTGTTCTTGGTCTGCAGAAATGCATTTTGCACTTCCTAGCTATCACCTGTGAGCTATAGACTACACTGTGTGACCTAGATCAGGCATTAATTATTGCCATATATCTCCCTCTTTGGGGGGAATATACGGAGAATATTTAACACTCAGCTAAAAAGTAAAAACATATCACGAAAAATACTCTCTTGTAGAGTTAGGGCATGCCTGACATGTTTGGCAATCTTTATATAGTTTTCCCTAGAAGATAAATTTTCACCCTTTAAAACTCTTTAGAGTAACATACAGATACACATTGTAACAATATATAGTATTAATAAGAGAGCTCTAGTATATGTAGTGAAAAAAAATCTCTTTATTACTGGAAATCATCTATACTTTTCATTAGAACTGACCAAAGGTGGCTATGCATAGCCCCATTAAACATGCCAAAACAAAGGCAAACAGGATTTTGGTTATCGTGCTTTCCTTTACTGATATGTTCTTATGTATGAAGACATATTCCCAGCTGAGTAATTGAAGTTTCCTTTCTCTCTTCAAAATACAGTCTAGCCATTTACACTGTTATATTGAAGTGATTGAGAGCAGGATCTTTGACATATCTGAGTTTAAAATCACGTTCTACCATTTTCTAGATTTACAACTAGTTCTCTATATGTGTCAGCTTCTTCAGTGTTAAAATATAAAAAAAGTACAATGGTAAATTCAATAACTAAGTCATATAGTACATTTGAATCATTAAGCTTAGTTTGGCACATAATAAGTAATAAAAGGTATATTTGGATAAATGATGATGATGATGATGATGATGATAACAATGAAAATACCTAAAAAGAAACAGAAGAAAAGCAACCAAAAGTAAAGGACTTCTAGTGTTAAGGATCATAGGCCCTTAGTCATTTGTCTTTTACATAGGTGGAAGACTCAAACATGATTGATGTACTATCGTTGTCTATGTAGAAGGAAAAAAATAACTGTTCTATTTCCCCCTCCCATTAATTTCTCAAATGAGGAACTGTGAGCTGCATTTTATTATTTAACAATTCCCAGGTCAAAAGTGGACTTTGAAGATAGGAATGCTGCTAGTGGCTAGCAGGTTCTTTCACGGGATCACAAGAAAAGCATGCCAAGGGCCCATGCACCAGATACTGTGCAGTGGTGAGGTTTATTCAGGTGGAAATAGAAGGCTGCCCTGTGTCCCATCTCCATCCTCCCACCGTGGATAAAAGTCCTCTTTTGTCTTCATCAAGGCCAAAATAAAGGCCAGTGACCAGTTTCTTTTTCATATTAAAGCTTAGTCCTCTGGAGCCTGCATGGTCTGCCAGGGACCCTGATGGCTACTGGACTTGCCTGGTCATTGCTGAAAGAACAAACAAATGAATGGGGCCAGCATGTGTTATTGAGAGAGAGAGAAAGGGACTTTGTTCCCTAGGATTATATTCTCTCTGGTTTGGGAAGAACCAGGAGCTTTTTTAAAATGATCAACCATCTTCCCAAACTTTTGCACCCTTATGCTGGGCCCACGTTTTGTGCGTGCCTATAGAAGCACCTCTCCCTGTGCCACTGTGACTTCTGTTGTGCATGTGCTTGCCTCCTTCTCCCCAGGTACCGGAGCCGGGAGGAGAAGTATGTTAATCCTTGACAGGGCAATGCTGTGATATCCTGGGGGGTGTGTAGCTGTAACTTCCTAATGCAGCAAACAGGCTCAGAGTCCATTCAGCTCCCCAGCTCAGTTGGCTCAACAATGTCAATCCCTTAGCTTCCTTTCTTTACTAACATCTAGCTACCTATGCGAATAGGCTGAATCTTTTCCTTCTGTAAGCCCTATCTTGTCCACATGGAGTTTACTTTGTGGGCCTGAAAAAATGATTGGTATTCTTACTTCAGGAGCACACCCACAATAAAAAACAAAACAAACAAAAACAATCTATAGTAATGAACTTTGAGTGGAGATCACGTTAAGGATTTTCTCTGATATTTCCATGAGGTCAAAGATGCTGACAATTAAGTCATGAAGCCTTACTGCTGCTGAAAAAGAGGTGAGTAAATGTGGTGAAAGCTGTGTGTGTTTTTTTGTTGTTGATCTCTCAAAGGCAATTTAATTAGCTGGCCATCCACTCTCCCAAGTCAAAACAAGATAATTGGGCTAGGGGTGGAGCGAATCAACTTCTTGGACAAGTGTGCTTATTTAGAAAATTACTTTATTTCTTAGTTCAGTGCAGATACCCTGTAAAATCAGGCAATGTTGGGAGGTCAATGAGATGCAAATAATTGCTCTCATTTATTTTTGTACTGTAAAAAAAAAATTGTTGTTCAAGGATATATTTTTTTATTGACTTTTAGAGAGACAAGGAGAGAAAGAGTGAAAGAAACATCAATGTGAGAGAAACATCGAGTGGTTGCCTCCTGTAGGCACCTTGACAGGGAATCAAAACTGCAAACTAGTTATGTGCCCTCACTGGGAATTGAACCTGCCACTTTCTGGTATATGAGAGAATGTTCCAACCAGACATGGCATTTTAGACTTTTATTTTTAGTTTCATGGCTCATTTTTCCTCTTTTATGTACTAAAAATATAAGGCAATATGTGCATAAAATAAAATAAATCTAAGAGATAGTCTGTCATTTGAGAATAGAATTATCCCGATTCATTTTAGGGCAACACTCACATGATAGCTGAATTTACAATCTTTAGGGGATAACAGTTCCAATGTCCTAACCGAAACCAAATTAAATAAATTTTGTTGTTCTTCAATGTCTCTAGTCACTAGAGTAAGACAAAAGTGTATTTGTTTTCTCTACCCTAATTAGTTAAGTGAATGTCAATATTTACATATTTCTGTGTTTGATCAATGTTATTACATCATTTTCAGGCCCCGCTCCCCTTCATCACCGCAAAAACAAAAAAGGAGATGAAAACAACTATTAGATAAATCTTAATAGCAAAACTTTGGAAGACATTTTAATGCTTCAGTGGAGAAGAAAATATAGAACTGTAAATAGTATTCAATTATCAACTTATTATATTCTGAGGACATCACTAAACAACTTTCTGATAAGTAACTTTGTCAGAATGTGCGGAACAACTAAACAGAATACCCTTGGATATCTTACCATAAAAAACAAAACAACACAACACAACACAACAATATAATGGGACAAGGTCTCACAAAATTATTAGTTGTTAAATCAGACCAGGTTAGTATAACTATAACCTAACCCTCAAATATATCCTTAATATGTATATTTATTTTTATTAATCTCTATTAATATAAGATCCTATATGCAAATTGACCCTTACATCCTCGCACAAGATGGCTGCCCCCATGTGGTCAAAGATGGCTGTCATAAGATGGCTGGAAGGTGAGGATAGTTGTGGACAATCAGGCCATCAGGGGAGGACCAGGTGTGCAGGGGAGGGCAGTTAGTGGCAACCAGGCTGACAGGTGAGGGCAATTAGAGGTGACAGGGCCTGCAGGGGAGGGCAGTTGGGGGCAACCAGGCCAGTGGGGGGTGAGGGTGGGGTGGGGGTGGGGCAGCTGGGGATTCTGGGGCTGGCAGGGGAGCAGTTAGATGTCTAACAGGCTGACTGGGGAATGGTTAGGGTGTGATCAGGCTGGCAGGCAGGTGAGTGTTTGGGAGCCAGAAGTCCCCGTGGGATTTGGACTAAATCAGCAGTCGGACATGCCCTGAGGGGTCCCAGATTGTAAAGGGTGAGGGCTGGGCTGAGGGGACCCCCCCCCAGCGCATGCATTTTGTTCACTGGGCCTCTAGTTTATTATAATTCAAATAAAGATGATAGAATAGTGAGAAAAAATAAAAAGACTAATCAATTGCCCTATAAGGTAACACTACTTAAAAGAGCACTTATATGTGGGAACATTGTTTAGTGACAGAAATATATACATGAAAAACTTATAACATTGTTATTTGGATTCCAACACTTTGATTCAGTGAAAAGTAAACAAATACATTTTAACACAGCTTGGACATTTTACTAACGTACATACTAACCAAGTACTATGGGAGCCTGAAGGGGAAGCAACTCATTCTGCTCCACACTGCTTGATAGCATTGATTACTCAGGTATTTTGGCTTGACAGAATCTGAAATTCTGTCTATTGTATTGATCTGTTGATTTCAATAATTCATTGGATATCTGGTGTTTGTGTTTTATAATAGAGATGAAATTGTATCTGAACAAAGAACATAGATTACTGCATTTCAACTCTCTGTAGTTTATTTGCATTAGTACTGTAATAAATTAGGTAGAAAATTGAGCTGTTCTTTAAAAATGCTTTTCTTTTTACTAATTCTGAAAAAAGGGAATAGATTTATGTATTTTAGGAAAGGTAAGTTTCTTCACAAGTGAATTTGAGTATACGGATAAGACTTATTGTATTAGATACTCTGTTTTTATACATGTGCATATTTATCAATATCTTCTCTATGGCTGGTTAGTGAGGTTGCTTGGAACACCATGTTAATAAGATCAAAGTCATGGATACGGGCTTCCCTCCCTTTGTGCCGTAGGTAAAAATAGATTTTTCATCTGAGCTGGCCTTCTTGCAAATACCTGCATCTGTTCAGAAGCAAACATACTTTAAATAAATCAATGCAAATCCATCAGCAGCACTTACACCTGGCATTGAATAAGTCACTCAGATAAACTTATTTGCAAGCAAAATAAGATGAAAAGAATGTCCTACAAATGCTGAGTGCAATTTTTTTCAAAGTAATTTGCAAGCCATTTGAGGAGAAGGTGGTGTATTGTATTCTCTGTGTCCCTTACATCAACTAATGTAGTATTATATATATCTACATATTTCTGTTGTTGGACAAACGGCTATAATGCAATACAAAGGTCTTTACTTCGAATAAACTAAAATAGTGATCAATTTAATACCTACCTTTTTTTTTTTAATCCAAAGATGCAAACTCATGTGTATTTAAATATCAAAAGAGTACATTTGAAAGAATATAGTTGATTGAAAATTTAAAGCATGCAAACCTCCAAAACAAAGGCAGTTGCGGGGAGGAGAAACAATTGATTCTTCTTAAAGTGTGCCTTGAACAAAATGTTCTTTAGTGAAATAAGCTTTGATAGTTTCAGTGTGATTTGTGAGGATAAATATGGCAGTGTAAGGTTGATTCACACAACCTCATTTTCTTTTTATTGTTGAAGCTACATATCCCATGAAAAAACAAGGCCTGATGATTTAATTCATACTTGATTTCTCTCAATTTTTGTATTTGCTTTAGGTAGAATTTTTTGTTTGTTTTGCAACTCTATTTTTCAATCCTTAAACTAAGAGTAATTGCTAAGACTGATCAAATAATTGAATCGATACCCCTCTCCCTGAGAACTGAGCTTTAGCCCACTCTACAATGGACATCTCCTTTTGCTTAGACCACATTCCACTTGTTAAGACCATTATCTCTCCCCACTGGACTTTCCCAGAATCCGGACCTGCACAGAGAGTTCTCCACCCAGAACAAGTCCGCGTCTTTGGGCGCTGGTGCCATGTTGGTGCTCAGCCTGTCTGGGTTTCCATATGAATGAATACATGTATAATTCTTCACCCCTTTTGGCCTTGTGCATTCTTCCTTCGGCAACCCTAACATTTGGTGCTGAAACCCAAGGGGATTGCACGGGGACGGGGAGCCATCGCCCTGGGTTCAGTCCTCCTGAGTTTGCTACTCAGAGAGCAGTAGGCAGTGGCAGCTTGACCTGGGCTTACCTCTGAATCCTACTCTGGTGACTCCATTGCAGGCCTCGATTAGGCCTCCCTCCATTAGGGATCTTCCCAAACCAGCCAACAAGTTATGGCAGAACTGGAATCTCTCCTTCTTCATTGCTGACCCTCCATCCCACACCAGCCGATCTATTCTAGCTGAGTGATGTCCCACAATTTCTCTCATCTTGAGTCTTCTGCTCATTCTCTCTCACAGACTTCTCAAAAGTTTGAGCACTAGGCCAGAAGACTCCTCAGCCATTTGGCTTTGGGCCCTTCTGGATTGGGGACACCCAGTCCAGAGGGTCACCTCACATTTCTCATGGTGATGTGTTTAGCAGCGGGGATGCTTGCTCTAAATATTTACCTTTGGATTTGTGGTTTGTTACTCACCCTTCCTCTCACGTGGGCCAGGCTACATTTTCTCTGAGCACTCATGGGGGAGATCATGCCCAGCCACTACATTTCATTTTGTAACACTGCTTGGCCACAATATAAACTATATAATAAGTCTCAATGGCCTGAAAATGGCACTTTTCATTTTAACACACTGCACACTTTGGATAATTGCTGTCACTGCGATGGAAAATGGTCAGCTATTCCCTACGTCCAGGCCTTTTTCACCATTCAGTCCCAGTCCTCTCTCAGTCCTGCTCTCCCATCAGATTGTTCTCCTTCACACAAAAAGGCATACCCCTACCACTTCTGGTTCTGAATCTACTTTTGATCCAGCAGACCACTGACCTCCATCCCCTTGCATCCCTTCACTCACCTTCAATAGGTTCCCAAAACCCAGACCTTCCTAACCAGCAGCCACCTTCTTCCAGGACCTTGAGAGCTCAAATCCTAAGGATACAAGATCCAAAACAGCCTTTTCCCACCTAACACTTGCTCTCGGGCCACCCAAAGACCACCCTCCCTCAACAGCCTCTTCTATTCCCACACCCATTCTACCCCTGTGGGAGGCAGCAGGAACTGAGGCTATCATGGTCAATTAAGACAAACATAATAAAATCACTCAAGGCCGTGACGAAAGCCCAGCTCTCCTCCTCTCCTGCCTCAACAGAGGTCTTATGGAAATTGACCACCTTAGACCCCACCTCCCCAGTGGGAACACTTCTTCTGAACACTCATTTTATATCCCAATCAGCCTCTGACACACATCATACACTTCAACAAATAGACAGAGGTCCACAAACCCCTCAAAAGACCTCGTTAATCTGGCCTTTAAGGTCTTTAATAATAGAGATGAGGAGACCCAAATCCAAAAACAAAGGTGAGATCAGGCCAAGGCTGAGGCCCAGAAGGGGGCCTTCCAGCTCTTAGCCATCCCTCTAATGAAACCCAAATGAAGTGCTGGGCCTCCCACCATGGGTAAGTCAGGGGCTATGCCTCCTCTGGGCCCAGCTTCAAACGCAATAAGGGAGGACACTTCCCTGCCCAAGGAATGGAAGGGAAGGCCACTGGAAATCAGACTGTAGTCTGGCGCCTCTGGGTTGAACCTCAGCCAGTCCAACAAGGCTGCCACATACATTTTGCTACTGTTATGAATCATGATGTAAATATGTGTTTTCCGAAGGTCTTAGGCTCTACAGCAGTTATGACCCACAGGTTGAGAACCGCTAGCAGGGATGCCTAAGACCATCAGAAAATGCATATATTTACATTATGATTCATAACAGCAGCAAAATTCCAGTTATGAAGTAGCAATGAAAATAATTTTATGGTTGGGGGTCACCACAGCATGAGAAACTGTATTAAAGGGTCGCGGCGTTAGGAAGGTTGAGAACCACTACTCTAGATGCTAACAAGGGGCAAAACTGGGAAAACAAGAACCTCATCCCCAGGGTAACCTATCCTCCCCTTTCATATTACTTGTCAGACAAATTAGATCCCCGATCTTTTCTTCCCTAAAGACAACATCTAGGCCTCAGTTGTATTTCAGCTCCAGGACCAGAAAAGCAGCAAAACCAGACAAATGACGCTGTGGCTGCCTCAGGACCAGCTTTTACCTCCCAAGTCACTCAATAGGACCGCTTTTGAGCCTTCACAAACAGCCTCTTGGGGGAAGTCATGCTGCGGTGACCTCTCATCTAGCTGACTACTATCAAAGTCCATCCCCCTGTGATCTCAATGTCACCCCTCAGCAGGAAACAAATGCAGAAGATATGACCTTCCTCCCTATTCCATGAAACAAAAAGGCTGGGATGTTAGGTCTGAACAAATAATTGAATTGGTACCCCCTCCTCTGGGAACTGACCTTTAGGCCACTTCACAATGGATCTTCCATTGTTTAGACCACATTCCACTTGCTAAGACCATTATCTCTCCCCTCCGGACTGAGTCTGGACCTGGCACACAGAATTCTCTGCCCAGAAAAAGGCCGCCTAGAGTCATTTAAAAACCTCTGGTTCCCCATCTTTGGGTGTTGGTGTCATTTTGGGGCTCAGCCCATCTGGGTATCAGGATGACCTAAAAAATTCATAATTCTTCACCCCTTTTGGCCTCACGCATTTCTCCTTTGGTAACCCTAACAATAATAATTTACACTCTTTTTAAATATGTATTTCACAAAGAGGAAAGATGAGGGAGAGAGAAATAGGAACATTAATGATGAGAGGGAATCACTGATCGGCTGCACTGAGGACCTAGCCTACAACCCAGGCATGTGCCCTGACTGGGAATCAAACTGTGACTTCCTTGTTCCTAGATCAATGCATAATCACTGAGCTACACCAGCCATAAATAATTTACCCTCTAACAAATGGAATATTCTAGTGTCTAGTTCTACCTTCAGACTTCTTTGTTCTCAAAATTATCACCTATTTCTTAACTTATCACTTTATATTAGTTCTTCTTGCTCTCTCCAAAAATGTTTTCAGGATATTTATGTCTAAAAAACTAACCAAAAATCCTCCCTGACCTTTTGTCTCACCAATTGTCTACCTCTCTATCTCTATTACATTTATTTCTTAAAAAGGTCATTTAATATCATCTTACTTAATTCATAATGATAAAATTTTCATAATACTCCTTTAAAATTGCTCTTGCTAAGATCACTAAAATTCTATTATTTGACACAATTTATAGAAAAATATTGCTTCTTATGTGTCATAGTAAAACTCTGTTGAAAACATCCTGTGTTTTGAGGCTCCTCCAGACTCAATAGGACTATACTTTCTTCAATTCCTTTTTCTATGAAGGTTCATTCTCTGACCACTTGATATTCTCCAGGTGTCCTCAGGACTGTTTTGTTTCATGCTATATAATCTCTCCATTGATATGGCCCCTAATACCCAATACAGGATGGCAATTAACCATGTCAGGTCTGTCCTAGACTTGATTCCTAAACTCCACATATGTTTAAAAACTACCTACTGGACATCTCTACCTAGAATTCAACAGTCAACGGAATTCAGAATACTTAAAACTTTCCCCCCAAAAGACTTCCTTCTGAGTAAAGTCATCTATATTAAAAACATTGTTCTGGTCCTTGCTGGATCTACTTACTCCCTTTATAATTTAATTACTTAATAAATCACCAAGTCTTCTGGTTTTACCTTCAAAATGCCAATTATAATCTTTTCCTTTGTGTTGTTATTATTACTAACTTGGTTAAGTACACATTAATCTTCACTCAGTTGACACTATCTAATCTCCTTGTGTTTAATATTGCTCATTCTTTTGTCTGCAGCTGGAACAGCATCCCCAAATAGCTCATTCCACTCCCGCTAAGCTTGCTGATGGGTCTCTGTACAATCCTGGAGCAAAACCCACTTTCAAATGAAGTTTATTTTCTTACACCCTGCCTGAGAGAAATGAGGCTGTAGGCCTTAGAAATACAGTAGTTGATCAACTTGGTTGCAATACAGTTATCAAGTCTGTATTTGAAATGACAATGTATAGTATATGTAGTAATTGCTTTGAAGAGTGTGGCTGCTGGAGGCAGACTGTTTTCGTGTGAATCCTGACTGTGTCCCTTTATAAGTTTGAAGACTTTACTTAACATTTGTGTCTGTGTCATTATTTTTAAATAAAAGAGTAAAAAAAAATCATACCTAATTTGTTTTTTAGTATTTATAATTAAACTTGAATGTAACTCATGTGAAACTCTTATACCATGAAATGTTGTATGTAAAGCTGTACTAAACAATAGAAAAGGGTCAGTTTTTGTTGATTTTGCTGTTTGCTTGTTTGCCTGGAGGAACCTCAGACCCTGACTGTCTATTTTCATTTGACGTGCTTGAGCAAAACAACCCCTAAACATCTGGTCACATCTGATACCGTTAAAATGCCCTTTCCTAGTTTCCTTGGTCTCTCCAATATATAGGAGTTAGAAGTGCACTCAGCTAACCCTGTAGGGAGGAGAGAATGACTGTAAAGTCTCTTTACCCAATGAAGCAATTTACACTCTGCTGTTTGGTATACTACTCCTACTCCCACCCTGGGACAAAGCTATTATTGCATTATCATAAATTTGAAGTATTGTTCCTTTTCTGCTCAGGTATGAATGAATCAGCTTTTGAAGACAACTGGAAGCAAAACTCTTCATTTCCTTTTCTGTTATCAATATTCATTATCACTCTATTTGGACAAGATCTCAAGAAAAACAGAAAGCTCATTTATAGTTTTTAATGAAAGTGTATATTTTTTAGTAAAATGACATTCATTCAGTGAAGGAGGAATCAGCATTCCTCTCTGTAGAACAATAAAATATTAGTGTAGTATCAAAATAATGTACTTTCTTTAAATCCTTATTGGTATCTACTATATTGTGGCAAAGCTCAAATACGGTACTTAGAATAACATGTACCATCCATGAGGCACCCTGATGTATAGAAAGATAGTATTATTTTCTATCTCACATGTACTCTATATTCTACATACAAACAAAAAAAAAAAAAGAACAAGCAAAACAAAATGAAACAAAAAACTTGCAAATCCGTTAACACTCCATGGCATTTTTTACTGCCTGACTTGTCTATTTCTATAGCCTGTGCCTCCTCCTCCCAACCCTTCCTATTACTTGCACTTATTAAAACTTAATTGTCTGTTAAAATACAGTTCATAATTTATTTCCTCTGCCAGACTTTGAGTCTGCATTCCTGGATAAAAGTCCACTTAGATAGAGACCTCTCAAGCAAAACTGAACACTTCTATCTACTTCCTTAGCTTTGTGTGTACTTCTGTTAGAATGCAACCGATGACTGGCATTCTTGTGCAGCCCATTTACTTGAGTGGGAAGCTCTGTAGGCCAAGGACAGGGCTTAATGTCTGATCCTCAGTGTTATGCATGAAGTGAGCACAGTATGGGCTAAAGAAGTGATGCTAAATAGGTTTATGTCTCCTTTTATTTTTCATAGTGGGAGAGAAAAATTATTATTGAGAAATTTAGAACAACAACAACAAATTGGATGCATTTATCATTGACGACTGACTTATTAATTGTAGAATACTGGGGAATATTTCCTAACAGCTTATGTAGGTCATGTACACCACTTCTATGAGGCACTGACTGCCTTTGTTTTGGCAATATTTCCAAGCATGTTTGTATGGAAAACAATTTTGGAAGACAGTCTCTTCATCTGTTCAAAGGGCAATTTTGTTTAATGTTCAGCATTATAAAGATAATGCCTCCCTTTTTAGTTGCAAAGGTCTGGTAGCTTACCACCTACTATGCAAAATGTGGGTTTCCCTATATACTGGCTTCCCACCCTAGAACACAACTCATCATGCATTCAGGTGTTAATTGGCCAACTTGTCCCTGCAATCATAATTAAAATAGTAAATGAAGAGCATACTCTAATTAAAATGTGTTTTATATTATGTTAGTAAAAAAATGACACTGTAAGTATCTGAAACTAGCAAAACCCCCTCTCAGTTTTTCTATCTTCTATTCTCACAGCTATTGCCAAGAGAGTTAACATTAATCTCTTCATTTAAATGTCTATTTCTTCTTTCTTTCTTTGAATACCTGGTCAGGAGAAAATAATAATTACATATCAGTGTTATTTTGCTAATTCTTCTAAACTTTTCTTTTATGACTACAACCTAAACTGCTGATTCACATATCCTCTTATAAACCAACTTTCACAATTCTAGGAATACTCTAAGGTAATATGAAATGAGAAAAGGGAGAGAAAAATACATTGACAAGCATAAAGTTTATCTTGTGTAGCTGACATATGTGTTGTTATGTTTATAAATAAATATTTCATTTTAATAAACTCATGAATCCCATGAAGTTTTAGTAATTAATCTTATATTGCAAATAAGGAAATTGAGACTCAGGGGATTGAGCTATTTATTATGCCTCCCCTCAAAAAGGTCCAGTAAGTGAGTAGCTCATGCCAGAATTATTAGACTCTGACATTCACCAAAATATACTTACACATTGATTTCTCCTTTTCCTTGTTATTTTTACTACAAATATTTAATTTAATTATTGGGGCAATTCCTCTATTGGAAAGTATTACCTTTTTCTTTTCTTTTTGTTTTCACTCCTTTGTTATCATGTAAAAAACTTATATTTCAAATATAATACATTTATGGGCTGCATAAGCATTATGCAATATATAAAGGAATTGCATGTGTTCACCACAATATTTTCAAAATTGAGCATCTTAAAAAAAATTAGGTTATTTTTTAAAATATATTTTATTGATATCTTACAGAGAGGAGGGAGAGAGATAGAGAGCTAGAAACATTGATGAGAGAGAAACACCGACTTGCACACCCCCCACCGGGGATATGCCCGCAACCAATGTACATGCCCTTGACCTGAATCAAACCTGGGACGCCCCAGTCCGCAGACCAGCTCTCTACCACTGAGCCAAACCGGTTTAGGCAGGTTATTTTTTTCTTAAGAATTGATAAGGTCTGAGGGTAGCAGTGGACTCACATTTCTGTATGATAGGAATCTCCTAGATTGAACTCCAGCAGTCCCTTAAACAGGGAACTCTGAAGTGTGTGATAGGCTAGGTTGCCTCCTTTGTCTCATACCTGGATGCTTCCTCATTTATGTTAAAAAACCCACATGTTTTGTTTTGTTTTGTTTTTAATTTGGGATGTCTGTTTTAGATAGTATTGGTTTGCTATACCAATGGCAAGGTGCTATTTCAATGTCCCAAGAAATGATTAAAGTACAGAGAATCATTTTATTTTAGAGCTTTCTGGAGCCAATGGAATAAAACTACCCCTTTATAAGTGTACTCAGTAGTGAGAAAAGAGCTTACTAGTGTTGTGAGAAATACTATTGTTTAGCATTAGGGCTTTTATGAACTTGAGAAGAACTTTTATGGATTGTTATATTTTTTTGGCTGTCAAACACTTACCTCAGTAAATGCATTATATTCTCTGTGATTTACCTAATAAGAAATTTGACCATCCATTTAACTTTGAAGCACTTTTATTGTTTGACCATAAGTTCTAGCAAAGAAATTAAATCTATTGTTATAGATGACAAATCACATTAGATAAAAACCAAGAACTTCCCCAGCAAAATTTGTAGCGACATAATTTATTTGTTTCTGCGGTGGATCCTGTCTATCAAATGGCACGTCTAACAACATGTATAATGACTTTTTCTGAGTTTCTGCTAAATGAAAAAGAAGAAAAAAGTGTGTTAAATTTAACCAATGGGATTAAATTAAATATAATAGACATTTTTTTTAGGTATTTTTCTCATGCATGGTTAATTAAAATTATTTCTTTCCTCATTATTTCTACTAAAATAATTTATTCTCATTTGAATTTTTATTACATTAAAAAAGATGATAGAAGTCTTTAATTGAAATAAAGTATTTAGGTTCTAAATCCTTACTTCTAACACTTAAAAGTATTCCATAAACAAGCTAGAGGTCTATAATGTATGTAGAAATGTACATTACCAATTTTTCTTGCAATCACACAAAAAATAGAATGTGTCTATGATTATAAATATTTCTTACTTCACAAAAGTTTATTAATATTGAATTTATAGACTTAGAGAAGCTCTAAATTTGTTTTGGGAAATGTCTTTTATACAACAGAAAATTTTGGTATTATATGTTATAATGTTGTTATAATATACCGTATTTGCCGGCGTATAAGACGATTTTTTGGCCCTGAAAAATACGTATTTGCCGGCGTATAAGACGACCCCCTAACATTTCCACAAAAAATACAGAGTTTGTTATATACTCCTCGTATAAGACTACCCCCCACTTGGAGGCATATTTTTCAGGGCCAAAAAGTCGTCTTATACGCCGGCAAATACGGTAGCATGTGATGAAGACAAAGATTTTGGAATCAAACTGTTCTGGATTTGATATTATGGGTATAATATACTATGAGTTTGACTCTATAATAATTACTTAACTTGCCTCTGCTTTATTCTCTCATTCTATTTAAAACATAAACAAATACATTTATCTTATGAGATTTAGCAACAATAAATTGAGTATGAATTTATTATCAAAAACATAAAAAACTCTCCATAATTGCTCATTATTTCTTTTTCACTAATAGTCAATAAATAACAGACTATGTAATTTTTGAAAAGATGATTTATATGTGATCAATTAAATTTCTGAAAACATGCATGGCAACATTAAAAAAAATCCACATCTAATTTGAAAAATTACATTTTACTTCAACTAAAGTGTAGCTAAAACTTAACAAATATGTAAACTATAATAATAAGACTAGAGGTCTGGTGCACAAAACTCATGCACAAATAGGGTTTCTAGGCTTGGCCAGTGATAAGGGCTGATTGGGGCCTTCCAGCTGCTGGCTGGGGCCCGCCTTCATTTCATGCTTCACCCTGATTGTCAGCGCATGTCATATCATAGCGAGCCATTGAACTCCTGGTCTCCTGGTTGAACTCCTGAGGGAACAATTTTCATATTAGGCATATATATATATATATATATATATATATATATAGAGAGAGAGAGAGAGAGAGAGAGAGAGAATAAAATTTAAAAACAATTCTAATCTTACAAATAAAATGTGAGATGTTCATGAGCAAAGTTACAAAAGTGATAAAATAAATAAAAGCATATATCTATGTTCATGGAGTATGATACATCATTAAATATATTAATTTTTCTTATTTGGTATATAGTTTGATAGTTTTAATTAAATTCTAATCAAAATTCTGAAATTATTTTATGGCTCTTAACACATTAATTATAAAGTAATTTGGAATTAGCAAAGGTCATGAAAGAGTCTAATATTTTTGAAGCAAAGATTAAGATGAGGTTGTCTTAACAGACAAAAATTATCATTTTACTAAATAACAAACAGGATGGTATTGTCATAGGATTATTGAGTATATCAAATGTCATATAGTAGATATTTGAGGGTAGGTATTGACAAGTGGAAATAAAAAGAATACAGGAAATTAATGGAATTGAGTAGAAATTTATTAGCAAATCAATGCAAACATAAGGAGACTCAATATATGATAGCAGTGAGATGAATAGGGAAAGATAACCTATTCAGTGATAGTACTGGACCTGTGCTTACCCAGATGAATCACTCAAAGAGGATTTCTATCATATAACACACTCCATGTGAAGTAAATACTTCTTTGGGCCAAATAATATCATAAAAATGTTAAATGAGGGGATCAAAACAAGACGGCGGCCTAGGTAATCTCCTAAGCTGCCACCGCATCAACAATTTGGAAAGAAATAACAACTAAAATTGAAAGGGATCACACCAGACCCACAGGAAAGCTGGCGGAATGGGATGGCTCCAACTAGAGTCAAAGCAAGGCGCCGCTGCCACCATGTGGAGTTTAAAACTATGGTGGAACCAGACCCAGGAAAGCCACCGTCACCAACACCGAGAGTGAGGGAAGCTCACCGAGAGCAGAGCTCACTACGCCCTGGGCCCAGGGAGTGGGCCTTCCCAGTCAGCCTGCCATGGGAGCAAGGGAGCCAATGCCAGGCACCTTCCGCTACTGCCCGGAATGAGACACCTTTGAGCTCGGTCTCCCCACTCGCAGCCATCTCAGCCCTGCCTCCACGTCCGCCTTGCTGGTGAGGAGCTGGCACGGCGCCTTCCCTTTGCAGCCCCGGCGAGTCCTTTGTCTGCCGCCGCATGGCCGGGCCGGAGCTTCTGCCGCTGCTGCATTGTGGATTTTGAAACTACAATGGAGATTGAGCCACCATCGCCTCCTCACCATCCACGGCCACAAGTGGGGGAAGCCCACTGAGAGTGGAGCTCACTCCGACCCGGGCCCAGGGAGTGGGTGGCTTTGGAGTTGGGCCTCCGCGTCCGCAGCCGCTCTGCTCCTGCCCCAAACTAGACACCTTTGAGCACAGTATCCCCACCCTCAGCCATCTCAGCCCGCCCGCAGCCATCCCAGCCCACCCACCTTGCTGGTGAGGAGCTGGCACAGTGCCTTCCACTCGAGGCCCCGGTGAGGCCTTCACCCGTCAAGCCCACCGCCACAGGGCCGAGCTGGAGCCTCTGCTGAGACCCCAAGGAGGGGCGCCACTGCGCCATGTGGATTTTAAAAATATAGTGGAAGAGGAGCCACGGGGGCCACCACCGCCACCGCAGCCGCCGTGAGTGAGGGAAGCCCACCGAGAGCAGAGCTCGCTCCACCCCGGGCTCAGGGAGTGGGCTGCTTCGGAGCTTGGCCTCTGCATCTGCAGCCATTCTGCTTCCGCCCAGAACGAGACTCCTTGGAGCATTGTCTCCCCACCCGCAGCCGTCCCAGCCCACCTGCCGTGCTAGCAAGGAGCTGGCGCGGCACCTCCTGTTCGCAACCCCAGCGCCCCAGGGGTACCATGTGCCCCGGGTGAGCCGTGTTTCTCAGGGGGACAGGTGTCCCGGGAGAGCCGTGTGCCCCAGGGAAGCGGTGGGACCCGGGGGGAGGGGCGGTGTGAACCAGAGGAGGAGCGGATTCTATTCATGTGGTCCTGAGATGGTCACCATAAAACAAACAGGCTGCCAAATGACAGCGGGGAGGGGAAGGAGACCTGGAGGAAGATAAGAGATCAACCGAAGGACTGGTATGCATGCATATAAGTACAACCAATGAACACAAAACTCTGGGGAGGGAGGGCATGAATGGGATGGGGGGGGGGGCAATGGTAAGTTATGTACACATATAATACCTTAATAATTTTTTTAAAAAATGGAAAAAAAGAAATAAAAAATGTTAAATGAAATGGAGAATGAAAAACAAAAGCAAAAAACAACAAAGTTTTCCCTCCCACAATTATAAATTAAAAAGTGAAATATAATCAACAAAGAGAGGAGACATTTGTCATATATAAATAGCAATAAACTAATGTAAATCATTTTAAAATCATTTTAAAAAACAGAGCAGGCAAAGAGCTCTGATGGGGGCTGTTGAGGGATATGTAGGCACTGAGCAAAAAGGGAAAAGAGAAAGACCTGGCCAACAGTATGGTGATTGCAGTGGTGGGTGGAGGTGGAAGAGGGCCTAGAGGGGATAAATGATGATGAAAAAAAAAAATAATAAAAATAAATAAATAAATAAAATGGAAAAAGTTTAACAAAAATGAAGAGGTATTTCTCAGAGGCAGGAATATGGGTAGCTTATATAAATAGAAACAAATGGCCAGCTTTTTCAGAAATCAGAATAAAGCAAAGTAAAACCATAATCATAATTAAGTTCAACCACTTAATTGGAAAAAACATAATAAAGTTAAAAAAAAAGTCATGGCTATCTCTTATGATAATTTGTATTCCTTTCAACCAATTCATAAAATAATTAGAAATTATCTACACATCATATATGTGCTTATATTATGACCCAGCTATTTTATTCCTAAATATTTGATTAATTTGATGAAATGTATGTATACTTGAACTAGGAGACATAATAATGTTGATATTAGCATTATTTTTAAAAGCCAAAAAAAAAATAGAAAACAAGATGTTGGCATAGGTAAACACCTAAATTGCTGACTTGCACAACAATTTCAAAACTACAACTAAGACAAAACGAATATCATCCAGAACCACAGGAAGGCTGGCTGAGTGGAAATTCTACAACTAGAAAGAAAGAAAAGCACACTGAGACTCCGAGGAGCTGCAGGACATAGAGGTACTGAGATAAGCTCACAGAGAGGACTGGCAACTGAGTGCGCAGCTAGCTTTCTTAAGTGGGAGGGAGACAAAAGCTCCCAACTATGCTGAACTCCAGTTCCGGGCAAGACTCTGGGACCCAGACTCATACAAGGAGAAAATGGACTGCCAGGAAAGAGAGAAGCACACTGAGACTCAGAGGAACTACTGAAGACAGAGGTATGGAGGTATGCACATGGACAGGGCAGGCAACTGAGTACTTAGCTGACTTTCTCAAGCAGGAGGGAGATAAAAGCTCCCGATTGCACTGAACTCCAGTTCTGGGAGAGACTCTGGTGACCCAGACTCATTCAGTGAGAAAATGGACTATCTGGCATCGGGCAGACCTCAAATGTGGCTTTCTCTCAGAGGTGCTTGCAGTGATTACCACTGGACACTGAGACATAGGGGCCTATTAGGGCAGGACTGATGGGAAACCAATGCTTTCTGCTCTGCCCTGAGACTGTCCCATCCAAGCTGAGCTTTTGCAAGTCTTGTCTCATAAGGGTGTATCCAGCAAAGAAGTTCTCCCAGTGTAGACACAGCTGATCCTCACAGCCAATTGGCCTGGAGGTCAGTTCCTCCCAGTGATACCAATAACAATCAAGGCTTAATACAATAAGACTGTGCACACAGCCCACAAAGGGGTGCACCAAGAGTGTCCACCTCAGCCGAAACCAGTTTGGCTCAGTGGATAGAGCATCAGCCTGTGGACTGAAGCATCCTGGGTTTGATTCTGGTCAAGGGCATGTACCTTAGTTGGCATATCCCCAGTGGGGGGTGTGCAGGAGGCAGCTGGTTGATGACTCTCTCTCATCAATGTTTCTAACTCTGTCTCTCTCTCTTCCTCTCTGTTAAAAAATCAATAAAATATATTTTAAAAAAATAAAATAAAAAAAGAGTGTCCACCTCAGGTAACTGGGGAGGTTGAGCCACTGGGCCCTATAGGACACCTAGAACACAAAGCCACTCTATCAACTCAGGGAAGCAGCCAAAATGTGAAGACAGAGAAACAGATAAAAAAAATGAAAGAAATGGAGGAAAGCAATTGACTGGATATAAAGTTCAAAACCATGGTTATAAAGTTTTCAAGAATTTCCTAGAAAAGGCTGATAAATTTAGTGAAACTCTCAAGGATATGAAAAAGGACCAATTAGAAATCACTGACTGATATAAAAAATATGATACAGTGGATCTAATAGCAGACTAGAGGATTGCAAGAACTGAGTCAAATATTTGAAATACAAAGAAGCAAAAAAAAAATCCAACCAGAAAAGCAAAAAGCAAAAAGAATGCAAAAATATGAAGATAGTGTAAGGAGCCTCTGAGACAATTTCAAGCTTGCCAACATCAGAATTATGGGGGTGCCAGAAGAAGAGAGAGAGCAAGATACTGAAAACCAATTTAAAGAAATAATGACAGAAAACTTCCCCTACCTGGTGAAAGAAATAGACTTGCAAGTCCAGAAAGTGCAGATGAATCCAAAGAGGACCACAACAAGACACATCATAATTAAAATGCCAAGAACAACAGACAAACAGAGAATATTAAAAGCAGCAAGATAAAATAAAGTTAGTTACCTATAAGGGAACACCCATACGACTGTCTGCTGATTTCTCAACAGAAACTATCCAGGCCAGACAGGAGTGGCAAGAAATATTCAAAGTGATGAATAGCAGGAACCTACAACCAAGATTACTCTACCCAGCAAAGCTATAATTCAGAATTGAAGGTCAGATGAATAGCTTCACAGATAAGAAAAAGTTAAAGGAGTTAGTTCATTAGCACCAAATCAGTATTACATGAAATGCTGAAAGGTATTTTTTAAAAAGAGGAAGAAGAAAAAGGTAAAGATAAAAATTATGGAGAACAAATACATATCTATCAACAAGTGAATCTAAAATTTAAATGAATAAAAAATCTGCTGTAGAGAATAAACTGGTGAATATAATAGAATCCGGGGCATGAAAAGGAAGTGGACTGACAATTCTCAGGGGGGAAACAGTGTAGGGGTACAGGAAGAGAGTGGACAAAAATGGTACACTTATGGATGAGGACAGTGGGGGCAGTGAGGACAGAGAGTGGGGTGGGGACTGGGTGGAGGGGAGCTATGGGGGGAAAAGAGGAATAATATAGATTAATATATTTTTATGTTGAGAGATGATCAAACTATAGTATTAATTTTATAAAGAATATGATATACAATGTTACTCAAAAGTTTTAAAAGTTTATTGAGAATACCCCTACTCTTTTATTTATTATTTTAAGTCTTTTCTTATATTTTTAAGAGATCAATGGGGATAAACATTTTAAAGTTGTCAATTTAAATGATAAAAATCTCTGTATTATTTTAAAAATTCTATCAGATATGTGTGTGTGTGTGTGTGTGTGTGTGTGTGTAAATAAATATAATATGATAGCTTTTGACAAAGATGTTATACATCTATTAAATATTTGAGGTAGATATTATATTACACATGTGTATATCTCTTACCTAATAATAGAGAAAAATGATAATTGACCACACCTTTGCTACGCATACAAGCCAATCAGAGTAGGTATGCAAATTAACCCAACAAAGATGGTGGTTAATTTGCATATGCAGGCATTGAGCGGCCTGGGTCCCAGGAATATCCTCTGGACTCAGGCCATTTCTAGCCTGTAGGTTCATGCTTAAGCTCTGAGCAGTAGGGGTCCCAGAATGCCTCCTAGCCATTCCGAGCCTCTGGGTGCAAGCACCAAGCAGCTGGGGGCAGAGTGGGAACATCCCTGAGTTGACATAGCCACGTCCGGATGTTCCAGCCCTGTCCTCAGCCTCTAGTGAATGCTTTGGCACCAAACGGTTGTTTGGGTCCATGCCCACAGCATACGACAGGGGTGGGGCGTTTGGATGCTGGCCTCTGGGGTGTGCAGAGACCCTGGCCACCACTGCTGCATGGGACCCAGAGGTTCCTGCATGTCCCCCAGCCTGGCGCCCATGGTGGGGCTGGCTTCTGGCCCCTATGGTGTTCTGTGATGTGAATCTTCCTTCCCTCAGTGGCTTTCAGGAGCTCTGGCACCAAGCAGTGGTTCCAGTCCACACCCACAGCCCAGTACCCTTGATCGGGGAGATGGCTGCCGGCCTCTGGGGTGTGTAGAGACCCTGGTGGCCACCACTGGGTAGCAGAGATACGCCCCTAGCCCAGTGGACATGACACAGGGGATGCACGAGCTGCATAAGAAACATCATATATATATATATATATATATATATATATATATATATATATATAAATATATATATATACATATATATATTTATATATATATTTATATATATATATATATATATATATATATATATATATATATTTGATTTTTTTTATAGAAAAGAGTGGAGAGGGATAGACAGTTGGAAATATCAATGAGAGAATTATTGATTAGCTGTCTCCTGCATTCTCCCCACTGAGGATGTACCTCCAACCAAGGTACACGCCCTTAACAGAAATTAAACCTGGGACCCTTCAGTTTGCAGGCCTACAGTCTTTCCATGGAGCCCAAGCAGTATGAGAATAAATACCGTTTCTGACAGCTCATTGGCTAAGCTCCCTATAGGCTGCCACTTGCAGTGTTCTTGGTAACTTGAGTTATAAGAATCCAAGAAGGTGATCTAGGGTTTTTCTACCATACTCCTGGAGAAAAAACAAAACAAAAACGAAGGTCTGCTACTGGAGGGGCTGAGAAATGTCACATCTTGCTCTACCTGAGGCTCAGTGGATAGAGCCTCAGCCTTCTGACTGCAGGGTCAGGGCTCAATTCTGATCAAGGGCATGTACCTAGGTTACAGGCTCCTTCCTGGCCAGGGCCAAGCTCAGGGCTCATGCAGCAGGCAACAAATCAAAGTGTCCTTCTCACATTGATGTTTCTCTCTGTCTCTCCCTCTTTCTTCCACACTCTCTAAAAATCAATGTAAACATATCCTCAGGTGAGGAAAAAAAAAAGAAAGAAATGTCATATTCCATGAAAGTTGCATCTCGAAAATGCCTAAAGAATGTTGTCATTTTTTCACAGTAAAGGGACTAGAGACTATGTGTTGATGAACACACCTTGGTGGCTGCAGTGGCTGGCAGTGGCTGCAGCAGTGGGATAATGGGGCTGGTGCCTTCCCTTGATCAGCCCGGTCGCCTGACATTCCTCAAGGGAGAAGTTGCAGGCTGGGCTGAGGGACAACCTCCCAACCACTGTGCACAAATTTTGTGCACCGGGCCTCTAGTACATATATATGAAAATATATCATATAACATGTATCATTTGATACTTGTGAAAAAGAAAATGAACAAAGAATTTTTAAAGAATTTGCAACAAACCACTACAGAAATTTTCACTATTAGAGATTTCAAGAAATGTTGTAGAAATATTTAGTTTGATATTTTTCTTACAATAATTTTCTATTTATTTTATATATAGACTAAATAATAAAGCTGTTTCTATTTAGAAATACAAATCTTCACAACCATGAGAAATTATATTTTAAAATACCCAAAAGTAATAACAAATTTTAAATTAATATTCTCTTATATAAAAATATAGAAACATAATCTATAATAATAAAAGGGTAATATGCTAATTAGACTGAGCATCCTTCCCAATGAAGCTGAGGCAAAAGGGAAGCCTGGGTCCTGGGTGCCAGAGTGAAGCTGATGCCAGCAGCTGGGGGAAGGAAGGCCTACTCTTGCACAAATTTTGTGCATCGGGCTTCTAGTCATGAAAACAAAAATAAATATTCATTAAAATATTAAGTGCCTACTCCGAGGTTGGCCCACTCATTTCACACTGATGCAACAGTAAGATGAAGGCAGAGGCGATGGGAAATGGAAGGCAGGAGAGTGTGATAACTAGTTTGTCCCCAGGAGCCTGACCCACTATAGATAGAGAAGCTGAGAGCAGAAATTAAATTGGTCATTTTGACAGGAACTCTATGAGACACAAGGCATATTCAGTCACCTTAGAGTCCAGTTAAAAGGTTAACAGAACTAGAGACAGGACAATTTTCTCTGCATTGTGAAGAAGTAGTTTTGGCAGTGGAAGTGACCAGGAAAGCCATTCTGGAGGATTTCTTTGCCTGGTTGACAGCTGGAGGACACATAAATATGCTGCTAAATTAAACTGCTAAATATATGCTCTAGGTAGGCTCAACAAAGAGGCGAGTTGCCTTAAAACAGTCCAGAATAGCAAGACCTCAAAGAGGGAAGCTGATAACAGAGGCTTCATGCTGTTTTTTAAACATCCATTGAGACATAGCTTGTGACTCATGAAAAACTTTTAAAGGAGAATTTGCAGGAAATCAAACTCAAGCATGAGCAAATATGAGCAAGAGCCAGGAAATCCATTTATAACTAATCATTCACAGCACACAGGATGGTGAGGCTGGGGAGATTTTAGTGGATGTAAAAGAAAGCAAATGTTTTTTAGAAGAAAGTTCCAAAAAAGATAAATCCTGAATATTATAAAAGTGGTCCCAAAATGTGATATATCTGCCTTAAGCAACTATAATTGTGAAAATATTGAATACAATATTTAACTTCATTTTTAGTTCTGGTTGATGAATGAAGTTCTAAAACTTTTAAATCTGTTGCCTCAATATTTGTATAATACATAAAAGAGAAAAGAAAATTGAGAACTGTTTTTTTAAATGTATTTTTATTAAACAACTAGAGGCCTGGTGCACAAAATTTGTGCATGAGCGTGCGTGTCCCTCAGCCCTTCCTGCACCCTCACCAATCTGGGACCTCTAGAGGAATGTCTGACTGCCCATTTAGGCCCGATCCCAGTAGGACTGCTGGCTCACAATCCAGGACTGCTGGCTCACAATCCAGGACTGCCTTCCTGATTGCCCCTAATCACTTCTGCCTGCCAGCCTGATCATCCCCTAACCACTCCCCTGCCAGTATAAAACTGTCCTCTCCTGCAGGCCTGGTTGCCCCCAACTTCCCTCCCTTGAAGGCCTGGTCCCTCCCAACTGCTCACCCCTGCTGGCCTGATCGCTCATAACTACCCTCCTCTGCTGGCCTGATTCCTCCCACCCAACTGCCCTCCACTGCTGGCCATTTTGTGGCAGCCACCTTGTGTCCTGGAGTGATAGTCAATTTGTATATTACTCTTTTATTAGATAGATAGAGGCCTGGTACATGGGTGGAAGTCGGGTGGTTTTCCCTGAAGGGTGTCCAGATCAGGGTGAGGGTTCCCTTGGCGTGTGGGATGGCCTGGGAGAGGGCCTATGGTGGTTTGCAGGCTGGCCATACTCCCTGGTGACCAGCGCATAGACCATGGTAACTGGCATTTATTTATCTTTTATAATTGAAACTTTGTAGCCTTCAGTGGAGGCCAAGGCAGGCCAGGAACTTGGCTTCCTCCCTTGCCAGGGAAACCCAAGGCTCCTGTTTGCTCCATGGCCCCAGCCATCTTGATTGGGTTAAGTTGCATACTCACTCCTGATTGGCTGGTGGGTGTAGCGGAGGTTTGGTCAAGTTTCATATTGCTCTTTTACTAGATAGGATTCTTAATGTTTATAAATATTAGTCTTCCTCAATCAGTAAGTTGGGAGTCAATTGCTTACTGTTGGAGTATGAATCCATACTTTTACATACTGTGGAATGATCTGGTTAATTACCACATGTTTCTAAATTATATACTGATTTATAAATATCTCTCATTATATTAATATATCTACTATTTTTTAGAACCTGATATTTATTCAAACTTGTCCAGTGCACAGTACCAGCCACTAACACAGATATGGCCTCTCCCCATAAGACTATAGTGTCTAATATAGTAGGCACTAGTGACTAATATAAATTTCAATATGCTTTAAGTATAAAATTGACACCAAAATTTGAAAAGGCGATTTAAATTTTTTAAAAATAATGAATGCTTATTGAAATGACAATGTTTAGATAAATTGTGTTATATAAAATACAAATTTAAAATATTAAATTTTAAATTATTTTTTGTTACTTTTTATCATGGTTACTAGAATACTTAAAAATGCATTTGTGGCTTACATTATATTTCTAATACATGGTGTTACTTTAAGAGATGAAATTCTAATAAGAGAGAGAAAAATTTCTAGTCAGATAAAGATAATTATATCTCTAGTCCTATCTATATTCCAAAGGGTATATAACAAGGGATTCTGACACAGCAGGTTTAAACAGTCATGCAATTTCAATATGGATGTTAAGAAAGTTGTTGGATTTTTTTTTAAGTGAAATTACAATCCAAGTAATGTCTTTTAATGACAGTATCTTTAAATCTAAATGCCCATATAACCCATCTCTTCTAACTTATTTAGCACTTATTTAACATAAGAGATAATTAATTAATTATAAGGGTTAACATCCCTGTTTTTTTTTTTGAAATGGTTTGACTGGTACTCAGCTTTGGGAGATTAATTGGCATGTTCTGCTATATAAGTGTTGGCTGAGGTAAGATGCTGATTATTTAACACTATTGTTTGACAGAAATTTTGCATTAACAGTGTGAAAAGATGCAGACATCTAGAAATGCATGATCCAAAGTAGGAAAGGGTCCTTAGGGAAGGATCTTTTGCCAGACCAGGTTCAAATTGTTGAAGCTGGTTTTCAGTGTATACACACAATCTATCGGGGTCTCCTGGCTCTTCCTTCACATGCTGTCACATGCTGAGGCATAAACTAAAGCTGCAGTTGGAACTGCACAGCCAGAATATAGTGCTGTCATCCCGGGAAACATGGACACTGAAAACATGGGACTGGCTTTGGCTCAGAAGGAACCTAATTACATGTGACATAAAGCCCGTCTTATAACTAATTCCTGGCCTATTTCTCCAGGAATAATTTCTCTTCCTACTATAAGTCCCATGAAGTAAGATGTTTTCTTTGTTTTCTTACTTTTAATTGCAGTTCTCTAAGGGAGTATGGCATATCACAGGTTCTCAGTAAACATCTGTTAAATTAACTATGGCATATTAGAAGTTCTCAATAAGTATATTAAATCTTCTCACATTTCAGAATGGGTTTTCTCTTTATTGTATACATTTCTCCATGTATCTGCTTTGTGGAGCCGGCTGCCTAAAGGGTATCCCATATTGCCTGCTAAGATCTTTCTGTATAATCATTAAAAGATCAATTAGGTATTTGAATTAACATATTTTTTTCTTAGAATTACTCTAAGCCTTGGCATGATTTATTTCAAAATGAGTAAGAGATCAACCAAAGGACTTGCATGCATATAAGCATAACCAACCGACACAGACAGTAGGAGGATAGGTGCCTGTGGGTGGGGAGAGGTCAATGGGGGAAAAGGGAGACATATGTAATGCTTTAATCAATAAAGAATTTAAAAAAAATAGCAGCTACTTGATATATTTGTCTTTACTATGTTGAAATTCCTGTGTACAATAGAAAATTGGTAGCTATATTTATTATAGTTGATCACAGAGAATTGCTTAAAATAGAGGTTGCATCTAAGAGAAGATCACTTTTTTGGTCTTCAAGATAATGTTCTGAATGTCTTATATGCAGTTTTCGTTTACATTATAAGGAAGAGGCCTAGGCGTTAGAAGGATATGGAAAAGAGAATCATGTGGACTCTGTGGATTTAGTTTGCATTGCTGTGGCCACTGGATTAATAATCAAGCGGGGAAATAGGAAGGCATTGCTTCAGGGAACCTGTTTATGAATCCGGTAATTCTGTACTTGGTATTGTGCGAGGAGTGATTTCAATAAAACATGAGAGTTTGACTTTTTCTAAAGTCAGAACTACATTTAAGAATTAAATGTTAGGTAGGTCATTTTGGGTATTTTATTTTTAAGCCTAAAATATAAAAGGCCTTTTGATGTACTCCCTTGAGTTCTGTATAAGTTCTCAGTTTATTAAAATCAATTAAGCAAGTCATTTTTAGCCCACAAATGTAGCAGGCACTAGGCCATAATTATTCAAAGATAAACAGGCCATGATTTCTGTCCTTAAATATCTTATTCTAAAGCAGGAAAAGTAAACACACACACACACACACACACACACACACACACATACACACATGGCAACAGAAGAAATGCTGGTCTCTCATAAGAACAAAAGGCCATGGGGCACAGAAGAGGGCATATCAACTTCAACTTCATCAGATGGGATCACAGATGTGGTAATCTTCAAATTAGGCATCTCTCTATATAAAAGGTTAATATGCAAATTGTCCATCCAGCCAGAAGGTGTGATACACACTGACCACCAGTGGGCAGATGCTCAACGCAGGAGCTGCCATGATGTGCTCTGGCCATTTACAGAGAAACAAAGCAACACTCTGCTTCTTCTAAGTAGTACAAAAGGTCTACCAACAACCTGAAGCAATAGCTCATGAAATCATAGCTGGTGCTGCTGAAATCTCATGGTGCAAAATGTGGTCCACAGCCCAGCCCAGCTGGGGAACAGACTGTGGGAACCAGGTAATGATGTCATGTAGCAATGCCCAGCTTCCTCTCCCTAGTGACTACACTCCTTGGAGTTTCTTTGACACAAGAACATGACTTGCTTTATAGCCAGGTAGAAACATTTTACATTTAACCAAATGTCTGTGAAGCATTTTCCTGTGCCTCATCTCATTTGATCCTCACAGAAGCCTTGAGGTAGGTAGGAAACTTGGTGGGATCCTATTTTCTTTTCATTAGCCAGAAAACGGAAATGTAGAAAGCTTAGAAACTTGATCTGACTGAAAAGAAGTAAGAAATGATGGACCTTGAAAATGACTTCAGGTTTTCTCACTGTGCAGAATATAGTCAAACACTGCTGCAGTTAAATATTTTACCCTTTATTCTCCCTATGTGATCTATAATAATAATCTTCTGCGTGTTGATATTTACTGCTGTGTTGCTGACAATTACATGACAGAGAAGTAAGAGTGCTTCACTGGACTGGAAAAAGTTGAGCTAAATCAGAAAGCAGGTCTAATTAAACAAGTTTATTCTATAGATATAAAAGGCTAGGTTGACTCACTCATGCACAATACATATAAAGCTCTTGCTGGTGCCAATTACATGCATGTTTAGATCTGTCATTGTTGATAATGAATTTGGTTGACGCTTCTATTATAGAGAAAGGGTGAATAGTGATATCAAAATATTTATTCTAATCAAATTTCCTTTAAGGTGCATGGATTCATGCACTGGGCCACTAGTGGAAATATAAATAGAATTTAACCTCATTTAGGTTGCGAGTGGGGTTACTGGCACAGAACAAATAATGGAAACAAAAGAACAACAATAAAACAGGTGTGCTAGGTCTATTCAGGCTATTTATGTGCCTAAATAACAGAAACATATTCCCATTGTAGTTTATGAGAAAAAATGTGTCTTGTAAAATATCAGGGGGCATCGTTCACATAGCTTACATGAATGTACCTCATGGAATTGTGCAACAGAGCAGACCAGGATTCTGTCAGCAGGAAGCAGTCCAGTCATTTGAGATTACCTGAAGAGGAAGTGTGGGATTTGAGTCCATAAATACATGCGTTATGAAGATTATAAGCTATAGAGCAAGGGACTATTAATTTGCAGAAGAGTTTAATTAGTTCATAAAGATGAAAAAGAAATAATTGTGAGTGCTTTAGAAAATTTAATTCAAAAGCTAAATATGAAATTGAGAGTATTTATAATATTTCTGCAATATCTAGTCACCATTGAGCCTGAACGCACATTTTGGCACTTTACACAAAATAAGTCACAGGTATGATTGAGTATACTTTTAGGACTGACTGCAGTGTGACGATGAGATATTATAAAACAAACACTTGAGTCTCTATGTGAAATCCCCAGGGAAATTGGAAGATAGGGGAGTAGGAAAAAAGAGAAGGCACAGAGATTTTAGAATATTGTAATTAAGATACATAATAGCACCCAAGGTTTTTCAGGCTATTTTGATACATTAGTTCCACTATTCCTGTTTGTGCTGCAGTTCTTCCTCTTCCCCTTCACACCCCTTCCCACTGAACTGGATATTCTTTAGCTGCTTTCCAATTATAGAACATGAGACATTCATCTGTACAAGAGAAAATAGCAATTTTTAAAGTAGCAAATATAATCTTGTTAGAAGTGGGGACCACATTTTATGTGGTCATAAGTAAACCCTTAGTAAGTAACAGTTGTCTGGTTGCTTCTGAAATTGGTTGTGTTAGGAGGACTGTGTGGGTATTGGTCTGCTTGCTTTCAGATAAATTATTCTCCTAATGGACTATCAAGTACTTGGACAAATCTATCAGTAATTCAGACCATGGCTCCTATACTTTTCCTGAAATGACTTCAAACCAATTTGGTAAATTATACCCACTATGAGAATTAGATGACATGTCACAAAAGATCAAGCTTCTTGGTAAAATGTCATTTCTCTGCAAGTCTTATTTCCCTTTTAGAGATTAAAGTCTTTCAAAAAGGAAAGTGTGTCATTAATATGTATTTTTTCCATTATCTTAAAACTCACACACAAGTGTTAGCACTCAGAAAGTTCAAAAACACATAAGAATTGGATAATTTTCTTAACCTATAAGAAATTTCTTAAGCATTCCCTTTTACCAAATAATATGCATCTGCTATAAACAGGCAAGGTGATACACAACCACAATAGAAGTAGAAAAATAATAGCATATATTCCAGAGTAATAGCTTCTATTATTGGAACATTTTTAAAAATTATCATTTTTTCTCTAGCTTTGAACTATACTTATGGAATATATGGATACTAAATTTAATATATAAATGAAGACATAATTGTGCTTATGAGAGATTCCATAGCAGTTTACTTGGCAAAAATATGCATTTTAGAAACTATTTATTAACTTTGGACATAAGACTTAAAAAAACACACACTTTAAAATATTTGTGAGGTGGTGCTTGTTTCTCACTAGAAAATAATATATGTTCAGAGAAGGAATATTACAGAATGCAGAGAAAGGGTAAATTTTTTTAAAATACATTTTATTGATTTTTTAAAGAGAAGAAGGGAGAGGGAGAGAGAATTAGAAACATCGATGAGAGAGAAACATCAACCAGCCACCTCCTGCACACTCCCTACTTGGTATGTGCTCACAACCAAGGTACAGGCCCTTGACCAGAATCGAACCTGGAACCCGTGAGTCCGCAGGCCGACACTCTATCCACTGAGCCAAACCAGTTAGGGCAGGGTAAAAAGTTTTAAAAGTCAGCACTTCAAGGGTTTTAGTATAAGGTATAAAATTTTAAAATTTCAATTTGAAGAATAAGTTGCATTTCCTTATTAGAGATGGTAGTAATTAAGAAAGACATGGATAGTAACAGTTGGAAAAATGTTCTGTTTCCTCTGCTCCTCTGTGAAATGCCTACCAATCTTTCCATCTCAGGAGAAGATAGGAAAGGGAATCCATCAGGCTTTGTGAGAATGGCCAGCCTTAGCAATATGGATTATTATAACTATGGTATTATGTATAGTTTTATTTTCTTCACCATAACTGATTCCTCCCTTTGAGTCATTATAATTTTTGCAGAGGAAAAGGAACATAAACTACTTTATATTATATGAACAAAGATAATTGGTAAGGTAGGCATCATTGGCGATGAGAGAGGCAACTATGGGATTTATTATTTTTTTTAATGTTTGACAAAATATTTCAAAGGAGCCATGCGTAAGCATCTATTGTCTCCTTAAAGCCTTCAAGTAGCAAAAACCCCTGATGTTTAAGATAGTTTTCACTACATTTTCTCACAATGTAGCTAGGATTTTTCTTTAAAGACCTCATCTAAAGGGAGAGAAAGCAGTCTGCCAATGGGATTAATTTAAAACAGACTTTTCATATCACTTGGAAGAGGTGATTGTGATAACTACTAGAACAACAAAAATAAAAAGAAATCCCACCAACCAACAGCAAGGGCATTTTGACCTACTATCCTTATTGTACACCTTGAGAGGCTTTTTGTTCAACTTAGTTATTTTCAAAAAGTGTATGGAGAGAGCTTGCCTCAACAATTTAACTAAGAAGTTAGAGTTAACTAGAAATAATTTTAACTAAGTTAGGAAGATAACTCGATAAGCTTCTTGGCTGGTATCTCATTCTTTCTACTACACTACCAAAGGACTGCTAACAATCATGCTGAATGCTCATTTAATTACTTGCAAAATGATTCTTTATTTTTCTCTGAAGTCACACGGTCTTTAGAAAGAATGTCTAAAGCTACAATTTTTTGCATGAAGAAAGATCCTTAAGACATTATGATGAAGTGCTAAGAGCACAGACTCTGAAATCAAGATTGCTAGTTCTCAAACCCTTGTCTGCCTCTTACTAGCTGTGACCTTGGGCAAGTTACCTTACATCTCAGTTCCAAACATTTGATGTTCTTCATTTGCCAAGGGAGGTAGATAAGGTATATACTTACCTCATATTGTTGTTGTGAGGATTTTCTGACCTCACATGTTATTTATTTTTTTTAGTTACATTAAAAGTCAGGATGCAAAATAGTATGTAGAGTATTATGTTTTCATTTGCTAGTATATATTCATACATTTTCTTAGAATGCTATACTATATTTCCTAATGAAATCTCCAGTAAATAGTATTGAAAAAAATGATATCGATGACAAGGTGGAATTTATGTGTGCTGTTATGCCTTTATGTAGAAATTTACATTTTTATTATATACAAATCAGAATTCATAGATTACATGAAATATATCAAGTATAACAGTTTGTATATAAGTGCTTAATTTTTATTGTACTGTTTTTATCCTTAACTCTTTTGCAAGAGAACTAGTTGAAACTAGTCCTTAATTTATACTTTATAGTCCTATCACCAAATTTTATAAAAATATTTCAAGTGACTGCATAGCAGATCTATAACAACACTCCACGTTATAATAACAGAATTTAGTTAGAATGACAATATATTTATCAGTATTTTACTGTGACAGCAAAATACCTGAACAATTTCCACTGGTCTCAGAGTATGTAATCCTGCTATCCATTAGTATTTTCTATTTCCTGAATATTCAGTGCAATTTATACTATCATGTCTTTGCATGAATTATTTCTTCTAAAAATGTTAGACCTCCCTGGGGAACAACACATCCTGACTATACTTAAATAATACCATTACATAAGCAAGATTTCATAAAGAAGCTCATTTTACTAAATGACCTAATGCAAAAGCATATTTTCCCTTAACATAACATATTTTTCCCTTAACATAAAATATGCGCACCCCTCTCATAAAATCTATATGGATCCATTCTGAAGAGAAAAAAAAAGAAAACCTTGCTTATCAATACTAATTATAATATATTAATGTACCTACTTTAAAAAAATGATTTTTTGAGAGGGAAAGAAAGGGAGAGGGTGGGGAGAGAAAGAGAGAGAGAGAGAGAGAGAGAGAGAGAGAGAGAGAGAGAGAGAGAGAGATGCTAGATAGAGGCCTGATGCACAAAAATTCATGCAAGAGTAGGCTTTCCTTCTGTTGGCTGCTGGCACTGGCTTCTCTCCCACCCAGAACTCAGGCCTCCCTCCTCCAGCTGACAGCAGGCACCCAGAATCCTGGGTGGCTTCCCTCAGGCTGCCCACAAGCACCTGGGACCCAGGCTGGCTTCCCTCGGGCCATCTGCTGTCACCTGGCAACTGGGCTGGCACCCAGGACCCGGACTGGTTTCCCTCCGACCAGGAAGGAAGTCTGAAATGAAGTCCGGAAGACATCCAATCTAATTAGCATATTACCCTTTTATTATTATAGATAAACTTTGTTTTATTTTATTTTTAAATATATTTTATTAATTTTTAAAATATATTTTATTGATTTTACACAGAGGGGAATTGAGAGGGATAGAGAGTTAGAAACATCGATGAGAGAGAAACATCGACCAGCTGCCTCTTGCACATCCCCCACTGGGGATGTGCCCGCTACTAAGGTACCTGCCCTTGACCAGAATTGAACCCCGGACCTTTCAGTCCGCAGGCCGACACTCTATACACTGAGCCAAACTTGTTTCGGCTATTTTATTAATTTTTTATAAAGAAGAAAGGAGAGGGACAGAGAGCTAGAAACATCGATGAGAGAAAAACATTGACCAGCTGCCTCCTGCACACCCCCTACCGGGGATGTGCCCACAACCAATGTACATGCCCTTGACCGGAATCGAACCTGGGACTTTTCAGTCCGCAGACCGATGCTCTATCCACTGAGCCAAACTGGTTTTGGCTAAACTTTGTTTTATATCTCAGATTTTCAGTTACTGCTCTGAGAAAGTAACTTAATTTCACTTGTGAAGTCATGAGATAATATCCTATCTAATAAAGATGTAGTATGAAAATTGACCATAACTCCACAACAAAGATGGTGGAATTCTGCCCTGCCCCAGCTGCTCTGGGCCTCTGGGCATTGCATGCACACAGGTGCGGAGCTTCTGGGATGGGGCAGAGTGCCTGCTTTAAGGGGAGTTTAGGGGGCAGAGGGAACTACAGGAGGACAGCAGGGCCGGAGCGAAGGCACAAGGTGGAAGACAGGGGAAGGAAGGCCTATGCTTGCATGAATCTTTGTGCATTGGGCCTATAGTGTTTACTATAATGGTTATTATGAAAATAGACTGTAATAATCCATATAAAACCCCGTGGCATAACAAGTACTCCATTAACTTCACCAATTCTTCCACTGACTTGCTCTTTTACCAAAGAGAAATTACATCTGTATCCTATACAATAAAATCCTAATATGTTAAGTGTCTGGTAGGTCGGCCATTCAACCAATCGAAGTATAATATGTTAATGATATGCTAAGGCCACTCAACCACTCATTATGATGTGCACTCACCACCAGGGGGCAGATGCTCTGACCAGTAGGTTAGCTTCCTATTGGAGTCCAGCTAATCGAGACTAAAGAGATGCACAGACATGCCCTGGAGCCCTCCCATATCCCTTCCTGACCCCGATTGTGCACAGGTGGAGTTCCTCAGCCTGGCATGTCCCCTCTTACAATCTGGGGCACCTTGGGGGATATCCTAGAGGGGTTTCAGCCCAATGGCAGAACATCTGGTTGATGTGACATACACTGACCACCAGGGGGAAGATACTCAACATAGGAGCTGCACCCTAGTGGTCAGTGCGCTCCCACAGGGGGAGCACCACTCAGCCAGAAGTTGAACTCATGGCTAGTGAATGCAGCGGCAATGGCAGGCCTCTCCCACTCCACAGCAGCAGTAAGGATGTCTGACTGACAGCTTAGGCTCCCTCCCTAGCTCCCTAGGGGGGGGGGGGTTCTAAGCCACCAGTTGGATATCCTCTAAGGGCCCCCAGACTGTGAGAGGGCACAGGCCAGGCTGAGGGACCCTTCTGAGTGTAGGAATTTTGTGCACCAGGCCTCTAGTTATGAAATAACTGTTTTGATGTTTTTTATATGTCACTCTATTTTATTGATACATTTTACCTTTTTTAACTTCTTATTTTTTAAAAATAGTTTTAGAGTTACAGCAGAGTTGTAAATACAAGAGTGGGCATCAGTTATGAATACAAGAAACAGAGTTATTTACTGAATTTCTATATGAACAACTGTAAACCTACTTTTGCCCACTCTTTTATAGTACAGGAAGTTCTTTTGTACCTTACAGCACACTTTTCCTAAGATTTTACATTTTCTATAGTCACAGTACATTATTTAAAATTAAGCAATTAACATTGGTGTGACACTATTAACTGAAATAGAGATATTAAGATGTCACCATTTCCTACTACCATTCTTTCCTGTTCCAGGAATTGACTCTGGGCATGATGATACATTCACGGCATATTTTAATTTTTAATGCACATCTCAAGATCTTTAATGATATTCTACTGATAACCCAGTTTTTACCTGCCCTGCATCTATTTCAGAATTTCATTTTTTATTCTTATAATATTTCACTATTGTTGGTGCCCAGTGTTTTTCTGTGTTATTTTTAAACTTGACTCTATCATATGTGGCTATGTGGGATTACCTACTCAGCTTGGCATGGTGTGACATGCATTTTTTTTTATGTCTTCAAAGAAATTGTTGACAACAAACTGAACATGATGGAACCCAAAAGATATTCCATAAAATATCTCTTGAAAACAAATTTGAGCCATAGCACCTATTAATCAATATTCTGAGTATTTTATACATAATAAGATTTGGGCTAGAACAACTGAGCTAAAAGTGGGTTTCTATGTATATAGTTTTCCTTACTTTTTTATTAAATATAATATTTCTAATTATAGCTATCTTAGAATTTTTATATTTGTTCTAGCTATTCTGTATTACTTTTTCAATGTTTTCTACTTCTTTTGGATTAATTGAATTGTAATTATGATTTTGCTTGTGTCCACTATTGGCTTTTTAACTATATTTCCTTGTTTTATTAATGTTTTCGATGATTTATCTAGAATTGAAAACATACACCTTTTACTTATCATTGTGTACCTTCAAATAATACTGTACTGCTACATATGTGACATAATGAACTAAAATACTATAATTTGCCCTAACCGGTTTGGCTCAGTGGATAGAGCATTGACCTGTGGATTCAAGGGTCCTGGGTTTGATTTTGGTCAAGGGCACGTACCTTGGTTTTGGGAACATCCCTAGTAGGGGGTGTGCAAGAGGCGGCTGATTGATGTTTCTCTCTCATCGATGTTTCTAACTCTCTCCTCCTCTCCCTTCCTCTCTGTAAAAAGAATCAATGAAATACATTTAAAAAAATAAAAATACTATAATTTCTCATTTTCATCATTTGTGCCATTGTTGTCATATAGTTAGATCCCCTAATAGATTATTTTAACTTAAAATGTTTGTTATTCTTTAAATAGAGCAAAATGAGGAAAAGTTATTTTATACTTACTCACATATTTTTTTTATCCTCAACATGATTTATTTCCAGTGGAGGTTCAAATTTCTTACTGGCATCATTTTTCTTCTGTCTCAAAAGACTCCCTTTAAACTTACTTTATTATTATTATTGTTGTTGTTGTTGTTGTTGTTATTTTAAATATCTGAACTTCAACGAAGAAAAGAAATCGTCATGCTGTATTCATGTCTGTATGATATGTTGGTAGAAATTGAATTCTATATTGGTATTTCTTTACTTTCAGTATTTGATAGATGTTGATTGTCTTCTAGTTTGCCCTGTCTCTGAAAATAAGGTTGCTTTTGTGATTCTTATTTGTGTCCTCCATATACAATGTCTTTTTTCTGCACTTTGTTTATAAGATTTTCTTTTTATTATTGGTGTTGAACCATTTTTTTGACAAATATTGATCTGTTTTTGTCTGTTTACTTTATTTATTAGTATTAATATTTTACCCTAGGGTTTGTTATACTTTTGGGATCTGTACAGTTACTAATTTTCATCAGTTTTCAAATAATGTAGGCATTATTTCTTTAAATATAATTTTGTCCACCGTTGGTCCTTCAGGACTTCAATTACATGTGTAGGCCATTTGATATTTTCCATAGGTGATTTGCTTTTCTGTCTTATTTCTCTTTGTGCTTCATTTCAATGGTTTCTATATATCTTTCAGTTCTGTTTTCTTTTTTCAGTGTCTAATCAGTTTTAATCCCATACTGCATATATATTACAGTTTTTATCTCTAATGTTTCATTTGGATTTTCTTTTTATTTTAAATCTTTATTGTTGCAAGTATTAGACATGTTCTTTTTTTTTAACCTCATTATTCCCTTTTAGCCTGTCCCTAGTTCCTCCCCCACCCCCTCACCTTCACCACCTTTTGGATTTTCTAATCTTCCAGCGGGGACAGCTTCTGTTTCTCTTTGTAGGTTTACACTTTCATTTGTGTCCTAGATCATGTTAACAATATTTATAAGAGCTGTTTTAATGCCCAAATCTATGAGCTTCACCATCTCTGCTGTTTTGAGGTCTGTTTCTATTTGCTTGACTTTCCCCCTGGCCTGGTTCATATACTTTTGCTTCTTTACATGCCTGATACTATTTTATTAGGTGCTTGATGATTATGAATTTTAGGTGTTTGTTTCTGGGTTTTACTGAATTACTTTAAGGAGTGTTGGATTTTGTACCGGTACATAGATATGTAACTTGTGAGAGCTTGGTCCATCAAGCCCATGTTAAGCTTTGTTTGAACAGGTCCAACACAGACCTTCCCTCTGGGACTAATTCAACCCCAATTGTTAAATTGTGACATGTCTACCCAATCTTTTATTTTATTTTTTATACTATAAGACCTTTCTACTATGATCAATAAGAACACATACTATTTCCAGCTTGTGTTAGCTTTGACTAGTGTTCAGACTGCCAGTGGTTCTTTTCTTAGATTGTGGGACTTTCCTTTAATATATGCACATACAATATTCAACCAATGCCTCAAGGTTATTCTTTTTAAATTTCTCAGTGTTCTTTCTAAGTGCAGTTCATTCCTCCCCAGTATTCTGTGCCACAAATCCTAAATGCTTTGATCTTCACAAGCTCTACTTCCTGTTTTCCAAACTTTGTGAGACATTTTTCTGGAAACTGCCTACATGAAAAGAGCTGGGGTATTGTAGGAGATAGTTCACTGGTTTCTTGTATCTCAGGGATTAGCCCAGTGGTGCTTCTTTCTCAATGTCTAAACATCATTGTTTCATATATTTTTTACTGTTAAATGTTTTCATTATTTTTGGTGGGACAGTAATTCTGAAGAGGAATTATAAAGCCTTCTTTTTGTGTGAACTTCTACAGGTCTAAAAATGGCTTTATATGCAAGGAGGAATATTAATAGTTACCCATATCATGAATTAACATTAATTTATTAAATTAAAAAATTTAGAATTTAGTTGTTTAATCTCTTGCATTCAAATTATAGATTTTATCTTAATCAAACATAAGAAGCAATTCAAAATGAATTAAAGATGAGTATAGGCCTGAAATTATAAAACATGTAGAAGAAAAAATAAATATAAATTTCTTGATACTGGTCTTGGAAGGGGGTTTTTATTTGACAACAAAAACAAAGGTAAAAAACAAGCAAACAAGTGGGACTAAATCAAATTAAAAGGTTTGTAGACAACAAAAGAAACCATCAACAAAATGAAAAGGCAACCTATGGAATGGAAGAAAATATTTGCAAGTTACACATTCAATAAGTGATTCATATATAAGATACATAAGAAACTCATACAACTCAATAAGCAAATAAACAAATGACCCACCCAGTTAAAAAATGACAAGGACTTAAATAGACACTTTTCCAAAGAAGAAATATAAAATGAATATTGGGTACCTGAAAAGGTACTCAGCATCAATAGTCATCAGGGAAACAATCATAACACAAAGCAGTATCACTTCTCACCTGTCAGAATGGCTATCACCAATAAATCACCAAACAAGTGTTGGTGAGGATGTGGAAAAAAGGGAACCCTCATACACTGTTGGTGGGAGTACAGATTGGTGGAAAACAATATGGAGGTGTTTTAAAAAAATAAAAATGGGACTGCTTTACAACCCAACAATTCCACTTCTACATATATATCAGAAGAAGTCTAGAATAGTATTTTGAAAGAATATATGCACCCCCATGTTTACTGCATAATTATTTATAATAGTCTAGCTGTGGAAGTGACCCAATGCCCATCAATAGATGAATAGATTGAAAACAAACAAACTATGGTGCATATATACAATGGAATATTACTTGTTCACACACACAAAAATGAATGAAATTTTACATTTACAACTCAGTCAGAGAAAGACAAATACCAAATAATTTCACTTATATATAGAATCGAAGGAACATTATAAACAAACAAAACAGAAACAGACTCAATAAACTTATTAATACAGAGAACAGACTAATGGTTACCAGAGGGGTGAGGGTTAGGGAATTGGTTAAAAAAAGTGAAGGGATTAAGAAGTACAGATTGGTAGTTACAAAATAGTCATGGAGATATAAAGTACAACATAGAAAGTATAGTCAATAATATTGTGATAGCTATGTATGGTACCAGATAGATACTAAAAATATCAGGGGGAATATTTTGTAAAGTATGTGATTGGCCAATATGCTTCACTCCTAAAGCTAATAAAAATAATATTGAATGTAAACTGTACTTGAAAAACATTGTTTTATTTAGAAAAACCCACAATGAGCTATCTCCTCACACTAGTTAGGATAGGCATGATAAGGAAAGATAAGATATAACAAATGTTGGTGAGGATGTGGAAAAAAAAGGAAACAGAACTCTTGGGCACCATTGATGGGATTATAAATTGGTGCAGCCACCATGGAATAAGTATGAGGGTTCTTAAAGAAATTTAAAATAGAACTGCCATATAATCCAGCAGTTCTACTTCTTGGTAAGCATCCAATGGAAACTAATCATTATCTCAAAGAGATATATGTGTTCCCATGCCCATAGCAGTATTATTCACAATAGCCAAAATATGGAAACAAATTAAGTGTACACTGACAGATAAATAGATAAAGCAAATGTGGTATATGTATATATTACATTTGCAAATTTGAAGACTCTTAATATATATACTAGTAATTCAACTTTAAAAATGAAGGAAATCCTATCATTTGCAACAGCATAGATAAAACTGGAGAGCAATATGCTAAGTGAAATATGTCTGAGAAAGAAAAATTCTTATATTTGGAGTCTAAAAAAGGAAAAGAAAAGGGTTGACCTCATAGAAACAGAGTAGAGTAGTGCTTTCCAGTGACTGATTTGTGGGGGAAATGGGGAGAGTTTGATAAGAGGGTATACACTCCCAGTTACATGATGAATAAGACCTAAGAATCTGACATAGAACATAATGATTATAGTTGATAACACTAAATTATATAATTGGAACTTGTTAAGGTAGTAAAACTTAAATATTGTAATAAAAACAAGTAAATATGCTAGGTGATGGATGTGTTAATTAACTACACGGGGAGTTTTCTTTGACAGTGTCTATGTATATTGAATTATGTTGTACACTTTATCTTATAAATTTATTTGTCAATTATAGCTTACTGAAGCTGAAAAAACTAAATAGCATATTTTATAATTTTAAATTTAGATATAGTAGAAAAGGAACTATCTTTACATTTTAAATTAATGTTAAATTAACTTTTGTTGAACAAGCTAAACTCCTTTTTAAAAGAACTAGTCTCACTTCTTTAGTTCAACGAACATCCATAAACACTTTTAATGCATTTAAACTTTAACATATCCAATTTGGTAATAGTAACTTGAAATACTAGACTAGGATATTTACCACACCAATAAGAAAATGCTTCCAAATGTTTGAATATCTCATGTAAATCTGACAAATTAAAAGAATATATCTTGTCAATTCAGATATTTTAAACATCCCAGTGCCATCTACAAACTTCATCAAATATCTTGTACTCTTCAGCTGAATGTTACAAACACAATAACTATATATTTTAATTCAAATTAAAATCTGATAGATTACCTAGTAGGATTTACAATTTAAAATTCCCAAACTACTAAATTAGCTCTCTGAATTTAATTTATTTTTCACTTAACTTTAAAACATTGTGGTGGTTGAGAAGATAATGTGCAAATCTGGGAGAAAGTTTGTATCTCCAGCAAATTGAGGCTATTGGGATAATGATTTATAAATGTTAAAATGACCATCTCAGGAGTAGGTTTTGTTTATCCAAGACTGAAGACAGAACAAAGGATCTAGGGCAAGTGCATATCTTGCTTCCTCCAATTATATGAATATTCTAATAATGTCTCCAAGTTTGACATCATCCAATTGGTATTCTTTTTTAAATTTATTTTAATTAGTAATTAATTAAATTTTCTTTATTGATTAAGGCATTACATATGTGTTCTTATCCCCCTATTGTTTCCCCATCCCCCACTCATGCCCTCACCCCCCTGGTGTTTATGTCTATTGGTTAGGCTTATATGCATGCATATAAGTCCTTTGGTTGATCTCTTCAATTGGTATTCTTTAATCTGATATGGTTAAATGAAAATCTTCACACCTATAAAGATTTAATTATATATTTTTATTAATTTTTTTTTTCAGAGAAGGAGAGAGAAATAGAAACATTAATTATGGGAGAGAATCATAGATCAGCTACCTCTGTACTCTCCAGCTTAGGAATGAGCCTGAAACCTGGGCATGTGCCCTGACCAGGTACTGAACTATGACCTCCTGGTTCCTAGGTCAAACCTCAACCACTGAGCAACACTGGCAGGGCCACACCCATACAGATTTAGCAAACTTCATTGATTTCTACACGGAGTCTTCATTTCTTTAGCTTTAGGCAACACTTCTGTATTCATTTTAATGGCATCCCATTGAATCTTAAATATATCTCATATTTTTTCTTTCTCTGCAATCACAACTCTAAAGTTATGGTAATGAAACTTTCATAAGCATATAATCTATTCCAGAATTTTGGCAGAATCTACCTGTCATTTCTGGCTTCCATTCTTTCCTCCCCTTCAAAAGCATTTACCCATCATTAGTCTTATGGCATATTTTTCTTTTATTATGAGTTTGTTAAGATTACTGACAGGTGTTCTGAAATTGCATCTATGAATTCATTTGACATTATATGAGTACTTTTCTAAGTTTAGTGTTATAACCTCATTTAAACAATTGTATGTGTTCTTATGCTTTCCTCACACAACCTTTACTTCTACTTTATTCTGCTCTCTCTAGTTTTCGTAACAGGAGAAAAAGGAAGAAACATTTGTTGCATAATTCTTTATACTTTCTCTTACTTATTAACATCCTCTCTTCATCAAACAATAGATCTAACTTTCCCATCTTCTCAGAGCATGGTTTAGAGTCTCTTAATTGTTGCCTGGAATTCCATTTATTGTATTTTTATGTCCCTTTGAGTGATATAAACAAAAATTTGTAGAAAATTTCACTAATGTATGGGATATAAAATAGAAACTATGAACACAAACAGCATTGTGGTGGTTACCAGAGAGCAGAGGGTTGGGGGGGGGAGCTTGAAGGGAGGTCTAACACATGGAGATCGAAGACAACAACTTTGGGTGGGAACATGTAGTGCAATATACAGATATTGTAACATAAAAATAAAAGAAATGCTTTAAGAATTCAACCAATATTAGGGAAAAATCATTTTTAATATCACAATAATTAAAGACCTCTCAGTAATTGACTATCTTTTTGCATCTAGGATAAATATAGGATAAGTAAAATACTCTATGTTATTTGCCCACCATTCTAGTGTATTTGAATTTACTTAAAATTATCATATGGACAATTATATAATAAAATTTAATTTTCATTAACAATCTCAAAATTTTATAATATTAGTAGGGATGGCAAATTTTTAAAAGTAATCCACATATATATTTTTTAAAATATATTTTATTGCTTTTTTTACAGAAAGGAAGGGAGAGGAATAGTGTTAGAAACATCGATCAGCCGCCCTCTGCACACCCCCTACTGGGATGTGCCCACAACCAAGGTACATGCCTTCGACCGGAATCTGGGATCCCTTAGTTCACAGGCCGACGCTCTATCCACTGAGCCAAACAGGTTAGGGCATGGATGGCAAATTTTATTATTGCTCTATGGAATAGAAAGATTTTTTCAACACTGCTAAAGTATATGACAAAGATAACTAATTTTTAACTTTAATACTAAAGAGATATGTTATTTTAGAAATACAAACTGAATCAGCCAAATTCCACTATAAAACCAAATAATGCAAAAGAAATGCATGTTACCAAACAATCTCAAAAAATCACTGAACATATTGCGATATGTAAGTATTCCTTATTTTAGCCCTCCTAAGGACGTATGTTGTTATACATGTGAGATCATTAGGTATTATTCTGCTACAGTGACACCAAAATATTAATGTCCTACACAACAATCTTCTTTTTTTATGAATAAGAGTAAGCTGTGATTCATAAATAAAGGGAAATTATTTTAATGATAATGATCTTGAAAAAATTGTAATGCCAGTGTACTTATGAATCATCACTATTCTAGTTTACAAAAATATTTCCTCATAATTGTATGCAAAGTACAACATCTCTATGCTATTCATGGAGAGTGAGAAGAAAACAGATGATTGTAAACAATTCCTACAATACTTATATTACTTACAGTGAAATCATAAAAGAATAGATTATTATACATTTTGTTAAAGGTTTAATTGTATAAATATGTATATATATATATATATATATATATATATATATATATACATACACATATATATATGTCTCTCTGTGTGTGTATTTTATCATCAAATGGTAACCGCATTTCAGACATAATTAATAGCTTAATTGTTTTCACCAGATTAAGAACATTACTGCATAAAACAAGATTTAATAAGCTGTGTTTGTGCACGTTGTGGGAATAGAAAATGACTTCGTGTTTGAGAACTGAATTTGGGATTTACATTTGGAAAATATACATTTAAAGTACCTAGGGTTGGCTCCCTGTGGTGAGCATTTGCTGAGATCTGATAAGGCTGGACGCTGACAGGCTTGTGCCACCGGCACCCCAAGCCCGCGCTGCTGGCCAAGCCCACACAGCGGCTCCGAGGGCCAGCGGGCCAGCTGCTCCCTCAGCGTCTCTGTGAGGGTTGCCCATACAGGAGAACTCTATATAGACACTACAGTTACAAGGTCCTCTGCTTCCTTATTTTGCAGACACAATAGCTCTTTATATCTACAATACTATCTTTCTATCTTTTACACTTACATTTAAACCTCTTCCATTTTTTTTTTTTTAATTTTGGGAAAGAGAAAGTGATTCAGGGACTCCATCATGTTGTGGACTGCGGTGTGGCAAATACCAGTGTGATTACCAAAAATGGCAAATATGAAATACAAATGCCTTTGTCTTCTGCAGTTTTCAGTTTTAAATTGAAGTTTTTAATTCTTTAGTTTTCTGGCATGTTGTGGTAAGTACAGAACTAACTTAATTTTATTTTTTTTAAGTTTTCCACAACATCTTATTAGGGGCATATTTCATAATGCATATTTGAAAACTAACTTGCAGCAGTCTGATGAAGTATAAACGTATTTTTAAGAGTAATAAGTAATTTCTATGTTAAAAATAATTATCCCTTTTAAATAGATTATGGATAAATTTTCTTATTTTTATATTTTTAATTGAAATTATTTTTATAAAAATGAATAATCCATTATCTTTCAATGTTGGCTTATACTGTAACCTATATTCATGTTTTAAATATAGGGTCTCATTTTCATATCAATAAGATTTGTGTTTAGGTAAGTCTGACTAGGTGGAAATAAGCACCTACCAACCAAACTTCTTTATCAGAAACAAATTACTGAAGGATAGCTCTGTCTTAAAGTGCTATAACCTAAAACTATAGATGTTCAAAAGAAGCAGTATGATAATAAAACCAGTAATTTACTACAATACTTCTCACCATAGATAAAACCATTTCAAATTGAAATACTTCTAATCTATACTAATAAAAGGGTAATATGCTAATTAGACTGGGTCAACCAGCCATCTTCCAGATGTCCAACTTCCTTCCAGACAAAGCCGTGGTGGTGGGGGCTAAGGCAGAGGCAGTTAGGGGTGATCAGGCAGGTAGGCAGGAAGGCAGGCAAGTGGTTAGGAGCCAGTCATCTTGGGTTGCAAAAGAGATGTCTGACTGCCCTTTGGAGCCTACACTGGCAATCGTGCATCCCCCAACGGGTCCCAGATTGGAGAGGGTGCAGGCAGGGCTGAGGAACTCCCCTCCATGAATGAATTTTGTAATTCATCACTGGGCCTTTAGTAATGCTCAATAGGATAAATGTGAATTTCTTCAAAGTATAAACCAATAAGAAAAATAACATACTATTTCAAAATACACAATTTTTCAGAATGCCTCGAGTTGTCTTTAAATTTAATATGTTTTATAAAAATGTGTTGTAAGATACATAGTTACAGCATTGTTAGACTTTTTCAGCTTTAAATAAAAATAACTTTGACAGAAGCACTTATAGGAAACTATTAGATGATTTTAATTGATAAAATGCAATGATATAAAATTATCTTATTTCTGAAATGATGATTGATATTATATTGTTTGAAATACTTTGATTTCCTCAGTAATCTAAGCCAAAGAATGTGCTGCTTAAGCATTTTTTAAAGTTCAGGCAATATTTTCAGCTATCAAACATATCCCACTCCCCCACGTTCACCTCAAGAATATACTTACACTGACATTACAAGGTTTTAATTTAGTGGATTAAAATTAATGTTGAACTGTATCTTGTAATTGGTAGAAATCTGTTTAATTCTAATCTACTCTCCCTTTGTGCTTAAATGTTCAGTTGACTCCATCATGAACTTCAAGGTGAACTTCAGAGGTTCACGCAGAGGTTTATTCATTTTGGCAGAAGAAAAGGCTGACTCTATACATAGCTAAGCCTCAAACTACATTCCTGTACCTTGCAAAACCATCAACATTTTCTCCACAACTGGCTATTTTCCATTGTTGATATGAAGAGAGCCAAAACAAGAGTTAGTTAAGAAGCCAGAATTCTTTTTCAACTCTGAAAATGTTAAGAAAACAAAAGTCTCTAGGAGATAAGTTTGGTTATATAGACATGGAATTAATCCCTCAATCATATTCCATTTTAGTACAGAAACTGAATTACCTTTACTTTCTTCTTGAAAAGCTGTCTGATTCACTATAAATAAAATCATCAATTTAATTTACCTAAACTGATCAAGTAAGCAACCCCTCTCTTGGTATTAGAGAAAGAAAGATTAAATGTAAGCCCGAAAGTCATATACACACAAAGCTGCATATCCCTTTGTCATGCCCATGTTAAGTTGTGAGGCATAGTGTGCTTGCACTCATCCTTGGCCTCCGTTTACTAGACAAGTTTAGTGTAGCCCAAATGTGAAAGCATGGCTATAAATTATTGTCTTTGGGTTTTATTTATGAGCACATTTAGTAAAACATGAACTTTTGCCCTGAAAATTTGAAATATGATAGTCTTAACATGCCCTGGGTCTACTCCTTTCTCCTTCTTATGTATATTCTCATGAAGCATCATCTTCTGACAACTTTAGCAGGAAATTTGTAAATATGAGAAAATACTTGTGTGATTTTACTAATAAAACCAAAATATTCATTGTAAATTTGGTAATTTAATGTCTCATATTCGGATATTTTAGGCACTAGAAAAAACACTATTGCCCCAAATCTGATGACTGTTTCTAAAAGAAGTCTGAACTCTAAGACTATCAACATATGAAGAATTCTAAGAGGTTATTTCTGTGAAAATTAAAGGTAGTTGATCATTGTAATGCTTTTAAATGCTCTGCCATTCTTTACTCACATCAATCAATTACAATCATTAATCAAGTTGAATACAATGATTTGGGTGAAGACTTAATATTGATTCTAGCTTGAATTTCACTGCAAGTATAACTTAATGGTAAGTCATAATGTGTAATATTTAAATATAGTCTAGTTTAAAATGTCAATAAAGTGATAGCAATGAAAAAGGACTACCGTAGTTCCATGATCTGCACAGAAATGATAAGGAAATCTTTTTTGAAATGGAGAAAGAAAGAAGCCAAAGGGTCAAAAGAGCTAGAGGAAGTGAATGTTTGTGGTACATGTGTTTAACTCTGCCGACACTCACACTTCCACAGAGGTGCTTTGAGACACAAACAGAAGCACAACTATACCAACAAATGGAACTACTATCATCTGGGTGTTAGAAGACAGCACAGATTTCAATCTCCTCAAAATTTTCTGCTAAAATTCAGGGTGACTTGCACAAATGGAAAATTCAAACACATATTTATTGAAAAATCCTACAGTAAAGAAAATAAATAAATAAAACCAGGCTAGTTAATGTATCTCCTGCCCCAAATGTGTTACTTGGGTTTTCCTGAGTCAAACAGCTTTGTGTAGTTCCTTAACTTCACTGATTCTAATTTTCCTGACCTGAAAATGAATGTTTCAAGCTAGGAACTCATAAGGCTAAAGCCCTGATTCAAGTAGAATTTAAAGGAAACTATAAGGGTGCTCAAAATGTGAGTCCCTGGGCGACAGCACTAGTATCACCTGGGAAATGGTTATAAATGCAAATTCAAGACCCACCTCATACCTATAAAATCAGAAACACAGACGATTCTGATATAGGCTGTGGTTTGAGAATTACTGCTTAAGGCATGGTATGTTTTTATAGTTAAACAAAGGCAGAGGCTATCAAACACACAATGATTGACTTCTCTCCTAAATCCTTTCAAATTAACAATATACATTTAAGAGCAAAAATAAACAGTACAAGTAAATAAATCCTTGAAAATACCACACTCTGGTATTTTTATTAACAGACTGTATCTGTGAACAATTTTTGGAAAAGAGATTATAGATAGGACCAAAATGATGCCAATATCAAAAGGATATGAGGAATTATTTACTACATGTAAATAAAATAGTAAACCTTTAAAAAAGAATGTTTTTTCTCTCTTTTTTTCTTCTCTCCCCCCCCCCCCCCCCCGAAAGAACTCTAGGATCTAAACTCCAAGATCCTTGTCGTGGAACCCAGGATAATAAAGGTGCTGATAGGAAGTCAGTGCAATTATAATTCCAAGGCTAAGAAAGAGCTGATTAATCTCATTCTCAGATAAAAAGCCACAAATAAATCTGTGGAACAGTTCTGAGACTGGGAGTGGTCAGAGTACTTGGAATGTGTTCCAAGTACTATGATATCATGAAAAGAAGCGAGAAATACATATATTACCATATGGGAAAACATACTGCCAACTCCAAGTGAATATGTAATACCCTCTACCTCTAGCCACACATTTGTGCATGAATTCATCAGAGCTGCCATTGTTATGTATTAATTAGATGATATTGTACAAGCACAAATTGAACCAGTGACAGGTGCATAGGCTACTAATATATATGTTCTAAAATCCTAAATATTTAAAGAATTCCACTGCATAAGAAAGGGAAAAAACCCTCACAGAAACAAGAAAATCAAACACACAGAAAAAGTAATGCAAAGATAACTAAACTCCTGTGGAAAAAGTTAACACAGGGGGACATGTTTATCAGATTTTATCTTACAAAGCTGTAAAAATGAAACAAATATAAATATATTTAAAGAAAAATATATGTTTAAATAAAGGTATCAATACATTACGTATTAAATCTCTAAATTTGAGCAAAAAATAAATAGCTGTTGTTTTGCAACTTTATATAAAGACACTATATTATTTAAATCTGAAGAAAATAAAATTAAGAAAGTATGAAGAAAATTGAGGAAAATGTGTTTGGAAACTGAATCATAACACTTGAGCTAGTTGAGTTGTGCTTTTGAGGATAATACAGAAGTTCCAACATCAAATTTAATTAACTCCTAGTGATTCTAAGCCCTCCTGGTGTGCACATGTTAGTGGTAGTGTGGAAAGAAAGGGAATTGGTGGTGAAGCAGGCACACAAAGCTAAATGTACTCACTCTGATTTAACATTAAATTGGCTTGAGAGCTGGGTTAGAGCAGATTTTATTAGCTTAGAGACTAATAGCTTAACTGTAACAGAGCCATGGCGCATTATATTTTGCTTCTTCAGTAAACTGTTTTGCAAACTGCTTCTTGTTCAAATGGTGGGATTAATCATAAAGTAGACCTGACTCTAGTATAAAGGTTTTAAAAACATAGCTTTGTTTATTTTTTTTATTTTTTATTAATCTTCACCTAAGGAGTGAGAATATTTTTTCCATTGATTTTCTGATAGAGTAAAGGAAGTGGAGAGTGATATATATATATATATATATATATATATATATATATATATATATATAGAGAGAGAGAGAGAGAGAGAGAGAGAGAGAGAGAGATTTATTGGTTGCCTCCTGCCCTGACCACGTGTCCTTGACAAGAATTGAACCTTAACCCTCTGGTAAGCAGGCTGATGCTCTAACCACTGAGAAAATCTGGCCAATCAGGACAAAACATTGATTCATTTTAATTCATTTTTTTCTCCAATAGGAACATCTCTGGTTAACATGCCTTATACTTAGTTTACTGTGCAGTTTGACTATACATTTTTTTCCTAAAAGCAAACAAACAACAAAAACAGCCCTTAAATTGCCAATGTATCTATCTGGAGTAGAAAATCCCATTGCCTTTGAATAAATTTGGATCAAAGAAGTGAGGAAAAGACAATGCTCAAATGTACAATGTAACTGCTTCAATAGAATAAAAAGATTATACACATTTAGCCTCGGTGCTTGAATCTTCCCAATCCAATTACATTAGAATAGTTAGGTACAATTTGGTCTACATGAAAGTGGTTTAACTGTGACTATAATATTGTGTTCTTAATTCTCTGTTAATCTAACTTGTTTGCTTATGCGACTGAACACACTATGTTCACAAATTTGCTCTTGAATAAAAAAGAAAGTGAAACATAAATTTTGGAACAGCCTGTCTTCTTTCACATTTCTACATGACATAGTTTTGTGATGGTGCAGCATGGAGGGGGAGCTGACTCATGAGAGACATTACAAATGTGTGACAGTACTTTCTGATACAAAGGATCCTTGAAGCCAGGCTAATTGGGATTGGCATCAGCTCACTGCTGGAGGATCTTCCGAAGTGCTTGCCTGATCCTTATGCACTTCCTAATGGGAAACTTGCTTGGCTAAAGGCAGACATACAGTGCTGAAAAGATTTTCAAGTTTTCAGGACAATAAACTATAAGAAAACCTTGGCACATAAAAGTACTCTGGTATATGCCCTAGCTGGTTTGGCTCAGTGGACAGAGCATTGGCCTGTGGAGCAAAGGGTCCTTGATTCTATTCTGGTCAAGGGCACATACCTTAGCTACAGGCCCTGGTCAGGGCGAGTGCAGGAGGCAACCAATCAATGTGTTTCTCTCACATCAATGCTTCTATATTTTCCTCTCTTATACTCCCCTCTAAAAATCAAAGGAAAAATATCCTCATATGAGGATTAAAAAAAAGAAAAAGTACTCTGGTATAGGATTTGGGGCAGGATATCAAGGAATTAATTTGGAGAAAAGAGCAACAAATAGTACCAGGGGAGGGAGATTCCTGTACTTACATTTATGCTTATTTATTTTTATAACTCCCAAATCTCCTGACTCCCACAATTATTTTATTGTGCTTTCCAAATCTTATAAAGTGCAAGGATCCAGTTTTTGCCTCTCCTTAACATACTCCAATCCTATCCACATCATAAGTGTAGAAACACAGAATAGTGTCTTCTAAGACTATATACAATAAGTTCTCAGATTAACTGTGCAAATGCATGACTCCTTGAAACTACTTTATAAATCAGCAAATCCAGAGGCCAGACTCACAGCTGGAATATTGCTTACCCGCTACCTATTGAGCTTATGAACCAATGAAATTAATATTATTAAGTATGGAACAAAGCTAATTTCCCTGTCAACTTCAACCTTTGATTTATTAATGTAAAATAAAGAGAAAATTGTGTCCTGGTGCCAGTGAACTAGAAAAAGAGGATATTTCTGTTCTTTATGCATGATCAAAGTCCACTTGCATCAATGGAATATAATGCAAAGGAAAATGAGGTGACATGAGAAGATATGAATTCTACCTGTAATGAATTTATTTGCTTTTGGAAAAGCTATGTAACCTCAGGTTCCTGATCTGTAAAATGGGAATTTTAACATCTGACATGATCATCCCACAGTGTCATGTGAAAATAAACAGGTAATAAATATTTAATTTCCTTTTATAAACAAAAAAAAAATTAAAGATGCAAGGATGATGAAACAGAGCTGGAATATCGGAGAAGGTCAATGTGGTCAATGTTTTAAAAGTGTTAATATTTGTGAACTTATTTTGGAGAGCAGAAAATAGCAATGCTTATCTTAAAAGTATTTAAGTCTTTCTTGAGTTTTCAGTATACATACTATTGAGACACATCAGACAGCTGAATCAATTACCTTCTGTTTCATTAAAAAAAGTATACTACCTACCTGGTTTGAGTGTATGCTTATTTCTGAGTTGAAGGGAAAGGCTTTAGTGACATTCATGCTAGAAGTAGTCTTTTCTGAAGATTTGATATTACCATGGTTTCCTTCAATGGGGCAAATGCTTTTCTTTTCTATTCTACATGAATTTGCCACTTTTAAATGGCCTATTATTAAACCTACTAGAGGCCCAGTGCACAAACTCGTACACGGGGGGGGGGGGGTTGCCTCTGGGTGGCTTGCAGGGAGGGATTGGGCCAAAATCCGCAGTCCAACACTGCCTGCAGCTTCTACCTGCAGCTCCTGCTCATCCTGGACCCACTGTGCCTGCTGTGGGCTCACACCCAATCACTTCTGGTTGAGAGACTTGCACTGTCTCAGCAGCATTCACCAGCCATGAGCCCAGCATCTGGCACCCTTCCAACGTGAGTGGACTGTGGTATCAGGCTGAAACTGGCTCTCTGACATCCCCTGAGGGGTCTCAGATTGTGAGAAGGTGCAGGCCAGGCTGAGGGACCCGTAATTGGGCTGGGGAGGGACTGTGGGAGGGCTCCAGGGCATGTCTGACCCATCTAGCTCAGTCCTTATCTGCCAAACCCCAGCAGAAAGCTACCTGTTTGAGCATATGCCCCCTAGTTTTCAGTGCACATCATAGGCACTGGCTGACAAGTCAACTGTTTACTCCCTGGTGGTCAGTGGATGCCATAGCGAGTAGTTGAGCAGCCTTAGCATATCATTAGTACATTATGCTTTGATTGGTTGTTCGGTTGTTCTGCTGCTCAGTCTATTTATTTGCATATTACCCTTTTATTATATAAGATGTTCATAATTTTATGCAATGTTTATAATTGCATCCTGAAAGGTTGAGTCCAATGTTGTATATATTTAAGATATATGTTATTTGTGATGATCATTATCTTTATTATTGGGAAGAGATGTATAGCCTATTTGTAGAAATTCCTACTCAATGCAGTGTTCCTATACAGTAACAAATACTCATAAATATTATAAGTAGTATAAATATTATGTGTACACAAAATAAAATACCTAATATTTACCAGGAAATTTTTATGTATACATGATATCTTTATATTTTGCATGTTATTTCATTTAACCTTCCAAACAACCTTGTGAGGTTGGTTCTGTTACCATTCTTCTTGTACACATGAAAAGATACAATAAGAGGTTAAGTGAATCACCTAAAATTGCACAGCTAGTAAATGTCAGAGTCAAGATCAAATCCAGGCAGTGTACCATCAGAGCCAACACTCTGATCATTCCACTTTGTGATCGCCTTGCATAGTCTCTTTAAAAACCACGAACTCTAAGATAGAATCCCAATATGTTTCAGCTAAAAATGGTTGTGCTTTTAGGACCTGGAGAATGAAGGTGAGCTGTTTACACTAGCCTGAAAGGGCTATACCTCCCTTCACCACCCCAAACTCCTGCAACTGAAAATATCTGCTCACTCTTGTGGAGCAAGTCCCCACAGACCCCATATATCCAAAACTACTTGTTCCAAATAGGTATAAAAAGACTGCTAATGGCAGTCATTTTTGGAAAAGTGGATTTTCCCTGATTTGATCAAAGGAACATGTTGGAAAGTTTGTACTCTGAATGAAATCAGAGCTCTGTATTAGAGTTAGCGAAGGTTAGCCTTTGGTAAAATTGCAAAATTAGTTCAGTGTGCTTCTGGCATCTTCCCTCTTCATGCTTAGTTCTCACTCCTTCCCATTTGACTCTTCTAGATGTACTAGGATAAATACTTGATTATCTGTATGACTTTTCTGCTTAGCATTTGTCTCTACTGGAAGATTATAATTTCAATATGTATGAGGACCACACTTGTCTATTTTGCTACTATATACCTAACCCCTAATACAGTACCTGTATTATGGACTATGCCAGCCATTTATTGCATGTATGAATAAAATCCTATCTAATAAAAGGGTAATATGCAAATTAATCATCACTCTGTCACAAAGATGGCAGCAACCATAAGGGCATGGGTGCCGAACACTGGCAGCACCACCCTGGCAATGAGCTTCAGCGTCTTATGTGACCCAACTCATAGAGGGAGGGAGCTCTGTCCAGAGACCAGCTGGGGTGCAGGACACGGGTATTATTGCAGGCTGGGTTGAGGGACCCTTCCTGCAGCACAAATTGTGTGCACCAGGCCTCTAGTGTTTATTGAAAAGATTATGACCTATTTCTTGAATCAGTTTATGGCAAATAAATATTGTGCAATTACTGTCTCTTCACTTAACAGAGGAAACATGAGTAAGGGAAGTTGTTAAGATATTAATCAGCCTGGGATTGAATTTCTAAAGAAAATTACCAAGAACTAATATAAAAGGGATGAAAAAATTGAGACCTCTTAATGCACTGCATATTCACAAGAACTGCAAGATTTTCCATAATGTTTCTTTGATGTAGCAGGCCCTGGTTTCAACCTATTCTGTCTACTTTTAGGTCTGCTCTAGCTGCTCCATCTCTTCCTCTCTCTCTTTTCTTATAATCCTATCATGAGGACCATACCTTCCCAATATTATCTAATCTTCATCACCTACCAAAGGCCACATCTCCAAATACCATGGTTTTGAATGAATCTTAAGGGGACACAATCAGTTCATAGCAGAGTGCTACTAAGTGGGCCTAAATATGTTACAGCTAACAATAATTTTCCTCAAACAATGCATCTCTACATGCACATTATCTAACTTCCATATATTTAGTACTTGCTCTATTCTAGTCATTTTGTTATTTGCTAGAGACATAGAGATGAGCTGTACAGCATGTCTTTAAAACAAAATAATATAATTGGAAGGGTAGGTTGAAAAATGAAAGAAATTATATATTGAGCAGCCAACATTTGAGACTTAATGAATGAACATGTGCTCTTTAGTAAGACTGCTTGGGTTTGAATCCTGGCACCAATACTTACTAAATGTGATGTGAGCAAATTATTCAACTATTTTTGCTTCAAGTCCTCATATCTACCATGAAGATAATAGAATTTCTAATTTTTTTAAAGACTTGAGATACTTAGAACAGTGCCTGGTACTGAGCAAGCACTCAATAACTGTTAACCATGAGTAATAATATTTATCATTTGTTGGACTCTTCAGACATCATAGTATTTAATTATTTATTTGGTAGTCAACCAAATATGGAGACTAATATTTTTCCACTCAACAAGTGATTAAACAATTTTCAAGGAATTTACATGATAAGTTGAAAGGCTGAAACTCAAATCCAGGTCTATATTTGTATTATTGCCTCCAAGGATGAGACAAACCTACAACCAAATAATCCTATCTAATAAAAGAGTAGTATGCAAATTGACTGTCATTCCAACACACAAGATGGCTTCTCCCATGTGGTCAAAGATGGTGTCCCCATGTGGACTCAAGATGGTAGCCATAAGATGGCAAGCAGGGGACAGCAGTTGGGAGGGAACAAGCTTGCAAGTGAGGGCAGTTGGGGGCAACCAGGTCTACAATTGGGGGTGACTTGGCCTTCAGGGAAGGGCAGTTGTGGGGATCCAGGCCTGCAGGGGAGGGCAGTTAGAGGTGACCAGGTCTGCAAGGGAGGGAAGTTAGGGGCAATCAGTCTGGCAGGGGAGAAGTTAGGCATCAATCAGGCTGGCAGGAGAGTGGTTAGAGTGTGATCAGGCTGGCAGGCAGAAGCAGTTAGGGGCAATCAGGAAGGCAGGCAGGCGAGCAGTTGGGAGTCAGCAGTCCTGGATTGGAGAGGGTGCAGGCTGGCCTGAGGGATATATTCCCCACTCCGTGCATGAATTTCATGCACCGGGCCTCCAATATACAATTTCTTTCATTTTAAAACCTACCCTTCCAATTATATTATTTTCTTTTAAAGACATGTTGTATAGCTCATTCCCCAAAACCAGTATTAAGTGCAGCAGAGAAAACAAAATTAATTGTAATATTCAAAGAGATCAAACACATTTATTTGTATAGTGTCTAAGAGCAAATAGGTAAAGCAACCAACTCTATCTGAAAAGCTCCCCAGAGGAAATGATAGTTGAGATGGGCATAAAAGGATGAAATATAGGCTATTCCTCCTCTTATTTTTGAAGGATAGAGTAGGGAAGGTATATAGTAAAAAATAATAATAATTAAAAAAATAAAAACAAACAAGTAAAAAAAATGGAGGAGAGGGAAATTGAAGATGGATGCCAATGGGAAGGCAGGCTGCAAGATAGTGTGTGAGTGAGCGAATGTAAGGAGAGAGTTTAGATGTACGGGGAGTGTCTATTTGTGAGTGAGGGACAGCTATATCCCAAGGGACTGTTGGGGACTGCTGGACTGGGTTCCCTTGACCAGGCAACCTCCCTCTGCTGCAATCTCTTCCAGAGCACCTGGCTCTGCTGCAGAGACTGCACCATTTGAAAGGGAGAGTTGCTGTGATTGGAAGCCTAGCCCTAGCTTCCACTGGGAAGAATCAGATGCCTGCCGGGACTCTACAACCACAACACCCAGGGACCAGCTGCAAACCCACAAACACCAGGTCTCAAGCAGCATGAATATGTGGACTGGGATGAGCTCTGCACCTTCTCACAGAAAGGTAAAATTTCACCCACGGGAAGGTGACGTCTGCAATCTAGGCTGGAGGAAGAAATGTGCGCAGCAGGATCTAGAATTTCAGAGGAAGTCTGTGCCCCACAAAATCCACGCTGTTGAGGCCAGTGTAGTCCTCCAATGTGGACAGTGGTCCACAGGGCTGCTGGCAGAAGGGAACTCTAGAAATAAACCCATAATGGGGCTGGGCACAAAAAATCAGCCTGAGGTTTTATCTGTGTACCAGCTGTGCTGTACTAGGGAAAAAAGACGTGTACAGAGACTAGCACAGTCACATACAGTGCCAGGGTGAAAAAGTCAAGAGTTTGAATGCTTACTCTGTCTCTTTTTTCTCTTTAAATCTTTGCTTTTAATTACTAAGCCCAGTGCATAAGATCACTCAATTAAAAACACTCTCAGAGACTTCAGGGGAAAGTTGTTTTTGTGGAACCTGAGGATCAGAGCAGGGAGAAATGATCAGAAAACCAGCTCTGGGGTGGTCCATTCCCCCAAACCAGTATTAAGTGCAGCAAAGAAAACAATATCTAAATAATTGGTAGAGAGGACTTATAGCCCTAGATCTCAATACAGAAACATTGTCACCCAGGGGTTGAATCACAAATTGACTCTTGTGTAAATATAACTACAGGCAGGCTGAGAACAAAGAAATACTGGCTGCTTGGAAATAGGATTGTGGCAAACAGCACAGAGGAGCAGTGGAACACAGGGAACTTCAATACCATCCTGACTACCTGATGGAAAACAGGTGTGCCAAACAGAACAGTAGAGGAAATGAATTATCTTCTACTACACATTTTTATTTTTTATTTTACTTAAGAAAGTATATTTTGCCGAAACCGGTTTGGCTCAGTGGTAGAGCGTCGGTCTGCAGACTGAAAGGTCCCAGGTTCGATTCCGGTAATGGGCATGTACATTGGTTGCGGGCACATCCCCGGTAGGGGGTGTGCAAGAGGCAGCTGGTCCATGTTTCTCTCTCATCGATGTTTGTAACTCTCTCTCCCTCTCCCTTCTCTCTGTAAAAAATCAATAAAATATATATTTTTAAAAAAGAAAGTATATTTTCTTTTTTTCTCATTTGATTTTACTTTTTAAATTATTGTATTTTTTATTTTTAATCAGTATTATTACTACTATTATTTTACCTTTTTTAAGTTTAATTTTATTTTCTCTTTATTTTATTTTGGGATTAGTGTTCTACATTCTATTTTCATTTCCCCTTAGTTTTATTTAACTCTATCTCAATTTTATCTATATACCAACACTCTCTTCCTCACTTTTCCCTTTTGTTGTCCTGTTTTTCTTACCCTATTCCTGCTTTCCATTTTCCCTATTTTTTCTTTTCATCCCATAAAAATCCATCCTTCATATATATCTAATTTCTGATTCCCTGCTTCAAGTTCATACACACTTCTCTCTTTTTCTTCATCATTTATTTTTTTCTCTTTCTCCCTCATTGTTCTTTGTTTTTTTGTTGTTTGTTTTTTTGTTTTTGTTTTGTTTTCACCTTTGTTCTCTGTCCTATTGTTGTTGTTGTTTGTTTGATTATTGATTAGATTGGTATTTTGTTTGTTTATTTGTGTGATTGTTTCTTTTCTTTTTTGCTTCTGTTTTAACTCTCCTCATTTGTTATTAGTTGTTGTTTGTAGTTTGCATTTATATCTAGGTGTTAGTTGATTGTATTTTTGGGGGATTATTTGTTGTTCTATTGGAGTTTTCTCCCCATATAAATAGTTTTCCCCCTTCTTTTTTATTCTCTGTTTTTCTCTCTTTCTTTCCTTTCAACAATATCATTTTTTTTACTCTCTTTTTTTTTTATTCCATAATTCTCTTTTCTCTAGTGGTCACCTTTATTTGGAGTTATTAGTATTGTGAATACATTTGTGTTAAGTGCCTTTTGCATTGTGACTTTATTGTATTGTATTTTGTGCCTTTAAGTCAATGCAGGAGAAAGAGAGTTACATAACCAGACACCTGGAGAGGAGAGATTATGAAGACAAAGAAACAGCCTGCATATGAAATAAAAGAAGTCAAGAAAAATAAATAAACAAAATAGAGGCAAGCAATGTGTCAAGAAAAATAATTCAGAAAAAATGATCGTGAGGTCACTGTAAAGGTTGGAAGACAAATTCAACAATGTGTGTAAGAACCAAGAGGAAATGAAGAAGATCCAAGGAGACATGAAAAATGACATTGCTGCAATAAAAAACTAAATAGAAAGCATCCACAGTAGTCTAGAAGAAGCAAAGGACCACATCAATGAGCTAGAAGACAATGTAGGAAAAAAAAATAACCAAGCAGAGAAGCATCTAAAAGAAATAATAAAAACAGGAGGAGAGCCTAAGGGAACTTTGGGCCAACATGAAACAAAACAACATCCACATTACAGGAGTACCAGAAGGAGAAAAAACTGAGCAAGGAATAGAAAACCTATTTAAAGAAATAATGTTGGAAAACTTCCCTGATATAGGGAAGAGAAAACCCACACAAATTCAAGAAGCTCACAGAGTTCCAAGAAAAACAAATCCTAAAAGATCAATGCCAAGGCACATTATAATTAAATTGGCAAACAGCAATGACAAAGTAAGAATCTTAAAAGTGGCCAGAGAGAGACAGCAAGTTATATACAAAGGAACCCCCATCAGAATAGCAACTGCTTTGTCAACAGAAAATCATCAAGCCAGAAGGGAATGGGATGAAATATACAAAGTCATGCAAAGGAAGGGTCTGAATCCAAGAATACTGTACCCAGCAAGGCTATCAATCAAACTTGAAGGTGAAATCAGGAGCTTCAGAGACAAGAAGGACTAAAGGAATTTATTACTACCAAACCAGCGATGCAAGAAATGCTAAATGGTCTGCTGTTAAAAAAAAAAAAAGAAAAGATAAAGAAAGAAAGAAAGAAAGAAAGAAAGAAAGAAAGAAAGAAATAGGAAGCAAAGAAGGAATACAAGAGTAAAGAATAAAAATGGTGACAAATAAGTACCTATCAATAATAACTTTAAATGTAAATGCATTAGATGTTCCAATCAAAAGACATAGGGTGACAGATTGGATAAGAAAACAAGACCCATGTATCTGCCATTTATAAGATGTAAAAGACCTACACTCAGAAAACTGCAGGACATTGAAAAAAGAGATAGAGGGATACATTAACAAATGGAAGAACATAGCATGTTCATGGATTGGTAGGATCAAAATAATTGAAATATCCATACTACCTAAAGCAATCTATAGATCCCATTAAAATACAAATGACATATTTCAAAGATCTAGAACAAAATCTCCAAAAACTCATCTGGAATAAATAATGGCCCTGAATAGCCACAGCTATCCTGAGAAAGAAGAACAAAGTTGGACAGATCACAATACCAGACATCAAGCTAAATTACCAAGCCACGGTTCTCAAAACTGCCTGGTACTGGCACAAGAACAGACATATAGACCAATGAAACAGAATAGAGAACCCAGAAATTGATCCAAGCCATTATACTCAATTAATATTTGACATAGGAAGCAAGAGCATACTTTGGAGTCAAAACAGCCTCTTTAATAAATGGTGCTGGGAAATTTGGTCAGATACATGCAAAAAAATGATACTAGATCACCGGCTTATAGCATACAGAAAAACAAAACTCAAAATGGCTAAAGGTCTTGAATGTAAGATGGGAAATTATAAAAATCCTACAAGACTCCATAGGCAGCAAAATTGCAGACATATGTTGCAATATCTTTACAGACACAGATTCTAGGGCAAGAGACTAAGGATAAAATTAACAAACGGGACTACATCAAAATAAAAAGCTTCTGCACATCAAAAGAAACCATCAATAAAACAACAAGAAAGCCCACTGCATGGAAGAACATATTTGCCAATGTTATCTCTGATAAGGGTTTAATGTCCAACATTTACAGAGAACTCATACGACTTAACAAGAGAAAGATAAACAATCAAATTTTAAAAATGGGCAAAGAACCTAAGTAGACACTTTTTGAAAGAGGACATTCTGAAAGCCAAGAAACATATGAAAACATGCTCAAAGTCACTAATCATCTGAGAGATGCAAATCAAAACAATAATGAGGTATCATCTCACACCTGTCAGAATGGCTATCATCAACAAATCAACAAATGACGAGAATGGGGAGAAAAAGGAACCCTCTTGCACTGCTGGTGGGAATGTAGATTGGTACAGTACTGTGTAAAACAGTATGGCATTTCCTCAAAATGTTAAAAATCAAACTTCCATTTGACCTAGTAATCCCACTTCTAGGAATATATCCCAAAAACCAGAAACACCAATCAGAAAGGATTATGCACCCATGTGTTCATAGCACCACAATTTACAATAGCTAAGATTTGGAAACAGCCTAAGTGCCCATCAGCAGATGAGTGGATTAGAAAACTATGGTACATTTACACAATGGAATACCAGGCTGCTATAAAAAAGAGTTCTTACCATTGCAAGCATCATGGAGGGAACTGAAGAGCGTTATGTTGAGTGAAATAAGCCATTCAGTGAAAGGAAAAAGAGCACATGATCTCACTCATTTATGGATAATAAAGAACATTATAACCTGATGAACAAAAATATAGATACAGAGGCAGAGAAGCATATTACAGACTGTCAAATTACAGTGGGAATACTGGGGAGTGGTGGTGGGGGTGAGGTTAGAGATTAACAGGAGGACTTAAGCATAACCAATAGATGCAAGGCACTGGGGTTGGGGGTGGATGAGAGCATTTGCCTAGGGTAGGGGAGGCCAAGGGATGACCAATAGGGGAAAAAGAAGACATATGTACTACTATTTGTAATACTTTAAACAATAAAAGGAATTTAAAAAAAATGGTGAAGTAAATTATATATATATATATATATATATATATATATATATATATATGGAATATGGAATACTGGGGATTTTATAATTGCTTGAGCATGGGGAAGTGATGAGATGAGAATGGTAAACCTTGAATGTTAGGCTAAGGATGGGAAACATTAAAGATTTTCTGGCAGAGTAGTAAAAAGATTATATTGATTTATTAGAAAGATTATACCAAATGTGTTAGAATGTGACACCAGATATAGAAATACCTGATAGAATCCTATTTCTGAAGTTCCATTAAGAGCTGAAAAAAGCCAGAGGAAAAATTAAGAATATTTTGTAGGCATAATCAGATAGATTTGATGTTTGTATGATTCTGAAAGGTAATGTGGAGATAACTATGGGGTTTCTTGATGGACTCCTGCCAATGACTTTATATATTTTACTTAAGAATTGTCACAATGTAGTCAGGTAAATTTTATGCTTCAATTATGATTAAATTATGATTTAAACAAATAACGACTCTAATAGTCATAAAATTGTGATCTCAAATATACAACTACAGGGAGCAACACTACCAGACTGGCCTCAGCTCTTCTGCTTTGAAGTTAGTGAAACAAGCCATAGTGCCATCCAATGCAGTCCACCACCTCTGGCTGTGAGACTCTTTCCCTCCTCCACTATCCATTCAGAAGTCTTTAATTCACTAACAATTCATATCTTGGTGTTTTGTACCCAAGCATTGACACTTAAAGAGATAAAACACTTGATAATCATACCCTTTCCAGCATGGGCTTGCTTCACATTTTGTTTACAATTACAATGGGAGTTATCAGGAGGCACCTAAGTGAACCATTTGGGTTATATTTGTATAACCCAAACTCCCATAGTGTAAAATTAGTCTCATCTCCTATTGGATAGGTCAATGGTCAGCAAACCGTGGCTCACAAGCTACATGCGGCTCTTTGGCCCCTTGAGTGTTCTAACGCCACTTCTTCAAAATAGACTTGCCCAGGCCGAAAACTGACTTCTGCACATGAGCCACAAAGTTTCAATAGCACTGTATATGCATGCCCACACGTGGTATTTTTGTGGAAGAGCCACACTTAAGGGGCCAAAGAGCCACATGTGGCTCCCAAGCCGCAGTTTGCCAACCACTGTACTAGGTAAACTATTTTTGATAATATGGTGATTCCTGTTTTTGCCTGCTTTCCCTTGGGCATAGATTGCTTAATTTGTAATTAACTGTGAGTCTCGTTGTGTTCTTGGCAAGAGTTTGCCCCATTTAGTGATCCGGACTTATAGCTTCAGAAACCAGCATGTTAAAAAAGAGAATAACAAAATCTCCCAGAGAGTCATTGCAAAACAGAGACATTTCTGCTACTATATGTTGGTCCAATGTGTTTTCTTTTTGGGGGACACAGCACCATATAGAAATCTCTGATTTAGTAAATATTGCATCCTAACAGATGGTTCCCCATCCTTTCAAAGTGCTTTCTTTAAAAAATATATATTTTATTGATATTTTACAGAGAGGAAAAGAGAGATAGAGAGCTAGAAACGTCAATGAGAGAGAAACATCAACCAGCTGCCTCCTCATGCACAGCCCCCACCGTAGATGTGCCCACAACCAATGCACATGCCCTTGACCGGAATCGAACCTGGGACCCTTTAGTCCGAAGACCGACACTCTACCACTGAGCCAAACCGGTTTCGGCTCAAAGTGCTTTCTTTGAGCTGGTCTTTCAGTGGCATCTTTAGAAAGTTATGCCCACATTCCTGAGGTTGGCTGCCACTAAATGACATTATTGTTGGCAGAGTTAGAATTGGTCCTTGAATTTGGCTTAAAAAATTCAGAGCCAAGAACTCTAATTCAATAAGTTTATTTAGAAAGTCATAGAGGTAGAAGTGAGCCACTGGGTTGCATGGCCGCTGAAACAAGTTACAGAGGCAAAAGAAGTGCTCTAGGAGCTTAGGAGAAAAAATAGCCAATGCAATGTGCCTGAGGCAAAAAGAGGGGCAAAGGAGCAAAAGAGAAGGGGCATGCACAGGGTTCTTTCTTCTTAAGGGTTTTTACCTGTTTTCCAAAGGCAGAGACTGTAAGGGGTGTCTCAGGGAGGATCTCAATAGAACATTCATCAGGTTTCCAGGGATTACCCCCTCAGGGTCCTGGACTCTACTGATTATTTGGAGCTAGGCAGGGTGGTCATTAACATTGCATCTGATTCTAATGTCAGCCTCCCCTTCTATTTGTCTGGTTTTGCTGTTTTTCTGAGCCTGGAACTGAAACACAACTGAGACTTACATATTATTTCTAGTTCTACCAAAACTCTGTCTCTGTGGTCAACAGAACTGAGGCTTTGTTCCTAAGATTATTTGATGCAGGTCAAAACCTCATTGCCCTGAGAGGTTAATGCTTAAAGGGATTGTACGGAAGACATATGAAGCTCTTCTCCAGCCACATTGCTCCTCCTCTATGGGGGTCTAAACTGCATGCTTAATGGCATGCCAGGGGAGGAAAGTTCAAGGGGGGGGGGTGGCAAGGCCCTAAGCTCTAGTCTGTTGTTTTCTGTAGTTTTGTTTATTGCTAAGTGCCTAGACTTTCTGCCCTGCTAACATTCAGTACCTGGGCTATTGCTCCTGCTCTGCTTATGCCTGTGTAACTGCCTGCTCTATCAGCATGACACATGATATGACCACCGGCTTTTATTATCTGGACCTAATCCTACAACTCTTTTGCTGCCAAGTGGGTCCCGTGACAAGCTACTATGTGTGTGGCATTCCATGTTTATAGATTAGGTCGTCTGTAATACTGGATGTCTGGTGCTGATTGACAAAACGCACTGTCAAACTAATTACCTGTGCCTGTATGAACAACCACTGGACTAGGATAAAAATGACTCAATATAGTCAATTTACCTCCAAGTGGCCATTTGGTCTTTTCAAGGAATAGTGCCATATTGGTGACTAAGCATTTGGTCTCTGTTCTGGATATTCAGAATGAGCCAATATTAGATTGGCCTTGGTAAGTAGCCATCCCTATGGTTGGACCCATATGTAATCTCTGTCTCTGCCATCTGAGTCACTCTGTTCCTATGCACATTGTGCTAGTTTTGACAAAGCCTGGCTTATATCATCTGACTGAAAACATTGTCTACTTGATTGTTCAGTGTTTTTCTGTGGTGCATGGTTTCTGGCTGGTGTTAACATGTAATATAAAATCTTAATACTTGCCCAAACCGGTTTGGCTCAGTGGTAGAGCGTCGGTCTGCAGACTGAAAGGTCCCAGGTTCAATTCCGGCCAAGGGCATGTACATTGGTTGCGGGCACATCCCCGGTAGGGGGTGTGCAAGAGGCGGCTGGTCGATGTTTGTCTCTCATCGACGTTTCTAGCTCTCCATCTCTCTCCCTTCCTCTCTGTGAAATATCAATAAAATATATTTTAAAAAATCTTGACACTTGTGCACTCTGATATACATATTTACATCTCTCTACCCAAGACTCTTAAGACTGGCAGGTAGGACTAAGGCAGTAAGGAGTGACAGGATTCTTTACAAAAACTCATCTTATATTATGAATAAGTTGTTATTTATATTGTGACTGCCTAAGAAGAGTTTACCAAATAGCCTTGTGTATAGTCAAATACTAGGGACTTTGAAGGTGCTGGTTTAGAAACTGAATTAGGTTTTAGCATAAAGTTTATATAATCTGAAAAGGCTAAGAAAAAAAATAAATGTAAAATTAAATAAAAACATAAACATATAACATGAAAGAAAAAAAATCACATATCACTGGATCTTTGGAAATTCAAAAAATTTTCCTTAAAAAACAAATGTATGCAACTTACTAAAATTATTGAATAAAAAATTGTTGAAGGCAGCATATATATGGAGCATCTCTACCTTCTGCTTAATTTTCCTGTGAGTTCAAACTGCTTAAATAAAAATAAACTCTATTTAAAAAACAATGTTTTCTGATTACAAACTGCCTGTCCTCCCTAGAAAGGACATTATAATTTTCACCCACTTCAAGACTCTTAAAGTGCAAATCGATATGTGAAAGGTACCCAGGTTTAGGATTTATTAGCTTTGCTGTATCTACCCCCGAGCTGGTAAGAATGAGTAGCATACAACAGCTTGAGCATTCTCTCCTGGGGAAAACAGAATGGCATCTCACCCATCAGTTTCTAAAGAGAATTGCTCTTACGACTTACTTTCCTCTTTGGAGATTTTCCCCCCCAACTTTTACTTCCTTTATCCAGCCATCAAATTTGGAGGCCTTTAGGGTTTGGGCCTAGTCTTACTTCACTTCTCCAATCTCTTATTAGACACGTACATTGACATTTACTTTTTAGTTAGCTCTTATGTACAGATGACTCACAGATTTATAACTCCAGACCAGATGCCTCCTCTGAGCATCAGATCTGAATGTCCTTAGATATTATTGAAATGACTCAAAGTCACCCCAGGCCAACATGTTCAAAATTAAAAAATAATCCTTTTCACCCTTGCAGATCTAGTCATCTATAACATTGCCAATTTCAGATAATTTAATTTCCACTTTCAGTGAATCTGTTCAGTTACACAAGACAAATCTCACAGTCATTCTTGAATGCCTCTCTTTTTCACTATCTTTATCCAAACGAAAAGAAACTTTGCCAATGTGACTTCTTAACTATTTCTCTACTCTGTCCATCTCTCTCTAACTTTCCCACTACCACCTTAGTCTAGGCTGCCACTATGTAAATCCTAATACTCTCCATCGCAACCAGTGTACCTTCATCTATTCCAGCTCTATACATGGATGACAGAGTGATCATTTCAAAACACAGATCTGGTGAAATTATGTGCCTGGCTTAAGTCTGGTCAATATTTCCCTATTGCTCAAAGATAGAGAATAAGTTGTTGAGCAAGGCTTATATAGCTGGATGGTTTGGCCTTACTGCTCAAGCCTCATTTTACAATGTGCTCTTCTTTGCTTGGTCTACTTATGCTGCACTGTCTTTATCTGGGTTTGTTACAAACACTGTGTGTCTTTCATAAGTGCCAGAACACAGTTTCTTCTTTTCCCGGGTAACTTAAAATATATATATATATATATATATATATATATATATATAAATTTTATTGATTTTTTACAGAGAGGAAGGGAGAGGAATAGAGAATTAGAAACATCGATGAGAGAAAAACATCAATTAGCTGCCTCCTGCACCCCCCCACTGGGGATGTGCCAGCAGCCAAGGTAAGTGCCCTTAACCGGAATCAAACCCGGGACCCTTCAGTCCGCAGGCCAACACTCTATCCACTGAGCCAAACTGGTTAGGGTTTCCTGGGTAACTTTTAATCATTCTTATTACAGAGTGAGGCAAAAGTAGGTTTAGAGTTGTGATTATGTAAAACAGAATTTCTTCTTATATTATTTGTTAATTATTGTATTATTTTTTCATACAAACAACTGTGAACCTACTTTCACCTCACCTTGTATTCTAGTTCCAGTTCAATTGCTCTATCCTGAGGTAATCTTTACAGACCACCCTGAGTAGCTCATATTATTACATACTAATTATCATTATAGTGTTAGGAATTTTTACATATCATCATGGTTACATGCTCTTTTCCACTATATGACAAGCTCTATGGACAGTTTTTACCTCTTTCATTATTGAGCCTCTGGTACTCAGCATAGCCCTTGGCATCTGACACTGAATGCATATTTGCTAATGAATTAAGGAACATTGTAAGGTATTCTCTCTCTCTCTCTCTCTCTTTCTCTCTCTCTCTTTCTCTTCCTATTTATATATAGAGAGATATAAATTACAAGCAAGTGTATTTAAATGACTAGTGAGTTACTATCTTGTTTTTTTTTTTTAGTAAGTATTACTTTGAGGATAGTTTATTCAATTTCTAAAAATATTGTTTTCTCTGGTAGAATGGGACCTAAGGTCTAGCAAATGATGTTCATGTGTGTATGCACAGAGTGGAATGCAGGGAGTGTGCTGTGTGAGCTAAACGTGTTACCTACCAATTTCCCTAATGGTCGTATTTGATCATAGATGTTAGCTATCACTTTTGGTCATCTAGTTAAGTTTCTAAGTGTATTTGCTACACACACATCAAGTTGATTAGAGATGATTTGCTGATCTGTTTTACTTTAGGTAAATAGAAATCTAGTGTTCCAAAACATGCAATTGAATCAATTTGGCAGATTGCTAAAAGAATACTTAACACATGTTCTGCAACCCAAGGGTATCCCGTCTGAAGCTATAGCATCAGCCAAATTGAATTCTCAGTGAAAAGTGCAGGGGAAGTGGGTTCTTTATTGGCTAGATTGGTATTAAATGCAAGACTTACAGGGAAGTGAAGAATGAGACTAGAAATCAGCAAAAGAAAGAGAGTGGCTTCGTGGGTGTAACTGGACTGTAAATATAAGGCCTCAGCATCCCATCAACAGTCCTGCAGATATTATTTTTATCCCTTTTTTTTATAAATTAGGAAGCTGACATTCAGGAACTATCTCTAAAGAGGTGATATGTAGAGAATATTGGTGATACCTGACCCCTACAATTTATCTTATAGTCTCTAATATAACTTTCTGAAAGAAAGATTTCCTTTAACACTGAAACTATCGTAAGCACTATGCTAGAATTATCATTATTCATCTGCAAGTATCAGTTGAGTATAAATTATTTAAAGATTCATGTAATATCTTCCCCGTTTAACATTTTTCTCCCTAGTAGAAACATCCTAGCCTTAAAGGCTATTGAATGAATGTTCAGAAATTACTTCACCTGAAAAAAATTAGCTATGTTTCTGGCTTAAATCATATATCTTCTTTCACACCATATCTTTTAAAATATAGGTTTTATTATTATTTGGATGTGGTGAGGCCAACAGCTCAGGAGACATTGCCATTGAAAAGAATTTGTTCCAATTCCCAAGAAGAGGGGGCCACTTAGGGAACCGCCAAGGTCAGTGAGGAAGCTGAATGAGTGAGGGGACATGAAGGCAAGAAGTTTTATCGTGGATTTCACAGGGACCAAGGTAACACTGAAAAGTCCCAGAATATGCAGGTTTAGGGACTGGCTAGCTTGAATATATTTGGCAGGCTCTGAGGAACTTGGTACTCTGGTGATCAGGGCAGAGGGATAGTTCTGCTGAGTGGGAGCCCGGTGAGATCCCAGTAGAGATGGTGGATGGGGGCGGGGTGTCCCCAATTGGTTGGCTTGCATATGAAAGACATGCAGGCAGGAAAGCCCTTTACTATCTCTAAGAATTGACTAGCCCTGTGAGGCACTTCTTCTCAGAGTAAATAAGGTCCAAGGTGTCCAAACATCAGAATAAAACAAAATGCCTAATACACTGTGTCAAAGGAGTAATTCTTTAAGAAGAAGAAAAAGTCAGCACTGAATTTAAGCTATTGTTTTGTAAAGCAATGATAAGGTATTAGAGATCTCTCTTTTTACTGTCTTTTGAGAGTACCCAAACCAAATTTGAGTACTTTCAGGAAGTAATTTCTCCTTTCTTCTCTGCCTTTATAATGTTCATATATATATATATATATATATATATATATATATATATATAATAACAACATATTGCATCAACATCATAGTTTAGATGAAGTTTGTGTCTAGATAGGTAGCTCAATATTAACCTTGCCATAAGTAAAGAGGGGCTCAACAGAGGTTAGTGTTGGGGGAAGTTGGGATTGGGTAGCCTTCTAAGAAAGGATTGTGCTCCTTCTAAAGGAGTAGTGCTCTGTAACACTCTTGCCATGAGAATTTTCAATGTAACACACTAAGTAACTAAAAGATAAATTGCATTAGAGAACAAATCATTAATAAATATTTACATCAGTAGGTTATTTTCCCTGACTTTTGTTCTCAGTAAAAAAAAAATTATTATCACTAAGCAAACATGTTCATGCTTCACATGATCTGAGAGATGACTGAGCTCTGAAAATTTTAAGCAATGTTTTCCACTTTATAAAAAAACAAAAAAACAACAACACAAAAAAACCTCTCCTTTCTTTTGTCCTTTTGTACTCAGGTGATATAGGTATACACTGAATGGTCAGATTATTATGCGTTCAGAGACCATAATAATCTGGTTGATATATATATATATATATATATATATATATATATATATATATATATACACACACACACACACACACATATATATATAATAAAAATATTATGCATATATATATGCATAATAATCTGACTACTCAGTGTATATTCTATATAATAAAAGGATAATATGCAAATTGTCCCCTGGACCAGGAGTGTGACCAGCAGGCAAGCCAGCCAACCGCCCATGTCCTCTCCACCTGGCCAGGCTGGCCGGACCCCACCCATGCACGAATTTTATGCTACCCTGATTTGCTGACAATTTCTGATATTTTGAAAAATCCATTCCAGGTGGAAACTTGCAGGGAGGAATTTTAGACTGGCACAGTTGGAAATGTTTAAACACTCAACACAATGGAGTTCACAAGGGAAAATCTGACAAACCTTTCACGTTAGTGACAATATGAGGCTGTACTGAAATTACCAAATAGGCAGCAAGTGCCATAATAAAAGCAGTTTCTAAAAACTGTGGGAAGAAAGCCTGTAGCCACTCTTAGAGAATGATTTTTCTAATTGTGTATTCCTAACTCAAGGGAGTACCTGATGACAATAGCATTTTCCTCTATTGTAGTGTACCCATTTAGTTTTCAATGGCCATGTTAGGTTTACATTGAATTAAGGCCTTGGAATAGGGCAGTTTTATTTCCAAAGGAAAAATGTAACAAAAGAGCCACTCTCACCAATTTAGGCTCTATGTATTTGGTTCAGATGGCAGATGATGTTTGATTTGTTTTCACAGATAGCGCCTGAAAAGCATATCAAAGAATGACTTCCCATAATGAAATAAGAGGAAAGCAAAAAATGACCCCTTTTGTTATTTTTTCCATATAAGCAAGGATATTTCTGACAGGCATTAAAATAGCAAAGGTACCATTCCAAGCATTGTTGATGTGTTAAGTTGAAGGTAAGAGAACATACAGCCAGAAAAATCTTGTTTTAAAAATATTAAATCATCATACAAAAGGTGCAGAAACATCTAAACAAGATATAATGCATCCCAGATAGTTTTATTCATTATGCATTTAAAAATATATATATTTAATGAAAATATATATTTAATGAAAGATTACTATGTACCATATCAGAAGAGTAATGTCTCAGCTCCAGCAAATAGTCAGGGAAGAAAGGAATCCACTCTTGTTTTGGTTTTTGTTCAAGGAAGGCCCTCAGCAGATTGGATGATGCCCACCCTCATCCAGAAAGACCCTCACAGGCCCCATCAATTTGAACCTAAAATTAGCTATCATGATTGGCCTGGGGGGCAGCCAAGCATGGATTATTATAAAGCTCCCCTAGGAAATCTCATGATTTGCCAAATTTGGAATTCACCATTTTGAAACAATGATTCTCAAAGTGTGGTCCCTGCAGTTTCATCACCTGGGAACTTGTGAGAAATGAAAATACTACGGTCTCATTACAGACCTACTAAATCAGACTCTGGGGACAGGGCCAGTAATGTGTCTTTTATTAAACCTTCTAGATGGGGATGGAAGTTAAGTTGCATTTCTAATCAGTTCCCAGGTGATAATGCTGATTCTACCTACTTGCCCAAAGACAACACTTTGAGAACTATTGCTCCAAACCCAACTCCCATCTGATTCACTCATGATTTCTGCTCACACATAATACAATGGAATTTTCAGAAAAATAAAAATTAATAAGTGTTAGAATTGGCTAATTAGATAATCAATATTTTATTTTCAATGATATTCTCTTATCAGATGGTTTACTGTGGGGAGGAAAGGTCATTTTAGTTTGCAAATCAAGTTTAAAATTTTCCATTTATCTCCTATTATCACAGACATTTGACTTGGAATATGTTGGTTCAGTTGTTATTCTCTTGCTGGCAGGAATAAATATCCAGGTGTTAGAGTCACTGAAAATGCACCTGAGTCAGGGCCTACTTTTGTATGAGTCTTCAAGGTAACTTCAATCTTTTGCCAGATATGCCAACCACCTGTGCAATATTTTATCAAACTGCTGATCCTGCTGCAGACTATTAGGGCTATACATTCTCACTTCCCTATGGGATGAGAGAGAGCTTTTGGCATCACGACAGTCTGATATGGCCAAGTTAGAAAAAGGGAGTTGACTCCAGTCACAAACAATTTGTTTATTTCTATTGTCTCTATGACAAGAGCATTTGTTTTAGCACAACTTTATTATACCAGCGGGATATCCCTTTGTTCATGTGACACAATATCAGCTGTCTGGGGTAATGGACTCACACACAAATGTTTTATATTAATGTACCGTGATTATTTCCCTTTTTGTATTTCCCAGTGTCTGAGTGCTGGAGTACATGTCTGTGGAATTTGACAATACCTGTTTTGGCGCAGAAATGGTCATGTGATTTCCCATTTATCTTAAGAATAGGGAAGCTAAATATAGGCAAAAAGAGAATTAATAAAAGAGTTCTGAGATCAGTTTTAAAACAAGAGCAACTCCTAAGAGAATAGAAAATAAAAAAATAGTGAAATAAATAATCATAGAAATCAACAAGCTCAGGAATGCTGAAACATATCTCATCATCGGAATCACCCAGATGTAAAAAGAAAGATACAGGGGCCCATTCAGAAATTTTTCCATTGGGTGAGGCTAAAATAGGTTCTAAGTTATTCTGTTGACTTTGCTTTAAAATAAACATATGTTTTTCCTATCACATTAATTCTCTGAAAAATGTAATAATATTCCTGGTCAATAACAAAGTCATGTCGCCAAAACCGGTTTGGCTCAGTGGTAGAGCGTCGGTCTGCGGACTGAAAGGTCCCAGGTTTGATTCCGGTCAGGGGCATGTACATTGGTTGCGGGTGCAAGAGGCAGCTGGTTGATGTTTCTCTCTCATCGATGTTTCTAGCTCTCTATCTCTCTCCTTCCTCTCTGTAAAATATCAATAAAATATATTTTAAAAAAATAACAAAGTCATGTTTAAAAAATTCATATGAGTTGAGACATTGATTCTGTCTAAGCTGTAAGTAGCTATGTGTCTTGGGTTATGACTTAACCTCTTTTAAACGCAGTTTCTTCTCTGGTAAAATAGAAATAGTAATTCCATAGGATCTTAAGGATAAAGTGAATTAAAGGCTATCAAAATATTTTAAAAGCAATAAAATTATATATATATATTGAATAAATTTCATATTATATATATATATAATATGAAATTTATTAGTAGTATCATTGAATAATATTTACCAAACTTAAAAGATAGGGTTCACATTATTTATAGTATTGGGAGATATGAAAACAAATGTATTTTTGGAATCTTGATTTAGAGCAATGAACAAAGCAAACTTACATAAAATAAAAGACAAAGAACACACACATATTTGACTAGGAGGGGGTAGTACATAAATCTTATGTGATTGTTTATTAATTCAACAAATATTTCCATATTGAATTTCTATTATGTGCCAGGAATTTACTAAAATGACCAATTAGAAAAGCAAGGTTAATTTTGTTTTATTTTTAAAATGTATTTGTATTTATTTTAGAGTGGGAGGGAGAAAGAGAGAGAGAGAGAAAGATACATCAATGATGAAAGAAAATTATTGACCAGCTGCCTCCTGCATGCCCTATACTAGGGATTGAACCCGCAACCTGGGCATATGCTCTTGAACTGAATCGAACCTGGAACCTTTCTATCCACGGGTCAACTCCCTATTCACGGAGCTAAACCAGCTAGGGCCAAAGCAAGTTTTGAATTTTGCCATCCATTATCATAGGAGCAACTAAGAAAAAAAATAATTAAAGAACTCTGCTAATTTCATGCCCTTTAAACAAGAAATTCCAAATTGTTCAGCATGGCAAATATGAATCTCACAATTTGGACCCCTACCTCCCTTTCTCAGTCATGTATCACAAGCAGGAGCCAAGCTCAAGTCACACTGACTTTCAAACTTTTACTTGGTTAAGGCATCTTTTCAGGATTGTGATCATTTGCATAAAGACTGGTCCTATTTCTGGAAAACAAATTGCTGTTAATATCCCTAAAAAAGTACACGTGAAGCACTTGTTTTTAAGTTCATAGGAACAAAATTGTTTACCTGAAATGCAGCTGAAGTTTGAGGATCCTTCAGAGTAGCTCCACAAGCCTGCTAATTAACTTGGGAAACGAGTCAAAGCCAGGTCATGCTCACACTCAGCTCAAAGGCAAGCGTCTCTGGAAGACGTTTTTCAGGCAGACTTAGTGCACCCATAAGCCTCCATTAATACTGCTACTAGAGAAAATGCGATGGCATTTAGTATTGTCTGTATATAGTTCTCTTCTCTTTTAAGCATAATCTGAAAGTCAAGGCTCTCACATAATCATCTCTCTATCCTCGTGTTTATTGCCATTCCTAGCACATGGTAGGGGTTGAATAAATATGCCAGAATGCAAGAAAAAGGGAATAAGGGAAAGGAGAGGAAAAAGACATCTTAAATCCAATACCCTTTTATAACTCATATTGTGGCATTTGTAATAATCAACCAGGTGTTCCCATTGATGAGACTATGAATGTAAAGTATGTTTAGAAATAAATAGACCTTTCCTCAGATAATGAAAGGAGGAAAGGTAAAGCCAGGTGACACACCTGAGTTTGAGGTCAGCACAGAGAGTTCAAGCTCATTGGGCATGGTGCCACGGAGGAGCAAGGCAGTTGAGAGAGTTGGCTTCCAGGTGTGTTTGTGTTTATGCCAATTAGCATTAAGTGTGTTGACATTGCCCAGAAGAAATAGGCAGGGAGCAGTTTCCAAATGTGGTCCTGGGAATTCCTATGAGAAAACTGTGGGCACTGAACCCTGGTGATGATGGGTTGAAAATGCTTGTAGCTGCTTCAAGTTTCCTGGTTCAGAATAACTGAGAGTCTGTTTGGGGATTCAGAATCCTGAGGTGGTCCCCTACCAGAGTGTTTGTTTATGTTAAGGGGTTTGAATTGCTGAGCAGTTTCACGCTCTTTCCTACATGACTACTGTACCTACATCACATTGAGATTGTACTGAAAATTGAGTCTTTATAAAATCCTCAATGGTCTTCTCCCTTACATTCTAGAGATTTCTCATTATCTTGAAAAAAAACTTCAGTCCAGAGGTCCCTGCTTGCATGCTGGTAGTTGTGCTGATATTTGCCTACCATAGGGGAGTGAAGATGTATTATGCTTAGTAGTACTCATTTCTACTAGCAAAAACTTGCTGATTATAAGTAGATATTCAAAGCAAAACAAATACATTAGAGTTTCACGCAATAGTCATTATTTAAACAAGTATTTATTGATAATCTATTTTGGTCTTGGACACTGTTCTGTACCCTTGAGTGTCGCTGTGAGCAAAATAGGTATGTTACTTACCAAGTTTACATAGTAGTAGTATCCTAATAAGATCATAAATAAATAATTATAAACATATAAAAAGTACCTTCATACCCAATGACTTAGCAGGCAACTTTTGATTGGATAGTCGGTGCCTCTGAAAAAAAAGGTAAAGAGATGTTTTTACTCAGGCCGAAAATGAGAAGGTGTTATGTATACAAAGCTAGAAAGAGAGAGTTCCAGATGGAGGGGGCATGAAATGCAAAACTCAAAGACAGTAGCAAGTCCTGACTGATCAGAGAATAGAAAATTAACCAGTGAGGTAGGTACAAAAGGTACAAGAGAAGGTAACCAGCACTTATGTAAATAGTGGTAGAAACAATTTTATGTTCCAAGGAGAACTTTTGGATTTTAAACAGACTAAATCTAGGGAAGAATTTATGTTAATGATTTTAAATTTGGCTGAGATGAAGAATAATAATTTTTTAAAATAGTAATTGTTTCTTAGAGGAAACAGGAGAGTCTCACTATGGAGGAATATTGAGTTGCACCTTGAAGACAGTGTTAAGGGGTCAGTAGGTGAATAAAAAGGGGGAAAGTTTGTATGACTTTGGAGAAATGTGTATGCAAAGCCACAGAAGCATGTAGGTGTCTGGATGTTTAATACGGATTTAAGTATATGCCTGAAGTGGCCTGCAAAAATAATGTGTGTTTAGGTAAAAATAAATGGCTCATAAATATTTAGTCCTGCCGAAACCGATTTGGCTCAGTGGATAGAGCGTTGGCCTGCTGACTGAAAGGTTCCAGGTTCAATTCATGTACCTTGGTTATGGGCACATCCCCGTTGGGGTTGTGTGCAAGAGGCAGCTGATCGATGTTTCTCTCTCATCGATGTTTCTAACTCTCTATTTCTCTAATTCTCCCTTCCTCTCTGTAAACAAATCAATAAAATACATTTTTTAAAAAAGAATTAAATTGGGAATGCTACCCAACTTTAAAAAATAAAAACATTGAGTCTTTATAATATGCCAGACATTAGGTTTAACCATTTACTTTTGTTATGGCAAGCCCACTGTATTTCCTCTGCACATTTATATTCCCATTCCTGAATATTTCACATCTCATGCCTAAGACTTTTAACATGTCCTTTCTCTTCTGGCCCATAACTGAGGATGTGTTCTTTATATTGATAAGAAAATGGAAGCAATGAGAAGCAAAATTCCACTTTCCTTTCAGTTAAGCCCCCACATTCTTCCCTCCTGATACTTACTATGGATGACTTGTGGATTCATATTCCAGTCTAATAGTGCCCTTTGCATTTGTGCCCGGGATCCCATCACCTTTTGTTTTCACAAATTTGCTTCAGACGTAATTTCTTCATTTAATTAATTATGTTATTTCTTTTCTATTCTATCGTTTCATTCATTTTAAAACCATGGCATAATATCTTTAATTTCAGAAACAAAAACTTTTTATGTCTACTTCCTTTCAAGATTATATTACATTTCTCTACTTCCCTTTGGAACAAAACTTATGAAAGGTGAGTTCAATATTTATAGTTTCATTTTGTCTTGCAACCACATCAATCAGGCCTTTATCACCATTCCACAGAAACCATCCAAGGTCACTCATAGTTTCTGTGTGACAAAAAAGCTCATTATCAATTCTCTTACTCAACCTTTCCATTACACTTAACACAGTGGGTAACTCTTTGAAGCTTTTTGTTCCATTGGCTTCTCTAAGTCTCCACCTTCATCTAATTTTCCTCAAATCTCATTGGTCACTGCTTTGAACTTTCTGAACTTAGAGCCTCATGATTTCTCCAACTCTTGCCTTATTCCAAGTTTCAGTCTGGGACATTTGGCCTTCTAAATCTATATTCACCCTTAGACAATATTACATTTCTCATGATTTAAATGCTATAAAAATTCCAAATTTACATATCAAGGCCCCTCCATATCCTGCTACCCATATATCTTAACGTCTTAGGAATATCCACCATCATTTATTTTAATTATATAACTGTTATCATAAATGTAATTATTTCTACTTTTAAATTGATTTAAAACCCATCACACTCCCAGTATTTCACAAGTGAAAATGATCATACCCTTTACATTATTTTCACAATTGTACTAAAATATTATTTGTATTAATCATGCATCTTTGCTCATAATTACATTATGAAGTTTTACAAGGGCTATGTGGAAGATATAGCAGTGTGATGCTTTTATAGTTAGATAACTATATACTTATGTATGATTACATATTAAAATTTTCTTAGTTTTAAGTGATAAATGAGAGTCAGACATTTTCTCAAAAGTTAAAAAACTGTATATGGCTCAGAAATTGTACTCTTAATTAATTTTATACCCAAGAGAAAAGAAAACATGTGTAAATACAAAAATCTGTATATATATATTTATAAAGGCAGTATTCATAAAAGTCAAAGGTGTTAAAGAGAATGTCCATCAACTGATGAAAGGATATACTAATGACATAACCATATAGTGAATACTACTTAGCAATAAAAATAATGAAGTTTTGATTCATGCTTCTGTATGAATAAACCTTGAAATATTTTTAAGCAAAAGAAGGTAATTTTTAGATTCCTTCTGATTAAACCAGAAGTTAAGTAAGGTATAGCCTCAAAGATTAAACAAATAGAGACAAAATAAAAACACATTTTTATTATAGTATAGGTCATATAATCTATGATTCAGAATATCCAGATATCCTGAGTTGCCAAATTTATATAAACAAGAAGTATATTAGTGGTTGCTGAGAGTCATCTTGGAAGGATGAAAATGACTGATAATGAATAAAAATTTATTTTGGCAGTGATGATGATATTTTAAAATTATATTTACATAGTCTGAATAGTCAAAAACCTCTTAAATGTTTACTTTAATTAGGCAATTTGAAATCTCAATAAAGTTTTTTGTGTGTCTTTTATTTTTTTATTATTTAAAAAAACATATATTTTATTGATTTTTCCACAGAGAGGAAGGGAGAGGAATAGAGAGCTAGAAACGTCGATGAGAGAGAAACATCAACCAGCTGCCTCCTGCACACCCCCTACTGGGGATGTGCCCGCAACTGATGTACATGCCCTTGATCGGAATTGAACCTGGGACCTTTCAGTCCCCAGACCGACGCTCTATCCACTGAGCCAAACCCGTTTTGGCTTGTGTGTCTTTTAAATAAAGGTTTAAACATTTATTTTCTGTCTGGACATGTAATATACTAAAAAGACAAAAGCCATATAAATAAAATATCTACAGTTTTAAATAATTTTAAAAATCTTTATTGTTCAGCTTATTACAGATGTTTCTCTTCCCCTCCCCCCCATAGCTCCCTTCCACCCAGTTCCCACCCCACTTCAGGCCTTCTCTACCATCCCACTGACCTCATCCATAGGTGTAAGCTCTTTGTCCAATCCCTTCCCACACCCCCACCCCCACAACCCCTTTCCCCTGAGAATTGTCAGTCTGCTCCCTTTCCATGACCCTGATTCTATTACATTCACCAGTCTGTTCTGTTCATCAGGTTTTTTATTCATTTGCTTTTTAGGTTCACTTGTTGATATATATGCATTTGTTGTCACTTTGTTGTTCATAATTTTTTATCTTTACTTTTTTCTTCTTCTTCCTCTTCTTAAAGAATACCCTTCAGCATTTTATATAATACTGGTTTGGTGGTGACGAACTCCTTTAGCTTTTTCTTGTCTGTGAAGCACTTTATATGACCTTCAGTTCTAAATGATAGAGTAATCTTGGTTGTAGGTTCTTGCTATTCATCACTGTGAATATTTCTTGCCACTCCCTTCTGGCCTGTTTAGTTTCTGTTGAGAAATCAGCTGATAGTCATATGGGTACTCCCTTCTAGGTAACTAACAGTTTTTCTCTCGCTGCTTTTAAGATTCTGTCTTTGTCTTTTGCCTTTGGCATTTTAATTATGATGTGTCTTGTTGTAGTCCTCTTTGGATTCCACTTGTTTGGGGTTCTCTGCATTTGCTGGATTTGTAAGTCTATTTCTTTCACCAGGTAGGGGAAGTGTTCTGTCATTATTTCTTTTAATAGGTTTTCAATATTTTATTCTCTCTCTTCTAGCACCCCCATAATTCAGATGGTGGTACACTTAAAATTGTCCCAGAGGCTCTTTACACTCTCTTCATATTTTTTAATGTTTTTTCTTTCGTTTTTCTTTTCCAGTCAGGTGTTTTTTTGCTTCTTCATATTTCAAATCTTTGACTTGATTCTTGGGATCCTCCAGTCTGCTGTTGGATTTCTGTATATTTTTCTTTATTTCAGTCAGTGTATACTTAATTTCTGATTGGTCCTTTTTAATATCCTTGAGTGTCTCATTACATTTCTTGGAGATTTCTAGAAGATTTTTGAGTAACCTTATAATTGTGATTTTGAACTCTATATCCAGTATTTTGATTTCATCCATTTCTTTCATTTGTGACTTATTTCTTTTTTTAAAATATATTTTATTGATTTTACACAGAGATGAATTGAGAGGGATAGAGAGTTAGAAACGTCGATGAGAGAGATACATCGACCAGCCGCCTCTTGTGCAATACCCACTGGGAATGTGCCCGCAACCAAGGTACGTGCCCTTGACTGGAATAGAACCCAGAACCTTTCGGTCCGCAGGCCGACACTCTATCCATTGAGCCAAACAGGTTTTGGCATGTGACTTATTTCTTTGTCTTCACATTTTGGCTGCTTCCCTGTGTTTGTGTCTATGTACTGGGCAGCTGCTAAGTCTCCTTGAATTGATAGAGTGGCCTTGTGTGGAACTTGTCCTATATGGCCTAGTGGCTCAGCCTCCCCAATCACCTGAGGTGGAAGCTCTTGGTGTCCCCCTTTGTGAGCTATGTGCGCAGTCTTGTTGTAGTTAACCCTTGATTATTGTTGGTATCACTAGGAGGACCTGACCTCCAGGCCAATTGGCTGTGATGACCACCTGTGTCTTCACTGAAAGATCTGTTGTGCAGGAGACACCCTTATGGAGCAGGACTTGCTTCAATGGGGCTTTGGTGTTCACTGAGTCTGGCCCTTAAGTGTGTCCCTTATGGATGTGAAGAGTTGTAATCCAGTATGATCTCACTCTGACCATTGGATCTCCAAGGAGGTGCAAGGTCAGCAGCCACATCTTCAGGTTACTCCTATTTATTTAGGATTTGAAAGTGTCCAGACTAAGCTCAGCTGTGAAGCAAGGCAGGCTGCTGCTGCTGGGCCTTAGGCCTTCTTTTGGAAGCTCTGGAAGCAGCTCTAGTTTGACAGGTTTTAGGTGGAGAATGAACAGACCATTCATATGCAAAAGCCAATGCACACAGCTTGGGTGGGGTTGTAAATTGGGTGGGGCGGGGTCTCTGGGAGTCACCAGGGCTAAGCAAACAGCAATGGCTGCCAGTCATCCCTGTACCAGACAGGTCTCCAGGTCTCCACGTCCTGTACCCCTTTGCAGGAATGATCACTTCGGGCACGTCTGAGAGAAAGCCACCCTAATGTTCCTGTCCTGATTCCAGAGAGTCCAGTTTCTCCTCATATGTGTCTGGGTCCCCCAGAGTCTTGTCCAGAACTGGAGTTCAGAGCAATCGGGAGCTAGTATCTTCCTCCCAATTCAAAGAGCAGCACTTCCAGGTGCCAGCACTTTCAGGCCTCCTCCCCTCTTAGAAGTCTCAATGTGCTTTCTTCACCTTTCTACTTGTGGATCTTCCACTCAGCTTTCCTGAGGTTCTGGGTGGTAGTTGTTCTGCCTTTTAGTTGTAATTTTGGTGTGGTTGTGAGAGGCAGCAAGTATAGGTGTTTACCTATGCTGCCATCTTGGTTCTACAGTTCTAAATAATTTTTAAGAGTTTAATTTTAAAAGTTTGATAACTGTTGTCCTAATATAAACAAGAATCTCTTAATTGGTTTTTAATGTTTTTATTCTAACTCATGAAAATTCTACTTTCATAAATTATTAACCAAAGAAATACTTACAAAATATGACGATCATATCACTCTGCTTTTTTAAAAAAAAACTTGCAGAAACATTTGTGAGTTGAAACAAATCATACAGTATTCATTGTGACCTATAAATCCTGCCTGTTCCCTTTCCTATTATCTTCTCAGTCTTATCTTTATCAATATTTTACTGTATCACAAAAATATCAAGCATGATCTCACCATGAGACCTTTATTTTTTTTTCTTTTCCTGGTTCCACTGGAGATCTTTACCTGAGTTGTCTTCTTATTTATTCATACCACTGCCCAAATGCCACTTCTTCATTGTCCTCTCCTGCTACCTCTATCCCAGGTAGCACCTTCTACCTCTCTAGCATCCTCCGTTTCTATGTATATCCTTTCTCTGTACTTTTGAAAGGCCCATGTGCACAGCAGGTCATAATTACCAGAGAAATTAATTCCCCACCTCACCATCAGCATCCCCCAACCAGTGACTGATGGGAATTGAGCCATATGTAGGTTTGTTCTTGAGGCATAATGTCCTTCACTGACAGCTAAAGTTTCCCAGGAGGCTTAAGCTCTAGCTATCTACTGTGGAAACTTACATGACAACACACATGTTATTACCTGATTTTCACTTGCAGTCTCATTTCTCTACTTGTTTAAAAGTATTTTCTGGTATTGCTTCCTTTATGTACTACTTACTTTCAAATATTAGTCAGTTATAACTACCAGACCTTATATTATATTATGTTTAGTGTATTTTTTATATGTACTGCTCTATTTTCTTTCATTCACTAAAATGTAAATGCTAAAAAGTAAGAATCTTGTTTTGCTCACTGTGCCCATAGTGCCTCAACCAATTCCTTGTACACAGTTGGCACTCAATAAATATTCATTGAATGCAAGAATGCATGATAGTAATATATATTTCTTATAATAATCCTGTGATGTGGATGCTATTCTTGTTATTTTTATATTGCATACAATGAAAACAAGACTTCAAAAGGTTGACTAAATTGCCCAGGCTGGACAGTATATGGAGAGGCACGTCTCCAACCTACCTGTCTAATATCAAAGCCCAGACTTTAAACAACATTCATAAGTCTAAACTCAGCTTTGAGATCTAAGCTAAATGGTCTGAACATAAATAGCAGCAAGTAGTCTTATAGTGAACAGCTCAGTATTCTTAGATTAAACTAGAGGTTAAGTAAGGGAAAGCTTCAAAGTTTAGGCAAATATAGAGACAAAATAAAAACAAATTAGTATAGATTCTTCTGAAGTTCTAAGTCCTTCCCTTCTAAATTTTGTTTGTGTTTGGATTAACTGATTCTCATTCTCATGGACAATTATTGTGGTCGCTTGTGCCAAAAGTAAACTTTACACACCCTTTGATTCTCTACTTTCCTTAGTTCAGGATTAAGCACTCACAATGTGTCAAGCTACTGCCTTGCTCTAACTTTAGGCTTTAAATTCCACAGTAAATCTATGGTCTCCTAGATCTTGGTTCTTTCCCCAAAGTCCAGGAGAGCTTATTCAGAAGAGTAGCCAACACTATCCCAAAAATGTGGCCAATTAATATAATTACTCAAATGTAATGATCTTTGATATTTTTGCTACTCAGTTATCAAATACACACTGACAGTGTTCTAAAACATCAAAAAAGAAAGAAAAGAGAGAGAGAGACAGAGAAATTATGGGTGCCTAATTATGCTTTCTGCTTGTTTCTTCTTTATTTTCTTCAAGTCTTATTGGGCAATTAATGAACTCATTTGGCAAATGGAACAGAGTGAGGCATTAGAAGCCTTCCAAAAGAAATTATTTTATTAATTGCAACTATGTCTACAAACAAGGAAATATACAAATGTTTCTTCACTAAATTAATTGGGAATTTGTGACCTTTTTTCACAAATTATTTTAGAATAGAACAAAATATAGTTTTCCTGTCATAGAGTATCGAAAGAAGAATGAAGGAGACTTATCATGAAAGTTTAAGACAAAGTAAGGTTTCAATATTTAAGAAGATAGCAATAGGAACAAGTGGAATAAGTCGTTGAATTGGATAAAGGGACAGCAAAGACAGTTACATAAGTCAATGTTTTTGCCAGATAATTGTTATTTCAATGTTTATAGAGTCTAGAATTTGCAAACTTATCAAAGGAAAGTCTCACTGAAAGAACATTTTTACACAAAACAAAAAAGCAAGGGAACTTGATATAAAACTTGATTTGACTTTCTGGTCTATTATGATCTCCAAGTTTGTGAAAATATCTGCATTGCCAGTGATACAATTAGTTTCCTGAAGTGTCCAAAGATATCACTTAGGAGTTGAGTTAAGGTTCTTTAAAATACAATCCTAAGATTCATTTACCATTATATTTCCAGCAATTAGAAGAGCTGGGTGATTGAATAATTGCAGATGTTAACATAATAAACCTATTTTATCAATCTATGTATCATTCTATCTAATTCACACTGTTATTTCTATACCAGTCCTTATCTAAAGGGATATTGACAAAATAATATTTTAATTCATTAATGTAATTAAAAATCCAAGTAACTTACCTGGTTAATGACTCTTATTTTGTTCAAAATTTTACTGCCATGGCCATTATGAATATACTATATGATAGTGAAAGAAGGGAAATGTAGGTCTGATGACACCAAGTACAGATGTTGCTACATAAGAGAACTAGAAATGACCATGCTGGGTTGCAGAAAATATTTCAAGACTCCCCTTATGAAAAAGGCAACAGGTTTTATGGAAGAATGCAAGTATGGGACTAATAAAGTATTTATTCCTTTTCTTTTCCCAACAAAGAACTTCTCACCTTGAAGGGATTTGGGTCATGCTTAAAAATGAAGAAACTGACAGAGAATAACTAATGGTTTGTAGAGGTTATCACAGATCAGTTTTTTTTTTTTAAATTTCTTTCACTCCCTTGGAGAGCAACAGAAAGCATTGTGTCATTTTTTGATAGTTGGTCGCTTCATGGGTAGTATCATGACACTGCATATTCTGGCCAAAATCCCCCATGGTGAACTCAGCAGGAAATTTTAGTGTGATGTGAATCAATGGCTGCTAGAGGACAAAGAGAATATAAAAGCAGAAACTGTATGTATCTCCAGAACAAAAATGGTAATAAATATATATCTATAATAATAAAAGAGAAAGATGCTAATTGACTGTACCTCTGCTCCATCCACAGCCAGTGGTATGCAAACTAACCCAACAAAGATGACAGGTAAATTTGCATACACAGGTGGCATAGGCAGCGCCCAATGCCATTGGCCAGATCCAAGCCACAATCAGGGACCCGGGCAGGTGGCAGGGGCAGTGCCAAGGCCGGCCCATAGGATCCAGCAGAGTGAGAAAGCTGGCAGCTTAGAAGGCATTGCTCCCTCTGGAGCCCCTGCTTCCTCATCCCAGCTGTGTAAACTTGACAACAGGTGGGAGGAAGCCCCACTCCCACAGAATTATCTGTTGGTCATACATCTATCAAAGTTTTGACAGCCAGGACTCTCAGTCACCTGTATCTCAGACCATGGCAGTAGAGAGGTGGGACTATGTCCAAAGAAAAACTGTTGCTACAACATTGCTCTGCAGCACAAAATGCCAACATTATCAACAGAAAATGTCTAAAGACCAACATGCTTTTGAAGTTGAAAGAAGGCGGTGGCAAAGATAGAATATGTCTAGAGAACAGTCATCAACATGTACTGGCAATACTGGTAGGAACTGCCTTCTCATCGAAAATGGAGTACATGAGGATGCAATTCTCAAACATAGTTGTGGTGGAATGACTGTTAGATGAGAATACTCAACAATAATACTAGACAAAATGTGAGGACATGAGTCACACAAATGCAGTATTATGGATTTCACTCTCTGTGAGGGACACATTCAATCCTATTTTAAATGCAGGAAAATTAACTCAACAGTTTATTGTGGATTCATATTAAAAATGGAGGCAAATCAGATAAATTTCATTAAAGCAAACCAATCTAAGTTGAGAGTTGAAAAATATAGTAGTTTCGTGGATTATGTCAAATCTAGATCTGAAAATGACAATGTGCCAAATCATAAAATGATAATATTTCCATCATTATTTGAGTGTAGTCCCAGAAATATGCAGTAGCGATATCAGGATGTTATGGCAATTGTAACGAAGTATGACAAGCCCAATTTATTTATAACCATGACATGCAACCCCAAATGGGCAGATATTACAAACAATTTACAACGCTGGCAAAAAGTTGAAAATGGACCTGTCTTGGTAGCCAGAATTTTTAATATTAAGCTGAACGCTCTTTTAAATGATGTATGCAGCCGAAACCAGTTTGGCTCAGTGGATAGAGCATCAGCCTGCAGACTGAAAGGTCCCAGGTTCCATTCTGGTCAAGGGCATGTACCTTGGTTGCAGGCACATCCCCAGTAGGAGGTATGCAGGAGGCAGCAGATTGATGTTTCTCTCTCATTGATGTTTTAACTCTCTATCTCTCTCCCTTCCTCCCTTCCTCCAAATAAATAAATGATGTATTCAAATTCCATTTATTTGGCAAAATAATAGCTAAGATTCATGTAATTGAATTTCAGAAACAAGGATTGCCTCATGCTCACATATTATTGATATTAGATAGTGAGTCCAAATTACGTTCCGAAGATGACATATAGTTAAGACAGAAATTCTGGATGAGGACCAGTGTCCTTGACTTTTTCAAATTGTAAAATCAATATGGCACATGGACCATGTGAAATACAAAATCCAAATAGTTCATGTATGGAAAATGGAAAATGTTCAAAGGGAAATCCAAAAGAATTTCAAAATGTGACGATTAGAAATATTGATGGATATCCCAAATACAAATGAAGATCTGGTAGTAAGATTTCTATTGGAAATAAAATTGTTGATAATACTTGGATTGTCCCTTATAACCTGTGTTTGTGCCTCAAATATGACTGTCATATAAATGTTGAAGTCTGTACATCAATATAAATTTTGAAGTCTGTGCAAAAGCAGGAACGGGGCAGAGATGCCTTCTTTTCTTTCTGTCCTTACTAAAGGAGTTATTGTACTGAAATATCCAGAGCTCAGGAAGATCTTCACATTTGTGGCTCGAGAGTTTAGGCTTGAAATCCTTTCATTATATGAGATAAATAAGATTTTATTGAGCCACTAGGGAGTTACAAGTTCTCTGAGCCAGACAAGAATGTTGGACTGTAAGAGGTTGTGTATTATAATTTAGCTACATAATGAGCATGATCTGACAGGCTCAGAAATGATAACAAAGGTGATACTAGATAATTATAATTATAAAGATAATCTATAATATTGAGGTTATTCTTTTTTTCATACCATGAATGACCCTTGTTATCTGATATCATATTTTTATATGATGGGAGAACAGATGAAACTTTTCATGCTTTTGAAAAGAAAATGTTAGCTTCAATACTTTTGAACCATGACACAATTTTTATTTAGTTGATAATTTATTTTTTGAAGCAGAATGAAATAATGTACTAGGGTGATATGTGGTCAGATCTGTATTCTCACGTTGATGAGTAGAGAACTATGCTTGAAATGTTAAGCCATTGTACTTGAAATGTTTTTAAAACACATGCAATGAAAGCTCAGAGAAGTGTAGGCATTTCTGATTTTAATTTTATAAATGTGATGGAGTTGCTATGCATACATTAACTTGTTTCTCCATTCACTCCTCCCAGTCTTACTTTCTCTCTCCAGAACTTACTGCCTTTCCACACATCCATGTTTCCTCATTGGTCATTAAACTTTTACTTAAAAAGCACACTCAGTTTAACTTTGCCATTAATATTTAACAAATACAGAATTAATGTTTAACAAAATGGATATATTTTAATTTCTAAAAGGCATTTCTTAGTGGCCCTGATCTGATCACACCTCTCTTAAACTAGTCAGAAACAATGTTTAGCCACAGTTTCCTCAACATTTTCAAGGATACAAATTCTTCTTTTCTTTTTCTTTTTTTTTTAACTGTGTCACTTGACTTTTTCAATGCTATATCTGTTCTGAAAAGACCTGGTGGGGTCTGCAATAACTTCACCGACTTGAAATGCCCAAACAATGCATAGAAAAGCTCTTTATACTGCAATCTAATGAAAAACTGTTTTTAATTTGAAGACTACATTGTGTCTAAATCTCCAACATAAAGGTCATTTGTGTATGGTTATTTAAAAGCAAGGCTAGGTGACGCAGATTAATTTCATGACAAGCAACAACACTAATTATAGCTTTCCGTTCATTTATTCTGATGTATAAATACAAGGTCTGACACCATCTAAGAAGTTCCTGGGACTTTTCCTTCTCTAGATGAAAGGTGTTATCTAAACCCTTTAGAGTGCTTGGCTATAATTACAGAGTTTGTTTGCTGGGGAAATAATTGCATGTCTTGTTGCCTGATCCACTCACAATAAGAAAAAGGTAGACCTTAATCTTGCTAAATCACTCACCTGTTCAAATTAGAGTATGACCAAAGGTAGAGACTTGAAGCCAAAGCCAGAAAACTTGACATGGTGCCACCACCCTGGCATCATCTTTTACTGAAGACAAGACCCCACAATGTCTTTCAGTGACTATGACAGATGCATTCACCTGAAGCTATCATCCAGCTGAATTCAGAACACTTGTCAGGAGCTAGACATTTTTATACGATGTGATCATCAGAAAGACAAACAAGCGTACTAGGCAACTCTGTCCAAGGGCAATAAGAATGAATCTTACTCCTACTGATCTGTGTGGGATTGGAACATGAACTACATTATAGGTTGGACATCTGTTCTCCATGAAACTGTGGATAGTTGTTTTGAGATTACGCATTAAAGACAGAGTTAAGAATTTTTCCTCATAGAAATGCATTTAAAATATTTTATTGATTTTTTACAGAGAGGAGGGGGAGAGATAGAGAGCTAGAAATGTCGATGAGAGAAACATTGACCAGCTGCCTCCTGCACACCCCCCACCAGGGATGTGCCTGCAACCAATGTACATGCCCTTGACCAGAATGGGACCCTTCAGTCCGCAGACCAACGCTCTACCACTGAGCCAATCCGGTTTCGGCAAAAATGCATTTTTGATTGTCTATTTTGTTCTTTAAACCTTCTATAGCATTTCTCTCTTCTCTCTCTCTCTCTCTCTCTCTCTCTCTCTCTCTCTCTCTCTCTCTCCTCTCAACTGACCGAGTTTTCTTTGGAATGCAATGGGAAAACTTACTGACAAAAGAAAGGTTTTGGTAAGAAAAGAAGCTATTCAGCAAGAGATGGGAAAGCTTCACTGTGGTAGGGAGTGTGGGCTTTTGAGCAGTAACCTGTTCTCCTTATTGCAACCTCTTTACCGACGGTTTTGGGGTGTGCCTTCTAGGGGAATGATTTTCCTCCCTGACGGTTATGTGGGAAAAAGAGACTCTTTGTTTGTTGTTCTGCTCTGTTTGAACTACAGTAATATGAAAAGCAAGTCCCTGCCAAATCTCTGTGAGAGAGTTGGGGGTAGATTGGAAACAGGTTGGAAGCGGGAGGGTAGAGGGAGGAGGTAGAAGCTGATAGGTAAGCTTGTGTGTTTCAGACCCAACAGCAGGTTTTGCGAGTTCTGACACCGGTAATGAGTTTGTTCTTTGTAAGAAGTCTGGGCCTCTGTGTGGATAAAACAAACATTTTTAAATTGAAACTCATAAAGGAATGAAAGAGTCAAAACATTCTTATTTATTCTCTCTGCGAGGGGTAGGTGGAAGGCGTTGGTGTCTGACAGGTGCAGCTTATGAGTAACCTGGACGGCAGCCAGAAGGTCTTGCAAGAACAGACCTAGAAGACCACACCTGTTGATTAAAAACACTGCCCTCTAACACCACAGGCAAAATTGTGTGAAATGCCACCTCTAGTTCCCACTTTCCACATTGGCTGATTCTCATTAAATGAAAGTTAATACTAAGATTGCAGTTCTAAATTCTGGAGTGTTTGGATGGACACAGAATGTACCAAATTTCATTTGCTAAGAGCATGACCTTGCCTGGGATGGAAAGGTTCATTTTTCATTTTCATCCTACTGTTGCTGAAGAATGCCTTTAGATGTCCTGTAGTGTCCTTTGCAGGACATTTAGTTAATCTACTTGCTTCCTAGACATGGATTTGTTTGTTCAGCATGGCTTTCTACAGCTAAAAGCATTATGAAAGTCTACTAGAGGTGAAAATCATGTCAGATGCCTAAAGGGTGAATGAAATAAGGCTTCAGAGGAGGTTCTTAGGGAAAATTGTCTCAACATCTGATGTGAAGTGGAAGATAGAAAGGGCCTCTAGACTAGAGAACAGTTGCCTGGATTGAAAAATAAAGAACAAGAGAAGCTATCTGATAGGGGAGGAGCAGGAAGAGGGAAGGGGAGAATCTGTGTGATGATTTCAGAACAGTCTGCTGGCAAGAACATTTATTGGTAACCCTTGATTAAACAAAATTTGAGCTCATGACCTATATGCAGACACCTCTCTGATTTTTGTTCAATTCCTTACATTCATTCTGGTTTCCTTCTCTTTCTTTGAATTGTTGTGTATATCAGTTTAAAAAGCTATATATCTAAATTACTATGTGTGAAGATTAAGATGGAAAAGAACATAATCAGATCATCTCTCACATCTTTGAAAGTACTGGTCTGTGAACTTTGTCCCCTCCTCTCCAGTGGTACTAGAAGTTATAGGTTTGAGATCATGCATGTTTTTTTTCTGAGAATTAAACCCACATTACCGGGTTTGTTTTGCAGTTTATCTCCCTCCCAGATTCTGGGAGAGGCATATTGTTCTGTCCATGTCACTATTTCTCTATGTTAGCACTAGAACATCAACTACTGTGACCAGCATGGGGAATACTGGCTTCTCACTTGGTAAATAAAATGCCTTAGACTGAAGAATGAATAATTTGAAACAGTGGAGTCTTGGCCAAATCTATCCTAAATGTCAATGAATATATATAGAATATTAATTATTCCCTCCCTCCTCACTGCCTTTCTCTTCTATATCTAACCCCCAGGTCCATACACGTGAAGAATAAGGATTTGATTTAATGTACTTGATGAGAGGGTGATTAACTAAATTTCTCCCCTCCCCAGTGGGAAAAACAGGGTAAGCCATTATTACATACAAAGCAGCTGCTAAGAAAGTTGAGAGAGGCAATAAAATCTAGATTATCTGTCTTCTGTAATTAATTTTCTTTACTTTCATTCTTTTTTTCTCCAGGCCCATCCCAGATGACTCCTAAGTTCCCATGAGCATATTTTATACACCATCCTGAACAGTAGTCCCAAGGTGAGCAGAGGCAGTAATTAGGAATCTTTAACTCAAGGGATTATATTATGTCCTCCTTAAGGAAAATTTGAGAGAGTGTGTTTTTAATCAATAATTTTCATAGGATTTGACCTATTCCTCTTACCAGGAACCTATGTGTCATTTACATCATAATGTACATAGTTTCTAGTATCTTCTTTCTCTTCAAACATCTTACCCTCAGTCACAAATATCACCATTGCATGCCCTCTACCCTACCCTGGCACACATCCCTTACCTCAATATAATTTGTATTGATTGGTTATAGAAACCCTATGCTGCTTTGGGCTCCATGTGGAACATTTGTGTTGATTAGTGACAGGGATAAATGCTAGGTTTCAGTTTGCTTCTGTCTTATGAACAAGTATGATTCCATTTACATTCATATATTCCTGCATCTGTGGTGACATTATTTTCTAAGCAGATACTAATGAATTCTCTGAGAGAGAGAAATAAAATAATAACTAAGGATTTGTCAGAGACAAAAAAAATGCCCCTTTTTCTCTATTCTTTAACAGAGTAACCAGATATGGGCTATTTAGAGAACTTTAAAAACATATATTTATAGTGCTAAGGTCAAGGTTATCAATGATTTTTATAACTATAAAAAGAAGAAACAGAACCATTGAATTTTCCTGATATAGAAATGTTGACATTTCTATCTGCATAGACCAGCAGGGTGATCAGTATCCTCTTGGTATTTGTGACTTGTGGAGATTAAGTGCTGTAACTCCCCCTGCAGGAAGATGAAGCATTACACTGCTTTGACTTAGGCAAGCTGGCATCAGGAAAAGAACAGCAACATAAAGCCTGGAAAGTTTGGCTGAAGTTCTTCATTTTGCCACTTTCTGGCCGCAGTAGTTACCTCTGAACAAGAGACTTAAGTTTTCTGGCCCTCAACGTCATCACCTATAAAACAAAAATGCGGCTTGAGCTGATGATCTCCAATGGCCCTGCATTCTTAGTTTCCTTAAATTCGGATTTATTTGCATTAAGATATCCAGACAATGGTCCTTTATTCACATTGGCGATAGTGCTGCATATAGTAATATAATCTGACCTAGTTCATTAGTAATGTGTATACACAAACTGCCACTATTTTTTCTTATCACACATCCTGTTTTTTCCAATTATGAGTGTTACTTGAGGCAAAAACTTTATTATTTTAATTCCCATTTTCCTAATGAGACAGAAGAGATTATAGTAACTCCCCTCAGATTAGTTGTACAGTTTAAATAGCATTTTAACAATACCAGGAGGTCTCTTTTTTGGCGACTATGAATACTTGGGGTTCTACAGTGATGTGGGAATGACACAGTTTGAATTATGTGAGATTTTGTTTATATTAATTAATGTCAACAATATGGAGCAACGTTGTGAATAATCCAAACTCAGGTAAGTAAACAAAAATAATGATGATGAAAGAAAAAGGTGTTTCTTATTTCAATACATTATAATTCTTTCCTTATAACAGCCCTCTTTCATACCATGGCAACTCAAATCACAGAAAACCACACAGTCACAAACACCCATTTGCACCCTTATACACACATACTTGTACAGAAAGAATAGAACCTTGTCCCTAGTTCAAACCTTAAAGCCTTGACTTATATTTTGTCTGTGAACACTCAGCTTCTTAGGATGTCTAGGGCTCACAAGTAAACACTGAAAACTTAGATGGAGCGATATATAATTTCACATCTTGGCATCAAGACTATTGTTTGTGTTTTTCTCCTTCTCCAAGATCAGATGGAGACAAAAACCACATAGATCTTCTATGTTAAGTAAAGAAATGTCAAAGATTAATGATCAAAGATAAAAAAGAATACTTAGTTACACAGGTTAGTCTGTTTAAAGGGACCAAAGGGGGGGAAAATATTAACTCAGATTGGATTTGGCTTTAGTTCTCTAGCTCTTAAGAATAGAGTTAAGCCGAAACGGGTTTGGCTCAGTGGATAGAGCGTCAGCCTGCTGACTGAAGGGTCTCAGGTTCAGTTCTGGTCAAGGGCATGTACCTTGGTTGTGGCCACATCCCCAGTAGGGGGGGTGTGCAAGAGGCAGCTGATCGATGATTTTCTCTCATCAATGTTTCTAACCTCTCTCTTCCTCACTTAAAAGAAATCAATAAAATATTAAACGAACAAACAAAAAATAGAGTCAATCCCTAGCTGGTTTTGCTCAGTGGATAGAGTGATAGGGTCCCAGGTTCACTTCTGGTCAAAGGCACATGCCTAGATTTCAGGCTCCATCCCCAGTGGGAGATGTGCAGGAGGCAGCCGCTCAATCATTCTCTTTCATCATTGATATTTTTATCTCTTTCTCTCTCCCTTCTTCTCTGAAATAAATAAAAATATATAAAAAATAAAAGAATAAAGTCCTTTAATTCCTCCCAAGTATTATTAAGTCCTATTATGCTCTTATTATTTCTTGTTCTTCTGATCTGTCTTCTTATTTGTCTTAATAATTTATCCCTTGTCCTACTTCTGACCTTTTCACTCTTCTGCTAGTGGTTATTCAATCTCTAATATTTTCACTGTTTTACAGACCCCATTTTCCAAGGACCATATACCCTGGTACCAGTTATTTTTGGTACTAGTCATTGAATAGCTATTTGCATCCACTTACATGTATAAGAAAAGTCAGTCTTATATTAGGGTGTTAAAAAAAATAGGGTTTGGCATTTAAGGCGACAAGGAAACTGCTTTTTCTAACCTGGAAAATTTGGAAAACCTTTATTTTCCCAAAGCTACAACTATTTATTTTTCAGAAACAGTACATTTCCCAGACCTACAAAGAGTTTAGGCAACAAGCTTGGGGGAAATAAGGAAGTTAATTTTATTTTTTCTGTACTCTGTGTTCCTAACGTCCCCTTCAAACCCTGTCTGTTCACGTGTAAGAGTTATAATGATAAGATAAACTGAATCTAATTTTGTTTCAAGACTTTACGTCATATTATAAAATTGGTAAGAGAGTTGATAAATTTTACCCTGAGTACTGTGCTCATAGGTCTGTTATTCTTCTGTTTAAATGGTGATCATTTTAAAGGTCTAAAGAAAGCTGGGGTTATCCTGAAGTTCAGAGTAAATGTTTCTGGAATCCATTAGGTTCTGTGGTACAAATAACATCTGTATATGTCATATCTCTATATATCTGAACCAAGCTGTGTGTAGAGAGTGGACTTAACTATTTTTATAGAAAACAATTTTTACAGTTAAAATTTACATTTTAACACGAAAAATGTAAGTCTTAGTAAATAGCAGAAAAGCCATAAATGGTTCTTTTGACTGTAACTGCATACTCACTTAAAAAATAATTTACACTTTTTAAAAAATATATTTGGGGTAAGAGTTCCCCAGTTTTGAAGAATTAAAATAAAACCTCATGAGACTCTCAGTAAAGAGAAAATTAGTTTATAATTTAACAGTGTTCATTTTAGTCAAATTCAAAATAAATCTTTCATAAGTGCTTGAGGAATTTTCCTTTAATTTACTTGCAACTTCAGCTTAGTGAGAATATGACAGTTATGACCTTAGATATAATTTATGAATTATAAATTCACTGAATGAAAGTTACTTCCTTATACATATATACATATAGCAAATATATATATTTATATATATATTTGCTATACCCAAATAATATAATTATTTGATGTTAAAAATGAATTCTATTATAATTTGAAAACTTAATAATGATAATAACAGTTAAACATGAACCAATATAGGTCGAAATAATATAATTATTTAATGTTAAAAATGAATTCTATTATAATTTAAAAACTTAATAATGATAATAACAGTTAGAACATGAACCAATATAGGTTGATGGACACTGGAATCCAAAAGTAAATATCTCAACAATTTGGGTAAAATATTCTGATAATATATTCAACCTGTCCTAACATCTGGAATACATTTTCAACATTTGCATTAGTGAAACCACTAATAGATTCTGACAGAGTTTTCCTAGCTTTATTTCTAAGCATTTATTGCAACACCGTTAAAATAGTCTCCATGTGTACCCAGTTCATCCTTGGTATGTTCTATAAAGCATAGCTTTGTGTAAGCTGAGGATATGGGCTCATTTATTACTTTCAGAATATGTTCTACTCTAATTCCAATTCCTACTCTTCATCATAAATTTAAAAACACATGCTAGTCCTACATTTCCATTTTAGAATTGATCTAAAATATCCTGTATCCCTCTTCAAAGTATTTACTTCTTTCTGCCAAAACACACCCTATTATAATGTTTTATTTCATATTGTATAAAATGTGTACAATTAAAAAAAAATCTGATTACTGAAGTATGACAACCACTTTTAAATATTCTGGAAATACTTCAAAAGCTAATACTGTTAGCTTGAGTACATTGTCTTCCTTTGATTATACATAAAACATGATATATTTAATCACACTTAAAGTATTTTATAAAACTGTGTCATAGCATGCATTTTCCCCAGGATGGTATCATACACAACCCCCTATGGCAAAACTTTGCTTCAATTCCATCACTTTGAAAGGCTGTATATTATTTTATTTACAAACATATCATGATTTATTGAACTCATCTTCTTTGGATTGACATTGTTTGCACTATGTTGATAATGTAAACTGCCCTGTAATGAATAAATATCCCTTAATGTCTCTTTGTACACTTAACTGATTAATTATATGCATAATGACCTAAAAAGGGTGTTGCTGAGTTGGACAATTTAAGCATTTCTAATTTATAAGATTTATACTACTAACTTGTCCTCCAGAATATTTTTACCAATTATTTCCTGTCAGCAGTGTGTGCAAATTCTTATTTTCCCACACTCCTGATATCACTAAGTTCATGGGTAAGGCATGCTACAATACTATTTGTTGATGTTTATATGTTCATATTTAGTAAAGGACTGAAGTATTAAATGACACATGTTTAGTTTTTAGAATTTGTATTTAATCTAGAAAACTCTGACAGAATTATAAGTAGCAAATGGCATTCATTCAATATTATAAAAACTCATAAAACAAAGCTCCATCACATTTTTCAGTAAAGATTCACTTTGTATTACAACACTTCTGTAGAAGCCTGAGTTAACAAAAAGAGTGTAATATTTGTAGACTTGCTTTAATAATTTATGGAACAATTACATTCATTTGCAGTATCAAACGTTCTTGTGGAATTGGAGTCATCCCCCACATTTAAACATTGCAATGGAACTTGCTGGATTATAATGAGTAGATGTCATTTGTCTATCACTAGGCCGCATTATTTGTGTCACATGTCTTTGGAGCTTCTAGTGTCTATTTACCTACTTCCTTTGTCTGAGGTACTTTTCCTTGTGAAATTATTTTCTTTTATGATGATTGTATTAATTTTAATGCAAATTTCCAACATAACATTCTGCTTCTCATTACTTCCATTTCCAGTTGTTTTGGGACATGCTGCAGTCACTTGATGTGAGCTGCCTTTACCTTTTGTATTATATTTTCTGCCAGTTGTTGATTTTTCCCCTTTTCAATATAAATCCCTTCTTCCCACGTGATAGTGTTTTTTATTTTATTTTATTTTATTTTTTATAGCACTCTTTAGTCATGGATGATTTGTGTGTGTGTGTGTGTGTGTGTGTGTGTGTGTGTGTGTGTGTGTGTGTTGGACTCATTACTCTTTCGGGCTTATGGTTAGTCTTTTTACTTTGCTTTCTATGGCCATTCCATTAAAAGTCTTCTGTTCTTAGCTTTGGTCTATTTTTCCCTGGGATACTCTGTTGTTATCTATGATACAAACATATGTTTGATCCTCAAAGGAAAGTACCATTTAGATGACAAAAAATTATGTTTCCCTCTATATGCACAATTAGAGCAAAATAATGAATTACTAAAGATCTAATATTCATGTTAAGACTTGGAAATTTCTTGGAATATCTATCATACTAGAGCTGATCAGGTCTGAGTGAGAAGGGCCATAGTTGCCCTAGAGCCCTCCTGTGGTCCCTCTCACATCCCTCCTCGGTGGACAGATACACCCTGGAGCCCTCCTGAAATTCCTCTCCAACCCTGATTGTGCATTATGGGGTTCCTCAGCCTGACCTGCACCCTCTTACAATCTGGGACCTCTCAAGGGGTGTCGGAATGCTTATTTTGGCCCCATCCCACAGATTCCTCCCCTTGGGAGTGTGCCAGAAGCAGGGCTCATGGCTGGTGAGCACTGCTGCATTGTGCTTATGCCCAATCAGTTGGGACTGATTGGGCATAAGCACAAGGCAGGCACAATGGGGACAGGATGACTGGGAGCAGCAGGTAGGAACTGCAGGCAGCATCGGACTGCAGGTTTCAGCCTGATCCCACAGGCCACCCAGAGGGACCCCACCTATGCACGAATTTGTGCACTGGCCCTTTAGTAGCAAAATAAGACATTACAGAAAATCAAAATCAAGTAAGCTAAAATTGTCCAAATCCATAGTTGAGTAGAAAATAATAATCTATTGTTTAGCTAACAGGTGCTACTTTGGAGTTCCCTGAAATATCAGGAGAATTTTGAAGGGGTCTGGAGTTTCTGGAGAAAGGTAAACATAGTGAAAGAAGTAATGATTTTATGATCCTCTGTTATCTTTAAACTTATTTGCCCAGGGAAACATAGGTAACTTAATCACAGCCATTCTGAGCTGAGGGAACTTGGTATTTTCTGTCATTGAACTAGAAAATTGAGTATTCTGATCCCAGCACATTCTTGACTCACATTTTACAATTTTAAAATAAATTAGTGACCTTATAGGTATTCCAATATTCTATTGAAAACAAGCATGATTGTCACTAAAAGTATTACACTATCAGCCAGTTTCAGAACATACTGAATTTTATATACTGAGCAGTATAGTGTATCATTTACATAAATAGTCTTTTCAAATTATTACATAATAGGTCTTAATTTTTTATTATAGCATTAGATTTATCTGATGAATGGTAGGAAATGACAGGTACATCTCAATGAGTCAAACTTTTACTTCAACTGCTATATTATCTGTATAATGGAGAATTAATATATATATATATTTTTTTTTTCTCTGTTTTTAAATCATGAGTTCTGCTCATGCTTTATTGGGTTTTTTAAAGTTTCTTGAATGTGAATTAATTTTCATCTTTCTTGATGCAATCATTTCATCTTTTAACTGTTGAATTTGAGCTCCCATATCTTCTAATGTTTTTATGATCATAGAAGCTTATATATGGTTTCTGTAGGCAAAACTGATGCATTTTCCAGCCCAGAATACCAGTATTGCACAGACTTGAGGGTTCGAAAGAATTCAAGCGAGTGGAAACAGGAACTACACTGGAGATCACTACACTAGCGTTTCCTAAAAACCTGGAGAGCCACAGCTGGAGCAGATGACACTCACCCTTTCCCCTGAATAGACCTCAGTTAGTATCTCTCCCTTGAACCATGTATAGGGAAGAATTAACACAAAAAATAAGAGAAATAATGTGGAAGCCCTGGCAATGCTAAAATTAAGCAGATACAAGCAACTACAGAGACCCTTTTCTAGACGGAAATGTCCTGGAAATGCTGACATAAATAGGGCGGAAAGTTATCCTGGATTGGATGGTACTCTATTGAGGCACTGATGACATTGTTGACAAGTTCAGTAAGTGGTTGTCATCTTTCTTTCCATAGATATACCCTATGAAAGCCCAAAGTATTCTGTGGACATGCTAAGAAGATATGAGGCAAGATTAATGAGGTAGGGAATAATTTCCTAATAAACACTATTTTGCTTTTCAAGTATCCTATATAATAAAAGCCTACGTAGCATCACCACAAGATGGCCGGCAGGAGAGGGCAGTTGTGGGTGATCTGGCCAGCAGGGGAGGTCAGTTGGGGAGTGAACAGGCCTGCAGGGGAAGACAGGGGTGGATAGTTGGGGGCGATCATGCTAGCAGGAGAGTAGTTAGGCATAATCATGCTTTCAGGGGCATGGTTAGGGGGCGATCAGGCTGGCAGGCAGAAGCGGTTAGGGGCAATCAGGCAGGCAGGCAGGCAAGTGGTTAAGAGCCAGCAGTCCCAGATTGTGAGAGGGATGTCAAACATCCACCAAAACATCCCAGGTTGGAGAGGATACAGGCCAGGCTAAGGGACACCCCCCACACACAAATTTCATGCACCAGGCTTCTAGTATTTATTATAATATTGTCATAGAACTCACTTCAAGTATGTAAATTTCTCTACATTCCTAACACCTTGCACATGCACAGAAATATTTAAATTTTTTATAAATTAAAAATTCTTATACATTTAGAATAAGAGTGTCAATAGTCTGGTCAGTGTTATTTATTATTTATTTTTCTCATCTTATACAGTAGGATTTGGGTTATGAATAATTGTGCAATAATATAAATATAAAAGTCTATATTACCTAAAATTTGTGTGTGTGGGGAGTGAGGATGGGAGGGGAGAATCTACTATATACAAATAATCTTAATTTGTATTTTTTTAAAATTCTGAAAACATTATTCAGTTTTGAATACTCTCACTCATGAGCATAAATGAGTATGATGCGTATGTATAAATGTGTACCCATAGCATATGTACATTGAAGAAACCGTGGAATATTTTACTGCATTTGTAATTATAATTGAAATAAGAATATTTAAAAATTACTCTGTTAGTACAGAAAGGAGATAGAGGTATATAAGCTAAAATTAATTTAATTTTACAAATCATTAGCCTTTATTAATTCAAAGCTCTGGCATCTGCACTACAAAATCAAGACTTGTAGAAACACTAAGTAGCTACCTAGTTAATGTATGGATAGTAAACTGTTCATATCACTTACCATTTGGATAAATGACTTTTTAAACTTTAGAGGATCAACTCTAGGGTCAAGCTGTACTCTTGGATAACAAGAGCATGAGGTTCTTGTAGTGCTCTACACAGGCTTTTATTCTCCCTCTTTTAAAAACTGACATTTTAAATAGAGTTTTTAGAAGTTCATAAAGATAAAGCATACCTTTTCCAGAAGTAGTTTCCTATCATTCCAGAAATAGAGTCAGGCAAATTCAAATTGTATTTCTTTATCTTTCCCAAGTGTCTAACATTAATAAAATTAATTGGAATACATTTCCTGTTTGTGGACATGGTAGGAACAGTATGAAAAATCTAGCAATTTACCACTTTTATTTTTAAAAATTCCCAGATAAAATAGATTGTAATTTCTAGATTTAAAGTAAAAACAACAATAACAACTAACCAAAACAACAACAAAAAACACTTCTGTCGATGTCTTCTCTATTTCTAATGGACAAAAATTTACTTATTAGCTATAACAATAGTGGAAGAGATATTTTCCTAACCCTCTACTAACATAAATTAAAAATATGTAAACTAAAATATGTTAACTGATTTTCATCTAGGCAATTTTAAGTCAGTTTTGATATTGGTGAAACCAAAAACAGAAAGTGAAAAGACCTAAGGGCTAGAAAGTCATCATTAGCCTAAAATTAGAAAACATCTAATTAGAGGTTTAATCAGCACCACATCTCATGAATCATTAACTATATTTTAAACATCTGCATATCCAATGACAGGTGGGTCTTCATAGCCATTATCCTGGGAATTCAGAGTCTACATCAGATCATTGCCAAAATTTAGGACACTGATAATGATACTGATTTGCATATGTCTAGTGAATTCTGCTGTACAATGTGTCATAACTATCATACTTATTTATGCCTTTGGCCAAACTGTTGGTAGAACAAGGGACTTTGAAGAAAACAGGTGAGGTGAATAGGGCTCTGAGAAACCAAATCATTTTTCCTATGTCATTAATAATTAAGAATACAGGTGTTCTGACTCTCTGGCTTTCTCATCACCAGCATATTGACTGCTAAATAAACTGATTCATCAACTACACTACCTAAAACTTCTGATTTGCTTTGGCCGCAAACTTAAAATGCTAATAAGGAAAACAGGCAAAAGAAAGCACTTCACATTTTTAAATATAAGGTTAAAAATATTTTGCCTTTTTAAATATAAGGTTTAAAAGAAACACCCTGACACAAAATCTCCATTTGACATAAATTCAAAGCTAAAATTCTTTCTCTTTTTTTGTCACAGATTCTCAATCCCACATTTCCCCCAATCCCCAACAACCACATAATCTTCCAATTCCTTATTCTACTCTAATTAAAGATGGAACTCATGGTATCAAACTCCAAATATCTTCTTACTGATTCATTTTAAAGTTATCTCTCTCTCCCCCTCCCTCCCTTTGGTTTTGTTTGCTTTTAGCTGCCACGGTAGACGTTCATGATTTCAATATGTAACCTGTTCTTCTCTTTCTGTTATGGTAGATTTTTTGTTTTATTATCTAGAACAGTGTTTCTAGTGCTCTAGTTAAGTATACAATTTTGCCTATATGTTTCCAAAAATTCTAGTTTAGCACTTCTTAGTTGGGATTCAGGAATCTGTATTTTAACAACTCCCCCAGGTGATTCTCATCATGAGAGAAGTTTGGGAAACACTGATCTAGAAGAATAAGAAACATTGCTGGGTTCTAATCCCAGTTTTACTTCTAAGGATAGGGAAGCAATTGAATACAATTCCCTTTTTACTTTTTATGTGTCCCTCTCTAAATGTAGGCTAATGATTTGTTGCAAAAATACACTGAGCATTTAACAGGCTATGAAATTTAACACAAATACTTTTGGAACCTAAAGAAGGAGGCATTCTTAAACCTCCTTCTGATTTATGATCACCTGTACATGTTTACTGGAACTCTGAAGATGCTGGTTCCTGTTAAGACTTTGCTGAATGTGCTTTCTTTCCTATAATAATTATTATTTTTCTTAATAATATGATTAGTAGTATAAAGATAAGCCTTTCATATCAATAATTAATTAATTGTCTAGCATCTATTGTAAATATAATATTTTTAATAACTATTTTTTAAATGTTCCAAGTAATCCACTCAAATAAAAATTTACTAACTTACTAACGTGAAGCTACAGGTGTACCAATTAATAATACTGACTTTTTCAATAGATGAAGTTACACATATGTTGATATATATGTGATTTGATATGTATACTGTTTTGTTGTTGTACTGACAGCAAGCTTCAAAACTTCATATGTCAAATTTGCTGAAAGTGTTAACATCATAGATATTTTTACACTTAAAAATGTGGAATTTCGTGCCAAAAACAGAGCATTTGCAGGAAATTTTAATTCATTTTTTTTGAAGAATAGTGCTGCTGAAAGTTATCATATACTTTGGGAAGCTTATGGTGAACATGCTCCATCTCAAGATACTTGTGAATGCTAGTTTAAATGCTTTAAAAGTGATGATTTTCATGTGAAAGACAACAAACATCCAGGTCAACCAAAAATTGTTTGAAGACCAAAAAATGATAAGTTTGTGTGTCAAACTCAAAAACAACTTGCAGAAAGAATAAACATTTCTCAGAAACAATTTCCGATCATTTACAAGCAATGGGAAATATTTTAAAGGAAGGAAAATGGGTGCCACGTCAACTGAACTAAAGACAAATACAAAATTGAAAAGTCACCAATAAAATGTTGCTTCATTGACATGAAAGCAAGTTTTTCTTTGCATTGAATTGTGACTGGCAATGAAAAGTGGATTTATTTTGAGAATCCCAAATGCACAAAATCATGGGTTGATCCAGGTCAACCATCAACATCGACTGCAAGGCCAAATCGCTTCAGAAAGAAGATAATGTTTTGCATTTGGTGGGATCAGGAAGGTATGAGCTCCTAAAACCAGGTAAAACCATTAATACTGATCACTACTGACCACAAATAATTTTAACCAGGCTTTGAACATAAAATGTTTAGAATGGGCCAGAAGACACAACAAAGTAATTTTGCTTCATGATAATGCACCATCACACACTTCAAAACCAGTTAAAGACACCTTAAAAGATCTTGCTTGGGATGTATTAACCCATCAGCTGTATTCACCAGACCTAGCTCCTTCATATTACCACTTGTTCCGATCGATAGCACACACACTTTCTGAGCAGCCCTTCAAAACATATGAGGAAGTGGAAAATTGGGTCTCTGAATGGTTTGCCTCAAAACAAGAAAAGTTCTATTGGGACAGTATCCACAAATTACCTGAAAGATGGGGGAAATGTGTTCCAGTGATGGACATTACTTTGAATACAGCAATAAAGCACATTTGATGTTTCTCTTGAAATTATTGTGTTTTCTTTGATTACAAAATCTGCATTATTAACGGGTACACCCATATATCATGAATTACATTTTAGAACAGAGTAAGAAGAAAAATCCAGGAAATCTAAAATTTGTGACCTACTTTGAAATTCCGTATAAAGAATCAGAGTATTGTAGAACTGGAAGAGACCTTAGAGTTAACTTACTCTAATCGCTTGATTTTTCCAGACTAGAAATGTTCAGAAAGGTCAAATCCTTTGGCCAAGTTCATAGAACTCAGAAAGGGAAGAGCTGGTCTAGATTTGAAGATCTCCTTTCCCAACTGTTCTCTTTCTATATAAGTCTCCTTGGAAAAGTTATACATGGTTCTCTAACAGAAAATAACAGTGGTAGAAATGAGAAGGGTGTGATCCAGTGCTGAAAGTTAGTCTAATTTATGAAACAACAGCAAAGCATTTTTAGAGCTGGAGTTGGGGGATGCTATTGAAAAGTATTATCACAACTTCTATTGTCCCAAAGCTAATAATATGCAAATGACTATCACTCCAACACACAAGATGGCTGCCCCCAGTGGTCAAAGATGACTGGCCCCATGTGGACAGAAGATGGCCACCACAAGATGGCCACCAGGGAAGGGCAGTTGGGAGGTACCAGGTCTGCCAGGGAGGGCAGTTGTGGGTTATCAGGCCAGCAGTTGGCAGGGACCAGGTCAGGAAGGGATGGCAGTTGGGGGCAATCAAGCCTGCAGGGGAGGGCAGTTAGGGGTGACCAGGCCAGCAGAGGAGGGAAGTTGGGGGCAACCAGGCCTGCAGGGAAGGGCAGTTGGTGGGGACAAGGCCTGCAGGGGAGGGCAGTTGGGGATAAAAAGGCTGGCAGGGGAGCTGTTAGACATCAATCAGGCTGGCAGGGGAGCGGTTAGGGGGTGATCAGGCTGGTAGGCAGAAGTGGTTAGGGATAATCAGGCAGGCAGGCAGGCAGGCAGGCAGTTGGTAGCCAGCAGTCCTGTATTGTGAGAAGGATGTCTGACCGGGCAGTAAGATATCCCTCAAGGGCTCCCGGATTGGAGAGAGTGCAGGCTGGGTTGAGGGACACCTCCCCCCCATGCATGTATTTCTTGTATCAGGCCTCTAGTATACTTCATAAATGCCAATGAGTTTTACAGGCCCTTTGGTTATTAAGATTTTGACAAGTTAGATTTAGATAGAAAACAAGGAAGTAGTCAGTAAGTAGTCAATGGGTAAGTTAAAAAGGAACAGCCCAGATCTGCCAGTGTGGTTTTGTTGGTTGTGCATTGTCCTGTGCACTAAAAGCTGACATTTCAAATCTGGTCGGGGCACATGCCCAGTTTGCAGGCTTGATCTTTGGTAGTGGGCCTGCAGGAGGCAGCTGATCATCTCACATAGATGTTTCTTCTCTCCCTCCCTTTCTCTCTCTTAAAAAAGAAATCAATAACAAAATCTTAAGAAAAGTGACACCCCAAAACCTGGCAGGAAATTTAAAAACTAACAAAGAGATATTATTAATTTAAAATTAAAATAAAATTCAGAGCAAATGCACCTTGGGTTTCTTAACCCAGAAACCAATGGCTTCTGGGTTAAGAAATTCTTGAACAAAAATGTAGCATAGCATTTATTTATATAATAGAACTTCCTCCTTGTATACTTACATATCCTTTTATTAAGTTAATAATAAAACTGATATGACCAAGTGCATTAGTGCTTCATTGTAGTGTTTGTGCCACACTGTATAAGTAAAAATTCAAGTAATTAAAATGGCACAGTGTGGTGGATAGACTTTCTTGGGGATCAAATTTTTATATGTCACTTAGCATTTTGCTTACTAATGTTAAAAATTAGTCTTTATTCCTGACTGTATTCCAAAGTTCTATGTCAGTGATTTTTAAATTGAAGCCATTTTTTTTCTTCAAATTCAAGGTATATTATTTTTCCAAAATACATATATTCACTATCATTGTTATATCCATTAATAATGCTGTGTTTCATTACAGTGGTATATAGAGAAACCACTGAAGTATATAGTATTGTTTTATACTACATTAAATTATCCCAGGGAAATAAGAATATATTATATTTGTGTATGTATCTTTGTTGATGTGTATGTATATGTATAATTTTTAAAGATTTTTTTCTTTCCTGTTAGTCATAACTGCTCACTAATAGTGGACATATTTTCAATACTTTATTTTTCTATTGGATTTCTTCTAATTTGCTAAGAGTTTAATTTTTTTTAATAAAACTTCAAAATGTGTGTGTGTGTGTGTGTGTGTGTGTGTGTGTGTGTGTGTGGTGTGTGTATTTGGGGGAATAGATCAGGAAATGTGTTGTGCACCCAATAAATTATTTTTTGTTGTTGTTGTTCTCTGTTTAAACTTGCAACATGTATTTTAACTACTGTGATAATTTTACTTCCTATCTGGGTTTGTGTGTTTTGTTCTTATTTTAGTTATTATTCTACTTGTATATAGATGATAATTTATTATCAATATAATTAAAAGAGGAAAGTAATGCTAGTCATTGAAATCAAGTTGTTTTATCAATTTAATTAGAAAATAAAATCAAGTCAATTTATTTGTTTTAATTAAAGTTATATGAATCAAAATATCTGAATCCGTAGGTTTATACACTTTTCCAGAATTTTTCATCTTTATCTACTCACAAATTTTAGTCTATTATATCCTAGGAAGACCTTCAAACAAATAAACAAAAAATATTAACTTTCATTTTGGTTCTTTGACCAACAACACATTGCCTTTCTTTTAGAGATGTATTCCTCTACACAGCTTTTACTTAATGTCCTTGTAAGTTACATTGCCACCTACTGGCAGCCTCCCACATGGCAGCCATGCTTTTAATCCCCAAACTAGATACACCTCTTTTAAACAAAAACTTAGGCCCAGCTGGGTGTGGTTCAGTGGTTGAGCATCAACCCAGGAACCAAGAGGTGTAGGTTTGATTCCAAGTCAGGGCCTGTGGCTGGGTCGCAGACTTGATCCCCAATAGGGGCCTGTAGAAAGCAGAAAATTGATGATTCACTCTCATTGATGCTTCTCTCTTCCTTTCCTTTGCCCTCTGACGTCAATAAAAATGTATTTAAGACAAAAACTTGGCTATTGATATTGTAAGAAAAATACTCTAATCATTTTGCTAACTATATGCATGATGCAGTGAAAGGTATTAAATATACCTGGACTTCTTAAAAGAAAATTAGTACAAAGGGTCTCCAAACATTTGTAACTCCATTTTATGATTGATGGAATAATATTTATTTTACATCTTTCTTTTATGTACTTTTAAAATAGTACTTTATGATATATCCTAATTTTTTGATTGATAACAAACTTTCTTTTCCTTCTGTGTTTGTTGAAATATAAGTTATGGGAAACAAATGTAAAATTATAATACCTTGTTAATTTTAGATTTAGAAAGAGAATATTCCAAAATAGATTTAAAATAGAGTTAGTTTTAATTTATGATTCACTTATATCTGCTTTGGTTAACATAATAATATCAAATCCAAAGGAAATTTGAAGAACAAAAAGAAAGCAATTACCTCTAAAATGATGAGAGTTGTGTCAACTCTTTGAAGTCATAAAATAATCCTTGTTTTACTTTTAATGTAATGGCTACAAGGCTTGGATAATTCTGAGAATATCAAAATCCCATGGGTTGAGAAAGGAGCATGAAGTAAATTCACTTCTTTTAGTTGGAGCACAAATACATTTACTCACAACCTTTAATTATTATTATTATGGGCTATGAAACATTGTTCACATTGAAAGTATCTTATTAAATATAATTAATGTGTTTAAAAGTTCTTTCCCTTTTCCCAAAAATATTAACCTGAAGTAAGTGCAATTAAGTTATAAAACTTCACTTAAGAAATCAACAAATATTTTGGAGGGTAATCTCAGAGAGATGACTTTAATATTCTCCTTTCAGAGCTAGGCAAAATAAAATAAGTAGCAAGAACATAATGCAAATGCAAATAAGCATTCAGCTTCCATCTTCATTTTTAAGACAGATCATTTTAAAATAAAATTCAGGATGCATTTTCTCATTTTCCACCTATATACTAATGCACTGGCTGCTTTATTATATTCTTTATGTTACTCTAAATGCATTTTTAAGAATCATGATATCTAAACAACTATCTTTCTTTCAAATTCAACCTTCTCCTTTTAAAAACATTTTTCAATATCTGTTTTTGCTCTTTTCTTTCACTTTTTATTACAACTTTCTCAGGAATTATATAACTTCTTTTAAGAAAGAGATGGTTTGTTTTCTTATAAAACATTCTCAATATGTAAGGATTAAAATCAAGTAAGAAGATGCATTTAAATATAAAGTCATTTCCCTCAAACAATTCTTTTTTTGCATTTTTCAAAATAGGGGGGAAAAGATTCATTGTTTGAATATTCAATTATATCAGAGTAAAATGCATTGAGATTAAAGAGTGTTCTGGTTGGATACATTCTAAGTGATCATTTTCTTTTTATTTCTGTGTATTTTTCTAATTTTTAAACCATGCATGAATAATAGTTTCATAATAAAAAAAAGTAAACATTGCTCTATTCTTTCTGCTATAAAGAAATAATTCTGCTATCTGGATGTACTTACAATTATATAAAATAGTCTCAAGAAAAGTTTCAGTCTTCAGCCTTTGACCCAGTTTGGCACTCCCCTTGCATTCTCTGTCTTTTTTTATTGATTTTAGAGAGAGGAAGGGAGGGGGAAGGAGGGAGAGAGAGAGATATCAATGTGAGAGAGAAACATCCATTGGTTGCCTTCCTCACATGACCCAACTGGGGATTAAACCCCAAACCTAAGTATGTACCTGATCAGAAATTGAACTTAAAATCTCTTTTGGTATACAGGATGACACTCCAATCAACTCATCCATCCTGCCAGGACCACTTTCTCTTCCTTCCTTCCTTCCTTTCTTCCTTCCTTCCTTCCTTCCTTCCTTCCTTCCTTCCTTCCTTCCTTTCTTTCTTTCTTTCTTTCTTTCTTTCTTTCTTTCTTTCTTTCTTTCTTTCTCCACTTAGCTGCCAAGACTCTTCATTCTTCTAGTAACCCATTTACTTCCTTCATCTCTTCTCTTTATGTATGTAGTATGTATGTATGTATGTATGTATGTTTGTATCTACTTATTATTTATTTATTTATTTATGTTTCTTCACTTCATTTTTTTCTGCCCCCCATCCTCTTCTTCCCATCCTCCAAATTTGGAGTTCTTTTGGAATTTTATCCTTAAACTTCATCTCTTCATCCATACTCATCTTTTAAATGATCACAATTAGCTCTCATGGCTCAGAGTACCTTTTCTATACCACTAAACTCTCAGTGTTTTTTTTAAAACTCTTCACTTCCAAGGACTCCAGACATTATTTTGAACTTCTAATTCATTAATATTTGAACATCTAAAGGTTTCTCACATTCAATATTATCAAAACCACACTCCTAATTTTTCTCTCCAAATATAACTTATTTTATTGATCTCAATTGTATAAAATGGAATCACCGGTCACCTACTTGGTTATTTAGCTGTCCCAAATTTGAGAAATATGTGCCAGGTATGCTCACTACTCTTTGCAAATAGATTTGCCTCATAAGGCTTATATTTAAAGATGTTATCAAGACAAAAGCCACTAATAGGATCATTTTGATCACTCAGTTAAGAGTTAACAATGAACTTTTTCCTGTATATTTATTTGCCCATTTTCTTTAAGATTTCCCTCAAAGGCTGATTTGGAGAGGATTTGGAAATCTCATTACTTTCAGGTGATATGACTTCAGTTATCAAATGTTCCTTTGGCCAATGTTCAATGTAATGAGACACCTTCCAGAAGTGCTTAGAACATCCTGTATTTTATAATTTACTGGGGGAAAAAAACAAACAAAAAAGATACACATATATTTGCATGGCCTAACTTTTCACCAGAGTTCATAGAGTATTTCTCTATATAGTTTCTTTACATTTTGTTAGATGGGACATGTAACTGGACAATATCAGATGGAGAAAGACCTCTTCACCACCATTGTGGGCATTTAGGCATTTCCCTGGACTGTTTTCAGTGGTAGGCCAGGCCAGGAAACAGCTGAAAATGTTGCAATGTTGCATTTTAATGATAAGAAAACCATGTGAGCAGCAGAATCACATTTTTAATTTGGTGCTGTAAAAGTAGGCATTTTCTGTATTGTCCTTTTTAATTCTTAAGTATTAGAGAGTTTTTGCTTTCTAAAGGGATCATTTGAAGGAGAAAGCTTTTTTTTTCTCTATTTAGAACAAAGACCATTAATTTTGTTTCAGATTCTGCTCATGCCAAGCTTAATGCATGAAAGGATAAGGGAATCAAGATAAGGAAAAATGTCAGCAGAAAATTATCACTTTTTATATATACTTGTACTTGCTGACTGCCAATAAGGATCTGCATTATACCTTTCTTTTGTCTACCTTGTTATGCCTAACATTCCAATGCAACAGAAGTGGGATGAAGGATAACCTAGCTTGATGCCTTTTCAAAATTACACTATCATGACAGTCATTCCATTCAGACAGATATATGTAGACAATACCCTGCTTTCAGTGAAATTGATGCATGCAGCCCTGAATGCAAAAACATATATTGAGTGGCAAAGAAAAAAAAAAGATACTTCACATTTGAAGTTTTCATACAGCTTTTGTGCTTCGTGTATGTTCTGAATTCATTATCAAATACATTCTTTCAGAATCAACTCAAAGAGCTGCCAAGGGATAATTTAGGGCAGGGAGAAACAAAGTGAAAACACAGTTGTTTAGTGTTTAAACAATACATCATTTTCAAATAAAATGTCTATAGTAAATTGCAGATTGAGGGAGAAAATGATTATATTCCATGATTGAGTTTTTAAGCCATAGGGCTTTTATGATGAGAAAGGGCATCTACATAAAATGTAAACGAAAGATAAATGTGTATGTAATCACACAGTCTTCTATTTTGAGGTGTTTTGTGTATGATTCTGAGTGTGTTTGGGTGTCCGTGCATGTGCGCGCGCCTATTTCAGAAGGCATTGTTTTAATTGCCTCCATAACTTCTCTTATAAACCTATCTGTATCCAATTGTACTAACATTTTGCTCACCTTTCAACTTCTTTAATGTTTCTCCCTGGTTTGAGACAACATAAATTTGGCTTCCTCATCAAGAAGCTCATTTAGCTGCAGCTTGATTGCAAGTAATTTGCCCTAAGTAGCTCCATCTTTTAATTGTCTGTGCCTTTTTCCAATCTATAAACTGTAACTCCAGGCAGGCCATTTTTGTCTGACTATTTCCTCCTTAGAAAAGCATCTCTAATAATCCCTACATTCTGTCGCTTTAGGCGTCCCTCACCACTTGAACAGAAGGAATAGGATTTTCATGCAGCTCTAATTGATTTACAAAATAAATCCCCCAAATTTTTGGTATCTGGAAAGAGGTAAATCAAATATGACCCACAAAAGTTAATGTTGTATGCTTTGTTATTTTAAGGAGAATATATAAGGAGACAAAGGGAACATCGGTCTCTATGATTACTAATGACAACAGTTAGGAAGTTCTCGTTGATATTAGAGAGGAATTTATTTTCTTTCAAATACTAGCTTAGATACTCCCTAAATTCTTATTTTATTCTGAGACTAAACAAAGTATTGGAGGCATTTGGAATAGGCATTATTTTCTCTAATGGAGACATAATAAGATATCATTACATATCTGGGTTTTCTCAAGTTTATGCATAAAACACTGTTTTGGGGATAATTTCATTGAAGCTCTAGGACATAAAGTACTGTTTGCAAAACCATTTATTTCTTGCACCTAATCCAGTTACCTAGAATATACCATAAATAGTATTCATTAGATAGCTATATATTCAGAAATAAACCATTCTAAAAATGTAAACTGTACTTTTTTCTGATCTATACTTTTGTTTACTTTATTCCACAGCTAAGTAATAAAATATAAAACATCCTTCTTATCCTCCTAAAATATGAAGAGCAATTAATGCATATTTATTCACTTGTTTATATTCTTAGTAACAGAAATGTTCTTACTCTTTTTTGTTCTCCAAACAAGTGAGTTTTTTTGTTTTTTTGTTTGTTTGTGCTTTGTTTTTGTTTTTGTTTTTTTGGTTTTTTTTTACTTTTTTCATGCTTAAAAGTCCAGAGCTGGACATTTCAAAGGTCTGAACTTCACAATTCTAAATAAAGTCATAAATAGGATTTCTGTCAATAGCATGTATCTGTTTTTAGAAAGAGTAAGGGTCTAGGAATTAGCATTTTAACATTTTATTACAAACTTACTCAATAAACAGGGTTAGAAACTTCACAAGCCAAATATTTTAAAAACTGAATAACCATTTAGTTAGCCATTCCCTACCACGTTCTTTTTTTTTTTCCTTTTCTTTTTTAAGTAAATTTAAAGAAATGCCATTGGGATGAGATAAAGGTCTACCTATGCTAGAAGGTCCAGTTTACCATTTTAGTTTTTATATACAAACTGAAATATCACCCAAGTGAGAACAAGCCCCTGGTTACCTTAACTCGTTTGGTTTCCAGTGTTTCCCAAACTTTTGAGATATGTGTACCCCTTCTATAATTTTCATAACGCTGAGTACCCCTCCTCAAAAAAAATGGATGTATTTTAATAACAATCAAAATATATTTATTTTTTAATTTTTGGTACATACACAGAATAATAAGCAAAAAATAAAATTATTCATAATAAAATATAAATAAAAGTTATATTATAAATAACATTTATTTGCACACCGGACCATCTCACGCCACACAAGACTTGATGCATGAGAACATAGGATTAGGCGCAGCTAAGCACGGTGCAGTGCATATCCCCACCAAACTCTTCCCGTATCCCTGGGGGTACATGTACCACACTTTGGGAAACACTGGTCACCAATGGAAAAATACTTTGAAATTTTTATTTTCCTACAAAATGTCTGAATCCTAAGCTTGACAGTATCAGAAACTCTCTGAGTAATAGCATCAGTCTTTTTAAAAATATATATATATATTTTATTGATTTTTTTACAGAGATGAAGAGAGAGGGATAGAGAGTTAGAAACATTGATGAAAGAGAATCATCTATCAGCCGCCTCCTGCACACCCTCTATTGGGGATATGCCCGCAACCAAGGCACATGCCCTTGACTGGAATCGAACCTGGGACCTTTCAGTCCGCAGGCCGACGCTCTATCCACTGAGCCAAACCAGTTTTGGCAAGTCTTTTAATACTGGTTCTTGCAGGAAAAAGAACCAAGTAATAATTTTCTTTATCCATTATTAAATTATGAATATCAAAACTACTTTGATTTTAGAGGTGAGTTCTGAGATATTGTTCTTTTACCTAATCCAAGTCTCTCTCTCTGAGCATATTGCTAATTTACCTTCTATAAACTTATGATATTTTTCTTTGTAAATTTGGGCATTACAAAAGCAAAAGCCTATGGGATATATCAACAAATAGATGACACATTTTACACTCAAGATTATATCGCTATGGGTGTGACAGTTGTGCAACTGATATTGAACTCTGCTATGTTGACAGATTAGATAAAAACTTGACAGCCTTTCCTTAAGATGAAATGAATATGTGGTTCTGTTCCAAGAGATTCAGGAAATAAGTTCCTTGGAAATGCAGTCGTTAAAAATAAGTATATCATGCCCTCACCAGTTTGGCTCAGTGGGGAGAGCATCGATCTGTGCACCAAAGGGTCCCAGGTTTGATTCCGGTCAAAGGCAGGTACCTTGGTTGCAGGCTCCTTCTCAGCCCTAGCCCTTCAGAAGGCACCAATTGATGTCCTTTGTTCACATTGATGTTTCCCTCTGTCTTTCACTCTCTCTTCCACTCTCCCTGAGAATCAATGGAAAAAATATTCTTTATATATATATATATATATATATATATATATATATACACAATAAATATATATATTAACAATAAATATATATATATATATATATTTAACATGTAAGTATATAATTCATAATATTTAAGAGGAAAAACTCTAGCAATGAAACATATCAACATAATCTTTTGGAAAAGAGTAACCAGATTGAGTATTCATTCAGTCAGTCAGTCAGTCATTCTAGAAAAAACTTACTATGAGCACCTACTATGAGCAAGGCCCAAAAGATACAGAATCTAACACAATAGACAGGACTAGAAACTTCACAAGACAAATATTTTGCTGAAAAAGACTAAGATCAATTACTGATTGTGTGGCGGTAGCTTTGTTTGGATGGTTGTCAAGTGAATCCCTTTACAAAGTTTATTTAGGGATAGTCTCCTGAAAAGGGTAATATTTAAGTTCAGATTTGAAGGGTAAGGAAGAGCCAGATAAATAAATTATCTTAGGCAAAGATTAAAAGTATGCACGCTGCCACTAGCTCTGTCATTTAGAGTCACAGAGCCACCGTGCAGTGCCAATACACTATAGTTGTCTTTATACCACATTCCTTTCATTTTACTCCAAGTTGGCTTAGCATTTTTGTTCTTTTCTGTTATTTACCCCTCTTTATTCCCCTTTGCTATCTCTTACCTCCTCTATCAAAAATCAAATAGGGTGGTTGAAAAACAATGATAATATTTTTTTTCACATCACCAAATCAATATATAATGAAAAACGTTTGCTTCCCCCATCTCTTCCTAATGCACATAAACTGTACATGTCAGCTCAATGAGACAAGAGACCACATTTCTGATCCTTTTGTAACTCAAGAGACTTATATGAACAATCCTTGTCCCTTAGAAAATGCAAACTATTTTACATAAGCAATTTCATATTTAGAACTGAAATTAGCATCTGACCTCAAATTTTCACTTTTACACATGTAGACCATCTTTCAAACCTCCTGGACAGGTTGAAATACTGGCAAAATCTACTGTGGAGAGTGCTGAAGCATCTTACTGGTAAGTCTCACAACACAGTTATTTTTGGATAAGCATCAGATGTTTGGGGATATTATCTGACTATTCAAACAACTTAGATAACAGGTGGCAAATGTTGCAGATCTTATTTCTTATCAACTCTGCCCCAAACTGAAATACCAGGAATGCAATAATATTTTCCTCCGAGTCTTGTATTTTTCCATTAGTTGGAATACATTTTTTATTTTTTTAAAATTCTCCAGCTAAAGGTATTTGATTAAAAAAATTATCTGAATCTGCACTTGATTATGAGTCTTACTCTTGCAACAGCAAGGATCCTGTTTTCTTGGAAATATTTGAGACAGCCTCATGGTGAGCTATAAAGTTATTAATGTTGCTTGATATTTGCTTTGACAGCTGCTCTATACTCTCTTTAATCATCTTCATCATGGTTCATAGCTCTTTTTTCCCTCCATTTCACTTTTGTCTATGCTTCTTAGAAAGGAGGATGCACACAGAAACCCTGATAAGCCCCCCTTCCCTTTATAACTCCCTGATTTTTCTATTCTACAAATTTAACTTTGTTCTTTCATTTATACATTTATTCAGCCAATAATTATGTATTCAACATCTCTCCCAGGCAAGGTCCTAAGTGAGAGGATACTACAAAGATATGTTACATAAAGACATAATTCATTCTTTAAGTAAATGCATTAATAAATTAACAGGCTAAGACAGACTCAAGTCAGGGCAGTCGCCTGTGGCAAGACCCTTAACACGGAGGCTAACCATGTGGGTTTTGGAGCCAAGTAGATGTAGATTTGAACCTGATTTCACGACTCACTAGCTAGGAACTACTAAGGTATTTAACACCTTCCCGTCTATCCCCAAACTTTAGTTTTCTCGTCTGTAAGAGGGAATAACATGATACCTTCTTTATAAGGATCGATGAATATGAGGTTTAGGTCATAGCAAAGTTTTAATAAATTATGATAACAAATATGATGAAAGAAGTGTTAATAACAAGTATTAATAGCTATAACAAAATTAATTATTATAATAAGGTAAGGGACCTGCTAGAGATTTAGAAATCAGAGAAAGTGGAACTAGCTGTGTCAGAGGAAACCTTGCTTTGAGATAACAGGCATGAAACTTCAAAATTGAAAATTGCCAAATCAGGTGTATAGTTAATTGGGGAGACTGAAAAGAGGCTGTACTTGCCTTCATTGAATAGCTTCATAATAAGTATCCCAGACCAGGAATACAGCATCTATTGCTTCATTTAATCCTTACATCAACCCAATAGGTAACTATAGTTCTTCCCCTCTGTAGTCACAATTTTACAGATGGGACAACTGACACACAGAGAGTTAAGTCTCTTGTGCAATTGCCCATCTAAGAAGAAGTGGCACAACAATAATAACGAAGATTACCTTCCCAACACACTATAGGTGTTAGAAGGAGAAAAAAACAAACAAAACATTTCCACTTAGTAAACATTATATTCTAGGGCACAGTGTAGTCCCTGGCACCTGGTAGATTATGGGATACATTGTTTCACATCCATGTGTGCTCAACAACATATGCTGGTTGTTTGAAGGGGTTGAGCCCTGATGACAGAGTTCAAGTCTCCGTGCTTTGCGTGGAGAGGAACAGAGCCTTTGTGTAGAAAACTGGAAATCTTCTCACTGGTGTTCATAACAGCCTGAAAAGTTGGGCACTGGTTGCGGAAAGCAATATAAAAGATATCTCTAGGTGTGTAGGAGGCAAGAAATGCAGTTTCTGAGTGGGCAGGCAATAAAGGCAACAAGTAGGATTGAATAGATGGGGAGATGTGGGACAGTGACCTTTTTATAAACCGGGATGACCAGGTGTGTTGATAGAATAACAGGTACTGTTCAAACACAACAACAAAAGGCACTGGAGGAGAGAGGAAGAAGGGAAGAGTTGTTGTAGGTGGAGGGTAAAGAATTTTGGTTTTTAACCCGTTGCCTTTTGAATAGCAGGGAAAATACCTAATTATTCAGTAAGTAGCTGGGAACGGAGCCCTGGAGCTCAGGAGCACAGTAAGGCTGCGCATGCAAATTTGAAAGTTTTCAGTATAGAGGTGATATTTGCAAAGTAGAAATGATTAATTTCTAAAGGAGCTTGCATTTCTACTGTAAAGGTTCATTATTTATTCCTTCAGGTTAAGCCATAGCTCAGAAGAGTGATATACACATGAAAGTCTTGGTTGAACTTTGTTCCTTGGTTTGAAACAAGCCATGAAATTCAAGTACGCTTGTGAAATGCAAAAACATTTTATTTATTCATAAGCACTAAAAATCAAGGTCAAATCCCTTATTTAAACAAATAATTAGCCGTGGATATCATAGCTTAAAGGAGCTAATTAGTAGACTTTTCAAATTTTCCTTTCCTGCTGCAGACTTTAGCTTTTATACAGCCTTGACTTCGCCTGCAAAAAAAGGTATTAAATGCCCTTTGATTTTGCCAGTCTGAAAAGGACGCTGCTCTCTTAAGTAACATGAATCAAGGTCCGAGGTTTCACTGTCTTTGCTCCTCCTGTGGGGATAGGCAAGTCTCTAAAGGAAAATTCCTGCTGTGCAGCTCCGGGCTTTGCTCTCTCACAATGTTGCTGGTAAAGCCAATAAACATCTCAGCTGAGACACAGCATTTTGCCTCTTAGGGAACAGATGTGTTGCTGTTTGCATAGCTTCCAGGGGTTCTGCCAACTAGTGGGCCTTATTATGGAAAATAACACTAGAAGCTCTTTAAAACACTCTTGCTGGGAGGCAGGCTTAGCGCTGCTGCTCCTCGCACAACAGCTTTTTCTGTGTGTAGTTATATTGGGAACCATAATTATCCTGGGAACGTAATAGAGTCTGTTAAACCGAGCTGTGTTCAAACAGAATTAGGGGAGAGTTTTAGATCTAATTGAGATTTCTATACACAATTTCCAGGTATTGAAAAGGAATAAGTACAAACTAAATATATCACCGCACTCATCATTATAATAACGGGGTGCACATAAAGAAAATGTTACGGTATGATGTGTTTTAAAATGATTATGGAGAAATATTATTATATTTTTCATAGAAGATTAATGTGGCAGGATAACGTTTTTAGTGAGCACAGTCTCAACTTTTATATTTTTTTATAGTTATTGAACTTTTATTAGGGAATTATGCATTTTTTTTTTTTGCTTTTAGTAAATTGCTACCTAAAACCACCAGGAACCAAACATATTTTATGTGAGGTTCCTGGGGACTTTAGGACACACACAAGAAATCGGAGATCACCAGGACTGAACCCTTGACATTGATATAATGCCTCTGGCAAATAAATCCAAAGCATAAACAAAGGTTTATCTTGAACACGTGGCAACAGGCTTTGCTTTATTGTCCCAACAGTGAGACGCTGCAGTTCTCAGGGATAGCATTGTGAATCATCTTACCTTTTGTTTTCCTAATTAATTTTCATTGTGCTACTCGGTAGCTAATTAATCTGAATAAAAGATAAGCTGCCCACGATTAATTTTAACTTTGACTGGCTGACTGACAAGACTGGAGTTACTAGTAAACATCTCGCATGGTAGACGGAGCCAGAATGACCCCGAATTCTGCACACTGTCCAGATCCTCTGATTCTCTCGGAGAAATGTCTTATCCTATGGCCAGATGATGGCTCTGTCCTAGTGGCTCACTCATTTTTCAGACTTTTAAAAATGATGTTCTTGGGGCCTATTAGGGATTCACATTAAAAGATTATTAAATGATTACCAGGGAAAGGGCTAGAAAGGGTACATAAGAACACAGAGAGAGGCCTGTTTCTCATTATTCTTGGCTTACAACACATCCTACCAAATTAAGTACATTTTATGGTCTGGATTTATTCATTGATAAAAATTCATGGGAAAACGCTGTTTGAACTTTTAATCAATACACAATTTGTTAGTACTACTAGTAATACCACTTTTACTACTGTGCGCCAAGAATATAACATCAACCTTCTGCCCCTGAAATCCCCCTGGTAATCACTGGGAGAAAGCCAGGGAGTCTGTACTTAATTAGAGCCCTGTGTGCTTCGCACTGCCCTCTCTCCGCCCTCACCCCCATGAAAGAGCTAATCTGCGGACAGAGCTGCTTGCTATTTCTGGTTCAGTTAGCATTTTCCCCGTGTAGTCATGACTATGACAGCAATAGAAGGAACGCTGAAAGCAACAGCTTCCTCCTATTTTCAGTTAAAGACTCTGAGGACAACTCCAGCCATGATTATTTGACTGGTGAAATGTAATGAGGAAGTGGAAGAGAGTGAGAGAGAAAGGTAAATCGAAATTATTTGGAAAAATTTAAAGAATGGGGAAAACAAACACACAAACAAACTAACAAAACAGATGTGTCAGAGAAAGAACTGAAAAGAGGAAAACACTGTCTCCTCCCAGAAGGCATGTGTGTGTGTGTGTGTGTGTGTGTGTATATATATATATATATATATATATATATATATATATATATATATATTTCCTTTCTGCTATCTAATTTGAGACCCATAGCCAGAAGAAAAAAAAAGTTCACCCAAGTGTTTCTGTTCGTTAAGAATTAAATAGAACTGTTTTTATAAAAGGAAAACTCTTTTAGAGGCCTTCATTTGGGATGAAAAAGACCTGTGCTTAGCTTCCAACTCCAATTCTTGATATTACACATAGATTTTTGAAATGCTTTTGAGATATTTTATTAGGTCCTAAAATAAACTACGTGCTATGCAAACGTATTTGGTTGCAGAGTCTGTTTTCTAAAATCAACTTCCCACGATGCTCTGCACATGTTCCATGTTCGTTTCCACCAATGGATGGCAATTTACAAAATGTTAACTAGCAGGTTACAGTGACTGTCAAACTATCAATTCCCACACGCTAAAATAAGGTTTGTATAATACAGGTGATAGGGATTATGTTAGGCATGTATATCTCAAAATAGCACCCTATTGCTTATGGTTGTAGTTCTGTTTTTCACCCAGAAACTTAAAAAATTAGGAAATATAGAAGTTTAGGGTAATGATGTTATGTATAGTCAGCAATTCACCCATAAATTGGATTATGGCCCGGGAAAGTCAGTTAATGTTCATATGTTTGATAGAGTCCATTTATTATCTTAATAAATTTGTCATAAGTCAGCTCTCAGATTTTCAGATTTAGAATCCTGATCTCTTTGGCATACTGTTTTAAGGGTTAGCCGCACATTCACTGAAGTCACAGAGACTGGTGTTTAAAATCAGATGTCAATATCTTATTTTACAATGAGAACTCAAAATATCACACAGACCATAATACTTTTATTAGCATGACCACATCTTTCTCTAAGAGCAGACCCTATAAAAAAGCAAATTATATTTAGAAATGTGCTTGATGTGCACAGGGTTAAACCACGGGCATTAATATTAGGTCTTAATTGTGGTTTTAAGAAAATATCCACTGTTGAAGAACATACTCTCTCTGGATTAAGAAAAAAAATCCAAAGGGCAACTCATTGCCCTCTTTTTCAAAGAACCACCAAGTTGGGGCCCAGAGCACTACCATGTGCCACCAGGCTGGGCCCCATGTTCCAGGAGAATACAAGCTCCTTTGTTTGAGACCTTGAGCTTTGTACCTTTGTAACTCTTCATCTGGCTGTTGATGCATATTCCTTAACATCCTCTGTAATAAATCGGTAATCTCATTAATTAAAAAAAATAGAATAGAATACTTAGATGGGGACTAGCAATATTTTTCCAACTGTTTCTTTATGCCTTGCTTCCAAGACTGATAACCTTCTTCTGAATAACTTATTTTCTTGATAGGTTAATGTGTATAATCAAGTTGTAGTTTGTCCTAAAATTTTGGGAGCCATTCTTTATTTTTAAGATGACTTTGCTGATCTTTTCTCTAATAAAGTATATTGAATTAACTTTTAGGTCATAGGACAGTGTTAATTCCTTTATTTCCAAGTTTTAAGATGTGTCTTTATGGTAAGTCAGTAACTTCAAAATGAAAGTAATTAGTGATAATAAATATACAAACTCATGTACCTACTGCCTTTTCATAAACATTGCCCTTGAAAGATAATAGTTTTTGTGCCTCAGAAATAAGAACTATTTTGTTAATTATTTTCTCTCCAGCGTCAAATTCAACATCTGCTATGGTGAGCACTTTGAATTGAAATTTGTTAAATAAATTAATGTTAGTATTTATTTTATGAGGTGAGTACTGAAAGCAACAACTTTTGTTATCTCCCTCATTATTAATTCAAATGTACAAGTATGCTCAAATAGGAAAAAAATCAGATTTTTACATAAATGTAATCAAATGTGAACCTCATACTAGGTTTTGTCATGTGTCATATTTGCTTGAAGGTATTTGACATCCTGTCACCAAGAAGGAAAATTATCCTTAATAACAAATGACAGAATCAGTGACAAATTTTATATTGCTCCTGATATTAATTCACTTCTCTGAAATTATTCTCTGAATTAGTTAAGTCCCCAATTTGTTTAAATTTATTACATTTAATTTATTACATTTATTGTATTTGACCCATCCAGATTTAAGCTTTTTGAATATAGTAACAATGACTTTATTTAATTTTTTTGGGGGGTGCTATGATTCCAAATGCAGTGCTGGGGATAAAGGATATTTATTGCCAATAATAGCTCTTTTATATAACTGAGTCTTTTATAGGATTTTTTTTTGGGTGGGGTAGGGTATAATATAAATCCTTTGTTATTATAAAGTGTTTGACTGACCTACATCAGTACCCTAAGGGAAACCACATTTTCCCTCATTCTTTGTTTTGAATTTGATGTGACTTGAGTCTACTCAATTAACTTCACCCCACTTCAAACCTTGACAAATAATTTAGATCATTTATATGTATGTAAATGTATGTTGAACTTTGGATTCTGGATGTGTTTGGATAAAGTTTTCACATTTTCTTTGTCTTCTCTGCCACTCTTTCTCCTATCTGATAGAAAATTGATGAATAAAGGAAAAATAAAGATGTGGAAAATGTCTAATCCACAAAAACAAGGGCAGAAGGCTAATTGTTACAGATGGGCAAAACATATCTTAACCTCTCCTATAAAGGAGTAAATGTTCCATTGCTTTCAAATTGCAAATTTACTTAATATTTAGGACTTATAATTAAACTTTATTCAATTCTTAGCTATTTAATTAGGTTTTTTGGGGGAGGGTACTGTTCAATAAAAAAGCATAAATAAACTGGATCAATTTACAAATATTAATATTTTTTGTTGATTAGGAACAATTTCTTCATGAAATCTGGTTCCATATGTATGTCATGATTTAGTTAATTATTTTTAATTACATGAGAAATATACTACCTCACTTTGAAACAATTACCAATTTTGAAGGCAAAGCTCTTCATAGGCAGTTGTTTTCTCTTGATAATAAAGTTTTGCTACTGATTAAAAATAGTTTTCAAAAACATATGTTACAGCCCTAAGTAGGATTTATATACCTGTCTTTGTAACAATCCCTGATGTCTATAATCTAGGCATTATTATAATTCCCCGTGGAGAGGTTCTTGAAAATTCTAGTTTTGTTTGCATCAAAGTATTGGAATGTATGTGTTGTCTTACTGTTTTTTTCCCTCTTGATAATATATTGGATCTAATTTTATCTGATATCAATTTATTGATGCTTTAAATACTGGACTGATCTTTATTTATTTTTGAATAGTTTAATAAAATGAAACCGCATAAGGATTATATATTAAAAACCAAAGTCAGAACTCAAGTAGAAAGAAAAGATGTAGGGTGTGAATGAAGGCATACTTGTAGAGTTTTTGATCTCTAGAGTAAATAAATAAAACAATCGAGTTGTTATAAAAATACATGATGGATTTAAAAATATGTGATCTTTTCATTGTTATAACCAATGTGACCCACTAAAAATATACTGACAACTACTGGTATTCATTGGAAACAATTACATATGGCCCATCTATTTGATTTTTAATACTATTCTCTATTTATAGAAATCAAGCATTTCTTTTTTTCTTTGTCTATGAGTTGTTTTTCTTCTGCTTAACCCCTTTGTCACTCAGCCCCCCAATACCCCTCCCTTCTGACATCTGTCATTATATTTTCTGTTCTATGAATCTGTTTCTATTTTTTTGTTTGTTTATTTTGTTCATTAAATTCCACATATAAATGGAATCATATGGTATTTATCTTTCTCTGACTGGCTTATTTCACTTATCATAATCCTATCCAGGTCTAAACATGCTATCATAAAAGGTAAGATATCCTTCTTTTTACTGCTGAGAGCAATGAGTTTTGTATTTAAGTGTTGAGGAACAAATTGATTAGGATTAGGATTGGGAAAGGGTGAGTACATCCTATATAATAAAAGCCTAATATGCTAAGTGTCCAGTTGTCTGGTCATCCATTCAACTAATCAAAGTATAATTTGCTAATGATACACTGAGGCTGCTCAACTGCTCACTATGACATCGACTGATCACCAGGAGGCAGACACACTCCGACTGGTAGGTTAGCTTACTGATGGGGTCCTGCCAATTGGGACTGAGTGAGATGGGCCAGACACACCCCGGAGCCCTCCTACAGTCCCTTCCTGGCTGGAAAACCTCCTTTGTCCCTGATTTTGCACTGGTGGGGTCCTTCGGCCTGTTCTTCACCCTCTTGCAATCTGAGACCCCACAGAGGATGTCAGAGAGCTGGTTTTGGCCCTATCCCACAGGCCAGGCCAAAGGACCCCACTGTGCATGAATTCCTAGACCGGACCTCTAGTTTAATTATGAAATAACAAAGTAAATGTCTCTACCTAGTCTTATCTATTTACTTATCCATCTACATACACACATTATATATAGAGGTATGCAAAAGTAGGTTTCTAGTTGTGCTTATGCAAAACACAGTTTATTCTTGCATTATTAATTAATTAATTATTATAAGCATACTTCTCTACTTTATTAATTACTGTAAACCTACTTTCCCCCACATCTTTATATATAAATACATTGGTTTTACTGTAGCATATCATTGAGATTTAGGCAAAATAAATGAAGTCACCTTAATTGAGCTTCAATGATAACTCAAATTAGAAAGTTTCATTTCTGTAGTCAAGGGGAATAAAGTTATTTTTAGTTTTAGGAATTTAAGAAAATTTTAATGATGAGGTTAGTTTTCCCTAACATTGAGCACATAAATTATAATCAGAAAAATATTCGAGTGTCTATTTCCATGTAGATTTCTTAAGATAAGACTTCTGGCAACTGATATTTCTATGAAAGCAGAAATTCATGTGTATTACTTGTTACTCTATATTCATCTGCATTTATTGTTTTCTGTGATGATTATATGTGCAGTGTGATTAAGTGAATAAAAACACTGCACAAGATAATCTTTTCCCACTACTTTTCTTTCTTTATGGATGGAGGGTGATCTATTTCCTACCAACAGTGGTTTTAATGTTTTCTCAAGAATCAAACTGATTTCTCTAAAAATCTAGAATCCAGAGGAAATCCTATGACTCTATTAGGTCAGAGAGTCATTTGCAATGAGAGAAGATACAAACAGATGATTTTTCCATTAGTTTGTTAACTGGAATGGTTGCAGATGACCCCTCAAACAAACATAGTCATGTCTGAAATGAGTTAAATCTTCTGATTTAAGCAAAGTAATTTGTGAAAATCCTTGAGGTTAATATTTTAATAGAAACATGCAGATCATTAAATTTTATATATATATTATATATATATATATATATATGTGTGTGTGTGTGTGTGTGTGTGTGTGTGTGTTTCACATTAAAATTAATTCTCATGATGAAAACTTTCCAATTCAATAAATTATGACTAAAGAATATAGTTTGTCTCAAGAGCATAATTCCTTATTAATTAGTTCACATAAAGGAATATTCAAGAAGAATGTTTTATAACCTCATCTAATATTGACCAATTTTAGAAGAATGCACTTAAAAGGAAGTAAAAAAAATAAATAATTAACATATGCATAATAAATAATATTTTAATGATATTCTGCGGTGTACATAATGATTCGTTGTGATTTTGGTCTTGGTCACATTCCTACATTCCTTCTCTACTTCCGTTCTTGCCCTCTTCCTCCTCTTCCTTGTATTTATTTTATCAAGTCTTTTTACATAAGACTGCAAGTAGAAAAGAGATAGTTAGGCAACATATAAATATATGTTTCATTTTATCATGAGATTTCTTCTAAATTCCTTACTATATAATATTTCAGTTAATACAAAGTGAAATAATAATGCCCTCTTCATTAAATTTTAAATCATAGAAATTCTAGAAGAAACCATAAAGGTAAAGCTCCTTGACATCAGTCTTGTCAATTATTTTTTAAAATTTTATTTGACATTAAATGCAGAGATAACATATCAAAATAAAAATGAAAAGGTGAGACTACATCAAATTCAGAAGCATCCGTACTGCAAAAGAAACCATCAACAGAATGAAAAACAAGCTGAAATTAGAAGAAATATTTACAAATTATATATCTGATAAAAAGTTAATAGCACAAACATATAAAGCACTCACACAATCAAAAACCAAACAATCCAACTTAAAAATCAGCAAAGGACCTGAATCCATATTTTTAAAGAACACAGGTACAATAAAACGCCCATAAAATGCTCACCATTATTATCCACCAGAAAAATGCAAATCAAAACCACAATGACATATAATACCTTAATAAATTAAAAAGAAAGAAGAAAGAAAGAAAGGAAGAAAGAAAGAAAGAAAGAAAGAAAGAAAGAAAGAAAGAAAGAAAGAAAGAAAGAAAGAAAGAAAGAAAGAGGGGTTCAGGGAAACCACAATGAGGTTACTCCAAGTCTGTTAAAGTGACTATAATTAGTTATTATAGAAAAGACAAGAGATGAATGCTGACAAGTTCAGAGGGACCAGGACTACAAGGGAGAGCAGTTGGGGGGAACCACGCCTGAAGGGGAGGGCAGTTGGGGGGAACCAAACCAGCAGGGGAGAAAAGTTGAGGAGGGACAAGATCTTCAGGGGAGGGTTGTTAGGGGAGAACAGGACAGCAGGGGAGGGCAGTTAGGGGTATTCAGGCTGGCAGGGGAGCAGTTAAGCATCAATCAGGCTGGCAGGGGAGGGGTTAGGGGGTGATCAGGCTGGTAAGCAGAAGCAGTTAGGAGCAATCAGGCAGGCAGGCAGGCAAGCAGTTGGGAACCAGCAGTACTGGATTGTGAGAGGGATGTCCAACAGCCCATTTAGGCCTGATCCCACTGGGCCACTGGGATTGGGCCTAAATAGGCAGTTGGGTATCCCTCAAGGGGTCCCAGGTTGGAGACAGTAAGGCTGGGCTGAGGGACACTCACCCATGCACAAATTTTGTGCACCAGGCCTCTAGTATAAAAATATTGGCCGTTTGGTGAAAAATAATTAAGAATTTTAAGTTGGTAACATCACAATATTGACCATGTGCTGTCCTCCCAAGTGTGAAGCCCAGTGTGACTACACATGTCACCTCCCCATGCATGGAGTTGACCCTGAGGTTAGATCTGCTCTTGCTAATCTTTCATACTCTTTAAGATACTTTCATTGCCTGAAGCATTATTTTGATAAAAGTAGTCAAGTGTCTTTGGAGTTCAAAAAACATAATCACCCCCAGGATGGTTTCTTGGCAATCTTTTAGCTATACACGGGCATTAATTGGAAACTGTATGAAGAAAAAAAGACCTGCCACTGCCTTCGGATTTTCTGGAAATAGAGATCTGTGACTAACTGAGGTGTTTGTTTTCACTCTGTCATTCTGCCATTTGATTGGGAGTAAAGGATAACATGCTAACCTGTGTTAGGGAACAACGTTGATATACCAAAGAGGATTTCAAATATCCTTCACACGGCTTCCTTGCTGTCCTGTCAGTAAGAACACCAATCGGTAAAGTATTATTGAAAAAAAAGATGCTTTTGTGAATGCCTACACATAAAAGACTTTATGTGTGACTATATTTTATCATCATTCAATAGAGTCATCTGATTATATCATAGCAGTGAAATATTGCTTTTCACACTTGCCTGCAACCAGCATTTTTCTATAGCTATTAAGAAAAGTGAGAAGAGATTACTTCTTGACCTGGTGATTTGTGATTGCATATTTCTATACTGCCTATATATGATACTTATGCATATATCAGCTACCTACATTCATAGCAGGTAGTAAAATATCCAAGCTGATATGCCCTGTAGGTTTTATGACTTAGGGATAACTGAAAATTCACAAAAAGTGAAACTATTTAATAAAAAACAGCCGACTCACATGCTGTTTGACATCAGTTTTGATCATATGCATCTTACAATGAGGAAGTTTCTTATATTCTAGGAAGTTAAATAGTTTATTTTAGTTACTAATCCCTTTTTGAATTTAAAAAAGATGCTTATGGAAATAATATAAATTATGTTACAGGGTTAATGATTTGTGAAGTCATAAAATATAATCCATTCATAAATTTATCTATATTTTAAGTTTAAGCACCTAACTCTATAACCAGAATCATCTCTCTATATAAAATAATAATGAACAAATATAGTTTTATCATAAGCTAAGGTTGTATATCTTATTTAATTACTGGAACTAATAGTGTTCCAAAGTCAGAGATGTATTGTAAAGCACAATGAAGCGCAACACACATTGCAGATAAATTTTCTCCTTATTGGATACCATGGCATTTAATGTGATTCATCTTCCCACGACCTATTTGGAGTTGAATAATATAAGTAAACAATTTATGACTGGGAGATAAAATGTAAATTAAAAATGTCATTATCTAACAGTGTAACTTGAAATTTGGCATCTAATTTCTAATTTACACAAACACAGATATTTAAATCTAGTGTGCATTGTCCATGGTACTCTGACATTACTGAGGATAACCTTTTTGAAGACAAGTGTTCCCTTTCTGGTCTTAAAAAGAGGTGCACGTGTGTGTGCGCACACACACACATACACACTCATGCACTCACATGCCCAACCAAGTCTGATAAACTTTAAACTGTCATTTGACTTCCAGTTTCATTCACTGAGAATAACTTATCTTTTCAGATAAAAGCTATCAGATTTTTGTAAGATAATTTTCTTAAGCTCATGTCATTCCTCTTCAGCTGGTTTTGACCTGAGGATAATTTGTTTCATAATATCTACCAGCGGAAAATCAAGGTGAAAAAAATGAGTGAAGGCAATGGTGACACTCCTGATAAACCCCTTCTCCATAATCTCTTGAGTGAGCAGGAGAGTAAGAATGAATCATTGGGACAATAGCGAAAGGAGTCAACTTTGATTCATTTTGTGTAGGTGACATCTCATGTGCTGGAGTACATAATGAAGTACAATATCAGTAACAGGGACTATAGAAAAACTATGCTGCTGAAATCAACTATTGGGTAAGCAACAGCAACCACAAAAAATGCTTTCCCATTTTATTTTGAACCCAAATTTATTAAATCTATGGCAACGTGAATTAAAATATAATTATATTTCACTGGTAACTACCATCAAGCCTTTCAAAATAGAAATAGTATTATTTAGAAAGAAAATGTCTGGAAATGGATTCATAAAGTATTTACCTTATGCTTTAAATTAGTCTATTTATAGCATTTTAGTATTAAATTTCATAACTATTCCTGACTGCTCACATTCTTTGCAGGTATATAAAGGCATATAATTTTAAGTTTATTTTTTTAATTATTTGTAGCATTCATTATATGTAAAATAAAAATGTGAATAATTGCATTTGGGTTGCAGTTAAAACTCATGCATTAAAATTTGGTTTCTTAAAGTACATTTGTGTTGTTTTAAAGTATTTTGATTATGATATATTTGTATTCCAAAATAATTTAAATTTTTTTACCTATAATCATATTATTTTTAACATTTAAATATGTAAAATCTGGATCTGGAAAATATGCTTAGTGAAATAAGCTAAACTGAGAAAGACAAATATCACATGATCTCACTTATTTGTGGAATCTAATTAATTAAATGAATTGGCCAACAAAATGAGACCCAAAGCAAGGAGGCATGGAACAGACTGACATACCTCAATGCAGGGTTAGGGGTCGAGAAGAGATAAACCAAAGAACTTATACACTTATATGCACAGCCCATGGACACAGACAATAAGGTAGTGAAGACCTGGAGGGTGGTAGGGGCTAGGAGGATGGGGGAAACAAGAAGTGGGGGCGCCAAAACCAGTTTGGCTCAGTGATAGAGTGTCCGTCTGCGGAATGAAAGGTCCTGGGTTCTATTCCGGTCAAAGGCATGTAGGTTGGCTGCTGGTGCATCCCTGGTGAGGGGTGTGCAAGAGGCAGCTGGTCAATGTTTCTCTCTCATCGACATTTCTAGCTCTCTATCTCTCTCCCTTCCTCTCTGTAAAATATCAATTAAAAATTATTAAAAAAAAAGAAGGAAGGCGCAGAGATAAGAGATATCTGTAACACTATCAACAATATAAAATGTATTCTAAAAAAGGCATTTTTTTAAAACAAGGCTGTTTGTACCCTTTCTAAATACATTTTCTAAAAATATCAAGATAATCTGATATGATATGCTTTAATAGGATATGATATAAAAATAAAGAATTAGCTTATTTTCTCAAAAACTATATAAAATCTGATAAATAAATCTATATACACACATACATATATACACACATATAGACACAAATACTTTTCTTTCAAAGCCACTCTACATACAATGACAATATAGGGTCCATGTTTTTTTTTGATGAATTAGAATCTGGGATGGAAAATTAGAGCAGTAGTTGTAGTGGCATTCCTCATTCTCCTCTGCTCAGCAAGTGACTGTCCTACCTTTGTTGAAACAGTTCCTAATTTAAGAAGCAGTAACTATCTCCCACCAAAGAAGCTGAACATACAAGATTTTGAATTCTATTTTTACTCCAACAGTGAGAAAATGAGTATGTATTATAGATTCCCCCAAAAGATAGCCCACCCCAGAAATGGAATTAGAGGACCGGAAAGATCCATTTAAGCTATGAATAGCCTTAGTGCTTCCGCATACTAGTACAATTCGTTTTCAGAGGCACCAATAACATTGTTCTAGGAGCAGCTTCTAGTGCCATGGTGAGTGATGCCAGCAAGACAAGCTACAGCGACTCTCCAGGTGTATTGGCAGGACAATCTTCTCTGAAAAATACGGTGATTTGGGACATAGCTCCTGGCTACAAAATTTCCAAGCCCGTTTTATTAGTCTTTTAAGAAATAAGGTGGTTTTATCACTATCGTTTTAATAAGCCAAATCGCGCTTTCAACTGGGTTCTTTCATCTGCTTCCACATAAAGAAACTTCACTGATTTAAAAATTGCTACCAGTGGGAATTATAGCAACAAATCATCAGGAATTGGAGAGAATTTTCACTTGGTTGAAGACAAGTGAAATAACCAGCTATTAAGGAACAAAACTCTAAACATGTAGAAATGTGACAACAATGGCACACTCCTTTTAATGATTTTGAACAATTTAAGAGAAAGAAGATGAGAGGTATACTTTTAAAACTATTGCTAAGAACAGAACCAGTAACTGTCTCTATTGTGTGGGGAAAAATAGTCCATTATTTTATGCAACTATGACTCTCTGAAGGTTACAAAACCAAAAAGATTTTTTTTTAATTGTGGTTGGGAAGACCACCATGGAAGCATAATTTTGGGATCTCCTCAAACTCCTCCTAAAAACCAAAGAGATTAACCAAACTAGCAAAAGAAAAATTCCACAGATAACATCTTCAATGAAAACAAGAAACAATGCATTTCCATGAATCTCACTGAGCTGTAGAACTCTAAAATTCTCACAAATAAATAAATAAATAAATAAAATGAAACCCCTCATGGTGAAAAAAATTCAACTTCAAGTAGAAACCTGAGTGAGTCCAAGGGCATCAGGAAAATCTGAGCTTTTTCCTGAGCCATAATTTGCAAGTAAGGGCAAACAAACAAACAAACAAACAAACAAAAACCATCAACTCATTTACTTAGAAGGTTAAATAGTGCTGTGGTTTTCAAAAATATCTGGAAAATATTCCATCCTGTCCAACTGTGCTTAATTTAGAGGGGATATAAAAAAAATGTAGGAGAGAAAGTAGGTTCCATTTTTATGAATCAAGGGTAGTAAACCTCAGAAATTACAATAACTTCTGAAAGTGGGAAAGTGGTTTGGAAAACAGGGCCCGAATGAATCAGCTCTGAAGACAAGGCATTCCTAAATCTGACATGTGTGAAAGACAAAAAAAGCAAAAACAAAAAACGGTGACCTGTAGAATTGACTATACAATCCTGAAATCAATTTCCCAAAATGAGATTCTAATATATCAGTAATGTGAGACTGCATTTCAGTGGGAAAAAAGATAGTTTATCTAGAAATAAAATGATACTGGTTATTCATTTTAAAGACTATAAACTTGGGACATTATTAAACTACTTACAAAATCAGTTCCAGATGAATCAGAACAGAAAACAAAAATCAGTGATGCATGCTCTATTGTAGGAGAAGCTAAAATCACAAAAGCCATAAAAATGAAAAGGACACATTTGACTGCATAAACAGAAAAAGCCTTTGTGTGGTAGAAGATAACATACAAAGTCAATAAAAATGATACATTTAAAGAACTATGCAGCAAAAATGATGGAAAAAAGGTATGACAAATTAGTTTATAAATAGATATATAAGCCAATGTAAAATCGTGCAAGAGCACATGAATATCAAGTCACAAAAGAGCAAATGGTGAAGTAGCAATAAAGATGAACAAAATGACTATAATGAAAATAAATGCAACTAAAAAAAAGGAGATATTATTTTTTCTTTTTATTGAATTTACTAGAGGCCCGATGCACAAAATTCTTACACAAGAGGGAGTCCCCTCAGTCCAGCCTGGACCCTCTCCAATCTGGGACCCCTTGGTTTAGGTTCAATCCCAGGTATTAGGCCTAAACTGGCAGTCAAACATCCCTCTCACAACCCTGGACTGCTGGCTCCTAATTGCTCACCTGTCTGCTTGCCTGGTCGCCCCTATCCACCCTCCTCCCCCACCAGTCTAATCACCTCTAACCATCTCTGCCTACCAGCCTGATCACCCCTAACTGCCCTCCCTGCTGATCTGGTTGCCCTAACTGTTCCCTGCTGCTGGCCATGTCACCTACAACTGCCCCCTCTTTACCAGCCTGGTTGCCCCCAATTGCCCCCCCCCTTGGCCTGGTATTAGGCAGCTATCTTGTTAGGGCTTGAGGGTCAATTTGCATATTACCTCTTTATTATATAGGATTTGGATGACGTAAATTAAACAGGTTTCAGGCACACAATTCTATAACACATAACTTGTGTACTATATTGTGTGTTCACTACCCAAGTCAAGTCTATCACTGTTTATCTCCCCTATACCCTTCTCTACCTCCTGACACACATCCCCCTTGACAATTACCACACTGTTGTTTCTGTCCATCAGTGTGTTTTTATTTTTCTCTATCACTCTTTTTTCTTTTTTGCTCAATCCTTTTAAAATGCATGAATGATGCCAAGACAGGAAGCTTGCAGATAACCAATCACAAGGTGATGGGGAATATAATACATTTTTGGGAGGCTAAGAATCTGATCTATGCCAGTAACCTACTGTACATTCTTGATAGCCTATAATTAAGTCACTGCCTCTTTCTCCACAATCTGGTATGGTGGGACCTGTTTTCCTGATTGCCCCGATTTGCAAGGTGGCCATAAACATAGAACGTTAGCTACAGGGGAGGTCACTGATACCAGCCAGCATTTAGATTCACTCTAACTTGCCCATCCTAACTGACTCAGGAGGGGCTGTGGAACCTCACCACAAAAGCTTGTTAGTTAGGAAACAGACATAAAACAAAGAAACCAAAGGGTATAAAGGGACAAGCTTCCTCCATATTCACTCACTCAGGATTTGGAGAACTGACCCCAGAGTCACTGTACTAGTACATATGAAACATCTGAAAATAAATGGGTTTATCCTGGATCTCTGAGTACTCCCTGTGTATTTTTCAGTGACCTGGTAAATTCTGTAACAAAGGTAGTAAGGGTTATAAACCAATCTCAAGGATATTGCTAAGGCAAAATTATTTGAAAGGACCAATTAGGAATTAACAAGCACATATACAAAATAGCCTGCCTGCTCCCCGAGAACACTAGATTTTCGATTGATGGCAGAAGACATGCTCCCCTGCGCCCACATTGCTTATGGCCATGTAGGACTCTACACATGGATAAATAGACCTTAATTCTCAACAGTAGCATGGAAAGGAACCCCAGCTGTGTCTTTTCCAGGACTAGCTTCTTTCAATGAACTTAGGTTCCACTAACCATTTTTGTCCATGACTTCATTCTTCAATTTCATGAGACAACAAATTCAAACTCAAATACTTCACATTTCAGTTTCATAATATAGCTACTAACAAGAATAAATTAAAATCCTATAAATTGATAGGCTAAATGTGGGAATGGGTCAAATTTATTAAAATATTATAAAAAAGGTAAAAGGAAGAGATATTTGTATGAAATAATCCTAATTTGAAAAGAAAAATTATGACAAAAACATGTAATAAATTTACATCTATATCATCCTATATAATAAAAGCCTAATATGCAAATTGACTGAATGGTGGAATGACCAATGGAATGACCAGTTGCTATGATGCACAATGATCAGCAGAGGGCAGATGCTCAATGCAGGAAGTGGCCCCAGCCTTCAGGCCCCAGGCCAGCCAAGGAGGGAGCCAGTGGGGATCACGTCATGCTGGTTGCCCCACAGGTTGGTCCTGATTGACAGCCAGGCCTAGGGACCCTACCCATGCATGAATTTCATGCATTGGGCCTCTAGCATACAGTATCTATACTGTATATATAAATTATGGTTTATTAAAGTCAATTACTCTTGCCGAAACCGGTTTGGCTCAGCGGTAGAGCGTCGGTCTGCAGACTGAAAGGTCCCAGTAGGGGGTGTGCAAGAGGCAGCTGGTCGATGTTTCTCTCTTATCGACATTTCTAGCTCTCTATCTCTCTCCCTTCCTCTCTAAAATATCAATAAAAACATAAATTAAAAAAATTTAAAAACATCATTTAATAAAAAAATAATAATAAAGTCAATTATTCTTAATATCTTAGGAATTTAAATCAAAACAATTCTATTATGTAATTTGGACTGAAAAAAATAATGAATCCATTTGAAAAATTGACATGTAAAACTTTAGCTTCAAATTATTTCATTAAATTTATTGGTCAGTATTTCCACAGAGAATTGAAATAAATAAATTTGTTATTTTTTTCCTGAAAATTAGTTCTGTTCTATGGAGCCTCAAACAAAAAGTGTAGGTGGATGGAGCAGATAAAGCTTTATACTAAATGGATACATCCAGTTATATTTTTCAAGTTCTGAGCTTGCTCATTACAATTTCCCTTAAAATGGTTATATCTGCTTAGGGAGGATAATGTCAATAATCAAGTTTATTATATGTGTATATAATTAAAGTTAATAGTCCTTGAGCAGGATCTTGAGGGCACTTCAATGAGGAAAGAACATGAGATTTTAAGGTTTAGACTTCATAAAATTTCTTTTGGTTACTCAGATACATTTTGTACTTCCTTTTCATTTCAGGGTAAATTTGAGGGTACTTCAAATGGAGTGCTATTATAATTACATGTACAAGTTTCTTATTTTATTGCCATTAAGTGTACCTTATTAAAATCTCCTTTAAAACTCTCAAATTATATTGAATGAAGATATAAAATATATAATATTTTTAGTATTTAACTTAATACTTAATTAATTAATAATAATAAATTTATATTGAGTAATATAATGAATTGGAATACTTAAAATTTAAAAAATTCAAAAGCACAGTTTAGAACTATGCCCTAGGGTACTATTTATAATTTTACTAAAATTGATTTGATCCCATTTTATTACATTGAGATTGAATCAATTCTGTTTTATGCTGATAAGAATACATGAACTTTCTCATGCAAGAATAGTCCTTCACTTCATAAATTCAGTTGTGGAATTTCAAAACATCATTCCAGGTTGTAGGAAGCAGTAATTTCAGACTTTCAGCCCAGCAATTTCCTCACAAATGTGGCTAAATTCTGGAAGATGCTTACAATAACAATTAATTATTTGAAGATGTCTGTGTTATTTGACTATCAATGGGTGTCAGTATAAGACAGGATTCCCTGTTTCTGGGCCATACCGGAGTCAGAGAATAAAATTTATAGTACTTCAGCACATTCTGGGGACCACAGACATTCCCACACCTGGGGTGTGGGAAATTTTATGAGACTGTTTCCAGTAATATCTGTCTAAATGCACTACGTTTGACTACCAGAAAGTTTTGCATGGGGCAAGGATTACAGACATCTTTACCATTAATCACATACACTTTTCCCTCTTCTACTTCTCTTCGTCCTTCAACAAATCTTTATTTATAATGGGAATTGTGGTAGAAATCCTATCACACTATCACCTTCTCTTGCTCCTTTCATTTTTTTTTCCCTTCTAGAAATTGAAATCCTTGGTCTGGTTGAAGCTTATGGAAACAAAAGTATCAGAAATCAAACTCCTTTGCCCAAACAGAACCCAGTCCTAATTATCTGTCTTAATTGGAATAGGAAACAGGGGTATAACTATAGACAATGAAGATTACACTTTGAGAGTAGGAGGGAGCAGAATGGATTGATGTTAGAAATATTTTGCTAAGTGTGTCAAAATAAGATAGGGATTAAATATAAATTTAGATCAAGCCTGTACTTTCTGATTCAACACAATCCTCCAAACCTCAATTTTCTTAAACAGCATTGCATTCTTGTAGGTTATTATATTTATAATATGCTATGACAGCCAGGCTGGTGTGGCTCAGTGGTGGAATGTCTACCCATGAACCAGGAGATCACGGTTTGATTTCCTGTCAGGGTACATACCTGGGTAATGGGCTCAATTCCCAGTAGGGGTCATGCAGGAGGCAGCCAATCAATGATTCTCTTTCATTATTTATGTTTCTCCCTCTCCCTTTCTCTCTCTGAAATCAATATATATATATATATATATATATATATATATATATATATATATATAATGACATAACTATCATTAGAGAAAATATGTATGGAACTTAGCATGCATAAGAATTACTATGATCATATTTGGTTTCAATCATTTAAAAGCAGTATCTCTAAGTCACTGATTCTCATCTATGGAGTTTTACCACACCACTATATTAGAATCTCCACAGTTCATGTTTGGAAAGAAATGCAGTAATGAAACATTGCTGGGCTTAATGAGAATACCCTTGTCATCACAACATTAACTTTTATTTCCTTACACTTCTCTTTTGAGAATTTTATTAGATCAGAAATAATAATTAGAATTAATCTATATCTATTTTCTATCACCTATCTATGTATCTAAATATTTCTGTATCTATCTGTCATCTATCTATGTGTTATCTATTCATCTATCTTTGAATAAGGATCACTAGATGACCTGAGATAATTTATGGTTTTAGTGGGTAGAAGGTTACTGATCAATAACTTTATATTAAAATGATTCTATAAGATTAGAGTAGCAGAGCTGATGTGGTCTCATTATGATATAAAAGGTGATATTAATAAAAATTTCAAATGTAGATATAAAAAATTATTTATTGTTTCTTATTTCTCTCAAACCATCTTCCAAAGTTAAAGGGCAGAAAACCCCAGCTATAATAGTTTACTCAGCAATAGAGCCAAATTGGGTTTTGACTAAAATGCAAATTAATAAAATGGTGTCATTACCCTCAGTTTTTCTTTATGTATTTAGAAACTTTGATATTTTCAAAACAATACACACACACACACATGCACACACACACACACACACACACACACACACACACACACACACTAGAGTCCTGGTGCACAAATTTGTGCACCAGTGAGGTCCCTCTGCATACCCTGGGGTGATGGAGCTGAAACAAGCAGTCCAATGCCACCTGCTGTTCCTGCCTGCCACTTCTGCTCATCCCAGCCCCCATGGCGCTTGCTGCCATCACCCTTTAGGCTCACTGCCACTCTGCTGCAGTCTCAGGGCCGCAGCAGCCAGCCATGAGTTTCTGCATCTGGTGCCTGTTTGTCAGCATAGCAGCACTCCCAATGTGGGAGCACACTGACTACCATGAGGCAGCTCCTGCATTAAGCATCTGACCTCTGGTAGTCAGTGAGCATCATAGCAATCGTTCATTTGGTAGTTCAGTCATTCAGTTGCTTAGGCTGTTATATATGTACTAAAGGCCCAGGGCACAAAATTTGTGCACGAGGGGATGTCCCTCAGCCCGACCTGCACCTTCTCCAATCTGGGACCCTTTGGGGGATGTCTGACTGCCAATTTAGGCCCCATTCCTCTCACACAACCTGTTGGACATCTCTCTCACAACCCAGGACTGCTGGCTCCTAACTGCTCCTGTGCTGGCCTGACTGCCCCAAGATGCCCCTTTCTGCAGGTCTGATCATCCACAACTACCCTCCCCTGCCAGCCATCTTGTGGTTGCCATCTTGTGATGACATCACATGATGCCATGTAGCCTTTTATTATATAGGATAGATATGCAATATATGTATATGTAATATACCTACATAAAATTTGCAGGAATTAGGAGGTTATTTGTTTTATATTAAATTTTTCATAATATTTTATCACATATATACCTTATTTTAAATCTGCAGATGGCATGAATATATGTCATTGTCAGTGTAATCTTCTAATACAGATCCATACTGACATCATATCTAATATTATATCTTTGCAGAAATTAGAATAATAAACCTAATTTTGCACAAGTTTAGGTGCATAAATTTCTGTAGGGTAAGTCCTGAAAATTATTATCTTTAGGGTATATATATTTTCATATGGAAATGTGTATGCATATAATAATATTTTATGATGGATAATAATTAGATCTTACAATGAGGCAAAAAAAGGAACAACGTTTGTTTATAGAATATTTCAGAGAACATTGGTCATAATCATATGTGTTTGTTTTTCTATACTAAGTAAAAAGTACCTTCATTTGAACAGAGCTGACAAGGAACCAAACAAGAATATCAAACTGAGAAAAGTATGCACTTATTCTTAATATTTCACACTTTTATTTTTAAAGTACATTTCACATACATGTTCATATTACCCTCAAAATAACTGTGTGAAAGTATGAATAACTTCACACTCTTCATTCAGACAACCGAATTTAAAGTGGGTATCCTCCCATTGTTTCATATATATCCTGGTGCGAGAAATTCATGCACGAGGGAGAGGGGGGTGTCACTTAGGCCAGTCTTCACCCTCTCCAATCTGGGACCCCTCGAGGAATGTCTGACTGCCCACCGGGATCAGGCCTAAATGGGGAATCGTACATCCCTCTGACAATCCAGGACTGCTGACACCCAAATGCTCACCTGCCTGCCTTCCTGATTGCCCCTAACTGCTTCTACCTTCCAGCCTGATCATCCCCTAACCACTCCCATGCCAGCATGATTGATGTCTAACTGCTCCCCTGCCAGCCTTTTAGCCCCCAACTTTCCTCCTCTGCTGGCCTGACCACCCCTAACTGCCCTCCCCTGCAGAGCTTATAGCCTCCAACTGCTCTGCCCTGCAGACCTGGTCCCTCTCAACTGCCCTCCCCTGCTAGCCACGTTGTAGTGGCCATCTTGTGTCCACATAGGGGCAGGATCTTTGGTTAAAGATGGGGGCAGCCATTTTGTGTGTTGGAGAGGTGGTCAATCTGCATATTACTCTGTTATTAGATAGGATAGAGGCCTGGTGCACAGGTGGGGGCCAGCTGGTTTTCCCTGAAGGGTGTCCCAGATCAGGGTGGGGGTTCCCTTGGGGCATGGGGTGGCCTGGGCGAGGGGCCTGTGGTAGTTTGCAGGCTGACCACAACCCCCGGTGACCCAAGCAGAAGCCCTGGTATCTGGGATTTATTAACTTTCTACAATTGAAACTTTGTAGCCTGGAGTGGAGCCAAGCCTTCTGCTTGCTCCATAGCTGCTGCCATTTCTGTTTGGATTTGTTTACCTTCTATAATTGAAACTTTATAGCCTTGAGTGGAGGCTTAGGCTGGCTAGGTCAGGTGGAAAGCTTAGCTTCTTCCATTGCCAGAGAAAACTAAGCAGCCCTCCTGCTCTCTGTGGCTGCAGCCATCTTGGTTGGGTTTAATTTGCATACTTTCTCTGGTGGGCTTGGTGGGCGTGGTTTTTGGGTATAGAATAGGTATGGTCAATTTGCTTATTTGCTCTTATATGAGATAGGAGATAGATTTGCTCTCATACACACACACACACACACACACACACACACACACACACACACACATATCTATCTAGTAAAGAGATAATATGCAAATCTTGTGTGTCACTCCAACACACAAGATGGCCGCCCCATTGAGGTCAAAGATGGCCATCCCCATGTGAACACAAGGTGGTCGGCTGGGGAGGTCAGTTGTGGGTGATCAAGCCTGCAGGGGAGGGCAGTTGGGGGAGAGCAGGCCTGCAGGGGAGGGCAGTTGAGGGTAACCAGGCCAGTAGGAGAGGGAAATTAGGGATAATTGGGCCAGCAGGAAAGGGCAATTAGGGGCTACCAGGCCTACAGGGGAGGAGAGTCAGCGGTGACCAGGTAGTAGGGGAGGGCAGTTAGGGGTGACCAGGCCAGCAGGAGGACAGTTAGGGGAAACTGGGCCACCAGGGGAGCAGCTAAGTGTTGTTCACACTGGCAGGGGAATGGTTAGGGGGTGATCAGGCTGGCAGGCAGAAGTGGTTAGGGCAATCAGGCAGACAGGCAGGTAAATAGTTGGGAGCCAGCAATCCTGGTTTGTGAGAGGAATGTCCAACTGCCTATTTAAGCTTGATCCCACTGGGAAGACAGACATCCTTCGAAGGGTCTCATTGGAGAGGGTGCAGGCTGGGCTGAGGGACACCATCCCCCATGCACAAATTTTGTTCACTGGGACTCAATAAATAGATAGATAAATAAATAAATAAATAAATAAATAAATAAATAAACTATATATTATTATGATGATCTTATACCTTTCTTTCATTTATTACACACTAATGGTCCAGTGAACAAAATTCATTCATGGGGGGTGTTCCTCAGCCAGCCTGCACCCTCTCCAATCTTGGACCCCACGAAGGATGTCCTATTGCCTCCTTACAGCCATCAGGCCTAAACCAGCCCAACCATGGGACATCCCTCTTGCAATCTGGGACTGCTGGCTCCTAACTGCTCACCTGCCTGCCTGCCTGCCTGATTGCTCCAACCACTCTTCCTGCCAGCCTGTTCGCCTCCAATTACCCCCCACCAGCCTGATCACCTCCAACTGCCCCCTGTGCCAGTGTGCTCACCCCAAATGCCCCCCTGCAGACCTGCTTGCCTCCACCTTCCCTCCTTGCCCCCAACTGCCCCCCTGCTGGCCTGGTCACTCCAAACTGCGCCCCCACTGTCCTGATCATCTCTAATAGACACACACTGGTGGCCTGCTTGCCCTCAATTGGACCCCCTGATGGTCTGCTTACCCACAACAGCCCCAACCCCACCAGTGTGATCATCCACAACTGCCATCCCATCCTGGCCTGAGCACTCACAATTGCTCTTCCTTCTAGGCCTCTACCTCTACCTCTACCTCCCTCCACCATGGCTTTGTCCAGAAGAATATCTGAAAGATCTCCTGCGAGGTCTCCAAGTCTAATTAGCATATTACTTTTTTATTAGTATAGATAGAGGCCTAGTGGATGGGAGGGGGCTGGCTGGTTTGCCCTGAAGGGTGTCCCAGATCAGGGTGGAGGTCCCTATGGGGTGCCTGGCCAGCCTGTGTGAGGAGTTGATGGCTGTTTTCAGGATGGCCAAGTCCCCCAGAGGGGACTCTCACCCTATGAGGTTGTGGCCTGCCTAGATGAGAGGCTGAGGCCTGTTGGCAGGCTGGCCACTGGCCCTGGTGACCTAAGCTCCCAGCCCCTCCTTTCCCCCCGCCCCCAGCTCCTCTTTGTGTGGAGTCCAGGGCCAGCTGGAAGCAGGTATCTGGGATTTATTTATCTTCTATAATAGAAACTGTGTAGCCTTGAGCAGAGTCCAGGGCCTACCCGAGCCTGCCAGGGTGGGTGGGAAGCTTGGCTTCCTTCATGGCCAGGGGTAACCCAAGCTTCCTGCTTACTCCAGCTCCATGGCCACCATCATCTTGGTTGGGTTAATTTACATACTCGCTCTGGTTGGCTGGTGGGCATAGCAGAGGTACTGTCAATTTGCATGTTTGTTTGTTTTTATTAGATAGTATAGCATTGGTTCAATTAGAATTTGTTGGGACTTTAGAGGTTATCCAATGTTCTTCAAATTAAGCTGATTTCAGGATATACATTTTCTTTACAAAGTCATTTTAATTTGAGTAATTTTGCATTTGTTATTTTCCAATCACTTATTTCATATACTTACTAAGCATTTAATATGTGCTATATCCTAAATTTAGATTTGGAGACTATTAGAATTAAGACAGGAAGACATTGCCTAGCCCTTATGATTTTATTCTCTAGAGCAAAACATAGTTAAATAACCAGAAATCACTACATGATAGGGTAGGTAAAATTACTGAAGAATTTTCAGGAAAAATATATGATTTGCTTTTATGTTATATAAAGATCAACCTGGATTGCAATATAAAAGATGGATTAAAGGAGAGCTAATAGGAAATTAGTGGGACCAGTTAAAAATTACAAGGAAAAAGCAAACAAAACAAGTTCTTATTATTTTTATTGATTGATTAAGGTATTACATATGTATCCCACCCCCACCCCCCCACTCATGCCCTCACGCCCCTGGTATCTGTGTCTATTGGTTAGATTTATATGTATGCATACAAGTCCTTTGATTGATTTCTCTCCCTTACTCCCACCCTCTTCTACCTTCCCTCTGAGGTTTGATGGTTTGATCCATGTTTCTCTGTCTCTGGATCTATTTGTTCATCAATTTATGCTGTTCATTATATTCCACAAGCTCTTATGTGTGACAAATAGTGTCAGCTGATCTAGATGGCTCTAAAATAAAAAGGGAAGACTCTTAAATGGCTAATTTCATAATTTTATTCATGACACAAGGAGCATAGAGCTAGCAGCAAGAGGACACTGATTAGTAAATCTTAAGAAGTACTGAGTTTGAGGTACCGATGGCATATTTTCATCTGAATATTCAAGTTAGATATAAAGGCCTAAATCCCAGAAGTCAATTCTGAATGTAGAATTTTTAGTATGAAGGACCGTATGGTAGTGTTATAGTTTATAGTTTATGTGGAGAAAGAGAAGAAGAAAAAAACAGGTTAAAAAGAGATTTTTAAAAAATATATAATTTTTCTAAAAGTGCTTAATGTGAATATGCAAATGTTTTTACTAAATTCATAGGTTTTAAATAGGTTTTAATTATTTAATTTAAACAAAGATAGCCTAGAAAATGTTGATAATTCATCAGTCTCTATTAATATTTTTTTAATATTTTTTATTGATTTCAGAGAGGTAGGGAGAGGGACAAAGAGATTGAAACATCAATGATGAGCAAGAACCATTGATCAGCTGCCTCCTGCATGCCTCACACTGGGTACATACTCTGACCGGGAATTGAACAGTGACCTTCTGGTTCATAAGTTGAGCTTACCCACTGAGCCATGCCAGCCAGGCTCTATTATCATTTTTGAGGGTAACTTTTTTTAAAAAAAGAAAAAATTTCAATGATGATTTTTTTACAGAATGGAAGGGAGAGGGCTAGAGAGTTGGAAACATCGATGAGAGAGAAACATTGATCAACTGCCTCCTGCATAGCCCCTCCTGGGGATGTACCCACAACTAGGGTACATTCCCTTGACTGGAATCAAACATGGGACCCTTCAGTCTTCAGGCTGATGCTCTATCCAGTGAGCCAAATCAGTTAGGGCAAGAGTAACTTTTTAGAAAGTTTTGAAGTCATCCCAGACTTGTTTAATCTCTCCCCTCTATATTTCGTCAGTTATCATGGCCTGTAGAAATATATATATTTCTAATCTTTAGTACCTCTGCCTTTATTGTAACTTTGGTTCTTCATACCTGGCAACTCTTTTATGAGATGTCAAATTACAATTACTCATCTTTTCAATACTCTTCATGCCCAAATCTTCTTTCGTTACCTGAATTTTCTGACCAAAGGCGTCAATGGCTTTTTTATTTCTTTTTCATGGTCAAAGCCAATCAAGTAGCCCTCGGGTGCTCTTCACAGTCTAAGCATACCCTAACTAACTATCTTATTTTCTCCCTCAGACAGTGTGCAAACTCATTACATCTTGCTCAACTTTACGCATGTTCCTTTTGTATCCTAAGCTATCGTTTTTTCCTTGGACTGCATTCTTCCTACCTCAGTCCTAATAAAATTCATTTTTCGCGATTTAGTTCACATTCAAAGTCTTCTACTTTCCCCCCTGCCCATTGTACCCCATTATCCATCCCTTCTTATTCTAAGCTTCTACAGACCAATGATCATGCCACCTAGGTCCCACTAACTTTGAACACATTTAATGTTTAAATTCAGGATAGACTATAAACTCCTGAGGCAAAGGCTTATATAAATATAATAATAAGAGCAACAATAGCACTCATATAGCATTATTGTGTACTTACCATGTTCTACTTATGCATATTATCTCTTTTATATCTTATAAAACCCAATGAAGTAGATGTTATTAAAAAATTTCCCATTTTATAGCTGAAGAAATGAGACCCAGAGAGACTTAGTCGTGTTCACAAGGAATGCAACTGTTGAATGGCACAGGATACATTGAGACACGGGCGGTCTGACTCCAATGCCTGTGCTCTCACTCTGATCTTATGCTACCATTTTATCATCTCCCTTGCACGTATATAAATACAAGTAACGTGCTTGAATATTTTGACAAAATAAATTTTAAAATGTTAAAGTAATTAAAGTGGATGATTTCTAAAGGTCTTTTACATAATTTCAACCATCTCTTAAAATGAAACACCTTGTAATTTCTTGGTTTTGCTACCAATTTCGTTTCTTCACACCCTTACCCTTCTCTTCATTTGCATGAATAATTTTCCAATAGCCCAAATGCTTTTCTTTCTACAGATTTAATGAAACCGGCAAAGCTAAAACACCCCGAGTGCTCAGCAGTGACAGCGTCAGTAAGCAATTAATCTCCAACAGTTCACCCACCTTGTGTAAACTTCAGAGCTCAATTCGGTACCTCGCATGACTCCATGTCCTAATTCTCTCCTGGAGGAGAAAGTGTATAAACCAAAAACAGAACATCAGAAAATAGTGAGGAATAAATGATGCGGATAAAAATAGTTTTTCATCTGTAAAAAAGTATGAGCACATTTTTCATGGAGAAAAATAATTCTGATCTTGGAACTTCTTTGGGGTTGGTTAATTTAAGGTTTTCTTCATTTTCATCCTCTGCAAAACAGGTTTAATGATATTTGCGCATTACAGAAGAACATTGTAGGACTTAATTAAAGCTTATAAAACATAGAGGGGACCTCTTTGTAATTACCTTGCCATTCACCTTTGTCATTTAACTTTCCTCTAGGGGACCATGCTTTTTGTCAGTTGTAATGTAGAAGAAAACCACTGAACACCATGTAATGTAATTGGGGAAAACAATTTATACAGCCATAAGTAAGTACAACATAAGGCAAAATAAATTCCAAGCATAGAAATGCTGCAAAAATATAGCAGCAGACTGTCACTGTGTCAGTTTCTACTTTTACCAATCTGGAGCCTATTTTTAATATAATAACACTCTAGTACACCTTTAATATTTAATAATGTAACATCATAAAAAAGTGGTAAATATGTAAAATGATGTAGTGCTAAATCTATGGAGGAAATCCTTTCACAATTTGCACATACACTGAATGGCCAAATTATGATGATCTCTGAATGCATAATAATTTTGCTACTATATATATATATATATATATATATATATATATATATATATATATCATAGAGGCCTTTTAAGTGAATTTGTGCACTGGTGGCGTCTGGCCAGCCTGGCCAGGAGGAGGGGACATGAGAGGTTTACCGGCCTACCTGCTGGTCAAACTGATGGTTGAGGGGACAATTTGCATATTAGCCTTTTATTATAGAGGATATACACTGAGTGGCCAGATTATTATGTGTTCAGAGATCAGAATAATCTAGCCACTCAGTGTATATCATCATCACTTTGTATACTTTCCAAATCTTACAATTTTATTTGTCAATTATATCTCAAAGAAGTCATAAAAATATGACTAATGATGTAATTTTGCTTCTCAGACTCCCAATGGATTCCTGTCATGCAGAGTAAACGCCAAAGACCTAGACCTACAGGAAGTCCCTTACAGATATGTGCACTCTTTAGTCATCTCTAACCTCTCTAAGCACAGATGCCACTCTCTCTCCAATCAGACTGGCTCTTTGCCAGGCAAGCTCCTACCTACCTCATAGATTCTGCCCTGGCTCTTTCACAATCACCAGTGCTCTTCAGCCAGATCTCTCTATGGCTCTTTTTCCTCATCTCTTCTGTTTCTTATACAAAGGACCCTTGACAGTGGGGTCTTGTTTGTGCATCCTATCAACAATGGAACCCTGAACTTTGTATGTAATGCTGCTCCCTACTCAATTATTTCCCAAGTCTTTATCACCACAAGACAGACTGTAGATGTAAATTGTTCATTTTCTGTTCCTCCCTGCTAGATTGCAGGCTCCATGAACATACGGATATTGAATCATTTTGTTTACTGACTTATCCCCAGTACCTAGAAAACTGCCTGTCACAAAGTTGGTTCGCTGAGATAAATATTTATTGAATGAACAAATGAGATGGAAAATTTTCAAATCTTAGAATGGAAATGTAGCAGCATGAAATATAGTCAATCAGGAATTTTCACAAGGGAGAACATATCTGGGTGAATTTAAAGATAAAACTTCATTTTGTGTATGTTATTTATTGCTATATTATAAATCATATGATTTGTTAGGCTTTTACATAATTTAATATTTCTTTAAAAATTGTGCATGACATCTCTCTCTTAAAAATAGTGCATGACAGCTCTAATTTATGGTAAATAATAAAAGAAAAGGTGGTCCTGTATCTCATAAAGTAACCAAGAAAAATTAATATTTTTCTTAAAAACTGGGATACCTTGTATGGTATCACCCACACTTGTTTTCCTGTTTTATGATTTTACTCTTCATGCCACAAAGAAAAACAGAGGAGAGAAAGAGAGAGGGTGAGAAGTCAAATAATCAGAATAATATATATATATATTAAATCATGTTAAAAGTGAAGAAATATATTGAAATAAATATTAGATTAATTTAATAATTATATAATTATACCAATAGGAAAAAATGTAGATTTATACTCAGAGTACTGCCTTTGTTTATATGTGTCACAATTAAAAATTAGTGTTTAAAGGGAAAAGTGACTAGGCCTTGGTAGCATTTAAAATCCTATTGTGTGAGGGTAGACAAAGCAAAGAAAAACAAAATAAAGCTAGGTAAAGCTAAACTAAATAAAATAAAATAAGGAGAAACCAAGCCCCAATTAAATACATTTTTCTACTATGCAAAAAATAAATTAAACTTGTTCTTTTGGTCCCCAAAGCAACAGACAGGGACAGATGAAGAATAACACCTATGTAAGGAAGAGTGTGTGGTGAGAGAAATTCCCAGTCTAAAATGGCATGCCTGGCAGGTAGTACATATTCTGCCAGTGAATATCCACACATACTAACTGGGTTAAGTACTAGGGTTGAAGTAATATGACAAAAGAAGATAACCCTAGCCAAAACTGGTTCGGCTCAGTGGATAGAGCATCGGCCTTCGGACTGAAAGATCCCGGGTTTGATTCTGGTCAAGGGCATGTACCTTGGTTGTGGGCACATCCCCAGTGGGGGGTGTACAAGAGGCAGCTGATCAATGATTCTCTCTCATCGATGTTTCTAACTCTTTATCCCTCTCCCTTCCTCTCTGTAAAAAATCAATAAAATATATATATTTTTAAAAAGAAGATAACCCTATACTATTATTAACTCCCTTCAACTTTAAATACAATTTATCTACACAAGAGGCAAACCCCAGAAAAAAAACACAGCGATGGCCAGATTTCTGATGTGTCATTTAAGATCAAGTTTACAATTATGAGTTTATAAAATTTTATAAAACATACCCAAATGTATCCTAAATTACCATTAAGATATATACACTTCAGCACTGTTAATAATAGTGAAAAGCTGTAAACCATTTATATTTATGAAAATAGTGGGTAGATTAAATAATTCATGGTATATCTAAATGTTTTACCAATAAATTGCTAGTTAAATTATGTTATAGGAGGAAATTTAATAACATTTAAAGATGCACGAATTGCCCTAGCCGGCTTGGCTTTGTGGCTAGAGCGTCAGCCTGCCGACTGAAAGATCCCAGGTTCTATCCCAGCCAAGGGCACATGCCTGGGTTGCGGGCTCAATCCCCAGCAAGGGGTGTGCAGGAGGCAGCCTATCAATGATTTTCTCTCATCATTGATGTTTCTATCTTTCTCTCTTCCTCTCTGAAATCAATAAAGAAATAAATTTTAAAAAATAAAGATGCAAGGATTATATGGTTTCATGTTTTAAAATGTATAAAAGCCAGCCGAAACCGGTTTGGCTCAGTGGATAGAGTGTCAGTCTGTGAACTGAAAGGTCCCAGGTTCGATTCTGGTCAAGGGCATGTACATTGCTTGCAGGCACATCCCCAGTAGGGGCTGTGCAGAAGGCAGCTGATCGATGTCTCTCTCTCATCGATGTTTCTAGCTCTCTATCCCTCTCGCTTTCTCTCTGTAAAAAATCAATAATATATATATATATATATATATATTTTTAAATGTATAAAAGCTATTTGTATAGTACAGCTAAATTGGTGGTAAAAATTTGCTTACATATTAATTCAAAATTGTCTACAATATTACATTCGCAATATATAACTTTTATTTTATTATACACAAATGTACATATTGGAATAAAATGAAGAATATAAAATACTGAAAATCCACATATATTTTCTCACTTTATTCTCTATTTCAGATTATGTAAATTTATTATGTTTCTAAGGCAGGTAGTTGAAGAAAAATGACTTCTTTAACTTTTCTGGATAACTTCATGCATACATTTTGTTTTTGCATAATATTTTGTGCCAAGTTATCTAGGAATAAAAAAAAATTTAAACAGAAGAGGACTGTGATTAAATATTCTAATTGAACATTTTTGTTTCACTGGTTAGTCGTTAGATTGACACAGACCTTATGATACAAAGTTACAATCTAATATGACCTTTACCTAAAAGTGCTTGTGATAGGATAATAGAAGCTCACTATACCATTAATTTCAATGTGTTATTTTTATATTATTATATCCTAAAAATTTACTTCAATACTTCTCTAACAAACACAAAAATGTTTAAAAATTTCTAGTGGTTTCCTTTATTTTTTTAAACATATAGAACTATTTGTATGGAATAAAAAAAAGGGATGTAATTTCCAAAGGGCTTACATAGTTCAACTACATTAGGTTCTTCAAAATTTCTGACAAGAAAAATATGAGAGCACATCATCACCTGTTCATCATATTTCATTCATGCTTGTTTTCCTGAGATAGACAAATTTTTGAAACTATCTTTTAGAAAGAGCATCTGGTCCGATAACTGTTTTAAAATAGAGCTGAAAATATTAGAAACACCAATGATTTTGCATTAACAGAAACATGTCACTTGATATCTACTTCCAATTTCAAAGAAAACACCATTTATTAATTTTATTGCAATATTTACCAGAATGGACATTTTTGCCTGTTAAGAAAACACAATTCAACCAAGTAAATTTGAAGATCTAACTGGCATTATTTATTAAGTGGTTCATGAATCAAGCATCATCCCATGTAACAACCAGAAGGGGCAAAATGGAAAGTTTTTAATAGGAAGAAGGGTGAGGGAAGGGAGCAATTAACAAAAGAAAACACACACACACAATTATATTTAGACTAGCATATCTTCATTTTTGTTGTTGTTGTTTCTGTTAAATCCTCACCCAAGGGTACTCTTCCATTGATTTTTAGAGAGAGTGAAAGGGAGGAGGAGACATAGGAAGAAAGAAACATCACAGATTGGTTGCCTCCCACAAGACATGTGCTTCCAAACTGAACTTGCCAGGACTGCAGGGAAGGGTTTTTATCATATGCCCAGAGGATTGGTGCACTGCTGGGGTCCCTCCACCTGGCCTGTGACTTCTTGCAATCCGGACCCCTCTGGGGATGTCAGACTGCTGGTTTTGGTTCATCCCCACTGCAGTCTGGCATTCCCTGAGGGACATAGTGGTGCACAAAGCAGTAGCGGGCCAGAAGGAGCCCAAGCCAAGAGTGGACACTGCCCTGCTCCCACTGATCCCAACCCTACTGTGCCTGCTGCAGCCACAGCTCCAGAGCACTGCCATGGAGGTGGGAGAGGCTCACACCACCACACCCGTGCTTGCCAGCCATGAGCCCCGGAGTCTGGAGCCCATCAGTCAGCTGAGCAGTACTCCCACTGTAGGAGTGCACTGCCCCTAGTGGTCAGTGTGCATGATAGCGACCCATCAAACAGTCCCAGCTGTCAATTGGTTGACCAGTGCACAAATTTGTGCATGGGTGGGGTCTAGCTGGCCCAGCCTCAATCAGGGTTGATCAGGGCAGGGCCTATTGGGAGGAGGAGATGGAGGGAGGGTGACTGGCAGGCCCACCCTGATCATGGCCCCATCAGGCCCAGCTGGGGGGTGGGGGGGTCCATGGTCAATTGGCTGGTGGGTCCCGACCCCAATTTGGGTGGGGAGGTTGATTGGGAGAGGGGCTGGCTGTGGGGAGGGGCTGAGGGCAGTGGGCCCGTCAGCCCCAACCCCAAATGGGGTGCAGTGGCTGGGTGGGGGCAAGCAGCCTGGGGGAAGGGCCATAGGTCATTGGCTGGCTGGCCCTGCCCCTAATCAAAGTTGGGAGGGTGAACAGGGACAGAGATGGCTGGGGGGAGGGGCTGGGAGTCGATCAGGGTGGTGGGCACCCATCAGGAGTGGAGCTGGTTAGAGAGAGGAGCCGCAGGTCCTATCCCTGATTAGGGTAGGGGGGGGCAATCTGGAGTGGAGCCAGGCGGGGCGCTTGTAACGGGTTACCTCATTTACTAGTATGTAGAATAGAAAATTACAAACTCGATTAAAATTTTATTTCTAGGAGAGGTTAACACAGTACTTAAGTAGGGTACTGAATCTACATTTGGTATTATGGACTTTAGCACAGTGATGCCACTTAGAACATGTAGTTTTCTTTTTAGATACTTTTCAGCATTAGCCTAGAAAATGGCACTTCAAAAAATTATTTCTTAAAAATCAATGCACTATGGAAGTGGCATTTAAATAAATTTTGAAGAGCATACAATGAAACTATGTCTAAATATCTGACTGAATCTAATATCTAGGCAAGTATTTTTAATCCTGATTACAATAAATTGTCAGACCCTATCAATGGAAGTTCATCATAGTCAATCCTTTGAGAATATAATCATCAGAATTTTTTTTACCATAAGTATGTTAATGGCTAATTGTATTATACATGTAGAAGTTTCATTGATTTCACACTTACAACAATATGGAAGAGATGAACCTGAAACAAATTATTTATTCTTGTAAATAGTGATTGATATTTTCTATATACAAATGAATAAACAAAACTGAAATTATCAATTTATCTTACTAGTGAAATTGCATTAATTATAGCATGTGAAAAATAACCTACTCCTACTATATTTAAGACAAACCTGGCTTATAAATTCAATACAAGTCTACTTAAGACTATCACCATTTTTTGTAAGGTCTGACATAAGTTATCTATGCATTAGATATTTTTATAATCACATATTAACAGCATAAATGTACACATATACACATAAACACCATATACATATAGACACAAAACATCAAACTATATCACATACACACACACACACACACACACACACACACACACACACACACAAGCTGTTATATCACTGATCAATGGCCTTTATTATTTCCTACAAGGCCTTTGGTTGACCTGTCTCCATTTATTGATTTTGGGCTCTTTCACTTAGAAGGAAATAGGTAGCAATTCAATTTCCTATTACTCAATTTAGAAGTAAGGAATTAGTGTCACAGTGAGGAAAAAAGAAATCATATACAGTGTAAAAATGAAATATGTTATATTTTGTGAAGGGGGATGAAGAGAAGAGACTGTTAAGAAGAATGGGAAATATCTAAGAAAGGTAAAAAGCTTGACGAGAAAAGGTAAAGAAATGACAATAAATATGACCACATAGACAGAGGAAGAAATATGGGACTGAATAAAGAAAGGAGTTTTGGCAAGCACAGTCTTCACTGTTTGTGTCAGAATGGCTTTCCTTTCTCATAACAAGGGAGAATATTTGCAAAAGGAATGAAGACACATCCATTTTCCTCTGGCATTTTCTGAGATTGATTCTGCTTCTTTGCTAAATCTCTAAGTATAATGAGAAAAGTAAGCTGACAAGGCTTCAGAACAGGTCAAAAAGAGAATTCAATCATTTGGCATACTTTTATGGTTCAAGAAAATCTCCCTTCCACCATCTCCATCTTTAGCCAGCCTCTCGTACCAATGAGTAGCTGAGAACTTAGCTGATTTAAAGGATTTCATTTCTAAAAATATATGTTTTTAAATTCCACCATTGTTTTGAAATTCTTTTACTCTTACTTTGTAATAAAAAGTCATTCATTTCCTATGTTACATAAACTCTCTGGTCAGGTTTAAAAATGGTAACTGGTAAAACAGTCTATTAATTATCAGAACTGATCTGCTCTTTATTGTTTTTATTGGATACATGTGGCCAGGGAGCAGAAGGATAAAGATATTTTATTTCTCTTTTTATGTGTATTTATTTCAGTTTACAACCATCTGGCACAAACCTGAAACTTGTGGCAGGAGTCCCATTAAAAGGAGGAATATGAAGACACGGACAAGGGTTGTTTTCATAACTGAAGATTGAGACTGGGTTCACATACTTATGGAGGCTTTGATAGAAGATCTAGTGTGATTGCATATTTCAGAAATCTGGACATTAGGCTCTGTCAGGACTTAGAAAAAGAAAAATAAATTTGTTCACTATGTACCCTTCGGCCTTTCATGATTTCTTTATATAAAGCCTCCCACCAGGCACTAAGCAAAAAACAACTTCTGCTGAGTATAGATTAGTAAATATAGCTCCATATGACAGCAATGCTAAATGAGACACTTTTACCAAGATTTTTAAAATATATATAAATATATAAACATATATATTCACTGCATTAATTTATCTTAAGAGGTTACCATATTTCTTTTAGATCACTTTTTCTGAGTCTTTTTAAAAAATCTTTATTGTTGAGATTATTACAGATGTCCCTCTTCCTCCCTACCCCATGGTTTCCAACCCACCCCAGGCCCTTGCCACCCTATTGTCTGGGTCATAGGTAATGTATACATGCATATAAGATCTTTATCTAAATATCTTCCCACACTGCCCCACACCCCCTTTCATTTACGTGCCCCTGATTCTATTCCATTCACCAGTTTATTCTGTTCATCAGATTTTTTATTCATTTGATTTTTAGATTCACGTGTTGATAGATATGTATTTGTTGTCACTTTTTTGTTGTTCATAGTTTTGTATATTTACCTTTTTCTTCTTCTTCCTTTTAAAGAATGTCCTTCAGCATTTCATATATTACTGGTTTGGTGGTGATGAACTCCTTTAGCTTTTTCTTGTCTGTGAATATCTTTATCAGACTTTCAATTCTAATGACAGCTTTGCTGGGTAGAGTAATCTTGGTTGTTATTCATCACTTTGAATATTTCTTGCCACTCCCTTTTGGCCTGCATAGTTTCTGTTGAGAAATCAGCTGACTGTGATATGGGAAATCCCTTGTAGGTAACTAACAGCTTTTCTCTTGCTGCTTTTAAGATTCTTTCTTTGCCTTTTGCCCTTGGCATTTTAATTATGATGTGTCTTCCTGTGGTCCTCTTTGGATTCTTCTTGTTTGGGGTTCTCAGCAATTCCAGGTAGGGGAAATTTTCTGTCATTATTTCTTCAAATAGGTTTTTAATATATTTCTATACCTCTTCTTTGGGCACCCTCATTATTTAAAAGTTGGTACGTTTGAAGTTGTCCCAAAGGCTCATTACACTATCTTCATATTATTTTATTCATTTTTCTTTTTGCTCTTCAGGGAGTTTGGTGATTTTTGCTTCATCATATTTCAAATCATTGACTTGATCTCAGGATACTTTAGTCTACTGTTGAATCCCTGTATATTATTCTTTATTTCAGTCAGTGTCTGCTTACTTTCTGACTGGTCCTTTTCCATTTTTTTAATATTTTATTTATTTATTTATTTATTTATTTATTTATTTATTGGCATTCTCACTAAGGTCCTCAAAGGTCTCACTAAGTTCCTCAGAGGTTTCTAGAAGATTCTTGAGTAACCTTATAACTGTGATTTTGAACTCTATATCTAGTAGTTTGCTTTCTTCCATTTATTTCAATTGTGATTTGTTTCTTTATCTCTGCTTTTTGATTACTTCCCTGTGTTTGTTCCTATGTTTTGGGTAGTTGCTAACTCTCCTTGAGTTGATAGAGTGCAATAGGTGTTCTATAGGGCCCAGTGGCTCAGCATCTTCAATCATCTAAGGTGAACACTATTGGTGCACCCCTTTGTGGGCTGTGTGAACAATTTTGTTGTAGTTGAACCTTGATTGTTGTTGGTGTCACAGGGAGAAATTGACTTCTAGGCTAATTGGTTGTGAGGACCAGTTGTGTCTACAATGAAAGAGCTACTGTGCAGGAGACACCCTTATGAGGCAGGACTTGCTTCAGTGGGGCTTTGGTGCTTACTGAGTCTGCCCCTTGAGTGAGTCACTTATGTGTGAAGAGTTATAATCTGGTGTGGTCTCACACTGACAATTGGGTACAGTAGCTCTTGGATCTCCAAGAAGTTGCTTGGGGTTCAGCCTCAGGTCCCCCATCCTGATGCTGGGTAGGGGGCACAGTCTCAGGTCCCCCAGCCTGTTACTGGTGCAGAGGGTGTGGCTTGAGGTTCTCAGTCAAGCCCTGCTGGGTGAGGAGGCATGCCTGAGGTCCCCCACCTGGGCCAGGCACCATGCAGTCTCAGGTCCCTACTGTTCAGTAGTTGCATGATGGCGTCTTGGCCTATTTGCATATTTCTCTATTATTAATATAGCTTTTGATATGAAATAATACACTTAAAAGTTATATCATATATAATTTACTCTTTTGCATTTCAGAATATATTCTGAATTGTGAATAGACTGCATAATAGATATTTTGATTATATTATGATGATATTTACTATATATATATATATATATCCCATACAAATATTGACTTTGACAACAGAATCGTGCAAGGTTCTCTCACTTTGTGACTTAACAGTTATTGTCTGTATTTTAACTTTAGTTATTCTATAAAGTGTTGAATAGGTATCTTATACATGCAAAATAAAATAAACCTGAAATACACATATTAGTATAAAAGAGATGAAATGTGTTTTTGTTCATGGATTGATACCATTTCCCAAAGGAAATATTTTGACTCTGGCTACAAAATCTATGCAGAATCAGACTGCCTTTTATCACTTTCCTTTTGGTCAAAACTAATATCTTCACTTCCTTAGGTATTTAGAATAGTTCCTATCCAGCAATCAAAGTGGGCTTTAAAATGTCAGATCACATCACAACTTTACTCAGAACTCTGTAATGGTTTTCCATTTGACTTAGTATTAAAACGAAAGTCCTTATTATAGTTTCCAGACATGAAGAGATCTGTCCTGTGACCACTTCTATACCCATTCATGCCATCTCCTTTCTGACCTCTTTGTCTTCTCCCCTACTCCTTTCACATCGGCCTCGTATGTTATTTCTAAAAACTGCAGGGATGCTCCTCAGAGCCTTCCATTAGCTGTTACCTAGAATTGGGTTGCTTTTCCTCCATATATCCATACAGCTCCTGCGCTCACTAATTTCACTCCTGCGCTCACTAAGTCTGTTCAGAGGTACCTTTCCTAGGAATCTTACCCTCATTTAAAATAGTTAAAATATTAACTCCTTAACTATCACTACTCCCATTTCATCTGATGTGCTATTTTCTTTTTTTGTATTTTTTTTCCTTTATTGATTAAGGTATTACTTATGTGTCCTTAACTCCCCCTCACCTCCCGCCCCAATCCTATACCCATTTGGTGTCTGTGTCCATTGGTTATGCTTACTAGTATATGCATGCATACAAGTCCTTTGGTTGATCTTTCCCCCATACCCTCTCCATCCCCTACCTTTACTCTGAGGTTTGAGCATCTGATTGATGCTTCTCTGTTTCTGGATCTGTTTTTGTTTATCAGTTTATCTTGTTCCTTATATTCCACAAATGAGTGGGATCATGTGAAATTTATCTTTCTCCATCTGACTTACTTCACTTAGCATAATGCTCTCCAGTCCCATCCATGCTGTTGCAAATGGTGAGAATTCCTTCTTTTTTACTGCAATGTAGTGTTCCATTGTGTAGATAATCACAGTTTTTTAATCCACTCATCTGCTGATGGGCACTGAGGTTGTTTCCAAATCTTAGCTATTGTAAATTGTGCTGCTATGAACATAGGGGTGCATATATTCTTTCTGGTTGATGTTTCTGGTTTCTTGGGATATATTCCTAGAAGTAGGATCACTAGGAACAATGGGAGTCCCATTTTTTAGTTTTTTGAGGAAACTCCATACTGCTCTCCACAGTGGCTGCACTAGTCTGCATTCCATGGACATTTTTTTAAGCTATGGTGAGAGGGTTAATTTGAAAGCAGGCAGATAGGGCCAGGGTCCAGTGGAAAATAAAGGCAGGTGAAACATAGGCAGGGGCATACATGGCAGTTTGAGCAAGCCTAACCATAGAAACCAACCATGCTGAAAACGGTAAAGTGTTTTTGGATACACAGTGGCAGGCATGGGAAACCAACCTAGGGCCTGTAGTAACAAGGTGTATGTAGACATAGCAACAAGCAGATGGATATATGAACCTAGAACTCAGAGGAAAGATATGGACTGTAGACATGAATTATGTATTACTGAATATACAGATGATGTTTGAGTCTGAGAATCGGTAAGATAGCCTAAGGAGAAAGTTCGGAGAGCAGAGGAGAAGTTAATTGCAAAGACGATAGTGTCTATAGAGGAAGCATGGGAACCAAATGGTGTAATTTCATGGAAATCATGACTAACTGTATAAAATGCTACTTAAAATTCATGTAAAATGAGACAAAACCTGAAGTAACATTAATGGATATTTTACTCAGTCACTCACTTCTCACTCCAACTTCTGAAAGTGTTGCTGATTGACATCTCTCAGCTGTCAGCCTTTTTTAGAAATGGCTGACAAGCTCATAGGTATTCTTCCTGTGTAAGCCTGTAACTAATGGCTGGGTTATATAAGGTTTATATATGCTTTTCTAACACTCTTCCCCAACAGAGATAAATCAAAAAAAGTCACCTCACTTTCACAATTCCTTGTTGTGCATCCAAGCTAAAAATTTAGCTTTCAAACTAAATTATCTTTCACTCTAGTTCTGTTTTCTTCACTCGAAAGGTATACATTCTCTAATTTCTTGTATGCCAATTTCTATCTTAATACTTGCTTTCCAAGTAACTGACCTGTGATTCTTGATAATGGCAGTGGGTAGAAAGAGTGGACATCAAGCTGAAATTTTAAAGCTAGTTCATGAGCAAGCCAGATGACAAAGAGAAAATTGTCTGCTGGTAGTGGAAAATAGATAGTCTGGCATAGCATAGAAGTGTAATTATTAAGATTTTTCTCTGGGATGAAATATTCTGTGGAGGGAAATACACTAGCAGGCAAAATGTATCATTTATTTAAAATATATAAGGAATGAAATTGAGGGTTTTTGAACTGGATAGCTTTTGCCAGGAGCTCTTTTATGAACTTGGTGGATGATGAAAGTCTGGAGGCAATTAATCAGCAATTAAAGGCTAAATATGAAAACCTCCTTGCCAGCATATACTAAAGATATTGGAGTCTCCTGCAATTAGGAAACAGAGAAAGTGGAGAATCATGTTCAGATTTATGCTTTTGACTAGAAGAACTTCAACAAATATTAAACTTTCAATTGGGCAGGTCTAATGTGTCAAGGTCAGAACTCTGGAAGTGAATACAACCAAAGTCACCAAAAGGACAGACACATCTGGATTAGTGCGTCAACCTCTCACATTCCCTAAACTCTCAAGTCTCTAGAAGAGGTACTACAGTTCTCCCTCTCAGGGGTTAGCAAACACTCTTCTTCCTAAAGAGGATGAGCGTGTCTCTGATCTTTAAGAACACAGCCCACTCCACCAGTCCTTCCCAACTTCCCTTCTGACCACCAAGCCAATCACCAGAATTAAGTGACTGCCTAACCTTGTGGTCGGCAAACTGCGCTCTAGAGGCACATGGGACTCTTTGGCCCCTTGAGTGTGGCTCCTGCACAAAATATCAAGGCCTGGGCGAGTCTATTTTTAAAAAGTGTGTTAGAAGAAGTTTAAGTTTAAAAGATTTGGCTCTCAAAAGCAATTTCAACGGTTGTACTGTTGATATTTGGCTGATGAGTTGCAGACCACTGGCCTAACCCATCATGGAAACCTTGTGCCAGCAAGTGGAGAGCATGGGTATAAATGCTGGACTGGCTAGCAGGCGCCTAGAGAAACTGAATGTATGTAGGTATGGAGACAATAGATGTTGAATTGAAGGAAGCAGAACATAAAGGTAGATAATGGACAATTTATCAATATGGGAAAATTTTCAGATATGGATTTTAATAACTTAGGAAATACTTCTAGAAAAATAAAAAAAAATCAACAGACTGCTAGGACCAGGAGTATGGACCCTTTAAGGACAAGTCTCTGATTCACTCCACCAGGGGAACCCCTGATACCAATAGATGCACTGAGATTAAAGAGAATCTAGACTGGGTAATACAGACAAAAGTATTAGGTGTGGCCTCAGGACCATTTGCTCCTAGAACGTGTGCTAAACAAGTGAATCTGGGCAGTGCAAGTGAAAGATTGTGAAGAGATACCCAGACACCCTCAGGTCTTACCTTCCTTGGCTGCTGAAAGTCTTGGTTATAAGCCCTCTCAGGAACTCTGCTCAAAAACAAACCTTTCCTCTGAAGCTAACTACATGTAATGACTATTTCTTTTGCAGATACAAATTTCCAAAACCCTTTCACCAACTGTGGGAGATTTTAAAACTTTCCCTTGCAAATATTCATCTAATGAAATGATCCAAATATTTTTTTTTCTTTATACTGTTAATAGGGTACATGATATTATTTTTTAAACATTAAAGCAACTTTAACATCTGAGATAAATCTTAGTTGTTATGAGGTAGTGTCTTTTTTTACATATTAATAGTTCTGTATTTGATAAATATTTTTTAAAAGGTATGTGTCTCATCATAAGTAGTATTATAATAACATTGTCAGCTATTGTTGACAGAAATATGCTGGCTTCATAAAAGAAGTTGGGTTATATTCCCTCACTATGAAATTTGTGTGAGATTTTAATATTTCCTACTTAAGTGTATGATCAAATTCATAATTCATCAACAATGACATCTGGAACTTGAATTTTCTTTCTGGTAAATATTAAACTATTAATTTAATTATTTAAAGAAGTAGGGCTATTAAAATGCACTACTGCATCTGTGTAAGTTTTAATAAGTGTCTTTGCGAAAACTTATTTAATCTAATTTGTTAAATTTACCATCATAAAATTATTATATTTCCTATTATTTTTTAACATCTGTTGCATGTCCCATTTTTATTCCTCTTATTAATCTGTGTTCTCTTTTTTATTGATTAATCTAAGTAAAGTTTCATTAGCTTATAAATATTTTATAAGTATAACATAAAACTTGTATAATTTTATTTAGTTTTTACTTTTGTCATTTATTTCTGCTTTTATTTTAGTATGCCTTTTTTCCCTATTTTTCAGAGTTTATTTTGATTTGTAGGATAGATTCTTATAATAAAAAGATCATTAAAATTTTAAAGTTTGTATCTTTTTTAATATTTGTAAAAGCTCTTTTTATTTACTGCAGATAGGAAGAGAGAGAAACAAATAGTTTGTGAAAGATACTCTCTAGTCAATGATGAGAGAGTATTATTGGTTGGCTGCCTTCTGCATACTCCACACTGGGGATTGAGCTCACAACCCAGGCATGTGTCCTGACCAAGAATTGAACCATGATTTCCTGGTTCAGAGGTCAACACTCAACCACTGAGCAGCATTGGCTGGGCAATAGTTTGTTTCTTAATATAAAGATTTTAAAGTTACAATTTTTTTTTCTAAAGCCTGCTTTGACTGAATTTTTAAAAAATTATATTGGGCATTTTTGTTATAATTTAGCTCAAAATATGTCCTAATTTTGCCTGTGACATTTTCACCCAGGAGTATTTACAGAAGTGATTTTGTTTATTTTTTCATTTTTTAAAATTATTGATTAAGGTATTACATATGTGTCCTTATACCCCAATTGTCCCTTCCCCCAGCTCCCAACTCAAATCTTCACCCTCCTGGTGTCAGTGTCCATTGTTTGGCTTATATGCATGCATACAAGTCCTTTGGGGATCTCTTCCCCTTAACCCCGCCCTCCCCTTCCTTCCCTCTGAGGTTTGAAGGTCTGATTGATGCTTCTCTGTCTCTGGATCTGATTTTGTTTATCAGTTTATCTTGTTCATTATATTCCACAAATGAGTGGGATAATGTGATATTTATCTTTCTCTTACTGGCTTATTTCACTTAGCATAATATTCCATCCATGCTGTTACAAAGGGTAAGAATTCCTTCTTTTTTACTGCAACCATAGTATTCAATTGTATAGATGTACCACAGTTTCCTAATCCACTCATCTGCTGTTGGGCACTTAGGCTGTTTCCAAATCTTAGCTATGGTAAATTGTGCTGCTACCGTAGGAACATAGGGTGCCATACATCCTTTCTGATTGGTATTTCTAATTTCTTGGGTTATATTCCTAGAACTGGGAACATTTAGTCAAATGGCAGTTCCATTTTTAGTTTTTTGAGGAAACTCCATAATGTTCTCCACAGTGGTTGCACTAGTCTGCATTCCCACCAGCAGTGAAGGATTCCTTTTTCTCTGCACCCTCTCCAGCCCTTGCCATTTGTTGATTTGTTGATGATAGCCATTCTGACAGGTGTGAGATAGAACCTCATTGTTGTTTTGATTTGCATCTCTCAGATGATTAGTGACTTTGAGCATGTTTGCATATATCTCTTGGCCTTCCTTATGTCTTCTTTTCCAAAGTACGTATTTAGGTCCATTGCTCAGTTTTTGATTTGGTTGTTTATCTCTTCCTTTTGCTAATTTGTATGAGTTCCTTATAAATGTTGGAGATTAAACCCTTATCAGAGATAACATTGACAAATATGTTCTCTCATGGCTTTCTTTAAATTTGTAGATTGCTTTGGGTTGTATGGACATTTTAATGATGTTGATTCTACCAACCCATGAACACAGTATGTTCTTCCATCGGTTTATGTCTTCCTCTATCTCTTTTTTCAATGTCAAATTATTTTTTATAATGTTTTCTGATTATAAGTCTTTTGCCTCTTTAATTAAATTTATTCCTAGGTATCTTAATTTTTTTTGGTGCAATGGTAAATGGGATTTTTTTTAAATCTTTCTTTTTTTAATATATATATATATATATATATATATATATATATATATATATATATTGATTTTATACAGAGAGGAAGGGAGAGAGATAGAGAGCTAGAAACATCCATCAGCTGCCTCCTGCATACCCCCCACTGGGGATGTGCCCTCAAACAAGGCACATACCCCCGACCGGAATCGAACCCGGGACCCTTGAGTCTGCAGGCAGATGCTCTATCCACTGAGCCAAACCGGTTTCGGCATAAATCTCTCTTTCTTTAAGTTCACTATTGGTGTATGAAAATGCCATAGTACTTTGGCATTGATTTTATATCCTGCTATATTGCCAAATTCATTTATTAAGTCTAATAAATTTTTATAAAGTCTTTAGGGTTTTCAATATATTTTATATGTCATCTGCGAATAATGACAGTTTTACCTCTTTTCCAATTTGAATGCTTTTTATTTCTTCTTCTTGTGTAATTGCTCTAGCTAGCATTTCCACTACTATGCTGAATATGGTTGGTGAAAGTGGGCATCCCTGTGTTGTTCCTATTCTTAGGTGAAATGGTTATTGTTCTAGTATTTGCCCATCGAGTACAGGGTTAGCTGTAGGTTTGTCATATAAGGCTTTTATTATACTGCTGTATGATCCCTCTATTCCCATTTTGCTGAGGGTTTTTATCAAGAAAGGGTTTGGGATTTTGTCAAATGCTTTTTCTGCACCAATTGATATGACTATGTGATTTTTTATTTTTTAATTTAGTTATGTGATGTATTTGTTTATTGCTTTGCATATATTGTACCATCCTTGTGTCCCCAGGATAAATCCTACTTGGTCATGGTGTATGATCTTTCTGATGTAATGCTGGATCCAATTTGCTAGAATTTTGCTGAGGATTTTGGCATCTATGTTAATGAGGGATATTGGCTTATGATTCTATTTCATTGTGTTGTCTTTATCTGGTTTTGGTATTAGGGTGATGTTGGCTTCATAGAATGAGCTTGAAAGTGTTCTTTTCTACAAATGTGATTTTAATTTCCATACTGTTAATATGGCTCTTTTTATATGACATATGTTTTATAAAGCTTTTCGAGTTATTTTGTTTTTATCAACTTCTAACTCATTATTTTTATAGTTATGAAAACATTTTATGAATTACTAATATTTTGAGATTTATTTTATAACTCAAGATAATATCTTTCTTCATAGACAATCTAGTAATACATGAAATAATAGATATACTGAGTGCTTTATTAATGCCAAGTTGGTCAAAGGCATTGGCATTTTCAGTTCTTTTATATATTCATTTAATTTTTTCTCTATCAATTTTGTAGAGAAAGGGTATTTATCTACTTATGATTGTTTATTTGTCTATATCATCCCTTTTTCTGCAGTTCATGGATCAGACATTTTGAAGCTCTATTTTGGTTACATAATTATTTATTGTTTTGATTACAAGAGTTTTTAATCATTCAAAATGAACCTCATTGTCAGTGGAAATATTTTGTGACAAAAAAGATCTGATTTGCCTGATATTAATATAATTACTATAACAATCTTATGTACTATTTTTATGACATCTATTTATTATTCTTTTAATGTATCCATCTTTTATTTAAAATTCATCTCTTGTAGACCTTGTATAGTTCGGCATTATTTTAATCAGTTTGATAATCTTTGTCCTTAAATTTTAGTGTTTTGTAAATCTATTTAATGCAATTTAAACACATGACTGTATTTAACTCTATCAATGATTGGAATTGATCTATTTTTCATGTATGTTTTAGTTGATTGTTTGTAAATAAAATTTTATTTCTGTTTTTTCCCCTGCCTTTTTATATTTTGACTATTTTATATTAATTACTTTATTTATATCTTCAGCATTATTTTTATTTTATTTTGCTTTTTTTAGAAATTATTCTATGCATTGTTATCATACTCAATTTAGAGTTTTATTTATTGATTGATCTCAGAGAAAGGTAGGAAGGAAGATAGAGACTGAAATAATGAGACAAAGAAGTGTCATGTGCGAGGAAAAAAAACATTGATCTACTGCTTGCCACATGCTCTCAGACCAGGAACTGACCATAAAACATGGCTGTGTACCCTGACCAGGAATGGAACTGACCACCTTCTGGCATATGGGATGTTGCTCCAACCATCTGAGCCATACTAGCTAGGTAGAGTTAATTACTTTATTTTATTTTATTTTATTTTATTTTATTTTATTTTATTTTATTTTATTTTGTTTTGTTTTATTTTGTTTTGTTTTATTTTATTTTATTTTATTCATGTAAAATATTTTTAAATTACAACTTCATATTTCAGATTAATTCACCAGATCTTTGTTATTGATATTAAATATGATAATTTATTGCTGCAATTTTTGCTTCATATTATTATCCATATTTTAAAGGATATTTCTTTTGTATTCACCTACATATCTACCATTTCCTTTGTTGCCCATTCCTTTAGATACTATGTTACACTTCTTTTCTGTTCCTCAGACTAAGGAACTTATTTTGGCACTAATTAAAAAAAAAAAAAGACAGATTTTGGGACAAAGCATTCTCTAAATTTTATCCATATATATTTTTTACATTTTGAAAAGTAAAATATATTTGTGTATATTTTATCTGGATGCAGGATTCTGTATTGACAGCTTTTTTGTTTCATTTTTCTCCCTAGCCTTTGAAGATGTAATTCCATTGTTTTCTGGCTTTCATTGTTTCCTTAGAAGTTAAATGTAGTGTGTATTATTGCAATGTTTCCTCTTTAATTATTTTCAAGATGCTCCTCCCTTTACTTAATTACTAGTATTTGATTATTTCAAGACTATAACTACATTGTAGTATCTGTGATTTGTCTTGCTTGAGGTTCACTAAGCTTCTTGGATCTGTAAATTGTATCTTTATTTTTGACAAATTTAGAAATTCTGTCTTTCATAATTTATTTCATTGGCCTTCCCCACCCCCCCAACCATTTCTCATTCTCTTTCCTTTCAACTTCAAATTTCTGCGTGCTAGACTTATATTGCTTTATTGCTTACTGAGACTTCACATTTTTTAAAAAAAAATTTGTGGTTTTCAGATTATATTCAAATTCAATGGTCCTTTTGTCTGTTATATTCCTTAGCATTATGATCCTTTTCAGCAAATATTTTTAAATAATATATTATACTTTTAGCAGTAAATTTTCCATTTTTGTAGCTTTAATACTTGCTATGATTTCTCTTTTATTCATTTCATTAAGTATATTTATGTTATACCCTTGAACATATTAATAACAGCTACTTAATAATCTATATCTATTAATTATGTCTTACACATATTGATGTCACTTTCCATGGACTCCTTTATTAAGAAGGAAAGTTTCCTTGTACATTTTCCTGCTTCTTCTAAAATCTAGCTATTTTTCATTAAATGCTGAAAATCATGCATGCTAGTCTGAACATCTGCTACTTTGCTTTAAAGAGGCTTCTGCTATTTTCCTTTGTTTTTTCCTGGCAGGCAGCTTTTAACATTAGCGGAGGTTGACCCAATTGAGGCATGTTTTAAGCATCATTAGGGTAGGTATTAAGTTGCATGTACTCTATAACGAGGTTATCTCTACTCATAAATCTCTTTTGGTGTGTCAGCTGAGTCCCCCTGGAATCTAATGAGGTTTCTATGCTCTAATTAGAAATAGTATGTTTTCCATGCAACTTCTAAAATCTCTTCTGATCAAAGTTTTCATGTACCTTTCTCTTCCAGGCTTCCAGGAATCTTGCTCTGTTTAACTTTAAGTGCTATAAGACACAGACTTAAAAGGAGTCAATAAACGGATAGAGCTTCTCTCATAGCTTCCTCCTTCTTTATAATATTTTCAGAAATGTTAGCTGCTTGGGAAGTTCTGATCTTTGATCTGTGCTCCGCTTGGCTCTGCATCCCCAAGCTAGCATCCAGAATGTGACCTCACGCAGAAACCGGGCACACTCATTGACCCCTTTTTTGCTTTTCTCTTCTTTTGATGATCACAGTCCTGTAGAGTCCATTATCCAATGTTTGAAAACACTCATCTCACATATTTCCACCAGTTTCATAGATTTTTATATATTAAGGACTAGATAAGTAGCAGTTAGTCACAGCCCAAAGAAGTGAATTTTAAGATTAGAAGAAACAGAATCAAATGTAACAGAGTGAAAAAAGAAATATGGGTATGGATGCATTTAGGCTCATCATTTTTTATTGCAAGGTAAAGCAATCATATCACATGGATTCTAGTTTCTTAATCAAGTGTGAAATCTATTACTAAAGAAAGATGGTGTTTATGTTATAGATGAGAAAATCATGGTGAGGGGAGTTGGAGAGGCAGGGAGCATGTTTTCTTTTAAAAATAGGAAAATATTTGCTCATTAAAACTCCTCTAAACCTATCCTAACATTTAATTTTGAATGTTGTCTTTGTTATTTTAAAGTGGTTGTCTGCCTTATTATGTAATCCATAATAATAAAAGTGTAATATGTTAATTAGACCGAATAACCGAACGAACTTCCGGGCCACCTTCTGGATGAAGCTGGGGCTGGGAGGGCCGAGGGCAGCTGCCATGGCTGTGAGGGCCAAGCCCCTTGGATGAATTTCATGCATTGGGCCTCTAGTGATATATAAGAATAGAGGATAAAGAAATAAACTTTAACCTGGAGAGTAGAATGTGGAGATCTCAAAGTTGTTGAAAATTTTCTAAATATTTCCTGAATATAATACTAAAAACATATTAAATCAAAATGCATTATCAACATATTGACTTTTAGAATAAATTGATTAAAATGAATTATAGCTTTATATGCACATTTAATGACAAATAAGTGTATATAACATTAAACACAGATCATATGACTGAATCCTTGTCCTATGCACATGTAAAGAAATAGTCATATAGGCACACATATACAATTTAAATCATGGAGATAATAGAAATCATACTGAATTCAATAACAGAAATCTAATTCAGTTATTTATGAGTCTTAGGAATTTTGGAGCCGCTTAAAAATATCTTGGACTTTAGAATGACATCTATACAATAATAGTTTCAGTAGTAAATAGATAATGTCTGTGACTTCTATTGCTACAATAGTAGATAACAGGCATTGTTACAAATGCTCTTTATATGTATAGTGAAGAACAAATGAGATAAAATGTTATTTGAAAACATGATGTGAGTTTAGGGAAATAATAGAAAAGACAATATTATAGTGAGTAAAAATGTAATAAAACAGAAATGTGCCATTTGTTTTTATTTTCCTACTGCTTTTATCTGAGAACCAAAAAACTCTGACTCACAAGCAGAATAATTTATTGGTGACAGTTATAATAGTCATTTTTTTTCTTCCCACCAGGTGCAGTTTCCATTTAATAAAAATGAAATAAAAATTAAACAAACAAGAAAAGTAGTAATCAGGGTTCAATTTTTTTTTCAGATTTATTCATTTATTTAATAATCAATTGACTATGCACAAGACACTATATTTGACTATGTGAATAGTAGACAAAACATCTAAAGTTTACTCTCATTTAACTTAACTACTGATTATTATTATAGAAAATTAAACTGAAAACAACCCCAAAGTGATATACACGAGGATCGAGGTAAATGCAGGGATCATATTACTCTCAATTCCTACCCTTCCAATATCTGGACTCTAATTTTGCATCAGAATCACTCCTGTCATGTTCTTCTTTGCATTCCTTCCCTTTTTCTTAAAGGCCTTTCTATTGTCATATGTCCCTTTTCTGCTGAATATGTGTTATTTTTTTCCTCCCACTACTAAATTATTTCTACCAATATACACATGTGGTCTTAATCCACATTCCCCTCTGTTGTATCTTTCCCCCTTCTTTCAAAGAAAATCTAATAGAAGAATTGTCTGCAGGAATAAATCTAAGCAGGCTCACATCATTATCACTCCTGAGTTTACTCATGCCAAAAGCAGACATTGTCACTAATAGAGAAATGTGAAAAGGGAATCTGGAAGGCTGGTCAACCTTAATTGCTCTGAATGGTCAGAGCTAATCACTCATTGTTTAGTTGAGACATTGGTAGTCAAAGCAACCTCCACTTGTTAATCATATGTAAATTATTGCCGATTGTCTATTATTGGAATTTCCTGCCAAAAGGATATGGGTGTTTCCCATAGCCTCAATAAAAGGGATAGCAAGGCCTGAGCAATGGTAGTCTTCCCCCTAGAGGTAGACTCCTGCCTGGCCCCCCATTTTCCCAAATTAACTCTTTTCCAGTCTCTTTTCATTTGTGTACAGCCTTCTTCAGAACACAGAACCCTGAAGAGGAATCTTGAACCACGGGAGACGTGGAAGGGGTTCCCACACACTCAAATTGTCCTTTATTTCTATAATCCCACTGAGTGTTCTCTTCTCAAGTTTATCATTATCTGCCACATTCTTAATGTGTGTGACCACTTGGTAGCATTCAAATATGTGAGCGCTGGTAATGTTCTCCTGGGACTTTGTTCCTATCTTATGCTCCAATTCCATCTACTATCACCATTTTGCTTACCTCTATGATCCAGCAGCCCTACCCTCTTTCAAATTCTTCAACATCCCATTATAAGGCCTTTGCTTAGGTAGTTTCTTCTGTGTAGACTTCTCATCCTTCTAAAATTTGCATAGCAGACTCCTTTTTTGTTTTTCAGATGAAAATGAAAGGTCAACTCATTTAGATCTTTCCTAACTGCTTAAAATAAAATAGTCATGCAGGCAATTTCTATCAATCATTTTTAATTTCAATTTTTTCACAGCTTGCATGATTCTTAAAGGTTAACTTACTTTATTTACGTATCATCTACCTCCAACATTAGAATATGAACTTCATGAAATCAAGAGCCTTGCATGTTTTATTCACTGCTATCATCAGTACTAAAGCCATAAGACAGGTAATCAATGATTAATTTACATGGTTTAAAATAGTAAATTAATAAATTAACAGGAGAACAAATAGGAGATGCACCTTACTCAGACTGAGGAATCAGCTAAAGGTTTCCTTCAATAGATGATGCTTTAACTGAGCAGTGAGGGTTAGCAAATTTTAGTCAGTAAAGAGGGTGGATGGGCTTTTCAGTTTATGAACATCCGTGTTGAGAGAAAAATAGGACCTGGTACAGATGAGATAAATATGATTTTCCATTCCTTATCTATGTTATATAAGTTGGATACATTTATTAAGTGTATCTCTGTTCATTAGTATTCTCATTTATAAGTTGAAAAAATAATGTATCATAACCTTATTTTGTAGAATTAGATAATAAGAATAAATTTATTATATTAATGCAGTTTAGTGCATAATAATTCCCAGATTGCAGGTGCACAATGTTTCCACTCTTTCTCAATATTCTTTAGTTATATATTAGTGTTCTATGCTAAGTAACAAATTACCACACATTCAGCATCTGAAGACATCGCACATTATTATCTCAGAGGTTGGGTAGGTCAGGAATCTGGGCACGGCCTAAATGGATCCTCTGCAAGGTTGGAACAAAAATGTTGGCAAGGGCTTCATACTCATTAGAGACTCAACTGGCAATGCATCTACTTCCAAGCTCACTGAGTTGGGTGACTATTAATTTTCCTGTGGCTATATGATTGAGGGGCCAGGATTCTTGCAGACCATCAGGCTTGTCTCAGTTTATAGAGACTATCATATTTTTTGCCATATACAGGTCCTGTTACAGCTCCGCCTCTTCAAAGACAGAGACAAAGAGGGTGAGCCTCCCAAGATACGATATTACATAATGCAATACTAGGATTTATATTCCATCACCTTGGCCAAGTTTGGTTGATTAGAACAGTTCACAGATCCCACCCACACTAAAAGGGAGGCAGTTTTACAAGAATGTAAACACCAGGAGAAGAGGATTGTGGGGGCCCCTAAAAATCTGTCCAAGATTCTAGTAAACATGACAATAACAATCCCAGATCTTCAAACTAAACTATGAGTAACTCCCACTTTTTATGCTTCTTCCTCCTTAGAAAACAAAATCTAAACCAGAAAGATTCCCCAGTTTTCAAATATTTTAAATTTCTGACAAAAGTATTGTTTCCCAAATTGTTTTGGGGGACCCTTGGCACAAATTCTTTAACCAGAAACTACAACCTGTTAGATAAATGCTGCTTTTTCCCATTGCCATTGACCTTCTTCAACTCATAGCTGATACTTTTAAGACAAAAGGTTATAATATGCACTCCGTGTTTTTTTGTTTATGCTATTTTTTAAGTGAAATTACTACCACTGCTCTAATATTTTAAGCTTCCTATTTAGTGAAAAATGTCATTCACTTTATGTTTTTCATAGTACAGTCTTCCAAAGTGCTCTAATGGGTCAGGGGTTTTCACTTTAAAAATTATCCTGCTCTTTATGAGATGTGTATCATAATATTTGGCTATGAACTGGTTTGAATCTCCGTTAGCCTGTCTCACACAAAGCATGAGTCTTGGATTGAGTGACTAATTTATCAGTGACAAGTTCCTCATTTTTACATCACTCCTTGACCAGCCACACTGGAGGACCATTGCCTCTACTTCACTACATGTAAATTTTCCTCTACCAGCTCTATTTCCTCCCATCTTTCTACAAAGAATCTCTCTAGTTCTGCAGGAAGGTTTAAAAACTTTTATTTTTATTTATTTTCATTTATTTACAAGTATATGGTATAGAAAATAAGCATATCAAAATCAGGGAGAAGAAAAGGAACCTGCAAGGTTTTCTATCAAATCTGCACTATTTAATAAGTAGACATTGGTGTGAAGAGAAACAGTGGCCTTGGGAAAGGGGCAGGAGGTCACACATGTACTGATAATGTCTACAGAAATTGGACTACATAACCATATTATTATGGTTGCTATTTCATAAACCTTATTACCCTTGACCTTATCTGAATACTGCCAGTCAACCTCCTTTTTTAAAGATAGTTTTATTCATAAACTTAAAAAAAAATCAATTAGTCTATTATCAGAAAAGACAAAGGGAAAGTCGAATGGCAGATTAGGGGGCGGAAATAACACAGAAAAAGTTAGGGAAAAAAAACATGTTTAACCCTTGATTTGGAATTAGTTGGGTCTCATTTGATATAAATGGATGGATTACTTGACTTCAAGTGCCCCGGCCCGCGGGGCAACAATGAGGGCACACAGGAACCACCTAAGAGAATGGAACAAACAAGGGGCGCGAAGAATGGAGGCAAGACAAAGTTCTGATCAAGCCTCATTTCTTTATTGAAGCTTTGCGGTTTTTAAGAACTCAGGAGGGGAGGGGTAGGATAAGGAGTTGCTATGGGGTTATTGGTTGGGGACTGGATATCTGTTCTTAGCTGATTGGTTATTCTGATGTGGGAGGTTCTTCTGGCCTTTGGTGCACACGGGCTTTTTTGGCATGCGCCGGCTTTCTATGTTCTTGCTCAATCAGGAAGTAGGGCTGACCAGGAAGTGAGACCAAACTCTGTTTTTATGGCTCCCGGCACTCAAGGTGTTTTAAGCTTTTTTTTTGTCTTATGACTCCATTTGTATAAATAGAAGCTTTGAAGGAAAAGAAATGCATTTGAAAGCTAAGAATAAAGACTACTTAAAATGACTTGTAGTTGTATTCTTGGAATTTTTTTGTAAAATCATATATATTGCATTTAACATTTTTTTAATCTTTAATTTTTTAGAATATCGGACTTACATAGTAATTTAAGAACTTGGGATTCCCTGAAAACTTGCATTAATTCCTACCAGGAGTGATGTAACCACTGAATGTTTTTTAGTAACAATAGCTTTATCACTTTATTTAGGACTAAGTTGTTAGAATTATTTTCCTTTATAATATATTCAGTTAGCAGTTCACAGGATTATGCAATTAATCAGTTCATATTTACTGACTATTCTTAAATGTAAGGCAATATATGTGGAGATTGTGGGTAAGTAAAGATGAGAAATTGGTTCAAAGAATAGAGACACTAATGAAATTTGAATTAGACAAAATGTAATTTGCAGTACCTTCTGTCATCAGAAATGAATGGTGACAGAAGCAGGTCTGCCCCAGCACACTCTGGAATGTACTGGTTCTTGATTTCATGCAGGAAAGATCTCAGGTTTCGAGTCTAGATGATTACATTAATTAAAGCTGGGACAATGAAACAAAGGAAGGCTTAAGCTATAAGAGGCGAGATTATAGAAGCAGGGATGAGCCTAGGCACAGCTGCCTTGGCCCTTTGGGAGCATAAGGAAGAGTCAAGCCTAAGCAAGGCTACCTTGGCCCTTAGGAGGAAAGAAAGTCATAGATGCAGAAGAAGTGAGCCAGCGGGTTGTATAGATTCAGAAAACAAGCCACAAAGGCAAAAGGAGGGCCTTTGGAGACAAGTTCAAGGGTTTAGCACATGAAAAGCTGCCACTGCCCACTACTCCCCTGGTTGCAGGTTCTCAACCTTTCTAAAGCCGTGACCCTTTAATACAGTTTCTCATGTTGTAGTGACCCCCCAACCATAAAATTATTTTTGTTGCTACTTCATAACAGTAATTTTGCTACTGTTAATGAATTGTAATGTAAATATCTGTGTTTTCCGATGGTCTTAGGCTATACAGCAGTGGTGTCAACCCACATGTTGAGAATGCTAGCAGGGTAGCAGAGACAAAAGCGTGTGCTGTGAGAACAGAGGACTGTTGAAATCTGTGTCCACAAAAGCCCCCCGCTGTGGGGTCTGGCGTAATCCATAAGAGTGGATGGGGGTCCTCAAGGTTGCTAATAGTGGGGGTTCTCTAGGGAGCAACCCATTCTGATCTGACACAGAGGGAGAACATAAGAGTTTGAAAGGTATGCAGTCTTTGTAATTGCGCGCAAACTGGTCTGTCACACACCTGGGCTTGCTCCCCTGCAATCCTTTGCTTCTGATTACAAATGAGAGACCACCCAGATTGGCTGGCCCTAAGAGATGGGAGGGGGGAAACTGCTTTTCTGGAAACTGGGAAGCAGAGAGGGGATTGACCATCTGGGAACCAGCTCCAAGGCAGCCCAAACAGGCATTGAGTGCCATAGAGAAAGAAGGCTAGAGCAGCCAAAATGACAGGGACATCAATCCAGAAACACTGCCACCTAGGGGCTGAAGTACAAACTCACTGTGTTTATTATTAGTTTTAGTTAACTAAAACCAAGAAAATAAGAAATCGCCAACTTAAAATTAAAGACTAGCTTACAACACTGAGGTGCAGCAGAACTCAAGGAACTGCAATACTGTCTGGACTGAGAAATAGGCGTGCCAAACAGAATAACAGAGGAAGTGAATGCCCTTCACTACTGCACACTTTTTATGCTATTTTTATTTTTTATTTTATTTTCATTTTTTGCATCTTTTACTTAAGAAACAAATTTATTCATTTTTTCCTAACTTATTTTACCTTTTATTTTTTTATTTTTAACTATATATTTTATTGATTTTTCACAAAGAGGAAGAGAGAGAGATAGAGAGTTAGAAACATCTATGAGAGAGAATCATCAATCAGCTGCCTCTTACACACCCACTACGGGGGATATTCCCACAACCAAGGTACATGCCCTTGACCAGAATCAAACCCGGGACCTTTCAGTCCACAGGCCGACACTCTGTCCACTGAGCCAAACCGGTTTCAGCTGATTTTACCTTTTAAATTATTACATTTTTAGGTTCAATCAGCATTTATTTATTTATTTGTTTATTTGTTTATTTATTTGTTTTTAAAATATATTTTATTGAATTTTTACAGAGAGGAAAAGAGAGGGATAGAGAGTTAGAAACATCAATGGATGAGAGAGAATCGTCGATCAGCTGCCTTTTGCACACCTACTGGGGATGTGCCCACAACCCAGATACATGCCCCTGACTGGAATTGAACCCGGGACCTTTCAGTCCGCAGGCAGAGGCTCTATCCACTGAGCCAAACCGGTTATGGCTCAATCAACATTATTAGTACTGCTATTTTAACTTTTATGTTTCCTTTTTCTTTTTCTTTTTTTAAGTTCCATTTTATTTTCTCTTTATTTTACATTGGAATTAGTGTTCTTCATTCTATTTTCAATTCTCCTTAGGATCCTTTAACCCTATCTCAACACGACCTTTACACCATCACTCTCTTTCTAACCTTTCCCTTTTTGCTGTCTTGTTTATCTTAACCCTTTTCTGCTTTAGATTTTCCCTACTCTTTCTGTCTACCCCCTGCTAAAATTTTTACCCTACTTACATATCTAATTTCCAATCTCCTGTGCCAAGTGCATACACACCCCTCTTAGCTGTATTAATGAGCAAAAAAAATAAAATTAAATTGTTTTCCTCTCTGTTTTTTTTTATGCTGTTTGCGTGAATGTTGATTATATTGTATTTTTATGCTTTTTAGTGAGATTATTTTGCTTACTCCTTTATTGTTGCTGTTGCTTGGTGTTTTTTATTTACTTTGTTTTTGTTTGTTTTTTATGTCTGTTTTCCATTGTTTTGTTGGATATTAGTTGGTGTTGTAGTTTGTATTAATCTCCAGGTACTATTGCCAGCATTAGCTGGGGTTACTGGATGTTCTATTGAAATTTTCTCCCCATATATATAGTTTGTTCCCCTTTTCTCTCTTAGTCTCTTTCTTCTCTCTCTCTCTCTCTCTCTCTCTCTCTCTCTCTCTCTCTCTCTCTTTTTCTCTCTCTCTCCCTCTCTCTGTCTCTGTCTCTCTCTCTCTCTCTCTTCCCCAATTTCATTTTGACTCCTTTTTTTTTTCTTTTTTCCCTTTCTTTTTCCATTTCTCCCTCCCTCTTCTCTTTTGACTCTTCTTCTCCTATCCCCTAATTTGCCTTTCCCTAGTGGTCACCTTTATTGGAGGTTATTAATATCACAAATACATTTCTATTCAGTTCCTTGTGTGTTGTACCTGGTTGTATTGTATATTGTGTCTTTAAATCAATGCAGGAGAGAGAGAAGTGCATAACCAGACATCCTGAAAAGAGAGACTATGGGGAGACAAAGAAAGAGCCCATATATGAAAGAAAAGCTGGCATCACCAGAAAAGGATGTAAATGAGTTAGAAGCCAGCAACTAATAAGAGCAAGAATTCAGAGAAAGGATCATAAGATGGCTAAAAATAATGGAAGACAAATTTGACAATATGAGTAAGAACCAAGAGGAAAAGAAGAAGAACCAAGAAGAAATGAAAAATGACATCACTATTGTGAAAACCTCAATAGAAAACATCAAGAGTAGACTAGAAGCAGAGGATCGCATCAGTAAGCTAGAAGACAAAATAGAAATAAATATCCAATTAGAGCAGTTTCTAGAAAAAAAATTAAAAAGCAGGAGGAGAGCCTAAGGGAACTTTGGGACAATACAATATTTGCAAAATAGGGGTTCCAGGAGGAAAGAAAACCAAGGAAGACATGGAAAACTTATTTCAAGAAATAATGACAGAAAATTTTCCTGAGATAGAGAAGAAAAAACCCACACAAATCCAAGATGCTTGCAGAGTCCTAAGCAAAATGAATGCCAAAAGACCACTGCCAAGGCATATTATAATTAAAGTGGCAAATACCAAAGACAAAGTGAGAATCTTAAGAGGAGCCAGAGAGAGACAGAAAGTTACATATAAAGGAACCCCCATCAGACTAGCAACTGATTTCTCAACAGAAACTCATCAGGCCAGAAGCGAATGGGATGAAATATACAAAGTCATGCAAAGGAAGGGTCTGAATCTAAGAATACTGTACCCAGCAAGGCTATCAATCAAAATTGAAGGTGTAATCAGAAGCTTCACAGACAAAAAATGGAATTTATCACCACCAAACCAGCAATGCAAGAAATTCTAAAAGGTCTGCTGTAAAAATAAAAATAAAAGAAATAGGAAGACAGACCACATGTTGGGACATAGGCAAAGTCTCTTCAAATTCAAGAAGATAGAAATCATATCAAGCATATTCCCAGATCATACTGGCATGAAACCGGAAATCAACTATAGTAAAAATAATCCAAAGAAATCAAACACATGGGGACTGAACAGCATTCTATTAAACATTGACTGGGTTACCAGAAAAATCAAGGAAGAAATTAAAAACATCATGGCAACAAATGACAATGAAAACACAACAATCCAAAATCTATGGGACACAGCAAAAGCAGTCTTGAGAGGGAAATTCATAGCTCTACAAGCCTATTGCAAAAAAACAGAGAAAATAAACAAAACCTACGTGGATATGAAAAGTGATCTACTAGAAATAAAGAATACATTGTCTGAAATAATAAATATTATTCAGAGTCCTAAAAATAGAATGGAAGATTATCACAAGAATCAAGTCAAAGATTTGGAACACAAAGAGCCAGAGGACATTTCTCCGCAGAAGCAAGAAGACAAGAGAATCCAGAAAGTTGAAGATAATGTAAGAGACCTCTGGGACAACTTCAAGTGAACCAACATCATAATTATGGGGGTCCAAACAGAAGAGAGATAGCAAGATACCGAAAACATATTGGAAGAAATAGTGACAGAAAAAATCCCCCACCTGGTGAAAGAATTAGACTTACAAGTTCAGAAAGCACACAGAACCCCAAACAAAAGGAATCCAAAGAGGATCACACCAAGACACATCATAATTAAAATTCCAAGAGAAAAAGACAAAGAGAGAATATTAAAAGCAGCAAGAGAAATGCAGGTAGTTACTTATAAAGAAACTCCCATACGATTGTCAGCTGGTTTCTCAACAGAAACCATGAAGGCCAGATGGGAATGGCAAGAAATATTCAAGGTGATGAATAACAAGAACCTACAGCCAAAAATACTCTACCCAGCAAAGCTCTCACTCAGAATTGAATGCCAGATAAAGAGCTTCACAAATAAAAAAAAAAAAGCTAAAGGAGTTCATCACTGCCAAACCAGAATTATATGAATTGCTAAAGGGGGTACTTTAGGAAGAGGAAGAAAATAAAGATAAAAATGATGAACAACAAATACATAACTATTAACAATTGAAAGTAAAAACCAAAGAAATTAAAAAATCTGCTGAACAATATTAACTGGTGAATATAATAGAATCAGATGTATGGAAGGGGAGTGAAATTATAATTCTCTGGAAAAAGGGGAGTGGGGGGGTGCGGGAAGAGACTGAACATAAACTGTGCACCTGTGGATGAGGACAATGGGGGGTGGGGAAAGGGCAGAGGGAGGGGTGGGAACCTGGTGGAGGGGAGCAATGGAGGGGAAAAAATGAGGAACATTTGTAATAATATGAAAAATAAAGTTTTATTTTTTTAAGGATATATGCACCTCTATGTTTATAGCAGCACAATTTACAATAACTAGGATTTGGAAACAGCCTAGGTGCCCATCAGCCAATGATTGGATCAAAAAACTATGGTACATCTACACAATGGAATACTATGCTGCCATAAAAAAGAAGGACTTCTCATCATTTACAGCAACCTGGATGGAATTGGAGAACATCATGCTGAATGAAATAAGCCAGTCAATGAAAGAGAAACACCACATGACCTCACTCATTTATGGATAATAAAGAACATTATAAACTGATGATCCAAAAGGTAGATATAGAGACAGTAAAGCAACAAGCAGACTATCAAATTACAACTGGGAGGGTAGGGAGATAAGAGATCAACCTTAGGACTTGTATGCATGCATATAAGTATAACCAATGGACACAAAACTCTGGGGATGGAAGGCATGTATGGGAGTGGGGGGGGTGGCAATGGTAAGATATGTACTCATATAATAATTTAATTTAGAAAAAGATATTCTTCACTAATAATATTAGAAAAAGACCACCTATATTTTTTCCAAGAGAATTGAAGTGTTTCAATAAAAAAAGCTGAAAGAATTATTTTAAAAAATAAGTAAGTAAATAAAAATAAAAAAAATAATATAACCACATAGGATAGTCTGATAAAAAAAATTCCTAACTGGGTAGTCATATCCAAGGCCAATAATTTCCTTAGAGAAGATTAATCTTTACCTTCAATGAGCCTTGACCATTGTTCTTATGTGCTTAGGCTATGTCAGAGTACTTTTCTTTTGTAGGTCCTTCAATAGTACAGCTACTGGCACCAGAGCACAAGACCACTATAGTATGAGACCAATAAACTCCTCATTTCTTATTTTGTGACCCACACGCCATCTGAATGTGCTATAAGTGTTATGTGTTAACTATACACCACCAACAATGTGAAGAAAGCATATATGTCTATTTCTATTTTGCTTTTTATCCAATCCTCACTTTGGTTTCTCCCACCTCCTTAATCTACCACCAACATGATATAGTAGGCATTTAGCAGACATGAGCAGAGTAGAAATAGTAGACCAGATAAAGAATGTCACTGGAGCAGAGAGTTCCTGGGTGCCTAGGAGGACAAGTATTATAGGATAGGATATTACCCCCAGAGTGACATTTTCTTCCCTAGCACATTACTGGCCATGTCCTAACCCTCAGGTCCCCTAACCTTTAATGTTGCTGGTCACATGGTTCCAATCCTCCCCAGACTTTTCCTCCCCTGGCATGTTGCTAGCCATGTGATAGACCCCTTTAGAGGAGGAACGGGGGTGGGGGTGAAGTTAGCCTCATGGACTCCCATACAAGCCCTCACACAACTTAAGCATTAAGTCCCCAGGACAATGTGGATCTGACCCATGTCAAACAATCTTAAGAACAGGACCTCAGGTCTGTTGACCACTAGACAGAGCCTTGGTCAAGCTATAAAATAACATCTAGGCCTCAATGTGTTTTAGCTCCAGGGTATAAAAGCAGCAAGGTCAGGAGGGGTGACCCCATGAGTAACATCAGCACCAGCTTGAATGACTAATAACCTCCCTGCCCTGAGGCTGACCAGTAAGTGGAGACCATGACCCTGAAAGGACACACCTAAAAGGCTGATGCTCTTCTATTGAGATCCTCCCCCTGAGAACTCTAGATAAAAAACTCTCAAGACAGAGCACTCATAATGTGTGTTCTTTCTTTGGAGCATACCCAAGCCTTTCCTCCTCTCTTCCCCCTAAGCACTTTTCTTTGCCTTTCTTTCTCCTAAGCTCCCTTTCTTTTGCCTCTGTGATTTGTTTCCTGAGTCCACACAGCCCAGATGGCTAACTTTTTCCTAGGGCTCACTTCTTCTACCCCTGTGACTTTCCAAATTAACTTTCACTTCTATTTGAGTCCCTTGTCTCAGAATGATTTTCTCAGCCAAACTCAAGGACCAAGGTCTAATATCTGGCGCAGCCTTGTTTCACTCCTTCTCCATTGATTCTAAATGTATGAAACAAGCTGCAACACTGTCATTCTCTGGAGCATTTTCTCAATCGATTTGACAATTTCCTTCTGAGCATGTTCTCAAATCTTGGCTCAATTAATTTCCTATAAAGCTTTCTATAAGTTTGGACTCCTTCCATCAGCAATATGAAAACTGAGATTCATAATGAAACCAAAATGTGGGGTTTGAGTCTGAGTCTGTTGTCTCATGAAACTGAAGAAAGATGTTGTGGACAAAGATGCTTATCAGAACCAAAGTTAATGAGAGAAGCCATTCCTGGAAAAGGTGTAGCTGGGGTTCCAGGACCAGGCCAGTGTCCAGAGCTTCCTTTCCACTGTCAGGTGTTAAAGTTTATTAGTCCTGTGCTGAAGAAAGAGGGCAAGAATGATGAGGAAAATGAGATATTTTTGTGAGGAAGATCAGTAGCCTGACTCTGTACTTAGTTAATTAGTACCCCTCATGCACATTCCTGTTAGCCTATAGTCTAGTCACTGCTCCTTCTTTAATTATCTGGTCTTGCAAGACCTATTTACCTAAATACTCCCATTGTGCAGAGGCCATAAACCATGAACAATACACAACCCCCAGAGGGGGTTATCAGTGCTGGCGCCAGGCCTGGCCTTTAGGTATGGTCTCACAGCCCCCATCCCAATCCCAAAAGTGGGGCTTTTTGCAAAGCCTGTGAATGTTCTGAAAGTCATTCCTTATTTAGGGAATGAAGAAACCAAAGGGTACAAAGAGAAAGCTTCCTCCATATTGCTTTGCTCAGTATTTGGAAACAGGCTCCCTGGAGTCACAGTATTGATACATCTTGAAATAAATGTGTGGGTCCCCCCCCCATATCTCTGAGTACTCCTGTGTGTGCATTTTCTGGTCACCTGGTAAATTCTGTAACAAGAGGAAATGGGTATATTTAATTTAGGAAGCAGATACAGCCTTGCCAGCTTCTGATTGGTATTTTCAAATAATTCTGTCTTAGCAATATCCTTGGGATCAGTTTAGACATTTTATTGCCTCGTGTTTGGTTACCTGCAATGTGCTTATCTTAGAAACAATGCATACATTTCAAGTTTATCTCTCACGCATGCCCTTCTTTCCTTGCCCAGCTGGGTTGCTCTAATGACTCCATTTAGCTAGGTGCCCTGCTTCTATTTTCTGCTCCCCATAGTGCTGATTCCTATCTACCTAGCTTCCTTCTGTATCTTCAATACCAGGTGACTAACATGCTTGAGACATGTAGGTAAAGAATATCAAGAAAGTTGGGTTGAAAACACTGGTCATCTCATTTCTTCACAAGTAATTTTCTCACATCATGTTGAAAAATTGGTGGCTTTGATCAGGTCATAGGCCAAAGTTTCTGAACCAAATTTTAGTTATTTGGATTTATTTTTATTTCAGCACCTTTTTTTAGTGCCTTATACTTTTCTGGTTTATACATGTCTGGGATAAAAATTTTCCTATATCTTTCTAAGTTCTCCTGGGTGGTCTAATAATCAAGTTGACATGGAAAGGATTAGCAGAAGAAAATAAATTTTCTTTATTTATTTATTTTACAAAAAATATAATTCCTATATATAGAGAGACCTAAAAAAATTGACTAACTCACCAAAATAGAATAAGACATCACCTAACCTTCAGCCAAAGTAAAAAAAAAAAAAAAAAGTTGAGGGTGGTGTATCAGTTATAGAAGGTTACCAGAAAAGTAAAATAAATAAGAGTAAGATTGCTATGCAGATTTAAGTTCTTGCCTTCCTCCTTGATTAGTATTTTTAGAGATTTAGATAGTGTCCTCTTACTTAAACATTCAGAGAGACACCCTTACACACATAGATTTCCTTTATAAATGTAAAATATCCCCTACTAAGAGTATCTTCTATTCATTTTTTCCAAAATTTGCTGTTTCTTGAAAATTTCCATTTAAAAATAATCCTTATTCCAATTAAGGATATATTTGACAAAATTTGCTTTCCTACACAGAATAGTATGAAATTTTTTTGCTAAGTGTTTAGAATCTTTTGACTCCTAATAGCCTGACCAGTTGGCTAAAATGCTCTATAGAGTTCTCACATATGTAGAAAGTATCTTCATGACTTACAAGGGTCTAGTACTATAAAATTATTATTTTAAGAGATGCCTTTTTTTTTTTTTGCCAACAATGAGCATAGCTAGAAATGAAGGAATAGATATCCAATGTATGCTTCAAAGGCAAAGCCCATGAGACAGGAGATACTTACATTGTGTTGGAGAAACATTTTAGATCTGGCAGTATTCATTAGAATGCCTGGAGTTTTAAAGTAGCTTGTACAGAAAACAGGTTTCACAGAACATCCTACTTTGGAAGAAAAATGATCATTTACCATTTAGTAAAATTTCCATTTCTGGAAACTCATTCTCTGTAATGTCCTTTGAACAGTCTACCAGAGATGTCCTCTGGAGCCATTGCGACTGATGAAAAGAAAGCTGTACCATTCCACTCTAAGCTTTTTAAAATAATTTGCATTTTCAAATTTTTTCCCATTGCATTGCCTATAGCAGTTCACCAAGAGGATGATAGCTAATATTTATCACACTTTGGTTGCTTTATATTTGCTGGAAAAATCTAATCAGGTCTCCTTTTGTGCTATATTAAAAAATATTTTGTGTCTTGTTTCATTAAGATGAGACCATAAATAACTCAGTGTTATTCCAAATACTTTGACCTTCTAATATTTATGTTTGATGTTCTCAAGGTTTACTTTTGATGTGATTTTAGTATCCAGTTTTGATCCTTTAACATTTCACTCTTCTACACCTCAAATTATTCTTGTTTATCTTATATAAAAATGTGTTTGCTCACAGAGGTCTACTCTTAAAGGACAGGATTTTAGTTTAATTACTCCAAGTTAGTGTTAGTCAACCTCAGCGCTACTGACATTTTGAGCTGGGAAATTATTTGTTGCAGGGAACTGTTCTATGCATTTGTTTAACAGTGTCCTTGGCCTATATTAACTAGATCATTGTAGCACACCCCCACAGTCCCAATTGTGACAACCAAAAAACGTCTATAGACATTACAAAATGTCTCTTTCTTAAAAACAGTGGCTCTCAATCGAGGGCAATTTTGTCCTAGAGAGAACATTTCTAACTCCTGGAGGAACGGGGGATACTAGCATCTAGTGAGGAGTGATTAAGAATGCTGCTAAACATCATACAATGGACAGAGCAGACCCTTCATACAACAAAGAATAATTGTAACCAACATGTCAATAGTCCTGAGGTTGAGAAATCCAGTTTCTAAATCTGTTGTAGGTCCTCGTTATTTTGAAATTCTGTCTTAGCTTTCTCTGTCAATCTGTATCTGTGAAATTCAGTTACACAATCACATCATGTTCTACAATTGATTCTCTTCCATCAAGCTCTGTAGTTTCAGTCACACACTTTTGTATTTATGATTAAATTCAGACATGGATAAACTTTCAGATTTAGTTGCTTCTATACTTAGCATTATTGTATTTGCAACAGGGGTATTTCCTCTCACCTTGTATTGCTCCCAAATACACATGGTTTTTCTTTGTCCTCAGTGAAATAAGAATTTTAGGGGAACATAGGAAGTTTAGGGAATCTTTAGAATTGAAGCTTATGGGGAAAAACACAGGGCCACAGACTGGAAGGAGGAACATTTACATAGCACAAGGAAGCCAGGTGCAGTTGCTTTTACTGAAGACAAGGAAGCAGCAACAGGTATTTTTCCATGTTACAAGGGAACTGGAAGTAGCCACAAAAGGTATAGATTTACAAAATAAAGAAGGAAGAAAACCCAGAAGGAATAGGAGGACCATGAGAGAGGAGGGCCTCAGGAGTCACTATAGTAACCGATTTAAAAGGGAATATTGACCAATCAGAGGGGATATCAGGACATAGTAACTACAGTCTTTATACACTATGGGAACAGGAAGTCTGTGGGACTCTTTCCACCTCCCCACGTGTCTGTTCTCTGAGAGTCTTTCCTTTCCCCACAGTCCTTTCCCCACGTGGGAGTCTGTACTTATTTTTCAATAAATTTCCACCTTTGCTATACCATCTTCTGTCCGTGGATTCATTCTTTGACTCTGACAGACAATGAATCAGGGTTCCAGTCCAAAAATTCCATATCATCAGTACAGAAATTTAAATAGATTTTCACAAATTTGCAGAGCAAAATGGAATATAATAGGGTTATTTCCCTAAGCTTCTATACATTATAGAAGCTACCCTTCATGAATTTCTCTCAGAAATGTAAATTTTGGAATGGTACTCCATAGTAGATTCTCTCCCAGAGAAACCTGCAATAGCTGATACAGAACAGCAAGTCAGCACACATTTTTATAAAGACATTTAATGAGCTGAGAAGCACCATTTTTCATTCAAAGTAGATATTAACTGTGTCTGTACAGAAAGACACAACAATTTCCTGGCCCATCACAGCCTTTGTAATATTGAGTCCTCCCTCACCTGTGGAACTGTAAGGGCCCCAAGATTGAGGAATTGGCCTCCCCCACTGCCTGTTCCAGGATGTGACCTTTACGGTTAAAGATTAGACAGGAATGAAGTCAGTTCTTTACGGTTGAAGATTAGGCAAGAATGAAATCAGTCCCCAGAAACTCCCTACCCTGAGGACTTACCCAGAGGAATGGGAAGGGGGGAGGCAAAGGGGCTTGCAAGATTAACATGTAATTAACGAGCCCAGCTCCCCTTCTTGGAATTTCTTTGTTCCCTTCCTCCCCCTCCATGTGTAACCCCTCCCATGTGTGATTTTTGCCTTTATAAACTCATGTTCTGCAGTTGCTCGGCGCTCCAGTCAGCCAGCACTTCCCTCGGGTTGCTGTCTGCCTGAGAGCCCCTGCACTGCGCTTGTAATAAATCCTCATGCGTTTTGCATCAAGTTTCGGTCTCGGCGTTTGACTTGGGGTCGGGGCCCACTCCGTCGGACTCACCGGGGGTCTTGGGACCTTACAGAACCTTGAGGTGGGTCCTGTTTTTGATTCAGATTTAACAATTCCCTTCTGGTTAGTATTTTAGTAACTAAATTCACCCTGGGCTTCCCTAAGCTGGTATTGGACAATTTTTCATCAACCTTGGTTTTCTGCCCACCCAACAGGTAATGAATCTTAGAAATAAATTGAAAATGCTCTACATTATATCCCGGAAGAGCAGGTGTCTTCCCATCAATACCACCAGTTGGGATAGTGCTTGTAGTGTCATCTACTATACTTATTGCCTTCTGAGAACTTATGGCCCATAAAGTCATCACAAGCTTCACAGCCAGCTCTCAACTTATGTCTTTGCATTAAATAAGCCTTCTAATACTGTCAAATGGAGGGGATGTTTTATTTTCCCCTGAGAATTCACAACTTCCTCTCAGACTCTGTTTTTTTCAAAAAATAACTTACCCTATGCTGATCAGAGAGCCACTGTTTATTTCATCAAGGATCCTCTTTCTCTAGATTTACACTAATAAAAAAGAAAAATAGTAATTGACTGTACCTTTGCTATGCCCACAATCAATAAGAACGAGTATGCAAATTAACCCAAAAAGGTGGCAGTTAATTTGCATATGCAGACGGAGGGAGGAGTGAAGACTGAAGACAGCATAGAAGGAAGAGGGAGGGAAAGTGGAAAGCAAGGCGGCTGCTGGAGGGAAAGTACAGCAGTGTTTGCTGCTGCAGTGGTGGGCGGCTGTGGGCATAGCAGATTGGGGTGCACAGAGGTGGCAGCAGTATGTGTGGAGGCAGAGGCAGTGGTGTCAGCGGGTGCAATAGGGCAGGCGGGCAGGGTGGAGCAATCAGCATCTGTGGCTCTCGCGGCCATGGAGGTGGTGTCAGCAGAGGCAGTGGCCTCAGGTGTGGTGGGGTAGGCAGGCAGGGCAGGGCGCCCAGCGGCCCACCCGCCCCCACCCTCCCCCATCCGCCCCTCCCACCTCAGGAGAGGTGGGGGTCCGGAGAGCTGGTGGTAGTGGGAAGGAAGCCTACTGGAAGTCTTGCAGGAATCTTCCAGCAATGGGCCCCTAGTATATTTATATTACTTAGCAAGCTTACCTTCCTATTTTTCCTCTCTCTATTATACATCTTACTCTAGTATTGCATGCCACATATTTTTAGACCATAGAAACTGAGAAGAGAACAACGTTTATTTATAAAACATAAATAATATATGAAAGTTAAGATTTTGGTGTTTGATATAGGTAAAATAAATATAAATGGAATAAAAAAATGTACATTTGATAATCCAGAAAAAGATACCTCTGATTCCAGACTTAATTGCCATTGTATTAGACAGGCCGTTACACCTGAGCTACAATAAATTGAAATATATATATATATATATATATATATATATATATATATATATATACACACACACACAAAATACTGGTTTTAGTCATTGAAAAGAGGTGACATGAAATGTGAAAAACCTGGATGCTGGAAACTACAAATCATCCTAAGAGGTATGATACAGAGCCCAAGTCAATTGAGATGTATACCATATTTATGGAATGAGAAACTCAGAATTGTTTAAGGTGCCAATTCTGTATAAATTGTCCTATAAGTTTAATACAATTACAATCAAAGTCTTCGCATACTCTCCTTTGTAAAAAATAACAAGCAAATTTAAATAAATGCAAAGTTAGATGTATATAGAGTCAAGTCAGTCTTAAAAAGGAAACTTATTGAATAATAGCACTACCTTATTTAAAATGCTACTATAAAGCTATGTTAATCAAGAGTTGTGGTATTGCCAAGCTGTGATGGCTCAGTGGTTGGCTTCGACCTACGAACCAGGAAGTCACAGTTGGATTGCATGTCAGGGCATATGCCTGAGTTGAGGGCTCAATCCCCAATCTTGCAGGAGGCAGCCAATCAATGATTTTCTCTCATACTTGATGTTTCTATCTCTCTTCCCTTTTGCCTTCCTCTCTGAAATCAATAAAAATAAATATTTAAAAAATGTGATATTAATCTAAGAATAGACAAAACAATCAAGAGAGTAGAATCTAGAAATACACCTACATTTACATGGTGAATTGGTTTCCAAAAAGTTGCCAATGCAATTCTATGTGAAAAAAGAAATTCAGTTAAAAATAGTGATAGCAAAACTGATTATCCATATAGAACAAAATTGAACCTCAGTCCGTAGCTCACATATACACAAAAATAATTTGAAATATATAATAGCCTGAAGCATAAAAGTTAAAATATAATGCTTCTAGAAGAAATTAAGAAGTAGTATCTTTGTAATTTAGGATAGGTAATGATTTTTTAATCAGGCTGCATAAAATATTAAATATTAAAGAAACAAAAAGATAAATCTGACTTCTATATTAACATTTATTTTTTAAGAGAGAGGAAGGTAGAGAGATATAAAAACAACAAATATGAGAGAGAATCATTGATTGGCTGTCTCCTGCATGCCCTATGGTGGGGATCAAGCCTGTAACCCCAGACATGTGCCCTGACAGGGAATCAAACTGTGACACTCAACAATTAAGCCATACCAGTTGGGCTAAATTAAAAAATTTTTTAATGCTACCTTTCTAGTGACATTTCTAAGAAAATGGGTAGACAAGCCACAGCTTTGAAAAGAACATTATTAATGCATGTTCTTATAAATAATTTACATGCAGACTACATGTACTTAAAATATTTGATTAATAGAAACGGTAAAAATGTGTGAATGACTTCAGAAAGATCAATATTTTACAAAAATTGTGCACAAATGATCAATAAGTCCATGAGAAAAATCCTGCCTCATTATTTATTTTAGAAATCTAAATTAAAAGTTATAATACAAGCAAAGTAGGTCCAAAGACATGGATTCATGGGGCAGACTGACAGATTTGAAAGAAAATAGGAGAGGGGTTGTGGAAAGAGATTACCAAAATAGCTTATATGTATATGTGTAAAGCCCGTGAACACAGACAATATTTCGGTGAAGGATGGGGTGAGATGGGGGGTTTGCTGGAGGGAGGCAAAGGGGAGAAAAGGGGGACATCTCTAGTATTGTCAACAGTAAAAATAAATCTAGCCGACACCAGTTTGATTCAGTGGATAGAGCATTGGCCTGTGGACTGAAAGGTCCCGGGTTCGATTCCGGTAAAGGGCATGTGCCTTGGTTGCGGGCACATCCCCAGTGTGGGGTGTGCAGGAAGCAACTGGTTGATGTTTCTCTCTCATCAATGTTTCTAACCCTCTATCTCTCTCTCTTCCTCTCTGTAAAAAAATCAATAAAATATGTTTTTATAAAATTATAACATTACAGCCAAAACCAGTTTGGCTCAATGGATAGAGCGTTGGTTTGCGGATTGAAGGGTCCCAGGTTCGATTCCAGTCAAGGGCATGTACCTTGGTTGCAGGCACATCCCCAGTGGGGGGTGTGCAAGGGGCAACTGATCAATGATTCTCTCTCATCGATGCTTCTATCTCTCTGTTCCTCTCTCTTCCTCTCTGTAAGAAATCAATAAAATATATATTTTTAAATGATAACATTACATATATCTTAGAATGGATAAAAATAAAAAGACTAGAGCTCTCATATGTTGTAACTAACGCTCTCATATGTTGCATGAGGGAATGTAAAATGGTACAATTTTGGAAATCATTTGGTAGTTCCTTACAAACTAGCAATTCTACTTTCTAGGTATTTATTAAGGATAAATGGATTACACATGTCCTCGAATGCAGTGGATATAAATAATCCTAGTAGTTTGTTTATGGTAGAATCAAATTGGAAGCAACTCGTTTTTCTTGCTTAACATGAGAATGGACAAAACCAGTGTAACACACTCCTTTAAAGTAATTCTATTCACCAATATATGTGAATGATAATATATTCAACAGTATGAATAGCTTTCAAAAATGTGCTGAGAGAGGCTGGATCCAATAGAATGCGTATTGCATTTCATATTTATATAAAATTCTAGATCAAGTAAATCTAATCTTGGCAAAATAAATCCATTTTCAAAGGCAAAATAAAATATATTGTTCATTTAAGGAATATTTATTGCATTCCAGCTGTATGCCGGATGCTCTAATTGCGTTATAGCAAAACTCTCTCCTATTTATCTTACATTAAACAATGGGAAGAAAAAATAAAAGAAATAAAACACAGAGTATATTAGAGCAATGTGTGCCAAGTGGTATACATGGAGAAAAGACTAGGAAGGCAGGTTGGGAAGTCATCTTTGAGAACAATAACTTTGAGGGAAGAAAGGAAGAGAGAGAAAAAACAAACACCTACATAAGGAAGAATAATATTCTAGGCTAAGGGAAAGCAAGTGCAATCCTCTGAAGCAGATGAATACTAAGATTTTAGAGGATTAGTAATAAAACTAGTATGGGTGGAGTAGACTGAACAGGGAAAATTCTAAACAAAATCAGAGTTGTGAGGCCAGGGAGCAATCCTGCAGGATATATTGCATATCACAAAATCTCTGAGCACTGATCTATACTTCAAAAGTACTGAAGGTTTTGCAACAAACATATGACATGATATAATCAGAGAAATTGGTTGGGAGATTATGTCACCATTCAGGTAGAAGTGAAATATTAAATTACAGACAGATTGTGTATATCTTTTGACAGTAAAGCCAAGAATATTTATAAGCAGATTAGATATGCACTAAAATAAAAAGGCAAAATTAAATATTACATCCAGATTTTTTAAAATTGTTGTTGTTTGATTGTTTTGGCTTGAATAATATTTGGATAGAATAACAATTTACTGAGATGGGCTAGATCTTGGGTATAATAAAATCAGATTTGGGTTTTGGTTATATTAAGCATGAGATTTCTATTGGGTATCATATTGAGTTTCAGTAGGTATTTTAATACATAAGTCTGAAGTTCAAATATAAGCAAGGGCTTAAAATAAAAATTTGAGAGTTACTGATGTGAAAGTGGTATTTAAAATTACAAAACTCCACATCTAAAAAAACTGAATACAGATAGCATAACAAAGAGGCCTTAGGACAGAGTCCAGTACACTCCCACATTTATATGTTAGAAAAAATGACCTGGAACCAGAAAAGGAGAATGAAGGGAGAGGGCGGTAAGTTAAGGAGGAAATGTAGAAGAGTATAATGTCCACAGAGCCAAATGAAAAACATCTACCAAAGAGGAAGGAGTGGTTGATGGTGTCAAAAGATGATGATAGTAAGACCAGTGCTGGGAAATTGTCTATGGTTTAGGTTTTTGGTAAGCTTGAATCAGGAACTTCAAAGAAGTGAGTTTATGTGGACCCTCCCTTGCAGGGAGTTCAACAGGAAATAGGAAGAATAAAATTAGAGACTGCAAGTATAGACAAGTCACTTGAATTTTTGTGGCTTTATCCCTTTAAAAAGTAGTACCTGGAGGACGACAATTATGAGTAAAGAAGGCTATTCCTTTTGGTAGGAGAATTTATAGTGTGCCTGTGTCTGGAGAAAGGGTAAGTAGGGGGCTTATACCTCAGGGTCTTCTGTGCTGGGTGCACACATCACAGAGGGCTGCAGCCACTCTCTCCGGTTCCTTGGAAGTGCCTTTTCCTGGCACAGATTCCTGGGGTTTCCAGCTCTGGAAGGCTTCACCATTTACTCTTCATACTTTTAAAATAGTCCATTAACATTTTTCTAAATTTACAGAATATTGAATGCACTATGACTGTTTTAATAGGATTTTGATGAATTAAACAAGCATCATAGCCTGCATTTTTTCTTTAACACTATATTATCTGTGTTTGAACATGTGTATAAAAAGGACAATTTTCTAAGTTACTTCTAACAGGTAAAATAAATTCAAGTACAGTTATTGGCTACATTTATAAGAAACTGAGAAAATGTTCCTAATGCTATCAGTAAATCAATGAACAGAGTTTTCACAAGGAAATTCTTTCAAAATTTGCAAGGAACAAATAACTCCTATGTTACTTAACTTTTTTAAGGAAGAGGAAATAAAAATATGCATCTCTGGGATATTTTGTTTTATGGAAATTAGCATAACCTTAATTTAAAAAAAATGTTCAATAAATGAAAAAAGGCAGATGAGTTTTCATTTATGAATATAAATATTAAAATTAAGACTAAATATTATAGGAAATGTTCTTAGTCTAGTTAAATTCTTTAAAAAAATTTTTCAATTACAGTTTAGACTCAATATTATTTTTTATTAGTTTCAGGTGTATAACATAGTGGTTAGATAACCGTATACATTACAAAGTATTCCCACTCATATTGCTTGTACCCAACTGGCACCATGTATAGTTATTGCAATATTATTGTCTATATTTCCTATGCTGTACCTTTCATTCCCATGACTATTTTGTAACTACCAATCTGTACTTCTCAATCTTTTCACCTTTTTCACTCAGTCCTCCAATCCCCCTCCCTTCTGGCAACTATCAGTCTGTTCTCTGTATCTATGAGTCTGTGTCTGTTTTGTTTGTTTATTTACATTGTTCCTTAATTTTCACATGTAAGTGAAATCATATGGTAATTGTCTTTGCATGACTGACTTATTTCACTTAGCATGATACTTGAATCTAGATCCATCCATACTGTCTGAAACGTAAGATTTTTTTTTATTTTTTTATGGCTTATGATTATGTATGTATCACAACATTTTTACCTACTTATGTATTGATGGGCCCTCAGGTTGCTTCCACAATGAGGCCAATGTAAATAACACTGCAATGAACATAGGGTGCATATATTTTTTGAATTAGTATCTTGGGTTTATTTGGATTTATACCCAGAAGTGAAATCATTGTGTCAGAAGGCAGTTCCATTTTTAATTTTCTTGAGGAGCCGCCATACTGCGTTATAGTGGCAGCACCAATCTGCATTCCCAGCACCAGGGCACAGAGTTCCCTCTTCTTCACATCCATCCCAATACTTGTTTATTGATTTCTTGATGACAGCCATTCCGACAGGTGTAAGGTGAAATCTCATTGTGGTTTTAATTTGCATTTCTCTGATTATTAGTGACTTTGACCAGTTTTCATGTGTCTAATGGCCATATGCATGCCTTCTCTGAAGAAGTGTCAATTTTTTCATTGGAATGTTTTTTGGTTCTCATTGTGTTAAATTGCATGAATTTTTATAAATTTTGGATATTAACCCTTTACCAGATGTATCCTTAGCTATGTTCTCCCATTTTCATTTTGTTGATGGTTTCCTTTGCTGTGCATAAACAACTTTTTAGGTTGATGTAGTTCCATTTATTTATTTATTTATTTATTTATTTATTTATTTATTCATTTATTTATTTATTTAATTTCCCTTCCCTGAGGCAATGTACTAGTATATGAAAAATATGACTAAGAGAAATGTTTATGATTTTACTGTCTATGTTTTCTTCTAAAGTTTTTATGTTTTTGTGTCTTATATTTAAGTATTTAAGTCTTTAATCCATTTTGAGTTTATTCTTTTATATGTTGTAAGAACGTAGTCTGGTTTCTTTTCTTTTCTCTCTCTTTTTTTTTTGCACATTTCTATTCATAGTTGCCATTCATTAAATAGATTGTCTTTTCCCCATTGTATGTTCTTTCCTCTTTTGCCAAACTTAAATTGACCATATATGTATGGATTTATTTCTGGGCTTTCTATTCTGTTCCACTGATCCATATGTCTGTTTTTATGACAGTGCCATATTGTTTTGATTACTAAGACCTTTTAGTATAATTTGATATCAGGTAGTATCCTATCTTTTTCAAGATTCCTGTGTATCTTAAGTTTTTTTGTAATTATATCTGTTTAAATTATTTGTTCTAGTTCTTTGACAATCTTTTTACTGTATTGCTGGATTTGATTTGCTACTAATTTGTTGAGGACATTTACATTTATGTTCCTATACTTCTTTATAGTGTCTATATCTGGTTTTGGAATTAGGATAATACTGGCTTCATAAAATGAACTTGGGAGTCTTTCCCCCTCTTGAATTTTTCAGAATAGTTTGAGAAGAATAGATGTTAAATCTTCTTTGAATGTTTGATAAAATTAACCTGTGAAGCCATCTGCTTCAGGACTTTTGTTTGTTGGTAGTTTGTTGTTTTTTGTTTTGTTTTTTAACTGATTCAATATCATTAGCTGTAATTGCTCTATTCAGATTTTCTGTATATTATTGATTCAGTTTGAGGAGACTAAATGTTTCTATAAATGTATTTATTTCTCCCAGGTTGTGCTATTTACTGGTATACTAGAGGCCAGATGCACGAGAAATTCTTGCAAGTGTAGGATTTCCTTCCCCCCAGCAGCCATCACCAACTTCCCTCTGACACTAGGGGCCCGGGCTTCCCTCGCAGCCATGGCTTCGTCTGGAAGGTCATATAGAAGGATATCTGGAAGGATCTCTGGTCTAAGTAGCATTACACTTTTATTATTAGAGATAGTTATTCCTAACATTCCCTATAATTCTCTGTAATTCTTTGGTATCATTTGCCATTTCTCCTCTCTCATTTCTGATTTTATCTTGTTGAGTCCTCTCTCTTTCTTTTTTCCTTGACTCTGATGAAAGGTTTATCATTATTATTTATCTTTTCAAAGAACCAGCTCTTAGTTTCATTGATCTTCTGTATTAATTTTTTGGACTACCGTATATTTCATTTATTTCTCCTCTGATCTTTATTTTTTTCCTTTTTGCTACTCATGCTGGGCTATGTCTGTTGTTCTTCCTTAAATCACTTTAAGAGTACAGTTGGATTATTTTCTTTTTAGTTTCCATTGTCCTAAGAGCTGTATTGGTAAAGATATTCCTAGGACATATTCTGAAATTTTGCTGCCTATGGATTCTTCTAAGACTTTTATGGTTTTTCATCTTATATTAAGTCCTTCAACCATTTTGAGTTTATTTTTGTGTATGTTATAAGTTGTTGGTATAATTTAATTCTTTTGCATGTATCCGTTCAATTTTCCTAATATCATTTATTTAAGAGACTGTCCAGTGTATGCTCTTGCCTCATTTGTCCATTATTAATTGAGCATAATGGCTTTAACATTAAATTCATTATAAAATATCCATTTATCCTTAAAATCAAAGATTATAAAAATGAAATACATTATAATGATAACTATAAATCTTATATTAAAAGATACTAACACACTTTGAGAACATACAAAAATTGACTGTATAAAGCATATAAAGAACAGAGCTAAAATGTAATTTGGAAAGGAAAATACTATAATTGTGTCAAAGATACGTCAGGAAATTGTAAATGAAAATATGCTAAGATAAAAAATGACATCAGAAAAATAGAGTTTAAGGAAAGCTATTAAATGAGATAAGCAGAATCATTGCATTTAAAAAGCAGTATTTTGAAGAAATATAAAGATAAAAATGCCCCCCAAAAGAGTTATATAGTTTTTTTCTGAAATAAATATGAATAATACTTAAGTTAATTAATACATTCTTATATATGAATATTTAAACAAGGATTAATTATGCAGAAAAGAAAACAAAGAGTTATGTGTTTGCAATAATGCTTTTAAGGCAACAAAATATAAAGAAATAAAGAACTCAATAAGGAAAAGCAATGAAAATGGATTATTTAAAAAAAATTAAAGATAAACAGGAAATAAATCATAAAAAAGAATACACATAAAAATCTGATAAAAATGAACTATAGGAAACAAAATAATGGGATGTAGTAGATATATATGTAAATAAACTTATAATCTTAAATGTTTTAAAATAAAACAAACAAAATTCTTATAATCAAACACCCACCTAAATGTCCAAGAGAATAGGTAGTAAAAGTCATAAAAATAAATCAGTATACTTAGAATAGCAAATAAGCCTTGGAGGAATTAAAAAATATTAAAAAATACAAATCCAGAAAATAGATATTCTAAAGAAGAAAAATATTAGACCTAATTTTTACAAATAAAATAATGGATAAGTAACAAAAATTACAAATGCATGGCAATATCAATGAGTAATATGCTATACATGTGTAAATTAAATACATTTCAGAAACAGATAATTATGTCAGTTTGCCAATGAATTTTAAAATCACAAAACACTGCGTAATGATCTAAGAAAATATAATTGATCAAAGGTGATTCAATAATAGAAAAAAATTCAAATATGTCACTACTTAATGAGAATAAGAGCCAGCACAAGAGTAAATTATCTGATACAAATTCTAATGTGCCTTATATGAGATTTTCATAATTTTAGGCAATAGGTTAAACCTGCATTATTAAAATTGTTTCAGCACACCGAACAATTAAAATAATTCCTCACTACTTTTTTGTCATCATGTACCTTATAAACTTGCAGAGAAAAACATTTTCAAAAACACAGATGAAAGTCTGTATAATATACCTGTGAATTAAATTAAGTATGATGTAAAAATTAAATATTCCAAGATTAACTTCTGTTTATCTTTAAAATTTAAAAGATTATTCTATTAGGAAACTCATTAGCTACATATTAGATTAAAATAACCTAAAAATAGTTTTGATACAATTCAACATTCATTCCTAGCCAAATAAATAAAACCAGAACAGCGTATTTCTCCAACATAATAAAATAAGTCATATCAACAAAAGCAGTAGTCATAGATAATGTTTAAATATGTTATTGGCAAAAGCATTTTTACAAAATATCAAAAATAAGACTTTGGAATCATACTCTCATCCTAAATTAATGAAACAAGAAAACAAAATTAACAAATCTTAAGAAACATTTTAATATATTTGTTTTATTTTGTGTTTTAATCTTTTTTTGTTCAGATTATTACAGATGTTCCTCCCCCCCCCCCACAGCTCCCCTCCACCCAGTTACCACCTCACCCCAGGCCCTCCCCTCCCCCTACCGTCCTTGTCCATAGGTGTAAGATATTTGTCCAATCTCTTACTGCACCCCCACAACACCTTCCCCTGAGAATTGTCAGTCTGATCCCTTTCCATGCCCCTTATTCTGTTATATTCACCAGTTTATTCTGTTCATCAGATATTTTATTCACTTGTTTTTTAGGCTCATTTGTTGATAGATATCTATTTGTTGCCACTTTGCTGTTCACAGTTTTGTATCTTTACCTTTTTCTTTCTCTTCCTCTTCTTAAAGAATACCCTTCAGCATTTCATATAATACTGGTTTGGTGGTGATGAGCTTTTTTTCTTTTTTTTTCTTGTTTTTGAAGCTCTTTATCTGACCTTCAATTCTGAATGATAGCTTTGCTGGGTAATCTTGGTTGTAGGTTCTTGTTATTCATCACTTTGAATATTTCTTGCCACTCCCTTCTGGCATGAATAGTTTCTGTTGAGAAATCAGCTGACAGTCATATGGATACTCCCTTGTAGGTAACTAACTGTTTTTATTATGATGCTTTTAAGATTCTCTCTTTGTCTTTTGCCCTTGGCATTTTAATTATGATGTGTCTTAGTGTGGTCCTCTTTGGATTCCTCTTGTTTGGGGTTCTCTGCATTTCCTGGACTTGTAAGTCTATTTCTTTCTGTCATTATTTCTTCTAATAGGTTTTCAATATTTTGCTCTACCTCTTCTTCTGGCACCCCCATAATTTGGATGTTGGTATGTTTGAAGTTGTCCCAGACACTCCTTAGATTATCTTCATATTTTTGGATTCTTTTTTCTTTTTTGGTTGGTTGTTTTTTGCTTCTTCATATTTCAAATCTTTAACTTGATTCTTGGAACCCTCTAGTCTACTGTTGAATCTCCATATGTTATTCTTTATTTCAGTCAGTGTATGTGATTTCTCACTGGTCCTTTTCCATTTTTTTTTTTTGGCATTCTCACTAAGATCCTTCAAGGTCTTTCTAGGTTTCTCAGAGTTTTCTAGAAGATTCTTGAGTAGGTTTATAAATGTGGTTTTGAACTCTATATCTAGTAGTTTGCTTTCTTCCATTTCTTTCATTTGTGACATATTTCTTTGTCTCTGAATTTTGGCTGCTTCCCTGTGTTTCTTTCTATGTATTGGGTAGTTGCTAAGTCTCCTTGAGTTGATAGAATGGCCTTGTGTGGTAGGTGTACTATAGAGCCCAGTGGGTCAGCATCCCCAATCACCTGAGGTGGACAATTTGGAGTACCCCTTTGTGGGCTGTGTGCACAGTCTTATTGTAGTTAATCCTTGGTTACTGTTGGCATCACTGGGAGGAATTGATATCTGGCCTATTGGCTCTGGGAAATAGCTGTGTCTACAATGAAAGAGCTGCTGTGAAGTAGACACCCTTATGGGACAGGACTTGCTTCAGTGGGGCTTTGGTGAGTCTGTCCCTTGAGTGTGTCACTTATGGATGTGAAGAGTTGTAATCTGGTGTGGTCTAACTCTGACCACTGGGTACAGTAGCTCTTGGATCTCCAAGAAGGTGCAAAGTCAGCCACTGCCTAGGGCCACACACCAGGAGCTATAGAGAGATCTGCAGATTCCCCTTTTTTATATTGGGTTTTGAAAAGCCCAGATGAAGCTCAGCTGTGAAGCAAGGAAGGTTGCTATTGTCAGCCTTTGGCCTTCTTTTGACAGCTGTGCATCTCTCTGGTCCCACTGATGCCTGTTTGACATGTTTTAGGCTAAGAAAGGACAGGCCATTTATATGCAAAAGTTTAACCAAGAAAAACTACATGATGTTGAAAAAGAGATAGAGGAAGATATAAACAAGTGGATGAATATATTGTGTTCATAGAATGGTAGAATTAACTTCATTAAAATGTATATACCCCCAAAAAACAATCTGTAAACTCAATGCAATCCCTATTAAAATACCAACTGCATATTTCACAAATCTAGAAACTCCAAAAACTTATATGAAATCAAAAGAGAACCTGAAAGGCCACATTAATCTTGAGAAGGAATAAAGTTTGGCCCTAGCTGGTTTGGCTCAGTGGATAGAGTGTCAGCCTATGGACTGAAGGGTCCCAGGTTTGATTCTGGTTAAGGGCACATTCCTGGGTGGTGGGCTCGATCCCTAGTAGGAGGTGTACAAGAGTTAGCTGATCAATGATTCTCTCTCATCATTGATGTTTCTATCTCTCTCTCTCTTCCTTTCACTTCCTTTCTGAAATCAATAAAAATGTTTTAAAAAATTAAATAAAAAAGAACAAAGTTGGAAGAATCACAATACCAGATATCAAGTTATACTACAATGCCACTGTACTAAAAATAGCATGGTATTGTCATAAGAGGCATATAGATCAAGGAAACAGAACAGAGATCCTAGAAATCTATCCAAACCATTATGCTCAATAAATATTTGACAAAGAAGGCAAAAGCATACATTGGAGTCAAGACAGTCTCTTCAATAAATAGTGTGAGGAAAATTAGAAAGATACATCCAAAAAATCAAACTAAGACCACCAATTTATACTATACACAAGAATAAGCTCAAAATGGATAAAATACTTAAATGTAAGATATAAAATCATAAAAAAACATCTTAGAAGAAACCATAGGCAGGAAAGTTTCAGACATCTCTCATAGCAATATGTTTATGGGTACATCTCTTTGGCCATGGGAAACTAAGGAGAAAATTTAAAAAATGGGGCTATATCAAAGTAAAAAGCTTTTGCACAGCAAAAGAAACCATCAACCAAATAAAAAGGGAGCCCACTTTATGGGATAATATATTGGAAATGATAAAGTTTAATATCTAAAATATGTAGGGAACTCATACAACTTAACAAAAGGAAGACACACAATTCAATTTAAAAACGGTCAAAGGACCTAAATTGACACTTCTCCAAAGTGAACATATAGATGGCCAAGACAGACTATGAAAAAATGTTCAAAGTCGCTGATTATCAGAGAGATACAAATTAAAATGACAATGATGTATCACCTCACACATGTCAGAATGGCTTCTGAATCAACAAATGAATCAACAAATCAACAAATGACAAGTGCTGGTGCAGAGGTACAGAAAAGGGAACCCTATTATAACAATGGTGTGAATGCAGATTAGCGTAGCCACTATGGAAAACAATATGCAGTTTCCTCAACAAATCAAATATGGAAAATCCATTTGACTCAGTGATCCTACTTCTGGGAATATACCCTAAGTAAACTGAACACCAATCAGAAAGAATGTATGCACCCCTATGCTCATAGCAACATAATTGACAGACCTGGAAGCAGTCCAAGTGCCCATCAGCAGATGAATGGATAAAAAGCTGTGGTAGTTTTACACCGTGAAATATTATGCAGAAGAAGAAGAAGAAGAAGAAGAAGAAGAAGAAGAAGAAGAAGAAGAAGAAGAAGAAGAAGAAGAAGAAGGGGGAGGGGGAGGGGGAGGGGGAGGGGGAGGAGGAGAAGGGTCCTTTACTCTTTGAGATAGCATGGAGAGACCTGGAAAGTATTATGCTAAGTGAAATAAGCCAGCAAGAGAATGACAAGTATCACATGATCTCATTCATACAGAATCTATTGAACAAAATAAACTGATGAACAAAATAGATCCAGAAACATAGAAGCATGAAACAGATTGTCAAATCTCAGAGTGAAAGTAAGTGGGTGGGTATTGGGAAGATATCTACCAAAGAACTTGTATGCATATGAGCATTATTTATGGACACAGATAATAGGTTGTTTGGTGAAGGCTTGGGGTGGGGGACATGGTTGGTCTAGAAGAGGTCAATGTGGAGAGAAAGTGGATATATGTGATTTTTCAACAATAAATATTTTTAAATAACTAAAATGAAGGATTTCAGAAAAAAAATGGTACTTCAGAGTAACCTATCTGAAAATGAAGGTTGTTGAGAGACCACTCAGATCCACAATAGTCATGTCTAGGGAATTCTAGACATTCTATAGCTGTTTTCTGGTGTTCAGAGTAATCAGCCTAAACAATCTCACTTTGCCTACTGTACAATGGCTACATTTTATTTTTTTCTCTTTATTTTCTCATCAATGCCTCAAGATTAAATAGCATCAGACCATGAAATAATGCTATAGTATTAAAGTTCATATTACTATAATTTCTCTTTGCTTTGTGTTGTGAATTCTCTTTCTTCTTGCTCTGCCTTTCAAAAATATCTTTTATAAATGAATTCTGAATCAGTTATTGTTGCATAAACAGTAGGCCACTGATATAAACATCAAGAAAATTGTGATTTAGTGAAACAGTAATACACTGAACTTAGGTGCACATTTTTCTCACAGACTTTCTTTAGCATTAATCATTTTAACACTTCCCCCATCAGATAGAGCAGCTCTCCACTTTTCACGGAGGGGAATTTGACAAAGGGGCAAACAGAAATGTCAAACTCGTTAAGAATCAAATGAAAACAGAACTCATAACTTCTCAATGATAAGCCATCATTTTGTATTGGGAGCATCCTGTCTGTTTTTGTTTTTTCTTTGTTTGTTTTTTAGGTAGACCATCTCAGCTAAGCAGAGAGCTTTCTTTTTTTTTTTTTTAATATATTTTATTGATTTTTTACAGAGAGGAAGGGAGAGAGATAGAGAGCCAGAAACGTCGATGAGAGAGAAACATCGACCAGCTGCCTCTTGTACACCCCCTACCGGGGATATGCCCGCAACCAATGTACATGCCCTTGACCAGAATCGAACCTGGGACCCTTCAGTCCGCAGACCGATGCTCTACCACTGAGCCAAACCGGTTTCGGCGAGAGCTTTCTTCTTAACAGATTTATGTATTGGGAATAAACTGTCAGGAGGATCATATTCTATTAACTGTGGTGCTTCAACATAAATATCTCTAAAGAGGCACAATTTTCCCGAGATCTATATATTCTAATTTAATTTATATTTTAGAGCTGGGTATGTTTTTTAAAAGAATTCCTCTGTCTATCAAACCAACATTGACCACATCCATCTTCCAGCTGAGAAAAAAAATTCTGAGAATATAATTGAACTTTGAGACTCACTTAGAAAGAAAGTGAATCTGGGCTAAGAGTTTTCAGTGGAATATAACACAAATTTTAAATATTAGGAGTATTCCTCTTGCGACTCATTTAACGTGGTTCTAAGTTAGCTTATACTCTCTCCTTTTATCAATATCCTTTAAGCAGAGATCCCCTCTGCCAGCCTGGTCACCTCATGCAGCCTGCTGTTCAGTCATTTGGTTGTCCCTCACTAATCTCCCTGCCAGCCTTGTTGCCCCATACAGCCTGTGTTCAGTTGTCCGTTGGTTGTTTCATTAGATCCCACATATGAGTGATATCAAGTGATACTTCTCTTTCTTATCTTTCTCTGAGTGGCTTATTTCACTCAGCATAATTCTCTCCAGCCACCTCCATGCTGCCTTAAAGGATAATATATCCTGCTTTTATACTGCTGCATACATTGCTTCTTGGCCTTTTGACTAAGATCAAGTATATACTGCTGCATGGTATTCCATGGTGCAAATATATCATAGCTTTTTTATCCACTCATCTACTGATGGGCCCTTGGGCTGTTTCCAGACCTTAGCTATTGTATATTGCGCTGCCATGAACATAGGGGTGCATACATTCATTCTGATTGGTGTTTCTGGTTCTAGTGTATGTATCTAGAAGTAGGATCATTAAGTCAAATGGCAGTTCCATTTTTAATTTTTTGAGGAAACTCCATATTTTTCCTATAATAATTCTCACACTTTAAATTTCCTTAAAATAATGCAAAGCAAATAACAGAATTAGAATAAATGCATCATTATTGAAAGGCATTTTGGGACAGAATTAGTGAAAAATAAATGTACATAAACATCAAATTGTGATGACTTCTTTTTCATTTCTTTTTCATTTTTGTCTTAATTTAAAAAATATTTTATTTTGCTGAAACCAGTTGGCTCAGTGGATAGACCAGTAGGCCTGCAGACTCAAGGGTTCCAGGTTTGAGTCAGGTCAAGGGCATGTACCTTGGTTGCAGGCACATCCCCAGTAGGGGATGTACAGGATCAATGTTTCTCTCTCATTGATGTTTCCAAGTCTCTATCTCTCTCTTCCTCTCTGTAAAAAAAAATCAATTATATATATATATATATATATATATATATATATATATATATATATATATTCCACTCTGCTTTGTGTGTATTTAGTATTAGAATAAAATATGTTTTCTTTTACTTCATTAAATAAGAGGATGCTGGTAACTGATATTAAAATAATGCTCAATCTCAGGAAATCATCACATGCTTCTTAGTAGGAAATTTATTAATCAGAGTTCTTATACTAATTTTTTAATTAAAAGTGTCTCTTTAAGGTGTATCAATTTTAAAATAAGGACTTTTATCAGTTTCTCAATAATATGTGTGTTTCATTCTGGACACCGAGCTTCACAAAACTCAGAGATAACTTCTCAAGTAGAGAGTCTGATACAAAAATGATTGATTCTTGGAAAAATTTTTGAGTATATAAAAATATTTTGAAAGAATAATAGTAATATTTCTATGTGAAAAATATATGCACATTTTAAGAAGCATTTGGAAAGACTTCTTCTTATTACAAATCTTAGATATAATGAAGAATATATACAATATTTGAATTACAAGGTAAGCATCCCATAAAAGCTACATAGACATTAATAAGATTTGTTTGGAAAAAGAGAGAAAGGATCCAATTAAAAATTCAGAAATGTGTTTTTAATAAATCAAATTTATTAATTTTAGTGATTACTATTTCAACAATAGAAATCAATATATTAAAATATATATTTAAAATAGGATGTGTGTCTTTAAAGTATTTATCTTCCCTAAGGCATCCAATAAATATCATGTATTTACTTGAGATTTTTCATAGAGTTCTGGCCTTAATCCATTTCCACTATGAGGTTAGTGCAAGTTCAAAATTTCAACCAACCACTTCTCTTGTGCTTTCTAACTTCCCTCAATCTTTCTCATATAGCTATTGCCATTTTCAGTCATAAGGAGCTCAGGAAATTTTTAAGTACTAACTATCTGCCTATTGCAAATCAGTCACAATGTTCCATGCAGAACAGACAGACGGGGCCCAGAGCCAGGAAATTCTGACATTTAAAAGGTCCTGACACTATTCAGAGACTCGTACCAGTTATAAGACCAGTATAGTTCACTCTCACAATGGGGCTATTAAGTAGCTGTCCACAGCTCTGGTTCCTAATATTTCCTCTTTGACAGCATGACTTGAAAGGTTAGGAGTTTGACACTAGATTTTCACCCCATACTTTGAAATGGACACGTCAGCCACTTATGATTATTCATTAGGAAATTTTTGTATATTATTAGGAAGACATGTCTCCTGATTAAAAATAGCTTGAGAAAAGATTGTTAAATAGTGTGTCTACTAACAATGTCATTCTTGTTATTCATTTTTAAAATCCATGTAATGGAGTACTATAAAATAGAGTGTATCTCTCTATAAGCATTTATATGATATGTAATGGGTTTAAATAATTTATCTAATTAGAACAATTCAACTATGAAAACTGCAAATCAGAGAAATGAACTAGCCAGGACCTAAAGGAAATGCATAATAAGAATACAGAGCTGTCCCAAAGAATCTCATTGCAGAGATCAAGACCTCAAAACTGGATTAGGCTATAACCTATATGATACTTTCTATCATCTCCGTTATTAAATACTGCAATTTGGACCCAGTCTCTGGTTCTGTAAGTCATAACCCAGTGCTCATTCCACTGATTAACCTGAAAGCAATCACAAGGCTTATGGGTGTTATATGTAGCTAAAATATGTGTCTCCTGAATAGCCCTTTCAATATTTTTTTCCCTTTAGAGGTAAGCTTTTATCCAAAGAATATGCACTCATGACAAGAAATCCAGAAGGAAGATAGTGGATTTAATGTCCTTAAATAGCAATTACTAAGAACATTTTTAGACCTTTCCTGAATGCATTTGTGCCTTTTTGGTACAAGTGCAGTTTGAATATGAAGTAGTAGGTCTGCGGCCAAACCACCCTGAACGAGCCCAATTTCGTCTGAATATGTAGTAGTAGGTATCATATTTCCTTATATGAGGTTTGTGTGGAAAAAATATGGGTGTATCTACTATTAAGAGGAGAAGCACACACACTATACCCACCATTAGCCACAATGCTTGCTGCCCCTTGTGTAGGTCATTGGCTCAGGTGGAGCAAAAATTCTGCAGACTGGGAAGGAAGAAGGGGCATACTCCAGAAAATTTGCATAATGTTACTTGAACAATAAACAGAAGTACATTGTCTGCTTTTTTCCCCCCTTTTGGAAAATGTGGTAGCAAATCTTTTTTACATGTGATTCTACCGTTGCCTTAACACAGTAGTCGGCAAACTCATTAGTCAACAGAGCCAAATATCAACGGTATAACGATTGAAATTTCTTTTGAGAGCCAATTTTTTTTTAACTTAAACTTTTTCTAATGCCACTTCTTCAAAAGAGACTCGCCCAGGCAGTGGTATTTTGTAAAAGAGCCACACTCAAGGGACCAAAGAGCCGCATGTGGCTGGTGAGCCACAGTTTGCCGACCTCGGCCTTAACATAAGGGCTAATGCATACCTACAAGTCCCCAACATAAAATTGTAAAGAATGGGTAATCAGTAAGTTTTGCTTATATGTGAGAAGATAGGATATTGATAGGGAAGAAGAACAAAAAACAACAGAGACCAAAGATCCTAAGTGTATTTTGAGAAGATATCACATGCAGTATATTTACATATCTCTTAGAAAAAAACACAAAAGTCTAGTTTTCTCAATCTGCGGCTGAACTAAGTCTACTCTACTGGTATCTAATATGTGCTTTCTTTTTTGTCTGAAAAGTCAATTTTCTTTTCATTTAGAAAACAGGTTGGCTAAAGGTGCAGGGAATTGAAGATACACAGGATATATTGAAAATGAGGTTTATTAACTTCACTTTCCCCCCCTCTTTTGTTAGAAAGCCTTTCTACTCTTGCAAAAAGTAATAAAATCCAATACATAATTTTGGAAGCCCCTCATTTGTCTCAGAGGCAAATTGAATTTGGTACTGGAAAATGTTTCTGGAATGTGTTCAGTCTCTGCATTTCTTATGCTTTCATCTGCAAATGTGAGATAGTTTAATATATCAACTAAATTTAATAGTAGATCATATGTGTATGTTTTAAAATTTGAAGCTATTTTATTTCATAATTGAAGGTATGTGAATCATGAAAATGCATGGGTAAAGGAAACCACAGGTGGTGGTTTAACTGAAAGGAAATCCATCTAATTAAAAATTATTTTTATTTATATTTTATTCCACTAACATGTCTGATGACTTTACTAATTTTTTCTTTATTGATTAAGATATTACATATTAAAATATTACATATTATTTCCCCCATTGCCCCCCCCCCATGCCTTACCCCTCTGGAATCTGTGTCCATTGGTTAGGCTAATATGCATGCATACAAGTCCTTTGGTTGATCTCTTCTCCTTACCCCCGCCATCCCCTGCCTTCCCTTTGAGGTTTAATGGTCTGATTGATGCTTCTCTGTCTCTGGATCTGTTTTTGTTCATCAGTTTATGTTGTTAATTCTATTCCACAAATGAGTGAGATCATGTGATATTTTGTGATATTTATCTTTCTCTGACTGGCTGACTGAAACATGAACCTTACCTCTCTGAAGTTTGAACCCTATTACCTGAAGGGCATTGTTTTGCAAAGCAAACTACACACAGTGTTTTTAGGAGATAATTATTGATTGTGTATTCTCTTTCTATTTGAAAATATAAAAGCAGCATTGAGAAATACTGAAATCATAGACATATTATTCAAAAATGACTCTAAACTTATTTAAGCAAATTGGGAGATAATTTAAGGAATTATTTTTTTTCTATTTGTCTCATCTGTTCTTTTCTTCCAGTCCTGCTTTCTTTTGAACTATAAAGTTAGACATTTTTTTAAACAATTTCACATTATCTCCTCCTATATTGGATATATATATATATATATATATATATATATATATATATATATATAGCAAGAAACTAAAATAGTCCAAGTTTGGAGTGATGAGACGAAAGGGCATTAATTCAAAACCTGAAGTGAATCTTAAAGCTGAGAAAGGCAAGGAAAGGGATTCTTTCCTCAGCAGAGCTCCTTCTTCAGTGTCGAGAGACACGACCCCGGGAAACACCAGGGCTCACAGTTGTGGTCATCAATAAAGCAATACAACGAGTAAAGACTTTTCCTGTGTTTTAACCTTTTCACAACTCCCCCTCTCCTCTTTAAACCAACGCTAATATTACAAGAGGTTGGCTGAAACCATTACTAAAAAGATTTAAGAAGAAACTAGCTGGCAAATGTCAGGCTCACACTCAATGTAGATATGTTGGTGTTTTTTTTTTCCAGAAACCTTAATATGGGATAGCTTAAATTCAAACAATACACCAAAGTATGCATTTGAAATCATCATGATAAAAGTACTCTCATCTTTATTTGATTTTTAAATTCTCACTCAAAGGATATTTTCCCATTGATTTTTAGAGAGAGTGGAAAAGAGTGGGAAAGAGAGAGAAATATGGATGTGAGAGAAACACATCAATTGGTTGTCTCCTGTAGGAGGCCTGACCAGGGCCTGGGCTGGGGAGGAGCTTGCAACCAAGGGATGTGCCCTTGACCCGAAGAGAACCCAGGACCCTGTGGGCAGCAGGCTGCCACTCTCCCCGCCGAGCCAAACTGGCTAGGGCTGCTCTCACTTTTTGAGACAGCATGGATGGACCTGGAGAATATTATGCTAAGTAAAATAAGCTAGTCAGAGAAGGATAAGTACTATATGATTAATTTATATGTGGAATCTAATGAACAAAATGAGCTGACAAACAAAATTGAAACAGACTGAGAGCTGCCAGAGTGGAGAGGGGTTGGGGAATGAGGGAAAAAGGCAAAAGCATTAAGCAAAGAAACAAACAACCACAGAAAACAGTATGGTGATTAACAAAAGGAAAGTGGGGTGGGGAAGGTAAACAAGGATAAAGGGGGGAAAATGGAGATAGAAAGACACTTGACTTTGAGTGGTGAACACACAATACAATATACTGATCATGAATTATAGAATAGTACACCCGAATCTATGTAATTTTATTAACCAATGTCACCCCCATCAATTCAATATTTTTAAACTGTTCTCACAACCTCCTGATTCTAAAGGTAATATGTAAAGCTCCAAGTGTCTCTTGAATAATATGATGAGCATATATTAAGATACATATATGCTATATAGCATACATGAGTAAATGAAAAAATACCCATTCAAACTCTTCTTTCTCTAAACATGAAAGGAGACTCTCAAAACCTCTAGGGTAAAATTTAACACCTAAAATGAGGAGCTATTAAATAGAATTTAGTTCTTGTTTCTTTCTTATTTCAGCTTCAGGTTCTTGCTTTTGATGAGACCCACAAGTGTCTTTAGACACTATCTATGTATGTTTGTTTTCTTCTGTACATTTCATTTACTCCTTAGTGTCTCTGAATGGGAATTTAAATTTCTTGATTATATGTCTCCCTTTTATTTTTAATCTATCCATTATTTTAATAATAATCAGACTCCTTTCCCCCCCAAAAAAATATTTTCTGAACTATTATCTGCCTACCTCACCAATAGGTCAAAGTTTGTACTTTGCCATTACATCATTGCTGCTTCTATGTTCCAAGGTGGTCTCAGTCAGAAACAAGATTAATGTGTATAGTTACCCTCATTTATCCTTTTCTCTGAATTAATGCAATTATTCTCCGATACCTTTTGCCAGCTTGAACACACAGAAATCCATCATTTAGCTAAAAATAAATAATGTTTATATAATTAATTATTTAGGCAAATACAACTTTAGATGTTATTCACTGAAAAAATGTCAGAAGAAATTTGTGCCACGAATCTCAGGGCATTGTTTATACTTACAAAGCAGAGATTCTATTTCGTTGTGGCTTGGTGGCTTGGTGTTACATCTCAAGACTAGTCCATCTTCCTCCTCAAAAAACAAAATGTAACAAAGCAAACAGACAAACAACAATGACACTTCAAATCACCAAAACAGAGTTCATCCTTGGAGCCATGGAAAGAGTCAAGATTTTCTTCCACATTTAAAATTCAGGGGGGACACCATCAGAGCCTTACGCATAGTGTAACGTTTGCCGGCAGTGCATTTTTGCATACAGTACACTCACACAGCAGTACTGTAAATACACGAAAGACGTTTTGCTGGTAATTAATTACTTTTGTTTATAACAAGTCTCTGATGTCCATTATGGGTAGTTTATACTATTAATACCTCATTATCTTGACACATACTGAGGAATTATGGGTGTTTCCAGGCTTCTTGAGTTTTTTCATACTTAATGAATAATGAGCAGTAAAGAAAACCCAATATTTTTGTAACTCCCAGACATCGAGCATAAACTATATATTTGCTTTAGCCCATAGAGTTGACAAACCTTCTGTTTTATAGGAATATGGGAAATTACAATAGGAAGAAAGAGGAGAAAAACAAGTTAGGTAGCTCTGTTATGGCGGCCTGACACATCATTATGCTCAGCCTGCACTGGTTACTGCGCAGCTCATGAAACAATATTCTGCTTTGTACAGATGCAATTAGGGAGTGGTTCCCTGGGCTACTTTTGCCAACATTGTTTTGAAGCGGCAACATTATATCTGGGATCATTCTCATTAAAGGAACCCCCAAAGCTTATGAGGTCCCTGTATTACTAATACAGTATATAAGGTATTTTCTGTCTTGCTTGTTACTTAAGAATTCTTACTTGGGGAAAAAAATGTATTTTATTTTTAACTTGAAATGGTAAGAGGATTGTGGCTCAGAAGGCAGACATCACGAGGAGACAATATCGAAACAAGTGAAATAAAGGTATTAAATATTTAATTTATATTCACACTCTGTGGAAACTCAGTTGGGGTTTTGTCTGTGAATTACTACAAACAAATATGTTTCAAAATAAAAAATGTGAAAACTAATACTGGTGTTAGGGTTATGTTTTGTTAGATTAAAATTTCATCATTTTAGTCTTTGCTTTTATAAGTTTCTATTTTGCCCCAAATATGTATATAATGCAAGGGACATGGCTGAAGTCTGTGAGTAACACATGCCTAAGCACAGCAAATGCGCAAAGAGTAACATAATATTTCTCCTCCAGAGATTCAAGTCCCTTTAAGTATGGGTGGGGAAACATTTTTTTTTTTGCCTTTGATACTATTTTTATTCAAAATTAGCTGTCCAGAGTGATTTGATGATTATGGGATAAACAAATTTAAGTTTATGCCACAGTGCCACAGGTTTCTTTTTTCTGTGGTGGCTTTCTTTTCCGCAGGCTTCTTTCCAGCTGCTGGTGGCTTGGTACCTGCAGCCTTTTTCCCCACCAAAGGCCTCTTCTGCTTCTTAAGGCCCGCAGCCTTCTTTCCTTTCTTCCCGACCACAGGCTTCTTGCCTGGAACCCCCTTCTCATCTGATTTGGCTTCTGGCGCTGCTGCTGCTTTGTCCACCTGGAGCTTGTGGTTGTGGCCTGGCAAAGAATGGCGTTCCGGCGCATGGTCTTTGTATATGGTTTTAGCTTCAACATGACCCTCAGGCTTTGCAGTGGATTCTTCTTCAGGACTCTGCAGCGAATCTTCTTGCATGGTGCTCACAGGGCTCTTTGGATCTCTGGCCTTTTCAAGGTTCTGCTAAGGTCTGTACTGAGCATCTTGTACATGGCAAAGTTGCAGTTACTCTTGAGGGAGGCAGCTCTAGTTAAATGCCATACAGCTCATGTAACCTGCAGAAAACACCTTCAGCCCACATGCCCTCCAGGAGCGAGTTTCAAAATGTTCAGCTTGCTTACATTAAGCAGAGTAATTCTGGGATGTTTCTGAAGACTTCAATGGTCCCGTGGACCTCATTATAGATGATGCGAAGTCCCCTGCACTGGATACCATGATTTCTCATTTGCCAGCCCTCATTAGCTGAGAGACATAGACCTTTTTTCTATCCAGGCCTTGAGTTTCTAAGAAAGCAAAACAGCCTTCTTGGGTTTCTTTTTTTATTTCTTTTAAAAAAATATATATTTTATTGATTTTTACACAGAGAGGAATTGAGAGGAATAGAGTTAGAAATGTCGATGAGAGCTGAAACCGGTTTGGCTCAGTGGTAGGGCATCGGTCTGTGGACTGAAAGGTCCCAGGTTCGATTCTGGTCAAGGGCATGTACCTTGGTTGTGGGCACATCCCCGGAAGGGGGGTGTGCAAGAGGCAGCTGGTCAATGTTTCTCTCTCATTGACTTTTCTAGCTCTCTATTTCCCTCCCTTCCTCTCTGCAAGATATCAATAAAATATATTAAAAAAAGAAAAGAAATGTCAATGAGAGAGAAACATCAACCTGCTGCCTTTTGCACACCCCCCACTGGGGATGTGCCCACAACCGGGGTAGGTGCCTTTGACCAGAATTGAACCCGGGACCTTTCAGTCCACAGGCCGAGGCTCTATTCACTGAGCCAAACCGGTTTCAGCTTTCTTGGGTTTCTTGTAGCTTCACCTTTATCTTCAGTCACCAAGGGATTGAACTTCCTCAATATGGTGACCTTTATTTATGTCTTTTATAATATATTTTTCTTGATTTCAGAGAGGAAGGGAGAGGGAGATAGAAACATCAATGATGAGGGAGAATCATGGGTCGGCTGCCTCCTGCACACTCTGCACTGGGGATCAAGTCCGCAACCCAGGCATATGCCCTTGGCCACAATTGAACCCGGGACTCCTCTGACTGCAGGCTAAGCCAAACCAGCCAGGACAATATGGTGACCTTTAGACATGACCAGTGCTGGTGAGGCCGAGGCAGCCAGGGTAGAGCAGATGGCATATTGTTTCTGTGTTGTATTCACTCTGCTGTGCCAATGGCACCAAGTTTTTGTTGGTGCAAATATGCAGGCCCCACAACACATATTTCCAGCAGCATCTCAGCCATGACCATAAATTCCTCCACCTCGGACTCTGGGAATTCCAGCCACAGGTCTGCCAGGACCCCAGGGCTCGGCACTGGTTTGGTGACCTGCCAATTCACTGACAGGATAGGGCTATCTATTGTTTTTGCATAAGTTGGTGCGAACAAAGCTCACACTGTCTGGTCAAATAGGAGCTTTGAACACAGCAGGCAAAGTGGCATTTTTACCAGATGGTCCCCCCTTTTCGGAGTCCACAGCTATCAGTGCAGGAGCACACCCTGGGAGACAAGCAGGCCACACTCCTCTCTACCCAGAGGCTCCCACAGGAAGAACAAAAATAAGTGGGGAACCTTTTTTCTGGCAATGGATATTAGAATATTTATAACATCATTTGCTTAATATAAATCTATGTTTCCATGAAAAAAAAAAAAACACACACAAATTCACAGATTTATTGAATTTTGAGTCCCACCTGCAGTTGCCATGACAAGGCTAGACCAAATTATTTCTCAGGCTTTATATGTCCCATGCGTGGGACATTCCCCATTTCTGCTTCAAGGAGATGAACAACTGGAAAAACAAAGCAGAACAGGAGAACAGCATATGTAAACTTTATTGTTTTATAAAGTTACTAAATACCCTGAAATTTTAGCAAAGAATTATAGCTGAAGTAGTAAGGTGAGGTCTCATAGAGGAGAAATAGTTTGATTTTATGCAGAAATACTAGTACAATTGAATGGGCCATTGTTATGTGTCTGAGGAGCGTATGAGCAGAGACACAAAGACAGAGCATGTAGAAGGAGGAGGGCAGAAGGAAGGAGGCAAATAGAGATACTGGGTTGTTTAAAAATAGAATATTTCTATTGTGGGTAGAATAGTGCTCCCACATGATGTTCATGTCCTAATTTTCATAATATTTTAAAATATGGTAGGTTATATGGCAAAGAAAAATTAAGGTTGTAGATGGATTTAAGGATGCTAATCAGTTGACCTTAAAATAGGGAAATTATTTTGGATTATTGAAGAGAGTCTAATTTTACATAAAGCCAATAAGGGAAACAGAAGAGTCAGAGAATTTGAGAGGAAGATATAACCACAAAAGCAAGAACAGAAAGATGAGATGTGAGAAAGACTCATCCTTAGTTTGCATATGGAAATTTGGAATATGGAAAAAGAGGGCCAGGAGCTAATACTGGCAGAATCCAGGATCTGGAAAAGATAAAGAAAAAGATGAATTCCCTAGAGCTTCCTAAAGTAATGAAGCTGAATGAGACCTGTGGCATTCTTCTAACCTATATGTAGTATTGTAAGATTATAAATTTGTATTACTTTATAGCATTATGTTTGTGGTTATTTGTTTTAGACAGATTGCTTGAAAGCTTGGCTCGTTACCATCCCAAGAGTACATATCAACATTTAGATGAAGAAAGCCATATTTTATTAATGGTGTGAAAATGAAATTCAAGATAAAATAAATAAAATATTATACATTTTGAAGTAAAAAAATAGGGAACAAAATAGATAAAAGTGACATGTTAATGAAGTATATATAATTTTTTGTAAGTTAGAAAAAGGATAATGTATAAAATAATTTCTTTTCAATTGCTCTTTACCATTTTTATTATAGTTATCAGAAATTATCAAACTTTTTCTAGATATCAATACTTTAATTTAGTTTGAATTTAATTAATATACAGGGTGGAGAAAAAGTAGGTTTGCAGTTGTTTGTATGAAAAATCTATGTATATAAAACCCTAATTTGCAAACAGACTGAATGGTAGAACAACCAAACAACTGTTCGCTATGACATGTGCTGATCACCAGGAGGTGCGAGCAGACCATGGTGGGCATCGGCAGCAGACAGCAGGAAGCAGATTGCTTAACATGGTGGGCAGGTAAGTGGGGGCGCCACACCAAGGTGGGGCGCTGGTTGCTGTCATAGGGCCAAGCCTCTGTTGGTTACTGAAAATTCTTTGCTGCTGTGTACAGGCCACTCACACCCATAGCTGGCACCAGAGCTGCCACTTGCTTCCGCTGCTAGCACCTGGTGCCGGTCCCAATCGCTTAGTGCCATCAGCATGTGTGAGCAGTGGCTGCCAGTGCCAATTGCCCCTGAGGGCTTTTCCACTTCCCTCTGCTCCTGAGAGGTGATCTGCTCACACCCACTGATAGTACCAGCCTCCCTTGCTGGCACCAGTCCCAATCACTCCACATCATCAGCAAGTGTAAGCTGGGCCAGTGCTGTCAGCATGTGGGAGCGGTGGCAGCAGGAGTGGAGCTGTTGGCACACAGAGGACTGGGAATTGTGGTGGGAGGGGCTGGACAGGGGTGCAGAGGATGGGCCAATACCCTCCCCTGTGCCCACCATAACCTTGGGGCTCAGGGTTCATTTCAAAGTGCACTAATTTGCACACTGGGCCCCTAGTAATATAATGTAACTAATAAAAGATAAACATGTAAATTGACCATCACTTTGCTATTTCCACCAGCCAATCAGAACGAGTATGCAAAATAATCCAACAAAGATGGCAGTTAATTTGCATACATAGGCACAGAGGGAAGACAGAAGACAGCATAGAAGGAAGAGGGAGGGAAAGCGTGGGGTGGTGCTTTGATCCCTTCTCTGCTTTCTCAGGCCACAGGAAGCCCTATTCTTGTAAGAATCTTCCTGCAATGGGCCTCTAATAATTAAGAAATAGGAACACAAGAATGAACTCTGTGTTTTTCATGCAATCACCCTCAATTTTACCAAAGATAATTATAGTAAAAGTACTTGGTTTATAAAATAAATCTAAACTTATATCTGGTCTCATTATTTACTGCTATAAGAGCAGTAAGAATATAAATTGCTCTATAAGCTCTTTTAAATTTGCTTTGTTGGAATGTTTTATAAGGAATCTCATATGTAACCTTTAATAGCCTCTCAGGCCATGGAAATTCAGCCAATTAGCATTTCCCTGCAATACCTATAGATTTGGGCAAATTTCTTTCCTACTGAGGTCTCAAAAATATCTTGGCGTGCCTAGGTCTGTCAGGAAGTAAACTCCCTAATTCATCTGGTAAGTGTGCTGGAAATCCTGTAAGCAAAGTGCCAGGCAAGTTTTTCCAAGGGGCTCTCTCTACTCCATAGAATCAACCTTCATTGCTTAAAATTATCTGGTCATATCTACTAGTAAGTCTATGCACATTCTCAAATGCAGCACTCTAGCCAATGCTTGGCAAATCAGCTAGTTTCCAATTGTATCTTGTCACAAGAACATATTTTTATTGAACTGATGTGAAGAACTATACTGTCATGAAAATATAAGAATACTCACTGAGAATTATGTTTCAATTCTATGTATGTAGGTATGATTTATCAGATTTTTGTAGTCATAGTTAGCTAAAGAGAAATTATTTCTTTATATCTGAAAACTAAATATTAAAGAACCAGCAATATTTCAAATAACAAGTTATAAATTCATATTCGTGTTTCTTGGTTCATTTAATAACATTTTATTCATTATTGCTTATATTGATCTTTCTGTTAGCAGTTTTATGAAGCCATTAGTTTCTCTATTCACATCCTATAATTTCTAAGCTAGTTCAGTGGTATGATCTATAAGTCATTAGAGACACGACTCTTTTTAAAGCTGAAGCACTTTTGTAAAAGGATCACAGTAAAATAATAATTGTCTGTAATTGAAAAAATACTTTAAAATGTATTTGTGAGGGATTTGATCAGAGTTCATTATAATGAAATTGACAAGGAAATTTGGTTGTTCTTATGACATCAAGATTTTAAAATGATAACTAGAATTAAAACTGATAAGGTTATATTAGGACATATTAGATTTTTAAAACATTTTATTTATTGATTTAGAGAGAGGAAGGAAGAGAGAGAGAGAAACTTCAATTTGTTGTTCCACATATTAATGCATTCAATGTTTGATTCTTGTATGTGCCCTGACCAGGGATCAATCCACAGTCTGGGCTTTACCCACCTGAGCTACCTGACCATGGCTTGGATATATTAGATTTTTAAAAATTTTATATACTTTCTACAAAATTTATATAAATAACACATATCTACACAAATATAGGAAAATTTGGCATCACTTATTGAACAAAGCTTTCCGTGTAATTTAACTTGTTAAATTAGCCAAATGAAGAAAGGAGAGGAAGTGTTTTGAGTTTTTACAGAAACCCTCTGAAATATCCCAAAGTTAGCTAGAGGTCAAAGTGACTTTATTTTGAATTTGATTTGGGGACATTTGTGGAAAATACCAAAGGGTTTGGATATTTGACTAAATGAGTCCACAGATCATTGTAACATAACATTTAATTATCTATTTAACTAAAGTAACAATGATGGATTTCAAAGGCAAATACAGAAGATTAAATAGCTGTTAGCAAATTTAGCCATTTTAATATTGTGGAGATTTTGTTTTCTTAGGAAATCAAAGACCTGATTAAGGCAGCATTAGCCCTGACTAACACAACCTGAAGCAAAGAACACTAATTTGGTAGAACAAAATCCCTGCTTTCCAGCCAGCATACCCCAAAGGCAAAGAAAATACTTCACAATCTTATCAAGTGTAAACCAATAGTCTAAGAAAAACAAAATTCTAATTTTGTACCAGATTGCTTTAGATATTTAAATTTATTTATTAAATTAAATTCATTTCAATATTAGCCAACTTAACCACACATTATTTTTTTCCAAAGATCCCTTTTGTACAAACCTTTTAGAACTTTTTAAATATTTAAATTTGTCCTATATTTCTACTTTTATAGTTTGCCTCTCTTTAAAATAACATTATTTTACTTGTGCAAATATATTTCCTTTTTTTTTTTTTACTGAAAACAGACATCCTACTTTTTAAAATTCAAAGTAGTTTCCTTTGTTATTTCTAGTAGTTTTAATTACTAATTAAAATATTGAACACTTAGAAATCTTGATTTCTAATGAAATATATATTCAGGCATACCTCACAGACATTGTGAGTTCAGTTCTAGACTACAGCCATAAAGTCGAGTATTAGAACAAAAGGAAGCATACTCTGTTTGCTATCTTGCCTAAAATTTGTAAAAAATGCAACACCTTTTAAGTGTAATAGAGTGAGGTGCAATAAAATGAGGTGTATATATGACCATGAACTGTCTGTTACACATTTTTACTGGAAAATGTATTAATATATTTTATAATTTCTAGAAATATATGCTTCTGCATATTATTTATTTTTCAGTGTGGCACAAGACATTTTTATTTATAGACCAAAATGTATTTAGTTCCTCCATAACAAGAGGTCAAAACAGGTAAATTTAGACACAAATGGCAATTAATGTACCATTAATTTGTATTTTATCTAATTTGTAAACATTACAGACAGTTGCTGAATTTCCATAATAATTCCCATTTATTTTATTTAGCAAAATTCCAGAAGTAGAAGTCACTAAGGGGGTTTGGAAAACTATCACACGGCAAATTTTATTGAAAAATTTACCTAAACCTTTTTTGTTTTATTGTTTAAGGTATTACAAATAGTAGTATATATGTTTCCCATCTGCCCCCCCACTAACCTCCCCCCATCCTCCCCTACCCCCCTGCACTTGCCCTAGCCCCCTTATCCCCAGTGTATTGAGTCTGTTGGTTGTGCTTATATACATGCATACAAGACCTTCAGTTGATCTCTTACCCCCACCCCAATCCTTCCCTACCTTCCTGCTATAGTTTGACAGTCTGTTCGATGCTTCTTTGCCTTTGTCTATTTTTGTTCAACAGTTTGTAATGCTCTTTATTATTCATAAATGAGTGAGATCATGTGGCATTTATCTTTCACTGACTGACTTATTTCACTTAGCATAATGCTCTCCAGATCCATCCATGCTGTTGCAAAAAAGAAGAAATTCTACCCTAAGCCCTTTTTATTTTACCTATGCCTATTTAATTTATTTGTTCCAAACAATCATGTTTAGATTACCTATAGAAACTTTATTAGACATTTGATAACATCAGTTATCATCTTCAATAATTTTTGGCTGAAATACTTTATAACAGAAATACCATGAAATTATTTGACTCATAAGCCAAAGCAGAATAAAAATTGTTTATCCATAGCATATTAAAATTGAAAACTCTGAAGAATGCCTATTTATTTAACCCAACAAATTCAAAGTAGTTTTAATTGATTGAAATTATCCTATAATTTGTGAATTTAAAATACTCAACTTATAAGCACTTACTTTTAAGTCAGTTAAACAGAGCTCTTTTAAAAATTAATTTTAGTAATAACATCTAAAGTAGAAATATACCATATATATAACATCCATATATAAAACATATAGACAAAACAAAACAAAGATGTCTTAGCTTTCATTTTAAAACATTAGCCATGAATCAAGTAGCTCATAAAACTCACTAGTTTATAAACAAGTATGCCTCTAACAGATGGAATAAGTTAAGATTACACTTTGGTCAAGAGAACCTTTTAATAGATAGTATTTTTTAAAGGGCCTTTTTCTTTTCTTTTCTTTCCTTTTCTTTCCTTTTCTATTCTTTTCTTTTCTTTTCTTTTCTTTTCTTTTCTTTTCTTTTCTTTTCTTTTCTTTTCTCTTCTCTTCTCTTCTCTTTCTTCCTTTCTTTCTTTCTTTCTTTCTTTTTTTTTATTACTCTCAGCACACTTTTAATTACCTCATTGAATATTTAAATTTTAAGGACAGGTTAAGACTATTATCTTAGAGGCACAGGAAAAAATGTGCAAGTTTCTCCTAGTAGTTCTGGAGTATATTTATCTACTATATAAATTCTTAAAGCAATTACTATTTAAATTTATTCTTCTGTTTTTAAAGTGCAGGACAATGCTTCCCTTCCCCTCAATGTTCTGATATTTACAATATTTGTTTATGTCTGAAGAAAATAGAAGGAAGTCAGATCTGATTTTGAGTAACTCTGTGTTATGATTTTGTTTTCCTAAAGTTTTAAGAGAGAAAAGGACTCTCACCACTTTTGCTTCCACTAGATCCCATGGAGCCCTGGGAGGCTGACAGGTAAGAATTCTTAATTTCTGTGGCTTTTGTCATAGACACTAGGATCTCTTCATCTGCAGCAGTCCCAGTAGCATTCAGTCAGTGAAGATCCTGCTGACTATGCCAGCTGTCAGGCAAGAGGGGAGGGAATATTCTACTTTTCTGGGTTCTTATGGATCTCAACTAAAAGTAGAATAAAATTAAATCCCACATAATAATTGCTGATATTTACAGGTTACTAAATACTTGAGGTATAACCTTTTTATGACTTTTTTTTTCCAATTCACTATAGCTATACTTTTAGGTACATGCTATTGCTATTTATAATTTTAAGAATAAAAATATATATTTTTATTAGTTACAGCTATACTTTTAGATAAGATCTATTGCTATTACATTTTTTTTGGTGTGTGTTTGTTTTCTTAAATTATTTACTACAGTCCAGTGCATGACATTCGTACATGGGGGTTGGGTCACTCAGCCTAGCCTGCACCCTCGCACAATCCAGAACCCCTGACTCCTAACTGCTCGCTCCTAACCATTTGCCTGCATGCCTGCCTGACCACTCCTAACCACTCACTTGCCTGCATGTTAGCCCCTAACCACTCTGAAGGTCTGCCTGAACTCCCCAAACTACTTGCCTGCTTGCATGATCTCCCCTAAAAGCCTCTGCCTTGGCCTCCAACTCCACAGCTTCATCCTCCAACCCCGCAGCTTCATCCGGAAGGCATCAGGAATGACGTTCAGCTGTCTGGTCTAATTAGCATATTAGGCTTTTATTATTATTATAGATTTTTCTGTCTTTATTGATTAAGGTTAAAATATGTGTCCTTACCTCCCTATTGCCTCCTCTGCCCACTCATGCCCTCACCCCCTGGTGTCTGTGTCCATTGGTTCTGCTTATATGCATGCATACAAGTCTTTTGGTTGATCTTCCCCACCCTCCCCCATTTTCCTTCTAATGTTTGAGCATCTGATCTATACTGCCCTGTCTTGGATCTGTTTTTTTTTCTTTCTTTCTCATCAGTTTTTGTTGTTCATTATATTCCACAAATGAGTGAGATCATGTGATATTTATCTTTCACTGCCTGGCTTCTTTCACTTAACATAATGTTCTCTAGGTCCATCAAAGCTGTTGCAAATGGTAAGAACTCCTTTTTCTATGCAGCGTAGTATTCCATTGTGTAGATGTACCACAGGTTCCTAATCCATCTGCTGATGGGTACTTAGGCTGTTTCCAAATCTTAGCTATGGTAAATTATGCTGTATCCTTTCTGATTGGTGTTTCTAGCTTCTTGGGATATATTTCTAGAAGTGGTATCACTGGGTCAAATGGGAGTTCCATTTTCAGTTTTTTAAGGAAACTCCATACTGTCCCCCACAGTGGCTGTACCAGTCTGCATTCCCACCAGCAGTGCACAAAGGTTCCTTTTTCTCTACATCCTCGCTAGCACTTGTTGTTTGTTTATTTGTTGATGAAGCCATTCTTACAGGTGTGAGGTGATACTGCATTGTTGTTTTGATTTACATCTTTTGGATAATTAATGACTTTGAGCATGTTTTCATATGTCTCTTGGCCTTCCTCTGTCTTCTTTAGAAAAGTATATATTTAGTTCCATTGCCCATTTTTTTATTGGGTTGTTTATCTTTCTTTTATTAAGTTGCATAAGTTCCCTGTAAATGTTGCACATTAAAACCTTATTGGCGATTTCATTGGCAAATATGTTCTCCCATGCAGTGGACTTTCTTGTTGTTTTGTTGATGCTTTCCTTTGCTGTGTAAAATATTTTTATTTTTATGCAGTCTCACTTGTTTATTTTCTCTTTAGTTTCCATTGCCCTAGGAGCTCTATCAGTGAAGATGTTGCTTTAGCATATATCTGAGGTTTTACAGCCTGCAGATCTTCCTACTTTGTTCTTCTTTCTCAGGATTGCTGCTGTTATTTAGGGTCTTTTTTTTATTCTATATGAATTTTGGGAGAGTTCTTTCTAGATCTGTGAAATATACTGTTGGTATTTTAATGGGGATTGCATTGAATCTGTAGATTACTTTGGGTAGTATGGACATTTTAATTATGTTGATTCTACCAACCCATGAACACGGTATGTTCTTCCATCTGTTTATGTATTCTCTTATCTCTCTCTTTTTTTTTAATGTCCAGTAGTTTTATGATTAAAGGTCTTTTACCTCCTTAGTTAGGTTTATTCCTAGGTATCTTACTTGTTTTTCATGCAATGGTACTTTAGATTATTTTTTTAAATCTCTCTTTCTGTAAATTCACTATTGGTGCTTAAAAATGCCATATATTTCTTAGCAATGATTTTGTATCCTGCTACATTGCCAGATTCACTTATTAAGTCTAATAATTTTTATGGAGTCTTTAGGGTTTTCTATGTACAGTATTATGTCATCTGCAAATAAGGACAGTTTTATGTCTGCTTTCTAATTAGGATACCTTTTATTTCTTCTTATTGTCTAGTTGGTATGGCTAGCACTTCCAGTACTATGGTGAACCAGAATGGTGAATGTGGGCATCCTGTCTCATTCCTGTTCTTAGGTGAAATAGTTTTAGTTTTTTGCCCATTGAATACGATGTTGGCTGTAGGTTTGTCATGTAAGGCTTTTATTATGTTGAGGTCCTTTTATTCCCACTTTGCTAAAGGTTTTATCAATAATGGGTGTTGGATTTTGTCAAATGCCTTTTCTGCATCAACTGATACAACTATGTGGTTTTTATATCTCATTTTGTTTATGTGATATGTCACGTTTATTGATTTGTGGATATTGTACCATCCCTGCATCCCTGGAATAAATCCTACTTGTCATAGTGTATGATATTTCTGATGTAATGCAGGATCCAATTTGCTGGAATTTGTTGAGGATTTTGGCATCTTTGCTCATGAAGGATATTAGCCTATAATTTTCTTTCATTGTGTTTTCTTTATCTGGTTTTGGTATTAGCGTAATGCTGGGTTCATAGAATGAGCTTGGAAGTATTCCTTTCTCTTACTTTTTTTTTTTTTTGGAATAGTCTGAGGAGGATAGGTTTAAGTTCTTTGAATGTTTGATAACACTCAACTGCAAAACATCTGCCTCTGGACATTTCTTTGATGGAAGCTTTTTGATGACTGCTTCAATTGCCTCCATAGTTATCAAATTATTGAGATGTTTAAATTCTTCCTGATTGAATTTTGGAAAGTTGTGTTTTTCTAGGAATATATTCATTTCCTCTAGGTTGTCTAGTTGTTGGAATAGAGTTGTTCCAATAGTACATATTTCTTACAATCATTTTTTATAATCCTGTCAGGTCTGTTGCTATTTCACCTCTTTCATTTCTATTTTATTTATTTGGGTCCTCTCTCTTTGCTTTTTGCTGAACCTGGCAAGAGGTTAATAAATATTTCTTATCCTTTCAAATAGCCAGCTCTTGGTATCATTGATTTTGTTTTGTTGTTTTTCTCTATGTTGTTTATTTCTGCTCTGATCTTTATTATCTCCTTTCTTCTGCTCACTCTGGGGGCGCTTCCTAATTATTTAAGTTGTAGAGTTAGATATTTCATTACCATTTTTCTTGTGTTTTTTTTTTTTTAAAGGTAGGCCTGTAGAGCTATAAACTTCTCTATCAGGACTGTTTTCATTATGTCCCATAGATTTTGGATTATTATGTTTTCATTTCATTGGCTTACCTGATGTTTTTAATTTCTTCTTTGATCTCTTTGGTAACCCAATCATTGTTTAACAGCATGCTACTTAGCTTCCAAGTGTGAAATTTTTATTGTTTTTATTGTAGTTTATTTCTAATATCATGCCATTGTGGTCTGAGAAGATGTCTGATATTGATTTAAATATTCTTAAATTTGGCAACAGCAGTCAGACATTCCCTGAAGGGTCCTGGTTGGAGAGGTTGCAAGGAAGGTTGAGCTTCCCTCCTCCCATGCACAAATTTCACACACTGGACCTCTAGTCTATATAACAAAAGCCTAAGCAACCATTATAGTGGAACTACCAGAATGGCCAGTCACTATGATACACACTGACCACCAGGGGGCAGATGCTCAATGCAGGAGCTGCCCCCCTGATGGATAGTGCACTCCCACAGTGGGAGCACGTTTTAGCCAGAAGACGGGATAATGGTTAGTGAGCGCAATGGTGGTGGCAGGAGCCTCTCCTGCCTCTGCAGCAATGCTAAGGATCAGCAAATTGGTGGGTGTGTAAGGAGCAGGGCTTCTGGACTGAAAGAGTGATAGCCAGGAGGCAAACAACCCCTGAGGGGTTCTGGACTGTGAGAGGGTATAGGATGGGCTGAGGGACCAAATTTTATGCACCTGGAATCTAGTCATGTTAATAATAGCCATTCTAATAGCTGTAAGTTGATATGTAATTATAGTTTTGATTTGCATTTCTCTGACAGCTAATGGTGTTGAGCATCTTTGCATATATCTGTTGGTAATTTGCATGTCTTCTTAGAAGAATTGTTTAGGTCCTCTGCCCAATTTTTATTGGATTATTTATTTATTTATTGAGGTGTATGAGTTCTTTATATGTTTTATATGAATTTGGGTAATAATCCCAGAGGTTATGTTTGATAATATCTTCTACCATTTGGTTAGTTGATCTCTCTCTCTCTCTCTCTCTCTCTCTCTCTCTCTCTCTCTCTTCTTCCCTCCCTCATTGCTTTTTAAAATATATATATTTTATTGATATTTTTACAGAGAGGAAGGGAGAGAGATAGAGAGCTAGAAACGTCAATGAGAGAGTAACATCGATCAGCTGTCTCTTGCACAACCCCCACCAGGGATGTGCCTGCAACCAAGGTACATGCCCTTGACCGGAATCGAACCTGGGACCTTTCAGTCCGCAGAACAACGCTCTACCACTGAGCCAAACTGGTTTCGGCCCTCATTGCTTTTGATGTGCACAAGCTTTTTAGATAGTCCCACTCATTTATTTTTTTGCTTTTACTTCCCTTTCTTTGAAGAGAAATTAATAAAATCCTCTCTAAGAACAAGGTGGTAAACTTAAGGGATTGCTTTAAAAAATAAAGTATTGCTTGGGAATAACAAAAATAGATTGCAGTTAATGGTTTGAAAAAAAAAATCCAACAATCTTGAGAGTACCTACTGATAATTAGAAGTATTAATAAAATAAAGTGAATCCAAAGGTAATATTGTTCCTTCACTTTATAATGTGTATATAATATGTATTTAATGTTTTGCATATTATTACTATGTTTTTAAAAGTAACATACTATTTTTATTAAAATTTATTAAAAAGTAATAGTATTTACATCTAACATTGAGTTCTTTCCAATTGTGTCACTAGCCATAATTTAGTGTTTCTAATAATTATACCTAATATTATAGCTTCAGATTTAAAAAAAGTTTGTTTTTTAAAGAATATTTTACTGATTTTTAGAGAGAGAGGAAGGTAGAGAGAGGAAAAAAAATCAATAAGAGAGAAACATTGATTAACTTCCTCCTGCACACCCCCTACTAGGATTGAAACCCACAACACAGGCATGTGCCCTCACCAGTAATCTAACCAGCAGCCTTTCTGCGCATGGGATGATGCCTAACTAATTGAGCCATACTGACCAGAGCAAGAAAATGCTTTTTTACAGATATACTAATTCATTGATAAAAAAAAAACTACATGTTTCTTTAGGATTAACAAGTGAAATTCAACAATTAAAATTCTCTTACTAGTATTTGCATTTATTGTACATATGGTTTAGAATCTTTTAACAGAGTTTTAGTCTTTCCAAATAATTTTTCAGTTTAGACATTGTAAATGAACTCAAATTGTTTTCTATGATGCATTTTTACTTTCAATTGTCTTATTAGCTAAGGAAACTAAGAACATTGATTTTATTCCCATTTTTTCCTAATTTATTTATGTTAACTTCACATCCTATATAATAAACAGGTAATATGCAAATTGACTACCACTCCAACACAGATAGCTGTCCCCATATGGTCAAAGATGACCAACCCTGTGTGGTCGAAGATGGTAGCCCCATGTGGACACAAGATGGCCACCACAAGATGGCCAGCAGGGGAGGGCAGTTGGGAGGGACCAGGCTAGAAAAAGAGGGCAGTTAGGGATGACCAGGCCAGCAGGGAAGGGCAGTTGGGGGCAACCAGGCCTATAGGGGAGGACAGTTAGGGGTGACCATGCTGGCAGGAGGACAGTTAGGGGTGACCAGGCTGGAAAAGGAGGACAGTTAGAGGTATCCAGGCAGGCAGGCAGCATGAAAAAGGGTTGATTTCTATTTCCTTCTTTTTCTTTTTTGACATTTACAAAACTTTTCAGTGAAGATATTAATAATCATTCAAGTAGTTGAATGACAATGTTTCCATTATTATTTGATTGTATAGCCAAATGATCAACTTAGATTACTTGAGAAATATGTGAATATATAGAACTAAAAAGTACAAGTTTCTCAATATGGCATTTTCAAAGTACTATGTAAAAAAATGTTTAAACATAATGTAAAATCTATATTTTTATAAACACCTATAATTAAATACTAACATTGACATGTAACTTAACCCATGAAAAGCTTTCAGAACTCATTAAACCAGAACTGTTCAGTAAACTTTCATATTACTAGCACTTCTTCAAGTAGTAGGAAGAGGAATGAAAAAAAGGACTAATGTCTGCTTTAAGAAAAAAAAAAGTTTTTATTGATTTCAAAAAGAGGAAGGGAGAGGGAGAGAGATAGATAGAAACATTAATGATGATAAAGCATCATTGATTCACTGCATCCGACATGGCTCCCACAGGGGATGGAGCCTGACCAGGAACTGAACTGTAACCTTCTGGTCCATAGTTTGACACTCAACCACAGAGCCACACCGGCCAGGCTAATGACTGGTTTTAAGAAGTATGCTCACTGTGGAGGCTCAGACTTATAACAACGCATATGATTGTGCTGTAAGGGAACATAGATTGAACATCCTACCAAGGCTTTATAAATGATGCGTCTTCTCACAGGAAGGAATGCTCAAATTGATAGCTGAAGTCTGAACAAAAGTCAGGAAAGGAATTAGCAGCAGAAAATTCTAACCAGGACAAAGAGTGCCTTTTAATGCTGTAGATCAGACACACGGGGGCATTTGGAAAACACAGGGAGCTCTAAATAACTCTGTGGTGCATGGTGTAAAAGGTTACAGTCAGGAAATAGACTGCAGAGGTTATCAGAGGCCAGGCTACATAGATGGTGTTAAGGCATTTGGATTTGACTCTAAGGCAAAAGACTTGGAGATCTTTGTAAGAGGTGCATACATGCTCAGATTTGCATTAGTGTAGACATTGCAAACTCAGGTTTATGAGTCATAAACTTGGGTTAAGAAGACTAGATACATGGCAGCCTTAGTATAATGAGATATGGTGGCCGTACTTGTATAAATATGGGAAAGATTAAGATGTTTGGATACATATTTATGTGAAAAACAATAGAGATAAGACCAGGAAAATACTTCTTTGGTTAAGAAGCGCGAGTGATAGTTGAATAACTATGACTGCCAGAAATTTTCCAAAGTGGATTTCCCCTTTAACACTAAGTTATATGGTCATGTAAGTTCAAATACAATATTCAATCTGCAAAGGAACACAGTAAGACTATTTTCAACTTGTATAAGCTTATATTTACAGAACTTATTGTTGTGCACTAACTCCAGAACCTCAAAGAAATGTTTATTATTCTTCATAAAATATTTTTCAGTATTAATTGTTGTGTAAATCAAGAAAATACCCCAATAATTTTTAAATTTATGATAATTCTAATTTTATATTTAGGACTTATTTTAATGATATAATCTTACTAGAAATGGATATGTTTCATAGACCCCTTTGAAATCATTTCTCAAAGTCTGCCATTATCACATAATCACATCTCTCTTTTTAAAGTGGCTTTGTTGGTATAAATAGAAAAGCAGATATTGAGTGCCAGTTAGTGGTAATAAGCTCCCTACACATGGTACAGCTAATTTTTGTTATTAAGCAAAATGAATGAGGCACTATTTTATTCTTGCTTAAGACTGAGAGCTTTTAGATTACATGTGCACATTAGTAAAACATTATATCCTAAAAAATTATTGGCTATTTTTTTTCCCAAAAGAGGCTGCTACTTTAACTACATTATACTAAATATCTTTTAAAGAAATGAACTATAGGCCACTACTTTCATTTTTAAGGAAGTTCTTTTCTTACTCTCTTCTTAAATGAAAAACAAGTCTAAAGTTAATTGCAGTAACCTATCATTTTCTTTCGGAGAATGCCACATAACTCCTACAGGATTATTTAACATTCATGCAGATCATTTTTTCCCTAATGTACTTTAGAGGCGGACTTCATTAGCAGAGGAAAGCAGCTCTATTAAATGAGAAAGAACCCCTACCCCGCACCCATCAAGGTTACTCTCTACCTGGCCCTTTGCATTCTGCTGTGTGGCATTTTCAACCATGATTTCTTGGCGATATTTTGCATTCTTATTAGATAAATTTAACATTTGTTTTAGAATATTTATTGCCTGAAAATTATAATATAAGACAAAATAAAGACAAACCTATAGTTTCAGTTTATTGGGAAGTAAAAGAAAATATTTTTTTTCCCTACTGTTTGTTAGCCATGTGATGCAATCTATATATCCCCAAAACAAATGGTTGGTATAAAGGGCTTATGTTCAGCATCATTAGTAATAAAAATCATGTAGATTTTAGTTGTGATATGTGTCATTTTTAGGTGATATAAGTTGAAATTTTTAACTAAAAGTAAAAGAATTTCTTTACAAAGTTCCTCTTTTTGAGTGTCTTAGCACATGCTACCTGTTATATATGGGAAGATTGAACTTAGTTGTGTATATTTGAATTTGTGTAATAATTTATTAACAAATACCTCTTCTATGAAAGAACTAGTCTCTAAGCTCACGGAATGTCACCAATGAGAAAGGAAGTCCGTTAAATAAATAAGCAATCCCTTGACAATTCATCAAATAGTTATACCTTCTAGTGCAGTGCCAAGATTCTTGATGTATGATGGTGACTAGAGCAAAAATGTTTGGCAGGTTTGGGCAGCTGGTCATTAGGGCTATTTTCAATTCCAGCACAGAGACTAATCTGAACATTACCACTTGCTTTATTGTACTCAGCTACAAGACTTACTCTTATGCTATGCTCGGTACCACCCTGGCTGAGATTAGGAAGCCTGTGATCAGTGGGAAGCCCATTCCTATTTTCCAGAAGTGAGATTCCACTCACCTGAATGGAGTAGTACAGTACAAAAATATGTTCTGGAGTCCATTGGTGGCTTCAACTTACAGTGTGGAATAAAAGTGTCACCTATTTCTATTTTGCTGGTATTTCCATGTTTGTGGTGGGAGTGGATTATGAAAGCATGTGATCACTTTGGGAATTGTCAGCAATGTTTCTCATACCATCAGCCAAATGTATCCTTTGGACAAGAATATAAAAGACAACTTCAGCATTGTGACCACAATGTATGTACAACTAATGTTAAAAGGAAATAAATAAAAATTCTGGCAGACTGGGATTTGTTGGCTGCTGTTGTACCTAGAATAGCATCCCTGTATTCAAAGGCACTAAGCTCATTTACCTGGTCTTCTATGTACCAAATGCCAAACGTATCTTTTGAAGGTCTATTCTATAGTCTTAAAACAGTTGCCAAAGTCCTTTTATGTCATAAGGTGGAGAAGTAGACTTTGGATGGACTATTGAGAGACAGCCTGGAACAGAAACATCTGGGATTGAGGAGGAAAGATGGCATTGATTCATTTTGGACTAATTGAATGTGTGATATTATGAAATACCCAAGCAATGACCATTAGAAAAGGATACGCCTAAACAGATTTCCATATACTAAATAAAATTTAACTTCATAAGGAGATAGAAGAGGTAAGAGTGAGGGAATAAATACATTTCATGAATTAAGAATAGCATTTGGCCCTAGCCAGTTTGACTCTGTGGATAAAGCATCAGCTTGAGGGCTTACAGGTCCCAGGTTTGATTCCAGTCAAGGGCACATGCACAAAGGGGGCATGAAAGAGGTAGCCAATCAATGGTTCTCTCTTATCAATGATTTTTCTATCTCTCTCTTCCTCTTCCTTCCTCTCTGGATTCAATAAAAATATGTTAAAAAATAAAATTTATTTTTAAAAAGGAATAGCATTTGTATTGGATTTTACATAGCAAGAACTTAATTTGATGAGATTTACGGGGCTGATAGCAACAAACAAATGGATTGGGTCTAAATTTACTTTATGAGAAAATTCAGCTTTACTTTAAATTCATAGATAGTTGCTCTTGGAGGAATTTTCATGATAAGATGTATAAACACAAAAAAAATTACAGGAAACAAACTTCTCAAAAATTTTTATCTATACTAATAAAAAGGTAATATGCTAATTAGACTGGGTGACCAGACATCTTCAGGACATCCGACTTCTTTCTAAAGATTTAGGGGTCGACCAGGCTGCTAGGGGAAGTTGGGGAGTAACCAGGGTATCAGGGGGCAGTTGGGGGTGACCAGGCCAGCAGGGGGGCATTTAAGGGACAATTAGGTAGGCAGACAGGTGAGCTGTTAAGAGCCAGAAGTCCCTGCAGGATCAGGTCTAAACTGGCAATGAGATATCCCTTGAGGAGTTCCTGATCAGAGAGGGTGTAGGCCAGGCTGAGAGCCCTCTCTTCATGCAAGAATCTCATGCACTGGGCCTCCAGTTTATAAATAAAATACTTTCATTTGGATAGTACCAAAAAAAAACAAACACTTAAATTATTATTTTATATTTAATCTAGATATCAAATGATATACAATGCAATTTACTAGCAATACTTTTCTTGGCATTGGATAGGATTATCACATTAAATTTACTATCTGCACAAATTGATAGAGTTGGAATATGCATAATAATAATATTAAGTATATAATACATGAGTCAGAGTATTTTCAGTATTTCAGAATCTCTACCAAAGATTATTTGAAAAGATTATTATGAAAAAAGCAAATAACACCTTCCACATTTATAACAAATCACTATTAAATTATAACCAGAAAATAATCATGTGTGATTAAAAATATTTGTTTATTTATATTGACTAGCCTTCCTCTATTCATTTTTAAGTGTAGGATAATTTTGAAGTTTAAATAATTTAGACTTTCTATGCAAGAAATGGTTAATTTAGATGTTTAAAATTGTGAGCTTCATCAGAGCAGCATTTTGAAGATACAACAAGGTAAATCTCAGTTATAACTAGAATATTTGGACAGGGAACAAAAGAAAAAAGTTAGCATTTAGGATCATAACAGGTAGCTGTTTACTTCATCATTCTGGTTAAAAACAATAATACATTTAAATTTTAAGATAATCTTAAGTATCTCAACCATAAGGGATGTTATTCTTGACAGTATAATGGCAAATTTTGCTCTATTATTAATTATACCTTTTGAAAGAAGAGTAGTTAAACTATTGAACTTAAAATCATAAAAACAAAGGATGAGATTCTGGCCAATATACTTTTAATTGAAGATGTATAACTGTGAACAACTTCTTTTCTAAAATACTTTACCAAAAAAACCAAAACAACAAAACAATGTAGTTTAGGAATGCTAGATGAAATTGGTCATGGTCCTTCATTTCTAGCGGTTGGTTTTCTTCATATTTGTATCTTTTCTTTTTGTTATTTTGAATAAGAGCAAGCGTAAAATTATTTTTTCATCAAGATCTGACCTTGTTAAATAACTGAAATAACATGGATAGACTTGTGGAGAAAAATAATTTGATTTAACTAAATGTGAATGTGTTTATCATGTATTTTACTCAATTTAGCATAATTTAATTATTGTGAGCACCCAATGTTAGCCACAGTAAAATCATTCAAGTTTAGATATTATTTGAAAAAGTTCCAGCCTTATTATTCACTGTGAATAATAAAATAAAATGACTGTTAAAAAAACCAAGCTTTGTATCAAAATAAATAAATGCTAAGATAATTCTGTCTGATTCATAAGCCATTCATAAACCAAGTTTATTAAATTTTCAGATGAAAGTATTTGTAGATGCAATAAATTATGTTTGGGAGAAGAAACATTTTATATCAGAATTTATATATATTAAATGAAAGACTAAGACTAATAGATATACAACCTAAGAGAAGTGTTCATAAATGTATGCAGGGGTGGCCAAAAGTAGGTTCACAGTTGTTTATATGAAATACAACAATAAATAATACAAAAATAATTTGTGTTCAACATACAACTGTAAATCTATTTTTCCCAACCCCTGTGTGTGTGTGTGTGTTTGTGTGTGTGTGTGTGTGTGTGTGTGTGTGTGTGTGTGTATTCCTCTACATATACTTAAAAAAATAGGATTCTACTAAATAATAACAACAAAAATAGCATATTATCATATAATGTTAGGTCTGGTAGTTTTCTATTTTAGATGTCAGTCTCAGCTCTCTTCCAAAGTCATCCATTTTAATTCCTGACAGTAGTTTCCTCAATATCCATTAATACTTTTTAAAAAGTCAAATTTGAGAGGGTATCGAGAATTGTCAATATTTTTCTCTTCATTCTAAAATCAAAAAAGTACACAAATAGTATAAAATTTATGAAAAATATAATACCAAGAAAATAGCAAGCAAAAAAAAGGAACACACTGATTTCATGTAAAAAAACATAAATCTCATCAGTAATGAACAATTTTAAACTCGAAACACCAATCTATATTATTTTAGAAAGGTGAAACACATATCTCTCAATTATGACTAGCCTAAGAAAAAACATTTTAGGAATAATATAAGATTTAAAAAATTAAGTGACTAATGTAAGTGAAAATTGCATAAATACATACTATTCTCAAGTATACCTAGGCCATTTATGAAAAGTGAATGTACACATTTGGCCATAATACAAATTTTATAAATTTCACAGGGTAGATGGCAATTATTGTTTCCAACTTAGTAGTAAGAAAAAATAACAGCAAATTACTTCAGAAAAGTTAAAGATGTAAATAAATGATACAAAAAGCCAAAAAGCAATGCACCGAAGATAGCTATCTAGATACTCTGAGAGATCCTGTGGTCTATTGAACTAATGCTAGAACTGCCCTGATTTTGACCATATATTGTTATATCATGTCATAAATGCTTTTATTATGTAACAACCTCCATATGTAATCAACATCACTATAGCTTCTAAGTCTACTTTGTCTACTTATAAAACATTGCTTGTTAATACCTATTCCAGATATTGGCAATATTGAGGAGAAAAGGCATTTTTTCCTTATGCTGACAGGCACATACATTTGCAGAGACCTTCAGAGAAACAAATTATAACTTAAAATATGAAGGCAAATATATTTTATCTACATTGCTATTCATTCTCTAATTTTGGTTGCCACAAGAAAAATACGTCCCTAAACTTTTTGTCTTTTCTCAAAATATCTCATTCCATCACAGGAAAAAAGGAATGAACTAACCACGTGGGTGAGTTTGGGAGGAAAATCTGGGTGCTGCATCTCAGTACCTTCCTTTCCCCCCTCTTGGGTACTAAGCCTATCTCTGGACTTAGAAATCTCTTCAACTTCTCTGTGTCATCAGTTTTAAAAGGGCAGACTGGAGATGGCAAATATGTTACAGTTTCTAATAGAAAATTGAATTTAATCATGTTTAATTTTTTTTAACAGGAAATAATGGAACTACAAATTATGGAATTTGGGACAGTGACTTTTAAACAGAGTTTGAAACTTTTGGCATGGCTAAGTTGAATAGTTTACCCAGGGAACTTTTGTTGTTGTTTTGTTAATGTGTTATTTATTTCAGAGAGGAAAGGAGAGGGAGAGAGAGATAGAAACTATCAATGATGAGAGACAATGGTGGTCCAGATCCCTCCTGCACACCTCCTACTGGCGATTGAGCCTGAAACCCAGGCATGTGCCCTGACCAGGAACCGTGACCTCCTGCGTTATGGATTAACACTCAACCACTGAGCAACACTGTCTGGGCTACAATGACAATTTTTTGTTTTGTTTTGTTTTAACAATGAGCATTAAGCAAATTCATGAATTTTATGGCTTGCAATGTCCTCTTTCTTGAGGCAGGGCTGGTTTTACCCTTGTGTGGATGAGACTTGGGCAATGCTGATGGACAATTCTTCATGGATCTGTTGCATTTATGCACATCCTATCTAATAAAGAGGGAATATGCTAATTGACCCACATGCTGTCACAAAGATGGTGTCACCCATAGCCAATAAGGAAAGAATATGCTAATTGACTGACCAACCCTCAAAGATGGCAGTACCCACAGCCACAAAATTGTGGCACTCAGCCCCACTGGGGCAGCATGTATGTGGCAAGGCCAAGCCCACCTGCCTCCAGAGTCCCCCTGTTCCCTCAGCCCCCCAGACATCCAGGGCTGGCCTGAGGTGCAGGCAAGTCTCAGATGGTGGTTGTCCAGCAGCAGTAGAGGTGTGATTGGGTGTCACCTTCCCCTGATCACTGGGTCACCTCCCACCCCTGAAGGCTCCCAAACTATGAGAGGGAGCAGGGAGTGCTGAGAGATCCCCTCCTCCAGTGAATGAATTTTCATGTACTGGGCCTCTAGTACTACAATAATGTTTGTTCCTCACAATCTGTTCAAAGATATTTATATAGCAAACTAGTGGCCTGATGCATGAAATTTGTGTCTGGTGGTGTGTATGTCCCTCAGCCCAACCTGCACCCTCTCCATTCTGAGACCCCTCAATGGATGTCCGACTGCCCATTTAGGGCCTAAACAAGCAGTTGAAAATCCTTCTCACAATTCAGGATTGCTGGCTCTCAAATGCTCATCAGCCTGACTGACTAATTGCCCCTAACTGCTTCTGCCTGCCAGCCTGATGACCCCTAACCATTCCCCTGTCAGCCTGATGGATAACTAACTTTTCCCCTGCCAGCCCAATTGCCCCTAACTTCCCTACCCTGCCAGCCTGGTCACTTTAACTTCCCTCCTCTGCTAATCTGGTTGCCCTCAGCTAACCTCCCCTGTTGGTCTGATTGCTCACAACTCCCCTCCCCTGCTGGCCATCTTGTGACAGTAATCTTGTATCCACATGGAGTGGCCATCTTGTGTGTTGGAGTAATGACCAATTTGCATATTGCCTCTTTATTATGTAGGATAGCCTTGGAATAAAAGATAGTTTCTCCCTTTAGGAGAGAGGGCAGATTTATTTGCTTTTTGGGAAACTAAAGACAATGTTTCCCTCTGAAGAAAAGATTGAGCATGTTTTCTGCTAGTCTTGGATTTCCTCACCTACAACGTATAGCTCCCACCACAGACATTTCTCATTGTTCCGTGGGAAGAGGAAGTGATGCAAGCATGAAGCTAATACTGCTCATGCTTTTAGTAATAAAGTCCTCTGTCTCTGACCAGGAAACTTGTTTTCTCTGCTGGCTTCCATAAGCTGTGGCATGTTAATTTGTCAGCTTGCAGGTAAGTTGAAAGCTCATACCCTTCCCAGTCCTTGAGAAAAAAAATTAAGTCTCAGGTCATTTGCTATTTTGATATGCTCATTGCTGCTGACATTTTGGTATCTATTTTTACAAGACAAATACTTAGAAATTGTTTTGATGGGAAAGCCACAGTTTAACAAAAGCCACATGGGTATCTTCAAGAAGTAGTCCTCAAAAAGTTCTCTAAAGAAACTATGGAACTCAGAGACTCAGGAATGGTGTGGGGTTTTAAGAAGAGAAGGGATCATCTGGGTTACAGATAAATGACAGAACTCTAGGTTGTAATTTGCATAGGTTGACTTCTGCTACATAGAATTCTTGGTCTGATTTACAAATGAGACTGGGACAAGATGAAAAATCTTTAGCTTCTGTCAAGGGAACCATCAAAGCTGCATATAATCTGCAGGGAAGCTGGACTCTGACTGATGCTACAGAGCTCTAATGAAGTTCTGGCTTTAAATAGCCTTTAGGAACTAAAGTAAAAACTCTGAAGTGACTGATTATACTTGGCTTCACATGGTTTGCTTAAATTGACTCTGTATTTGTTCATTATACTATCTGTAAATATGGATTTAGATTTCTGAAAATCATGACCTTACCCAGAGAAGTGTGGGATATATTTTATTAATAAACACACACATACAAAAATAGGAGCCCTTTTGTAAAAAAAAGAATTTATCACCTTAGATTGATGAAGATGGACAAGTCACTGACTTTTCTAAAAACCTTAAGGATTTTCTAACACTTACTACTAAAAGTGTGGTCTTACTACTAAAAGTGTGACCAGTAAATACCATTGAAATCAACCATAATGTATCTTATGCACCCTCTCCAATCTGGGATCCCTCTCGCAATCCAGGCCTGCTGGCCCCCCACTACTTGCCTGCCAGCTTGCCTGATTGCCCCTAACCGCTCTGCCTGCCAGCCTGATCACCCCCTAAACACTCTTCTGCCAGCCTAATTGATGCCTAACTGCTCCCCTGCCAGCCTGATTGCCCCTAATTGGCATCCCCTGTGGCCTGGTCATCTCTAACTGTCCTCCCCTACAGGGCTGATTGCCCCTAATTGTCCTCCCCTTCAGGCTTATTTGCCTCTTACTGCCCTCCCCTGCTGGGCCAGTCACTCCTAATTTCCCTCCCTTGCCAGCCTGGTCACCCCTAACTGTCCTCCCTTGCTGGCTTGGTCACTCCCAATTGCCCTCCCCTGATGGACTGGTCACCCCTAACTGTCCTCCCCTGACATCCTGATCACCCCCAACTGCCCTCCTCTGTCAGCTTGGTCCCTCCCAACTGCCCTCCCCTGCTGGTCATCTTGTGGTGGCCATATTTGACAACATGGGGGCAGCCATCTTGTGTGTTGGAGTGATGGTCAATTTGAATATCACCTCTTTAGTATATAGGATAAAAGATGTCAACCTGAAAGGCTACACACTTTATGATTTGAAAGAGTAAAAATATCAGTGATTCCAGGTGTCTGAGGGGAAGAAGGAATAATTATGCAGAGTATGGAAATTTAAGGTCAGTAAAGCTACTCTAAAATACTATACTGGTGATCATTATACATTTGTCAAAACTCATAGATTATGAACAGCATGAAGAGTGAAATCAAATAGAAATATGAATATTGGTTGGGAATGATTTGGGTTGTTTTGTTGATCTGGGTGATTTCTTTCCTGAGTTCTTGTCCAAATGGATTTGAGTAATGAAACCAAGGACAAAAGGTGAGAGAATAAAAGTACAGAAACTTTATTGCAAGCAAACACTACCTCTAAAACCTTAATTCTAAATTCTAAGACTGAAACTCTATCCTTCTTGGCACAGAGAGGCAAAGCAGATATCTAAGAAGGGTGTTCTCTAAGATCATAATCCTAACACTCTCTCTCCTAGACAAACAAAGGGGACCTCTAAGAAAGGGGACCTAGTGGCTCCTTTCTTTCTTTCTTTCTTTCTTTCTTTCTTTCTTTCTTTCTTTCTTTCTTCCTTCCTTCCTTCCTTCCTTCCTTCCTTCCTTCCTTCCTTCCTTCCTTCCTTTCTTTCTCTCTCTCTCTCTCTCTTTCTTTCTTTCTTTCTTTCTTTCTTTCTTCATTTATTTATTTGGGGGGGGCATTAAATAGGCTGGAGACCATTTTCTACTGTGGGATTTTAGCTCTGTAATCAGCTTCCATTATATCCATACTTTCCCTCCATTTGGCTTTCTTATCTACTTAGGTTGGAATCACTTTTGATTTTATTTTGCAACTTTCTCCCAGTTGTGCTGGCCTGGAGATGTTTTTATCTTATAGCTCTCCCAGCTGCTCACATCAGGGCTATTCTTGGTCTAACTTATGGTCATTTTAATTATGGCTGTTTTAATTGCTCAGGCCAGAAATATTTCTATCTGCTTGTGGCATTTCTCTATCTTCTGTATAAGTAAGATAAGTACCCTGGTATCTTCAGGTCTCCATCTATGTATTTCTCCCCCATGGAGCATCCTCATTCCTAAAAGTCCCTAAGTCTTCCTATTATATCCCTAAAACTCCTTTCAGTAATGATGTGACAAGGGTTTATCAATTGCAGCCAATGTCCCACACTGGAATGCTGATGGTGATAAAGGCTGTGAGTATAGTGTGCAAAGAGATATGCAGAAACTCTTTATTTCACTCAATTTTGCTCTGAATTTAAACTGTTATTTAAGGAATACATTAATAAATATAAATTAAAATAAAACCTTAAATTAGTTTTCAAATTAATCAGAAGAGAAAGAAAACAATCAATATTTATTAAGCCTGTAACTATGTAAAACAAAAAAAACAACAACCCACATTAAAGAAAAGCAAGAGGAAAAAAATAATATTCATTATTAATACATCATTTGTGAATAAACTGAATATTCCTTTGAAGTACAGAAATTGCATTAGTGGATAAAACTTAATTCTGGCTATGTTTTTAAAGAAAAAAATTAAAACACAAATGTTAAAAGAAGATGTAAAATATGGTTAAAGTTAAGAAATTAGAGCTTTCAGAAACTGGGGACAAAAACCTGAGTAGCAATATAGTAGCAAAAATGTGAAAGTTAAATAGAAAAGTGAGACCCAGGAAGACATTACAAAACAATAAAAGGTATAATTCAGGGAAAATAATATAAAAGTCAGAAATCTTTCATATGCACACACACATATATATGTATGTACTATATATATATATATATATATATATATATATATATATATATATACACTAGTATACTAGAAGCCCAGTGCACTAATTTGTGCACCAGTGGGATCTCTCTGCCTGGCCTGCAGGATCGGGCCAAAACTGGCTCTCCACCATTCCCAGAGGGTTTATGAATTGAGAGAGGGTGCAGGCAGAGCCAAGGGACCCCACCAGGGCAAAATCAGGGCTGGAGAGGGATGCAGGAGGTTGGCCAGCTGGGAAGGGAATATGGGAGGGCTCCAGGGCATGTCTGGTCCTTCTCGCTCAGTCCCCAGCTGGACTCCAGCAGCAAGCTAACCTATCAGTTAGTGCATGTCATAGTGAGTGGTTGAACGGCCTTAGAATATTATTAGCATATCATGCTTTGATTGGTTTAAAGGGTGACCAGATGACCAGACACTTAGCTTTTATTATATAGAATATCAACAATAGCAGTAACACATAAAGAGGAAATATTCCTAGAAATACATTAAGGACCAAACAAAAATGTAATTATACATGGTAATTTTTAAAAAATATATCATTTGCAGAATGTGACAAAGCAAGTTAAAATTAAAATAAAGACATATAATTGACCTCAGCTCTTTGGCATCCATGGCTTCTGACTATACCCAATGCTACTCTTTCCTGGAACTTTTTCCATCTAGTTCCTTATTCTTCAAATACTTTAGCACCTGAATCATTCTGTTTTTTCTCTACTATTAATCTTATGATAATTATTGATAATTTTAAAATCTCTGATGATTTATATAATATCTGAAATTCTGATCTTGTTGATCACCTCAGTTTCAAAGACAGTGACCTCTACTGTATCTGAAGTATTTACTCCTATGTGTATTATACCTCATCATCACCAAATAACACACTGCCTCTACTATCTTGATTTAGAACATTCCTCTCTCTAACAAAATCCCACTTTCTTTACAGGTTTTACTTTAATACATCAAATACAAAACTATTTCACACCATTAAGGTCCTCAGATCCTTTGATCATAAAACATGTTCAGTGTCCATCATCCATTTCCCATTCTCAGGATTCTACTCATCCAATTAGATTCCATAAAGAAAATTATAGTCACTTTACTGCAAATACTCACATTTTCCCATCCTTCCTCAGTCTTACTCACTTGGGAAAGTTCTTTTCATTGTAAATTCCAATTTACAATGCTTAGCCACCATCAAAACAGCAAACATTGATGGAAAAAACAAATGAACAAACAAAAATGTTTTACTGTTTACTATGGCCAACAATTGTTCTAAGTGCTTTATACATCTGAACTTGTTTAGTGATCAACAATATATATTCTGTTTTATTATCAGATCTAGATAAATTCTGAATAAAAATAAAAATGTACAACGTTATATATGTGTACCATGAAATTTTATCCATTTGATATTCATTAAATAATACTAAATATACAAACACATAATGTTTAAATTTCACCTGGTAAAATTTAGGTTTGTTAAATTCTATAAATGTTACTCCTTTTTTTATAGCAACATACAGTTTTAGATTATAAATCTACTACATTTTCTCCTACTTATAAATAAATATTTAGATAAAATAAGTTTGAAGCAAGCAATATAAATACGGTTAAATATTTAATAAAAGACAATTTAGAACAGTGAATTTTCTTAAAAGTATTATGTTAAAATTTAGGAGTAAGAGAGGATATTTCTTACTACTATTGCATTTCAACATTGCTTGGATTTTGTAGGTAATAAATTAAAAAGGAAAATAAAATAATTGACAAATATTTATAAAAGAGGAGTTATAATTACCTTTATTTTGAAATAATATGATTATAAACATAATAAAACATTCTATTATTAATAAATTAATTTGGTAAAGTAACAGAATATAAGAAATATTTTTCATAGGTGTCATTATCAGTGAAACATGAAAATGAATAACTATTCCATTCACACTAGGGCCAAAAGCTATAAAACACATATAAGTCATTTAACAAGAAAGCAATAGGACTGATATAATGAAAAGGATATGATATTATACAGGGTACAAAACAAAATCTAAACTAATAGAAAGAATTAACATAGTTCTCAGTAATAGGTTGTTAGATAAATTCAAGCAAATTTATAATATGCTATGCAGCTCTTAAAGGCAATAAGTCACTTCTATATTAATTGTCGTGGAGTCATATTTCTATGTAACTCATATTGGAAAAGTATATTAGTGAAATGGTATGTTTTCTATAAAAGGCAAATATATAAGATGCTATTTATTGTTAAAAATAAATATTTTCAGAAAGATAAGAAGGAAGCAAAGAAGCAAGAAAGGAAGAAAGCTTTCCTTAAGATATTAGGAATTTGCACATATTTGCATGAGAATGGTCAAAAATGCAAAATGATAGACCAGAGGCCTTAGAAATTTGTTTATCTAAGGGAAGATAAAACAGATAAGGAAGAAAGGGTATCAATTAAAATAAAAATCATAATTATGTATACTTACAATACATTTATCATGTTACTTGTTCATGAGCTATGTTTTTGTGGAATGTGTTTTCAGGTTTACCTAAATATGTAGTTGAGAAATCACAGTAGTCTTTACTCTTAATCAATTTACTTACTTTCAAATCCACTGGATTAAAAATGTAACTAAGAACATGGCCTAGGATCTAGGTAAAGCTACTTCTTTCTTGCTAAACTCTCCCTAGAAAATTACCAGAAGTCAAACATTTTGTGTGTTCAAGGAAAGGGGAGTAAATAAAAGTAGGTCCACAATCTGGGAGCAGACATAATCCAAACAAGTTATATCTCATTCTACCCAAGAAAATTTGCATTTTAAATGAAGTCACTCAAGAATGCAAGAAGATAGTGGAAACCAGTTTGGCTCAGTGAATGGAGCTTTGGCCTGTGGACTGAAGGGTCCCAGATTCGATCCTGGTCAGAGGCATGTACCTTGGTTGTAGGCACATTGCAGTAGGGGGTGTGCAGGAGGCAGCTGATTAATGTGTCTAACTCTCTATCTCTCTCCCTTCCTTTCTGTAAAAAAAATCAATAAAAATATATTTAAAAAAGAAAAAAAGAAGAAGAATGTAAGCAGAAAACCCATCCTGATGGCAAGGCCTTAGGTCTAGAGATATACATGGTATTGGCAAAGTGGGTTTATAATTGTGAATATGTATTAATAAGTTCCTGCTGTTAAGATCACCAATGTTGCCTTGTTTCTTATCTTTCTCATGTCTGCTTTTTAGGCTCTACCTTTTTACTATGTCAGCCATTTTTATCCCTTCAAGAAATTGATTTTTCTCTTGCTCTTAATTAAATAGTGTTAGTTTATATTGGTTATGACAATAATTCTACTTGAGAAAGTAGGGCAGAATTCAAGCATTCTTGACTTATTGGGCTAAATGCAATGTTGAATGATTCTGTACTATACTTCATTCCATAAAAATTGAGGTAGCTAGTCAAATTATCCCTGATTCCTAACATATTAAAGGTAGAGCTTTCATTTATTTTTCCCTTGAGGCAGTAGGAATGCTTCAGATCTGCCTTTCTCTATATTTCAGTGATGGGATTTTCTTCTCGGGCAGAAATTCCTATTATTTCCTGAAAAGTACATTAAGTCAGAAAGTTAGTTGTTTCTTGAAAATTTGATATAGTTGTTTATGACCTAACTGTTATGAAGCTTATGAGAAGTATGTGTGTATGAGAGAGAGAGAGAGAGAGAGAGAGAGAGAGAGAGAGAGAGAGAGAGAGACAGAGAGAGAAGGGTTGATTTTACATTTTATCTGGGAATGTGATTGGGATTATTAATGAAATGAGTTTTTAGGGGTGAAATAGGCAGGTTTAGAAAATTTTAGGAATTAAGGGATCCATGGAAAAAACACACAAAAACAGCCAAAACCAGTATGGCTCAGCGGTAGAGCATCTGTCTGTGGACTGAAGGGTCCCAGGTTCGATTCCGATCAAGGGCATGTACATTGGTTGCGGGCACATCCCCAGTAGGGGGTGTGCAAGAGGCATCTGGTTGATGTTTCTCTCTCATCGACATTTCTAGCTCTCTATCTCTCTCCCTTCCTCTCTGTAAAATATCAATAAAATATATTTTTAAAAAAGAAAGAAAAAACCCAGAGGACTACAGAGCTGCAAGGGATACATTTCCATAAGATAAGGGAGCTGAGAGCTGCAGAAAGTATACATTTATAGAATAAAAAGAAGGAATCTTCTCATTCAGAGAGAGGAGAAGAAAGAAGAGGGAATAGGGAAATAAGTGAGAAGAAGGAGGGAACCTCAGGTAATTCACATGAGGTTTTGAGATTTGAGCTCTGTAGGTGCTATAGTAACCAATTTAAGGGCGGTAGTGACCAATCAGAGGGGATAGCAAGGCACAAAGATCTGGAGTTTTATAAGCAGAAGGAAAAGGGACTCAGTGGGACTCTTTTCCCCTCTCATGGGAGTTTGTGCTTGTTTCTTGATAAATTCCCACCTTTTGCTGCACCACATTTCGTCCATGATTTCATTCTTCCACTCCACTGGAAAGAGGGCCTGGGAACCATCCTGCCCAGGAGAACATGGAGCCTTCCAGTCCAATTTTCCAAAATCATTAAGACTGCTTTTACTTTTCTCTCTCTTCTTCTTTTTTTAAAAAAATAAATCTTTATTGTTTATATTATTACAAATGTTCCCCATTTTCCCCCCTGCATTGCTCCCCTCCACCAGGTTCCCACCCCACCCTCTGCCCTTTCCCCAGCCCCCATTATCCTCATCTATAGATGCACAATTTATGTTCAGTCTCTTCCCGCACCCCCCATTCCTCTTTTCCCTGAGAATCGACAGTTCACTCCCCTTCCATACCTCTGATTATATTGTATTCACCAGTTAATATTGTTCATCAGATTTTTTTTAATTCCCTTGGTTTTTAGATTCACATGTTGATAGTTACGTATTTGTTGTTCATCATTTTTACCTTTATTTTCATGCCTCCAGAATTGCCTTTCTTTGCTCCCCTGAGTTTTTGCCTTACAGACCAGATTCCCTCCATATGAGCCTGGGTCCCTAGGGTCTGGCCTAGATCAGGAGCTCAGTGCAGTCTGGAGCTTTTGTCTCCTTCCTGCTAGGGCAATCTACCCTGTTTCCCCGAAAATAAGACAGTGTCTTATATTAATTTTTGCTCCCAAAGATGTGCTAGGTCTTATATTCAAAGGATGTTTTATTTTTCCATGAAGAAGAATATGGTACACATTTATTGTTAAATGAAAATAAAGGAAATTTATTACCTGTATATGGTATGGTAGTATGGTAGTTGTTAACACAAACCAGATAAACTGTGAATCCTACAGTATCAAGAATTTACTCATTTATTCAATGACAATCATGTTATCATTATCATAACAATCCAATTCCTGAATTTCCTGGTGAATTTCTTGTGACTACATTTCTTTCAGAATCAGTGGACCAAATCTCTCATGTTTAGCAATAGCACTGTCTTTAAATGAGTACTTCTTGTGAAGGTAGCCTGTTCACAGTGCATTTGCAATGCAACTGTCAGTGATTTTCTCCCATGAATTCTTCACCCAAGTCACAACTTCTTGCAGTTTAGGTTTCACAAAGTTTCCATGCTGATTTCTTTCCATTCACACAGCAGTGACGTCAGGACTCTGCGTAACCTCACTGGTTGCTAGACGCCAATCCGTGCGGCCCTAGCGACCAGTTTATGGTAAATTAATTTTCATTCTGAGACAGAGCCCGGAGGCCTTATTTTTGGGGGATGCCTTATATTTCGCTCAGAAGGAAACCTGTAAATGGGTCTTATTTTCGGAGGATGTCTTATTTTCAGGGAAACACGGTAGCAGCAGAGTAAACAGTCGCTCCTCTGCGAGCAATGTGCTCACCTGCGGAACTGCCTTGTGCAGCTCTGCCTTACAGCCTAGATTCTCTCTGCATGAGCCTGGGGTTCAGTGCAGTTGGAGTTGGGGTTCAGCACAGTCTGGAGCTCTTATCTCCTTCCTGCTAGGGAACGCCAGCCAGGCACCCCGCCACCCCTCCTCTCCAGCTCAGTCCTCTCCCCAGGCGCACACCTTGTCTCCGTACCTTAGGCTTTTACAGCTCCTCTGATTTTCCTTCTGGTTTTCTCTTTCCTTCTAGTTGTAGAATTTCCAGTCAGTCAACTTTCCTGTAGTTCTGGATAATGTCCAATTTATATTTTAGTTGTGTTTTTTGAAATTATTGTGTGAAGCTGCAGTTAGGCCTTTACCTATGCCGCCATCTTGGGTTTCTCTCCCTTTTCTCTCTCTTCTAATGTTAAACTTTGTAATGGATATAGTCCTAGAAAATCATCCTAATACTTGAGAAAAATTATCCATGTGAATGAGAGACAAAGTTAATTTTTTGTAAATTTCTTATAAGCAGGCTTTCTTGTATCAACGAGTACAAAAATGAACAGGATGGAGCAATTTTCTAGTATTAATTCAGTTTAAATATGGTAATTTGCAGAAAGTAATTAAGAATATCCACTTGAAAGTATTCCTAAGACAATCTCATTTTTATTTTAATATAAATTCAGTAATACCTTTGCTTGCCTATGAAAAAAATGAAATATCAATGAAAAATTTAGTATTTTTAAGAAAATAATAAAAATGTTATAAAATCATTATAAGATTTTCTGAGTTATCTGAATAAGTGTTATATATTTAAAATACTAAATTAATATTAACATTATTTACAATGTTCATAATGGCATGTACCAAATTTATAGTATGTTTATAATTTATTTCTGCTCAGAAAATTTACTTAACACTTACCACATTACAGTTCAGGCACATTACCAAATAATTCAGTTGCGTTAGTAGTGGGGAAAAAAGATGCTAAAGAACAGGTATCTAGTACTCATCACTTTCTATGTGTCCTTGCAAGCTGATATAGAGTGTAGCATCTCTGTTTTATAGGTGAAGAAACATTACGTTTTAAAACTTGAAAGCAATAGGACAGATATTTAGATTTAGGTCTATTTGATTTTAAAACATATTAAACTCTATTAATAAAAATATAGTTAAGACTGAGTCCTTAATAAAAGCATAGAAGTTAATGATAACTGTCCTGAAATATCTGGGTGAAAGAGAAAAGGAGGAATGTTGTTTCATTTATGAAAACCATCATCTCTTTGTGTTTATTACATAGAGAAGTGTTTGAAGATTGAGGAGAGGGTATATGCCTAAAATGACTGAGCAGCAGAAAATAGGTTAGTCACAGTGTTAAGGCAATAGGGAGGGGTGGTTGATAATGCTGAAAAGTAAATTTATGGATTATGAATTGTATGGAATAAAAAAAAAACCATAAAAAAGATATTCTGAAATAAAACATACCATACAAAAGGCTTTTAAAATACCCAGAATGTTTTGTATTACTACTAGGAAATCGACATGGCTGACAATATGATAGCAGAGATACTGCTTCGGATGTCAGATTCTCCACAGAGGTTCTAGATTAATGGTCCAGATTATGGAATCATCTGCAAAATCTTGGATTCTTATGTCATGTAAGAAGATGGAATCTACATAGAGGATATTAGATAACTTATTTGTGAGCTTGATATGAAATAAAAGTTTAAAATCAAAGATAAAGTGGTAGCCAGGAGCCATGAAAAAAATGTGCAACAATATTAAGGAAATCAAGGTCTATGTTATAAGAGGAAATATATCAAGATCTTCAAGGAGCAGGTAAAAGGTTATTCAATATAATATTTATGCCTTAGTTGGGAAAGCTTTTATATTGTACAGACTGAAAAGAGTCTTTGACTTTAGGTTAAAATGCTAACCTAGAAAGAAAACTATTTACTGAGCATCTAATATGTATCAATCATTCTCCCAGGTATCTTTTTTCATTTAATTCAAATGAAGTGCTTTTTATAGATGTGGAAATTGAGATCAAAGTTGAGTAATTCCCCGGGGTCACAGTGTTGATAACTTCTTCAGTCAAATTTTAAACTTAAACTAGTTTTATTTCAAAGCCCTTCTTCTTATTATTAATCCAAGCCACCTTTTTAATTCTTACAGTAAAATTCAGAAAAAACAATCTAAGTACACTAGAGGTAATGAGGAACAGTTTTCATGGAAACAATATGACTAGGCTTTAATAGAATTGGCAGTCTTAAAAATCTCAAAATGAAGGGGGACAAAAGGAATATTTCAGGCCAATATCAGGACCTAAGGTAATGCTGTGTTGACTTTAGCATTATGGGGATATGAGGCATTTGCTTGGACTCAAAGATGTAAGCAATTCAAAATGAATTAAACTAGTTTTTTTGCTAAACATAACAACAGTTAATATTTATTGAACATATACTCTGCACCAGATACTGATCGAATAAATTTACATGTATTCTTTGTTAATCTTCCAAATAATTCTATAAGTAGTTATTATTACCTCAGTTTAATAGTTGAAAAAATAATCACAGCAAGACAAAATGATGTTAAGCAAATCATAAAGCAGCATCTGAACCCAGAATTCTGATTCCATTCAACAGAATCAACCAGCTCACTGCCTGACACTCTGTGTTAAAAAAACCCTAAACTAAGGTTATCTAACAAAGACATATTTCATCAGTAGAGGTAACCTCTAAATTAGAAGTTACCTCTGGTCTTTGCTTTTAAGGAACGTTTTAGTAAATTTGTCCCAAGGGCCCCGGGCCTTGAACTACAATGAGAGGATAGAGGGCAGTTCCATTCGTTTCTTGGTGGCCTCACATTCTCCCCAGGCAACTAGGAACCTTTTCATTTAAGTGCGATATTGTGTAACCCAATACATTGGAAATTTGGAATTTGGCATTCTACATACACTATAGTTCATCAACGCCTTCTATAAATCATGTTCTGAGTGGTAATAAATGCCACCTTTTCTGCTGTGCTATCAGGAAGTAATAAGTAAGATATACCCAGATGAATTATGATTCTGCCGAATGTACAGAATGAAAGAAACACTTTCAAGTTTGTTTTATCCACTTGTAATTAATAACTCTAGATGTAGATAAACTTGCTCTTTACTTTATCCAGCTTTCTTACATGTGTAGGACTTATGAGCAGGCAGTTTATATCAGAGAACAAACGGCCTTTTAGAAAAATGGAAATATATTTACTAGTATAGGTAAGGAGGAATGAAAGTTAATTAAATGACAATAAGAAGTGTCACAGATTTCAAGGATACAGAAATAGCCACAAGAATTATAAATCAGAAAAATAATTTGCACTAATACTCAGATTTTTTTCTTTTTAATATAACAGAGTTTAATATTTTTTTAGAGTAGCAAAATATATAAATACATAGCTAAGCACTATTCACAATTCCTCTTGAGACTTAAAATTAAAATTTGTCCCCAAGTAGGTTAAGAGTTTGAAGTTATTCTTTAAAAATTGTGTTGGTGCCCTAGCTGGTTTGGCTCAGTGGATACAGTTTCAGCCTGCAGACCAAAGGATTCCAGTCAAGGGCATGTACTTGGGTTGCAGGTTTCTCCCCAGCCCAGGCGCTGGTCTGGGCAATCAGCCAATGTGTTCTTCTCATATCAATGTTTCTCTGTCTTTCCCTCTCTCTTCCACTCTCCCTAAAAAAATCAATGGAAGCCGAGACCGGTTTGGCTCAGTGGATAGAGCGTCGGCTTGCGGACTGAAGGGTCCCAGGTTCAATTCTGGTCAAGGGCATGTACCTTGGTTGCGGGCACATCCCCAGTGGGGGGTGTGCAAGAGGCAGCTGATCAATGATTCTCTCTCATCGATGTTTCTAACTCTCTATCCCTCTCTCTTCCTCTCTGTAAAAAATCAATAATATATATATATTTTTAAAAATCAATGGAAAAATATTCTCTGGTGAGGATTGACAACAACAAAAAAATTGTGCCCTGTATATAACAAACTCTAATTGTGTGGGTATTTCTATCATTTAATGTTCCCCATGGTCATATCTACACTTAGTCTTCTGTTCCACTTTTAGTATTTCATTGAAACCATGTTAATTTCCTTTTTTTAATAGTACATTTGTCCATGTATCTGTACATTTCATATGAGAGAGATTATCATGGACTCTATAACAAAGATGTCCATGTTTTGACATGAAAAATTTTGAACTTACATACAGGTGCCTATAGTGCTTTGATAAGAAAGTTTAGACTATACAATAACAATGCGCTAATACAAAATTGGAAGTAGTAGCAAGACCAAAATCATTGAGTTTAATCACTTAAAATTCAAGAATGTGTATGCAGCTATGTGCATCTGGAAGAAAAAAAGTGAATAGAAAACACATTGAATATAAGAATAAAGCAAGATAAAGGGGAAATGCTATATTGTTATTTCAAAATTGTTTCTATGCAACTTCATAGAAGTTAGATGGCAAATAACAATATTGTAGGAGCTTTGGTTAGGGAAAGTTAAATGAAGTTATGTGTGAATGAATATACATATAGATAAAGCTTCAAAATCACGAGTTGTATCTACATCAGCAGGTAAGTAGTCCTTGGCCTGTCTTGTGAAGGATATAACCCCAATGAAACACATCCTCCCTTTCAGTTTTTATACTAATAAAACAAGAAGATTATAGCCTGAAAGGTATAGGAGGCTTTAAGTCATGCTCAGAGGTTGACAAGAGAAGCTCACTTTACACAGGCAGTTATTTATCTTTCTAGCTGAATGTCCAAGCCCCGGCAGCCAGGAGTGTGAGAAGGAGAGCACAATGATTCATAATAACAGTTTTCTCTTAAGGTTAGTTTCTGTATAAACTCAGGACCAGGGACCTGACCATCCCAATTCTCTCCTAAATTTTCCTAAAAGTCATTAGACAAAGAGTTCCTCGATTGCTCTTTTTCTCTAGTTTCAGAAGCTAGTCCTGTGATGTGCCATGCCTCCACCTTTCTCTGGTTTGGGATGCTTGGTTCCCAAGTTTTGTCTTTCACTACTTTTGAGTGATATTCTGCTATTCAGCTGCTTCCATTGTTTAATTTCCCCCCCAACAGTCATTTCACCACAGAGTGAATGCTTCAAAAATTGTATTGACCACAAAATAGTATTGTCCTCTGTTCTCTGTGTCTTTCAGAGACTCTAAATCACACAGCTTTTTCTTGTTAATTCAATTCATACCTATCCCCACTCGACCCCCCAAAAAAGTAGAGAATGAGTGGAATGGGAGGGAGGCATATCTAATGGAGCTATGAGTGATGCATTTGAATGGTGAGTTACTTTTAACAGACAAGCCCATGCTTTGATCCTAAGCTTATAGCCACTACTTTATTTTTCTTATTTTTCTTAAGGTAAGCTTCTTCTCATAGCCACCTCTATTCCTAATGACAATCAGAAGTGTCATAGATTTTAGTTATTGAGTCAATAACTTTTGGTTGAGTGCTAACTGTATCCTAGGCACTGTTCAGGCACAACATGCTAGACTAGACCCATCTAACAAGCTTATATTTACAGGCAATGAGACCCTGGAATCTATATCAACCACACAATTCTCAGTTTTTGATGTGCATATATCTTACATGTTTTAAGTAAAAAATAAAGTGAGTGTATGCTAAGATATAGACATGATGATACATTTCATATAGGAACAAAGTATTAGAGCTTCTGTTTGTGTTGTTTTTATTTAAATAGTGAGGAAAGTTTTACCTATAACTAATAAGGATTGGCACTAGCAACTTTTCTCAGTCACAGGTCACAGCCATCCATTTTTGTTTCTTTTTGCATCTTGGTAGACAGAAATCCAAGACTAACCCCAAGATTGCTGTCTTCTGGTATATCTGCTTTGGATAATTCCAGATTTTGAATGGGAATGTGGGAAAGGCCTCTGCATAAGATACAGAGTCTAGTAGCTTAGGCTACTATCATTTGACTTCAGTTAATCAAAAAGGAGATAGATTATCCAGGTAGGCCCAACTTAATAAAGGCGAGCCTTTAGAACAGCCTGGTCCATTGCTGAAAAGAGAGAATCAAGATGTGACAGCACATAAGGGGGTGCCAAAGGAAAATTATTATGGTTGGCCTCTAGGAGTTGAAAGTCGTCCCTAAATACCAATCAGCAAGAAAATAGGAGCATCATGTTTACAAACACAAGAGACAAATATTTTATACTTTAATGGTGCCTGCTTAAAAATATTAATGGATTGAATAAAGCTTTAACTAAAATACCATTCACAATGTAAATCAATAACTTGAAACTATCCTTACTAAGAAACTTTGAATTAAAGATTAAATTAATACAACTAATAGCAAAGAGGGTAAGAATAAAATAACTCAAAACTATCTGTCTTTGTTACCATGCAAATTAAAAAAAAAATCACAATGTTTTTTTTCAAAGAAGATTAATTAAAATACATATAAAATGCTTAAGTCTTTAACAAAAAATTTGTGCCCACTATATTAATTAAAAAGTTACCTTTGATAATAGTAAAATGTTTTAAAGTTGCATGTTGTGCCTTGAGATATTAGTTAATAACACTGTGGAGATATTTAAAAACTCAGTATCCAGAAAGACATATGACAAATATACTCTTTTTTAAAATCAGCAAATGCTGTTGAAATAACCATGGGAAAATATTACTTAATTTCTGAGGAAACATATTTCAGAAAATGTGTGCATTATGAAAGATTAACTATAATTTTATAAAAAATAGCTTATGATAGCTGCTAAATTATTTTTTTATCAATGAAACACATATAGATATATATTTTTGTCTAGCCACTGAAGGAAATATATACCAGAACTAAATGTTCTCAGGATAATTCATTTTAAATAGAAGTAATATTATAAGTAACAGCTATGTAAATCTAAGTAAGGTTAGTGGTTACCTTGATTGGGGTATAAAGGAGACTCTGAGGCAAATATACAGGGAATGTATCAATCAGAAATCTACTCACTCTACCATTCAAAATCAAGTTTTTGCATCATAAATTCTCTTCAATTTAACAATCATTTAGTATGCCCTTATTATGTGCCAGAAAAATGTGAGCAAATCAGAAATAACAATGTCTCTGAGCAGCTTATGTTCTAGTTTAGCGGTCACAATAAAGATAAATATCATACAGTATGGTAAATAGTGCAGGGCTTTGGTAGAGGCTGACAATGCACACATAACAACATCTTCACATTTTTAGCCACACCATGAGACTACATTTTCCACACTCACAATATGGCTAGAGCCCTTGCAGTTAAATAGAACAAAATGGCTGAGTTTTAATAAAAGAAATGATGAGAGCAATGATGTAGTTTCAGCCAAAATGGTTAAAAGGAAACATGCCTTCTTTGGAGTCTAGTTCTGCTATATTTATCTATTGTTACACAACAAATCACTTCCACATTTAATGGTACGGAACAATTCTATTGCATTCATGAAGTCCAAAGATTAGAAATGTGAATAAGGAATAGTAGGGATGATTTGTCTGTGCTTTGCTATATCTGTGTCTTTAGGTGGCAATACTAAATGGCTGGGGATGATTGATGGCTGGGATATAATCTTGTGAAGACTCCTTCACTTGTTTGGGTGATACCAGCTATAATTTGGGAACTCACCTGGAATTTTGTACAGAAGATCAACACATTATTTCTTCATGTGGCCTGGGTTTCCTTACGGCACAGATAATGAAGCACCCCAAGTGAACCAGACCCAACTTAAAAAATAACATTGTGTCACTTATTTCATATTTACAAGCACACCTGAACAAAAAGGAAGATAACATCCAGATCTATCTGGAGACATGTAAATATCAATTTTTTAGTACATGTATATGATATGATATGATATGATATGGTATGATATGGGATGGGAGAAATTATTGTGGCTATTCTTTGAAAATGCTATCTGCCACATTCTCCTTCCCTGTTACCTGAATGAATACACACAAGAGCAAAATTGGGAGGGTCCCACACTAGTGACTCATGTTAGTCTCTGATATGCATTGGAAAAAACTTCATTGAATTATAAGACTGCAAACCTCTGGTATTTAGTTTTTCTTCTGTCTTTATTACTATAAAGACAGTAATTTGGACCCACTGTTGTAATAATAATAAAGAAGATATGAAAAGGAGAAATAAAATGCCAGACATCCGCAGAAATGTAAGTTCAAACTTAACTCACTGAGGTGACTTAAGTGAAGATCTTAGAAAATGAGGGACATATCCTTATAGATAACCTGGTAGAAGAAAAAGCAAGGAAAAAAACCTTAAGTGGGAATGTTGATAAACTACAGAAAGGCCAGTGTGGCTGAAGCAGAGGGAGTAAAACGATGAGTCACAGAAGATGAGATAAGGGAGGTAATAAGGCCAGACCACTTAGAATTTTATAGGTCATACCATTGACTTTAACCTAAGTAAGAGGGGAGACTGGTAGATAAAAGGCATGATCTCACTTATATTTTAATAAGATCATGTTGGCTGTTGTATAAAGAGACTTGCAAGGTGAAGGGGACAGAATCAGAAACACCTATTAGATGACTTTTGTGATGGTGGCCTGCATTAGTTTATTGAGAGTGAAAGTAGTTTGGAGGAGTCAAATTCTGGACATATTTTTTTTGGACTTACTTTTTTTAACAGGGAAAGACATATAACAAAATTTACAATTTTAACCATTTTAAAAAAATATATGTATATATTTTATTGAGTTTTCACAGAGTTAGAAACATTGATGAGTGAGAAACATCCATCAGCTGCCCGCAACCAAGGTACATGCCTTTGACTGGAATCAAATCTGGGACCTTTCAGTGAGCAGGCCAATGCTCTATCCACTGAGCCAAACCGACTTCGGCTTAACCATTTTTAAGTATAAAATTATATAGTGTTAATTAACTCAAATTATTGTACAAACAATTTCCCAAAATATTTTCATCTTATAAAATGAAACTATATACCCTTTAAACTTGAGTGTATGTTGAAGGTAGAGATGACAGGATTTATTGGAATAAATTGGTGTAGAATCTGAAGAAAAAAAGAAAGAGGTGTAAAAGATAAAATTGTTTACCTAACTGGAGGAATCTTGTTGCTATAAACCGAAATATCTGAGACCTAAGAAAGCACTGGTTTGGAATGTAAGGGAATAGCAGAAGTTCACTTTAAACATGTTAAATTGAGAATTTATGTTAGTCATTGAAGTGGAGGTATAAATAGCTAATTGTGTGTGAGAGAGCTCATAATTGTATAATTACATATATATTATATAGATAGATGATAGATATAGATATAGCTATAGATGATTATAGATAGATAGATAGATAGATAGATAGATAGATATAGATACATAGATAAATAGATGATAGGTGCTAGATGGATAGACTTTGGGAGAGAGTAGTTCTGGGCTAAAGTGGCACATTGAGTAGTCATAAGTAAAAATGTAATTTAAAGCCATGTTCCTGGATATGTTCAGCAAGAGTTTGAGTATAAACAGAAAAAAGAAGTGGTATAAGGACATAGCACCAGAACATTCCAATATTCAGAGGATTGAGAGATAAACAAGTAACAGTGTGTATGTGTGTGTGTGTATTGGGCAGTGGATTGAAATGTTATAGAATGTGTAGTTTCCCAGAACCTAAATGAAAAAAACTACCGTATTTGCCGGCATATAAGACGATTTTTTGGCCCTGAAAAATATGCCTCCAAGTGGGGGTAGTCTTATACGGCGAGTATATAACAAACTCTGTATTTTGAGTGGGAATGTTAGGGGGTCGTCTTATACGCCCAGTCGTCTTATACGCCGGCAAATACGGTATTTCAAGATGCAGAGATTAATTGATTGCATATAATGCTGAGGATATATCAAGTAAAATGGGTTGTAAGAAATGACCACAGGGCTTAACCATTTCAAGGTCATTGTAGACCTTAAGTAAAGCTTATTCAGTGGTTTCATGTGATAAAAGACCTGACTGAGTGGGTTAAGAGAATTCAAAGGAAGAAAACTTGAAAATAGTAAATGTATTCAATTCTTTCAGAAATCATTTATATAAGAAAGAGAAAATAAATAGGAGGGGGTGTGGATGGGAAAGTAGGATGAAGACTCAGATGTGCATCACAACATAGTTAATTTTATAATATAAGACCTTAAAGCATAATATATTTATCACGGCATTTTAAAATAAAAGAATGGCAGTACTAATGAACTATCTGTACTATGCAGTGGTGAGTTGATGATCTTGTGGCAAAATTTATGAGCTATTGAATATATAATGAATTATGCATTTCTAAATTTACTGACCTTTTCTTTGATGACAATACCTATCAGTAATTTGCCAGATAACAATAATTAAAGAAAATAAATATAATCTGTCCCAGGATGAAGATGTCATTTTAACATTAAATGAAAAAGTAGCTGCTTTTTAAATTGCTTGCAGCTGAATAATTTCCCTCCAAGGGTGAGTGTAGGCTTTCCCTCTTTCTCATGACTCTCATGGGTAATGGTTGCTAACAGTTAACAGGGCTTCACTAAAGACCCGAGTCTCAAAAGGAAAAGACAACACTGTCAACAATTATAATTGCTATTTGTGACCTACACTGAGTGGCCAGATTGTTATGATTTCTGAATGCATAATAATCTGGCCACTCAGTGTATATCCTATATAATAGAAAGCTAATATGCAAATTGTCCCCTTGACCTGGAGTTCGACCAGCAGGTATGTCGGCCAAATGCCCATGTCCCCTTCCCCTGGTCAGGCTGGCTGGACCCCACCAATGCACGAATTTGTGCACTGGGCCTAAATAAATAAATGAATAGATAGATAGATAGATAGATAGATAGATAGATAGATAGATATACACACTGAGTGGCCAGATTATTATGTGTTCAGAGATCATAATAATCTGGCCACTCAGTGAATATTTGATGCAAGAGCCAGTCTTTTATATCCTGGCTCCTAGAAACCCTGAAGCCAAGAAAGCTTCCCTTATCATATATACTCTCCAGTGAAAAGGTCCCAGGCTTTTCCCGCTCTTGGAGTCCCACTGGAACAAAGCCACCACAGACCCAAATATGGACAACATTTACCCCTCATCTATGACTCATGTTCTCTTCTCTAAGTCTGTCTAAAGAAGAAACAATAGATCAACTAAAGGACTTGTGTGCATGCATATGGGCCTAGCCAGTGGACATTGACAACAGGGGCGGGTGAAAGCATATATAGGGAGGGGTTTGGGATGGGAATGGGGGGGATGAGGAAAATTATGTGATACCATAATCAATAAAAAAAGAAACAAAAACATTTAAATTATATCCAGAATAAAACAAAGGAATTGGCTGTTTTCTACATCAAAGCTATAGTCTGGTTGTCCTACATAAACCTGAAAATCTCAAGAAAAGGTCAGCATTTTATATATTTTTCAAAATACCAAGTTTATTCAATCTCTTTATAAAATAAATATTAACTTGTTGAATGACTATGCCCTATCATAATTGAAAAATAAATTTCATTTAAAACAAGATTTTACTAGCAATAAATTTTAAATTTTTGGCATATCCCCAGACATCTAACATATAATTTTCTAAATCAATGTGAAGCTACAGCATTAAGTTATAAAATGAAGTTCTCCAGTGTCTTTGTAATTAGGAGCACGACCTTGAAGTCAGTCAATATCTGGGCTCAATTGTGGTCCCTTTACACAGAGGCTTTCCCTCTCTAAGTATTAACTTTTTCACCTTTAATGTAAGTCAAAATACTGCCTATTCCATGAGCTCCTGGTAAAATAAATTAGAAATATTATTTTAGCTTTCAGAATAGGATGTCATGTACTAAGTGATCAATAATTGGTACCGATTATTATCAATGCTGTTAATGTTGATCGTCCTCAGCTTACGCCTTTTAATTTTCCCCCTAAAAAATGTCCACTATTGCTCAGTGGTTGAGCCTTAACCCATGCACAGAGAGTTCACTATTTTTATTATAGGGCAGGACACATGCCAGGTTGTGGGCTCAATTCCTAGTAGGAGGGCATTCAGGAGTCAGCTGATCTATGTTTCTATCTCTTTCCCTTTTCCCTCTCCCTTCCACTCTCTAAAAATCAATAAAAACATATTAAAAATTAAAGAGTTTCCACTAATGGCAGAAGAAAGCAAAATCGTTTAATGTGGACCTGCAGTCTAACTCATACCCTCTCTTCTTAGTTCCATTCATTTGCAAACATGTCACCTGTGAAGTTCCATGTTGTATATTTTACAAATTGTTAATTGGATCTCCTACATGAGTATACATCATGTTGCATTAAGTGTCTTCCAACTCACTTGCTAAATGCATTATTTCATTTCCTTCAATTGTTTAAGTAAATATGATATTCCAGGAGGACAGACCATGCCTTTCAGATGTATAGTTTTACTCCCAAGGGTTTCCGTATGCCTGGTTTGAGAAGCAGGAACCTCCTTCAGAGAGTGCATGCATTTCCACACAGCATAAAGCCCCGCATCTGTCACAGGGTTACTTTGGTAACCTCATATTCTGACACTTGTCACCCCCACCCCACTTTTTTTTTTTAAGAAATGCTTCAGAGAGAAAGGGAGAGGGAGATAGAGGTAGAAACATCAATGATGACAAAAATCATTGATCGGCTGCCTCTTGCTTACCCCCTATGGGGCTGCTTAACCACAACCCAGGCATGTGCCCTTGACCAGAATTGAATCCAGGACCCTTCAGTTCACAGGCCAATGCTCTAGCTACTGAACCAAATCAATTAGGGCTGTCACCTCCCATTTTACTCTCCAGCAGTGTCAAATTGTTGCACAGCCTTAATTCTACTGTGTTTCTTGCTTTAATGCGGTTATTCATGAAAGCATCTGTCCATCTGAATTTGATCCTGGTCTCTCAGATGAGGTGGCTACGCTTAATTCAGAAAGCCCCCTCCACATTTCTTTATAACTTTGTTAATATTTAACTATAGTTATTGACTATATAGAATTACATCATTATAAAGTATATAATATGTAATTATAGAATTTACTATGGAGAATTATTAAGACATAGGAAAGTACATGTTTCCTAGGGCTTCCATAATAAGTCATCATGAACATGATACTTAAGACAACAGAAACATATTATCTCATAATTCTGGAAACCAGAGTTTGGATTCTAAGCATCAGCAGGACCAGATCGCCTCTACAGGCTCCAGGGGAGAATCCTACCAAGCCTCTAGGGAGCCAACGCGGGAGGCAGAGAGGAAATGTGGCAAGAAGAATGAACACAGTTCAATGAATAAGGTGGATATTCTAAAATGCAGAACGTATATGATGACCACAGGGTGGTGTGAGAGGGAAATTGGAAATGAAACAACATACCTCACCACAGATTATTTAAAAGCCAGAATTTTAAATAGCATAGTTTATATGTAGCCGATAAAATTATTTGAAAATACATAAAATAAGAACATAGAGAACCAATGGAGACAAACTGATAGCGAATGAGAGTAATAAAAGAAAGACGTGGTTCTGTTGGGGATAACTGCTCTAATTCCCTCCAGTCATTGTAGCAGTAAAGAAAAAAAGAAAAACTGACTTTCTTACCAGCATCTGAATCTGCTAATTAGCAACATAATTTGGGCCTGATGTTCATGGTCCCTGTAATGACTTGACTACATTAACTCTCAGTTATGCAAGCAGGCGTGTGGTATGGAAACATCCTAAGCAATTTCTAAGGTTTTAAGATATTGAGATTGAAATGATACTGCTACTAATAAATTAAAAGAAAAACTGAGCATTAGAAAAGACCTCCAGTTAACAGACACTATTATAAATGGAGGTAAAATAGGTGAAAGGGAGTGGTTTTGTTTATAGACTTGACTGGTTGAGTAGCATGCAATTATGGGACCTGTTTCCAGTGTGTCCTTTATAAAAAAATAATTGGTGTGTTCCAAATAAGTATCTGTTTCAGTAAATGGATCTCCTTGAGATGCAGAAGGATAGTGTGGAATAGCAGCATAATTTAGTACGGTGATTGCTACATGTGGACACCATTAGAGCATTAGCCGCAGCACCGCGTATGACACAATATACTGGGATGACTGCTCAGCCTGGATAAGCAGTGCGGAAGGTAAATGGAGTGACAGCTTGTGGTGTCCTGGGTCCAACTGAGCTAATTAATTAGTCTGCACTGCCGCATTAGCAGTGTCTCGGTAAAGTGTTATGACTATGGGAAGACAGAAAATGAGCTAGCTCTTGAAGGGGACACACATCCAGACAATGGACGATCTGCTGAGTGCATTTCAACGGGCAAAAAATAATTGAAGTTTTCATAAGAGCAAGGATAAAGAGGTCTGTCCATGTCATACTTACAGCTATTTTGCTAAAATGTATAAGCTTTTATCCACCACATGACAATTTATTATGAAATTCTCAAATTGTTGTAAATCAATTAAAATAATAAAGGTAATATTCTTTATTGCATTGGTTTAAAAACTTAGAGGCACATTGGATTCACCTGGGAAACATTAAAACTACATATGCCCAGGTCAGACACCAGAGATTTTTATCTAATTGGTCTGGGCTGGAGTATGTCCATAGGGATTTATTATTATTTAAATTTCTGAGGTAATTCTAATGTGTAACCAAGGTTGAGAACCATTACTCGATTTTATTCTGTCATCTGTACCAAATGCAACCTTCACGACATGTTAAAATCCCTTGGAAAGCTTTAAATACAAATCAGATTTTGATAAAATTAAATCTTAGTTTTAGAAATACTCAAAATTACTGATTTATTTAAGAAGTACATATGACAGTTACTAATATGTAACAACACCACATTTATAACTAAAAAACAAATGTGAGATTGCTCCTTGTTTTCAAGCAATGTAAGAATATTGAAGTGAGTTTGTAGCTTAAAAGGGATTTATTTTTTACTAATGGATTGAGTATTGTTGTTAGCTAAATTCTGCCTCTTGCCCAAGGACTGATTATTCTCATAGAAGTGTATGAGAAATGAGGAAAGCTTTTTGAAGAACTATATTAAAATCAAGTGTTAATTTAGCATATTGCAAAGCAAAGAAAGGCAGAGGAATAAAGTATAGAGAGCATAGAGTGACTTCGCCACTCATTTGTTCTGTAAGTTTGAGAAAGTTATTTGATTTTAGATTTATATATCGGGAAAATAATTTTTCCTCAAACTGTTACACAATCTACTAGATATCAAACCAATTCAATCAAATTAAGATAATGGATAGCTAAATGCTTTGAAATAGATCAAGACTTACAAAAGTATTTTCACAATTCATATGGAAATGGTGATAAATCAGACCAAAGTTGTGTGTTTGTTATAAAGAAAAATCTGTCAAAATGATGTGTGCTGTTTAATCATGACATAGTCATTTCAAAATACTTTCATAACGTGTAACATGTACTAAGATTAATACATATTTATATATGTATGATATGTAATACTTTCAATAACAAAAATATTTAAAAAATAAATATATATTTAATATTAATTGCATAAATATCTTGAAATAATTTCCTGATGATATGACAGAACCTTAATGCAAGCATAATCAAATTCTTTTTAATTTCAGTAAATTTGATAGATTGGTACTAAACTTGCTATATTAAATATTTCTTATCAAGAACTAGTAATACATAAATAAGGAAGGCACATTTTCTGCACTTCAGGTAGCATATTCTAAGTGTAGGGAGCACTACCATATCTGAATTCCTATCTATCTATCATTTATCTATATATCTAATACTACAATGTGAAAATTCAGAAGTTGATATAAATTAAAAAGCAAAGCAAAAAAACCCAAAAAAAACAGAGGACATAAAAATCTTTCATAGGCAGTCTGCACAGATTAAGTGACAGTTAAGTTGTTTTGAAGAATGACTTTGCCAGACAGAAAGAAGAGCTTCCCAGACAGAGAAAACACAGAGAAGAGTGACAATGCAGTGTGCCTGTCAGTCACAATCCCCACCTTGAAAGCTTTTAAAATACAGATAATCTATTCTGTGTGGATTCATCCAAACATCTTTCAAATGGACTGCTAGTCTCATATATGGATATGATATCCTCTTCAAGAAATTCATTATCATATGATGAACTCAATATTACATTTTAGCCAAATCCATCTTTGACTACTAATTAAATATCTCAATATACTTTGTAGGTCAAGTGTTTTGGTAACAATTTGAACTTGAGCTCAACTCTACCTATCCAGAAAACATATTTTGAAAACTCAGAGGGAATGATTTGGGAGTTGGAATGCCAGAATCTGAATGAAGTGCTCTCTCAAATGATAATTTATTAACATGAAAATGAAGAGAAAAGTTTGTGAGTGTATTGATTTTATAAAGGTATAATTACAACTTTTCTGTAAATGTGAGAGTATGATTTACTAAGTTTTGAGATTTATTTTTCAGAATTTATCCAAGAGGCTCAGATGCATACAAAAATCATATGATTACTCCAATCCAATGACAAAAAGTGGTTTTCTCTTGAATAGATTCCTGTTTGAGGAAGAGACAGCAGCATTTTCATCAATATGTTGTCCCTTAGATTCTGATGAGATTGTAGTTCCATACCTTGCAGGTTGTTTATGGAAAAAAGGACACATAAATAATACCTTAATCAATAAAGAAAAAAAAAGATGAAAAAATTCTTTGAGAAGAAACAAATCAATTAAATTAGGAAAATTAAGAAAAATTTAGTTGCAAGAATTTGAAAAAAAACATAGAATTTATTGACAATAAAAATACAAAATAGTACTGACAAGGGCTTTCTTTTAAATTAATAGGGAATGAGATGATCAATTGAATAGGTATCTCATTTATAAAAGAAGATGTGTCAACTACAGAAAGCACATCTGTTCAGTAGAAAGTGAAAAATTTAACTATAGATATTATAGGTTACAGATTTTACTTTAATTTGCTTCTTTTAATTTGGGAAATACTTGTACATGTCTATAAAGTTGTATAATAAAAACGAACATTTCCTCACTGTAACCTACCCATGATCAATATCAATCCGTCATTATCACTTTGTTTTTTAATTTATTCTATGGATCTCCTTTAATTTTTCAGATACTTTGCTTAACTAAGCTGTGTTTTTTAATCATTTATCCAATCCAGAAATAATATAAAACTTTATACAAAAATGAATTTATTTTCATAGCTCTTTTCCTCACCTTCATTCACCTCCCCATGGCAACACATTTTAAAATATTTACTTACTTTTTTAAAATCCCCATTACGCTATGATATGATATGCCAGTTGTAAACTAGGTCCTAGTGTCAGGAGCAGTGGTTGATTAAGCTTTTGTCTTTTACCCATTGGCTATGAGGGAGGTTCCTTACTGCTCTGTTTCTGAGCTTGAATAAGCTATTTTTCTGCCTACCCGACATTGCTTTGTTCCCACATTCCAGGTTGGCTTCCTAATCCCAACACTTCTATAAGCTACCTAATACTGTTTAGTAAGTAAATTATGTTTTCTTTGCCTGACTATCCATGGTGATTAATATTCAGGACATTATTTATCACTGTTATATTTTAGATATAAATAATAGTATGTTTTCTTCAAGAATATTTAAAAATTAGATTTCTTTCATTTTTAATATCTCATTTCATTTATCATTTAGCTGATTAAATAGACCTTATTCTCCAGGAATATCAACCTTAGCCTTTTGAAAAATAAAGAAATTTATCAGTTGTTCAACCCTCATAATAGCTCACTGGGGATATAATAATGGAAGTTCAAGTGAGAGATTACAGAATAGAGAAACAAATGACAACTTAAAGTATGGGGGAAATAAAGAGAAGGCAAAGAAAGAGAAAAAATTCAGTCATAAAAAGTAAAAATTAACTAGGAAAATATGGCTTATGAAAGCTTAAAATACATATAATTATAAGAATGAGTAAGAAGTCATAAATGATAATTCCCAGAATTTTTGAAAACTGTAATATGTCAGAAGAAATGATAACATTTAATATAACCTATCCTTTGTTATTTTCAAGAAATAAGTTTAAAAAGAAATGTGGGAGCAGAGTAAGATTGCAAAAATCATAAAGCATATATTGTATAAGAGTAGTATAACAAATAATCTTGCTATTATAAAAATAATAAATGTGTCAATGTAGTGTGGAGTCAGGGAGAGTCATATTTAGTCCCAATGCTACCATATAGTTGTGATGTTGGGCAAACCTATTAACTCTTCCAGCGGTCGCCTACCGGTGGTCCATGAGGTCTGAAAGGTTGGCAACCAACTTATCAATAAAACAAAATATTATATCAAAAAACCCAACTATCATACTTGTAATAAATACAAATCTCTTTTTCCCTAAAGTGGAGTGACTGATAGGACTGTGGACCACAAATGATTTTTGTCTTAATTAAAAAACTGGAACATTTTATGGCCAGAATCAGGGAGGTGGTGGGCAAAAGCTATGAGAGAACAGATACAGTGAAGAGAATAATAGTAAAATAGAAGATTAAAAATAGTGTAGTTATTGATGGAGCAAGATGAATGTGTGTAAAAATTTACAATCTGTCCAAGTGAAGCTAATAGCTCTGCAAAGAATAGACTTGTTTTCCTATGATAGGGGGGAAAGAAGAACAAATTTCTACAGATATAGAATATATGTGAGGTGACAAAAATAAATTTAATATTTTCCATCTTAAAAATTTAAGTATTGTTTATTTTCAGTATGAAAGTGTAGGGTTAGAACTGGATGAATAAAAATACTAAAAATGCTTGTAGCGAATGATGTTGGAAACAGGAATGAAATGGAGCAATAGAGAGGGCAGAATTATTCCAAACAAAATAGCAAAAAGCAATAATACAATCAACTATACTGTGAATAATTTTAAGTGGTCACTTTTAATAGTGTAGACTCATCCACATCATCTTACAAAAATTGGAAGCTTTAATAAATGTTTACTGATTCTAGAACACACTTTAAACATTGATTTATTGGCTAAGTTTGAAAACTGGAAGTTGTTTTAGTTTCTGAGATGGTAAAAAATATACAATATATACCTAATTTTTAAGTCACACTTATTTATCAATAAGTTATGTATAAGAAAGAGTATTAGGAAATATAAAATTCAAAGGTTATATTTCATTGCTTTATTTCCAGTCATAATATGCATTTTCAGTAAGGGAATCTGAAAAATATGAATATGGAAAAATAAATTCTAATTTATCTTTACCATATTAAATAACATAAGTAATGTTAATCTATGTACACATTTATCTCTCACATATATTATTGATAATTAGGGTGACTACAATGGGGGGTGCTTTTGAACTCAGTGTCTTATGCACTTAATGAAAAAATGGAAATTGGTTTAATGCCTTAAACACTCAGTTCTAATCTCTTTCTCTACTTTTCTGTTCTCTGCCCTTATCTTTTACTTTTTCAGAGAAGAGTATCCCTTCATACTATTTAAATTTTTGTTACTATTGAAGAGATCTCTCCTAATTAGGAAAATAATAGTTATTACTGGAAATAAAGTCCAGCAGAATTTTCAGTATGAATCATTTTTTCTTTACTGTTTTGCTCTCTGTGTGTGTTTGTGTGTGTTTTGGTAAGTTTTCAAGTCTTCTGTTTTATTTGTTCCTAAATCATGGCCTTGTAATAAGAATGAAAACAAGTTTCTTCCTTACTGTCATTAAATCACTAGACACAAAATAATATGTTCAACTACTAAGCTTTGGAATGTTCATGTTATAGCATTTCATCAGTCAGGTGTATATAAAAACAAAACAACAGGTGGTGGAATATTCTTGTTGCATTTTATACTCTATCTTCTGACTCTTGAACTGTGAATCATGGAGTACGGTAATTCTGCTTGATTGGGCTGGGGAAGAAGATAAAAGGCAGCTAAATATACCCTTTATTACCCTGGTATTTTTAAAATTAGCAGTCTTAAAGAAGGCATTTATTATTTATTGCTCTGACATGTTTCTGCGCTATAGCTGTTCCTCAGATGTGAGGAAGAAGGGGTGCTAAATAAGGGGGGGAATCAAGGTGAACACGGGTTGGTTTTGTCTCTGCCAATTTTTTCTTAATCCTCACGGGAGGATATTTTTCACATTGATTTTTAGAGAGAGTTTAGGGGAGAGAGATATAAATGTCTTTGTGAACGAGACAAAGGAAGATGATCATACTGACTTGTTGTGCAGTTTAAGTCATCCTCCCAACCAATGCGGGACTCTAAGTCATAGCCTCCTCATAGATTGTCCACCAGCTGCTTCTGACTGCTTTTTCCCAGGAAGGTCCCAGAACCCCACGAGTATGAATAACATTACTATTAAGAAAGCCCTTCTACATAAATGCCTTATTAAATTAAATATCTGAATAATGGGACAGGTCAAATTTGGTGTAGCAGACTTTAATCATTTTTAAAGGCATTAGAGGATTTAAAACAATCTAAAAAGATATCCTGGATCTATTTGGTTCTTGGCTAAGAAAGTCATTCAGATTATATTTTAGTGCCAGAGAACAAAAGAAAGATGATAACTATTTAAAAAGGCAATTAAAATATGTACATCTCCAGGTGAAATTGTATGGAATGATTCATGTAATACATTAAAAATATAAATGGATGGCAGTAAATTATTTTCTAATTTAGCATCTACTTTTGTTTTAAATTCCAGGGCCTCAACAGTCATTCTATCTCTGGACTGTCAGATCATTCAGAAATGTAACTTATTAAAAATTTATTTTAGACAGAAATGAAGAGGAAGAGAGGGGAGGGAAAGAGAGAGAGAGAAAGACAACGATTGGCTGCCTCCTACACTGGGGATCAAACCCAGGGTATGTGCTCAGACCAGGAACTGAACTGGGGACATTTCAATGTAATGGATGATGCTCAACTGAGCCACACAGGCCAGGGCCATAACTATAATTTTAACTTATATCTTGGGTTTTTGGACATTTGTTACATTTAATATGTATAAAATAAATAACAGTGCATGTCAAAGTATAGCAGATAAAACACAGTATAAGTTTCTATATAGCACTTTATAACTTTTAAATATATACTTTTATTTTTCTGATTGAGGCCATTCATTGGGCTTCAGAAAGGTTTTAAGGTCCAAACTCTGGGTGAGGAAATGTGTATAAATTGGGATATGTGCATGTTTATTTATGACAACTGAGCTAAGTCATCTGGAATGTTTTGCAGCTGTATAAGAAGTTCTGACCCGCAGAACAGTTTCTTGCCTTGAAATTGGGGGTAAATTTGTAGCTAGCAACACATAATCATACACTTTCCAGGAGGTAGAGTTGTTTGTTTCTTATCCGGTCAGGTTGGATTACTTGGTCAACTCAAAAGAGTTTAAATGTGCCTTGAAGCAATATAGCAATTCAAACTTTTAACCTATGATTGAACTCCACAGGACAAAGAGAAAAAGATAGATGGAGAATGTGCTTGTGGCATAAGGAAAACAGGGCAAGAGAGCCACAGTGATTCAGTATTCATCTGTGATGTACAATACACAGGGAAACTTTAACCATACTGTAAATGCCTGGTGTCATTACTGTTCAGCCCACTGAAACTGCTTATGCTAAGAAAAACAAACATTTCTTACTGGCCCAAGTCCTTCCATCTCCCCAAAGCAACCCGTTTTTGAATAAGAGAAGTTGTAAGGAAGCATATCCACAGATTTAGTTCTCAGCAGATCTCTGCTCAGTCCCCTTTACACCTTGTATAATAAAATGTTTCATAAACTCTCATCTGGGCTGAGACAACTTATTCTTGCAAAATCTTATAATGGGGAATGCATTATTTTCCTATTGCTGCTGTAATAAATTACCATAAATCTAGTGATTTATTAATTTATTATCTTACAGTTCTGGAGGTCACATTATGAAATGGGTCTTGCTAAAATCAAGGTGTTGGCTTGGCTGCATTCCTTCTGGAGGCTCTGGGGAAAAATAGGTTTCTTGCCCTTTTCAGCTTTCAGAGACCACCCACATTGCTTGGCAAGCAGTTCTTTCCCATCTTTAAGACATGCAAAGGCAGATCAAATCACTCCAGTCTCTGCTTCTATTCTCACATCCCCTTTAACTGTCTTTCTTGCCTCCCTCTTCTCACTTGAAAGGACCCTTGAGATTACATTGAGTCCAACAGAATAATCTTCCCATTTCAGAACAATGTCTTGCAAATGTCTTTTACCAAGTGAAGAAATTAAGTAAGTAGAGTAAGGTTACATATCCATAGGTTCTCCAAATTAGGACGTGGACATCTTTGGGGTTCATTTATTTTGCTTTTCATAGGGTGGTCCTCATTCTACCTATAAAAAAGAAACTGAGCCTCAGAGAGTTGAAGTGACTTGAAACTGAGTCTTTAATTTTTGAAGCTAGAAGTCTATGTGACTACATCATCAGTGTTCTTTCTATTGGACAACGTTTCATGCCTGTGTAGAATCCGTTGCCAATTTTGTGTCTCTAAATTTTCTACATCATCCTTGGACAACCTTCAGAAGTTCTAGCATGCCTAGAAGCTTATAGTAAAAGAAATAGCCAGGACTAAATTTAAATATCACCTTTTCAGAGAGATTTTTTTTTTCAACCTCACTATCAAAAATAGCCCCATTCCACCTCAGACTATTTGCTACTCTGTTTGGTTTTCTTCATAGTACCAGGTCTGGTTACATAATTTGAAGGGTCCAATGGAAAAATAAAAACATAAGACCCCTTTCTTAAAAAAAAACTATTAATAAATTTAATAAAGTGAGAACAGAGCATTAAATCAAGGGAATGATCTTTCTAAATGCAGCTTCCTGTGTGACTGAACAGGTTGCAAATCGATGAAACTGGACCTTTGTGGTAGTTATTGTCATTTTAAATTGGCCTCTTAATCATTGTGTTTGTTCAGTCTAGCTCCCCTGTTAGAATGTACACTCTGCATGGCTCAGATCATAAATGTCATGTTGACTGTTAGAATAGTCCCTGACACATGGAAAAGCAAAATTAAATATGTTCTGAACAGACAAATAAAGACAGTAAGAGAGAGAAAATCTATTTTACTCAGACTTTTTGCTGTATTTAGGCCTTTAATGGATTAGATGAGACTCACCCACAGTAGCGACAGCAATCAGATTCTCAGTCTACCAATTCCAATGTTAGTCTCACAGAAAAATCTTCATAGAGAAACTCTAATATTTTTTAATAAAATATCTAGGCACACTGTGGCTGTCAAATTGACACCTAAAATTAGCCATCACAAACTCACCCCTTGTCTATTTATCACTTTACATGTATCCTTAAACCATACATATTCTTCAAATGAAGATAATAACAAGGTCAGAGCAGTGGCCATAGCCAGGATGGCTTTGGTAAGTGGAAGTTAATGTTGCTAAACCCATTCATAACCTCCATCCCTGTCACCATAGCCACTTTGATCATGAGCCCATTTGACAATAACAGAGGTGGCTGGGGAAACAAAGGTTGGCTTGTTTCTACAAAACTAGTCATGCTATCTACTTTATTATTAACATCCTTCTTTTATGTCACCCTCTGATGAACATTCACATGGAACATAAATATCTTCACATTATTTGACCATGGAACATAAATATTTTCACATTATTTGACCATTCAGAGAGATCTGTTCATATACTGCTTCCAAAATGTTCCTTGTCATCAATTTTCCAATCTTGAATGAGGTCTTTCACCAGAATTGGACCAGGTAGACAACTTGATCTTAGATTTCCAACTGTAAGAACTGTGAGAACTAAACTTTGGTTTTTTTTATAAACAGCCTAAACAGACTAAGTCCAAATAGACTAAGATATCTGGATTCACACTTCATTTCTAGAAAGAAATTTTGCCTTAGGATGAATCATACCTTAAGTGTCACTCATATTTGATTAGATGAAACTTAGGACTTTATGCTTTAAAATTATGTTGAAATGAGTTCAGAATTTTGGAGATTATGAGATGGAAATAATGTATTTTATACATGAGGGCATGTCTTTAGGAGGATGAGGGGCAGGAAGATATGGACTAAATTTTGTCTCCTCAAAATCATATGTTGAGGACCACACCCCCAATAGGATGCTGTTTGGAGATTGGGCATTTGGGAAATAATTAGGCTTATATGAGATCATAATGTTGGGGCTCTCATTATGGGATTAATGCCCTTATAAGAAAAAAAAAGAAGAGAACCATTCATGTGTTTTCTTTTTTATAATAACAAGAAGCCCAGTGCAAGGATTCATGCACTGGTGGTGTCCCTCGGCCTGGCCTGTGCCCTCTTGCAAACTGGGACTCTCAGGGATATTGGAAAGCTGGTTTCGGCTCAATCCTCACAGGCCAGGCAGAGGGACCCCATCAATGCACGAATCTGTGCAACAGGCCTTTAGTATGCATATAAGATCTTTGGTTAATCTCTTCCTGTCCTTCCTCCCGCCCCCCCCCCCCCCCCCCCGTTCCCTCTGAGATTCATCAGTTTGTTTAATCTTTCCATGCTTGTAGTTTCCATTCCTTCATTGCGTGTCTGCACCCTGGTGGTCAGTGCTTGTTATAGCTACCAGATGGTAGGCCAGTTGGCCAGTGGCCATTAGGCTGGCCCCTAGGCTTTTATACTAGTACTAGAGGCCCAGTGCATGAAATTTGTGCATGGGGGGAGGTGTGTGTGTTCCTCAGCCCAGCCTGCACCCTCTCAACTCTGGGACCCCTCGAGTAATGTCTGACTGTTGTTTAGGCTCAATCCCTATGAGATTTTGGGCCTAAAAGGGCAGTCAGACATCGCTCTTACAACCCAGGACTGCTGGCTCCCAACTGCTCACCTGCCTGCCTGCCTGCTTGCCTCTAACCACTTCTGCCTGACAGTCTGGTCACCCCCTAACCACTCTCCTGCCAGCCTGATGGATGTCTAATTGCTCCTCTACTGGCCTGATTGCTCCTAACTTCCCTTCTCTGCTGGCCTGGTTGCCCTTAACTGTCCTCTACTGCAGGCCTGGTCCCCACAACTGCCCTCCCCTGCAGGCCTGATCACCCCTAGATTTCCTTCTCTGCAGGCCTTTTCCCTCCCAACTGCCCTCCCTTGCAGTCCTGGTCACCTGTAACTGCCCTCCCCTGCCAGTTCAGTCACCCCTAACTGCCCTTCCCTGCAGGCCTGATCACCCCCAACTGCCCTCCCCTGATGGCCTGATCACCTACAGTGGTCCTCCCCTGCTGACTATCTTGTGGTGGCCATCTGGTGTCCACATGGAGGCGGCCATCTTGCATGTTGGAGTGATGGTCAGTTTGCATATTACCTCTTTATTATATAGGATATATAGATGTGCGATTTAATAATAATAATAATAATAATCCAAGTTTCTATGAGAATGCATGTCTTCATGCCCTTTGAAATAAAGGATATATAAAACATGACACATTGTTAATTCATCATTAGTAAAAATATTTAAGAAAAAGAATTCTAATTATTATATGAAATTAAACCTATCATTTAGCTTATATTATTTATTGATCAAACTTATTGTATTATATTTAATGGTAAGAAACCTGGGACTTTTAAAAAATATATTAATGATCTTTTCTAAGCCTACTGGTCATTGTTGGCTCTAGGAGCCCATCCACTTTGGTGAAAGGAATGAGTGACTGTTTAATATGAAAAGGAAAAACAAGGTGGTGATAACTTGCAGAAATGATTTTATAAAACATTAATTAGTATTACTAAATTTAGGTTCATAATATGCAAACTTAAAATTAAAGCCCAGTTTTTTAATGATAAAAAATAAACTTCTAACCACTAAAAATGTCTAAAAATAGAATAGCCTACCATCTGCTATCATGAGTTTACTGTCTGAAAACATCTCAGCAATGACACTTCATTACATATTAAAATCTGATACAATTTATAGTAGTGTGTTCAATAAGTGGTAGGATAATAAGTGACCAAAGAAGGAATTCATAACTTTTAATGGAAGAGGAATAATTTTATTGAGGAAATCAGAATTGAGCCCCGTCTTATCACAAAAACATATGAGTTAGTGTTTATAGAAAATTTGTCAAATGCCAGTTTTGTTGAAACTCACAATAATCTTTAGAATAAAAGAAAGTGAAGGTGAGGGGAGAGAGAGAGAGAGAGAGAACTTATTTAGCAATTTTCCCAAGGGTACATAATATATAGCTGAGATCTAGAGACTAGTGTTCTAACACCAGAAACCTAATCCTTAACCTCTACTCTATACTACTTACTAGTCTATCTGTTTAAGATGTGGTAGGTGGAAAGGAGACAGGGAAACACCAAGAGTATAGAAGCCTTTACTACAACAAAATCAGAGCCCTCAAATTGAAAAGAATTGATAAAAAATATATATATATTCAAGCCAGATTGACAGTGTAGAGAAAAAATGTCCAAGCAAATGCCAAAGTTGTTCATTATTCTTAGGAGTTAAACTGCTGTATTTTGCACACTGTGAAATCTGGAGATTTTTCAAGAAATTGTGTATACTAGTTATCCAACTGGGAGTTAACAAAGACCAATATACCAATGGAAAAACTATCTTAGACAAAGCAAAAGGGCACACCAGTGAGCTTAAAATGAGAGAATGTATAAGTCCTGCCAATTCTTCAGGTGTAAGAACAATAAGAAACAAGTGTGAACCAAAAGTCAAAGTAAATGGGAAGTCTGATTTTTTAAATACTAAATTCTCATTGTCCATTCATACTTTTGTTAGAATTAATTGTCAACTAGTTTTTCTTTATAGAAGTAGCAACTCCCTTGATTTTCAGTTTGGCATTAAAAGAGACTGAATCAAGCTCTAGTTCTAATACTTGCTAAATATGTGACTTTTGGAGAGGTTGAGAAACTCTTTGAACCAAGTTCTAATATTAAATTCTAATCTCCAAGGTGAGAAAAGTATATAAAGTATTCACAGGTATGATATATGTAACATGCTCAATATACTTTAAATATAATAATAATCACTTGTATTTTTTCATTTTTCTTAAGTTCTTCAAAATTAATTAATGGTAACTGACCCATGGATGAGTTTGGTATTACGGAAAGCATGTTTACTAAAAATAAATTCTAAGACAAGGATTTTAGCCCCAAGAGTTAAATATACTAGTCAAAATACTAGTGTTTTTTTTTAAAGGAGTAGTATTTCCACTTCAATGATACTGTTGAAAATTTAATGAATTATCTGACAGTGTCTTCCTAAAACCTTAGCATAAATAATTTTACCTTGCAACCTCTTTGTGACATAGATATAATATAGGAGATATTTTCCTGATTTTACAATTTAGCAGTTTGAAAACATTTACATCAGGGTTCTAGAAAAATTAATGAGAGACAAGAATTGGGATTCAAATCTTCAGCTTTCCAGCCTGGTATCTTTCCACTTGGCTTGAACCCTGTGATTTTCTTCATATTTATATGTGGAAACAAGACCAGTGGGGATTCAGGTAATCTCTAATATTTGCATAATTGGAATAATTCCAACAAAATTCCTTAATAACTTTTTCCACAAAAGATAATGTGGCACTATATATATAATAACTATCATATCATTGTTATTTTACAATGTATGAACTCAGGAACATCAGTCCAAGGTAGGAGATAGTATTGTTTTAAATTTAACAGTTTAGACTCTGGGCTCAAGCTGCCCATCCTATATAATAAAGAGGTAATATGCAAATTGACCATCACTCCAGCACACAAGATGACCACCCCCATGTGGTCAAAGATGGCTGCCCCCATGTGGACACAAGATGGGTGCCACAAAACGGCCTGCAGGGTAGGGCAGTTGGGGTAACCAGGCCTGTAGGAGAGGGTAGTTAGGAGCAACCAGGCCAGCAGGAGAAGGCAGTTGGGAAGGACAAGACTTGAAAGGGAGGTTTGTTGGAGGCAACCAGGCCAGCAGGGGAGGACAGTTGTGGGGGACCAGGACTGCAGGGAAGGGCAGTTAGGGATGAATAGGCTGGCATGGGAGGACACATGGGAGTGACCAGGCTGGCAGGGGAGGGCAGTTAAGGGCAATTGGGCTGGCAAGGGAGCAGTCAGATGTGAATAAGGCTGGAAGGGGAGTGTTTAGGGGGTGTTCAGGCTGGCAGGCAGAAGTCATTAGGGGCAATCAGGCAGGCAGGCAGGTGAGCAGTTTGGAGCCAGCAGTCCTGGATTGAGTCCCAATTGCCCTCCCCTTTAGACCTGGTTGCCCCCAACTGCCTTTCCCTGCAGCCCTTTTAATCAGACATCCCTCATAGGGTTCCAGATTGGAGAGGGTACAGAACACACACCCCCATGCACTAATTTTGTGCATGGGGCCTCTAGTATTTAAACATTGAACTTTGTTGCAAGTTACTTAATCTGTCTAAATCTTAGTGTCCATGTTCAAAATCAGGGCTATCTTTTTAAAAAATATATATATTTTATTGATATTTTACAGAGAGGAAGGGGGAGAGATAGAGAGCCAGAAACATCAATGAGAGAGAAACATCGACCAGCCGCCTCCTGCACACCCCACACCGCGGATGTGCCCACAACCAGTGTACATGCCCTTGACCGGAATCGAACCCGGGACCTTTCAGTCCACAGACCGACGCTCTACCCCTGAGCCAAACTGGCTTCGGCAGGGCTATCTTTCTTATAGGGTTGTTGAGGATTTAAATAAATGGTAAATATAAAGACCCAAACTAAGTACTTCATACATTTAGCTATTATTATTGTTAAAATATTTATTATTAAACACAATTCCTCTAAAACAATGACTAAATTATTGCTGTGAGGAATTTATTAGTTTTTATAGCTATGTTTTAAAAGTGAAATTTGCTTTAAAAAATTAAATGTAATGCCAGATTTCACGTTTCTTTTATTGTCTATATTATAGTGCTGGTCCTAAACTCCCTCTGGAATTTCATTGAGGAACAGTGCATGATCTCACCACAAGAAGTAGCATAAGGTTCTAAATACAGAATTTCACAGTAGATGATGTAGATGTGATTTTTGAGAAATATGTATAAGAAACATATTAACTTTAAAAATTCTATAATTGTGTAAGTGTGACTGGATATATACACATGAAATTATCTCTTCAAATTAGTGAGTTGCTTTCTTAGGATAAGTAACCAAAAGTGGAATTGCTGAATCTTATGATAGTTCCACTTTTAATATTTCTGAAAAAGCTCTATACTACTGTTTTTCACAGTGCCTAAACCAGTTTACATTTCCATCAAGAGTGGATGACAGTTTCCTTTTTCCACATCCTCACCAATGTTTATTATTTTTTTGTCTTTTTTATTACAGCCATTTTGACAGGTGAGGATGCATTTCCCCGATGTTCAGTGTTGCTGAGTATTTTTTCATGCCTTTGTTGGCAATCTGTAGGTCTTCTTTGGAAAAATGTCTTTTCAAGTCCTCTGTCCATTTTAATCAGATTGTTATTGTGTTATAAATTTTTAGTACATTTTGCATATTAACCTTTTATCAGATGTATGATTTGCAAATATTATCTACCATTCAATAGGTTGCCTTTTAGTTTTGTTAAATTCCTTGCTGTAAAAAATTCAAATTACTTTTTCATACTAAACTACCTATTGCCTTAACAACTTTTATTTCTAAAGTTCATTTAAGATTTAAACTACCCATTATTATTTATATAATTTGCATTAGTAAGATGGTTTTACATGGCTCAAACATTGGAAAATCTGTTGTTTGTAACTTAAAATTTTAGAAATGCAAATTAATCACTGAGTTTTATTTTAATACTGTGAAAACTTCACAGAGACCATACATTTTGTTTGTTATATATTATCATGATTTTTATTCCCAGGAATATTGAATTGAGGATTTAAACTACACTGCCCTAAAATACAGTAAACATAGACCAAGAGCTCTATTTATTTATATTTACATGTTATGATATGTAACATAAAGGTATGCATAGATATAATGTAATAAATAATATTCAGAGTTCAGATTGTCCTTAAAAGACAAAAGTATCCGGGAATAGGTTTGACCTTTCAGAGTTTCCATTTTAGAATAAGTAAACTGAGGCTGTATATCAAATATTATAAATTTCAACCATTGAACAAGTTGCTGTTTTGAGAATTAGTTGTTGATAGACCAACTCCTGTATGAGGCAAAAGATAAAACAACAACATCAGGGCATATAAGAAGAAACACTCAGCAAAAAATTTATTCAGTCTATCATCACAAAGTTATTTTGAGCAGGTGTGTTTATAATTATAAGAAACTGAGAAAATCAATCTTTAATGGCACACTCCCATTTTCACCCCTGAGATACATAGAGTTGGAATATAAAACATAGGAATTTTGGCAGGAAGAGGTCTTGTTGAAGCATCTTATGCACCTCCTATGGACATTATCTCCCTATGATACTCTAGTCCCTTTATTTTATTATTGTTTTAAGGCACATTACAAAGACAACTAAATAGGCACTTACAGGGCTATATAGAGTCTCTCTTGTGGAAGCAAAGTACATTATCCAGCAGCCACAGGTGTACACCACATGAAGCGGTAAAATGTGATTTGTAGAGATTTGATGACAAATCTGTCTCCACAGGCTCCATCCCAGGTTGTGCCCTCCATCTGTTTCACAGGTCTTCATCTGGTTGCATCTGAAGGAAGTAAAACATCTTCATCTTAATATTTAAAGTAGGAACATAAAGTTGCAAGTCTATAAAGGCAAAAGAGATTTATGGCATTTACTGCAATGAAAATATTAATAAAAGCTATTAGTTATCAAATTAGTTTTGAAATATCACCTACTTATTCTATCACTAGATGCCCAGTGCACAAAAATTCGTGCACTTGAGGGGGTCTCTCAGTGCCCTCTCTCTGTCCAGGACCTGTGCCCTCAGTCTCGACCTGTGCCCTCTCTCAGTCCAGGACCCCTTTGGGAATGTCTACCTGACAGCTTAGGCCTGCTTCCTGTGGGTCAGGCCTAAGCTGCCAGTCAGACATCCCTCTGGCAGTCTGGGAACCCTCTTGGAATGTCCAACTGAGGCTTAGGCCCACTCCCTTGTGAAAGGAGGTGCTCTGGGACCACCATGGCTGGCCTGGTGGCGCAAGCTCACTGGCCCCACCCCCATTCTGGCAGGAAGTTCTAGAAGGTCATTCTGCCTTCTTTCTAAATAGCATATTAGCTCTTAATTATATAGGATGATGCAAAGCCTGTCTACCATTTCAAATCAAACCAGAACCATTGGTTACAACTAACGTTAGTAACATCCACTCCATTTGACAAATAAGTGTACTTTTTATTCTCCATCTTGTCTCTTTGACAAAACAACAATGATAGTAAAATTTTCTTTAAGATAGTTAAGAAGGTTATTTCTTATAATATAGCATATTTCCCTGCCTTTATAATTTCGTTGTGAAAATTCTAATATTATGGTAATAAAGAATAAAAGTATGAATCAAAACAAAAGCATATATATATATATATATAGTCAATGAAAAATGAAAGATAGCCGAAACCAGTTTGGCTCAGTGGATAGAGCATTGGCCTGCAGACTAAAGGGTCCCAGGTCCGATTCTGGCCAAGGGCTTTTACGTTGGTTGTGGGCACATCCCCAATAGGGTGGTGGTGCAGGAGGCAGCTTATTTATGATTCTTTCTCATTGAGGTTTCTGACTATTCCTCTCTGTAAAAAGTCAATAAAATATATTTAAAAAAAAGAAAAAGAAAGAAAATGAAAGATAGTTTCTCTTTATGGCTTGACGTTTTGACTATATTCAATAATTAAGGTTACTATTTGAACACATTTTATGGGCTTAACATGGAGGTGATTATAAGACTCACTTTAACAAGGTGATGTCTTCTTCATTAAAATGTATCTATAGTTTAAAAAATATATATTTTATTGATTTTTACAGGGAGGAAAGGAGACGGATAGAGAGTTAGAAACATCAATGAGAGAGAAGCATCCATCAGCTGCCTCCTGCACACCCCCCACTAGGGATGTGTCAGCAACCAAGTTACATGCCTTTGACCAGAATCAAACCCGGGACCTTTCAGTTCGCAGGCCGACCCTCTATCTATTGAGCCAAACCAGTTTCAGCTGTATCTATAGTTTAATAATCCTTCTGTCTCAATTTACCCATAATTTATCACACTGAGCTAAACTTTATTTTCTAAAAAGTATGTGGATTAATAGTTTATATCTGTATATGTACAGGAGGCATCTAATGAAACTTTTCTGGAGTTAGGTAAATGACAGTTAAATATAAAGGCATCCTGGTACTTTAAAACTGGACTTCAGTTCTGGCTAAAAATATTAATAGCCAAATGCTTGCTTAGCATAAGAAAATGAATAGAGCTAATATTTTTTAAATACTGTTTTTTAATTTCTTATCAGAAAAAGCCTCACTTTACCTTTCTTCAAAAATTAAAAACATAATACTCTGTAAATGTTATTAATGTATGAGATTTACAAATTTATCTTAAAGACAATAATTGGAATGGGGTAATAGAAATAGAAAAAAAAAGGAAAAAGAAATGTCAGGAGTAATTGAGAATCGAGGTGCAATGAAGTGTGTTTCTCTTAATCAGGGCCAAGCCAGGAGACAGAAATTGTATTAATAATATGAACAAGGAAATTTAATATTAAGATTTATTAAATGCAAAAAGGTGATTTCTGAATATAATAAAGAAGATTTAAGGGATGACAAAGTAGTAAATGTTAAAGGTTTTGCTTTCTCTATGGCTGGGAGAAATAGGATAAGAAAAGAACTTAGAAAATTAGAACAGGAAACAGACTCAAAGTCTGAGATTTAGATCTCTTTGAAGAAGGTGGGGTAAGGGACACTCTGACTGCTTTGGTAAGTAAATTTGCTGAAAGGCATGGGTCGATCCTTCAGGTGGTGGAAAAACTTGTGCAAGTGTGTGACCTGGAGCTGGTTCACAACAGCAACCATCTGGGTAGCAGAGAACCTCACCAGAGTATTCAGGCTTCATCTGGTCCAGGAGAGAGCCTCCGCCGTGAACACTACCAGGTCTCAACATTCCAATCCACCACTGTCAGGCCCCAAACAACTCAGCCCCTTCATCTTGCCTTGGTTGTGCAATCTCCTTCTAGTACCCTGTCTTAACAAAGATTAGCATCAACATCAGTTGGCCAAGGAGTAATATCCAGGTCTAGCATGACAACACAAGGGACAAACAGATTGATCTGTAGTTAACAGTTAATAAAACCATAACTGTCCCATTCTATAATAATGGCTATTCACATTCCATACACGCCTTTATAAGAATGTTTAAATTTCCACAAAACAACAACAAAAAATGTAATGTTCCCACCCAACAGAGACAGCTGCTTTAGATTCAGAAGTGGCACACTGTCCGAGATCAGGACATGCAAGTAGACAAAGCAAGCCACATATGGCCTGCCCAGGTCATAAGAAGGCTATTACCTCCATGCTAAGACCATGCCAAGCATAAAGCCAAAATTTAATCTCCCTGAATCAGAAAGTGATAATTAGTGACAGGTAAAATAATACCCTTTTCCAGAAAATGAATCAAGATGTTTCTCAATGATTTAAAAATATTGCTAACAATTTGTTGGCCTTTTAAAAATGTCTTCCAAACATGCAGTATATTTTGCTTTTGGTGATTAAGTAGACTTAATCAAGAGCCCTAATATGAATTCAAATATTTCAATAATTCACAAATGATGTTGCCCTTCTTCTGCTTCAAAAAACTGATCTTTCAAAGGAGAGCTAATGACAAGGCACGGAGCATATCAGCTGTAGCTCCTGCTGTTTTTCATTCATGACTCGTGTGGGACTCAAAACAGTGAATTCACTGCTATTGAGATTCAGGGTTTGTATCACCAATAGCACTGAATGTGGCATTTAGTCATATCACTGTTAGCTTCATTGTACAGAATTTCCAGTGTTGCAGATCAATGCTTCTCCCTCTGTCTTCTCATTCCCTTTCACATAACCACTAAGAAATGAATGTTATCTCATAGACTCTTCAATCTGTGTCTCATATGCACTGGAGTAATAAAAAAAAACCTTCAGAGAAGTTGTTATTCTTTTTCTATTTATAAATTACTTTTCAGACCTAGGTTCAACACTTGTATTGAAAAAGGCTGTATATTTTAAGAATGTGTTATTAAAGAGGGAAACAAGTCCAAACTAAGGTGAACATATTCTATGCTTGAAAAAGTTTTAAACATTTTTCCCCTTATGAAAACAACTTATGGTATCAATGTAGGATAATGAACTCACATTTATCAATTGGCAAGTATATCCTCTTGCTAACATGACACTAGTCAGCCACTCTTTTTCTTAAGTTAACAAAAACCTATTGCCTGAGAAATCATTTGTTGCTAACAACATAAATTGTTAACAATGACTTCCTATATAATAAAGCCTAATATGGTGTGTCCAGTCATCCGTTCAACCAATCAAAGTATATATATATATATAATATGCTAATGATATGCTAAGGCCACTCAACCACTTGCTATAATGTGCACTGACCACCAGGGGACAGACAGTTGACCGGTCAACCAGTTGCTATGATGTGCACTGACCACCAGGGGGCAGAAGCTCTGACCGGGAGATTAGCTTGCTGCTGGAGTCTGGCTGATCAGGACGGAGCAAGATGGGCCAGACATGCCCTGAATCCTTCCCACAGTCCCTTCCCGACTGGCCAACCTCCCATATCCTTTCCTGACCCTGATCATGCACCTGTGGGGTCCTTCAACCTGGCCTGCACCTTCTCACAATCTGGGACTTCTTGCGGAATATTGGAGAGCTGGTTTTGCACAATCCCACAAGCTAGGCTGAGGGACCCAACTGGTACATGATTTCATGCACTGGGCCTCTAGTTATTAAATAAAGTTAATGTTTCTAATAAAATTATATATCAACTTAGCAGAGACAAGCAAGAAAGACTTGAACAGAAAATATTCCTCTTTCCTTCAGTGGATAGGCTCAGAATCTGGCAATGTGGCATTGTTTACCTGTCTTAATGCTTGTTTTATGTTATACAACTGTGTAATCATGGGTCCATATTCTGTCATTAAATCTGGTAATAGAAATCCAACTTCATCAAGTTGAGAAACTGCGGCATTTGAATGGTTTTTCTTCTTTCATTCAATATAATTATGTTGCACTTTGTTAGAGCCACAGTGATAATAACATGGATAGAAGAAAAACAGGAAAGACTTCAAAGAAGAGGAGGAAAGAGATAAGAGAAGTAGTAGGATAGAGGTACAGTTAATATTGGTAAAATGACTGAAGGCCTATTTTTTTTTCCTTTTAATTGTTTGTGTCAAATTTGTCCTGGCCTATCTATTAGAAGAAAAGCAAAATGTTAAAAATATCAGTTCTTTATCCCATCCCATCCACAAGAAAGACTCACAAGTTTTCTCTAGTAACTCCTGATTCTAGGAAGATCCAAATTCCATGCTATATATTTAGGTTATATGTACAGAAAGTGTATGAGATTAAGTCTGACTCAAGAGATACAAATATTGATATTATCAGGCTAGTCTTTCCACACAATTATATACTGTCCAGATACTTTATGCTAACTCAACTGATTTATTTATTTTAAAGTGTTGTTTTTTTTAAAATATTTTTATTGATTTTTTTACAGAGAGGAAGGGAGAGGGACAGAGAGTTAGAAACATTGATGAGAGAGAAAGATTGATCCGCTGCCTCCGGGAAACCCCCTATTGAGTATGTACTTACAACCAAGGTACATGCCCTTGACCAGAATTGAACCTGAGACCCTTCAGTCCACAGGCTGACACTCTATCTATTGAGCAAACTGGTTCAGGCTCAACTGATTTATTGCAACTCCATCTCCTTCTACCAAAATTTCAGTAGTGGACTACTCAATATTATATTTACATTGTATGTCATTAAAAAATATGCATTATAAATTGGGGAAATATCTTCTAGAATAATCTATGATACTATTATGAAAAACAAAAGAAAAATGAATGAATATATCATCCATATTAGCATATAATGATGATCAAGAGTTGGACCTGATTTTTATTTTAACTCTAATATCCTTTCAAGAAACACACACACACACACACGTTCACTTTTTATCCTCTTGGAATTTCTACTGAGGTTAAAGTATAATACATTATTTGGTTACAAGTAGATAGTTTTCTGTTACATACCATTGATTGCTTATATGTGAGGAGATTTGCTTTAATTTTACATCTTTATCTTCATATCTATCAATAGTGAACAGGTTAATGTTTCTAAAATGTTCATTTATTACATTATAGTCAATCCATTTCACACTAACAGCAATACTGCTTAATTTATCACTGCTTCTTCACGCAGTGTTCTATAGATGTGTTGACCTGAAAGGGAACATGTAAAATAGTGCGGTTGCAAGAAATGCAAGGTCATAATCAATATAATGACATGAACTTTGTCCTGGATTTCATTTATAAGTTGCCTTTTGTTGTTCAAGTTCCATATCTGGTAAAATATCTAGAAAGAATCATGTGTCAACAAAACTATAATTACTTGAGGGGAGATACTTCCCTAAGCCATAACAGTAGTTTAAATATCCGGACAATCTCTCAGGGGATGCTCACCCTCATCGCAGCATTGTCTTTATTTCACCATAATAATTTTATTCTGTCATTGAATGCAGTTCTAAAAATTAAACCTTAAATGATCCCATTTGTGATCCGAGATTTTTTTAATTTAAACTACTCTATCTAAGCAAAGGAGTGGATAACTGTTTAGGTAGAGAACATTGTTTTAGCCTGTTAGACTTGAGTGTAGTGTTTTATAACCAAAGTCAACCGGAATAAAACATAAAGGCATGATTATTTTTTTTAAATAAATCTTTATTGCTCAGATTATTACAATTGTTTCTCCTTTTTCTCCCCCATAGCTCCCTTCCACCTGATTCCCACCCCACCCTCTGTCCTTACCCCCTCCCCCCACTATTGTCCTCATCCATAGGTTATACAATTTTAATCCAGTCTCTTTCTGCACCCCACACCCCTTTCACCCTGATAATTATCTATCCACTCCCTTTCTTTGCCCCTAATTCTATTATATTCACCAGTTTATTCTATTCCTCAGATTTTTAATTCACTTGATCTTCTTCCTCTTCTTAAGTAATACCTTTCAGCATTTCATATAATATTGGTTTGGTGGTGATGAACTCCTTTAGCTTTTTCTTATCTGTGAAGCTCTTTATCTGTCCTTCAATTCTGAATGATAACTTTGCTGGATATAGTAATCTTGGTTGTAGGTTCTCGCTATTCATCACTTTGAATATTTCTTGCCACTCCCTTCTGGCCTGCATGGTTTCTGTTGAGAAATCAGCTGATAGTCGTATGGGTGCTCCCTTATAGGTAACCAACTGCTTTTCTCTTGCTGCTTGTAAGATCTTCTTTTTGTCTTTTACCCTCGGCATATTGATGATGATGTGCCTCGGAGTATTTCTTTTTGCATTCCTCTTGTTTGGGGTTCTGTAGGCTTCCTGTACTTGTAAGTCTATTTCTTTCACCAGGTGAGGGAAGTTTTCTGATATTATTTCTTCAAATATGTTTTCAGTATTTTGCACTCCCTCTTCTTCTGGCACCCCCATAATTCTGATGTTGGTGCGCTTGCAGTTGTCCCAGAGGCTCCTTACACTATCTTCAACTTTCTGGATCCTCTTTTCTTCTTCCTTCTCCAAAGGAGTGTCTTTTGGCTCTTTGACCTGATTCTTGTGTTCCTCCATTCTGCTGTTGGATCTCTGCATAATATTTTCCAATTTAGTCAGTTTATGTATACTTTTTAGTTGGGTCTCATGAAGTTTATCTAGCTTTTCTAGGATATTGTTGCATAACCTTAGAACCGTAGTTCTGAACTCTGTATCCTCCATCTCTTTTGTTTGAGATCTATTTCCTTGTCTCGGCATATTTTCTGTTTTTCAGAGTTGGTAGGATGGCTTTGTGTGTTTGGTGTCCTATATGGCCCAGTAGGTCAGCCTCCTCAGTTACCTTAGGTAGACACTCTTGGTGATCCCCTTTGTGGACTGCGTGCACAGCCCTGTTGTAGCTAAGTCTTTATTGTTGTGAATTGACCTTCAGGCCAATTGGATGTGGGTATCAGCTGTGTCTACTCTGGGATAAATTCTGTATTGGAGACAGTCTTATAGGATCAGACTTGAAAAACTGCAGAAGCCTCTGCTCAGCTTGGATGGGGCGGAGTCTCAGGGTTGAACTGACAGTCTTGGCTTCCGCCCTGCCCTTGTGCACTCGCCTGAGTTTCCGCCTGACCTCTGCCTTCCGAGGCTTCCCTGAGTTTCCGCCTGACCGTCCCAGTTTCCCGTGCAAGAGCGTGGGTGCCCCAGGGGCTCGCCCGGACTTGGGCTGGTCTCTGTAGTCTGGAGCTTCTGACTCCTTCCGCTACAGAGAGGCCGCCACCTTGTACAGAGAGGCAGCGGCAGCCTCCGAGGTCAGACCTGGATCTTCTGACTCCTTCCGCTCAGGAGAGGCGGCGGTCAGACCTCAGCGCGTTCTCATTCGCTTGAGCGTGACTGTAGACCCAGCCGGCTTCGGTTCTCGGCTCGCGGCTCCCGGGCCCCAGTCTCCCAGTCTCTGAGTCTCTGGGTGCCTTTCTCTACCGTATGAGCTTGGACCACTGAATTTCAGCCGGGGTTGGGTTCAGTGCAGTCGGAAAGGGTTCCGTGCAATCGGGGATTCCTCCCCTCCCTCCAGGCAGGCATTCAGTGGCCTCACTTCCTCTCCGCGCATGCGAGCGTCTCCCTACCTCAGCGCTTTTTGGCTCCCAGTCCGATCTGTGAGCCTCTCTCTTTCTTTCTAGTTGTAGCTATTTCACTCCGCCAGCTTTCCTGAGGTTTTGGTGAAGTTCTTTTTGGTTTTAGTTGTTTTTTTTAATTAAATTGTTGATGAGGCGGCAGCTTAGGAGACTGCCTAGGCCGCCATCTTGGTTCTGGTTTCTCCATGATTATTTTTAATCTAAATTATTTTTAATGAAACAACCTCTATCAATTATATTATTAGACTTAGAATGATTCATTAGTCATAAAACTACTAAGAAATAATTCCTTAAAGAAAAATAAGCAAAAGACATAATCAAGAAGACAAATGAACAAAAGAATGTGATTCAGACTATAAAGGTGATTAGAAAAAAAAATATTTTTAGTAAGAAGCTATTAATTACAACTGATAACTTTAAGTTTAAAGGAAATTGAAAGTACATCTGTAAAATGTCAAGTAAATGGTAAGGAGTATTTTCTAAAATAGTGAGGAATAAAGTAAAACAGTTTTATCAACCATTTAAAACTAGGGGCCCAGTATATGAAAGTTCATACACTGGAAAGGGAGGTCCCTCTCCTGGCCTGGCCCCTCTCACAATCCGGGAGCCCTCAGGGGCAGGAGGTGACCTGGTGATGAGGGAAGGCAATGCCCCATCACATCTCTGCTGCTGTGATGTGACTCCACTGGCCTTGGTTATCTGAGCCGCGGGTGGCCCTGGGTGCCTAGGCAGCCACCATTTGAGGCTTACCTGCACTTTGGGCTGGCCCTGGGCAGCTGGGCAGCTGCCATCTGAGGCTTGCCTGTTCCTTGGTCATCCCTGGGTGGCTGGGAGGCTGAGGGAAGTGGGGGACTCCAGAGGCAGGCACATGGCAAGCCCCGGCCCATCTGGAGTCAGGTCCAGCCTTGTTGCGTTCCTAGTCATCCTGGCAGGGCTGAGGGGACTGGGTGCCACCATCTTGTGGCTGTGGGTATGGCATTCAATTAGCATATTCCCTCCTTATTGGCTGTGGGTGCTGCCATCTTTGCAAAGGCATGAAGTTCAAATAGCATATTCCCTCTTTATTAGATAAGATTGCAGGTTATTTTAATAAAATTTTGGAAGCAATGGAGAAAGTAACTACCATAAACACATTTTAGGGATAGTAGTTATCTTGGGGGTAAAGAAGGAAAACTGATATACATATGCAGAAAAATATAAATTTAAACATATTAGTTTCCTTTGTCCTAGAAGGCTGTATCAGTAAAGATATAGCTAGGAGATATGACTGATATTTTGCTGCCCATGGATTTTTCTAAGATTTTTATGTTTTCCAATCTTACATTTCAGTATTTTATCTATTTTGAGTTTATTTTTGTGTATGGTGTAAGTTTCTGGTCTAATTTTATTGTTTTTTCATTTATCTGTCCAATTTTCTCAACACCATTTATTATTTTATATATATATATATCTATATATATATATATAGATATATATATATAGATATATAGATAGATATATAATTTTTACAGAGAGGAAAGGAGAGGGATAGAGAGCTAGAAACATACATGGATCAGCTGCCTCCTGCACACCCCCCACTGGGGATGTGCCCACAACCAAGGTACATGCCCCTGACCAGAACCAAACCTGGGACCCTTCTGTCTGCAGGCCGATGCTCTATCCACTGAGCCAAACCAGTCAGGGCCCAACACCATTTATTGAAGAGACTATCTTGACTCCATTGTATGCTCTTGCCTCCTTTATCACATATTAATTGAACATAATGGCTTCGGTTGATTTTGAGGTTCTCTGTTTTGTTCCATGGTCTATATGTCTGTTCTTGTGCCAGATTATAGTTGTTTTAAATTCCCAGTTTGATCATTCTAGTACCCCTGCCATGTGTGGTTTGTTGTATCGTATTTGTTCTGTTCTTTCAAATTGCGTTCTTTGCCTTTGGTTATTGATACCAGACTGTTTCCCTCTGAGGGCAGGCCCTCTCTGCCCACCATGGGGCCTTTCGCAAGTCAGGCAAAAGCCAGGAAAAATCCCAAGGACAAGTGAGAGTGAGAACAAAGCATTTTTATTCGGGTAGATACAAAGAATGCTTCTGGGAAAGAAGCTAAAAGTACATGTCTAAGTGGCCGCAGGCTAACTCCCAAGTGAGTTGCACACATAGTCAATTAGTTCTTGGGATTTTATGAGTTAGTTTTTGAAATTTGTGGCACCAAATTCTGTGTCCATCTCCTGGTTATGGAGAGGAACTTGTCCCCAATATGAGCTGCATTCCAGAAGGGCCATGGTGCTTGCTCCCTTGCCCCTGTCCACTTCTATGTGTGGTGTTATTTTTCATTATTATGACGATAGAATGAGCTTTAGGGTGGGCCTCTGGACACTTTTTTCTGCATCTTAGAATGATCTGGTGCTAGCCAGTCTTTGTTGTTGTTGACCTCTATGACCACCACTGGCTTTTCCTGCCTTTGATCGTGTTCAGAAGTGGGAGCTCTGGTGAGAGGATGACAATTTCTACTACCTCACTCCACTTGTCAGGGGAGGGGGTTTCCCTAACTTTTTTCTATCCTGCCTCAGCATGCCTTGTAATTTTTAAATATATATATATATATATATATATATATATATATATATTATTGGTTTTTTTTATAGAGAGGAAAATAGAGGGATGGAGAGTTAGAAACATCAATGAGAGAATCATTGATCAGCTGCTTCTTGCACACCCTCTACTGGGGATGTGTCCATAACCAAGGTACATGCCCTTGACCGAAATTGAACTTGGGACCTATGAGTCTGCAGGTCAATGCTCTATCCACTGAGCCAAACCAGTTTTGCCATAATTTTTTAAATATATTTTTATTGATTTTTCACAGAGAGGAAGAGAGAGGGACAGAGAGTCAGAAACATCGATGAGAGAGAAACATGGACCAGCTGCCTCTTGCACATCCCCCACCCGGAAAGTGCCTGCAACCAAGGTACATGCCCTTGACCAGAATCAAACCTGGGACCCTTCAGTCTGCAGGCTCTATCCACTGAGCCAAACCGGTCTTGGCTGTAATTTTTTTCTTGATAGTTAAATATGATGTACCTTGTATTAAATTTTGCACTCAATAGTTCTGTAGTAACTCAGTGGTAGGATGTTAGGAGAGATAAATAGTTCTATAGCTCTATGATTAAGTCTCAGACTTTTACTGGAGCCTAATTTTTAGACTGTAAATTTCACAAGTGCTTCTCAGATTTTTCTACCCGTCTTTGGACAGTATGGCTAGAGTAGACTGCAGTTGGGTATTTTCCTTCCCACAGGTAAGTTTGGCACTGACAGTACCCCAGCAGAATTATTAAAGCTCAGACTTGTTTGGCTTAGCCTCTAGCAATTACAATTCAGGTTTTTCTGTTCCTACAAATGTTTCTACTTTTGTGACTCTGCCCCAGGAATTTCTGGATTCCAGTATTCTCCTGTTGGTCTCTCCAATCTTGCTGCCTGCAGTTTGTCCTGTGTCTTCCCCACTATTATGAATGTAAGAAGATTTGTTGAATTTGATGTACTGGTGATTTCTTTACTCTGTTGCAAATTTGTGTGGTACATTTAGTAACTTATTCCATTATTAAATTTCAGCTACGCACTTGGGGAAAAGGACAGCAGAAGAAGCACATGAGAATACTCAGGAAAAAGAGTGCTGTATGAACTATTGACACAACAAAAGCAGCACACAGACAAAATAAGCAAGCAAAAAACTCAAATACACAAAGTGAAGAAACAAATAAAAGCATGGCTTTAGGAGGAAGTCTTAATTTCCACACTTCCTTTATATGCAGAAACTGCCTTTTATAAAATTAATTTTTAGTTGCATCGATGAGGAAAATGACATTTGTGTGGGGGAGGTGGGGAGGGGGGTTGCTAGCAGCCTGACACTGTTATGCACATTCTTGTTAGCCTATAGTCTAGTCACTACTCCTTCCTTAATTACCTGGTTTTGCAAGACCTCTCTACCTAAATACTGCCATTTTACATAAACAACACACAACCCCCAAAAGGGGGTTATCAGTGCTGGCACCAGGCCTGACCTTTAGGTGTGGTCTCATGACCCCCATCCCAACACACCAGGCTTTTTACAAAGCTCTCAAAAGGTGTGGAAGTCTGATCCTTACTTGGGGAACAAAGAAACCAAAGGGTATAAAGAGAAAGCTTCCTCCATATTGGCTTGCTCAGGATTTGGAGACCTGACCCCCTGAGTCACTGTACTAGTACATGTGAAACTTCTGAAAATAAATGGGTTTTTCCTTTTTCTCCGGGTACTCTTGTGTATTTTTGGGTCACCTGGTAAATTCTGTAACAGAATGCTAGATATTGTAGATAATTGAGTCTCCTTAAAGAGTATTGTGTTTTTGCTTAAAGGAAGTTAGTGTACTAATGCATACAATTTATTATTACAAAAATATTTGTTTTTTAAGTTCCCCTAAGGGATTATAAAGCATAGAAAGCAAGACTAGCCCATCTCATAAAGCATGTAGCAGATTGGGCCGGATGTGCAATACATTTTTTTTTACTTAAGTTATTTAGAACTCTTATATCTCTCAGACTTTTATGACCTTTGGAGTTTCCATGCAACTAAGAGATTACCTGCAGCAATTTTCAGACTGTAGAGTCTAGACCAGTGTAGGCTCAGGTTAGTATTTATCCTTATAAATTTCTAGAATACTTTCTTTAAGTAGCTTCCTGCCTTTGATACTCTTTCTTTCAAATTTCTGCTGCCACAGCAGGCACACACTCCAATTTCTGTCTCCCTTGCTCCTGAGAATCCTATGCTTTTAACTTCAACCTTCTTCACCTCAGTCTGATGGGCTTCCAGGCAGAAGCCAAGGTAACTCTAAATCTCATCTGGCATGTTTTCCCTGTACATGGAATCACAGCTTTGTCCTGACAGTTGCACAATGTCTGAAAACCGGTGCCTCATATTTTATCTGGTATTAGAGTTTTCTGTGAAAATAACTTTTTTCATACTTACCACATCATGATTAGAAGAATAATTATACTAACTCATTGATGCAAAACTTATTTCTAATATTCATTATTAAAATTGTCTAAAATAAAATATGATTTAAAGCATAATGCAATATAGCTAAAATTCTATTTTGTTACGAAGCATCTACAACTACATAAAAATCACAGCAAGTCTTTTTATCCAGAGCAAAATATCACTTTCAAAGGACCAATAAACAACAAAACAGGTCAATTTGAAAACTCTTTCTAGCAATATTTGTCTCAAGGTTTTACTGATATTATTTCTCAAGAAATCAATCTCTGTTAAAAGAGTTCATTTTTCATTGATTGATTTTTTGAAACCCCTCTATTTAAGGGGGAAAAAGGGTATTTCCAAGGAGAATTGTTGAAGTTTATATTAATGCAGGCACCTTCACGTTCATATAGTCCCTTCATTTTATCAGAGAAATCTCTTGTTATGGTTAAATTATTGGTGCCAAGATCAATTTAAAAAGCTATTCCTGAAATGAATGGATTGCTATGCAATAACCTTCTAAGTGAGATCATTTCAATATTTTAAAGCATGTAGAGGAGATCATAAAAACTCAAACTTGAAACAGGATTAATATTTATTCTCTAATTTCCTTAAATCTTGGTGAGTCCATGCCAACTCCCAACCAAAATATAAATAGGCAGGACAAAAATGTCAGTAATATTCCTGGTTGCTCATTTTTAAATCTCTACACAAGCAGGGATATAAATAAAATTTTCACTATTAACAATATAAAGCATTATGTTAAGGTTAAAATAAGAATACATAAGCTGAACCTACTAACGGTATAACCCTGCAATTTTCGAACTATTTGGAAATGTACTTTGTTACAAAGAAATATACAATCTTTTACATATTTAGAAGGCCCTGGTTGAATTTCTAGGGGAGAAAAAATAATTTTCCCTCAAACCTTCTGAGTTCTAGACTAATATCCTTTTAAATAAAACACAGATTGGCAACAGAAAAAACAAAAGTTTATTAAAATGTATACCTCATGTGTACATGGAAGACACCCAGACAAAATGAGCAGGTCTTAAGCCACAACCTTAAATACCATCCTCAGTTAAAGACAAAGAGGTGTGTGTGTGGAGGGAGGAAGTAAGGCCGACAAGATAAGGTTTGTTACATAGATTTAAGTCTGTGCCTTCCCCATTGATAATAATTTCTGGTGATTTAGAATCAATCTTCCTGGTACAGAAAGGGAGACACCATTAAAAATGAAGATTTTCTTTATAATATAAATTTACCTTTCAAAGAGGTAACTTCTACCCTATTTTTAGAACTTCTGAGTCTGCTACTTCTCAAATGATCAGTACAAAATAGTCTTTATGCCAATGCATATGTCTTGGGGTGGCATATTCTACCACCATTCAAATGGAACAAAAACAAAATAATTTCATTCCTAAGTGCTTTCACTATCATATTCCATTAACATTACTAAGAAAGAGGAAAATTGAGACTATTATGGATCACACAGTACTAAATACTTTAATGGGTAAGCTCTTTTTCTGCCTATCCTTAGTATAAATAAAGGGAAGATATCCTACTTCTCAATAAGTCCACTCCTCTCTTTCTCATTATCCCTTCAGCTTTTTAATTCAGAAATTATTTATTTGTTATATGTCATTTGCTTACAAGAATTATAAGGCATTACAGCAGCACAGACACAAGCCAATGTATGCATGGTGAAATTTCTTTGAAAAAAAGGTTTCCTTCTATGTTTAAACTTGCACGTAACTAGTGACTATTTGATAAAGTATGTGATCGATTTTTTTTTTTTTTGGTCAAAGACTTGATTTAGAAATATCTTGGATTACATTCTATGGCAATGCTGCTCTAGAAGGAAGTTGTTTATAATGTGTATGTAACTTTGTTACAATAGACTTGCAATAACCAGTAACATATTGCATCTCCGGGTTGGGAAAGAGCATAATGGGGATGCCACTCTGGTCCAGCTTGGAGTCGTAATTTTATGAATGGCTAAATTATTCCTTTGAAACATTTCTCCTATCTTTTCATGAACGATTGACTCTTATGTCAATGTAAGAAGTGTCCAAACCTGTAGAAAACATCTATGAGTATGCTTGTGCAATACTGATGACAATTACCAGGAAGCAAGATCTTAAACGCTCAGGCAATAACAGTTTTGCAGTTTCCTTTGTGCATCTGGAATTCAGGAGGGAATGCAAGGAAGGTTACGTGAAGGTGGGAGAAAGCAAAACAAGGATTGAATTATAAGGTCTTTAACAGGATATGTGCTCTTTTGAGGGTGGTTTCTTCTGAGAGGTCTAAAAAGGAGTATTATGCTGGGGTGTAAGAGGTGTGTTAACCTGAAAGTACAAGAGCAATAAACAGGGCTTGTTAAGGCAAAGATAAACCTTTTACTAAAGGAGTTATATTTGGGGCCTGACCACCCACCATGATCTGACCGGTTAGGAATTTATGAATTTATGACCAGATCACCCTATGAGGTTACTCTGGGCTAGATTTACTACAGTACCCCCCACCCTCCTATTTTTATCCACATTGAACACATGCAAAACTCAACTTAAGGCCTTAAGTTAAAGGACAATGACTAAAAATATCACTTTTCTTTTAATAAATTTTCTAAAAAATCCCTATTACATTCTTTATACCTTAATTTTCTCCAGTCCTAGGAATGTTTTTGTTTGTTTGTTTGTTTGTTTGTTTGTTTGTTTGTTTTTTGTTAATTGTTACCTGAGGACATTTTTTTCCCCCATTGCTTTTCAGAGAGATAAAAGGAGGGAGGAAGAGAGAAAGAAACACATGTGAGAGAGATACATCCACTAGTTGCTGCCTGTATATGCCCCAATTTAGGGCAGGGAGTGAACCACAACCCAGACACCTAGCATTGACTGGGGATCGAATCTGTGACCACTAAGCCACAATGGACAGGATCAGAAATGTTCTTGATCATTGGAATACACACAGTACACTGGAGAGAGTCAACAGGAATGTGTAATAGAATTGCCTTCTAGTTTTTCCTGTCCATACTCATGACTGAAGGCTGATGAACATAGGAGAGGCTAGTAAACTCTATGTCAAGGAAAGCATGCCTGCCAGGAATAAAAAATGAGCTTTTCAGGATTACCCTCCAAATGGAAACATAAAAAATGGAGAAAGAATTCCAAAAGAGGGCAAAGAAAAGACAGAACTCATAAATGATGAAAATTATTGCCAGGGTTTTATAAAATACAATTAAAAAGCACTATGGTTCCCCCTTCTGCATGAAACTTTCTCTAAGTTACAATAAGTAGCTCTTTCTGAATTATCACAGCATAATTCTCTTTTTTTCACTAGTCCCCGTTGGGCTCACAGTATGCTTATTTTCATGTTCCTCGCCGCATTAGAATGTATTTTTTGTTTTGTTTTAGTGCTGTGTTCATATTATTAATCTGTGCACCCACCTTCATATCACATGTGATAGATTTCAATACATCTTATCTGGTATCAGGGAGCTGACCTGTCTCTCCTTGGTAAGTTCCCTTGCCTTGGATGAGTGACAATGAATTTGCTTCTATTTTCCCTTTTCACTCAACCTAGCCTTTTTCTAATTTCCTCTTTCACTCTCTTTCTCTGCACCTGCCTTGAATGTATGATTCTATCTCTCTTTGCTTCCCTTCAAGAACACATTCCTACCAAAGTCAAATTTAATTCCATTTCTTTGATTATAGGTGTTTTGATAACGGCATTCAACTTTATTCTTTTCCCCAACCACTTAGTGGCACTTCAAACAAGAATTTTATTTGTTTGTGTTATTTTATGCGCTATTTTCTTACCTATCTCATAAACATAGCAATCCAAAACAAGTTCCTCATTTCCAGATGAGTGACCATTCTACCCCAGGTGCTACCTGTTCCCAGTTTCTGCTTAGTTCATAGTCCATTATTCACAGTCAAACTCACACTCACTCATATAATTATTCCCTTAGTAAATATTTTATTCCAAACACTAACCAGAATCACAAATGCATGTAATAATAAAAAGGTATTGTATATCAAGATAGAACTGCAATATTTAATTAATTATAATGTAGTAAATGCTGTAAAGTAGACAGGTGGATGAAGAGTTATCGTAGCAAAGCAAAGAACCATAGTGAATCTGAATAAGTCAGTGTATAGTGAGAACAGAGTTACTTTAATCCTAGTGTGCCAGGCAAACTATCTCCCAAGCCACACAATCCTTATCTTCTATCTAAGAAACACAACCCACTTGTTAACATAAATATTGATAGCTGATAAACTATTTAGTGTTCACTAAATGACAGTGCTCCCATAACTGCTTTACAAGTAATCTCATTTAAATTTCAGAGCAGCCTATGTTTTAATCATTGCCATCATTGCTGTTCTATAGATGAGGGTTTGGAGGCTAGAAATACTAAGTAACAGGTTCCCAGATCTCAGGTTTTCTTGAGCTAAAGTAAAGAAAAAAATTATAAATTTATCTGACATCAAACCTTTAATCCATATGCAAATTTGTCTCTCTGGGTAAAAAACAAACAAACAAACAAACAAACCAAAAAAAACTACCTTATTGAGTTTCACAGGATATTTTTTATTAAAGACAAAATTATAAATATATGTCAAAGCAAAATTCTTTATAGTCTAACTTACAATAAGTGAAAAGGATTAACCATTTAAAATTAAATAAAAATAAAGAATATTCACTTCACATGTATAAAAATATATGAAAATGCTATCTCAATTCAGTTCAAAATAGTAAATGAGTAAATGTCTGGAACTGTACTGTTAAATATTTATACTTTTTAAAATGTTTTCTATTAAGAAGCCACTATAAGTAATTGCTGACGATTAATGAAAAAATGTTTGTACTACCCAAACTGTAAGATGTATTACAGTCAATACAAATGTTTCTCCATTTTATGGTTTTAATATTTAATAAGCAATGTCAGTAAAAACATAAGGAAATAAGCAAGAAATTGTTTAGAAAGTAGAGACAACATCCATAGTCACTTTTTAAAGCCCTTAGAGGGGATAATTAGGATGAAAATTTCCATTTTTCGCACAGGGAAAGGAAAACTTCACTGATCATGACCATAGAAATAATAAAATAAACATTACTTGGTGAGAAATACCAGTAATCCATTATGCTTAGTAAATATTTTTGCTAACTATAAAAGATAACTTGTATGATATAGGATTTTATGGTAGCTTAGGATGGATTATAAAAGCTTAACCCTTAAGTAATCAATGGACTAAGGTTGTGTTAGATATACAAACTCAACATTATATAAAAATTAGAGGCCTGGTGCACTGGGATAGTGTTCCTCAGCCTAGCCTGCAATCTCTCCAATCTTGGACCCCTTGCGGGATGTCCAACTCTTGGCTCCTAACCACTTGTCTGCCTGCCAGCCAGATCGCCCCCAAACTAGCAGTCAGATATCCCTCTCACAATCCAGAACTGCTGGCTCCTAACCACTTGCCTGCCGGCCAGCCTGATTGCCCCCTAATCACTCCACTGCCAGCCTGATTGATGCCTAACTGCTCTCCTGCTGGCCTGGTTGCCCCTAAATGCCCTCCCCTACTGGCCTATTGGCCCCTAACTGCCCTCCCCTGCCTGTCATCTTGTGGTGGCCATCTTGTAATGGCTATCTTGTGAAGAAATGGGGGCAGGCATCTTGTGACAATGTGGGGGTGGCCATCTTGTGGCAGCCATCTTGTGATGACGTGAGGTGCAGGGCCACCTATTTTTATTAGTATAGATAATTACTTTGATAAAGTAAATATAATACAATCTTAAGTGAGAACATTCAAATCAACTAAACTAATTAGCATTGATTTTATATGTAAATGTTGGAAAATGCACAAATGACTAAATTTGATATAGGATTAACAAAAACACAAAATTACACTTCAAACTAAAACAAAAGAGTATATTTGAGCTATTGCAGTTTTTGTGCAAAGTAGTTAAATATAAAAATATAATATTTGTATTGCTCTATCCCATAGAGACTCCATATTTTCCAAATATTTACCTAGGAAAAATAGCTTATGTAAACATGTTTTTTCTACAATTCTTCAAAGATATCAAAGATCCTGTGGTCAGAAATAACATTTAATTGATAAAATTGCAGTTATAAGTAATGAGACTTGATATTCTCTTTCAGTAGAAGATTATAAAATATTAAAAATAGCTTGAGGTTCTCTTCACTACAATGTCAGTTTCTAAAAAGACATGTTTTGTGATGATGAGACTAGTTTAGTCCATAGCTTTTCAAGTTGTAGCACTGAAAAACACACAAAGATTTTAAGTAAGCTTTCAAGTTCATGTGGTAAATTTCTCACTGCACTTGTATCACAGTTTAAACTTTTTGACTCTAGTGATTGATCTTTCCATTAGACACAGCATGCTTTCTTTTAAGACCTGAGAATCTGAAGGCTTAGGAAGGTATATTTATAGATATCTGTGACAAACTTGTTAAGTGTTTTCCCTCATAAAAGACATTTATAATTTGTATTGTGAGAATATTACTTTAAATAGAATAATATAAGAATTTGAATATTGTCTCTATTCAAATGCAATGAAATATACCCATACTTGATCTCTTTTGGTGCTCTCTTTGTAAAACATAATAATTGATTCATCCATGCAATACACTTGACCTTTAATAGATTATTATTTCCTATTTAAAATAAGTGCTTTAATATGTGACTTTGCTGATAATTATTTCAAAGTATAATAATAGTAAACACAATATAAGTGACATTAAATATTTAATAAAGAAAGCATATTCTGGTTCATAGTTACTACTCTAAGAAATATTATTATGCCTAATTTAATGAATATGTATATGGTGCTATTGTGTGTGTGTGTGTGTGTGTGTGTGTGTGTGTGTGTGTGTTGCTGTTTTTACAGTATTTTGAATGTGAGACTATGAATAGCTATCAAGCTTCCTTTTGAATTTTTTCTTTCATTGTGTCCTTTCCATTGAGAGTGAGTACTGGTGACTTTGTGGATATTGGCATAACTTTCAAAAACAAATTCTAGCATGGAGGAATTTCCCCTTTGACCTTCAGCTTCTCTCACCCTGCTGTGATATGCAGGTCTTGCTCTAAAAAGTTCATAACTGCATTTTGATTTTGATTGGAAAATATATTCATCAAAAGTATAACAGTTCATAAAGCAATCATCTTACTGAAGAAGACAAATTTACTTCCTATTTCAGGTTGTAAGAAGGAAATAGTTTTCCTTATCTGCAAAATGCCACACTACATACAGACAAATCATCATCTTTACGTCTTCTTACTATTATAATGTTTATTTTGTTTTGTATTTTTAGAATTTATTTTATTTTCTCCTTCCTCCCTTCTCTTTTAGGTCTCTTGGGATATGAATATATATATATATATATATATATATATATATATATATATATATATATATAAATGCCTTAGATTTAATCACCATAGTAACAAATTTTTGAGCATTTCTAGTTCTTATATTTTAACAATTGGAAAAAAGAAGAAAACCAAAAGACAACTGTAAGTAGGCCTTCAATGTAGAAAAATAATAACAAATAAACCTTCTTAATATAACCTTGGTTTCATATATCTTGGTTAGTCTATGCTAACTGTATTTTTATGTCCTTATGGCTAAACATGCCCATTCACTTCTAAATGTCATTACATACCCTAATCTGAGGTACAATGAAATCTCACAATGTCTACTAACTCTCCTATAATAACTTCAGGGATTTCAGAAGAGATTATAAAATAACTCTAGCTGAATCATTCTAGAAAGGTGATTAGTTTATTTTCTAAATTTGAAACAAAATTTCATCAAAAGTAATACCAAACTCAAATCATTGGTCAAAATACAGCTATTTTTATAGAAAAAAAACAAAACAAAACAATAGGATGAACTTTATAGATAATAAACTTACAAATGGTATTTATTTAATTAAAATCATATTCAATAAATAACATGCACATATATATTAGACTAGAGGCCCAGTGTGTAATTTCATGCACTTGTGGGGGGTGTGGCCTGTGAGGTTTGACCCATTCTGGGAGCTCCATTCATTCTGATCAGTTCAGTGGCACTTCCCCTGCAGGAGCACACTGACCACCAGGAGGCAGCTCCTACATTGAGCATCTACCCACTGGGTTCAATGCACATCATAGCAACTGGTCAACCAGTTGTTCTTATTTTTCTGCTGTTCAGTCACTGGGCTTTTATGTCCTATACTAGAGGCCTGGTGCATGAAATTCGTGCACAGTGGGCAGGGGTTGTCCCTCAGCCCAGCCTGCACCATTTCCAATCTGGGACTCCTCCAGGGATGTCCAACTACCCTTTTAGGTCTGATCCTGGAAAGATTGGGTCAAAATGGGCAGTCGGACATCCCTCTCACAATCCAGGACTGCTGGATCCCAACTGCTTGCCAGCCTGCCTTCCTGATTGCCCCTAACCACTTCTGCCTGCCAGCCTGATCACCCCCTAATCACTCCCCTGTCAGCCTGATTGATGCCTAACTGTTCCCCTGCCAGCCTGTTTGCCCCTAACTTCCCTCCCCTGTAGGCCTGGTCCCCTCAAATTGCTCTCCTCTGAAGGCCTAGGTCACCTCCAGCTGCCCTTCCCTGCAGACTCAGTTTCTCCCAACTTCCCTCCTCTGCTGGCCTGGTCACCCCTACCTACCCTCCCCTGCAGGCTTGATCACCCCCCAACTGCCCTCTCTTGCAGGCCTGGTCCCTCCTAACTGCCCTCCCCTGCTGGCCATCTTATAGTGGCCATCTTGTGTCCACATGGGGGCAGGATCTTTGACTACATAGGGGCAGCCATCTTGTATGCTGGAGTGATGGTCAATTTGCACATTACTCTTTTATTAGATAGGATAGAGGCCTGGTGCATGGGTGGGGGCCAGCTGGTTTGCCCTGAAGGGTGTCCCAGATGAAGGTAGGGGTCCCTTGGGGCATGGGGTGACCTGGGAGAGGAGCCTGTGTTGGTTTGCAGGCCCGCCATACCCCCTGGCAACCCAAGCAGAGGTCCTGGTATCTGGGATTTATTTATCTTCTATAATTGAAACTTTGTATCCTGGAGTGGAGGCCTGGGTTGGCCAGGGAAGTTGGAAAGCTTGGCTATTTCCATCTCCTGGGACAACTTATGCCTCCTGCTCTCTCCAGTTCTGTGGCTGCTATCATTTTTGTTGAGATTTATTTATCTTCTATCATTGAAACTTTGTAGCATTGAGTGGAGGCCTGGGTTGGCAAGAGGAAGTGGAAACTTTGGCTTCCTCCATTTTCAGGAAAACCCAAGCCTCTCTCGTGCTTCTCCATGGCCACAGTCATCTTGGTTGGGTTTATGTGCATATTTGATTCTGATTGGTGGGAGGGCATGGCTTTTGGGTGTCACTTATGGGTGTAGCAGAGGTACAGTCAATTTGAATATTTATCTTTTATTAGATAGGATAGATAATAAAGGGCTAATATGCAAATAGACTGAATGGTGGAACAACTGAACAATTAGTCGCTATGATGTGCGCTGACCACCAGCAGCCATGCGTAGAACATGGCAGGCATCAGCAGCAGGTGGCAGAGCACAGAACATGGCGGTCGGTGGCTGTGGGGGGATGGTGGAGCAGGTGAGCAGGGGTGTCAGACCAAGGAGGGACACTGGTCTCTGTCATGAGGGCAAAACTGGTGGTTACTGAAAATTCTTTGCTTCTGTGTGCTGCAGTCCCACCCAATGATTGCACCTGCTGCTGGCCTGATGACTCAGCACCATCAGCAGGTGTGAGTGGAGGCTGTCAGCCCCCCAATCACTCCTCAGGGCTCATCTACCTTCCCCTGCTCCTGAGGGGTGATCAGAACCGGCAGCTGCTTCTTGCAGCTGTTGAAGGCACTGGTCCTACTTGCACCTGCTGCTGGCACTCTCCCAAATCACTTTGCACTGTCAGCATGTGCAAGCAGGGCTGGCAGTGGCAGGAACTTGGCTGCCAGCAGAGGACCAGGGATGCTGGCAGGGGTGCGGAGGAAGAGCTGAGATCTGCCCCTATGCCCACCACATCCTTGTGGCCCATACTTCCTTTCAAGGTTTACAAATTCATACACGGGGCCCCTAGTATATAGATATTAGGAAAATTGTGTTACACTTATGGACATTTTTAAAATTTAGCTTTAGTTGGTTTCTGTTTTGTTTTGAATGTTTATGGATTTAGGTGTGTGCATGATAGGGATAAAATTGTTTTCCTACATTGTCTAAACTATTCCAATAATGCTTTCATTGTATACCATAATGATAAAAGCAATTTCATAACAATAGCTTGGAAATGATTAGGACTGTAGGTAGCTTATCACATACTGTTAGTTTTCCATCAGGTAGACTTGAACATAATAAACATGTATTCTGAATAATGAAATTTTGATTGATGATAGAAGCCATAGCAAATCAGAATAAAAATAGAAATTTACATATACATATATGTATTTGTTTATATATGCATATGTATTTGTGTATATATATATATATATGCTTCTAAAAATCTACATTAAATCTGAATATTAGAAGCTCAATTGTCTTCAAACAAAAAATTGGAATTATTAATCATTTATATTTTCTGTCTTGCAAAATCCTAAAACTTTTAAGACCATTCAAATACTATTAATTTATGATTCCCTCCTATCTCCACTCTCATAAATTATCAGTTTTTCCTTTATATATTCTGCATGTATATTATATTTATTTATTTGGGTATATATACCTTTGAAAGCAACATGGATTACTCAATCTTCAGACAATAATGATATTCCAGTTATATGCCTTTTATGTAGAAGGTGAAAGTAAATATTAGCTATTTAGTGACTGAGAAAATAAAGAGTGACTATATAACAAACTAGAGACCGGGTGCATGAAAATTTGTGCACTTGGTGCGGGGGGGGGGGAGGGGGGTGTCCCTCATACTGGCCTGAATACTCTCACAATCTGGGAACCCTCAGGTAGGGTCCCTAGGTGTGGTCTCAGATCAGGGCCTATCAGGGCTTTCCTTCCTCTGGCTGCAGGCAGATGGCACTACCTTCCATCGCTGCCACTGCTTGCCATCTGTGCAGAACTCCACCCCCTCCCCTGCCACTGGTGGCCTCCCTCTGCAGACAACAGGCATGGGTTGCAATGACTTGGCTGACTTAGGCCTGTACCTGTGGGATGATCACTGGCCAGCTGTTCACCTGCTACAGAGTTGCCTCCAGTGGCCTGGGCCTCCCTCTTTCTTTTTGGGGGGCCATATGCCTACCTGTTCATCCCTAACCATTTTGCCTGCTTGCTTGATTGCCCCTATTACCTTGCTTGAGGGGGGGGGTAGCCCAGCAAAGAGCCGTCTGCCTACCTGATTGTCTCTAACCTTTGGCCTGCCTACCTGACCACCCCTAACCACTCTGCCTGCCTGTCTGATGACCCCTAACTGCTTGATTAGAGGCAGGGCCAGCCTGATGAAGGGCTGTGGTGGTTCTGGTCTCTGGTCATTCTTGTCATTCTGATTATGGTGGCTGGCCTTTTATTATATAGGATAATATTGCTGATGAGAAAGTTGTGCTCAGCCTCCAAGTTTCCTAAAATGCAGCCTAGTGAACTTTCCCTTTGCATCAGGATAATTCAAGTGAATGAATAATAAAAATTCACTTTGATAGGGTAAGTCTTCAAGAAATTATGTGGTTTTAGAAATCATTATTTTACACTGATGAAATTTTATCTGTATTAATCCAATTAAAACTTAATTTTTACATTTTTTGCTAATTTGTTTCTTCTTTTCTTACATATTTTAATATGTTCTAGTGTCTCACTTTTCAATCATGTTTATTATTTACTATCTTGGAACTCATTTCTGTAATCTTAGCACATTCAAATTCATGTTACATATCATTAACTTTTGAAAAATAGAAAATATTTATCTGGACAAAATAATGTATAGCCCTGGCTGGTGTACTCATGGTAAGAGCATCTGTTCACCAAATGGCCTTGGATTAGATTTCTGGATAAGGGCACATACCTGAGTTTCAATTTCAATCTCAACTCTCAGTCAGTGGGAGTGTGGGAAGCATAGATATGTCTCTCTCACATCAATGCTTCTCTCTCCCTCTTTTTTTTTTCTCTCTCTCTCCCTCTTAGGACCCTTTTAACTATCTAAAAATTAATGGGGGGAAATTCTCACTCCATCAGTGAGATTTAAATAATAAATAATAACAATAGTAACATATATATGTTATAGGAATGACTTAAAAAAACATATTACAAGTTTGCCCACCAATCAACTTTAGGAATACAATATTACAGTTTTGATAAACTCATAGAAAAGCTCCTCAAATTCCATTTTTCTCATAGAATCAAAAACTTACCAAAGCCCTTGATGGATGGCTCATTTTGTTGGAGTGTCATTCTGTGCACTGAAAAAAAAATGTTATGTGCTCATTCCCAGTGGGATCACATGCCTGGTTGTGTGTTCAATTCCTCCTGTTGGCATGTGCACAGGAGACAGCTTATTGATGCTTCTTGTCAATGTCTTTCTTTCTCTCTATTTTTCAATATCAGTAAACATACCCTGGATTGGGGGGGGGGATTTAAAATTACCATTAATTTAGGATCTAATGGAAGATCTTGTCTCTAGGTTAGTATTTATATTCTTACTAGTGGCCTGGTGCACAAACTTTGTTTAGTCTCTCGGCCCAGCCTGCACCCTCTCCAATTTGGGACCCCTCAGGGGATAACCTGCAGTTGGACATCCCTCTCACAATCCAGAACTGCTGGCTCCTAACTGCTCTCCTGCCTGCCTGATTGCCCCTAACTCCTTCCGCCTGCTATCCTGATTGTCCTTAACTGTGACCCTGCTGGCTTGATTGCCCCTAACCATCTCTGCCTCTGCCTTACATCCAGGAACCAGGATTCCCTCCTCCAACTGACCACAGGCACCCGGGATCCAGACTTCCCTCCCTCTGGTCAGCCATAGGAGCCCAGGTTGGTGGCAGCCACAGAGGATGGTGGGCAGGTGGCTTAGCCTGGGCTGCAGCTGCAAGTGCTTGCACCCAGGACTGTGGGGTGGGTGGCTTCTCTGTCCACTGGGCTGTAGTCAGACATGAGGCTTCTGCTGTAGCTTGGGATCACTGGGAAGGCAGCTTCTTTATCTCCGGGGCTGCAGCCAGTCTCACAGGCTGGTGCTCAACTTCTCTGACCCCCAAAGACTCGGATTGACAAAAGAAGGGTGGGTCTACCACCATGTTTTCAGGTTAATTTGCATACTCACTCTGATTGGCTGGTAGCATAGCAGAGTGACAGTAATTTGCATGTTTCTCTTTTATTAGTGTAGATGTTAGCAAATTTGCAAACTTGCTTTAGTTGAGTCTTAAACTTTGTAGATTTAAAACATGTATATCTATGCAACTTTAATCCTTTTTGTAATGTATTGTTTTAATAAGTGCTCTGATTTCTGTGTTCTCTTTAATTCTTCCTTTATAAATTTTCATACTCATACTTAGTAGCTGACCTTTAGAAGTGAGAATTCTTTAGATATTATTTTTATTAGTTTACTGAAACAATTTACTTAAAAATTGCACCTTGATATCATCAATTAATATTACATTTGCCTCCCTTCATCTAGTCATGATCCCACATCTATTTCACTGTGTTTTCTAAGCTTTCCTGAACGCACTGCTATGATTTTCTCATGTAATCATTATGAAAACCATGCATTCATCTCTGTAAAAGTTTTACTATCACGGTTTTCTCCTGAGATTATCACTCTTTTCTACATTTTAAATGTTTCCATAACATTTTAATACGCATAATAAGAAACTGATTAATCAGAATGGAAAGTCCAAATGATAATAAAGTATTCCTCATGCATAATATATAAACTATGTATCTCATATATTTATGTTCATAAAGCTACTGTGCAGGGATTTCACAAGTGAGGATAATAATGATGCTGTGAGTATTCAGGAACTTTTTAAAATCTCTGAATTTCACCAGGGAACTCTGACAACTAAGCACATGCTTACTAGGACCTACTAGGACCTAGGTACAACAACCCTGCTGTGAGCAAATAGAAAACTTGGTATTTGGGTTTCAATAACAGTCTCCTTGATTTCACAGTACAAAAATACAAACCATCTCCAAAGAAAACCACCACATATGGTCTTCATTTAATTTGTGCACTAAGACATCCAAGGTCAACATATTAACACCAGCAATCATCAGATATCATTGAAAGGTGTACTTTCAGAAGCATTAGAAATAAAAAAAAATAATCTTTTGGCTGCACTCAAAAAGAAATAAAGCAATAAGTGACTCAATGTTCCCATTTATTTAAGCACTCTTCATTTGATTTCCCAAGATCAAACGATTATTATTTAGCTTAATGGTAAAATATTTAAAATTAATTAAGAAATAGATATTTTCACCTTATAATTAATGAATAAAATTAAATCCAAGTGCGATGCTTTATTTTGGCTTTTGATGATTCTAGTAATAGAGCTTTATTTTTCTTTCCCACCTTCTCTGCCATTGATACAGTATTAAACTCTGAATCCAGTTGAGCAGAATTCCACATAGACATTCTAAACTAAGAACTGGCACACTGTATTCCACTGGCCCAATCTGGCCCAGGTATTATCTGCTTACAGACCTCCAGCAATGAGAACATTTTATATGCTTGGGGGGAAAACAAAGAAGGAAACTATATTGACAGAAGCTGTATGTGGAGGGTATAGACTTAAATATTTACTTCCTGGCTCTTTGCCTGATATGCATATCTTCATATGTTTTTTATTTTCCTTTCTAAGAAACTGTGGTTCTCTCCAGCATCTGCTGAGTTCTAACTCCAGTCTTCCTTTAAGACCAATCTCCATTCTTCATCTTCAATAATGAATAAAGTATACTCTGCATATATTTGATTCTATTTCTCTAGTTGCTGGTATTATAAAATAGCATGTTAGTATTATGTTCACCCTTTCAGATACAATAGTCTTGATTCCCCAAATAAATTGTAAGGTCCTCATGGGCTAAGACTTTGCTTTCAGCTAAGCAAACAGCAAGAATTTCTTAAACACTTATTTGTGAGTATTCACTTACTGCCTTTTAAAACCAGGCCTTTGCAATCAGCATATAAGCTTATTTTATGAATGTTTAAATCTCTCTCTTTGCTACACAAGGACTAAAACCTCTTTCTAGTCTAGATATACCCCAAAATACTAAATATATCTCAAGAAAATATCAAATCCATAATCTCTCTCTGAGGAAGATATCAAGCATAAATTAATGTTTACACAGAAGATATCAACTCAAGGTTTTAATTCAGAAGATAGTTTTTTTAAAAAAAAATCTGTATTAATAGAAATAAGACAGGGCATTGATAACAGAAATAAATAATCCCCATTTCATTCCCAATAGTTTCTATTGCATTTGGCTTTTTTAAAAATTTCAAGTCATATCTTCTTTATAACATTGTGTGGATGGTGATATGATATAAGATTGCATTCATTACTTGCATTTCATCTATCATGTCAAGAGATATGTGAGCAATCAAAAAGGCTTGAAATAACTTTTTAATATTTAAATATTTGATACTCATTGTTGAAAGGTAACATAGCATTAACTTATTAAGAGTAAAGGTTTTGAAGCTAAACAGCCTGGCTCCAAATCCTATTTCTTTACTTAGAGGCTCTCTAGGTCAGAGAATTACTTACTGTATCTGGGTATCAGTTTCTCCTTCTGTATATTGAGGATAATACTAAAACCTATATTACAAGATAGTTATAAGGATTAAATAAATTAACATATGTATAATTCTTAAAACAGTTTGTTATATATTAAGTGTTTAAAAGATAAAATAATCAAATGTAGTATACATATTCAAAAATAATATTTCACTAATGCTTTATTGTATAACATAAACAACATTTTAAAAATATATAAATAATTAATTCACCCATTTGGCATAGCAAGGAATTGGCAAAACAATCTATTATAACTTCTTGTTATTGTCTTTTTTTTCTTTACCATGTAAGGTAAACATTTTGCTGAACATTACTCTTTACAAGCTAAATTATTTTTACTTTTATAAAACTTGAGTAAGAAAGGGCAAAAATGAGAAATGATCAAGTGGATGTTTATTAATTTTATTGGATAGATAGACCATTTATGATCTTGGGTGTTAATTCAGATACTACTTCCCTTAATTAACATTAACTAGTTGCATATATTTTAGCAAAAAATTAATCTTCTATGAGTTGCTTCCCATCTGATTATGAAGAATATAAACTACCCAGAATGAGGAATAAAAACAAACAAACAAACAAACAAAAAAAAAACACAAACAAAAATAAAAGCATGGCAAACAAAAAGGCCATAACCAGAAAAAAATGAAATCAGAGGTTCTTAGAAAAGGACCTACTTGAAATGAATATCGCTGGTTACTTCCAAGGAGTAGAGCTTAAAATAGAAGATGAAAAACTAAACATGAAAATAAGTGAGAATCAAGTCATGTCCATTTTCTGAGAAAAAAATGAATTTTAATGCTAAGATCATTTGATCCCTTTTTAATTTATTTATGCATACATTTCTGTAACAAAAATTTAATTTAATTGTATGCCTATTTTTTTGTGTTTTCAGATAAGTCTCTTTTTTTGTTTGTTTGTTTGCAAGCTATTATTGGTTTGGAAACACTATATATCACTGAAATCTCTACCAATAAAAATTTGTCTTTAATATTGATTCTGCTTTTAGAATTAGTTTAATTTTGTCTAAAATCTCTTGTTTGGTTTCTGTTTCTTGATTCTCCTGCTTTCATCATGTTTAGGGATTACATACTTTCAATAGAATAGGCAGGCAGTGAAAAAATATCTGTAGTTATCAACTAGCAGAATTTCTGATAGGTTAGAGGAACAATATTTGCAGAAGTAAAGAGAGATTTACTTTGAAGATAGATCATTTTCAAATATTTTTCTACTTGGAAAGACTATCTTTTTAGCTTTTCTTTAACCTCTTTAAGATTGTTTTTTATTTTTCTCTGCTACCCCCTCATGACCCAGGAGGACAGGTATTTGCTTTCCTTAGTGAATTGCCTATTTCAATTAGCCTGAGAACACAAATCATTGCTGATGTGGACTCTCAGAAAGAGAAAGGGAGAGTTTTGACTGATTTAAAAAACTTTCTAGGGCTGATTTAAGACTGCTGCAATCAACACCAGTTTCTTGGGATATAGCTTCATCTGTTTCTTCAACATAAATCTAATACAGTTTTTTTTTTCCCTCTATGGTTAAGCAGTTCCTCGGATTTTTATGGTAGCTGGCTTTTATTTCCTCAGCCTTTTATGTTTTCATATGATTGTTAAGAGTTTGGGCAAGTGAAGAGATTATTAAATTCATGGTTGGCCATCTTGAACTCAAAGTAAAAATCTTAAATTGAGACTAGACTGACAGTAATTGTATAAATTGTTAGAAAAGCTAAAATTAGAAACTGGTAAATCAAAAGACTACTGTGTCAATATACTTATGGGACAATAAAGACCTGAACTAAGGCAAGACTATTAGGAACAGAAATGAACAGCTGCATTTGGAAGATCACTGGAAGAAAACCTATAGGAGGAGATTATTATTTTGAAGAAAAATATTGAGGGAAAGAGAAAATCAGGATTTACTTTCCAAGTTACCTGCAGTGGTTATTTATAAGGGAAATAATTTAGAGATAGAATTCAGAGTTAGAATAAAGCATGACTAGGATAATTTCCTTGTAGAGAGAAATGTGAATTAATTTTTGGAAATTCTTTATTTCTATGTGATTTTAGACATATAGATGTTGCTGTCCAGAAGGCAGTTGAATATATAATTAAATCTGATACAGTGATTATAAGAGATGTGAGTTTTAGCAAACACACACACACACACACACACACACACACACACACACACACACACATACACACACCACCACCACCACCACCACCACCAACAACAACAGCACACACAAAACAGTAAATACATATACATAAGGATCCTGTATAGGTTAGGAAATTGGGCATGATTTCTATGAGCCATTTTCAGCTCACCCACATTGGGATTGTTAGCTAGAATTCTATATAGAATTATTCTGGGACTTTGTTGCATATAAATTTTTAACATAAAAGAGGTAGCAGAATACTTACTGAGAGGAAAGCTGAAAGTGATTTCTTGACTTCAAACATCATAAAATAATTGTTCCTGTTTAAACTTTATACAAATGGAAGCATATAGTTTTTATTCTATTATTTTTGGTTTCTTTCACTCAAGAATATATTTGTGAAATGTATCCATGCGCTTATACATGATTGTAATTTATTCATTTCAATATTAAACAATGTACGAATAAAACAACCCATTGTTTTGTTTGTGCACTTTGAGGTAATATTTTAGTTTTAAAATATCATGAATAGTGGTATAAAATTGTACATGTTGTGTGTAAATATCTGTGCACATTTCTTCTGAATATTAATCTGAATGCAGAATTGCTAAGCCATGGGATAAATTCATATTCAGTTTTAGTTGTTACTTCCAAAGAATTTTTTGATTTGTCTGTAATTTACTAAACTCAGCAATGTATAAGATATTCAACTGTTTCATATCATCACCAATTCAGAGCACCATTTCATCAAAAGTGATTCTGCCCCATTACAAAGACAAGACACTTTTGAATGCTCTACCCAATAAGATTGCTGTGATAGGAACAGGCATTATTCCTGTGGTCTTGAAAGCTTCAAATACTGTCCCTTCTATTATTTGGTGGTGGTTCTTCACTTCAATTCAGGGCATTTCCTCATATGTATGCAGAGTTTGCTGCTGAATCCTCCAAGAAGATGATGTACAGATCTCCATATTTCGCTGTCAGCAGTTCTCACTTCTCAGGTGCTCTGTCCTGTGAAGTCTAGCCACCTACCTGGCTTGGTATCCTGGACACCCACTCTTTCATCTCTATTAGTTCCTAATATAATACTGGACTCATCTATTTTTCCTTGCAGTTTTTTTCTCAGCTTTTGCATAATATATTTTGACATTCAGTGTCTAGGTGCCTCACGTTAAGGATTGTTATATCTTCTTGGAGAATTGTTCTATTTATCATTATGGAAAACCCCTCTCTCTTTATCTCTGATAACTTCCATGGGTTGTGAAATTTGTTCTGTCTGAAATTAGCATAGCCGCCTTTGCCTTCCTTTGATTCATTTTAGGGTGGTGAATCTTTTTCTATCAGATTGCTTTTCATCTCTGTGACTAACTTGTTTAAAGTAGATTCCTTGTACACAACATGCAGTTGAGGATTAATCTTTTACCTGCTCTGACAATCTGTCTGTGAATTAATATATTTAGACTATTGACATTTAAAATGATATGCCTACCATATTTGTTAATGTTTTTCACTCCAACACACAAGATGGCTACCCCCATGTGGTCAAAGATGACTGCTTCCATGTGGACATAAGATGGCCACCACAAGATGGCCAGCAGGGGAGAGCAGTTGGGTGGGGCCAGTCCTGCAAGGGAGGGCAGTTGTGGGTGATCAAGCCAGCAGGGGAGGGCAGTTAGGGATGACCAGGCCAGCAGAAGAGGGAAGTTGGGGGTGACTGGGCCTTCAGAGAAGGGCAGTTGTGGGTGGGGACCAGGCTTGAAGGGGAGGGCAGTTAAGAGCAAACAGGCTGGCAGAGGAGCAGTTAGACATTAATCAGGCTGGCAGGTGAGTGGTTAGGGGGTGATTAGGCTGGCAGGCAGAAGCAGTTCTGGGCAATCAGGAAGGCAGGCAGGTGAACAATTGGGAACCAGCAGTCCTGGATTATGAGAGAGATATCTGACTACCCATTTAGGCTCAATCCTACTGGGATCAGGCCTAACTGGGCAGTCCGACATCCCTGAAGGGATCCCAGATTGGAGATTGGAGAGAGTTCAGGCTGGGCTGAGGGATACCCCTCACCCTCATGAACAAATTTTGTGTACCAGGCTTTTAATATATATATATATGCCATAACCTATATATAAAATAGAATTAGTTATTTGCTTTTACTATTTTCTGTCTTTTACATCAAGTACGATTAATACAAATATAATTTTTAATTTTACCTAATTTTCCAGTGCTCTGGTTTTCTAATCTATATTATTTTACTTCTCTCTGAAGAACTTTTCACCTTTTCTTGCAATACAAATCTCTTGTCAACAAATTACATGAATATTATATTTTGTCTGAGCAAATATTTTTTTTTTCATATTTGAAAAATAACTTAGCAGAATGCTGAATTCTAGATTGTTTCCTGAAGTTTTGTGCTGGTCTCAGTTTATAGATAAAAATGCTTAGGAGCACTCTCCTGAGCCTGGGTACCCTTTCAGGACCACTGCTGTGACTACCCAGTCCCTTTGGTTTATTATGACTATAAGACAACTTCAGCAATAACTGTCAGGAAACTTAGAAAGAGACAAGTTGTATTACTGACAAGTCTTGGATTGTATACAGCATGACTGGGAACACACAGCCAGGTAGCTGGTATAGACAAAGAAATATATCAGACCTGAGGTTCTGTGCTAATTGGGGTGAGGATGGGTGTCCAGGAATTCACAGGTCAACTCGCTATTAGTTAATTTAAACTATAAAAGTGGGAATTAAAGCATATGAAGGGAAGGTTGAAAAAACAAAAAAACAAAAACAAAAAACCCCAAAAAGGTTAGTTATATAAATCAAGCAAAATTCTTTAAATTAAGAAACTTCAAGGGAGGTAGCTTTGCTCTTCATTTAATCACCTGATGATGTCTGGATTAAAACTTAATCCAGGCACTTGTATGAAAAACCTGTTATCAATGCTTATTCAACACTTGATGTTCAGTGTCTTAAACTACTGTAGCATATAGTTTGTCCAATTTTTTAATATGAAGCAGCAGATTAAATAAAGGCCCATTTTCCCAGGAGGAAAACATTGATATATTGAATATTCATTATCAATCATTTCAATCTGTTATAATACTACTTTAACTTTAAATATTTTTAATTACAGTTGACATATAATATCATATTAGTTTCATTTATAAAATCTAATTATTAGACCTTATATAACTTATTAAATGATCATCTGGTAAATCTAGTATGCATTTGACACTGTACATCCTATATAAGAAAGAGGTAATATGCAAATTGGCCATCATTCTAACGCACAAGTTGGCCACCCCCATGTAGTCAAAATGGCCTCCCCTATGTGGATACAAGATGGTCGCCACAAGATGGCTGGCAGGAGAGGGCAGTTGAGGCACACCAGGCCTGCAGGGAAGGCAGTTGGAGGAGATCAGACCTGTAGGGGAGGACAATTCAGGGTGACCAGGCCAGCAGGAGAGGGCAGTTAGGGGCAATTGGGCCCGCAGGGGAGAAGTTAGGCTTAGATCAGATTGGCAGGGGAGTGGTTAGGGGATGATCAGGCTTGCAGGCAGAAGCGGTTAGGGGCAATCGGGTAGGCAGACAGGTGAGTAGTTAGGAGCCAACAGTCCTGGATTGTGAGAGGGATGTTGGTGGGATCAGGCCTAAATGGCCAGTCAGAGATCTCTTAAGGGGTCCCAGATTGGAGAGGGTGCAGGCTGGACTGAGGGACACATCCCGATGCACAAGTTTCATGCACCAGGACTCTAGTAGTTCTTATATTATTATTGACTACTAGTGGACTGGTGCCCAAAATTCATGCACATTAAAAGGGGATGAATAACTTTGTTATTAGTGTTATCTTAAAATTATGACTTGAGGTATTGCTATATAACTCATACAAGCTATGAATATACTAGAGACCCAGTACACAAAATTTGTGCACAGGGGTGTGTGTCCCTCAGCCCAGCCTGTACCCTCTCCAATCTGGGACCCCTTGAGAGATGTATGACTTCCCATTTAGGCCTGATTCTACTGCTGGTTTCCAACTGCTCGCCTGCCTGCCTTCCTGATTGCCCCTAACTATTTCTGCCTGCAGCCTGGCCACTTTCTAACCACTCCCCTGCCAGCCTGATTGTCCCTAACTGCCCTCCCCTACAGGCCTGGTCACCCCTAACTGCCCTGTCCTGCAGGACTGGTCCTCCCCCAACTGCTCTCTCCTATAGGCCTGTCCCCCTCCCCTAATGACCTTCCCTCCAGGCCCCCTTACCCACAACATCCCTCCTCTGTGGGCCTAGTCATACCTGACTGCCATCCTCTGCAGACTTGATCGCCCCCAATTGCCCTCCCTTACAGGCCTGATCCCTCCCAACTGCCCTCCCCTGCTGGTCATCTTGTGGAAGCTGGCTTGTGTCCATATGGGGCAACAATCTTTGTCCACATGGGGGCAGATTTCTTGTGTGTTGGACTGAAAGTCAGTTTGCATATTACTTTTTTATTAGATGGGATATATTATATTTTTCACTTTTACCATTCCCTGGCAATGCTAGATCATTAGAACTTTTAAAAATATTTACTTCTTTTCTCTTTTCTTATTATGTTTCTTTATATATATTTTAAAGAATACAAAATATTAAGGTAATTGTTTTAGATATTCAATAATCATTTATATTTACTCACTCTACCTTTTCCAAGTTAAGAGAATCTTTTCTTTCTTTCCTTTTCTTTTTCTTTTTTCTTACTGGAAGAACTCCATTAGCATTCCTTCAGTAAAATTAGACTAATGGAAAAATTCTGTTTTTGCTTTCTAGAAGTGTTTCATTTTGTTTTGAAGGGAATATTTTTCTCAGTATGTAATTCTAAAGTGGTGCCTTGCTAAGAAAAGTTTCATAGGTTATTAACACTTCCTAGTTGTTCTAAGATGTAATTTTGACCTTTCTACCCCAAACTTTCTCATCTTACTTGTAACTGGAAATTTGAGTGCATGATTTTATCTTCATTTATATGCTCAAATGAAGAAAATGCAGTCTTTTATTTTTGCAATTTAATCATCAAACACCCTTTTTATAATTATTTTCATCTGAAAGCAAAATTATCACTCTTACTTTTCAGACATACTATTATATTATTGGTACTAAACCTATATTTTTCAACTATAATTCCTTTTTTATCTATGAATGCTAATAATTACACATTTTACTTTATATTTGGCAAACTTCTAAAGCACTTTATTAAATTTGTAAATTTCTCAATTTATTCCTTTGTGCCTTTTAATTTTGCGTTAATATTTATACATGAATGTACGTAGCAATATATATTTATAATTAGGATTTATTTTATCTGATATGTTTATTCTAACCATATTATTTAAATAATATAATATTCTCATTAAAATTATTTCTATGTACTTCACAATTATTTTATGGGGCTATGAATAAATATTTTACTCATAGGTGTTCTAAGTGGTTGTTATTGAAGAATAAAAAAAATGTTTAAAATTTGTTTATTTATAAACCCATCAGTTTTATTCAGTTTTTGCTGATTGCCTTGGGTTTTATTCATATATAATTATTTATTTGATGTGAAATATAGTTTACATTTATTTATTTTTACATGACACTAGATGCCCAGTGTATGAAAATTCATACACTGGAGGATGGATCCTTCAGACCGGCCTGCCCCTCTCACAGTCCAGGAGCCCTCAGGGGCAGGAGGTGACCCGGCAATCAGGGGAAGGCAACACCCCATCACACCTCTGCTGCTTCAGGCAGTGCAAGCCTCAGCTGGCCCTGGTTACCCAAGCCTCAGGCAGTCCTGGTTGGCTGGGCAGCTACGATCAAGGCTTGCCTGTGCCTTGGGCCTGCTTTGGCAGCTGGGGGGCTGAGGGGACTGGGTGCCGCCATCTTGTGGCTATGGGTTCTGCTATCTTTGATGGTGTGGCAGTCAATTAGCATATTTTCTCTTTATTGGCTGTGGGCGCCACCATCTTTTTGACAATGTGAGGGTCAATTAGCATAATCCTTCTTTATTAGATAGGATGATCAAGCATACAACTATTCACTTCGGTTATTGATATATACCGTATTTTTCGGACCATAAGACGCACTTTTTCTTCACCAAATAGTGGGAGGAAAAGTGCCTGCGTCTTATGGTCCGAGTTGCAGAGCGGCAATATTATTCTGTTATACTTTATTAAATATTTTATTACACTATTTGGTTCAGAATATTTTTTTTTCTATTTTTCTCCTCTAAAAACCAGGTGCGTCTTATGGTGCGAAAAATAATAACTTTATTATTTTAAGTTTTTTGAACCGCATCTTTACTTCTGTTATGAGCTTCCCTTCCTCCAAGATATTGAAACCAAAGCAATGTTGGGCTCAATCAATGTTAGTGTGTTGTACACTTTTCCAAGTGGACTTAAATAATGTCAAAATTTCATTAAGATGTAGGTTGAGAAACACTGGAGTTTACAACCTTGCTAGATGTTTTTATACGTTGACATCACTTAGAAAGGGAAATCTCTGCCTGTGTTGGTTTTACAGTATAATGTATATTGCTGCTGAGTTAACCTGTTTCCTACCAACAATTTCTGTAGATCCAGAAAAAATTCCGATTTTTCAATGCTACTCTTTTTTAGTGCTACTCATATTGAATAATCAGTTCTTAACCAATACAGAGGTCAGAAAATTCAGTGCACTTAAGGTTCCTTTATATTAGAATCTATTTCATAAAATGTTGATATAATCACCAGTGCAGCCCAGGAATAATGCAAAAATATTTTTGCCTTTGAGATTCCAGAAAATTCTTCGAGTTTTGACTCTTGTACTACTAACATGTCTGTTTCTCAAAGACCTAAGATATTCCCCTCATCAGAAGAAGAAACCATTATATATTCTTTTTAAAAAAATGTATATATTTCAGAAAGGAAGAGAGAGGGAGAGATTGAAACATAATTGAAGAGAGGGAATCATTGATCAGCTGACTCCTGCACTCCCTACACTGGGGAAAAATCCCACAACTTGGGCATATGCCCTGACCAGGAATCGAACCATGACCTCCAAGTTAATAGGCTGGTGCTCAACCACTGAGCCATTTCAGCCAAGCTAGGTGTGCTTTTAGAAGTGGCAGAGAAGAACTATGGTTATCACCATTATCATCATTATCATTATTTATTGAGCACTTACTTTGCTCCAGAATTTTTAAGTACTATGTAGGTATAAACATAAAATCTGAGAACTAATTATTATAATTAAATTTTACATGTTTAATGTATGCTAATAGTTAATAGGCTAATACACTTATTGATGAAATATATTTATATATTTTCCTATTGCCTTATGATCTACATTTTTCTGCCTGATCATAGAGAGGTATACTCTCTATTAGTTCAATCTCTTTATATTTGAAAACCCTGCCTTAGAGTATTTCTATAATTAGACTAGTCTAATTCTTCTCTTCATAAAAAGTAATTTAGAAGAATTTGACTTTAGTTACTTTAATGACTACAGCTTTCAATTAGTTTTTGTTAATAGAAGTTTTTTTGGATCCAAGTAATTTTTACTGTGCATTTAATTTTGTCAATTAAAGTTTGTCTTTTTATGTGAAATAAAATTTTAGATTATTTTTGACATGCCATTTCACTGTTTTGTAAAAGCATTATTATTTTTTGACCATACTATTTTATTCTTGAAATTGTAATTTAGTCTAAAAGTCACGTGAAGCATTATTTCAAATAAGTTTGTTTTGTTATGCAAAAAATTAATTTTTGTAATGTTTTTTTTTTAAAAAACTATACTTTAGTTAATTTTAAATTTTGAGTTAGTAACTTTCAAACGGACAATAGTATTGTAACTGAGTATTTACTACTACGGGGGGGCATTTTTGTATTTACCATTTCTTTTGTAAGTTTTATTTATGTTTTCTCCCAAATATGAGCATAATTTTTAACCTTGCATTCTGAGTCAAAGAGCCAGTTTTGGTCACCACATGCCAGCGGCCACCTCCACCTGTATGACAGCCACCTTTCCACCTGGGAAAGCCCCAGAATGCAGCCTGCCAAAGCAGGGCCACAGCTTCCCTGCCTAAGTTGCCAGGAGCAAGGGTCCTGGAACCAACTGCTCAGGGGGCAGTTGGTTGGGGCTACTGAACACATTTTCCTTCTCCCCTATGGCTTGCATCTAGCCTGCTTCTGCTTAGACACCTAACGTGCTACTTTGGGGAAGCTGTTTTGTGTACTCTGGAGCCCTGCTGGCCACTGTGTAACGACAGGTGGTAAGGATGACGTCATTGTGTGCTTCTTCACCTAAGGGCAGGTGGTAACCTGTGGCTGTCCCCAGTCATTATTGGTTGGCCTGGGTGATACTAGTCAGGGCAGCAGTGGTGGCAAGGACAGCCAGGACTAATCCAGAGGCCTGAGCCTCCACAGCCCACAGGCATTAAGATGGCCCAGGGGCAGCCGCCCTCCTCATCCTAGAGGACGGCATTGCCAATGCCTGTGGAAGGGCCTCATCTGCAGCTGGGCCTGGCGGGGTAAAGCCTTCAAAGATGAGGAGACAAGGCCCAGGCAGAAGGCAATCTGCAAGTTGGTGGTAGAGGGTATCTCCTCACAAGCAGGTAACTCCCCTAGACAGGTGTGAAAGGAATATCGGGATTCTCCACCCCATACCTCAGCCTTCTAGCTCTAATCCTCCCTGCTGACCACACTGCTTAATTTATGAACAGGACTAACCATGACCCATGAACTCCTAGGGTCACCACTCTGGGGAGCAGGCAGAGGATTTCCCAGATGGGCCCTGGCAGACATTAGGAATATGCACAGGAAATGTGGCCTCAGCTTGTCCCCATCTACTGCCAATAATAATGACTTTACTCCCTCTGCATCAATGCTACATCCTTCCTCACCCCCAGTATATGACTCGTCACTTCTGGGAGGGGTGTGAAGATGCCCCAAAGCCCCAGCTCTCTGCCATGTGCACCTCTCTGTTCAGTGGCCAGAGCAGGAGTGGTCCACACTTGTTACTACTGTCTGTGCTTTCAAAGAGCAGAGAATTATGGAAAGTCTTTCTGGACCCACCTTGTTCTCCACAACCTCTTACTTATAGTAAAGTTTCATGCTTTAAAATATATATATATATATATATATATATATATATATATATATATATATATATTTATTTTTTACAGAGAGGGAGAGGGATAGAGAGCTAGAAACATCAATGAGAGAGAACCATTGACCTGCTGCCTCCTGCACACCCCCTACCGGGGATGTGCCCGCAACCAATGTACATGCCCTTGACCGGAATCGAACCTGGGACCTTTCAGTCCGCAGACCGATGCTCTATCCACTGAGTCAGACCAGTTTCGGCAAGTTCCATGCTTTTTGAAATTGTATTCTTGCTAGAAATTTCCTCTGGCTCTTCAGATGTGCCCTTTCCTTATACTTCAGCTTCTCACACATGCTTCCCTTTTTAGGCACTTGCTAACAGATTGACTGATGTAGCTTCAGAAGAGCTCAGATTCTGATTGGCTGCTGATAATGTCTACGTTGCAGCTAAATAAAAGCTGGATGTGAACAGGTCATATGCATATTTATAATATTTGGGAGCCATCCACATAGACTAGCTCCATAGTGTTGGGGACAGGTATCCTAACACACACCTAATATTCCTAATACTCTCTATACCACTGGATTATATTAAAAATAAAACAAAAACTGAAACAAACAAACAAAAAACAAACTAGTATTCTAGAACTCTTCCAATAATTTCCCCCTCTTTACTACAACTGTTACAGCAAAAATATAAAATTAAAAAAGTATATTCATCCTGAACTTTGCCCTACTCATAATCTGACATACAATAGATTGTCAGTGCTCCTGTGATATCTCCACACCTATCACTCCTATCAATTTTTCCCTCCATAAGTACAGTTGCCCACCCCCAACCCTGCCAGCTCTTCTTGCTTCTTATCCCTTTCTGTATTTCATTCTCTATATCAAGGGCAGGGTATATTTCCCTAAATTTTAAATCTATGTATGTTATTAATTTGCTGATTATTCTTTCTAGGCCTATCTAGTAACCTAATAAACTAATAAAAAATAAGGCACAGGAAAATAAAAATGATAATTAACCTAGTCTCATCTTTTCTTCCCAAGTAATAGGTGTGTACCTATTTACATCAAAGATTTACTTATCTCCTAACATTTACACTATTTACACTGCAGTGATAGTGCCAAGAAGTGGATAGGATTGGGGTTTTAAGGCCTATAATCTCCATTAATCCTTCAATTACAACCCCCCAAAATATACAAGCTATGTAAATAAGATTAATTGCTTTGCTCAAGTTACTACCAAACAAATCTTATAATCCCCTCCTTCAAACCATACTGACAACCTGAGATAACTCACAACATGGGATTGTTAAATTCCACGAAATTGGAGCTCATAGCCAGTACCAATATTTTCTAATAATGTCAGAATTTAAAAAATAATAGTAACTGTACAACAGATGAAGAACTATGGAGAAGTGCAAACTCCCCACAGAGCTCCCAGGTTTGTCTCTTGCTGTGTTAGGTTGTACTCTAGTGTAGTTTCTACACCTTGGTCCCAAAGTGATGCATCTAGGTCACCATTCACATAAAAGGGTGCTCTTTAGTAATATCTACAAGTTATTCCCTCATAACCACAGTTGATAATACATTAGAGGTCCAGAGTATGAATTCATACACATTGAAAGGAAATTAATTAAAGGAAATATTTTAGAGGCTGGGGAGGGACCTCAGGAGATTGGCTGGCCAGGGAAGGACCGTGGGAGGACTCCAGGGCAAGTGCGGCCCATCTTGCCCAGTCCCACTCTGCCAGACCCTAGCAATAAGCTAACCTACCAGTCAGAGCATTTGCCCCCTGGTGGTCAGTGTGCATCATAGTGACTGATTGAACAGTCGGACACTTAGCATATTAGACTTTTATTATATAGGACTAGAGGTCTAGTGCACAAATTCATGCATGGGAGGGTCCCTCATCCTGGCTGATGACTGAGACTTGTAAAGGTCCAGATGGCCAGGGGAGGGATCTGGGATGTTGACCAGCTGGCTGGGGAGAGGGGAGTGTGGGAGGTTGGCTGGCGGAGGGTGGAGGGGCCACAGGAGTTTGGCCAGATGGGGGAAGGTTGTCTATGGGAGCATATTGATCACCAGGAGGCAGCTCCTGCATTGAGCATTTCCCCCTGGTGGTCAGTGTGTATCATAGTGACTGGTCAACTAGTTGTTATAGTCATTTGGTCATAATGGTTGTTTAGGCATATATATATGTATGCCTATATATATATATATATATATATATATATATATATATATATAGAGAGAGAGAGAGAGAGAGAGAGAGATTTCCCAAGGATCTCCATAATAGATCCTAAAACACTATTTATTTTCCATAGGAACTCCTGAACAGGCTAGGTACATTTTGAAAAATCATTTTGAATGTAAGGATTCTCCCACTACCAAATTACAGCCTTTGGGCTATAATTAGTATGCTTGCAAAGAGATCGGAACAGTTCTGCTTTCTTTTCCTTTTTCTGCAGCATACCCACAGTTAAAGAGAGACAATGCATCCTGTTTCCCCCTTTTTCTTTTCCACATAACAGTTTCTTGATAAAACGATCATAGCATTTATGGTTGTTTATACCTGATTGTTTACCTGTCTTTATCACTCCCATTGGTATGATACATGAAATTCTACAGCATATCATTTTGTATAGGTAGATGATTTATAAATGTATAATTGGTTGATCATCTATAATAATAAAATCATAATATTCTAATTAGACCAGACAGCTGAACAACCTTCCAAACATCCTTCCAGATGACCTTCTGGACAAAGCTGGGTCAAAGAGTGTTGAGGCAAGTCACCATGGCTGTGAGGGCAGAGCCTCTTGTATGAATTTCATGCATTGGGTTTCTAGTCTCTATTATAAAACTTAACTAATAACAGAGGATAAGTCTAAACCAGGTGTGAGCAAACTACGGCCCGTGGGCCAGATGGCTGTTCTAAACTATTGAAATTAAAAAAAAAAAAGACCATACCCTTTTATGTAATGATGTTTACTTTGAATTTATATTAGTTCACACAAACACTCCATTCATGCTTTGTTCCGGCCCTCCGGTCTAGTTTAAGAACGCATTGTGGACCTCGAGTCAAAAAGTTTGCCCACCCCTGGTCTAGACCATGGTATCTCCGATTTTTAAGAAAAAATCTGCTCTTTTTTCAGGACTATTTTGTATTTATTCACCATAGAGTAAAAGTGATAATAAAATTAGTAGAGTTTCATTGATCATTTGATTGTCAATTATATTCATTTATTATACAACAGGGCACCTAAATTAGAGAGGGCAGCTACCTCTAAAATCTTGTATTTATATGGAAAAAAATTTGAATCTGCATTTTAATATTGGTGTATTTTCTTTGACCTAATACCTAGTGGACTTATGTACTGATGTTCTTATGTAGTGGGCTTGTGCTCCTAATTTATCATGTGAATTAGGCAGGAATAGTATTTCTGTACTAATGGTAATATCTATGGAGATTTTGTAATTTTCCATCAATTGAACTACCAGCTGTTAAAGTGTGTATACATTTTTGGGATATCCTGTATATTCAAATTTGTAGCATAATGACTATGGTATATAATTGAGGGTTTTGTTTTTGTCTTTTTTTTTTAACAACTTGTGCTAACAAATCAATATTTGGTCATATAGGATTCAGACTTATTTCTAGCGTATAGATAAGCTAACTAGAGAATATTCTGATAATAATATTTTTGTCATCATGGTCTACTATTTCTCCAAGGAACTTTTTGTTGAAGTCTTATTTTCCTTATATTTGAATATTTTCAGAACCTTGATAAGTGTACAACATGGGAAGGCATATCTGAGAAATACAGAAGATTGGATAATTAAAAGATGTTGATTCCAACCTGTTTTATCTGCATTTATTAAATATCACTTTTCTTTCTGTCATAGAAAATCTTTTAATATTTTAGTGCCAGTAATCCACTGAGACACCTTTCACACTAAGTTATCTAAAATACATTTGAACACATGCCCTTTAAGATTACTTTCCTCTCTACATGCACAATAAAAATTAATATTTTTCTAGTGATGAGACTTTTACTCCTACATATTGGAATACACTTTATATTTATTATCCATGAAACCAGAGTGAGTTTTAAACTAGATAAAACACATTATTCACTTCTTAATTAAAATATATGTTCATATTTTAGTTTTTATTTTTATTTTCTATATTCATATTGCAGAATATATACCCAATCACATTCTATTCAGTTATGTTATGGTTACTAATTTTTTACAAATGTCCATTTAGTTTATTTCATCACTTAATATACTTACATTACATTACAATGGGATCACAACAGTTCTCCATGGTATTCTTAGTTTATAATAATTTTTAAAATTCCATACTCAAGTATATGTATATATATATACATATACATATATATATAAATTTCCCTTTTTATTTTAAAAAATAGTAGAAAGGCCGAAACCGGTTTGGCTCAGTGGTAGAGCGTCGGTCTGTGGACTGAAAGGTCCCGGGTTCAATTCCGGTCAGGGGCATGTACATTGGTTGCGGGCACATCTCCAGTAGGGGGTGTGCAAGAAGTAGCTGGTCGATGTTTATCTCTCATCAACGTTTCTATCTCTCTATCTCTCTAGCTTCCTCTCTGTAAAATATCAATAAAATATAATTAAAAAAATAAAAAATAAAAAAGAGTAGAAGGGAGGGAGGGAGAGTGAGAGAGAGAAGGAGATAAATGATGGATAGATAGATAGATGATTGATAGATAGATTAGATGCCTCTTGCATGTATCTAGACAGACCAGGGCTAGGGATGAAACCTACAATCCAGGTATGTTTCCTTGATCAGGAATTGAACCTGCAACCCTTTGATGAATGGGCCAATGCTTTAACCAATGAGAAGCATGGTTATAATCATTTTAATGTAATTTTGTAATTTCCTAAATATGACAGAATGCTTCTTACAGTATCATAGCCACAGCAAACTGTAGAAAGCCTGATATATGCCGTTTTCATTGAATCTGTCTCCTATACACCAATCCTTACTGAGACATAATGCTCAGCTCAACTAGGGATTGTAGTTGGTGATTGCTCACTGACATGAATGAGACCGTGCTCCCAGAAGCCATTTTGGTTTCCTTGCTTTCTTTTGTGTGGACAGAAAAATCTAATTTAAAATCTAGGAATAAATGAGTCCTTGTCATTTTATTTCCTGATTCATCATCTTATATTAGATAGATTTGGAGTTATACTCAAAATGATACTATGTAACCCAATGAAGCACAGCATAATCTGTCATATCCTAACATAATAACATATGATGTATTGGAAATCATTTAAAGTAATCACTCCATTTCAGGTTGGATACCTACTATCGATTCATGTGAATTTTACCCTGAATTAATTTTGGTAAGAGTGAAATAATAGTATTAAATGAAAATTCTTCTCACATCTTTATAGTTGACTGAATATTTTTTGTATATTTACTATAGCTTTATTAGTCCCCTGAATGAATATAAATACCCACATTAATAAAAGTATTTTTATACCTTTTTTGCCATCTTTTCTTCTTGTTTGCTGTACATCCTTCTTTATTTTAATTCTTCTATAGTCATTTAAATGAACATAGCAAAAATTTAGTAAAGAGAACAATGGAGATATGAACCCTATACAATATTATTTTGCGACACATTTTTTAACTGTTGCAATGTTATTAGATTTAAGATGGCATGAAGGAGCGTATTGCATCCAAAGTAATGGTAAACTTATGGTAAAAGAATAAATACTTTTAAAAAGAAGCAATGGGGTAGAATTCTTCTGGCTGAATTTAAATAAATTCACTTACTATAAACGATTTAAAAATGGATAAGATGTTAATTTCTTTAATTATATAACTGAGATTTAGCAACTGTTTTAGACCTGGTATTTTCCATGTGAAATGAATGTACAAAAGAGTGAGCAAAGATTAGTGATTATCCCTCAAATATTTTCTTTTTTTTCTTTTTCTTTTTTAGTTTGAGTTTAGAATTTGTTTTGATGTTTACTTTTTGTTAACTTTTCTTTTTTCTAGGTAAAGATAAAAGGCAGCATACTGTTGAAGGCAGTATGAAATATGAAATAGTTCCAAATGAAGATAGGCGTGAGATCCTCCCTCCCCCCAACTGGTGGGTGGAGTTATGACATTACTGGAGTCTACCACCAAGACATCCCCAAGACATTGATCCACCAATCAGTGCATGCTGAGTGCTCTGGAGCCCACCCCTTCCTGTTCCACCCTGGGTCCAATCCTTTCCTGTTCCCCTCAAAAGGCTATTCACAGCTCCATGTGTTGCTGCTCTTTCTTTGTCTGCCAGTCAACCCCCCGCCCCCCCCCCCCGGGGTCCCTCCTTCTTCTACACCTCCTCTAATCCTGGTTTCTCTACCTCCATAATGAATCTTGCTCATTACTGGGGAATAAACCTTCCTTTAATATGTCTTGGTGGTTTCCAACTCGAGTTTCCTGAGCCTCAAACCTTACCATAGGTATTAGTTGAATTTCTGGAACAACATTGAAAAGTAGCAGATCCATGTTAATTTCATTCTTATTCTCACTTTCTGTGGTGTTTTCTTGATCTTTATAGATAAGTAGGCATAAAAAATTAAGCGTTTAACTTAAAGTAGAACTGTGACTGTTTGGAAGTATGTACCTAGAATATTAAAGTTTCCCATTTCTTCTAAAACAAAAACTATGAGTTTTTTGTTTTATTTATTTATTTATTTTGCACAAAAACAGACACTGGTCTTTATACATTATTTCTTATACAAGCAAATGGTACTATCTAAATCAATAGATCCATAGTCTGAAATGAGTTAAACTTATCCTGAGTTATACCATTATTATCAACTATCTATGGGCCCAGCATAAGTCAGCTTTTTAGTATAAACTATCAAGTGTCTGGGTGGTGAGGGCAATAGTGAATAATATAAACTCTTTTCATTTTGGAAATTCCAAGGTTTTAGAGGTTCCCTCCCAGAAACAAGGAAGAGAGGCCAGCCCAATTTTCTTATTATACAATGAATATTTAGTAGCTTTCACAAATTGGGAAAGTAATTTAACTTTTGTTCCTTAGTTTCATCATTTTTAATATACAAATATTGGTACTTATGTCAAAGGATTATTATGAAATTTATGTAAACATTTATCTATGATATGTAGTTAATCTGTGTAAAACATTTAGAATGGTACATGACTCACATGAGTGCGATTGAAATGTTAATAATTCTACTAATTATTCTATTTATTACTCAATAATAATGATTATTATATCCTAAAATGAAGCTTTCTTTTTCTAGGGTCAAATACAAATAAGATAACAACAAAAGTCCTCCTTTAAAGCAAGTGAATTTGGTTAAATTGAATACCTTGGAAAAATAATTTGTACAATTGGAAAAAGTAATCTACAGAAGTCCTCTTAAACAGAGAGTAAATACACATGTATGTAATATGGATATATATGACTATAACAATAAAAAGAACCCCAAACCAATGTCAAAGCATCCTAATATACTATACACAGAGAAAAGATCTTGTATCTGGAGGAGCTGTTTGGTTTTGAAAACTTTAATGCTATCATTTTATTTGAGGTTACTTGTTGTGGCTTTCTTTAGAGATGGATGGTAAGGCTATTATCAATAATTGTATTTTTTTACTGAAGTAAATAATTGTCAAATTTTTTAGTCAAGTAGAATTCATTCAAAGGCACTATTATTGTGATCTTTGTGTTATAAAGCAACATTTTACTTTCAGTTTTAGATTTAATGTTTTTATATGGTTAACTTTGAAAATGTTGCATAAATATGAAAACATTTTTGTCAATGAATAACCAAATTATTATGCAGAATTAAAAATACTAAGTGTTTATTTATATGTTAACAGCAGAAAACATTCACTGTAGAACACACTTTGCCTTGCCGTTCAAATATCATTAGCATGGGACAGGGAGTATGGTAGGCAGAGTTCAGTAAGTAGGTCTACTGAAGGGATTATTACAAAATAGGGGAATTGATTCTAGTTTAAAATTTTTAAATTTCATGGAAGTTTTCAATCAGCTCTATTCTGGTAAAATTTAACCTCATTATATTTTTCCCATTTCTCAAATTATGCTTTCCTTATTAAGTTTAAACAACTTGCTGCCTTCCTCTCCCCCTGAAATGTGAGATTCTAAAGCTTTTTACAATATTTTTTCTTTATAATGGGGAAAATTTATCAACCATGTTAACTTTGGATTATTTCTATCATTTTCAAAATTTGTAGCTTTTGAAATAGTTTATCATTTCAGTATTCAGAAAAAATGTTTTTTTTCATTATTATGGGAAACTAACTCTCATTAGCCTGTAAAAAATGCTTGAGTAATACATATTGTAATAAACTTAAGAGTTAAAAGTTAGCCCTAGCTGGTTTGACTCAGTGGATAAAGCAATGGCCTGTGGACTGAACAGTCAAGGGCACATCCTCAGTTGTGGGCTCCATAACACTATATATATATACATATATGTTAAAAGTTAGTAGGAGCAGTTTGAGAATGAATGACTATTTTGTTATTGTGTGGTTGTTTGTTTGTTTTTGAATAAGACCTGGAGTTTTTCTAAAAATCTAAATTATAATTTTGGCTTTTATGCTATATAATTTTAATCAATTTTTTGTTTTATTTTTAACACTAGAAGCCCAATGCACCAGGATTCTCTCCTTTGGCCTCAGGCAGGCACAGGGATCTCAGCTGGCTTCCCCTGGGCAACCCATAGACATCTGGGACTTGGCTATGTCAGCAAGGACGTCTTGGAATGATGTCTGGAAGACATCCAGTCTAATTAGCATATTGCCTTTTTATTATTATAGATTTTAAAGAAGATATGGAAGTAACCAATATATTATATGCTTTCTAATAACCCATTTAATTAAAATACACATGAAAACACAAATATGTTCAAGATATTTAACTGCCCAGGAATGTAGGCATATTGGACAATTATATGACAGAAACCATAAGAAAATTTTATTCAGTGAAGTTGAAGTTGTTAGCTCCATCAGGGAGAAACTAATGAAACCTAGACAACATTCTGTAGAAAATGTTATCTTCCTCCTTTCATATATCATCATTTTATTAAAGAGGTGGGACTTTTCTCAAATATTCACAATTACTTCTCAAAGTTAGAACATTTTCACCCTACCCATTACTCATCCATTCTCACTTGTTTTCTTTTTTCTTCTTTTTTAAAAATATATTTTATTGATATTTTACAGAGAGGAAGAGAGAGAGATAGAGAGCTAGAAACGTTGATGAGAGAGAAACATGGACCAGCTGCCTCTTGCACACCCCCTACATGCGATGTGCCCGCAACCAACGTACATGCCCTTGACCAAAATCGAACCCAGGACCTTTCAGTCCACAGACCGATGCTCTACCACTGAGCCAAACCAGTTTGGGCATTACTTGTTTTCTTTAACAAATATGTAAGTGTAAATCGTAGAAATGTTACCTAGTCAAACGTGAAATGGATGTTGAGTGAAGATGCACAGTGGATGTCGGGAAAAATAAAATGCTAACTCCTGAATGGGATTATCAGAGAGACATGTTTTGCCCTACAGTCATTCTCTGATAATACTGAAACATTAGGCACAAGCTACTTGAAATTATAGGCCTTATACTATCATGCAAATGGAAAGTATCTACTTAAGTCATCATACTTGCAGGAACTAATTGATTTTTATAAAAGCAAAATTTAAAAAAAAAAAACTTGGCTAGAGGATATGCATACAATTGAATCTCTACTTAAAGGTCTAAGAGAAGGATTCTAATGATAAATAGACAAACAGGAAAGAAAAAAAAAATAGAAAATTCCACTTCATTCTGTAGCAATAAATTGGAGATCTGAATAAGACTACTCTTATTTAAGGATTACAACACAAACAATGTATTCTTAACTAAAAAGTAGGACCCAACACAACTTCCAAGCACAGATAAAGAGTTTATCTTTCACAAATGTAAAATTTGAAATAATTAACAATTTTAAAATGAATAATTTATAGATTAAATAATAATGAATCATAACTTGGAATACATTTTGGAATCAAAAGCTTTGTAATGGATGTGATAGAGCACTAACAGATTGTCTCTTCTGAAGGGAGACACTAATCTATTACTCCTTGCCCCTCCCCATCTCTTAGGAATGTCTCCTGATAGCCCATAGCTAAATTGGTACCCAACCTCCTATCCAAAGAATACACTATTCCAAAGGATGCACCACTTCTGAGGAGGCAACAATACCCAATGACTAATCCATGTAGGGACAAAGATTCATTCTACTTGCTTCAACTGTATCAACTCTGAAGGGCCTTCCCAGCTTTAAAACTTCCTATGGGATCAAATGAGGCCTTTGCAACTTGTCACTTGCTTATTTTGTTTCCTTCATTTCATTACAGATGCTGTTTCTAAGTGCTCTCCCCATTAAACTTCATGAAAACAAATCTCTCTCACAGGCTATTTCTACGGGAACCAGGCCTTTATCCATTATTGACAAAAGTGGTCCCGGGAAACACATGGTAAAAAAATTTGTTGTTTGTTTTTTGAGCTGAATTACCTCCTGGTTGCCAGCTACAGTAATGACATGATTCTTAGAAGTTTTAATTCTTATATTGGGATGATACACAAGTGAAAGTGAATATGTCTGAAGGTGAATTGTGTCAAGATCCAGAATTATGAGAAAAGTTATTATAGGCACTGTAGAATCAGTTAGTTGTTGCCAGGGGCAAAGGTGAGTTAGCGAAAGAAAATAAAACACTGAGGTTGATTTTTCATCAATTAAGGGCTAAGTGTAAAGCCAAAAGGCTTCTAGGCTTGGCAACATAAAAATACTTTTATTTCCTATGACTTGAGGACACAAAAATAGAGTACTAATATAAAGACTTTATCATAAGGGCAGCATATCTCTACAGTTGATTGAATTATCAGGCCTGCAAGTCATGTAGAAAAAAAAGGAATTGGATCATGGTACAGGTCAATAACCTAGAAAATCTTGAATAACCACTTTCTTTTAATCCCAATTTGAGCAAGTATCTCACACCTTGATGCTAATCTGCACAAATCTGGTTCCTTAAAATATAATAATAAAAAAAAAAAGTGGTATGCCTTTTATCCAAGAGAGTGCTCATGAATATGGGAGCAATTTCTTTGGGATATATATATTTCAATGTGTAAAAAACTCCAGGTGCCAGCATTAGAAGAGATTAAAGAACTCAGAAATGGTCATGAAGTCAAAATAATTTTATGTAGCATATTAAAGCTCACTAATACAATCCTCCCCAGAATTGGCACTAAATTATCAACTAGACAAAATGACTCAGCTAATTTTCATATATATCAGCCAGCTTCTGTCATCAGCCACCTGACTGGAACAATAGGCACATGAGTGGATTAGCAATGTGGTAGGATTGTAGCTATTCTTGGACCCAACGGGCTTCCACTCACTGGTTGCCTGTCTACTTACTGCTGTTGATATATGTCCAATATGTCCAATTGTCCATTAACAGGCTGACATTAAACACTTAAATTCTATTTGGATTAATTTTGAGATACAAGATGATAGCAGAGTAGGTGGAAGCTATACTCACCTCCTCCTAAGAATAAACTGGAATTAAATCTAAAAATAGAACAATCAGCCTGAATGATGAACTCAAAGAGAAGTTTGATGACCAAAACGTTAGAGAACAAGCCACATCCAGATTGGCAGGGAGGGTGGAAACACCAACAGGGCTGGCCCAGCTCCCACGGGTGGTGACTGAGATTCTGGAGGCACATCTCAGCTGTAGAGGTTTTCCGTCTAAGAAGAGTGGCATCTCAATTCCAAGAGAGATCCCCAGCCCAGAGCACAGAGCACCAGAGATGGGAAGAGGCACACACGTCACACCACATAACACCTTGTTGTGAAAATCAGTGGGGATTCCATCTGCTAGGGATAGAGGAAAGCATGCCTCACACAGAGGAGCCCGCTTACAGAGCCAACACACAAAATCGATTCACAGCCTCTCACCCCGGGATCTTGGCAGAAGGCAGACAGAGATAGTCTCCTGAGGAAAGTCTGGGGTTTGTGGCTCTGGGGAAAGAGCTGAAGGGACAGCCACCAGATTCCTGTGCTGAGTCACTCTCCCACAATGCAGACACCATCTTTCTTGGGTAGAGTACTCCCCTCAATATGGGATAAGCCTGGGGGAAATCAATAGACTCACTCACTGGATTCCTTGCCATCCCACACTGTGGAGCTTGCGCCCTCTGAGAGTTAGCTGTGGGCTGGGGAGCAGAGGTCTGGGCAGATTCAGGGGGTATCAGTGACTGAGTGGCATGGCTTTGGGGAAGTGGCAATTTCCCCCAGTTTTCTGCAAACCTGACTGGTGCCTCCCCATCACATAAAACCCACTTACTCCACTCTCCAGGCTGCTGGGGGCCTCTGCTCCTGACTCCTGGTGGCCTCACCCTGCCACCCTCTGGACAGAATTTGAGACAGATTGATTTGTGTGGCTCTGGGGCAATAACCACTTCTCCCATCCTCACTAAAGGCTGGCCGGCACCCAGGAGATTCACTAACCTCATCCTCACAACTTGGAAGCCTTGCCCAGCTGAGCTCCAGCTCTTAGCAAAATCTGGGACAGCATGAGTTGTGTGGCTCTAGGACAGGGCCGTTTTCCCCTGGAAAAAATAGTGATTAAATATTGTTACTGAATTAGCTATAATTTAAATTATTCTAATAACTATTCTAATTTTTTAGAATGCTGGCTTATAGGAAAATGGTGATTAATTTACCTGTATGCCTTCCAACATAGTCCATTCAGAACAGTTATCTGGGATGTGATAGGGTGTGGTTCTTAGTGCATACATTTTAAAGGATTACTATAATGAATTTAAACGTGTATTGTCATTCCAATTTTTATTCCCCATACACTGATAAAAAATGTCACAGTTACTTTGCTACTTTCTATTTTTTTTTAAATTTCTTTGAGAACATATGTGATGATGATGTGAGACTGTCATACACTATTAAATAATGTGGAGGGGCCGAAACCGGTTTAGCTCAGTGGTAAAGTATCGGTCTGCGGACTGAAAGGTCCAGGGTTCGATTCTGGTCAACGGCTTGTACATTGGTTGTGGGCACATCCCCTGTAGGGGGTGTGCAAGAGGCAGCTGATCGATGTTTCTCTCTCATTGATGTTTCTAGCTTTCTCTCTCTTTCCCTCTTCCTCTCTATAAAATATCAATAAAATATATTTTAAAAAATAATGTGAAGGCAACATATTCTCATTATCCCTACACATTTCTGAATTTAGTAAGTGGTAGAACATCTTTTTATAAAATATTGATAATTTTATGAATGATTCTGGCTATGAAAACAAATGCAATTATGTACAAATCCAAAAACAGCAGTGAATTTTAAGATTTGAAAAACAAAAAACAGTCATCTGTTTTTTTTTAATACGTCTTTGCATATATGCAAAAAAAGAGAAATAAATTATTTTAAATGGGAAGAAGATGTAGCAGTGTATAAGAGAAGTAAGAGGATTAACTGGGTATTTGATTTATTAGAAACACTAATCACTAGTAGTGGTTCATGCAACTTTGTGAGAGCTACATATTCTGTGAAAAAATATATTGTTGCTTTAGGGCATTTGAAGGAAGCAGAAGCGGAGATTTTGTTAATCCAACAGATGGAGAAAAATGACAAATGAAGGATTGGGACAATGATATTAACATTAAACATATCTCCTGTCAATCACAAATATCTCTATGGTATAAAACACTAACACTGAGAATTGGAGCTGTAAGGATATATGTACAATAAAAGAACACAAAAGAGAGTTGTAGGCTTTGAACATGTATTTTCCAGATTTCTATGCAACACTTTGGAAATACTGTGTTCAGTAGAATGAGAGGGAACTGATTTCAGTCATGGTTATCTGTTGCTTCTCAGAGTAGTTTTCAAAGAAGCATGATCATCTTTCCAAAGTTAAATACTGATTACATGCTGATGAAGTAATGCCTTCCCTAGGTAAATAATACTAGTCTCATTTGATGGGATTGTATAATGTGTCATAAGTCACCAGGCTCTTTAAAAAAATAATTAGTTTACTATTTCTATAAATATATTCATGCTGGCAGGTATTATATTAGCCATATGTCATGTTGACTGCCTTAATGCAAGTGCAAAACCACCTATTAAAAAGTGTAATTTTTTATTGCATTGAGAAGAGGAAAAGGAAGATAATCCTGCTTTCACTTCCAATTGACTTGCAACCATATAGTTTGATACTTTAATTATTTTAAGTTTATTTAATCAAATAGATAAATTATTTTAAGTATTATATTTAATTTATTCTTATAATAAATATCTATAATAAAATGTTCCTTATTTCAGGTTGGCAATGTTATAATTTCTCAATATTATATTCTCTAAGATATAAATTTAAATTGAATTTAGATTACTTGTTTAGTTTATATTTGGAAAAATATGAACATACTTTTTAACGGTGTATGATACTAAGATCATTGTCATGGTTGGTAAGATATAGTATATTCATAAAAATTTAAATATTTAAGTATATTTTACTTTGTATTTTCATTATATTTGAATTCATGGGAATCCAACTTAACAATATGTTCTCTGAAAAGTACATAGAAAGATAGAAAGACAGATGGAGGGAGGACTTGAAATAGTTATGTCAGTCCATTTTAATGAGCTTATGCTTGTAGCAACAGATAGATTAATGAAACTTGAAATAGCACAGGAGGTTAAACAGTGATTGACTTGTTTCAAGGTTTTCAAAATGTTGACTAAAATGGGAAATGCATTGTTCAGATTTCCCAATAAATGTGAAATGATAGCAGTCTTGAAATTCTTGAAGAAATTAAATATTAATGGAAAGCTAATGAAAAATAATAATAAAATATTGAGAGGTTAACATATCTCTACATATTTGAGTACAAAAGGTGTCCAAATCCAAAATGTGTTTATTCTACTGATGTTAATCAACGCCCTACGTATATTTTTCCAATTTTTTATCTGTCCTTCAAGTCTAAAAAAACAGCTTCTCTGGGTAAAATAATTTTGGCATAGGTCCTTACTTTTCATCACATTTAATATTTCTTGCCAATTACTCATGTCCTGCAAAATTTGTATTGAGAAATTGCCCAATAGTCTTATGGGAGCTCATTTATAGGTAACTGTTTTTTTCTGGCTGCTTTTAAGATTATCCCTTTGTCTTTATCCTTTGACATGTTAATTATGATCTGTCTTGGTGTGGGCCTTTTTTGGGTTCATCTTGTTTTGTACTCTCTGTATTTCCTGGACTTATATGTCTTCACTGAGTTAGGGAATTCTTCCATTATCTATCTATCTATCTATCTATCTATCTATCTATCTATCATTACACAGGTTTTCAATTAATTGTTCTCATTTTTTCTCAGATAGGAAAAAGCTAAATGAGTTTTTCACCACCAAAACAGTACTATCAGAAATGTTAAATAATTTTCTTTAAGAAGAGGGGGAAAAAAGATAAAAACATGAATAATGAGCTGAAACCTGTTTAGCTCAATGGATAGAGAATCAGCCTGCAGACTGAAAGGTCCCAGGTTTGATTCTGGTCATAGAGCATGTACCTTGGTTGTGGGCACATCCCCAGTAGGGGGTGTGCAGGAGGCAGCTGATCGATGTTTCTAACTCTCCCTTCCTCTCTGTAAAAAAATTAATAAAATATATTTTAAAAAAACATGAATAATGAACTGGCAACAAATACATATCTATCAATAATTACTTTAAATGCAAGTGGATTAAATTTTCCAATCAAAAGACACATGGAAGCTGAATGGATAACAAAATAAGACCCTTACATATTTTGTCTACAGGGAATTCATTTCAGATTGAATACAGATTGAAAGTAAAGAGATGGAAAAAAATTTCATGAAAATGGAAACAAACAACAAAACTAAGATAGCAATACTAACACCAGAAAATATGGATTTTAAAACAAAAGATACATAACAAAGAAGAGCCCAGTAATTTCACTTATCGGTATTTATCTGATGAAACTCCAAACACTAATATATATATATATATATATATATATATATATATATATATATAGCATCATTACTTATAATAGGTAATATATAGAAGCAACCTGCTTGTTCATCAATAGATAAACAGATAAAAAATGTGTTGCATATAGGCAATGGAATATGACTCAGCCATAAAAAAGTGAAATCTGCAACACATGAATGGGTATAGAGAATATTATGCTGAGTGAAATGAGTCAGACAGAGGAAGATGCATGACATATAATTTCACTCGTATGTGCAATCTAAAAAAATAAAATAAAATGAAGAGACTCATAGATACCGAAAACATTTTGATGATTGCCAAATGAGAGGGCAAATGGGGGAATGAATAAAAAGGTGAAGGAAGTAAAAAGTACAAATTGGTAGTTACAGAGCATTCTTGGGATATAAAGTACAACTTAGGGAATATTGTCAATAATATTGTCAAAAGTTTGTATGATATCAGTGGGTACAATATTTATCAGAATTATCATTTAGTAAGTTATATAATGTCTAACCACTGGATTGTGCATCTGAAACTAATTTAATATTGTATGTCAACTGCAATTGAAAAATAAAAAAATATTATTATTTAGAAGTAAATAAATAAAAATAAAAGCCTTCCAATTTTTATATTCTCAAAAGCAAGGGAGCTATATGGAAATCACATGCCAAATAATGTATAAGGTCATCATTGTAAAGCATTATAAATTCCATTATAATAATTTGAAGAGGACTTGGATTAAGAGAGATATCCTTAGTGTTAATGCATCCTGATTTTTAAAAATAATTAGCAAATGTCAACATGACAATTCTAAAATTCTGGTAAACATATGTAGTTTATGAATATCTAAGGCAGTTTTATGAAATACTAACAAAGAGTAACACATATTATTGAACCATATTACTTAATATACTGAATTACCCACAGCCCTGAGACTTGTTACACGATTCTCAATATGAGGTTCCCAGAGAGCAGCAGCAGAGTCTTTCAGAACATGTTAGATTTGCAGAGACCCAGGTCTGGTAAATCAGAAGCTCTGGTGTTGCATTCCAGCATTCCGTGTTCAATTATCTGTGGTGTCTTTGTAATGTGTGATCGTGAATGGGCTGAAGTAATTTCCAGGCATTCTCTTTCCTGTCAGTGATTTCAGAGGGTCATAACGAGATTATTGTACCAGGTATGGAAGGTAAAGTTCAACTAGCAGCTGTTTTGTACTAGCAGCTCACACATCTTGCCACTCACCTACTGGCTCACCTACTGGCCTGATACAGTAACTGGATTTGAAATTGCTTTCACTTTCCTGGATCATGCTTCCACTTCTACAGCTCGTAGGCAAGCTATGTGTGTGTTTAGTGCCCACTACATTATGGTGAAAAGCAATGAGTACAGACATGGATTTCAACCCCTCCTTATGATATCGTAGTTGTACTTGGGTACCCAGTTCTTATTGTCCCCTACTTGACATACAACTTTATTCTGATTGGCTGTTTGTAGACTTCAATCTTCAATATCAAACACATAGAAAATAGTCTTACAAGCTGCCTTACCGGCTTTGGCAATTTATAAGGTCACATTCCTGTGCTAGATACTTGAATTATAATCTTAAGTAAACTGTTCTTATTAGAATACTAGAGGCCTGGTGAACAAAAATTCGTGCACTGGGGGTGGGTGTGCAGTTCCCTCAGCCCGGCCTGCCACCTCTCACAGTCTGGGAGCCCTCAGGGGATGTCCTCCTAAGGACTTAGGCACACTCCCAGGAGTGAGCAGGCCTAAGCCACAGTCTGGCCTCCCTCTGCAGGAGGTAACCAGGATGATCTGGGAAAGGCGCTGCCCCCATCACCCCACTGCTGCTGCCAGTTTGCCACCGCCAGGGCTGCTGACCCTTGGCCCTCACTTAGCAGAGCTCCACCAGCCTTGCCCTCGTGTGTGTGTGTGTGTGTGTGTGTGTGTGTGTGTGTGTGTGTATTGGGGGGTGTAATCTGGGGTCAAGCCAGCTAGGGGAGGGGTTGTGGGAAGTTGAGGTACCTCAGTGGCACCCTGTTCAGCCTCTGCAAAGGCTCAAGGACCATGGGCCGCCCTGCCTCTCTTCCAGCTCCTGCCTCTTTAGACAAGGGCCTGCCTGGGCCCTTGGCGCCACTACCTCTCCTGCGCCACTAATGCCTGGCCCTCACAGCTGCTCCACTTTGTCCAGAAGGATGTCTGGAAGATGTCCGGTCTAATGATCCTATTACCCTTTTATTGGTATAGACTGTGTCTTTGTGAATAGATAGCTACAATTGTGATGACTGCTATTGGAATGAAACATATTCTGAAAGTTTGGTTAAATAGTTCATTGCTAAAAATACAGTACAAAAATAAATTTTAAAAGTTTTGTAAGCCACTTACAGCAATTTATTTTTAATTTTTAAATAAAAATATTATTAGAGATCTGGACGTTTTGCTCAATGATTAGATCAGCTGATTCCCAGTCAAGGCCAAGTACCTTGGTTGCAGGCTTTATTCCCCACCCTGGCTGGGGCATGTGAGGGAGGCCATCAATTGATATGTCTATCCCATATTGATGTTTCTCTCTCTCTGCCTGCTCCCACCCCTTTACTCTCTCTGTCTCTTTCTCTCTCTCTCTCTCTCAAAAAAAAATATCAATGGGAAAACTATCCTCAGGAGAGGTTTTAAAAAATTATATTAGAATTATAAGTTCTTTTGTTCTCAAATTCCAGTTAGGAAAAATAAAAGCCAATTTATTGAAGTCAATAAATTCAATTTATTTTAAGTTGAATCCATGTAAATTTGAAAATCCACACATTCTGTGACCTATTAAACTTAATTATTACTTGCAATTATTTATAATTTAAAAAAGTTGTTTCAGGTTAAACCCAAGACTATTTTTATTTCACTTTCTAAAAAGTACATTATTTTACAGTTTTCTATTCAGAATAAAAGCTCAGTTATTTCTAAAGTACATTATTTTTAGAATCATAGATTCTGTAATTCTAGAGTTAAATGATAATTTTCTATAAAATACCATAATTTAAAATATAATTTTATGATAGGTTGTTCAATCTATATCACTACCACATTTCCCTTTCCCTAGTTTAGTCTTTCATTCTTCATTATTTATGCCATTATTATTGTTAGTTGAATTTTAAATTCTATTATTTCACATTTATTCATGGCTTTGATGAGAAGAAAATACAAGTATCTTAAATTAAATATAGACAACTAAAGAGAGATATGTATATATACCTACATACATATGGATTTCCACAAATACAATATTGCATGTGTCCATAGGCATAAACATAAAAGGAAATGATATGGTTATTGTTTCATGTGACTATGGCTCCAGCCATGTGAACTACTGTATGTTCTGAGCTGCTTCTCCACTGTGCTTTAAACTAACAATAGGGACCAGTTTACAGGATGGGAGTTCATTTAGTCCATTGTAATCTCACAGTTACAAGTGAGGAAAATCAAAATAATAAGTTGAATCAAGAGGAGTTGTTGATTTTTCTCTTCTTTCCTCTAGTTATTCTCAATCACAAGTTTGGTAAGCTTCCTGTTATTCTCCAACAGAACAGGTTTTCTGGGTATACATACATAATTGGATTTTTTTTTTTTGGTCAGCATCTACAGTGGTCTTAAAAAACATGACGCCTCTCATCAGGATGTTACTTTTGCCTCTTTACCTAACATGTGGAAGCCCATGCAGTGTAGAGCAGTAGTTATTTTAAGCTCCTCCTGGTTTATGAATCATACATATGATCCTCAATAACTATTGCTCCCTGTCCTTCAAGCAGTGAAGTGAAGGAAATGGGTGTGTCTATCAGTGACATTATTGAGATATATATGGCTAAGCAGTTCTCCCAGTTAATAAGATGGGCATGGCATAACTGCCAGCTAAAATCAAATTGAAATAACACAGTGTACCCATCCTATTTTCCAAATTCTGGCTAGGACTTGCAATGGAATTAAATCATATTAAAGGAATTTGTGCTTTGCAAGCTGAGATCAGAACTCAGACAGTCTGACTTCAGCTCTGTTTACCATTTGACCTGTTGTATTACTTCTTTTACTTTGACCCAGATAAAAAGCAACAATGACCACAAACAAAACAACCAACAACAAACAAAATAAAACAAAAACAGTTTTGAGTGAAGAAAAGACAAGGGCTTTTAAATAAATATTTATTTGTTTAAATCTGTTCACTTTAAATTCAATCTTTTGCAGCAAATGAAGTATTTATTTGTATGTAATTATAACTGTCATCACTTATATATTATTGGTGAGAAAGAAAGGAGGCCGTGTCTTCTCTTTAAAAGGCACACACACCATTCTAAGTTCCATTCTGCTCTTACTTTTCCTGTTACAATGAAAAAAACAACACAAAAAACAACCTCATTCCATATGAAAAATATCAAGTAAAAAAGAAGGCAAAAAATTGGTTTCGGAAACTCTAGCCCTGATATCTCTAGTCATTCTCTAAAAATATTTCCATATTATTAGGAGAAATGAAGTCTAGAACCCTTTTGATTGAAATGAAAAAATAAATTATTATAAATATTATTATGTAGTAGTTATTTTCTTCCAATTGTATTAGTGCTATTCAATATCATGTAATTGATAGCATTTATTTCCTGTTATTCATTCAAGTCCTTACCTATTGAATGGCACTAATACAATTGGGAGAAAATAACTACTATAAAGGAAATAAAGCTAGGTAATAAAGATAGAAAATGGAGGAATTAGACTTGTATAGGATGGATAGTGTACATGTTCTAATAATCTGATATTTAAATCAAGGCCTGAAGAATTTAAAAAAAAAAACAACACTAACGTGATATTTAAGAAATGTGAATTCTAGACAAAAGGAATGTTAAGTTAACTTCAAAGTCTTTTCAGAGTTAGTCCTTCCTGCTGCTTCTTGTTTTTAAAATATATTTTAATGATTTTTTACAGAGAGAAAGGGAGAAGGATAGAGAGTTAGAAACATAGATGAGAGAGAAACATAGACCAGCTGCCTCCTGCACACCTCCCACTGAGGATGTGCCTGCAACCAAGGTACATGCTCTTGACCTGAATTGAACCTGGGACCTATCAGTCCACAAGCCAACGCTCTATCCTCTGAGCCAAATCTTGGTCAAATCCTGAGACTTTCTGCCTTATACTGCATGTTTTATTAAAAGATTGAAGTTTTCCAAATATTAAATGTAACTTTTCATTGGAAAGGTTGAGGAGGCTTCTAGTACAGGGGCTAGAGTGAGTAAATAAATGTATAACTATTTTTTCCCAATTCCAACTGAATTAACGGTGCTTTTTAAAAATTTATTTATTTAAAGTATCCATAGCGGGGCTAGGGTGACTCAGTGGTTAAGCATTGACCTATGAACTGGAGGTCACTGTTCAATTCACAGTCAGGGCACATGCCCAGGTCACCAGCAGAAGGTAGCCAATTCATGATTCTCTCTCATCATTGATGTTTTTCTCTCTCTTCCTCTCTGAAATCAATAAAAATATATTTTTTAAAAGACGGTATTTATAATTGTGTGAAAAACCTGTAGAAAGAAGACACAAAGGAAAGAATATTACTTTGGCCAATGGAGTCAGTTAGTTGGGAGTGTTCCAAAGGTAACTGGATTGATTTCCTGTCATGGCACGTGCCTAGCTTTATCCCCAATGAGAGAGGTGCAGGAGTCAGCTAATCAATGTTGTGCTCTTACATAGATATTCCTCATTTTTCCCAACTCTCTCTTCAAAAATCAATAATTTATTATATGAAAAAATAAAATAAAAGTACACCTGTAGTATATTTTTTAGTTTTAAAAAAACAATATTTCTAACAAAATTGTTAGAATAGTGATAAATTAGTATTCTTCACTAGAAAACAAAGAAACAAAAAAACTCTAAATTCAGAGTGAAGAGTTTGGGTATACATGAATGAAAATAGCAGTGGCTTTCTAAAAATGTAGTATTCAGGAAAGGGAAAAAATGGCGGAAGAATGGTAGGCAAGTTCTGACCCGGGTCCCGAAGAGGAAGGAGAAAGCACCCGAGGGTAGCGCTGGGAGTGCAGGTCAACAAGCCAAGAGGAAGGCGAACACCTGGGGAAATTGGGGGGCACCTGATCAGGGTGTCCCTGACAATTAAGCACCCACAGCCTGATCCTTTCTTGGAGCGACCTAAGAGCGAAGACGGGGAAATCACGCCATCTTGACAGGAAGAGATTTGGATTAGAGGAAGACCACCAAGTAGCTGTTCGCCCCTATACGCTGACCACAATCAGCGCGAACACTTGGATTCAAAGGAGAGCTCCACCCCAGGGTGAAAAAACAGATTTTGCTTCCCAGCGCAGAGCTTGCATCCCCTGCGCAGCACCTCGGGCACAGCAGCCCGCGCAGCGCGCACCACCCCGCGCGAACCAGGCGCACAGAGGGGTCTGTGTTTATAAGAAACCAGAGCGGGGCTGGAGGCACCCCTGACTGTGGTCAGGACTCCTAAGTGGGGGGATATCTAAGGAGCAGTATGTCTGGATCTGACTCAGAGAGAGTTACAGGCCACTGTGGTCGGCTCCTCCTGCCCAACCCCCACCTCTCTATAGTTCAGGAACACAGAGGGGAGAAAAAAAGCTACAAAGGCTTCAGAGCCCTGGCTCTCTGCCACCAAGAAACACCGCCACCTAGAGGCTACAGTACATATGGACTCTAGAACTGCTTTAAAAATCAAGACCCGATTACAACACGGAAGAAACACTGGGAATTGCAATTAACACCCAGACTGGGAACTGGTGAGCTAGACAGAACAACAGAGAAAGTGAATGACCTTCATTACTGCAAATTTTATTTAATTTTTGATTTTGATTTTCTAATTGTTTAATTTTTTCTGTTTTTGTTTTGTTTTTTAAGTTACATTAGCTGCAAAGTTTACTTAAGAAGATTTTTTTTCATCTTTCCTCACTTGATTTTACCTTTTTAATTAATTCACTTTTATATGTAATCAATATTATTACTACTACTATTTTGCCCTTTTTATCTTTTTTATCTTATTTTCTTTTGTTTATTTTTATCATTAACTTTTAAGTGCCATATTATATACTTTTTTTTCTTTTTTCTTTCTTTTACCTTTTTCCCCCTTTGGGATTACTATTCAACAGACTATTTATACTTTTCCTTCTCCAACGCTCTATTCTAACTCAACCCTACCTTTATGCCATCACTCTCTTCCTAACCCTTTCCCTTTGGTGTCCTGCTTATCTTAACTCTTTACTGCTCTAGATTTTCCCTATTTTTTCTATTTACCCCCTCCTAAAATTTCACCCTTCCAGTGTATATCTAACTCCCAACCCCCTACTTCAAGCCCATTCACACCTACCTTGTCACTGTCCTAAAAAAAAAAAAAAATCCTTCTCTCTACCCCTTTGTAGTTGTATGCTAAATGCTAACTATATCAAAGTTTTATGCTTTTTTGTAAGATTGGTTTGCTTATTCTTTTTATTTGCTTGTATGATTTTGTTAGCTGGGTTCTAGTCACCTTTATTGGAGGATATTAATATTGCAAACGCTTTTCTGTTCAGTGCCTTGTGTGTTGTACCTGGTTGTGTTGTATTTTGTACCTTTAAATCTAAGCAGGAGAGAGAGAACTACATAAACAGGCATCCTAAAAAGATCATGGGGAGGCTAAGAAACAACCCGCCTATGAAAGAAAACCAGCCATCACCAGAAAAGGAAGTAAACGATTTAGAGGCAAGCAACCTACCAGAGCAAGAATTCAGAGCAATGATCATGGGATGGCTAAAAAGAATGGAAGACAAATTTGACAATATGAGTAAGACCCAAGAGGAAATGAAGAAGAACCAAGAGGATCTGAAGAAGAACCAAGAGGAAATGAAGGTGACCCAAGAAGAAATGAAAAATGACATCGCTTCTATGAAGAACTCAATAGAAAGCATCAAGAGTAGACTAGAAGAAGCAGAGGACCGCATAAGTGAGCTAGAAGACAAGATGGAAAAAAATACCCAATTAGAGCAGCTACTAGAAAAAAAAAAAAAAAAAAAAAAAAAAAAAAAAAAAAAAAAAACAGGAGGAGAGCCTACGGGAGCTTTGGGACAATACAAAACAAAACAATATTAGAATAATAGGGGTCCCAGAAGGAAAGGAAAATGAGCAAGATATGGAAAAAGTATTTCAAGAAATAATGACAGAAAACTTTCCTGAGATAGAGAAGAAAAAACCAACACAAATCTAAGATGCTCGAAGAGTCCCCAACAAAATGAACCCCAAAAGATCAACACCCAGACACATCATAATTAAACTCGCAAAAAACATTGACAAAACCAGAATCTTAAAAGCAGCCAGAGAGAGACAGAAAGTTACATATAAAGGAACCCCCATTAGACTAGCATCTGATTTCTCAACAGAAACTCATCAGGCCAGAAGGGAATGGGATGACATATACAAAGTCATGCAAAGGAAGGGTCTGAACCCAAGAATACTGTACCCTGCAAGGCTGTCAATCAAAATTGAAGGTGTAATCAGGAGCTTCACTGACAAAAACAGACTAAAGGAATTTATCTCCACCAAACCAGCAATGCAAGAAATGCTAAAGGGTCTACTGTAAAAATAAAGAAATAGGAAGCGAAGAAGGAACACAGGGGGATAGAATAAAAATGGCATCAAATACCTACCTATCAATAATTACTTTAAATGTAAATGGTTTAAATGCTCCAATCAAAAGACATAGGGTAACAGATTGGATAAGAAAGCAAAACCCATACATCTGCTGTCTACAAGAAACCCACCTCAGAAAAAAAGACGCCCACAGACTGAAGGTGAAAGGATGGAAAAAAGGTTTTCCAGGCAAATGGAAATGAAAAAAAAGCTGGGGTAGCAATACTTATATCTGACAAATTAGATCTCAAAGTGAAGGACATAACAAGAGACAATGAAGGCCACTTCATAATACTAAGGGGAGCAATACAACAAGAAGAAATAACCCTGGTAAACATATATGCACCCAATACAGGAGCACCCAAATACATAAAAAAAACTGCTGGAAGACATTAGGGAGAGATTAATAGCAATACAATCATAGTAGGAGATTTTAATACCCCACTGTCACCTTTGGACAAATCATCTAAACAAAAAATCAGCAAAGAAAACATCAACGCTAAATGACACACTTGACCAGATGGAATTAATCGACATCTTCAGAACATTTCACCCCAAAGCCACAGAATTCAGCAGATGAATGGATCAGAAAACTATGGTACATCTACACCATGGAATACTATGCGGCCATAAAAAGGAAGGAATTTTCATCATTTGCAGTAACCTGGATGGAATTGGAAAGCATCATGCTGAGTGAAATAAGCCAGTCAATGAAAGAGAAACACCACATGACTTCACTCATTTATGGATATTAAAGATCATTATAAACTAATGAATAGAAAGATAGATATAGAGACAGCAGAACAACAAGCATATTGTCAAATGACAGCTGGGGAGGGGGGTAGGGAGATCTGGGGGAGATAGGGGATCAACCGAAGGACTGGTATGCATACATAAAAGTACAACCAATGGACATAGAACTCTGGGGATGGAGGGCATATATGGGGGGGGGGCAATGGTAAGCTATGTACACATAATACCTTAATAAATTTAAAAAAATAAAAATAAAAATGTAGTATTCAACACTATTTTTTTATTATGTGCTTTCTATAGAAATGTGTACACATACACATTTACTTTTTATATATGTATGTGTGTATAAAATAAAAGTTGTTTGTTAAATAATAAAATTAAATAGTCTAATACTTTTAAAAACATAATTCATCATCTTGATGTTAAAAAATAGGAAAACGAGCTTTATTTTATAGACCATGTAATGATGGATAACAACTAAGAATGGTTAATTCAAGGACTACATTTTGGTGTTCAATTTATTTCTCTGCTTTCTCTCTATTTGGTGTTGCCAATTTATATGATTTCACCACGCTTATAGAGCTTCATTCGCAAAGGAAGGGCATATTTGGAAAGAAACTTATACAATAGCAGAACCCCAGGCCTGTATTTATCTACCTAGTGTAGACTTCCACTTACAAATATAATTGGCTTGCCATGTGTCATTAAACATTTTAGGAAAATCAACAGAAAGTCAATTCAAGATGAAAACACATAATTGATCCCAGAATAATTAAATCAAGGAAGAGAAGAAACGTTTGTGTTTTTTTTTTAAATTTTAAGTTACATTACTAAAATATGGGGGAAAAGTCATTCAAAGTACATGAAAATACTTCTATAATCATGAAATACTACATAATAGAATAGTTTTAGTAAAAAAATATAATTTCTAAAATGAAAAAAAGAAAAGTTAAAAAAAATGAAGTCAAGAAAATTATATGAGTAAGACCTCTGACTTTTACAGTGATAAAGTGAAGGCATAGCCATGACCTTTTAAAGAGAAGGAAAAATAATTGAAAATCAGTAAAGCACCAAATAATAATTGTTTTTAAAAAAAGACCCACAACAATACAAAACAAAACTGAAATATGTTCTAATTTAGGGCAACTGTTGAACTGTGGAAATAAAATGTATTTACTCTGACACTTAGAAAATTATTAACACAGTATTTCAAGAATTTCTCTTTTATGCCCACACATTAATTGTTTTTGATCTAGAAATGATTTATGGCATTGTCTCCAATTACAATTAAATTATAGGTAAACCATAGGTGGTTTGCATCTTTACTGATTATGTATATGCACATGAATATCTCAGCTAGGAGAATATTCTAACATAATGGATACAGATGGAATTCGGGAGCAGAGGAAACTGAGCAATAGAGTGGCAAGAGAGATGTTTGTCCTATTCTGCATAATCAAGGCTTAGGATAATGTTCTTATAATGAGAAATAAGGAAATGGAGATTTAATATACACTGGAATTATAAACACAAAAAAATTGAGAATAGATTAGTTTAAAAGTATTGGGAAGAGCAATGGCCAGTGTGGCTCAGTTGGTTGGACCCATTGTTCCAACCAACTTTCCAACTTTCCATATACTGAAAGGTGATATTTTCAATTCTTGGTCAGGGTACCTACCTAGGTTTTGGGTTCAAGCCCTGGTCAGGGCTTGTACTGGTGGCAACCTATCAAAGTTTTATCACATGGATGTTTTTCTCTATTTCTCTTCCTTCCTCCCTCTTTCTCTAAAATCAATAGAAAAAAAATATTGGGAAGAGAATAAAATATAAATGTAAGCTCAATGAAGAAAATTCTCAAACTTCAAATAGGAGAGTTAATAAATAATATATAAAATTAATAAACCAGTAAAGTATCCACTTGAAAACTCCAGACTAGGAAAGGTTAAAAGAGTTTAAACTTGTAAATTAGGACTGAGAGTTAGATGTGAGCTCATGGGTGTTAAAGTTGACTATTTCACATTTCTTAATTTTATTCCTCTGAAATTCTTTGAATACTTTGAAAATCACATTCTTGTGTAAACTTTATTATAATTTTAAATTAAAAATGATGTGACCATGAGTTAATAATATGGAGTGTCATGAGAGACAAAATATAATTTCCATTCCATATTGTTTGCATTGTTTTAATTTTAAGAAAGGGGGCCATTATCAAATAATATTTTTACCATTTAAAATATAACATTCCATATTAATATATAAATGATTGTTCCTTCTCTTGTTTCACTATTGCTCTATTTCTACTACCAGTTCCAATATCAAAATACTCCCACATGCCTTCAACTACTATCGTACTTGACATTTTATTTCTAGGACAGTTTCCCAATAGAACTTTAAAGACTAGAGTGCATAAGTAGAATACAATAATGTTCCAGGAGTGAGAGAAGCAGGAATGCTCTATGTTTAAATCGTACTGTGTTCAATTTCTTAGTAGGCAGTTATTAAAAATTTTGGAAATAGTGCTGCCTTAGGCTTAGCTTCTTTATATTTTTTTCTTTAAGTGTAAATTCTACAATAAAAACACTTAGTTTCATCTTTGGGGAACTAAAGTCTAATCAAGAATCATTATCAGTTGCCCTCCTTTTCATTAGCCTTGCCAATGTCACACAAGTGAATAGCTCTCAGTCTCACAGAGAATTGGCTTGCTGTTCCAATTACACTATCATAGATGCTCCTGGGGTTTGAAACAAAATGTTGTTATTTAAATATATGAAAAACTAATCATACTTTTAGTCTAAAATAATTACTACAAGAGGAGAGGAAAACCTAAAGTTCAGAAATCAAATTAGGATGACCGTTTGATATCAATTATAGTCTGTAAAATAAAGCTCAATTTAATAATAATGGTAGATCCTTTTTATACAAAAAAAAAAAAATCTTTGAAACTTGGAGCATGCCCTATGCAACATACACATTTTAGGGTTATAAATTGTAAGGCTGTATTCAAATGCAATCTGCACCAAAATCATGTAATGCAACTCTACACTCTTCACTTTTCTTACTATGTCCCTCAGTTTATTTCTCTGGAAAACAAAACAAAATAAAATAAAAACTAACTAATATATATGCATGATTTGGGAAAACAATAATATAAAATGACAAGTAATTATTTTTTGTTTTAATAATTCCCAGACCCTTTCAAAAATCCTAGAGGAAATCATAATTAAAATTTTCAAGATGGAAATGCCCCCATGTAAGGTGAACTAATGCTAAGACATTTATAGCTGTGTGTAAATGCATGAAATACAGAAGTGAATTCTGATTGTCCGGACTGAAGAAGCTCAAAAGAATGTGCATTTATAAAGCCTCCTCCATTTATCTTATCTGCCAACTCCAGATTTTGTTTTTTATGTATTTTAGTTTTCTTATGGTTGCTTTTATTATTATAAACTAGAGGCCTGGTGCGCAAAAATCCATGCACTGAGGGTAGGGGGTTCCTCAGCCCAACCTGCACCCTCTCACAGTCCAGGACCCCTCAGGGGATGTCCACCTGCTGGCTTAGGCCCACTCCCCAAAGGATCAGGCCTAAGCTTCCAGTCAGATATCCCTCTGCATCCCAGGAGCCCTTCGGGGATGTCTGACTTATGGCTTCAGAGGCCCACTCTCCAGGGGAAGTGAGCCTCTGAAGCCATAAGTCAGATGCCTTAGCGCTGCTGAGGAGATGGGAGACTCTCCTGCCACCACCGCTGAGCTCACAGCTGTCAGTCCAGTTTGCAGCTGAGTGGAGCTCCCCCTATGGGAGTGCACTGACCACCAGGGGACAGCTCTTGCATTGAACATCTTCTCCTTGGTGGTCAGTGCGTCTCATAGCAACCAGTTTGTTGTTCCCCCATTAGGGTCAATTTGCATATTACCCTTTTATTATATAGGATCATTTTCCCTTCCTCTTTCTTCCTCCTGATTTTCACTAGTTATATTTTTTTACATTATCATAATTTATAAGACTTGCATTAACTTTTAATATTAGAGTATAAAAGTAGGATTCCATTTGATTGTATAGCATATGCTGTACTTCCCAACCTTAGATAAATCCCTCCAACCCATCTTGCTCACCTGCTGCTGCAGTGGAACATTTCTGTGGCTGCTAAAAGCTTCTCTCCTCCGTAGCCTGCCTTTCTCTGCTTCTATTCCTGAGGGCTTTCTCCTGAGACACGGAGACTCAGTCTGACCAAAGATGAAGCACTGGGATTTATCATCGCAGTATCAACCATACCTAAAATGGTGGGTGTTGCCAGATAAATTATCCAAGTAATGTAGCTTAAAAAACAACAACTCTGAGATGTGCTCTACACCATTCTTCGGAAGATCTCCAGTGGGATTAAACTTCCAGGTGCTCATAACAGTTACCTTTTTTTATTTTTAATCCTCACTGAGAATATTTTTCCATTGATTTTCAGAGAGAGTGGAAAAGCGGGGAAGGAGGAGGAGGAGGGAGGAAAGGAGAGAGAGAGAGAGAGAGAGAGAGAGAGAGAGAGAGAGAGAGAGTCAATGTGAAAGACACATTGATTGTTTGCCTTCACTTGTGCTCTGACAGGGGGCCAGGGTTCAAACCTGCAACCTAGGTACATGCCCTTGACTGGGTGGGTGCATAGGCCAACACTCTAAGTTCTGGGCCACACTGTCCAAGGCAACAGTGATTTTTTTATAAATTCTTTTTGTTGTTGTTATTATTGATTTCAGAGAGGAAGGGCGAGGGAGAGAGAGATAGAAACATCAATGATGAGACAGAACCATTGATTGGCTGCCTCCTGCACACCCTCACTGAGGACCAAGCCTGAAACCCTAGCATGTGCCCTTGATGGGAATCAGTCCACAGGCCGACACTCTATCTACTGAGCCAAAGCGGCTAGGGCTACAGTGACCTTTTTATTAAATCTTCTTTGATTATCTTCTTTTATTGTCACTTTCCAACTCTCTCACTTGCTCTTCCTGGGATCAAGATAATTTTTTTATATATTATATATAAATAATATATAAATAACAGATATTTGATATTTTCTTTCTTTGATTTTACATTATAGATAAACTGCATTCAACCATAGTTTTGTGTCAAGGTCTATTTTCTATGATGCTTACCTGAGAAAGTTTTATTACAGATTTGTCTCTAAATTAATTCTAAATATTGAAAACAAAGTACATAGGAAGAAATACAAAAATAATATAGAATATAGTTGATAAATTAATATTATTTACTGTTTATTAGTGGAATTATAGATTAAGAAACAACAGCTTTTGATTAAAATAAATATGTTCAAAAGATAAGTTTTTAACAAAAAAAATGTTATGAATCCCTTTAAAATAGTTCTCAAGTTTCCTTCAATTCTTGCAGCATCTGTGAATTTTTTGTATGCCCCAATGCCTCTTTTAAACAACATATTTCGATATCTTATTCATAGGAAAGACAAATATATCAATAATTCTGTATAATATTTTAAGATAAGGAGAATTTTTTCATTTAGTTATTTTGAGGCACAACGTTACAATAATTTAGTTCTTCAGAAGGACTATATGCAATTATTTATGTGACCTTTAAATTACATTTGGAAACAACTATTCAGACCTGTTCCAATAAGTTTAATTCTTACTCTTTATAAGGAAAACCCCGAGATATTTTCTTGACTTAAAGTGAAGGGGTGGGGAGAGAATTAGATGTAAACATGACAGGTAGCTACGAACATGGTTCTATTCTCACAATTTACAGAGCAACATAACCACGTTTAACAAATTTACAACATTTGCGGTAAACATAGAGAAAAACAGCAGGTAGTGAGCCATCTTATGACTCACTTGTCCATGTATGGGTGCCAGGTCATCCTTTAATCTGAACAGACTTTACCAGTGGAAGAGGTACCTGGAGTCTTACCTTACCCACTTTGGTTTCTTTGAGGAAAGTCCCAGTAGCCTGGCTTTTATGTTTATAAGTTTCACATAATTTTCTACCCAGCAGTAAAATGTACTTATAGGAAGATGTATAGGTTCTGCAAAAGGGAAAGTTAAAAATACTTTCTGGATCCATTATTTTGAAAAGTAATAAAGAATAACTTAGTTTCTTCACATCTTATGTAAATTACAAGACAACAGTAAATGCCACTGCGTTTTCAACCACACGGGGCCTGGGAGCCAGCACATTAACCTAGGTTGGCCCTATATTTCACAAGGACAGAAATCCATACCAAGTGACTCCCTCCTTTGTATATTAGTAGCATATGGAATCGACAGGATAGCAGTATATAAGTCTTTATTATAAACACAAGTGTGTTTGTTTTATACACTTATAAGATAACGTCTTTGAGGTCAGATATTGGACTGGCTTGAATTTCTATGAGCATTAACAGAGTTACCAATTCATATTATTAGCAGCAAATCATTAGATAAGATTTAAGTCTTTTATTGTCCTGCTCTTTGGCTCCCCTCCCCCATTGTTGGTAATATTCCCCCCAGATTCAAAGACTTCAGTGACTTCTTCTTACTTGAATCAGTTGAGAAGCTTTAAAAAATGCTAGTGTCCTGGCCCTAACTTAGATGGATTAGTGAAATAGAATTTCTGGATGTATACCCTATATACTTTTTTCAGAGCTCCTCGGCTTATTGTAATGTGCAATCAGAATAAGGAGCTAATGGTATAGACAATGATATTAGGTGATGATGTTTTTTGAGGATTTTATTGTTTACTTTCTTCCCCCATTGAATCTTTTGTCTGAAGGATCTTTTCCACAAACAGCTTCTGAACCTATCTTTCACTAATAGTGGAAAGTCTTCATATTGCCTTTTCTCTATTTCAGACAGACCTTTTAAATAACTAACAGATATTTGATATTTTCTTTCTTTGGTTTTACATTATAGGTATATTGACAGTTAAATCTAGGATACTCTATTTACATAAACATGTTTTTATTTATTTCAGAGAGAGGAAGGGAGAAAGATAGAAACATCAGTGATGAGAGGGAATCATCCACTGGCTGCCCCCTGCATGCCCCCTACTAGGGATCACACCCACAACCTGGGCATGTGTCTTGACTGGGAATTGGACCATGACCTCCTAGTTCATGGGTCAAAGCTCAACCAACTGAGCACACCAGCTGGCCTAGGACACCCTGTTTTTTATCTGAATTAATTCTGGCTTTACGGGGACATAGATATAAGAAGCAACTAAGGCTTAGAGAAAATAGATAACATCCAAATTCACAAAACTTGTAATTGGCAGAAACATAATAGAAACTAAGAGTACTTTCTATTATTTCTATAAAATTCTTTAAACATTTATATAATAATGTAGAGAAAAATAATGTAATTAAAGTTACCACCATTTCTTTTAATAAAACTAGTATATATGACCATATTTGATTCAATTTTAAAAGAAGTACAATATTACATATATCATTAAAAATCTTGTAAGACTCTCTCATAATTCCATTCACACCCCTTTCTTCCTCTATCACTACTGACTGGTACCAGATCTCTTCAATGCGTTGTTTATTATTTTAGGACGTATTACCACTGAAATAATTTGTATCCTTTGAATTCATAACTAATTTTATATTGTCTCTTTTTAAATTTGCCTCTGACATTATTTACACATTTAAGCCTATAGTATTTTAACAAATTTACCTCAAAATTAAATAGCACTCACTATGTTTGCTTTTATTTTTTATATTATCTTAATCAAAGAAGTCATCTCATATGAAATGTTTAATTAAACTTACATCCTTGCTTTTCAGTATAAGCTAAATATTAAATTGCTGTTGTATTGCATCCTAACAAGTTTCAATTCTCATATTTCAACTATTTCAAAAACAGTAAAAGCTTATTTCTTGTATAAGTAATTTCGTGTCTCATTTGTCATTTTCTTCTTTGTTCTGTAATGTTCCATTATTGATTCAATTAAGTTTAAAAATTAAAATGGCCTGAAACTAACATAATATTGTATGCCAGTTTTAATTAAAAAAATTAAAAATGGAAGAAACAAGAGGGCAGCGTGAGCATGGGGAAACAAAAGAAAACAAGGAAGTATGCGAACATGAAGCGAATGCTTAGTCTCAGAGATCAGAGGCTTAAAGGAAAGGATAGATTAAAACCAAAAAAGAAAGAAAAGAAAGATCCCAGTGCACTCAAAGAAAGAGAAGTCCCCCAATTCTCCTCCCCGCTGCTTATTCTTTCAATATAACACACAGCTAGGCCCACCTTACCACATCCTGGTTGATACCAACTTTACCAACTTTTCCATTAAGGCCAAACTGGATTTAGTGCAGTCAATGATGGATTGTCTCTATGCCAAGTGTATCCCTTGTATAACTGACTGTGTAATGGCTGAAATTGAGAAATTGGGGCAGAAGTATCGAGTGGCTCTAAGGATCGCCAAGGATCCAAGATTTGAACGATTACCATGCACACACAAAGGAACCTATGCAGATGACTGCTTAGTACAGAGAGTAACTCAGCACAAGTGTTATATTGTGGCCACAGTTGACAGGGACCTTAAACAAAGAATCAGGAAGATCTCTGGAGTTCCCATCATATACATTTCTAACCATAGGTACAACATTGAGCGGATGCCAGATGATTATGGAGCCCCTCGGTTCTAATACTTAAAAGACAAAGTTTCCCTGCTTTCCTTCAAACAACTTTCTCTGTTGCAGATTTTTATTAAACATGCTACAACATGAGTTATTGCTCCACTCACACATTTGCTGTTATCAACTGAGAACAGTTAAATACACTGTTTTTGATGGTGTTTTGAAAATGATACTGATGTTTTGAAAATGATATTTTGTGTCATTTGAAATTTTGTGACATATTTTTATCAATCAGATGACTACTCACAAATAATAAATAAATAAATAAATAAATAAATAAATAAATAAATATGGCCTGATACTACCACTACTCTTTTATTCATTCCTTTTCTACCTCTTACCATTGCTCTGAATGCTCTTTCTGTTACGTGCATGGTAACATTTTGGTCAAATTGGCTTATTCCACTCCCCATGCTTCTGTTGATACTATCACAGCTATCTGAATTCCACTTTCATGTTATTTCTGATTAAACATATTTTTATTCACTGCTGTTATTTTAAGGGAAATTATAAACAAATAATTTGGAAATGCAATCTGATTTTATATCTGGGAGGATATTTATCTAAATTAACCTTTTAAAGTTGCAATGGGCTAAGTTAGCCAGCCTTGAGGAGCATACCATTAACTCTGAATTCTGCTTATATTATACTACAGGATATATTTCTTCCTCTTCAAAGAATAGATAATGTATATAAACTTACCAATTAGTCAGGTAATCCTTCACTAACTAAAACAGTTGCCTTTCAAATCCAGTACTAAATTCTACATGTACTAAATGACAAAATATTGACACATACACTCAACCTCCAAGTACTTAACCTAGTATTCATGATATTTGATTTTTTTTCTTTAGTAATCTTTGATGTAAAAGATATGGTAGATTTCAATTAAGCAAACAGGAGTAACAATCATACTCTACGTTACTCCTATTGTCACAACTGTGTAATATTTCTGGAATGAAGAATCTGAAAAGTAAAGCATAAAGCTAAATATTGTTATTAGTGAGTATAAGCTGTTATGCATTTCTGGGTTTCTCCAGGCATGTGTCGAACTATTGAATTGCTTCATTTTAAAAAAAATAGAAATATTACTTTAGCTTACAGACAATCTAAACAAAAAGAACCATATGTTTTGTTTTTTTCTAATCTTGTGATTTTGGTTTTTTTTGTTAACTATGGCACTTAACTATGCTGACATCAAAAACAAAATTATTTCTAGAAATTGAAACAAATTATATCATAGGAAAGACTTATTACTTTCCAGTGGTAGGATAATGTTTTGGGGCCAAGCAGGGAATGGGTATAAATGCTTGAGGGATGAGTCTTGTGTGCAGAATGAAGATCTATATGCAGTACTGCTGGTTCTAATTGAGAAGTGGTATCCCAGGCATTAGAGTCTCGGTTGTCAAGGGAGAATGACTGTGTTTTATTTATTAAGCAATAAGATTACAAGAGTTAGAATTAATATTGAGGCTGCTGGGTTGAATCACATTGTTTTTCTGCTCTATTTATTTGTCGGGTTAGCCAGGAGGCCACCGCCAGCTCCAGGAGGCAAAATAATGTGTACACACTTCAAAAAGGAGACACTAGAGACCAGGAAGGTCCTGTCTTGTTTGTCCAAGCAGTATTCATGTAATTGGATCTAGGGTCTGACCACACTAATGCACTTAATGACAGGAGGTGCTGGAGGCCCTCTGCACTGGCCTGCTGAGTTGATCAGATCAAGAAAGCTGCTGGTCAGCTTTCTGAGTGACTCAGAGACAAAATTAGGTTTTTTGAAAAAAAAGTTCCTTCTAAAATAAAGACAGAAAGAAATCTGCTATTGTATGGAAGAAAAAAATAAGTATATAAAAAGGATGCCTTAAATTACATATAATTTTCAACTGATTGTTTTACTAAGTAAATATATTCCCTTTTAAAATATTTGAAGTGTACTTATTTGTTTACTGTTGGGTAAATTTTTTTCATACTCTGTTTCCCTGATTTTTTGTCTTTTCAATGAGACAGCATAGCAAAGTGGTGGTATAAGTTCACAATCAGAGAGCCTAGACTTATGTCACATATAGCAGCCCCTATGTCTTTATGAAAGATGTTTAGCTTCTCTGTGTAATAGAGCTCCATCTTTAAAGTGAGGATTATAGAAATTTTGCATTAAATAGGTCCTATTAAATACTTGGCCCTAGTAAATGATTGGTAACATTTAAGTCAAAAAGTATAAGCTCAATTCACACATACTATCTAATAAAAGAATAATATGCAAATTAACCATCTCTCTGCTATATCCAAAAGCCACATTCACCAGCCAATCAGGAGCGACTATGCAAATAGACCCAACCAAGATGGCTATGGCCACAGAGAGCAGGAAGGAGGCTTGGGTTTCCCCAGCAATGGAGGAAGCCAAACTTTCCGCCTGCCCTTGCCGGCCTAGGCTCCCACTCAAGGCTACAAAGTTTCAATGATAGAAGATACATAACTCCAAACAGAAATGGCGGTAGCCATAGAGCTGGAAAGAGAAAAAGGCTAAGGTTGTCCTGGGCGATGGAGGAAGCCAATCTTTCTCCATACCCTGGCTGGCCCAGGCCTCTGCTTAAGGCTACAAAGTTTCAATTATAGAAGATAAATAAACCCCAGATACCAGGGCCTCAACTTGGGTCACCAGGGGTCATGGCTGGCCTGAAAGAAACCACAGGCCCCTTTCCTAGGCTGCCCCACACCCCAAGGGAACCCCACCCTGATCTAGGACACCATTCAGGGCAAACCACTGGCCCCCACCCATGCACCAGGCTTCTATCTTATCTAATAAAAGAGTAATATGCATTTTGATCATCACTCCAACACACAAGATGGCTGCCCACATGTGGTCAAAAATCCTGCACCCATGTGGACACAAGATGGCCACCACAAGATGGCCAGCAGGGGGGGCAGTTGTGGGGGGAACTGCAAAGAGGGGCAGTTGTGGGCAATCAGGCCAGCAGGGGAGGACAGTTAGGAGGGACCAGGCCTGCAAGGGAGAGCAGTTGGAAGTGATCAAGCCTGCAAGGGAGGGCAGTTGGAGGGGACCAGATCAGCAGGGGAAAGCAGTTAGAGGCAATGAGGCTGGCAGAGGAGTACAGTTGTGGGGGGACCAGGCCAGCAGGGGAGGGCAGTTAGGGGCAATTGGGCAAGCAGGGGAACAGTTAGGCATCAATCAGGCTGGCAAGGGAGTGATTAGGGGGTGATCAGGCTGGCAGACAGAAGTGGTTAGGGTCAATCAGAAAGGCAGGCAGGTGAGCAGTTGGGAGCCAGCAGTCTGAGTTGTAAGAGGGATGTCCCTGGTGTGATTGGGCCTAAATGTGCAGTCGGACATCCCTCAAGGAGTTCCAGATTGGAGAGTGTGCAGGCAGAGCTGAGGGACACTCTTCGCCCTCCCCTGTGCATGAATTTTGTGCATTGAGCCTTTAGTATGACAATATTATTATTAGTTCAGCATTATTATAAAAATTATATTTATCAGACATGATTTTGCAACTTGTAACTTTTTTTTAAAGGATCTGTTTGAAAATGTTGGGTAAAAAGAAAGGGAAGTGTATTCATGGAAGCAGATGGGTCCAGTGACATCTTCTGAACTACTGGTACAATAAGAATAGTTGTTGTTGGCTAAGAGCAGCGTCAATTCTTTGTACACTTTTCTCTATATAATTTCTATTTGCCCCATTAGTGTCACTGCCTTTCACACCTCTATATTATCTAATGACTTTAAATTTTTCCATTTTCCCTTGAAACCTACCTTGAGAAATTTGAGCCATCCTAAGTAGATATGACTGAGGATAGTTTAAAAATATTATCATGTTCCTGGACTTTTAAGATTGCAAACAGTGTGAAACTGAGAGGTTGCAATTAAGAAGATGGAGTCAGATGTCAATTAGAGGATGTCACAAATTCTGGAGGTATAAGACTGCTCTTCCTCCACTCCCTGATCCATCTGGCCTACCACTGCAATGTACCCACTGACTAAGCATCTTTGTGTGAGCAGGGTAGAAGTCACCCCCATGCTATAGTGTGTCTAGTTGGCTGACTTTCAAGAAGAATAAAGTGAAAGTTATAGGGAGGGTTATTTCTTGTTTCCTTATATGGAAATGTAGGTGTTTCCCCATGCTAGGCTATAAGAGTAGAATTTATACCCAATTGATTATTTTATTTTGTCCAGAGCACTCTGCCTTACACATAGCAGCCATTTCAATATCGTGTTGCCATACCCTAGAAATCACCTGTTTGAATTAGTATGGATTTTGTTAACCAACTAGAAACTACAAAATCAAGAAGATTGTCTTGCATCTAGTTACCATTCCAAATAAATGGCACTGGACCAACACTGCCATAAAGGAAAGGACTTATTGATCAGTTCATCTAATCACCTTATCAAATGAGCAAATTAAGCCTTAGGCTTTTAAAAGTAAGATTAAGGACTTTTAAAATTTTACTTACAGCTTTGAGAAAAGTAAGCAAATCAGCAGACTAATGAATGAGTAACTGCTATGTTGGACTATCATATTCCTTTAGGAGCTTTATATTAGATCATCTCTCTTTTTTATTATTTTGTGTTAGTCAGTATATTCCTCTTCTCTAAATGAATTACATTAGAAATAAATTATCTATGGAATTCATGAGTATATGATAGCTAAATCTTTATTCAGTTAATTCAGATGACTTTTCCTCAGACATCTGATGTCAAATTAGGCCAGTTGAGTAATAATTGGATCTAATTAGCTTCCCTCACAAGCTGTTAATTCCCTTACCTGAAGCCAATAGAAGACTGGTTATAGTTTAACTGCCTGTGTGAATGTATAATGTCAGCATAAAGAGCAATAATGTTCTTTGCCATTGAAAATGAAAATATAAATTTGTTTTACATTATGTCCAAATAATATGAAAACAACCAACCAGAGTTCGATTCCTTGATACTAATAACAGGTGCATGTGACAATTTTTGTATTATGTTATCCTTTCAAGGGATATATAAAAAATAAAATTGGGAGTATTTTATAATTAACGATTAATTTTCCTAGACATGAAATTTATTTTTCTTTCAATATAAAAAAGCAATAGAGCTTATAAGTGGTATAAATGAGACTACAGGCACTTGAGCATCTTCAGCATAAGGTGCTAATCTCTTAGGAAATAATCCCAGTTGCATTTGTTAGACCAAAAAAAAAAATCAAAACAAAAAACACCTGATATATTACTTTGCAAGTATTAGCAAATTTCCCCAACTGAATTATAGAAATAGTAAAGGGTACAGGATGTGGAATTTAGGAAGGTGATGAGAATCTCAATAATTGAAATAAATGAAGACTTATCAACCAATCATATATGATTTAATCTATTGTAAATTTCATAACTATTTATTAAATTTGGCCCTGTTTAGAGCAAATATATATTCCTGAAGAATCAGCTAGGGAAAAAATGCAGGATTGTGATGATTGGGAATCTAATGAAAGGTTATTTTAAAACAAAGGATCTTGTTTTGTAGTAGCTAGCTAGTCCAAGAGAGGCCTGCTTATCACAGTATAATCTACAATTACATCAAACAATGGTAGGAAGGACCAAATCTTGAAATATATGCTTGTTATTAGGAGTCATTTCAAAGCTAATTTTTTGCCTCAGTATGTTTTTCCTAGCTCAATTCTGAACAAAATTAGGATTGTCTTTAATAAGCTTTAATGATGTTGTTTTACATAAAAAATATGATGTTAATTTGACCTTGTATAATATGTATAATTGAGCATAAGAATGTGTATATGATCACTCTATTAGGTAGTTCTAATGATACCAAAGAGCAAGCTATCCTCATATCTTAGGACTTTACAAACTACATACATTCAATTCATGGGTTTGAGAACTTGGTGGGCTAAGGATCAGTCAGTGCATAATCACTGATTCATGGTAATATGGAGGAGGGAACAAATGTATAATCTATCACAATAAAAATAACAGAGTAATTATAGAAAAGATTAAGTATATTTACCATGCAATATAATCCTATCTAATAAAAGAGAAACACACAAATTGATCATATCTCTGCTATGCCCACAAGTTATGCCCACCAGCCAATCAAGAGTGAGTATGCAAATTAACCCAACCAAGATGGTGGCAGCCACAGACTTGGAGTAAGAAGGAGTCTTGGGTTGCCCTCAGAGATGGAGGAAGCCAAACTTACCTCCCTCCTCCTCCCTGGCTTGCCCTGGCCTCCGCTCAGGGTTACAAAGTACCAATTATAGAAGATAAAGAAATCCCATATACCTGCTTCCAGCCTACGCTTGGGTCCCCGGGGGGCGTGGTTGGTCTGCAAACCACCATAGGCCCCTCACTCAGGCCCCCACACTTCCCAAGGGAACTGCCACCTTGATCCAGGCAAATCAGCCAGCCTCCACCTATGCACCAGGCCTCTAGCCTATCTAATAAAGGAATAATATGCAAATTGTCTGTCACTTCAACATACAAGATGACTTTCCCATGTGGTCAAACATCCTGCCCCCATGTGGACACAAGATGGCCACCACAAGATGGGCAGAAGGGGAGGGCAATTGGGAGGGGCCAGGCCTGCAAGGGAGGGCAGTTGGGGGGGGACCAGATCAGTAGGGGAAAGCAGTTAGGGGCAATGAGGCTGGCAGGGGACTATAGTTGGGGGGACCAGGCCAGCAGGGGAGGGCAGTTAGGGGTGACCAGGCCAGCAGAAGAGGGAAGTTGGGGGCAAACATGCTGACAGGGTAGCAATTGATGCTGACAGCAATCAGGCTGGCATGGGAGTGGTTAGGGGTGATCAGGCTGGCAGGCAGAAGCAGTTAGGGGCAATCAGGAAGGGAGTCAGGTGAGCAGTTGGGAGCCAGCAGTCCTAGATTGTGAGAGGAATATCTGACTACCCTTTTAGGATGGGGCCTAAACAGGCAGTCGGACATCCCTTGAGAGGTCCCAGATTGGAGAGAATGCAGGCTGGGCTGAGGGACAACTCACCCCTATGCATGAATTTTGTGCAATAGACCTCTAGTTTTAAATAAAATAGAATGTAAAATGTAAAAGTATAAAATTTTCAGCTAAAAGATACAATTAATTATGGAAAATTTATTTTAAAATAGGACATATAACTATATCAAATATTAAAATTACCACCTAATAGTAAGCAAAATAAGCAATATGTTGGGTAAATACATTTAAAAAAACACAGGAAATATCTCAACAATCCAAATTTACCACATTAAAGAATTAGAAAAAGAAACAGAATTAAGCCCAAAACTAGCAGAACGAAGGAAATAATAGATATTCAAGCAGAAAAATAAAATAAAATAAAATAAAAAATAGAGAAAATCAATGAAACCAAATTTGGTTATTTGAAAATGATCAACAAAATTTAAAAACCTTTAATGAGGTGAACGAGAAAAAAAAAAGACTCAATTTACTAAAATAAAAAATGAAAATAGGGACCTTATTACCAATCATACAGATATAAAAATTATTTATAAAAGAGCACTTTTAATAATTGTACACCGACAAATTGGATAACCTTGATGAAATGGACACATTTCTGGAAATGAAATAAATCAGAAAAATTGAAATGTCTAGATAGACTTGCAACTAGTAAGGAGCTTGAATCAGTAATCGCAGATATCACAACATATTCTAAAAGAACAAAGACTATTCAATTTCAACTGCTCTCTGACAAAAATGTGGAAATTAGCAAGTCTAAGACAATATAACCAAGACATGAAATTGTAGATCTTTCATCCTTCTGTACCACAGAATATTTGAACTGTTTCTCATAATAAACTTTGCCTTTGTTTTTTTCTATTAAATGCTTCCGAAAATAGGGAGAAAACATTTATATTTTAAGTTAGCCTTTTTTGTTATATACTAGGAGACATGTAATTCAAAAGAAGAAAGAAGATTTGTTCAGAATTTTTTTTGTGTGTTTTGGTCTGAATGTTGATCACTTGCTTGATCAGTACAATTGAAATATGACATAATCATAACCCTCTTTTTTTATATGGAATCTTTAATCCAGAGACCTGAAATTTTTTTTGCATTGTTTGTTTGGAAATAATATTGGTCATTTTGAAAATAAGAAAGTTAAGGAGAGAAAATAAACCAATCCTGAGCAAAAGCATGGACAGTTTAAGGTGTCATTACATTACAAAGAAAAAAGAGATCCTGTAAACCTTTCAGATCTATATCCTCTTGAAATTTATTGTTTCTCTCATCTCTGACATCTTAGTCTGACATTGGCCATTAAGCCTTGCTTTCTTCTACTGAGATAGTTCTTACTGCTGAGGAGCTGTGTTCTGCTTCTGAATCACCGGGCAAGGTTTACTTCTTGGGTTGAACTGATAAATAAACATATTTAAATCTCACAGTGGTTTTAAAATTTCTTTATTGCTAGTAAGAACTTGAGAGTCATGAGGATATAGATGTTATCAATGATGCTAAGTTTTCGAATTGAAAGAACTTGCAAATATCCTAACCAAATGTATATGACATTCATTTAGTACAATGACAACAATAAAATATTTCTTTTTAAATTAGTGGGTAAGATATAAAATTAAAGGGGAAAATCTGTATCTAAATGATATACTATTTAAATATTTTATATGATCACTTAAAATTTGTGTATGTTTGTTTGTTTTAGATCATGGTTTAGAAACTAGCTATAAAAGACATTTTTTTGGTGGGGGGGATGACGTAGGGGAAAGTTTTTAAAGATGGACTGGACATCATATTAGGTGATATTCAGAAGTTAAAGTTAATATTGTTCAGCAATATAATCTTATTTTAGCTATGAAGAAAAAAGTTCTTATTTTTTAATGATGTGCACTGAAGTATTTATAGGTAGAATGTCACTATGTCTCCAACTTCCTTTCTTAACAAACATAAAAAAGTAAAGTGAGTTAAAAAAATAAAATATGTTTCCTTCTGATATATATATGATCACAACATGAAAAAGCTTTTGGCTCATTGGTGAGTTCTACCAAATATTTAAAGAATTAATATCAATTCTTCACAAACTTAAAAAAAAATTTGAAAAGGAAGAAACACTTTAAAATGTATTCTCTGAGGCCAGAATTACTTGGAATCAAAGCCAGACAGAGACACTGCAACTAACGAAAATTATAGACCAATATCCATTACAAAAATTAATAAAAAAATTCAACAAAATGATAGCAAACATAAAGCAGTATGTTAAAATAATTATACACCATAACCAAGTAGGATTTATTATTGGAATGCAATGATAGTACACATAACAAAAACTGACCAGATCAGAAGAATATAAGGAAAAAAAACACAGATAATTATTTCAATTGACACACAAAAATATTTGACAAAATTCAACCCCTATTTCATGACAAAAACAATCAAGAAACTAGGAATAAAAGGAAATTACCTCAACATAATAAAGTTCATATATGAAAAACTTACAATAACTATAATACTCGGTGGTGAAAAACTGAAGTCATTTCTTCTGAAGTCAGGAACAAAACAAGGATAACTACTTGTTTTGTTACAAGTGTCATTAGAAACATGACTTTTCTATTCAATATACTACTGAAAATCTAGCCCAAGCAGTGAGGCAAGGAAAAGAAATAAAGGCATCTACACTTGAAAGGATGAAGTAAAATTATATTTTGTGATATGATCTTATATGCAGAAAAACTTAAAGATTGTGCATTGACTACACTAATAGAACTAATAGATGAACTGCAGAAAGAAAAACACATCACACAATTTATATGAAGTCTCAAGTGACTCTGAATAGACAAAACAATCTTTAGAAAGAAGAGCAAAACTAGAGGATTCACATTTTCTGATTTCAAAACATATTACAATGATACAATAATCAAAGCAGTGTCGTATTGACAGAGAGGCAGACGCAGAAGAATGGGATAGAACAGGAAGCCCAGAATAAATTCTTACATATATGACCAAATGGTTTTTATTGTGTTCAAGATTATTCAATAAGGAAAGGACAATTTCTTCAACAAAGTCTTATCCACAATGGTCACTGGAAGGTTAGTGTTAATGTAAGAGTTATTCCCAGAATTTAATCTATATTTCTCATTGAAAACTTTGACAAAGACCACAAAGAAAAAACTATTTCTTCCTCTCTACATTTTCTTTGAGGTAAAGAAGCCCTACTGAAACCCTTTTATTTACATGTTCTTATTCTTCAAATAAGATACTCTTCTAACTCATGAACAGGTTTTGAAAAATACAGCTCTCAGACATTCTAAAAATAGCAAATTACTCCTCAATTTATAAGGCATTTATTTATAAAATATGTGTCTAAGTAATAAAATTTAAAAAACTATTTCTATTGTTGAAAGTATTACAAAAGCTCCCCTTTTCCCCATTGACTCTCTTCTCCCCTACACCCATCACACTAACTGCAGCTGCTGTGGGTACAGCAACCCAACACCGACTGCCAAGGGGCTGCAGCTCAGGTCTGGAGAGAGGCCTGAAGAGAGAAGCAGGGTCTGATCTGTAGCATCCATGCCAGCTGTTGATTAGCACTTGCCTCTCTCTTTCTCTTCAGGCCTAGCCAGAAACTCCACCTCTCTTTCTCTCCGGGCCTCCATGGAGGCTGATGATCAGCCTTGCCTCTCTCATCAGGCCCAGAGATAGGCCTGGAGATGCTGACTGGCATAGAAACTGACCAATCAGTACCTAATCTGGATGAACTGTGAAGGCAGAACCTAAGATGGGGGCTGAGGAGGGGTTTTAAGGGCAACAGCTGTTTGGTGTAAGGTGTAAGAAAGCAGTTTAATTTTTTAATGACCGGTTTGGCAGTATAGTGCATATGGCTGGCTATCAGCCCAGATATAGGGATTATGTATTTTTATCTGCCAAGAGCATCTCCTCCTGCTGAAAAAGGCTCCCATTCCACATTTAAGCAATCCTATTCTATATAATCTATCTATACTAATAAAAGGGTAATATGTTAATTAGACTGGATCGACTGGCCAACTTCCAGATGTCTGATTTCCTTCTGGAAAAATCCATGGTGGTGGAGGCCGAGGCAGAAAGGGCAGCTGAGGGTGAGATCAGGCCTGCAGGAGAGGGCAGTTGGGGGTGAGATCAGGGTGGCAAGGGAGGGCAGTTAGAGGCTATCAGGCAGGCAGAGGAAGTTAGGGATGATCAGGAGAGCAGGGGAGAGCAGTTAGGGGTGAGATCAGGCTGGAAGGGGAGGACAGTTGGGGTGATCAGGCAGGCAGAAGCAGTTGGGGGTGGGATCAGGCTGGCAGGGGAGGGCAGTTAGGGGCAATGAGGCAGGCAGACAGGCAGAGGCAGTATGGATGATCAGGCAGGCAGGCAGGTAAGCGGTTAGGAGCCAGTGGTCCCGGATTGCGAGAGGGCTATCCAACTGCCAGTTTAGGTCAGATCTCACCAGCAGTTGGACATGCTCCAAGGGGTCTCCAATTGGAAAGGGTGCAGGCTGGGCTGTGGGAACCTCCCCCATGCATGAATATCATGCATCAGGCCACTAGTTCTTAATTATAAGACCATTTATGACTATCTACCTAGACAGATCATAACTTCCCACTCTCCATAGTTTACTCCAGGGTTTACTCTTCTTTGTATATTTTATGGGATTGGATAAATGTATAATGAAATGTATCTATCATTACCTTATGGAGGACATTCAATGCCCCAAAAGTCATCTGTGCTCTGCATATTCATCACTCCCCACCCAAACCTTGGCAACCACTGATCTTTTTATTTTTCCATAGTTTTATCTATTCCCCAAGGGATCCCCTGTTGGAGAAGGTGTAGGATGAGCTGAGAAAAAAACCCCAAACCCCCCCACAGATTTCTTGCACCAGGTCACTGTTATGCATATAAGTTCTTTGCTTAATACCTCCTCACTCCATGCACCACCCTACATCCTGCTTCCCTCTGAGATTCATCTATCTTTTCCATGCTTCATTGACTCTGGATTGATTTTGTTTATTTTGTTCTTTAGATTCCACATGTGATTGAGATAATGTGATACTTGTCTTTCTCTGCCTGGCTTATTTTGCTTAGCTCTCCAGGTCCCTCTATGAGTCTCAAAGAATAAAAGGCCCATCTTTTTTTTTTATTATTATTATTTTTTTTTACAATTGCACATTATTCCATGGTCAAATATACATTTTTATCCACTCACCTAATCCTAGAAGTTACCAAGTGCAGAAAAATCTGAGACACCTTTCATAGTAGCAATATGCTTGCCGATACATTTCCAAGGGCAAAGGAAACAAAAGAAAAAATAAAGAAATGGGGGAAGACCGAAACAAGATGGCAGCCTAGGTAGTCTCCTAAGCTGCCACCTCATCAACAATTTGGAAAACAAACAACAGCTAAAATCGAAAGGGAACACACCAGACCCACAAGAAAGCTGGCGAAATGGGATGGCTACAACTAGAGACAAAGCAAGGTGCCGCTGCTGCCATGCGGAGTTTAAAACTACAGTGGAACCAAATCCGCCAGAGCCACCGCTGCTGGGAATGAGGGAAGCCAGACCTCGCTCCGCCCCGGGCCAAGGGAGTGGGCCATCCTGGCCAGCCCACCGTGGGAGCGAGGGAGCCAGTGCTGGGGCCTCCACCTCACCTTCGGCCCCTGCCTGACCGGAATGAGATGCCTTTGAGCTAGGTCTCCCCGCCCACAGCCATCTCAGCCCGGACTTTGCTCACGCCATGCTGGTGAGGAGCTGGCGCGGTGCCTTCCGTTCTCAGCCCTGGCGAGTCCTTCCTCCGCCGCTGCATGGCCAGGTGGAAGCTTCTGCCACTGCCACCATGTGGATTTTAAAACTACAGTGGAAATTGAGCCATGGGAGCGACCATCACTGCCACACCTGCAGCCACCGTGAATGAGGGAAGTCCACCGAGAACAGAGCTCACTTTGATCCTGGCCCAGGGAGTGGGCGGCTTCAGAACTTAGCCTCCGTGTCTGCAGCTGCTCTGCTTCCGCCTGAATGAGACACCTTTGAGCACGGTTTCCCAGCCCGCAGCCATCTCAGCCCACCAGCTGTGCTGGTGAGGAGATGGTACGGCACCTTCCATTTGTGGCCCTGGCAAGCCCTTCACCCGTCAGGCCCACCTCCGCAGGGCCAAGGCGGAGCCTCTACCGGGATCCCAAGGAGGGGTGCTGCTGCCACCTTGTGGATTTTAAAAATACAGTGGAAATTGAGCCACAAAAGCCACTGCCTCCGCAGCACCCGCCGCTGCTGCCACGCTTGAGGGAAGCCCACTGAGAATAGAGCTCACTCCACCCCGGGCCCAGGGAGTGGGCGGCTTCAGAGCTTGGCCCCGGTGTCTGCAGCCGTTCCACTGAGACTCCTTAAAGTGCTATCTCCTCACCCGCAGCCATCCCAGCCAGCTCACCATGCTAGTGAGGAGCTAGCTGTCCCCTCCAGTTTGCAACCCCAGCGTCCCAGAGGGGCTGAGTGCCCCAGGTGAGCTGTGTGTCCCAGGGGGCCATGTGCCCTTGGTGAGCCGTGTGTCCCAGAGGGCCGTGTGCCCTTGGTGAGTCGTGTGTCCCGGGTGAGCCATGTGCCCCGGGTGAATCATATGCCCCAAGGGGCTGTGTGCCCCAGGTGAGCCGTGTGCCCCGGGGAAGCGGTGGGACCCTGGGGCGGGGGGGGTGAACCAGAGGAGGAGCAGATTCTATTCATGTGGTCCTGAGATAGTCACCATAAAACAAGCTGACTGTCAAATGACAGCAAGGAGGGGAAGGAGACCTGGGGGAGATAAGAGATCAACCAAAGGACTGGTATGCATGCATATAAGTACAACCAATGAACACAGAACTCTGGGGAGGGAGGGCATGTAGGGGAGGTGGGGGAGGGGGCAATGGTAAGCTATGTGCACATATAATACCTTAATACATTTAAAAAAAAAGAAATATGGACTATATCAAACTAAAAAGCTTCTGTACAGCAAAAGAAAACATCAACCAAATGAAAAGGGAGTCCACTGTATGGGAGAACATTGTTGCCAAGGATACAACTGATATTTCCAAAATCAATAAAGAATACGTACAACTTAACAAAAAGAAGGCAGGCAATCAAATTTTAAAAATGGACAAAGGACCTGAATACACATTTCTCCAAAGGAGATATACAGATGCCAAGACACATATGAAAACATGCTTAAAGTCACTAATCACCAGGAAGATGCAAATTAAAATGACAATGAGGTATCACCTTACACCTAACAGAATGGCTACCATTGACAAATGAACTAATGACAAGTGCTGGTGAGGATGTGGTATACTGCTGGTGGGAATACAGACTGGTGCAGTCACTATGGAAAACATTTTAGAGTTTTCTCAAAAAAGCAAAACTGAGATTTCTATTTTAATCACCAAACTTTTGAATGATTAAAGCAAAAGAAGTAAAGAATTGAGTCACATAGTATATTGCATCTTCACCTTAAGGAAGAATTTAAGACTTGTATCCATGTATTGAGTATGTACATGATGAATGGACACATAAAATAGGGAAGTGGGACATGTGCTGGGGGCAGAAGTAGGCAGGGAAAAGTCAATGGGGTGGGGGAAGGAGACATATGTAAAACTTTCAACAATAAAGAATTTTAAAAAAGAGATCTCTTATTACATTTAAATTTTCGAATATGTTGTGTATATTAAACAAATCTTTCATTAGGTGGATAGTGTCAAGTGGCTAAATAAAGGTACCTGAGTCACAGAATATATTATACATTTTAAATGAGATGATGCATCTTAAACTCAGGAAAATATAATAAACAAGCTATAAAACTATTAATAATCATGGTTACAATGAGATTTGGAGCAGCGGGCTAATTTGTACCATGAAAAACAACAATAAAAAATGCCTAAGGTACAGACAGAATATAAAAAGAGCTAGCTCACTTAATATCTAGATGTTTCTGAGGCTTATTTGATAATTCCTATCAGTTCAATTTGCATGGAGATCTGTTATGGAGCAAGCTGGAAACATTATTCAAGGGAAGCCAATTTTAGCAGAGAATTCTAAGATTAGGCCGTCAATACAGCTTGAGGACAAAGAAAATGTGTGTAGACAGGTATGTACTTCTCTTGAACAATATCTAAAGTCTATTTTCTACTTCGTTTTGTTGTTTTGCTTTTAATTCTTCATTGCTTAGCAAATCGCTTGAAGCTTGTCTTTGAGCTAAAACAAGGTACAGTTTCGTTTTGTTTTAATAGTTCTACATGTGTTTGTAAAGGTGTTTCAGGATGAGATTATAATTTTTGTTTTTTAAATTTATTTTTGTTCTACTGGTTCTGTCTTTTATTGATTGATGATTTTGGTTAAACTTCTGTCAATTTTATTTGTCTTTCCTAAGAACTAGCTCTTGGCTTTATTGAACTTTTTTATTTATTTTAATTTCTATTTTCTTTATTTCCACCCAGATCTTAACGATTTCCTTCCTTCTGTTTATTTTGGATTTTGATTGTTGTTGCTTGTTTGTTTATTTGTTTTGTTGTTGTAGTTGCTTGTGTGTTTGGTATAGAGTTAGATTGCTTATTTGGGATTCTCTTGTTTCTTGAAGTAGGCTTTATAGTTATGAACTTCCCTCTTAGAACTCTTTTTGCAGTATCCCATACATTTTGAAAGTTGTCTTTTCATTTGTTTCAATATAGTTTTTAAATTCTTGTTTGATTTCCTCTTTGTTCCATTGGTTATTTAGTAGCATGTTGTTTAGTCTCTGAATATTTTTCTAGTTTTCTTCCTATAGTTGATTTCTAGTTTTATGCAATTGGGGTTCAGAAAATATGCTTGATATGATTTCCATCATTTTGCATTTATTGAGGCTCAGACTGTGGCCTGATATATTATCTAGCCTGAAAAATGTTACATTTTTGCATTTGCTTGCAAAAATGTATATTCTGAAGTTCTGGATAAAATGTTTTACAAATGTCTATTAAGTCAATCTGCTGTAATGTGAAATTTAAGGCACTATTTTTTTTTGCTACTTTTCTGTCTAAATGATCTATCCTTTGATGTGAGTGGGGTATTACAATCCCCTACTATTATTGTGTTACATGGATTTCTCTCTTTATGTCCATTAAAAATTGCTTTATATGTTTATGTGCCCCTATATTGGATGCATAAATATTTATGATTATTAATTTTTAGGATGCCTATTAGGTCAAGACATGAAATGTTTGTATGTATTTAGGTAGTTAGTTGGTTAGTTGGTTAGTTCTGGTGTAAACAATTATTTGCTTACTTGACACTTGTCAAAAATATTTGAAGTGATCAGATGACAAAGGGGAAAGAAAGTAGTAATGGAGTTGAATTCAAAAATACATTATTAAGAAAGGAAATTCCTAGAGTACTATTGAATTCCACTTATGCTTTCCAAGAAAAAAGATGTACTGACAAGGTAATTTATTTTAAGTCCTTAAACCTTCAACATCAAGGAAAACAGAATAGTTTGCTTTTTCTTTTTGATTTCTAAATCAAATACTATATTCAAAGAAATGTATAGGTCATAGAAGCAAGAACATATGACAAAGAAAAGAATGCTTTGAAAGTGGTGTTTTGTAAGTAGGTTTCAAAATACTCAAGTGAATTAACAAGGGGAAAAAACCCTTTATTCCTGATGCTATTGTCACTTAGAAATAAAATATACACTCTTATGAGACAAGAACCTAAAGAGTTGTGTGTTTTTTTAATTTTATTTTAAATTAAATCAATCAAATTACAAACACTGACATGCAGTAGATACCTAAGGGAATACAGATGATTTTAGACTTAGGTTTTAACTTATTTAATTAACTAGCTATGTCTGTCTGATGTAAGTTAATTTAACTATAATGATACTTGTTCTACATATCTAAAATAGGGCTAACTTTATTACCTATGTTACTTAATGTTTAATTAGGTACCATATGAAGACTGGCATATATCAGAAAAATTTGGAGCTGGTCAGTTAATGGTCTTCTTTCTCTCTCTGTCATACACACATACCACTCACAGTCAAGAAGTTTGATTAAAAATGATGATAATCCAAGAGTCATGATAGTAAAAACAAAACAAAACAAAACAAAAAAAACAGCTTTTATAATTGAGACACCAACTACAATATTTCTGTAACTCATCCTCGTTTTATAGACATAGCCAATATATCTCATATCTCCCCCATCTAAGTTTGTTTAAAATGTTTTTACTACATACCAAATTTATTTAAAAAGAAAACAATAAATAAAATTTCCTCATAAGATTTCAAATATATCACTGGTTCAGAAGCTAAAATAAAAAAAAAAATGTTAGCAAAACATTGATAATAGCACAAACCCCAATTAACTTCATGCTTCTCTTTTCCACTACCAGTTGTATCTGTACTTGAGTATTCTCCTTGGTGGGAATGTGGTGACTCCCAAAGCAGCATCTTCCATCTTTGAACAACTGTAGTCATCCTGTGTTTCTTCCTCATTTCCTTTCTAATCTAAGTCTCAAAAATTGATTTAACAATTATTTGTTAGGAAAATCCTATGTGTCAGGTATTATGGCAGGCTCTACAATTATGTGTAGAAAATGTGGAAAAACAACGGAAGAATCTGCTGAGGCAAATACACCTGGCCATTCTATTATATGTGTGTCAAGGGTTGGAAATTCTTACACCACTTCTTTTAAGCAGATGAATCAGATGAAATTGAAAGTCATTAAATAATTAATACCCTCATCAATGTTTTTATAGAATTTATTGATTCAACTGTTAAATACAGTTAATAGCAAATTGTTGTTTTCCTTTTTATTTTTATTAACAGTAATATAGATAACTTACCCTGTCTTTAAAGTTGTTTATTCAGACTTCTCATTTCCAAGTTCTCATTCCACAAGGCAGTATATGACACAAAAAGCCATTATACTTCTCCACCCATACCAATCATATTATTGTTCCATATATCTAGAGGAGAAAAACATGCAAAAATATAACCAATCATCCTTATTTCCTAACAATGCATTCAGTACTCTGATTATGTCAATAAAAAATAAACAAATGAAGTGCTTTAGTCATTGATTTATATATAACTCACGTGGCTATTTTAATTGTTTACTCTGTTTCTACATGCCACCAGATGAGCTTGTTGACAAGACATCTATCAACATAACTTCTCTAGATAAGAAGCAGGACTATGAATTTAGGCAAGCTCTGTCCATTTGTGTACTTGAGTCTGGTTAAAACATGAATAGCAGCCCACCCAGGTGGCTCAGACACCAAAAAGGCTACTGCTCAGTTCTCGTCAGGACACATACCCCTGTTGGGACACATGTAGGCAGCAACCCATGTTTCTCTCTGTCTTTCTCTTTCTGTATCACCCATCCTCAGTAAAATTATCATTGGGTGAGGATTAAAAGAGGAAAAACACATTACAAAATATGAACAACAGAGCCTGTGTAAAAAGGGCAGAACAACCACTTACAGAATGGTGCTCCTTGAACCTTCTTAATTTAACAGAAGGTAATCTATCATCCATCCCTTAAGAATATATTTTTATGTCTGATTTAACTTACGTATCTGGCAGGCAATAATGGTAATGCCTTCTCTTACCCAGATGTGTTGTTTTATAAATGGCTATATATTGTTTGAAACTTCTATGTGCAGTCAATACAGCACTCTGGTGGCGTACTCTAACATAAATAATATGTCAAGTATATGGATATAAACACATAAATATAAGCTCAGTATAAGTTGCCTACAAACAGTTCAAGGTGAGTTTGTCTGTGTATATATATATATTTTTTTTCTTTTCTTTTCTTTTGAGATTCCAGGCCATAGTGCACAGTACAGTTAGCCAATTTAATAGAGCTCCACTCAAGGCAAGTATCAAAACATCAATTATGCATTGAATTCAAATACATAACTATGACCAGTATCTCATTGTTTTGTAGAAAGATATTTTTCATAGCTCCTCAGAGTTTAATCCAGGAAATTTAGGTAATTTTATAAGGATAATTACAAGGAGATGAGGCAATCAGGCAAGAAAGTAAATATTTCATTAGAGAATATATTAGATATATCATGCCTCTTACCCCTAAGTACTGTATTGTATATTTCCTTCAAAACAAGGAAAATAACATTGTTTTATAAAACTGCAGTACAATTATCAAGTAAAAAATTAAATATCGATCAAATGTCATCCACAATTTATATCTAAATTTAGTCAGTTGTCTTAATAATGTCCTTTACAGGTTTTATTCTTCCTGGTCCAGAATCCAGTGGAGGATTGTTCATTGCATTTAGTTGTAATTGATCTTTATATTTTTAATTTAGGAGTTTCACAACCATTTAAAAAAAATCTTGCTTGATGTGGAAGTTTTTGAAGAGTAGAATATCCTCCATTGTATTTTGTTGTTTGTTTTCTCAGGATTTGATTTAAGTCATGCACTTTATGAAAGGAATAGCGTGGGCATGACATTGAATTCTTCTCAGTGCTGTGGGTGTTAACTCTGATCACGTCTTAGGGAGTGTTCTTACGTTTCTCCATCATAAATTTGGTATTTTTCCTCTTATAACTTAAAGGTATTTGGGAGTAAAGTTCTTTGAGATTATATAAATGATTTTTTTCCCATCAAATTATCAGGAGATAATTATGTAGTGTCATACTGTCATCTACATTTTTAACTTGCCATTCAAATGTAAGGAAGGGTTTTCCTTTCTGGTGGATTTGTTTGTTTGTTTTGTTTATTTATTTATTTATTTATTTATCTTTATTGTTGGCCATATTACGATTTCCCCTTTGTGTTTTTTCCATTGACCCTCTCCACATTCTTTAATTTATTAATACCAGTATGAATTTATATTGTTCTCTTAATACATTATAATTTTTGTTTGTATAAGTATTATCTACTTTTTTTTATTCAGAATTTCCCAGATTAAACTTGTGCAAGCCCCTTTAAGAATGCAACTATGTCCTTTTGATATTTTCTTATCATTCTTTGAGCACTTTTAGGAGAGATTAGATTAAGATATTATAGGGCCATCTTGCATTTCACTGATTCAGTAAACTCTAAGGACCATTGATTTATTTGTTTGGTAAATAAGAATTTGGAGTAAAATTTAAGTGCTACAAGTGATCTTTCCTATCAGTATGCCATTGCTTCAAGGTCTTCATTAGGCAGTACTAAAACTATGTTATATAGCTTATATATATATAAGCTATTCTTACTATTAGGAGATTAATTTTCTTTCTCTTTCCCTCTGCCTGTTCTTTTGGCCCCACTCTTTCCTCCTAATATAAACATGCTTACAAAAACAAGCAAGCAAGCAAACAAAAAGCACATACTGCACTCTAGTATTCTCTCTTTCATTTTTTTAACTTAGTTTCCCAAAAGTGAGTGAGGGACATAGCTCTCAGATCATCAATACTGTACATTCATTTATTCATAGACTCAAGCTTCAAATGTAAGTATAGTAGATTCAGATTTGCATAGTAGAACTAAAAAGATAGAGAAAAGCAACCCAACTGAGTTCAATATTTATTTATAGTTCTTTGTAAGGTACAATTTACAGATAGCAAATGCATACATTTTAAAGTAAATTTGATGAATTTTAATAGATTTTACTCATGTAGCATACATAATACAAAGATACAAATGATTTGATCATCCTAGAAATTGCTCTCATGTCCTCATTTTATAAATGCTGTAATTCTCAAAATGTAAGCAATATTTCAGATTTTGTGAACTACCAGTTATATCAGACTCTCTTAACTGTTTAATTTCATATTAGTTTGTTTTTTACATTCTAAGTTATGTCCTCTGCTTTATTTTATTAAATAAACAAAAATATACTTTAAAAATATCCTATATAATAAAAACCTAGCAACCATAATGGCGGGATGACCAGAATGACCAGAGACGAGAAAGACCACAGCCCCTTCCCCTGGCTGATCCTTTCTCCCAAAAAGTGGTTAGGGGCAATAAGACAGGCAAGCAGACAGAGCATTTAGGTTCAATCAGGCAGGCAGTGGTTAGGGGCAATCAGGAAGGCAGGTGAGCAGTTAGGAGCCAACAATTCTGGATTGCGAGAGGGATGTCCAAATACCAGTTTAGACCCTATCCATGGGAATCCCTACTTGATTGGGCCTAAACCAGCAGATAGACATTCCCCAATAACCCACCCCCCCACCCTACAGATATTGTGCACCAGGACTCTATATTATAAGAGAATAAGGTACACTTAAAAATAATTTTGAGGCCCCAAACCGGTTTGGCTCAGTGATAGAGCGTCGGTCTGCAGACTGAAAGGTCCCAGGTTCATTTCCGGTCAAGGGCATGTACATTGGTTGCGGGCACATCCCCAGTAGGGGGTGTGCAAGAGACAGCTGGTTGATGTTTCTCTCTCATCGACGTTTCTAGCTCCCTATCCCTCTCAATTCCTCTCTGTGTAAAATTAATAAAGTATATTTAAAAATAATAATTTTGAATTTATATATTAATTTAAGATAATGCATATAAATAAATACACAAATATTAAGTATATGTCAAGAGTCTTTATATATTAAACTTGTTTCATGAAAGCAATACAAAAATCCTCTTTTAATTTCAGTATTATTCTCATAAGGTTATCCATATCTCCATTCATAATAATTTATATATGCCCTAGAATTACATAACAATGTAATCATACAGTATAAAATTATTTTGTGGTATCTTTTCATTGATGATGTTGCATATAACAAGTACATATTTGTATTCATAGTGGTTTTCATTAAAAAATAAACAGAGAGAATGGAAATAAATGCCTTGCCAAAGATGTGGCCCCATGTGGCCAAAGATCCTGCCCCCAAGTGGACACAAGATGGCTATCATAAGATGGCCAGCAGGGGAGCGAAGTTGTGGGTGATCAGGCTAGCAAGGAGGGCACTTAGGGTGACTGGGCATGCAGGGGAGGGCGTTTGGGAGGGACCAGGCTTGCAGAGGAGGGAAGTTGGGGGGGACCAGGCCTGCAAGAGAGGGCACTTAGGGGTGACCAGGCCTGCAGGAAAGGGCAGTTGGGCAGGGCCCAGGCCTGCAGAGGAGAGCAATTAGGGGGGATCAGGCCTGCAGAGGAGGGCACTTAGGTATGACCAGGCCTAAAGGGGAGGGCGGTTAGGGGCAAACAGGCTGGCAGGGGAACAGTTAGGTATCAATCAGGCTGGCAGCAGAGTGGTTAGGGGCTGATCAGACTGACAGGCAGAAGTGGTTAGAGGCAATCAGAGAAGTAGGCAGGTGAGCATTTGGGAGTCAGAAGTCCTGGATTGTGAGAGGGATGTCCGACTGCCTGTTTAGGCCTGATCCCACCACGCAGTTGGACATACCTTAAGGGGTCCCAAGTTAGAGAGGGTGCAGACTGGGCTGAGGGACACCCCCCTCTGTGCACAAATTTCATGCATCAAGCCTCTAGTACTATATAATAAAAACTAAAAGAATAGGTGAGTGAGGGAAATATATATAATTAGGCTGCACAGCAAGAACTGTTTAGCAAGTAATCTTTAATTTGGACTTAATGGGATGCATAGGCTTTTAAGGTATTCTAATTAAAGTCAATAAGGCCAATATAAAATACAGACAAGAGCACTTGAGGCCAGCCATCATAGAGGTCACAATTAGATTCCTGGTCTGGTTGTAGGCTTGATCCCCAGTAGGGGGCAGGCAGGAAGCATCTGATCAATGCTTCCCTCTTATTATTGATGTTTCTATTTCTCCCTCTACCTTCCTCTCTTACATAAATAAAAATATATTAATTAAAAAGAGCATTTGACATCAGTCAAGTGTGAGTAGTCTTTATTAATTTAAATGTTGCATATAAATAAAGGAATTTGTTAGATAGAACTAGAAAAATAGATCAGCTTATGGAAGGTCCTGACTGCCAGACAAATGTGTATAACTCAAGATGCAGAAAAGAAAAGAATAAGATATAGGCAGATGAGAGGCCGCCATGTTGTATAGGACAGTTAGACATTTGAGGAGTGTGAGATTAGGACTAGTAGTTAGGAAATGAGGATACACTAAAAATAAGTGCTCAGAAACTCATGAAAACAATGCAAGACAATAATGGTAGAAAGTTAATCGTGTGATATAGAAGTTATTAAATAATAATAAAAATTAATTTATCTTGAGTTAAATTGATAAGTAAGTGTAGGGCAGAAAGTAAAGTTTAAAGATTTTTCTAATATTTTATGCTTATCTTTCTGTAAAAGTAATGTACAGATATAGTCATAAATGGGGTATAGTAATAACCTAATTTTGACTAATTAGTGAAGGAAGCAGGTATGATCATGGGTCTCCGGCAAAGATAGTTCTGATGACCCATCAGGATGTAAAAATGATCACTAGGCCTTTGTATATGCAGGAAAAACACTTGCGGTCTGAGAATCAAACCCTAGACCCCACACATGGCTGGGTACTATAGGTTTGTGAGTCAGAGATGAGGAAGAGTATCAAAGAAGGGAGGAAGGATGAGAGGATGAGACATCTGTTCCTCTGAGAGAAGATTGATAGGATGGTGAAGAATTTAGAATGTGAAATAAGAAAAATGAAGATTAAGTTGGTCTTTTACAATTACAGGTAGTAAATCAGTCTTTTTTGACTTTTAGTTACAAGTTGTTTGAAAATTACTTTCAGGAGACACAACAAGATGGCGGCAGAGGTAAAAGCCTAACTGCAGCCGCCCTCAACAATTTAAAAAAATACAACTAAAATATAGAGTGGACACTATCCAGAACTACAGGAAAGTTGACTGACTGGAAATTCTACAACTAGAAGGAAAGAGAAAACCAGAAGGAAAACCAGAGGAGCTGTAAAAGCCTGAGGTACGGAGGCGCGGTGCGCGCGGGGAGAGGACTAAGCCGGAGAGGAGGGGCGGCTGAGTGCCTGGCTGGCGTTCCCCAGCAGGAAGGAGATAAAAGCTCCGGACCGTGCTGAACCCCAACTCCGACTGCACTGAACCCCAGTTCTGGGCGAGACCCCGGGGGTCCCAGGCTCATACAGAAGGAATCTGGGCTGTAAGGCTGAAGCTCAGCGGAGCAGGAAGTGGAGAGCCCGGAGTCTTGCACATTGCACGCTGAGGACTGACTGTTCTCTGAGCTGCTGAATTGCCCCAGCGGGAAGGACTCAAAAGCTCAAGAATGTGCTGAGCCCCAGTTCTGACTGCACTGAACCCCAGTCCTGGGCAAGACCCTCGGGCCCCAGCCTCATACAGAGGGAATCTGGGCTGTAAGGCAGAAGCTCAGGGGAGCGAAAAGCAGATCCCCTGAGTCGCGCACTTTATGCGCACAGAGGACAGACTGTTGTTTGGGCCGCAAGATCGCCCTAGCGGGAAGGAGACATAAGCTCTGGACTGTTCTTAACCCCACTTCCAACTGCTCTGAACCCCAGTTGTGGGCTTGTTGGGGGAGAGACTACACTGTCTGGAAGCGGGCGAAGCTCCAGGGCGCCTTTCTCTCAGAGGTGCTTGCAGTGAGTACCAAAGGACACTGAGGAACACTGAGACTCAGGAACCTCAGAGGGTGGGGCTAACCGGAAGCCAAGGCTGTAGGCTCCACCCTGAAACTCCGCCCCATCCAAGCTGAACTCAGATAGGCTTTTGCAGGTTTCCAAGTCTAGTGGAATAAGGTTGTCTCCTGGCATAGACACAGCTGATCCTCCCAACCTACCAACTCAGGGAAGTAGCGAAAATGTCGAAACGAGGAAACAGATCACAAACGAAAGAAATGGAGGACAAAAAGCGACGGGATATAGAGTTCAAAACCACGCTTATAAGGTTGTTCAACAATCTCCTAGAAAAGGCCGATAAAATAAATGAGACCTATGAGGATATGAAAAAAGATCAACAAGAAATAATAAAGGGTCAACAAGAAATAATAAAAGGTCAACTAGAAATAAAGAATACAATCTCTGAAATAAATAATATTATACAGAGTCCTAAAAACAGAATGGAAGATTGTAAGAATCAAGTCCAAGATTTGCAACACAAAGAGCCAGAGGACACTCCTCCACAGAAGCAAGAAGACAAGAGAATCCAGAAAGTTGAAGATAATGTAAGAAACCTCTGGGACAACTTCAAGCGAACCAACATCAGAATTATGGGCATCCCAGAAGATGACAGAGAGCAAAATACCGAAAACATATTGAAAGAAATAGTGACAGAAAACTTCCCCCACCTGGTGAAAGAAATAGATTTACATGTCCAGGAAGCACACAGAACCCCAAACAAAAGGAATCCAAAAAGAACCACACCAAGACACATCATAATTAAAATTCCAAGAGCTAAAGACAAAGAGAGAATATTAAAAGCAGCAAGACAAAAGCAGGTAGTTACCTATAAAGGGGCACCCATACGACTGTCAGCTGATTTCTCAACAGAAACCATGCAGGCCAGACGGGAATGGCAAGAAATATTCAAGGTGATGAATAGCAAGAACCTACAGCCAAAAATACTCTACCCAGCAAAGCTATCACTCAGAATCGAAGGCCAGATAAAGAGCTTCACAAATAAATTTAAGCTAAAGGAATTCATCACTGCCAAGCCAGAATTATATGAATTGTTAAAAGGGGTTCTTTAGGAAGAGGAAGAAAATAAAGATAAAAATTATGAACAAACACGTAACTATCAACAAGTGAGTCTAAAAACCAAGGGAAGTAAAAATGATGAACAATATTAACTGGTGAACATAATAGAATCAGAGGTATGGGAGGGGAGTGGACTGATGATTCTTGGGGAAATGGGGAGTGGAGCGGGGCGGGAAGAGACTGAACATAAACTGCACCTATGGATGAGGACAATGGGGGATGGGGAAAGGGCAGAGAATTGAATGGAAACTTGGTGTAGGGGAGCAATGGGGGGGGGGGATGAGGAACATTTGTAATAATATGAACAATAAAGATTTATTTAAAAAAAAATAAAATGAAAAAAAAAAAGAAAGAAAATTACTTTCAGTTGGTCAGAGGAAGGAACTTCTTATGACTCACTGATATAAAACCAAAATACTGACTCTTGTGTTTACATGAACTGTGCTTAGTCATAGGCAGCTTATTTATCTTTTAACTTTACCACCTACACATGTCAATGACTTTTTAAAATCTCCCACCTACCCATACATGACTTTCCTTCAAATAATAATATTTATTCTACTGCCTGGGATCACACAGTAAGACTGGGACATACAGCATAACTGTTATGTTCTTTCTTTTCTTAGATTCTAACAAGAAAATCCTTAGCTGATCTTAAAGGCCACTAGGGCAACATGTTGATATTTTTTTTGAAGTAAAAGGTTAACAACAAAAAAATATAGTTCCCAGCAAGTAATGAATATAAACAAGAATAGGACCCCATAAGTGAGTTCTATCAATCATGTTCCTGCTGAAAACCCATAAACCTAAGTGTCTTTCAGTCATGTAATATCCTTTCTAAATCTTCTAGAGCACACATATCATTATATCATTTGGCAATCTTTAAACCAGATGGGGATCAATGTTTTCAGTGTGGTACATTATACTTTGCTGTTATAGAAGCTCTAGGTAATAAATGTTTCTGCAACCAATTTAAAGAGAACCCATTATGCAAATATAATAATACTTGCATAAAATCCTTGATGTTACAGTTTAGTATCATGTATCAGGCCGACTCTAATGACTTCCCAAAATAAGTTTGTTCAAACAAGGGGAAAAATAAAATACAGTTGATTGTGTGTAGCCATTATAATAAAAGGGAAGGATAGCACTTAAATCTCCAGAATTTCTCTTTGAAAATCATTTTTGTTCTGAAAATATTCAACAGTCTCTACATTTTTATGAAAAGACAATCTTTCCACATGGTTTTCTGGTATCTCCTTTTTTTTTCTCTATAAAGTATCTGCCCATATGTAAATATGACCATATATAAAAATGATATTTGGGGGTAGGGGAAAGGGGAGGGATAGAAAAGGTCAATGGGGGAAAATAAGGGTATGTGTAATATTTTCAACAATAAATATTTTTTTAAATCATATTACTTACATATATTATGTAGACACTTAGGCAGACATATTTCTTTCATCTTACTTTCCTCTGATTAATTAAAATAATTAACTCCTCTTGTGTTGGATTATTTCAGGATGAATATATTAAGCTATATGTTAATTTTTTGAAATATCTTTCCATTAGCTAATAGATCCAAAACTTTCAAAGTGAACAGAGAAAAAGACAATTTCTTGTTTCTAGAATAAGCATTAAAAATATAATAACTAGGGCTATGACTTGGGAGCTCCTGTTACTGAGGCTGCCTCACCTCTGCAGGGTCATTTGGCAGCCCCAGCGGCCGCCCCTCAGCTGGCCCCAGGCTCCCCTGGTGCAAGCCCAGGAGGAGGCCAAAACCCTACAAGATTCTGGAAAACCCTAATCTTCTACTAACATTTACAGTTTTTTAAAAATATATTTTTATTGATATTTCACAGAGAGGAAGGGAGAGAGATAGAGAGCTAGAAACGTCGATGAGAGAGAAACATCGACCAGCCGCCTCTTGCACACCCCCTACCGGGGATGTGCCCACAACCAATGTACATGCCCTTGACCGGAATCGAACCCCAGACCTTTCAGTCCGCAGACCGAAGCTCTACCACTGAGCCAAACCGGTTTCGGCACATTTACAGTTTTATAACCATTATCTACATTGGTTCTATCAGCACAAATATTATTGTACCCTCTGCCTCTGTTTCTGATCAATCACTTATTATTACAAGAAAATACAGATTTCTAGGCCTTTCCTCACACCTATTGAACTCCTAAAATTTTCTTTTTGCCTACAGAAAGTATTATGTGTTCTTTTGTTTTGTTTTGTTTTGTTTTGTTTTAGAAGGAGCAGAGGGAGAGAGAGAGGGTGAGAAAGGGAGGGAGAGAGAAAGAGAAAGAGAGAAACGAGAAACATTGATGTGAGAGAGACACATCCATTAATTGCTTCTCTACATCATCCAAGGGGCAAAGATCAAACAGGCAACCCAGGTGCATGCCCTTGACTGGGAATTAATCCCGAGACCTTCAGTGTGCAGGCCATTATGTCATGTTGACCAGAGTTGAAGGAACCATTAAAATAAGCTAAGTTACTCATCTCTTTGTGAAAGCTTTATTTTCACAGAGAGATAAATAATTCTTCCTATAAGAAAAAATTATCCAACCCATCTTGCACAAATGATGATTGTTTTTCTTCACCCCTACTTTGGGGACCACTGGACCTGAAAATAAATATCCTATATAGTAAAAGGCTGATATGCAAATTGGTCAGATGGTGGAAGGACCAGTCACTATGACACACACTTACCACTGAGGGGCAGTCGCTAAATTCAGGAGCTGCCCCTAATGGCCAGAGCATTCCTTCTGTTTAGCCAGAAGCTGGGCTCATGGCTGGCAGCAAAGCAGTGGTGATGGGACCTCTCCCACCTTTGCGGCAGCACTAAGGAGCAGTGAGCCAAGTGGTAAAGAGAAAGCAGGTGAATGGTGAAGAGCAAGGGGTCTTTAGGCCTGATTGGACCTAAACCGGAAGTCGGACATCCCCCAAGGGGTCCAGGATTTTGAGAGGGTGCAGACCAGGCTGAGAGACCACCCCCACTCAAATTTTGTGCATTGGGTTTCTAGTTATGATATTAAATCATTACTTGCTTTCATAAAATTATTAATCCTCAAGCAAGTTCTGGAATTCCTTAGATTTTTCTAGGCTCTTAGCTAACTTTCTTCATTAGTACTTGCATCTTTTTTCTTAGTGATTTTCAGTTTTCTTGTGGGTGATCCAACTAACTCCAATCAGCACAGTTGTTTTCTCTCTTCTAGGGAGTTTTTTCTACTATTTTCCAATTATTCCTTTTCAGCCCGGCAGGCCTGCTTTTAGTTCTTAGCGCACAAGAGACATGCTTGCCCCATAGAGCTATGCACATTTCTTCTTCCTGAATGTTCTCCTGCAGATGCTCACATGGCTGTCGCTTCACCCTCTTCAAGTTTGGCTTATTATCTTCTCAGTGACTCTTTCCCTTTCTCATGTAAAGCTGAAAACTCACTTGTCCCTGAATTAGTTGTCGTCTTTCCTCCTTGATTTATGCTTTTCATATCACTGCTTACCATCTGATGTATGATATGCTTTACTTATTTCATTCACTTGTATTATTCACAGTCTGACACAACTTTAAAAATAACTTCCACAAAGGCCGAATATTTTATTTCCTTCACTATTGTATCTTTAGTGTCTAGAAGAGACCAGGCACTTGGCAGATTTACAAATAATTCTTGTTTATAATTAGTAGCCACTCCATACAACCAGTGATTTAAAACAGACTGTTAATATATTCACTGGTTGACTTATAAATGATGAACCCATCTCTTAAATATGCACATTTATATTACTTTCTGAATAATGCATTCATCAAAATAAATCTTGAAAATGTTGTTTATACTAGACAGTATAAATGATAAACCTGAATCTGTCACTGTCTTTTCAACCTGACCATGAAAAAGATTAAGATTTATAATTGAGTAGAATGAGTAAATAATACTCAACAGAACCAAATAGTATCATCTCCAAAACACTAATTGAAATGACAAGAAAATAATGAGCACATGAGATATTATTCCTTAATGCATCTTTCACTTTCTAACAAATTATAAATACATCCGAATGAAAAACAACCAAATTGCTGTTTCTAGATACTGCGTAAGTAACTCAATCCTTCCCAAAACGGCAGCTTACTATAAAGGAAATCTCTCTATAGTGCTTATGTTAACTACATTTAAAATATATATATATATATATATATATATATATATATATATATATATATATATATATATTTTATTGATATTTTACAGAGAGGAAGGGAGAGAGATAGAGAGCTAAAAAAGTCAATGAGAGAGAAACATCAACCAGCTGCCTCTTGCACACCCCCTACCGGGGATGTGCCTGCAACCAATGTACATGCCCCTGACCAGAATCAAACCCGGGACCCTTCAGTCCACAGACCGATGCTCTACCACTGAGCCAAACCGGTTTCGGCTGTTAACTACATTTTATATAGACAGCTAAATAGAACTATGCAGTCACTAGTATTTCTTATACATAGTCATTGAAGTAAAATTATTTAATTCTCAGTCAATAATATTCAAAATTTATAAGATCCTCAAGGGTATGCAAATTTAAGAACTTTTTTTTTTAAAGCTTTTGCTTCTCCCCTAGTTTAGCAATTGATGGCTACCTGCTGGTCCTTTGGAATCCTAGATCTAGGTATGCAAGATTTAGCAAATAAAATACAAGGATCCCATTTAAATTTAAGCTTTAGATTAACATCTGTACTTTTAATACAATGATATCTTGTGTATTTTTTAGGACATAACTATACTAAAAACATCTATTACTATTAATGAGAAGCTCAAACTTAACTGGGAATTTTCTATTTTATTTGATAACTCTATTTGTGTCTTCTCTATGACTATCCACAAGTATTCTATATGTGTAAATTTTTAATTCTGACTCTTCAAAATGTATTTATCTCTATCATATGTTCTTAGATGTCTACAGAATATTATCTGTATAATGTGTAACCCAGCCTGATATCATCAGAATGGTGGTGAATAAATACAGTAGATAATTTAATCTCTATTACATTACTCAATTAATCATTCATATTAACCTTGTATTACTACCCTCCCCCAAATCAGGCAGGTAATGAAACATGCAAATGACTTAACATTGTAGTTTTCTCTAAAGTGCATAATCAATAACATTTTTTACATATTTGAAATTTTAGATGTGTTTGTAGACAATTACTACAGATATGTTTGATTTGGTGTAAGAATAAGATTGGGAGTTGTGTAAGGCTTTTTTGGTGATTCTCAAACACTTGTTGAAGGCAGGTGTCAATCATAACAATTCCTTCAAATTGTTATGCGTTCTTTGGTCTCTCTTACCTTGGCAGACACACACATCTGTCTGTACACACACACACACACACACACACACACACACACACACACACTCACACACTCACACCTGAATAGATTATTATGCCAATCCTTCTAGTGAGACTAAAACAAATACATTTCAGAACCCTTACAGAAAAATTTGATGGATATGAAAAAAAATATATATTTATATACTTTGATTTTATTTCTTCCTACTTTTGATCAAACACTGACTTAGACATCATTTCTATAATCATATATTTGTCTAATCTATTAGTGACGTTTCCTATTTTGCATTCTGCCATTGAAATTTTCTGCATAAAGAAATTGTGTAAAATCAGAGCCTGATAAAGCTCTGGAAACAGTTCATGATTTTTGGTTTCTTTTAAGTTAAAACAACAACAACAAACAAGAAAATGACATTAATATATTTTTATACAAACTGATTTTTTTTCTGATATACACTCCAGGGCCAGTGAGTACTTCTTACAAATCAGAACCTCAAAGAAAACATCAACCCTGTTGCTCCCAGAATAGACTTGCCATCTATTGGATAGGTGGACCCCAGAGAAAATTGAGGTAATAATTATTCATTTTAAGATATTGTAGTAAAAACAGAGTTTTAAAGTAATTCTTACTCCTTCCAAAATACTGCTGTTCATATAACTCACAAAGTTTTTTTGTATCGATCAGTTTAACTTAAAAAAACCTGTATTTCTCCCAACAAAAGGAGCCAAGTTACCCTTTTTGCAATTACTAGAGACTTGTGTTCCTTACCCTTTTAGAGGAATCTTTTTACTGTCAGCTTGGGAGCTATTATCAATAAGATAGTCTGAGATTGCACTTCACACACTCAGTCTTATACGACCTTCCTCAGGAGCCCCAATTTATAGCAGAATGATACACATACTTCCCACCACCTTCAAGTGAACAATATGCTGTATTTGTGCAGAAATTGGGCCTTTCAACTATTGCTTTAAACATAGCTTTTAACTCAGTCATTTAAGAGTTTTTAAGCTTTAAAATGTTAGAAAACTTGCCAGACTGAACTATTAAATTAATTTGAAATAAATTATATAGATGAATAAGAATAATTAAATAAAGTCAATTATATCAAGGTGATCATTTCATCTGGTTCCAAATGGACTCTAGCCCATTCTCTACCTTGTTTTCAGTGAAAAGCTAGTGTAGATACACCCCTCAATTAATTAAAAGCAAAATTTTATTTAATTATGGTTTTGATTTAGATTTTCCTGATGACTAGTGATACTGAGCATTATTTTTTTCATATTCCTGCTGAACATTTGCATGTCGTTTTGAGGAAAATATCTATTTAAATCTTTCGTCTATTTTTATCAGGTTATTAGGTTGTTTTTTTTAAAATATTGAGTTGTAGGAGTTCGTATTTATTTTGGAGGTTATCCCCTTATCAGATGTATGGTTTACAAATATATTCCTTTTTGTGGATTGCCATTTCACTCGATTGACTGTTTTCTTGGTTGTAGAAAACATTTTAGTTTGATTCAGATGGTAGAAATGCAAAATGGTATGACTACTATAGAAAATAAGCAGCCCCCCCCCCAAAAAAAAAACAAAAAAACACAACATTAAGAATAAAACTACCATGTGATTTAGGAATGCCATTTCTGGAGGCTTACCCAAAGGAATGAAATCAGGATCTTGAAGAGATAAAAGCATCCCATATTTATTGAAGCATTATTGACAACAATGGCGTGGAATGCTGTACAACACTGTACCCAGAGTCAATAATAATGCATTGTGTACTTAAAAATGTATTAAGAAGGTAGGTATAATGTAATGTGTCCTTACAACAATAACATATAATTTCATTTATTTACTAGAGGCCCAGTGCACAAGTTTCATGTACTGGGTCGGGGGTTTCCTCAGCCAGGCCTGTGCTCTCTCACAGTCTAGGACCCCTTGCTCCTTACTGCCCACCTACTCGCTGCTCCTTACCTCTCAGGTCACTGACCCTTAGCACTGCCGTGGAGGCGGACACTGCCGCTGTACTTGCTGTACTCACCAGCCATGAGCCCAGCCTCTGACCAAGTGGTGCTCCCCCTGTGAGAGTGTACTGACCACTAGGGCCAGCTCCTGCATTGAGTGTCTGCCCCCTGGTGGTTAGTGCAAATCACAATGACTAGTCGCCCTGGTCATTCTGCCATAATGGTTGCTTAGGATTTTATTATATAGATTTTTATTATATATATATATATATATATATATATATATATATATATATATATATATATATTATTGGTTTCAGAGAGGAAGGGAGAAAATAGAGAGATAGAAAGAAAATCATTGATCTCCTGCCTTCTGCATGCTCCGTACTGGAAATTGAGAACACAACCTAGGCATGTGCCCTTGACCATAATCTAACCTGGAACCTTTCAGTCCATAGGCTAATGCTCTATCCACTGAGCCAAACTACTAGGGCAAACATATAATTTTAGAAGGTATGTATTGATTAATTCATGTCTAATTATAATAACTTCTTTGTTACAGCAGAGGTAAAATACATTTATTGATTACATATTATGAATGTTAAGTCACTACTGTTTTTTTCTTGTTGATAATAAGAACTTGTGTTCATATTTTCCTTGAAGCCATGTAACTCAGAAGAAATTAACTACTGTCATATCCAGGAAAAGCCTGGATTAGTCCAAATTTATATAAACTACTTTTCTAAGTAATTAGTTCATGAATGAGCATGTGACTTAATCCTGCCAATAAGTAGTAAAATGAATATGTATAAAATATTTTTATTCCTAAAGACCACATGAAAAGATGCCTATTATCTTTCTTTCTCTGTTGCTTAGAGCCTGAATAACCAATTTGTTAAATATGAAATTAATAGGGCAATAGCAGAATGGATTATAAAGAACCATTATAATATGATTGAGCTTCTAAAATAATTAACCTTGATACCTGTAAAATTGCAAATAGTGATGTTATGTAAAATAAAACAATACAACATATTTTAAGCAAGTTTGAGTTACATGTGTAAAATTGAAAGCATTATAACTAAGAAGTTTATCAGTGGAAACTATGCAATGGTGATAATTCAAGAAATGAATATAGACTTAAGATTTAGAATTATCTTATTAACCTTTAAACAATTAAAATAGGACTATATGAATATTCCTAACTCTAGTGTGTGAGGATAGGCTAGGATGAAGATTTTTTTTTACATTTCATTTAATGCTATTCAATGCTGTTTGATTCTTCCCCTGTAAACCACCTCTTCCTCATATATGTATCACTGTTCCAATAGCCAGAAATTCAGTCAAACAAGACTAGATTGGCAAAAGAGTCTATAACTTAATGCATAGTATTTTGATTAATATATGAATTTATATACTTATTATTTTATTAGAAAAACACAAGACAACTAAATATAATAATGGTTGGTGGATGATAACTTGCAACTCATCAAAGAATAAGTGTAAATGCCCAATACATTCATGAAGTAATACTCAAAGTCATTAAAAATCAAGGATAATAAACTAAAATGATATTGAAAAGTTTTTCATCATCAAATGCCAACACTGTCAAAGACTAATGGTGTACTTTCTGGACAGGAATAGACGAAAGTAGGCACATATAAATTCTTTTGCCAACTCAAGTCTCCTTCCATCACTATGTATTCTCTCTGTACTCTTTTCTACCTCTACCCATCACCCTTCCCTCTGGTAATTACCATACTATTCTCTGTATCTATGAGGGTTGTTGTTGTTGTTGTTGTGTGTGTGTTTTATTAATCCTTACCCAAGGATATGTTCCCCGTTGATTTTTAGAGAGAATGGAAGGAAGGGGGGAAACTGAGAGAGACACACACATCGATTAGTTGCCTCCTGCACATGCCATAACCACTGCCTGGGATTGAGCCTGCAACCCAGGTACATGCTCTTGACCATAATCAAACCATGACTAATTGAATAAGTTAACATGTACAAGACAGTAGGTTTGTATTTTAGTATGTGCATTGTGTAGTTTTATCATTGATAAATTTATCAGGAGGCAACATACATTCTTTACCACAAATGATTACAAGCTAAAACTATTTTGCATCTGAGGACAAAGTCAATTGTTAGAATATCAGTAAACTATAAAACCATTTCTTGATGCCAGATATCCTTGACAAATGTTTGAAAGTATTTTTGCTTATTTACCATAAACTAAGCTGCAGTGAAAAGAAAGGCCCAGATAAAGTCATGCATATAAAATGTCCAAGATACTGAGGAGGAATGGTAATATTCTTCTGAAATGTTCTCTGAAAATACCTGGCTTTTACAGAGAGGAATTGAGGTTTTGATGCATACCGAATAGTGAAACCGAATAAAGCAATGGACTTTCTAAAAGTAAAGTGACATACTAACCACAATATTTTTTTATTTACACATAAGGATAATTTCTTGGTGCCTATAAATGAGAATTGTCCTATTATTTCTCTCTTGCTTTTTTTGAATAAAATTTGAAATCATCAAATATTTTTTTAGGAAACACCTTGCTATAACCTTGGATATGGATTATTTTAAGATAAAATAATATCTTCTGAACAAGTGGGAATTTAATACATCTCTTTCCATAGGAAATATTCCATGTAATACAATAGTGGCTGTAGATTACTTGATATAATATGATCTATTTTTGTTTTATTTGACAAAGTACAGTGAGTTACATATGCTTTTGTCTTGCAGGATAGCTTTAAGATACCACCCTTTCCCCCCATTATTGATTCACATGATTTGAATGGGACTAACTATATTTCAGTTGTAAATCTGTGTTACTATAACTGTTTTATTCAATATGGAATCATGTGTTGTTTAATGACAGGGACAGATTCTGAGAAATGGGTTGGTAGGCAATTTCATTGTTGTGTGCACAAGACAGAGTACACATACAAAAACCTAAATAGCCTACTACACCGAAACTATATGACATGGCCTATTGCTCCTTGGCTACCAACCTGTACAGCATGTTACTATACTGAGTACCATAGACAACTGGATTTGTATATTTATACATATCTAAAGATTAAAAAGTACAGGAAAAGTAGAGTATAGGAGATAAATATGGTACACCTCCACAGGGTACTTGCCATGAATAGAGGTTGCAAGACTGAAACTTGTTCTGGGTGAGTCAGTGAGTGAGTGGTGAGAGAATGTGAAGGACTAAGCCATTACTATCTACTACTGTAGACTTATAAATACTGTATCAAGAGGTTAAGTAGTAATAAAAAAATCAAGATGGAGAGATAAAGGAACAGAGGGGATTGTACTGGCAATGCGGTTTTTGGCCATTGCATTTTTGAATACTGCTCACATTTGTGAACTTTGTGATATTAATAAAAATAGGCTGTTTAATATTGAGAGAGTATAGAACTTAAGACTCAATATTTTGACTTTGGAAATTGGTTTTTAGTTTCATGATCCTTATGTGACTCTCTCTGGCATTGGATTGATGCAAGAAATAAAACTTATTTATCCTTCACATCATTACAACCTGAAAATATGACCAACGTATCCATTTCACATACTCTCACAGAAAGCTTTTTCTAAAGTGGCAGTGGCATTTAATACATGTTTAGGTAGCTCCTATGAACCTATGTATTTGAACAGGATCTTATGTCCTGCACAAAGGAATTCCAGCAATGTACTCTAAAGACCATCAGGCTAGGTCTGGGAGACTGTAGGACACTCTGAGTATGTAGCAATAGGAAGAAAAGCTACTCTTTGCTAAAACAGGTCAGTGTTTGACTGACTGTGATGTAATCTGTGCACTCAAAATTGAGGTACTTTGAGTGGGAGAAAATTTATTGCCAACTACACAAATATTGCTCCCATCAGAGAGAAAAAAATCTCCTCCTGAACCACATAGCATTTCTTATTGAAACTTCAACTCCATTACAATCTAATGGGACCCCTGTTGTATATGCTGTCATTGAGTGAAACTTTTTTATTTGGAACATGACTGTATTCTATTATTGAATAAAAATACAGTTGTCAACTGAACAGAAATTACCCCTTTGTGAAAGGGGTGAAGGAGGTACTGAAGTGCACAGAACAGATTAATATTGCTGTTTTTTTCTATAACTGGGAAATGGCATGGTTACTGCTCTCCCATGTAGGGGAGAAATAATAAATAAAACAACACAATTAAAGTTTTGAATATTAAACTGGAATAGATCCTAGAAACACACTAATAAAATACCTTTAATTTACAGATAAAGAAATCAAAGCCTGTAAACATTAGTGTTCAAGATCAAAGAGCTACATAATTATTACAAACCACCCTTTTCGTATGACAATGCTCTTAGCATTATTGAAAAAAATCATTATGAGAATTTAATATTTATTATAAGTCACCAAGAAAGTTTTGTATGGATGAAAGAAGGGACTAGAAAGAGTTTTTGGTACTATAAGGGTTAATAGAATATAAGAATATATATTTATTTTTATCATAGAATATATACTAAAATTAAGGTTAGAAGGTAATAAATGTACTTGTGGTTTTAAGGTGTAATGAAATTTGACTGACTTTAAGAATAAAATCAAGATGCCAAAGACAAAGAACCAAGTATTTCTACCTGCACTCAGTAGGCTTTCAATAATTAATAATTCCTTTCATCATTATACTTACCACAGCAAATATGCTTTAGAAAGACAATTCTTTTAGGAAACATACCAGTCTGTTCATACAGCCTCATGGTAACTGCTTAGCCTTCCTGGCAATTTGTCTCTTCCTCTTTATAGTGGGGATAATTATACTTTGCTTGCTACTTATATAGCATACTGAGTTCCTGTTGCTAAATTATATAGGCCCATGGGTTTAATATATGTCCATGCACATAATATTATCATTGTTAATTTAATGGCTTTTATAGTTTCATGAAGAGTATCTTCATGACCACTTTGAAAGATTTATACGGTTTGTTTTCACTTGGAAATTCTTGTCTGAGAATTAGCATAAATGGTGTGTAGGGTGCCAAGGGGCTGTTAGATATTTTAAGGACAACACTATAAATGGTAATTACTAGCTTAAACATGTATTTGTTCCATGAAATATAACCCTCCATTTACATCCCATTTCTAGCTGTGAAATATGGCCTTTCCGTAATCAGGGTGTGGGGTTTTCAACAACGGTAAGAAATGTATATAAACTACATTAAACTCATGAGGAAAACAGCATGATTTCTAAAGCCAAATAATGTGGCATTTTATGCAGTACATATCTACACTTATAAAAGAGAAAGGTGCAAATTGACCATAGCTTTGCCATACCCACCAGCCAATCAGGAGTAAATATGCAAATTAACCCAACAAAGATGTCCTCATGGCAATGACTCAGCCATTCGGCACTGCCCCAGAAACTCTGGGACACTGGGCAGCATGGGAAGACAGAAAGATAGCTCCAGGCTGGAACAAAGTCAGAAAGGCGTCTCTGGGCTGGAGAGCAGGCAGAAGGGCAGCTCCAGCCAGAGCAAATGCGATGCCTGCAGCCAGGGGAAGAAAGGCCCATTCTTGTACAAATCTTTGTGCATCAGGCCTCTAGTGGAAAAATAATATCCCTTTGCTATTTCACCTCACAATTAGCTTAGTGATAGAGACCATTGAAGAAAAGAGCATGGAAAATGTGGAGGAATCTTATATGATAAAGAGCTACTATGCTAATTAGACCAAACAGCAGAACAACTCTCAGAGGCTTCAAGGGCCAGAAAAGGCTGAGAGGGGCTATGAGAGCCAGCTGAGGCTGCAAGGAGCTGCGGGGGGCTGTGAGGGCTGCCTGAGGCAGCCTGGGCTGAGCCCCTTGCACGGATTTCGTGCATCCGGCCTCTAGTTGTAATAATACTTTTGATTAATTCTTACCTTACAGGATAATTAGTAAAAATATTTAAGAGGTCTTTAGGAAAATAGTTACCCCAAGCCAATGATCATAACTTCATAAAAAGATAATCTCCTTTAAAATTTAATAACAGCATTTAAAAATATAGTTACTTTGAAGACACTAAATCTTTTCATATGGTATGTGAACTGTACTGTAATTTCCTACAAGAATTGCATGGGGAATAATCAGGCACATGTTGCCTTCCTTCAGCTGAAAACTGCTTAATATGTCAATAAATGACTATTACATGTTGAATATTATTAAATCATACTCCTTCCATTCCCTAACTCAGTTCAACTTACACATTCACAGAATTATATTTTTTTCTTAACTTTGGCCTAAGTGAGTATGCAAATTAACCCAACAGAGATGGGTTAATTTGCATATGCAAGCGCAATGATAAAGATAAAATAAAAAGCTCTGTATAGCAGAAGAAACCATCAACAAAAAAATTTAAGCCATTTTGAGTTTGTTTTTGTGTATGGCGTTGGTAGACTACTTTCATTTAAACCATCAACAAAAAAATTTAATTTATCTTTGACTCTGCAAAGTATAATTATTATTAGACAAGAAAACAAAACATTTAGAATTTTATGGAAATGGAGTTGAGGTTGAAGTAATTTTTTTTCTTTCTATAGATGCAAATTTTAAAGCTGGTAAAAGCTTTCATCATATAACTTCATGAACAATATATCTAGGGTAAAATATATAACTTTTATTACAGTGTATTATTATAATTGTTCTGTTATATTATTTTTTATTGTTGTTAATCTCTTCCTGTGCAAAATTTATAAATTAAGCTTTAACATAGGTATGTATGTATAGAAAAAACTTAGTATATCTAGGTCTTGGTACTAATCATATTTTCAGGCATTTACTAAGGGTCTTGGAATGTATAATCCATGGCTAAAGGGAGACTATTTTGATAGGTTACTATCAGTTTCTTAAATGGTACATATAATTGTTATTGAAATAGTCCATCAATATTAATATCTATGAGAACATACCAAAGAATGTGTTATCTAATGTGACAATTTACTTTAGGAGTTTTGTGTTTAGTATATACATACACACAAATATATTGCCTCAGAGATCATTCAGAAAAGATGACAAAAAATTGTGTTCAAAATCTCTGTTTTAGGAGCTCATTAAATTGCCAAAGAGAGCAGGGTACAGTGAAGAATCCTTTTTAACATTGATAGAACATGGTGAAAATCAAGTGCTCAATAGAATTTCTCCCCGACATATTGAAGATTCTATCATACTGAAGAATTATTTCCATTGCCAACACAGATCTCCTATTTCTGCAAAACCAATTCAGTGTTGTGTAAAATAGACAATACAATCTTTTTTTATTTCTTTATTGTATTAAGATTTACATATGTATCCTTTTTTCCCAATTGACCTCTCTCAGCCTTTCCCACCTGGGCAAGTCCCTAAACCCCCCAGTGTCTGTGTCCTTTGGTTATGCTAATGTTCATGCATACAAGTCCTTTGTTTGTTCTCTAACCCCCACACCTCACCTGCCATTTGTCTCTGGGTCTATTTTTTTTCCTTTATTGATTAAGGTATTACATATGTGTCCTTATTCCCCATTCCCCTCCCCACCCCCACACATGCCCTCACCTCCCTGGTGTCTGTGTCCATTGGTTATGCTTATATACATGCATACAAGTCCTTTGGTTGAGCTCTTCCTCTTATCCCGACCATCCCCTACTTTCCCTCTGGGGTTTGACGGTATGATCAATGTTTCTCTGGATCAGCTTTTGTCCATCAGTTTATGTTGTTCATTATATTCCACTAAGAAGTGAGATAATGTGATATTTATATTTCTCTGATTGGTTTATTTCGCTTAGCATATTGCTTTCCAGTTCCATCCATGCTGTAGCAAATGGAAATAGTTCCTTCCATTTTACTATACTGTAGTATTCCAGTGTGTAGAGGTACCACTGTTCTTTTAATCCACTCATCTGCTGATGGGAACTTAGGCAGTTTCCAAATCTTAGCTATAGTGAATTGTGCCGCTATGAACATAACAGTGCATATGTTCTTTCTGATTGGTGTGCCTAGCTTCTTGGGATATATTCCTTGTAGTGGGATTACTGGTTCAAATGGGAGTTTCATTTTTAGTTTATTGAGAAAACTCCATACTGTTCTCCACAGTGTCTGCACCAGTCTGCATTCCCATCAGCAGTGCGCAAAGGTTCCTTTTTCTCCATCTCCTCACCAGCACTTGTTGTTTGTTGATTTGTTGATGATAACCATCCTGACAGGTGTGAGATGGTACTTCATTGTTATTTTGATTTGCATTTTTTGGATAATTAGTGACTTAGAGCATGTTTTCAAATATCTCTCTGCCTTCTGTATTTCCTGTTTCAAAAGTGTCTATTAAAGTCATTTGCCTATTTTTTATTGGATTGTTTGTTTTCCTTTTAATTTGTATGAGTTCTCTGTAAATTTTGGAGATTAAACCCTTTGAAATAGCATTGGCAAATATGTTCTCCCATGCTTTCTTGTTTTTTTGTTGTTGATGGTTTCTTTGCTATGCAAAAGCTTTTTGTTTTCAGGTAGTCCTATTTGTTTATTTTCTCCTTAGTCTTCATTGCCCTAAAAGCTGTGTTGGTAAAGATAATGCTATGACACATGCCTGCTATTTTACTGCCTATGGAGTCTTGTAGAATTTTGGAAAAAAATGCTATACAAATGACTCTGATGTGTTTATTAGTAGATTAGACATGGCTGAGGAAAGAACTCTGAAAATGATATGTCAATAAAAACTTTAAAACTATAAAGCCAAGAGAAACACTGGGGGAAAAACAAAGATATCTACAAAATTCAGGGCAGGTACGAAATTTGCAATTCACAAGTAATGGGACTAACAGAAGAAGAGAGAGAAAGTAAAAGTCTTTGAAACAATAACAATTGAGAATTCCCCTAAACTAGTCTCAAATATCAAACCATAGATTGAGAAATGTCAGAGAACATCAATCAAGATAATTGCAAAAAAATAAAAAGACAAGGAAGATACTACACCTGGGTAAAACTTTACTTTATAGTCAAAAATAAATAAATAAATAAATAAATAAATAAATAAATAAATAAATCTCAAAAGAAGCCAGAGAAGAATAACATCTTTACTATAGAAGAGAAAATTTAAGAATTATACACAACTTCTCCTCAGAAAAAAAGGAGAAAATAAAATAATTTAAAATGTTGATGGCAAAAACCACCAAACAAGAATTCTATGAAGCTATCTTGTGAAAAAGTGAAATAAAATATATTCTCAAACAAAATTTGTGCAGAATTTGTTGCTAATACATCTGCATTGAAAGAAATTCTAAAGTACATTTTTAGAGAAATAAATTTATCATTTGGAGGTACAAGATACATTTCTGAGGGGCTGCCACATTGAGAAACTAAGGCAGGGTACAGGCAGAGAGAGTGTGGTGTGCCTTATTAAAGCCTGTGATTGATATGCTTTGAAGTTTCCAAGCTAAGACTAGATTGGTCTATTCAGAACAAAGAGAGAAGAGTTTTGGTAAGCTTTGGTAGTCGGACATCCCTCTCACAATCCGGGACCGCTGAATCCTAACCACTCACCTGCCTGGCTGCCTGATTGCCCCTAACCACTCTGCATGCCTGCCTGATTGCCCCCTAACTGCTCCCCTACTGTCCTGACTGACACCTAACTACTCCCCTGTTGGCCCAATCACCCCTCAAATGCCCTCTCCTGCAGACCAACTTGTTACAATGTGTCGGTGGCCATCTTGTGGTGGCCATCTTGTGACAACATGGGGGTGGCCATCTCATGATGATGTGGGGAAAGCCATCTTGTGATGATGTGGGGGAAGCTATCTTGTGGCAACTAGAGGTGGCCATCTTGTGATGTGAGGGCGTGAGGGTCATTTTGCATATTGCCTCTTTATGATATAGGATGGTTCCGAGAGATGGGGGATGATTTTAAGGGTCATATCAGGAACTTATATTTGTGACTTTAAGGGCTATTATTCAGGTCTTATGCTGAAGGATAGAGGTAGTTTCAGTTCAAAGGCCTTAGGGGCAGCTTGGGCACACATAAGGGATGCTAAGGCAGCAATATTATGGAATAGTTTAGCTAATCTCTCAATATCTGAGAACGTTTAACATAATAAAGATATGTCAATGTAGGTTCGTCTATTATAGTAAATGTACCACTCTGGTAAAAACTTTGATCATATGGCAGGTTACACATGTGACAAATCTCTGTACTTTCTGCTCCATTTTTCTATGAATCTAAAACTGCTCTAAAAACTATATCCTATTTATTAACTTTTAAAATGCCAAATTGAGGGATAGATCTGGGTGAGTGGATCCTCCACCCAGGTTACAGACCAAATCTCAAGTGTTACTAGCTAAGGGGCTGAGAAACAGATTAAAGAAACATAAGCAGGTACCCAACACATCAAGTAAGGATTAAAAATTCAGAAGACAACACAATAAGTGTTGACATTTTTTTCTACTTAATCATAAGAACACATGATAATTCCAATGATCTGAAATTCAGTTTTGAAAGAAAAAAATAAGAATTTAACTATAATAGTTAGGTTCTCAATGGGTAAACATTGCACTATTAATCTGGGCAATTAGAGAAGAGCTTAAAAAAGAATGATGTACAAAAATGTTGACAGGGTGTAGGGAAAACAGAAAAAAAAATAGTGCAACAATCTCGAGCTGATAGTAGTTGCATTGCCATTCAGGTTTGAACAAGTAAGAAACTGTTATAAAAAAACAAAATCAAAACAGAGATGATCTTCACATGCATTGCAAAACATTCATATGTGTGTGTGTGTGTGTGTGTGTGTGTGTGTGTGTGTGTGTGTATGCTAAACTTAACTTTAAATTTATTTCACCACCACTCCATGAAATAAAGATTCTTAATTTGAACAATGATGTTGAGAGACAGGAAGTTATTTGCCCAAGATAATGCAGTTATTAACGGGTGATTTAAAAGCAGGTCAACTTGACCCTAAAATCTATGGAGAACAAGTTCTGAAGAGCAGTATTTTTGGATAATTGTTATGTCTGAACAAAGCAATACAATTAATCAAACATAAGAATGTGCCAAGACTAAGTGGGGGCAGGGAGGATGTGAAATTGAGGAAGGGCTTTAATCTGAAATAACAAAGAGGTCACCATGTTCTAGAGAGAATTATTGAAAAGCAGAAAACTTTGAGCCGTATCCCAGGTAAGTTATAATTGTCAACTATGAAGAAAGTAGGACTTAAGTAATGTTTAAAATTCAGAATAAAACAATGAAGCTTAATTATTTAAAAAAAAAAAACCAAAGAAGTATAAGATCTTTCCTGGTATACTCTCCTCTAGGATTCCTTCTTATCTTTTGCCTTCAGACAGCGGATAAAGAAAATATTTAGGGTTTAATATCAGATGTTTATAAATCAGATCTAGAAGATACGTTCTATATCTTATCTGTCACTGACTATTGCACAATCACAATCTAGTTTAATATCTAGTAAGATCAGAAAATCATCATATATGTGCTTTGAAGGGGGAAAAATTAAAACCATCTAGCAGTCCTTGCCACAGGCAAACAAAGAAATGGGATTACACAGTAGGTGAACCAGAATGGGTATAATGTGAAATTTATTAGTTTATTTATTTTAGTTAAGTAGTTATGATGTCAAAAATTTGATTCGTGTAACACAACACCCAAGAACACTAATTTTTATTGAATTACATATTTAAATGAAAAAATCAGAAAATTAGCTAACAACTTATATCATCTTCAATATTGAAGGCCTCTGTAATCACAACATCAAATGTGAATACATAAGGGAAATAACTAATAGATTTGTGAAGATAAACCCCATAACTATTATTGAAAATAAAGAGCACATATGGGAAAATTTGTCAATAATTATTAGAGTAATATGTATTATCAATAAAGGCTTTTAAATACTAAAAAAATCCTGAAAATATATGCAATTTACAGAGATTTTTAAAATGCTACTAAATAAATGATACATGTGAATATGTGTCACTATTAGTAATCAAAAATACACATACAAGGTGTAAGTGGAAATATTCTCTAATTTTATGCTTAAATAACAATTTTTAGTGAGCCTGTATCTTTGGGCTGTGACCTTCAGAAGTGTTTCATAGCTTTTGCCCCCCTGCACTTAGATGTGACATGAAGGGTGAAAAAGGCTGTAGTACTAGAAATTCCCCATTTCCCAGTAGAATACAGCTCTATTGAAGTTGTGTTTTTTGTTGTTGTTTTTTCTTTCTGTGTGTGTGTGTGTGTGTGTGTGTGTGTGTGTGTGTGTGTGTGTGTTTATCCTAGAGAGAAAATCTTTGGGAAGAGGAAAATGCTGGATGCATCTCACAGTAATTATTTTCCTCTTCCTCTGCTAGAGAGAAAAGTGGATCTTAAATCTTCAGCTTGAGAATCTAGTGGGATTCCTGGAGTTAAAATCCATGAAGAGTTTAAGACCCAAAAGACAGTGATCTCCAGGAGTTTCACAGTCTCAAGCTAGTCCACACATAACCTGCAGCTAGTTATAAAAATTGTCACTAATGTGATTTTACCAGTTCAAGGTTCAGCTGCCTCTGCTACAGAAAGATAAATCTTGTTTGGAATAATATTGGTTTGCCTATTTCTCTAAAACTACAATCTCATTTAACTGTTAGGTCCAAGAAGAGTCATTGATCATTAGTTTGTTCAAATTTTGTAAAAATGGGAGTAATAACTTTTAAGCTCTTTACATGTTGGAGCTGAAACTGGGAGTCCATGATGATATTTTAAATAATTACTTACCTTGATTTTAGAATTCCAATTTGTATTTAACATCTTAATACACCTCTTAAGATTAAAAGTTGACATTTTAGAAACTCCATAAATGAAAATAAATTTTAATTCTTACATGTCTCTTTCTGTGAAAGCAACATGGAGTTTCATATGAAAGTAAATTACTAACTCTAGACTTTTCTTCTTGATTTCTTTCTAATTCTTTAAGTTGTAGAGTTTGATGATTTACTACCATTTTTTCTTGTGTGTGTGTGTGTGTGTGTGTGTGTGTGTGTGTGTGTGTTTGTTTGTTTTTTTAGGTAGGCCTGTAGAGCTATAACCTTCAATCTCAGGGCTGCTTTTATTGTGTCCCCCAGATTTTGGATTGTTATGTTTTTATTGTCATTAGTTTCTAGAATGTTTTTAATTTATATTTTGAACTTTGATAACCCAATCATTGTTTAATATTATGCTATTCAGCTTCCAAGTGTTTGGATTTTTTTTTTTTGGATTGTTTTTATTGTGGTTTATTTCTAATATGCCATTGGGCTCTGAGAAGATGCTTGATATGATTTTGATCTTCTTGAATTTGGGGAGACTTTGATTGTGACCCAATATGTGGTGTATTTTTGAAAATGTCCCATGTGCACTAAACAAGAATGTATATTCCGTGGCTTTGGGACAAAATGTTCTGAAAGTGTCAATTAAGTCCATCTGATGAAATGTTCTGAAGATGTTGATTAAGTCCATCTGATGAACTGTTCTGAAAATGTCAATTAAGTCCATCTAGTGAGTCATTTAGGATTGCTGTTTCTTTGCTTATTTTTTGTCTAGAGAATTTATACATGATGTAAGTAGTGTATTAAAGTCCCTTACTAAGAATGTATTATTGTCGATCTCTCCCTTGATATCTTTCAGGGTATGTATTTGGGTGTTCATTCAGTGCATATATGTTTATTAAGGTTATATCCTCTTCTTGTATCAATCCCTTTAGTATTATAGTGTCCTTCTTTATCTCTTGTTATGACCTTCACTTTGAAGTCTATTTTGTCTGATATAAGTATTGTTACCCCAGCTTTTTTATAATTTCCATTTGCCTGAAAGATATTTTTCCATCCCTTCACTTTCAGTATATGTGAGTTCCTTCTTCCTAGGTGGGTCTCTTGTAGACAGCATATATAAGGGTCATTTTTAAAAAATCTATTCAGCCACTCAATGTCTTTTGATGAGAGCATTTAGTCTGTTTACACTTAAAGTTATTATTGATAGGTACTTGTTTGTATCTATTTTTATTTTTTGTGCATGTGTTCCTTCTTACCTTTATATTTATTCTTTTAACACCAGTCCCTTTAGCATTTCTATCATTGCTGGCTTGGTAGTGATAAACTCCCTTAGCCCCCTTTTTGTTTTTGTCTGTAAAGCTCCTTATTTCCCCTTCAATTTTGAATGATAGCCTTGCTAGATAGAATATTCTTGTATTTTATCCCTTGCTTTGCATCACTTTGTAAATTTCCTTCCATTCTTTTCTGGCCTGATGTGTTTCTGTTGACAAATCACTTGACAATTTAATGGGCGCTCCCTTGTATGTAACTTTCATCTCTCTCTTTCAGTATTTAAGATTCTCTCATAATCCTGAACATTTGCCATCATAATTATGATGTGTTTTGGTGTGGGTCTTTTTGGGTTCATCTTGTTTGGGACTCTCTGTGCTTGTGTGCCTTTTTTCTTCCCCACATCAGGGGATGATTTTTTCAAATAGGTTTTATAAACCTTGTTTCTCTTCCTGTTGTTCTGGCACTCCTATTATTCAGATGTGGCTTCGTTTCATGTCCCATAGGTCCCTTCTGCTATCCTCCTGTCCTTTAATTTTTTTCTCTGTCTGCAGTTCAATTTGTGTGTGTGTGTGTGTGTGTGTGTGTGCCACCCTGTATTATAATTCACTATTTCAGTCTGCTGCTTCTCCTAATCCACTGTTGAAACTTTCCATGGTGTTTTTTTTTTTTTAATTGCAACTCTATCACTCTTCATTTTATATTGATTCTTACATAAGTTGTTGATTTTTTCATCCTTCTGGTTTATGAAATGTATGACACTTATTCTTAATTCTTTTTCTGACATATTGCATGCCTCTGTTTCACTTGGTTGATTTTCTGTGATTCATCCTTTTCTTTCATTTGGATGTTTCTTTGTTTACCAATAGTTGATCTCAATAATGGATCTAGATGTTGATTCTTGCAGGGGCTTCTCCTTGAGTGGCAGAGGCTCCTTGGGCTGCAGTTGCACCCAAGGTAGTTTCAGTAACAGCTGATACTCAGTTGTCAGTGGCTCCTCTTGTGGGTGCTGTTCACAGCAGTGGTGAATCCTCTGTCAGCTTCTCGCACAGCTACTGCTCTTTGGATGAGGGTAGGCTTCTCACAAAGATGCTGCTCCTCAGACAGGGGCTGGATGCATGTGGCTGCTGCTCCTTGGAGGAGAGTGAGTAGAAGGAAGGAGATAATAAAGATCAAAGCAGAAATAAATTACACATAAACCTCTCCCCCCCAAAAAAATACAATAGTTCAATGAAATGAAGAGCTGGTTCTTTGAAAGGATAAACAAGATTAATGAACCTCTAGCCAGGCTTACCAAGAAGCAAAGAGGACCCAAATAAACAAAATCAGAAATGAAAGAGGCAAAATAACAACAGACCCCACAGAAATACAAATAATTGTTTAAAAATACTATGAACAACTCTATTCCAATAAGACAATTTAGGATATACTCCTGGAAAAATAGAATCTTCCAAACTCAAACAGTAAGAATCTAAAAATCTCAATAGGCTGATAACTATGGAAGAAATTGAAACAGTAATTAAAAAGCTTCCAGAAAACAAAAGCCCAAGGCCAGATGGCTTCATAGGGGAGATTTACCAAACATGCAAGGAAGAACTAAAACCTACCTTCCTCAGATTATTCCAAAAATGTCAAGAGGAAGGAATTCTTTCAAGCTCATTCTATGAAGCTGGAATCACCCTAATATCAAAACTAGATAAAGAACACAAAATGTAAGAAATTACAGGCCAATATTACTCATGAACCTAGATGCCAAAATCCTCAACAAAATTCAAGAAAATTGGATATACCAGTACTTTAGAAAAATCATGCACCATGACCAAGTAGGATTTAACTCAGGGATGCAAGGCTGTAAATCAATAAATGTTCTACATCACACAAACAAATTGAGAGATAAAAATCACACAGTCATATCAATTGGTGAAGAAAATGCATTTGACAAAATCCAGAACCCTTTCTTGGTAAAAACTCTCAGCGAGGTTGGAATAGAAGAATCATAACTCAACATAATAAAAGCCATGTATGACAAACACACAGCCAACATTATACTCAATGGGTAGAAACTAAGGTCATTTCCCCTAAGAATAGGAATAAGACAGGGTTTCCCACTCTCACCACTCCTGTTCAGCATAGTACTGGAAATTCTGGCCATTGTGATCAGAGAATAAGAAGAAATAAAATATATGTAAATTGGCAAAGAAGAAGTAAAACTGCCATTATTCAAAGATGACATGATACTGTACATAGAAATGCTCCATCAAAAAGTTATTAGATTTAATAAATGAATTTGGCAATGCAGAAGGATACAAAATTAATGCTCACAAATCAATTGCATTTCTATACACCGATAGTGAACTTACAGAAAGAGAGATTTAAAAAGCTATTCCATTTAACATCACTCCAAAAAATTAAGATAACTAGGAATAAACATAGCTAAGGAGGTAAAAAACCTGTATGTGAACAATTAAAGGACACTGAAAAAAGAGACAAAGAAAGAAATAAACAGATGGAAGAACATACTGTGTTCATGGATTGGTAGAATCAACATCATTAAAATGTCCATACTACCTAAAGCAATCTATAGATTCAATGCACTCCCCATTAAAATACCAATGGCATATTTCACAGACTTAAAACGAACTCTCAAAAAATTCTTCTGGAATTAAAAAAAGACCCCGCTAAGCTGCAGCAATCCTCTGAAAGAACAAAATAGGTGGGATCTCAGTACCAGATATTAAGCTGTATTACAAAACCGCTCCTCTCAAAACAGCCTGGTACTGGCACAAGAGCAGACAAATAGATCAATGGAATAGAAGTGAGAACCCAGAAATTGGCCCAAACCGCTATACTCAATTAATATTTGACAAAGAAGGCAAGAACATACAATGGAATAAGGATAGTATCTTCAATAAATGGTGTTGGGAAAATTGGACAGATAGATGCAAAACAATTAAACTAGACCACAAACTTACACCATACTCAAAATTAAACTCAAAATGGATAAAGGACTTAAACATAAAGTGCGAAACCATAAAAGTATTAGAGAAACCCAAAGACAGCAAAACCTCAGACATATGACAAAGCAATTTCATCACTGATACCACTCCTAGGGCAATGGAAACTAAAAAGAAAATAAAGAAATGAGACTATATCAAAATAAAAAGCTTCATCAGATCAAAAGAAAGCATCAACAGAACAATAAGAAGGCCCACTGAATGGGGAACATATTTGCTAATGTTATATCCAAAAAGGGTTTAATCTCTAACATTTACAGGTAACTCATACAATTAAAAAAAAGAAGATAAACAACCCACTCAAAAAATGGGCAATGGACCTAAATAGATACTTTTCCAAAGAAGACATAAGAAAGGCAGAGAGACATATGAAAACATACTCAAAGTCACTAATCATGTGAGGAATTCAAATTAAAATGACAATGCGGTACCATCTCACACCTGTAAAAATGGCTATCATCAACAAATCAACAAACAACTGCTGACAAGGATGCGGAGAAAAAGAAACCCTCTTGCACCATTGGTGGCAATGCAGACTGGTACAGCCACTGTGCAGAACAGTATGGAGTTTCCTCAAAAAACTAAAAATGGAATTCCCATTTGACCCAGTGATCCATTTCTAGGAATATATCCCAAGAAATTAGAAACACCAATAAGAAAGGACATATGATCCCTTATGTTCATAGCAGCACAATTCACCATAACTAAGATTTGGAAACAGTCTACGTGCCCATCAGCAGATGAGTGGCTTAAAAAATTGTGGTACATATACACAATGGAATACTATGCTGTGGTAAAAAAGAATGAATTCTTACATTTGCAATAGCATGGATGGACACAGAGACCATTATGATAAACAAAATTAGGCACTCAGAGAAAGATAAATATCACATACTCTCACTCATTTATGGAATATAATGAACATAAATTGATGAAAAAAACAGATTGTGAGACAGAGAAGCATTGACCAGATCATCACACCTCAGAGGGAAGGTAGGGGAGGTGAAGGTAAGGGGAGAGATCAACCAAAGGATTTGTATACATACATAGAATCCTAACCAATAGACACAGACAACATGGGGGGAGGGCATGTGTAGGGGATGGGGGGCAATAGGATGATAAGGACACATATGTAATACCTTAACTAAGGAAGAAAAAAGAAAATAAAGCAATTTACCAAAATGTGTATTCATGATTTTATACTAAATTAAATTTTTTTTAAAAAACAGGCATGGAGAAAAAAAAGAAGAAAAGAAAAGACATAATAAGTGACTATGACCTATGACTGTACTTCTTTTGCTGCTTTTTAAATAGTCCTTTTTAAATAATGCATTCTGTAACATAAAAAATCTATTTAAGAAAATACTAACATGGGAAATATAGTATTTCTGATATCTAGGTTAAGTCCAGGTTAAGTGGACCTTTTCACAGGGCAAAAATTAGGTTGTTTAGGGTGATAGATGGAAAAATAATAGACTTATGCTATTTAACTCTAATTAAAATTTAATATTTTCCTCAAGTATGAATGCAGGTAATAATCAATAGGAATATAAGCAATACCTGTGACTTTAGAACTAAAAACAATAAAAATCACATATAAATTTATCACTAACACCTAGAAGAATAATCAGAATTCAGAATACTGACAATAGTAAATGCCAGCAGGGATGTGGAACAATAGAAATTCCTATTAATTGCTGGTGTGAATACAAGATGGTAAAACCACTTTGGAGGACAGTTTGGTGATTTCATATTAAAAAAATCATGGTCTTACAAGTCTCACCAATCAGACTCCTTGGTATCCAATCCAAAAAAGTTTAAAACTTATGTTTTTACAAAAATCTGAACACAGCGATTTTATGGCAGCTTTATTTATTTATTTATTTAGTTTTAAAAAATATATTTTTAGCCAAATCCAGTTTGGCTCAGTGGATAGAGAGTCGGCCCGCGGACTGAAAGGTCCCGGGTTTGATTCCGGTCAAGGGCATGTACCTTGGTTGTGGGCACATCCCCAGTGGGGGTTGTGCAGGAGGCAGCTGATCGATGTTTCTCTCTCATTGATGTTTCTAACTCTCTATCCCTCTCTCTTACTCTCTGTAAAAAATCAATAAAATATATTTAATATAAATGTATATTTTAGAAATAAAGGAAAAGAGAGGGAGAGAGAGAAACATCTATGTAAGAGCAACTGCCTCCTGCATGCCCCATACTGAGGATTCAGCCTGCAACTTGGTCATGTGCCCTGACTGGGAATTGAATTGGCAACTTTTATGGTGCACAGGATAATTCCCAACCCACTTAACTACAATGGCCAAAGCATAGAAGCTTTATTTATAATTGCCAAAAACCCTGGATAAATTGTCCTGACAAGTTGTCCTTTTGTAGGTAAATAGATAAATCATCTACTGATACATTCAGAAAATGGAACATTACTCAGTGTTGAAAAGATATGAGTTTTCAAGTCATAAACAGACATGGAGGAACCTTAAATATATACTAAGTGAAAAATAAAAGCATGAGAAGGACACATACCATATTATGTTAACTATAGGATATTCTAGAATAGTTAAAAGTATGGAAAAATAAAAAGATCAGTGGTTGCCAAGGTTGGGGAGTGATGAATATGCAGAACACAGATGACTTTTTAGGCATTGAAAGTCCTCATATATATATATATATATATATATATATATATATATATATAACATTATATATTTATCCAATCCCATAAAATGTACAAAGAAGAGTAGAGCCTAGAGTAAACTATGGATAGTGGAAAGTTATGATCTGTCTAGGTAGATAATTAGTCATAAATGGTCTTATAATTAAGAATTAGTGGCCCAATGCACAAAATTCATGCGTGGGGCGGGGGTTTCCCTCAGCCCAGCCTGCACCCTCTCCAATCAGGGACCCCTTGAGGTATGTCCAACTGCTGATTTAGGCCTTATCCCTGTGGCTCCTAACTGCTCACATGCCTGCCTGCCTGAACACCCTTAACTGCCTCTGCCTACCTGCCTGATCTCGCCCCTAACTGCCCTCCCCTGCTAGCCTAATCTTGCCCCCAATTACCCTTCCCTGCTGGCCTTATCTCACCCCTAACTGCCCCCCATCAGCCTGATCAGCCCTAACTGCCTTTGCCTAGGCACTCACCACCATGGCTTTGTCCAGCCTGATCACCCCCTCACCACTTCCCTGCCAGCCTGATGCCTAACTGCTCCCCTGCTGGCCCAATTGCCCTTAACACCCTCCCCTGCCTGGTCATCCCTAACGTTCCTTTCCTGCATTCCTGGTCCCCCCTACTGCTCTCCCCTTCTAGCTTGGTATCCCCCCTCTAACTGTCCTCCCCAGCTGGCCTGATCTCCCCTAACTGCTCTTCCCTGATGACCTGATCTCTCAGAACTGCCCTCCTTGCAGGCCTGGTTTCCTCCAACTGCACTCCCCTGCAGGCCTGATTTCCCTCCCCCAACTGCCCTCCCCTACAGTCCGTTTTGTGGTGGCCAACTTGTGTCCACATGGGGGCAGCCATCTTTGACCAATGGGGGTGGCCATCATGTGTGCTGCAGTGATGGTCAATTTGCATATTACTCTTTTATTAGATACGATGTGTGACAGTGAGTATGAACCAAAAAACTTTTCTTTTTAATGAATTATTAATCTAAAATATAGTATAAATGTAAAGTGTGAGCCAGAGACAAGAGGAGCTCACTAAAATCATAATGGTGAATAGGGTTGATAATTCCCAAATTTTATATTAATAGCCTATTTAAAAATGTGTTTTTTTCTTTTGCCTCATGTGGTTGAGTGTTGACATATGAACCATGAGGTCAAGGTTTGATTCCTAGTCAGGGTACATGTCTGGGTTATAGGCTTGATTCCCAATTTGGGGCGTGCAGGAGGCAGCTGATCAATGATTCTCATTGTTGATGTTTTTATCTCTCTCTCCCTCTCCCTTATTCTCTGAAATCAATTAAAAATGTATATTTTAAAATATTAATTATAAAAATCTTATTGTTTTATTCTGAGTTTTCAGTCACAATGTTATTTGAATATAGAAATGCAAATAATAGAAATTTTATGTATAGTTAATGAATAAAAAATGCTCAGTTTTTATTGGTGATTCAATAAACATTAAAATTGAAATAACTCACTTTTAAAAAATATATATTTCATTGATATTGTACAGAGAGAAAGGGAGAGAGATAGAGAGCTAGAAACGTCGATGAGAGAGAAACATCGACCAGCTGCCTCTTGCACACCCTCAAATGGGGATGTGCCCGCAACCAATGTACATGCCCTTGACCAGAATCGAACCTGGGACCTTTCAGTCCACAGACCAACGCTCTACCACTGAGCCAAACCGGTTTCGGCGGAATAACTCACTTTGGATTAAATTCATATTATAGGCTTGCTTTGTTGATTAGAGTGATTATTGTATATTTATATCACTGTTATTCTAGAGAGTTAAAAAATGAACTATAGGGTTTTTTATTCCCACTTCTACTTTATTTTTTTATTTTTTATTTAAAAAAATATATTTTATTGATTTTTTACAGAGAGGAAGAGAGAGAGATAGAGAGTTAGAAACATCGATGAGAGAGAATCATCAATCAGCTGCCTCTTGCACACCCCCTACTGGGGATGTGCCCGCAACCAAGGTACATGCCCTTGTCAGAATCGAACCCCCAAGACCTTTCAGTCTGTAGGCCAACGCTCTATCCACTGAGCCAAACCGGTTTCGGCCACTTCTACTTTATTAATGTCTGGGAGGCCTTATTATTGAAAGACATCTTACTACTAATTACATTCTTATTGTTTCCAATGCAATATATTTTAGAGGGCACATTATCATGCAATTAATAAATAATGTTTAAGTGATAGCTAATCATTCAAACACTTGGATTATCTTTCCCTTGCAATTTTTATACCATATATGTACATATTACATGAATTTAAATAATTGATGTTAATGGAGTGTATCCTTTAAAAATTAAGTTGGTCTCTCTTCATTAAGAATCTTAGATAATAGACTGCTTGAAAAGCATTAAAAAAAATCAAGGAAAGCACTATTCCTCTTTAATCTAGAAGAATATTTCTTTTTATATAATACTCCAGAATAGATATTATTAAAATATGCAAAACATTCACAGGGTGAGTTAGAGTCAAATTTTCTCAATATTGATTACATGATGTTCAGTTTCTCACAATCTGTGAGAACAAATATGTCACTATAGGTTGCACTTTCTTTTTATAAGCATCAATTCAAAATTTGGTGAATTACCCTGATAGATATAAAAAACATGGTGACTCAGTGTGTAACCTGGTGGGAAATCATCAAGATTTCTCATTAGCAGCAGTGCATTATTAGGCTGACTTTAAAACTATATAATTTTATATTTTCAGGTTACTAATCCTATCTAATAAAAGAGTAATATGCAAATTGACCATCACTCCAACACACAAGATGGTCGCCCCTGTGTGCTCAAAGATGGGTGCCCCCATCTTGACACAAGATGGCTGCCCCAAGATGGCCAGCAGGAGAAGGCAGTTGTGGGTAATCTGGCCAACAAGGGAGGAAAGTTGGCTGGGAATCAGACCTTCAGTGTAGGCTGTTGGGGGGAACGCAGTCCTGCAGGGGAGGGCAGTTGAGGGGAGAGGGCAAGGCTGGCAGGGGAGGGTAGTTGGTGGGGACTAGGTCTCCAGGGGAGGCAATTGAGGAGAACTGGCTCTGCAGGGGTTTTCAGTTTTTGGAGACCAGGCCCGCAGGTAAGGGCAGTTGGGGGTGATCAGGCCAGCAAGGGAGGGCTGTAGGGGTGACCAGGCCAGCAAGGGAGGACAGTTAGAGGCAATTAGGCAATCAGAGGAGCAGTTAGGCATAGATCAGGCTGGCAGGGGAGTGGTTAGGGGGTGATCAGGCTGGCAGGCAGAAGCAGTTAAGGGCAATCAGGTAGGCAAACAGGTGAGCAGTTGGGAGTCGGCAGTCCTGGATTGTGAGAAGGATGTTTGACTGCCCAGTGGCGTAGAGCCTATCAGGTAGTCGAGCATCCCTCAAGGGGTTCCAGGTTGGAGAGAGTCCAGGCTGAGCTGAGGGACAGACACACACACACACACACACACACACACACACACACACACACACACCTACATTTTGTGCACTGAGCCTCTAGTTTCCTAATCATTTACAAGCTTTGACTCATCCCACCTGCAGCTCAGAGACTTAACATATCTCTCTGCATTTGACTCTAGTCTGTGTTACGTAGGTATAATCTCTCTCTCATTCCTAGTTGAGTCTCTACTGATCCTTCTAAAATTCTCATCTCCCCCCTCCCCCCAGTTCCCACTAATATTGTATCAGCATAGTACTATTGGCTATTGGAGAGACTACCTTCCTTAGACCCTGGCAAAAGAGGCCTTTGTCCTAGGCCCTTCCTTATTGAAGGCTCTACTTTGGCTCTTCCCTGGATGACACAATGGGGTGAAGGAATGAACTATAGAAAGTCTGTTTCTTTTATTATAAATTATTGGAACAGAACTAGATATTTGATTAATTATATAGGGTTTATGCACTTCATTAGCACTTCATTAGCAGCAGTGTTTTTTTGTTTTGTTTTGTTTCTTCTTCTTCTTCTTCTTCTTCTTCTTCTTCTTCTTCTTCTTCTTCTTCTTTTCTTCTTCATCTTCCTCTTCTTCTCCCTCCCTCCCTCCCTCCCTCCCTCCCTCCCTCCCTCCCTCCCTCCATTCCTTCCTTCCTTCCTTCCTTCCTTCCTTCCTTCCTTCCTAAATAACAAAATAAGAAAAGGAGGAAAACTATTTTAGAACTATGCCCTTTAGACTTCAATTAATTTTTTTAAAAAAATGTTCTATATGTTGAAAAAAAGTGTTGTAAGATTTTGATGCAGTTGTATAGATGGTGAATTATAAATTTGCTAACAATATTTCTCAAATTCTTAAATAAGAAAAAATGTGGTAGTTTTTTTTTTTCTTCTGCTTGTTGAGAAATTTTTTTGGGGGATCTAGATTAGAAATAGAGGCTGACAACTCTATCCTTACATTGAGTTTGTTAAGGGAACTTACAAACAAGGCTCATCCCAGGTGGTGGTGGTAAGATGCCATGGATATTCTCCAAACAAGACAGCTGGTGCTAAGGAGTTACACAGGACAGGGCAGGATGGGAAGGGGTGTCTAGATTAGATGCAGGGAAAACTGCCTATCATGCTTTCCCAGGGTTGGGCATCAGCCTGTTTCAGGAAACTGCATAAACCATCCTGCTTTGGGGCATAGGAAAGGGGTCAATAGAAAGTCCTCTGAGGGAATTTTTATGAAGTAATTTCTGTTTTGCCCTGGATCTAATTGGATTTAATGTAAGAGTCTAGCTGCAGTTACCCCATGGAATAATCTTTCATTTTATAGTGGTTTATTAATCCTATTTATTCTCCAATAACTGGACTACTCTTATTCCTAATCTCCCAAGTATAAATAAAATTAAAATTACTTGTTACTATTTGAATGTAAGGAGAGAAAAAAAAAAAACTACCTTAGTTTACTCTTCCACTAATGGTTCAGAGTAGTTCTCACCTATGTTAAATGTGCTAAGTGGTGGTAAATCTGCCAGTGATGATCTGCATTAGTTCAGTTGTCTTTCATCATACAAACATGGATATTTGCATAGCAACAAACTTCTCAAATATTTGTATCCATAGTTCCATTTGACCTGCTTGCCCTACACCTGCTTCTATACTTTTTTCAGTATTTCAAAAGTTGTCAGAGAAGCAAATTTTCCTCTTCCTATTTGAAAGAGACTTATGTTCTTTTTCTAAATGAAATGACCTTGACTTTGTTCTTTTGTTTTTGTTTAGAATCATAAATGAAATACAAAAAATATACTGTTGTGGGAAGAAGAATCAAAAGGTACTGCATTGCCTCAATTGTGAAAACAACCTGCTTGCTTCCTCTTTGAGACTATAATATACATTTTTAACATCATTGCTGAAGTGTTAATAATGCTGCCATCTTTGTCATCTATGGGTCTGTTTCTATTGAATTTTTTTTTCTTTTAATTATATATCAAGTTCCTACCTTTTCACACTTTTCATGTTTTTCTCTCTTTTTTTTTCCAACTGAATACTGGATATAAAATAACAATGTAGACCAGATGGAAATATGACTTTTAAAAATTTGAATCCTTAACTTACAAGCTCCCTTTTTTGTCTAGCAGCTAAGATAAGGAGTTAATCATTCATATTATACCTACTTAGGTGCTATTTTAATTAGATTATGTTTACCCTTTGTTAGTAAAAACCTTATCCATTCACATCACAGTTGTTGAAGAGCTGGTTTCATTAATATTGTAAACATTTAATCCAGAATGTTATTAGAGTGATATTTTATAGAGTTTTATCTTGGGATCTATGAATCTAATCTCTTTGAAAATCATGAACACTTTATAAATACTCTCTGATTTCCAGCTACTCTTTCACTGATAATTTTTCAGCAAAATTTAGGAGAGAGCTAATGAATTTCAGGTTGATTGATATAGTATTACATTTGAAGCTCTTTAGATTTGAATTTATCTTGCTACTTCAAATTGTCATTAAAATCCCTGTCTACCTATCTGTGCCAAGGAAAAGTTTTGTTTGTTTATTTTGTTGTTGTTTTAGTTTAGTTTTTGTTTTTTTTTTGTTTTCTTTTAGTTTTTTACTCAGCAACCATGACTCTCTGCTCACCATTGGGAGACATACTTCTCTGTGGAATTTAGTTTCTCAGACTTCCTTATATAAACCACTCTATAATAAGTCCCTGTGAAAGGCTATTTCCTTTTAAATATTTCATCTATTTTTTTTCTCTCTGTGCTACCATGAGAGCACAAGCCCTTTCATCTTTCTACATCCTTATAAGAAATAGTATCACTCAAGTTTATTTTAAACCATGAAAAATGTAGAATTATTTTAATACATGTATTTAATCCTACATCCGAATTTCATAGTCACTAAAACATCTGAATTTAATAGTCATATGTGTGAGTATGTGGGGTGGGTAATATACACTAATAAAATAATAAGATGCAAATTTACTGTACTTTTTCTATGTCCACCAGCCAATCAGGAGTGAGTATGCAAATTAACACAAAATGGCAGGCTAATTTGCATATACAGGCCCTGAGCATCTGGAGGCAAGGTGGGACCTTGTGTCTTCACCATGGCGATGATGCTGGCATTCTGCACCACCCCAGCCACTCTGGGCCTCTGTGCAGTGTGGAAAGGCAGGTGGGAAAGCAGAAAGGCAGCTCTAGCCCAAGTGAAGGCAATGCCAGCACCCAGGGTAAGGAAAGCCCATTCTTGCACGAATCTTTGTGCATCGGGCCTCTAGTAACTTATAATTAAATATAATTTAAACTGAATTAGTAAGAAGACAATGCATTTCTATGCATATATGCATTTCTAATACAGGGGAAGGCCTTGGGGGAAAGGGAGTGGTAGAAGGAATCAATGGTTGGGGTTGGGGCATTGGTAATATTTTCAACAATAAAGATAAATTTGAAAAAATAATTGAAAATAATTTTAATTGAGTTGATTATCATAATTAAAGGAAATAAGAACTAGTAAATGGAAGCTTTAATTTAAATCTCCCATTTGCCTTCATTTGATTTATCCCCACATATGCAAACTTAGAATCACTGTCCAAATAAATAAAATATTATTGGGCAGACCACATACAGTAGCCTCAGAAAAAATAATGACATCAATGTTTCTTACAAGTAAATATATATATTTTAAAAGATATAGAAAAATAAGAAGCTGTTGTGAGATACAATGCTTCAAATAATCCATGATGATAACGACACATAGAGAAAACAACATGAGCAATAAAACGATTGGATATATTTTAAAATTTGGTGTGAGTGTGTGTGTGTGCGTGTGTGTGTGTGTGGGGGGGGAAGGGGCTTCCATCCTAGAATTTTAGCAAAATTATACAAAAAAATAACAATGAATAAAAAGTCATTTAAAAATAATTGGAAAAATCATCAATAGCATTCCTAGTGACAAAGGAAGTATTAGACTAATAATTAGAGGGTTATCTTCAAATAAAAAAAGAAATAAAACCATATAGAAGATCTGATAATCAGGAAAGAATGAAAGATATTTAAAAGAAACATATTGTTATATCAAAATGAATATTATCTACTTCAAACAGTATATTGACATCTAATAGAGATTTAAAAGTTCAAGGTTCAAGAGAGCAAGAAGATTTAAAGTTAGAGAAAGTTAAATGGAGCTGATGTGATCTAAAGCATTGGAAATTGTCAGATTGAAACATACATATTTTTAATAATTTTTGATAAGATATAAGCATATGATAGAAACTACTAATATAATGGTAAAAGAACAAGTACATGTACAGGTAATAAAAAGAAAAAGAAAGAATTTAAAAAATAAATATATTGCTGTCAAATAAATGATCAAAGTAACATGAAAGAGGCAGAATAAAGAGAAAGGAAACAGTAAAATGGTTAATATAATCCCAAAATACCAGAAAGCATATTAAATATAATAGGAATTTATATTAATAGACAATATTTATCAGGGAAAAGATAGAAGAAAATTTCATGATAATAAAATGCTTAATTTGTTAAGACAATATAGCAAAATATAATTGTTAGTCATATCCTATCAAAATGTCAAAGCAATTAAGTAAAATTTGACAAAACAATAAAGATAAATATGAAAACACATTTTAACAAACTTTTCTCAGTACTTGAGAATCAGATATTTTAAAAAATGAATCAAACATAGAAGGATTGGACTCCTCAGTTACCAAACAATATAATTTTTATCTATAGAAGACTTCTTTCAATAATTGCATAAAGCACATCTTTTCAAGTACACATGGAAACATTAACAAAATTATGTAATATGCTATGCCACCAATCAAGTTTTGACACAGAGATTTAAATCATTCAGGTCATTTTGGTTACAGAATAATGGAAATAAGTCAGAATACCATAACAAAATGTAACTTGAAAGCAACTATATCTTTAGAAATGTAAATCTTTTTAAAAAATAACCCATAGGTCAAAGAAATAAATGGTAATGGTAATTCGAGACTATATTTGTATTAAACAAGATTGAATATACGATATGAATGAATATATGAATATATGATAAATATCTAATATATGAATACATGATAAATATCTAAATTTCAAAATAGAGAAACAATTTTATAATTTGTTTGAATATACATGCAAAAGGTGATATCTCTGATTATGAAAAAAGAGAGAGAGAGAAAGAGAGAGAGAGAGAGAAAGAGAGAGAGGAAGCTTGGAAATAAATTAGGCAATACACAGGGGGGGGGCAAAACTAGGTTTTCAACTGTGAGTACATGAAATAGAGAGTTTAGTCTTATATTATTTCTTTAAAAAATATATTTTATTGATTTTTTACAAAGAGAAAGGAAGAGGGACAGAGAGTTAGAAACATTGATGAGAGAGAAACATCGATCAGCTGCCTCTTGCACACCCCCTGCTGAAGATGTGCCCGCAACCAAGGTACATACCTTTGACTGGAATTGAACCTGGGATCTTTCACTCCGCAGGCTGACGCTCTATACACTGAGCCAAACCGGTTAGAGCTATTTCTTAATTGTTATATTCTTTTCCATATGAATTAATGTAAATTTGCTCAAATCCTGCATGTAAAAAATAAGGGGTATGACTATAGTTACTGAAGACACTAACAAAACCCAAAAGTAGTATTGTAAACATCTAATAAAAGTATTTTTTTTAAATTAAGCAGAAAAATGTATAAAGGAATTAAAGTGCAATTTAGTAAAAATGAAACATACATAAAGGGATATTTGAATTAATTTTATTGCATATTAAATAAATATAATCTGCATTAAAACCATACTAATAAATTCAGTCTAAGGTGCTACACTGGGGAATGTTTTACAACAGAAGCAATAAATAATTTTCATCCTATAACACTTTCTTTCAGAAAAGAGAAAAAAAAGTGAAAGAATTTCTAATTCTTTTTATGATATCAGCATATCCTTCCTACTGAAATTTGAGGGGGTTGCTATTAAAATTTTCTTGGTATTTTACTCTCATGAGCAAAAACGCAAAACTCAAACATTAGTGAATTAAATCCTTTTAAAAATGCACATCACATTATTAAAATTTGGCTTATTTAAAGAATGCTCAATTGTATTTGATAAATATTATCTACAAAATATTATTAAAAATTACTCTGCATGAAGAACTTTTGAAAATATTCTCCACTAATATTAGGAATAACACATCAAGTCTATTATCATCCTTTCCGTTTAAAAAATGGGCAGAAGACCTGAATAGACATTTCTCCAAAGACGACATACAAATGGTCAAGACACACATCAAGAACCTCTCAGTGTCAATAATTATTAGAGAAATGCAGATTAAAACCACAAGGAGATATCACCTGGCACCTGCCAGAATGGCTATCATAAAAAAAAAATCAACAAACAAGTGCTGGCAAGGATGTGGAGAAAAGGGAACCCTCGTGCACTGCTGGTGGGAATGCAGATTGGTGCAGCCACTGTGGAAAACAGCATAGAGTTTCCTCAAAATATTAAAAATGTAAACTCCCATTTGACCCAGCAATCCCACTTCTGGGAATATAACCCCAAAACACCAGTCAGAAAGAATATATGTTTATAGCAGCATTATTTACAAATAGAGGTCCATTGCATGAAATTTATGCAAGGGACTAGGCCCTCCCAGCCCTGGCTTTGTCTAGAAGGTCATCCATATGGTCATTCTGCTGTTCGGTCTAATTAGCATATTAGTTCTTTATTATATAGGATACCTAAGATTTTGAAACAGCCCACCTGCCCATCAGTAGATGAATGGATAAAAAAGCTGCAGGACATTTATACTATGGAATAATATGCAGCTGTAAAAAAGAGGGGTCTCTTCCCCTTTGGGACAGCATGGATGGACCTGGAAAATATTATGCTAAATTAAATAAGCCAAATTGAAGGAGAAAAAAAATCACATGATCTCACTTATTTGTAGAATCTAGTAGGCAAAATCAATTGACCAAAAACATAAGACTTAAAGCATGGAGGTATGGAAAAGACTGGCATACTTCCATGTGGGCTTGAGAGGATGAAAAGAGATAAACCAATAACTTATATATTTATGTGTATAGCCTGTGGGAAATAGGGTAGAGAAGACCTGGTGAGTTTATGGGAACTGGGAGAGGTGAGGAAGAAAGGGAAAGTGGGAGATAACTCTAATCGTATCAACAATAAAATATATATTTAAAATGACAAAAAAGAAATAAAGAAATAATTTAATTTGGACTTTTAGTTTGGACTAGAGTTAACACTTAACAATTCATGGGTAAATTAATAACTAAATGTTTAAGGAAAAGGTTAAAATTTTTTCAAAGAAATTCGAGGAATAAAACCCTCTTTTATTAAATGATGGAACTTTTTATGTAGTTTTCTTTATTTTAGAGAAAGGTGTTTTTGCTATTGTTGTGTTTTTTTTTTAATGTAGTAAATCAAAACAAAACAAAGCTTCTTTCAAATAAGTAATCAATTATTAAAGTAGGTCCTGGCATCATTGCCATTCTAAGCTGTACAAGAAATAATTAAAAGTTGCCAGCTGCACAAAGCTTCATTTGGCAACACCAAACTATTCATTTTGAGTGTGACAGCTTTTCACAAAACATAAAATGTGATGCCAAAAGTATTTTCACAAGTTCAAGAATATTGAATTGGGCTTGGCAGCTGAAATGCCTAAAAGAGCAGCATTTCCCAGTGTGAGTCTTTCAGCACCGGAGCATTTCATTGGAGGCATATTCTGGTTCCACCATTAAACATCAAAACCTTAACCACATTGGCAGTTGGCTGGCCAGTGGACTCCTAAGTGAGCTGTCATGTATGATAGATTAACTTCAAGATAGTTTATTTTGAACATTGGCTTCAATTTTAACTTTATTGAATGCCCATTGAAAATGTTTTCATGCAATTTTGTAAGACTGTGTTCAAAGCTGGCATAGCTTTACTCTTTTCATCACCTTGTCTGTTGTATAAGCTATTGAAAGGAAGCCATTGCACAGAATGCCTAAAACAAAATAGATCTCCATTAAATTATAACTCTTCATTGTTAGTGTTAGTAATAATATTGATGCAGTTTGTGTGTTTTTGCAATGCTCTACATAGCCACCTTCTTAATATCATTGCTGTTTGATGGTGCCGGCATTAGGACCTAGTCAGGAAAACAGAAGTCATGCCAGTTAATTCATACGGACATTATTAAATACTGGGAACTCTTGACAAAGGTGTAAGAAAGGTAGATGGAGCAAAAGGGAGATACTGCAATAACTAGAGATTGATCATTTCAGGAAGTGTCCCTTATCCCAGAGGGCTGGGGAAAAAAAGAAAAACAAAAGATACAAAGGAAGGGCAATCGTGTTTCTGGAGACCAGGTGCGTATGTGCCCTTAATGTGCTGGAAACTGCCAGAACGTCCAAAGGCAGCCTAGGCCTGCAGCTACTCTCTGCTTTAGCCTCCAGTGCTGCTAAAAGCCCGTGGAGGCTGCAGCCCCCGCAGCTGGCAGTCACCCATGGCTACTGCTGGTGGGATTACACAGACACTGAGTCAGTGCCTGCTCAGTGGTGTGCTGCCCATCCCTCCCGCTGAGATCATATCAGTGAACTCAAGGGCATTTTATGTGAGTAAAGTAAACAAATCTCAAAAGGTCGCATTCTGTGTGACTCAGTTTAGATAATATTCTTGAAATGACAACACAACAGGTATTAAAAAAACATATTAGCCTTCACCAGTGTTTATGGATATAGACAGGGCAAGGAATGATTACCTATAATAATAAAAGAGTAATATGCTAATTAGACCAGACAGCCAAATGAACTTCTGGATGTTATTTTGGACAACCTTCTAGGCAAAGCAGTGGTGGCGGGGGCTAAGGCAGAGGTGTTTAGGGTGATCAGGCAGGCAGAGTGGTTAGGGGTGATGAGGCAGGCAGGCAGAAGGGTTAGGGGTGATGAGGCAGGCAGATAGGTGAGCAGTTAGGAGCCAGCAGTCCCAGACAGTGAGAAGGTACAGGATGGACTGAGGGACCACCATGCACAAATTTCGTGCACTGGGCCCCTAGTAAAAGAATAAAATGAAAGAGATGAAATAGTTTTTTTATGTTGGTCATAGTGGTTGTTACACAAATCAATACATATGAAAATATGTCCCTATCTGGTTTTGATATTGTATTAGAATTAAGTAAGGTATAGCAATTAGGGGAATCTAGGTAAGGCATATATTGAGTCTCTTTCTTTGCAAGTTACTATAAAAACATAATTATTTCAAAATAAAAGGTAATAATGCATAAATAAACTAATCCTACTAGTTTCTCTCATTAGCTAATAACTAGAATCCACCTGGCACAGGATTCTAAAAAATGTAATGTTCAGGAATTCAACATTTTTTTTTAAATATGGAGCAGAGCAATGAATTATAGGGATAAAATTGAGTACATAAAATGAAGAAAAACATAGTATAGCTCTAAGCATCTATAATATGTGCCTACTTATTAGAAAATTGAACTTTTATTTAAAAGTATTTGTAGAACAAAAGTATACTTACTTTATTCAACCAGTGTCAATTTTTTTTTAATGCTCTGAAGAGGTAATTAGTGAAAACATATATATTCATAAAATAATTCACTCCTGATACTGTTCCTATAACATAATACATAATTAATAATATTTGTCAAGTGCATGGCTAAAATGAATGCACTAATTCTAGGTGATGTTTTATCATGATGTTTTTTCTGTTTAATACTATAAAACTTTAAAAAAAATATATTGTATTGATTTTTTACAGAGAGGAACATAGAGAGATAGTTAGAAACATCAATAAGAGAGAGACATCGATCAGTTGCCCCCTGCACACCCCCCACTGGGGATGTGCCCACAACCAAGGTACATGCCCTTGACCAGAATCGAACCTGGGACCTTTCAGTCCACAGACGGATGCTCTATCCACTGAGCCAAACCGGTTCTGGCAATACTATAAAACTTTTTGAGAGTTCTGTATTTACAATACTGTATAGCTGGCTGCTGACTTAGAGGATTTCATGGAGTCTGATCCTACAGTCATACCACTGTTAGAATATCATCTTAGCTCTAAATTTCTAAACAATCAAAATATGTGTTTCTTCAAAAGTAGGAAGATCAATAGTATGTTTTCATTATTTAGCTTAAATATGTCAAGGGCTTTAAAACGGACCTCCCTAAGATGTGCTATTTTGTCATGTGGGTTATTTTAAGCTGATGGCAATAAAGACTCTGAAGTTTCAAGTTATCTACCTCCCTTGTAAATAACTTGAGTCTTTGCCCATAATAGGAGTTAATAACAGATGCCCTGGCCTGTGTGGTTCAGTTGGTGGATTGCTTTCCTGCGCACCAAAAGGGCCCCAATTTGATCCGGGGTTAGGGCACATACCAAGGTTGCAGGTTCAGTCCCTCAAGGCTGCATGTGGGAGGCAATGGATCCATGTTTCTATCTCACATCAATGTTTCTCTTTCTCCCTCTCCTTTCCTCTTTGTCAAAAATAAATGAAAACATATTTTTAAAAAATAGTTAATAAAAAAATAACGTTGTATGACTATCCGTGTGGCAGGAAAAAACATCTAATTACTAAATATCAGCTCTCCTTATGGTTAACCTCCTTTCCTCTGAAGTCTCGGGGCCTTACCACACCTGTGACTCAGGGTTCACTTATACCTCATTTCCCATTGTTCTCGCTCAATCTCTTCTGTGTGTGGGATTCCCTTGGGTAGTTATTTAATTAAATTTGGTTATTTTCTTAATCTCATATAAATTTAATTATTAGACCAGTCAAAATAACCTAGAACAGACTGATGGCTGCCAGAGAGGAGGGGGCTTGGAGAATTGAGCGATAAAGGTGAAAGTACAGATTGGAACTTACAATATAGGCATGGGGATATAAAGTACAACATAAAAATGCAGTCAATAATATTGTGATAACTATTTGAAGGATTTCAGAGACAGGAGAGAAAGGGAAAAGGGGTGCAATGGGAAGGGAATGCATACATGACAGGCAGAGACAGCTCCAAGCTGCCAGTTTGTTTGTATGGATGTTACAAGATAAGGGGAAGAAGAGGGGGGGGGCACCAGGTGAGCTTTTGAAACTTTGAAACTGATGACACGCAGGGAAAGTGGGAAGGTGGCCAAATAGGAAATAATGGGGGAGCATAAAATAAAAAAGCGTCCAATTAGAAAGTGTCATGAAGAGACAAAGAAGTTTCCAGCATTTATAAATCCTCAGACAAAGAGATTCACTGGACCAGGTTTTCCCCATTTTGGAGAGACAGAGCAGGGTTTTCTCATTTTGGGGACTCCTCCCCAGAGGGAGTTCGTACACACTTTCTATAAACTTATACACTTTTGCTTAAAATCTTTTAGTCTGCGAACTTTAATCTTCACACTTAGTAGGATAAGAACTCACAATGAGGAAAGTCTGAGCTTGCCATTCAGTGCATCACTATGTAGGGTGCCAGTTGAGTACTGGAAATATCAGGGGAAACACTTTGTAGAGTATATAATGATCTAACCATTATGCTGTATACCTCATGCAAAATAATATTGATTGAAAGCTTTAATTTAAAATTTTTCAGATAAAATTATTTTTTTTAAAGAACCTAGAAGGGTAGAGGAAAATTTCTTCCTCACCAAGACACCAATTTTCATTTCTTTTTAGTTTGTCTTTATTATAGATGTTTCCTAAAAGGAAGTACTGGGAATAATTAAGGGACGTATAATATGTTTCTTTTATAATTACTTAATTTGTATTTTATATTATAACACATTTAAATCTAAGCTACAAGATTTACATCAAAATTCATGGAACAAAAGTAAAACCACAAGTGGAAATGCATCATACTCTTTTTCATTAGTTATGGCTATAACTTGGTAGGTTTTTTTTAAAATATATAATTTAAAAATAAATTTTAAAGAGAAAATGAGAGAGATCTACTGCTCCACCCATTCTTGCATTCATCGGTTGACTCTTGCAGGTGCCCACCCCCACGCCCAGACACTGGATTGGGAACAGAAACCATAACCTTGCCAGCAACCTTTGTGTATCAGAACTCAGCTCCAACCAACTGAGTGAAATGGCCAGGGCCTATAGTTGATAGATTCTAATGTGATCAGAGACTGCTAGTTCACTCAGAATTTACATCACAAATGTATGATGAATTTTGCCAAATGCTATTCATACTTTAATTAATATGACAATGTTATATTTTCACTAGGTTATTGTTATGGTGAATTATATTGATTATTTTACAAATCAATTCACCCAGTAATTCCACTTCCAGATTTTTAGCCAAGAGAAATAAAAACTTGTGCACAAATTCATTCAGATGAATATTTATAGCAACAGTGTTTATTATTATCACAAATTGTAAACCCAGATATTCTTCAACAAGTGAATAGGTAGACTTTGATACATCCACACAATGACAAATTATTAATACATGCAGCAACATGAATGAATCTCAAATGTTTTATGCTAAAGGGGCCTGCATGGGGATGTTACATATTGTATGTATTTTTAAAATATATATTCTGTAAAAAAGACAAAACCATAGCAACAGAGAACAGACAGTGGTTCCTGAGGATAAAGGAGCAAGGCCTCAATACAAAGGAATTCTTTTGGGTGTTGGAATAATTCTGAATCCTGTCTGTGATGGTAGATAAAAGTCTATGTATGCATAGAAACCCACATATCTTTTCAATGTAAAATGAATTTTACTGTGTGTAAATTTTAAAAATATAAAAGCAAAATTGAAAAAATGCTTTTTCATTAAACTCTTCTTAAAAAATTCACTGAGATCATTTCCTACTAAAACTCAATATATATGGCCACCACATTTCAGCACACACACACCACTTCCCAATTTTCAAGGTCTTTTGAAAAGGAAAAGCTTAATTTCAATATGCATATACAAATTTGGAAATTAATCTCTTTCTTCTGGTCATCTCACCTTTATTTATGTAAGGGAACAAATGTGTTTTTGTTCCCTAAATTTTCTTTAATGCTAAAATATTAAGTAATTTTATAATTTCTACTCATTCTTCATATTGTTTCAAATGTTTAGTAACTAATAATATTATTAAGATGTTCTAATATTAGCTATCTGTAACATTTATTTTTATCACTAAACATATTATAATAAATCAGAACTTTTTTTCATGTTATGATTGTTTGCTCTGAACTAGAATTAAGGCCAACCCTCAATAACATGAAATAAGTAGAAGTCATTATGAAGACTTTTCCCAATTTTACTTTTCTCCTCCTACATTATATGAATTGCTTCTTTATTTCTATCATCCTCCACCCTTTCCAGAAAATTAATCATGCTTTCTTTTAATAAATCATCTTACAGTGTGAATGAAGACTTATTAATGGTATAACCATTACTTACAGGAAAATATAAATGAGTGAATAAAAATAATGCTCTCCTTAAGATATTTTCATTTTAATGAAAATGAAAATCAAACAACCAGTATAGAACCAAAATAATAAATATTCAATTTGTAGCATTAGATATCAATAACCTCATTTTGGGTCATTTTCATTCTTTTAGAGATAAGAGATGATTTACTGAAAATCATCAAACATATCTATTGTATCTGCCTACTTTCATTTCCCATAAAGGAAGAGTCATGTATTCCATTTTCTTCAATATTTTTGTTATTTTTTAAATGACAGATTGAAGTTAAATGTTCCATAGTATAATCATTTTATTGGACCTCTATAATATAAGAAGTAACAAAATTATCCATTGACTTTAGTTGATATAAAGGAAAAGAAAAAACAAAGGAAAAGGAAATTTGGTTTATACAGATGCTGGTAGTGGTTTTACCAATGAAGCCCAGGTCTACCTGATAAAACATTTAACCATGTTAGTTATATCACTCAACCGTAAATGTCTTCAATTCATGTATTTCAAATAAAAAAATATATTTCAATATTTGATCTGCTCAAATGGCCCCTTAATCTGACTTGCTAAATTTCTATCCTTTCCCTTTATAACCTCTGATACTGACAAGTCATCCTAGTCATATACATTCACTGTGGGATCAAGACTTTGCTGGGTATATTTTAGGGACTATATCAGAATTGTGAGTATTCTAATATTTCTGGGAAATACATAAGCATAATGTAGCTGGAAATCAAGGCCAGCTGCCCACATGCAGGCCACCCCCTGCTGCCATCCACCCCAGGTTCCCTATTTGCCATCAGGTGATCAGTGCCTGGTGGTAGGGGAAAGGGACTGAGAGTTCGGCAGTTCCATCCCACACTCCAGCCCCACCACACCATGGGTGGCCATCAGGTGATCAGAACCTGTGGACTGTGGAAAGAGACCAAGAGTTGGTCAGTGTACCTCATAGTGACTGGTCCATCAGTTGTTCTGGTTGTTGTACAATTAGTGTCAATCTACATATTCCCTTTTATTACATAGGAATAGAGGCTTGGTGCATGAAATCCATGCTCGAGGGTGGTGTCCTTCAGCCCAGTGTGCACCCTCTCCAATCTGGGACCCCTCGAGGGATGTCTGACTGCCTGTTTAGGCCCAATCCTATTTGTATGTAAAGTGTATGTGAAATATTGTATGTGAAGTCTAATAAAAATAAATAAAAAATATTTTTAAAAAAGAATTCTTATATCAATGACTACACATCAGGATCAGACCTAAATGGCAGTAAGACATCCCTCTCACAATCCAGGAGTGTTGGCTCCCAACTGCTCACCTGCCTGCCTGCTTGATTCCCCCTAACCACTTGTGCCTGCCAGTCTGATCACCCCCTAACCTGTAGTACCCTGCCAGCCTGATTGATGTTTAACTGCTCCCCTGTTGGCCTAATAGCCCCTAACTGCCCTCCCCTGCCAACCTGGTCACTCCTAACTGCCCTCCCCTGCAGGCCTGGTCCCTCCTAACTGCTCTCCCCTGCAGGCCTGCTTGCCCCAAATCACCCTCCCCTACTGGCCTGGTAACCCCTAACTGCCCTTTCTTGCCAGCCTGGTTGCCCCTAAATGCCCTTGCCTGCAGGCCTGGTCCCTCCCAACTTTTCTCCCCTGCCTGCATGATTACCCAAAATTGCCCTCCCTTGCCAGCCATCTTGTGGTGGACATCTTGTGTCCACATGGGGCAGACATCTTTGATCACATGGGGGCAGCCATCATTTATGTTGGAGTGATGGGCAATTTGCATATTACTCTTTTATTACATAGGAGGATAGAGGCCTGGTGCATTGGTGGGGGCTTGCAGGCATTCCCTGAAGGAGGTCCCAAATCGAGATGCGGGAGCCTTCTGGGGAATTGGTTGCTGGGGCAGGGGCTGTGGGGTTTGCATTCAAGCCCCACCCCCAATCAGGGTGGAGGTTCCCCACTAGGGCTGGGGCATCCTTGGCAAGGGGCTGAGTTTAGTTTGTAGGCCAACCACACCTCTGATTGGAGTTGGGGGTCCATGCTTGGAGTGGGATGGCCTGGGAAAGAGGCAGAGTGCAGTTTGTAGGCCAACCAAGCCCCCAGCTTTGTCAGGAAGGATGTCCGGAAGGCATCTGGTCTAATTAGCTTATTACTTTTTTTTTATTAGAATAGGTGTTCAATAATGTTTTTCTTCATTATTTTTCTGGATATAAATTTGTTACTTCAACATTTTTGTAAGGAAATATATATATATATATATATATATATATATATATATATATATATATTAATTTGTTGATTACCTAACAAGTAACTAGTAATTTTAAATAAGTGAGTAAATAATTTCTTAGAGATTTAGATGAGTTAGATTTAGATTTAGATTTATTGGAGTGATCACTTTAAAAGTTATATAAATGTCTAATCACTGTGTTGTACACCTAAATTAATGTATGTGAAGTGTAATAAAATATTAAAAAAAAGAATTCCCATATTAATGACTAGACTATGGCTTTTTTTTAATGAGTTAGTTATAGTCATTAAGAATGTGTCGTAAAGACCTAATAGAAAGGCAAAAGTAATCCAGAAATGAAAATTCAGGACAGAAAATGCAAAATTCTAATAGTCAAAGAAAAAACAACACAAAACTATAGCATTGCAACATACTCATGAGCCTATGAAATATTTATTGGGAAAAAAGGATAGTTTCTTACTAGCTAGCGCTGTCCAAGCTCTATTTTAAAATAGAGAACATATGACTTATTTTTTACTTTGTCAGTTTCTTTACATTTTGCCTCTTAGATTTGCCTGTAGAGAGTTGCCCCATACTTTCCCTTTCCAATAGAATGTTTCATTTAAAATTTAGGTAAAATATATTTGATTTTTTAATATGGGTATGCAGATTTTCCAGCTCCATTTATTAAAAAAAATATTTTTTTCTTCTATTGAATGGCCCTAACTTTATTAAAAACAAAACAAAACAAAAAAACACCCTGCTGATAATATATCTGTGCATCTGCATCTGAATACTCTGTTGCACTGATATGTCTATACTCTGTGCGACAGTCCATTTTCTTAAAGTACTTTTCTGATAACACCGCAAATTAGATAGTATAAGTTCTCCAAGATGGTTCTATTAAAAAATAGTACTTAAATTATTCTAGTTCACTTAAGTTTATATTTCTACCTATTTCTTCTTAAGTAAATATTGATGATTCACGTGTTCCAAAGTAGTTGTCCATTTAACTAATTTTATAATATTTTAAATCCCTAGTTTCATAGTTTCAGCAGCATTGTCATTTCATGGTTTGCATCCTTTATTAACTTTTCACTTTAGAATGGCTCACATTTCTTTGGCTTTTTATATGGTGAGTAATTTTGAATTACTATATACTAGACATTTTGAATTATATTTTCTCTGTTGGATTATTTTATGTTGACCCTAAGTTATTTAAGGTTTGTGTTAGTGGGCAATTAACTGGGCTGAACTAAAAAAAGGAGCACTTTCAAGTCTGTAGTGGACAGAGATGAAAATAACCTAAATTTTTGTATGCCATAAATTCCAGCTACATTTCCTTTGCACCAGATATGTACAGATGCCCTTTATTGGATCAAGGAATTTTACTAACCATAATGGTCCTTCCTTCTCTGGTGATATCTTTTCTGATATTTTTCCCTAACTATCCACCCTCTGGCTACTTCTCCAATGCTAAAAATAAAACAAAACAAGACAAAAACATGTTTGTTATTTTGTCTTGATCTCTAGTGGAAGTTTTGACTTTCATTAGAAATCCACTCATCTAGTTGTGTTTTGTACTTTGTCCAGAATTTATTGCTATTGTTTTCAGGAATGACAGTTTTTTTGTTTTGTTTTTTAGGAACTTAAATAAGCAGAAATAAGTAGATTTTTTAAAGGATAAATTTCACACCTGGGATAATGAAGCTGAGAGGAAGGAATAAAGCATGTGAGAAACTTCTTGGCATTACTATAATTGTTGTAAAAAAAAAAAAAACTTTTGCTTTCATAAGTGAGAAAGTTAGACATTTAGAGTAATAACAAATGAGTAAATAATTTCTTAGAGACTTATTATTATTTTTTAAAAATATTTTATTGATTTTACACAGAGAGGAATTGAGAGAGATAGAGAGTTAGAAACGTCGATGAGAGAGAAACATCAACCAGCCGCCTCCTGCGCACCCGCAACTGGGGATGCGCCTGCAACCAATGTACATGCCCTTGACCGGAATCGAACCCATAACCTTTCAGTCCGCAGACCGACGCTCTACCACTGAGCCAAATCAGTTTTGGCAATTTCTTAGAGATTTAATCAAATCTCAAAAAGCAGCAAATTCCAGTTGACAACTTAGTATAAATTATTTATTATAATAAGAGTTGTTTTAATTTCTCTCTAATGTAGGAAATATTGTCACCATCCTATATAATAAAAGCGTAGCATGCAAATTGTCCCTTCCACTGGGAGTTCTCTGGAAGTTCAACCAGAGGACAGGGCTGGCTACGGAAAGGGAGGGAGGCCCTGGTCGGCAGCGGCCAGCTACTAGGAAGCCTACCAATGCACAGATTTTGTGCACAGGGCCTCTAGTTTTATAGATAAACAATTAAGGCTTACAAAAGTAATTGACGATATCAAGTTTCCCTAAATAAAGTGAATTAGATCCAAGAACTTTAGTCTGTGTTACTTTTATGGATTATAAAATTCAAATCATAAGTACAGTTTTAGCTCAGAGGTATAAAGAGCTGGAAAGAACATTGTTCCAACTTCTATTTCCAGTATAAAATCTGAACAGACTACAAATTTATATTCTTTCTTGAGGCAAAGAACTGAGATCACAGGGAAAACTATTATTACAACATTTGAAAAGAAAGAGGTACCATGAGAAAGAAACTTGACCAAAATAATTGTACAACTAAGGTAGATTCTGCAGTATGCCACACAAGCTGATAGAACAATTAAACTGACAATGTTCAATCTATTGCAAAAATGCCAGTGAGAGCTAGCTTGAGACTGTGATATCTGTGGGTATCAAAGACATATAACCATTTGTAGCTTCTTTTAGCCTTTCCATCATAAAGACCATTAGAATCTTGCAATTAAACTTGGGAAGAATCTAAATAAAGTTTTCCCCATGGTGTTGGTTGTAGAAGGAAACAATGACTATTGATAAAATCTGCTTAGAACTATCTCTTATCTTCACTAAAGAAGAAATGAGGGGTAATTAAATATGTATTCTGGGGCAGTAGGAAATACCCATTGTGCCTGGGAGGGAAACAGAGGCCTTCAACTGAAACTCATGCAGAGTCATCTCCTTTAAGTAACAAAATCCTTAAACTGAAACTTAAAGAGCATCTGTTTCATTGCTTGAGGAAATTGCTAGATACTCATTATGGTGGGTTACTGGAATGAGAGAAAATGAAGCTTTATCCCTGGAGAAAGGACACTGGCACTTATTAGAGCCATATATGAGAAACATAGGTTCATAGTTCCTGCTGAAGACTGAGGTTTAATCAGAACATCAGAAAAAGCAACACCTTTCCCAACCACCTCTAGTAACAAATCTTTAGTAAAAATATCAGAGGAATCCAGCTACTGTAGAAGCAAGAGGTAGGTTTCTTTTGGGAGTCAGAGTGATAAAAAAAACCCAACCCAAGTAATGAAACAAAAAGTATGTATTAGTAGATGATTTTGAAATATCTCCTGCCCACAAAAACAAAATACTTAAAAAATGGTAATCTCATCCACAAAAAAACTTCAAATCCAAACCAATTCATTACTAGATTAATAAAACCCTACACTGAAGGCATACCAAAAGGAAAGTTATTTCTAAACAAAAACAAAAAGGAATAAATAAGATGTACCATACTACCTATAGTTCCATAGTTCAACTTTCAACAAAAATATTAGTAAAATGTACACTAAAAGAAGAGAGGTAGTATAGGTAGGTATATATAGATGAGAGAGAGAGAGAGAGAAAGAGAGAGAGACAGAGAGAGAGAGACAGAGAGAGACAGAGAATGAGATGAAGAAATCATCAGAACCAGACTTACATATGTCACAGATGTGGAAACAATCAACCTAAGCAGTTTAACTGACTGATTGGTAAGTTAAAAGATGTAATGGGAAAGTAGATAATATGAAAAATTATATACGTAAATTAAGAAAAGAGCTAGAAAATGTAAGGAAGGAGACGATGGAAATCTAGGAAATCAAACAAAGTGACACAAATAAAAAATTCCTTTGACAGACTCATTAGTAGATTCAATACAGCCAAAAAAAGATTCAATGAACTATAAAGTAAAACAAGTCAATAGAAATTACACAAACTAAAATTTAAAGGGAGTAAAAAACTTTTATAAAATATAGCAAATTTAACTCTTGTGGATTAATATTAAATGGTGTAAATATACATAATTAGAACTCCAGAATGTGAAGAGAGAAATAGGCAAAATAAATATTTGAGGAAATAATTTCCAAGGTTAGTAAAAGATATCAAAATACTGATATAAAAGATTAGAGGATATAAAAAACACATTATAAAAAATAATAACTAGGTGCATCATATTCAAGGGGCGATCAGGCAGGAAATAAGGAATATTGAAGACACATTGGGTGGAGTTGGGATAGGAAAGCATTTATTTATTATCTACAGAGAAAAAAGAATAGCAATTACAGAAAATTTATCATGAAAATCTATGCAATGCAAAGAAAATGACATGATGTCTTTGTATATTAAAAGGGAAACAAACAAAAAATCTACTCTCCAACTGAAAATTCTATACCCAGTGAAAATACTCATCACAAATAAAATAAAAAATAATAACTTTCAGAAAAACAAAATAGAGGTAGTTTATTGCTAGCAGACCTACTATGCAATAAAGGTTGATGAAACTTTTTAGACATAAGGATACATTTCAGAGGTCAACATTTAGATGCATGCACACACACACACAAACACACACACACACACACACACAGAGTATTGATAGTGGAATGATAAGGATAAAATGTGACCTATTATAATCTTAACAAATTCTTTAAAAGATAACTGTGCTAATAAATTTAGAATGAAGGTATTTTATATTTATAACATGTTTTAATGTAAAGCCTGACAACAATGGCTTAAAGGATGGGAGGAAAGGATAGGGGATAAACTACTTTAAGTTCTTTAAAGAAAAACTCAGATTATTTAAATATGTGTGCTGCAAAATTTTAGACAACCAAAATGTTTTCATAAAGAACCACATGTTGTCTATAAGAAACCTACTTAAAATATAAAACTTAAATGTCTAATATTTGGAAGAATTTTAACTAGAATCCAGATCTTGAATGTTAGTAAGAAATACTATGTCAAAATTTAAATATAAGAGTCACACAATCAGGCATTTACATTTTCTTGTGTTTTCTTGAATGCTAAAACCATTACATTATTTCTGTACCATCTTTTTAAAAAATATAATTTTTTGTTTTCACAGGGAAGATGTAATGAAGGAAGAATTAATGGATGGTCAATAACTGAAAGAGTATAAAACAAACAAACAAAGATTAGTATTAAATAATGACTGAAGTTAGAGATGAGTTGCAGCCAGCATGCCATTCCCTCTACCATCATCATTATATATATATATATATATATATATATATATATATATATATATACTAGAGACCTAGTGCACAAAATTCATGCATGGGGCGGGGGTGTCCCGCAGCCTGGCCTGCACCATCTGGAAATCCAGGACCCCTTGAGGAATGTCCAATTGCTGGTTTAGGCTCAATTCAGTATTAGGCCTAAACCAGCAGTCAGACATCCCTCTAGCAATCCAGGATCACTGGCCCCTAACTGCTCACCTGCCTGCCTGATCTTCCCTAACCACTTGCATGCCTGCCTGATAACCCCTAACCACCTCTGCCTGCCTGATCACTCCTAACCACTCTGCCTGACTGTCAGAATGGCCTTAAGTGCCTCTTTCTATCTGATTGTCCCTAACCACTTGCCTGCTTGCCTGAACACTCCTAACTGCCTCTGCCTGCCTAATTGCCCCTAATCACTCTGCCTGCCTGATCACCCCTAACCGCTTGCTAGGGGGCTGCTGGCTAGGGAGAGGGGCTGTGTTCATTTGGTCATTCTGGTTGTTCTGGTTATGCTGCCATTTTGGTCACTGGGCTTTTATTATATAGGATACTCAGAAGTTTATTAATTTTTCAAAAATTTGTCATTGATTTTAGAGGGAGGGAGGAAGAGAGGGAGAGATATAGCTAGATGATGATAGATAGATAGATAGATGATAGATAGATAGATAGATAGATAGATAGATGATAGATAAAGAGAAACATTTATTTGTTGATCCACTTATTTATGTACATTGGTTATTTCTTGTATGTGTCCTGACCAGGGATTAAACCTCCAATCTTAGTGTATCAGACAATGCCCTAACCATCTGAATTTACAAGTTTATTTTTGGTTTTATGAATCTGATTCCAAAAATATTCTAAAAACTGAGATAATCAAATATGTTTTTAATTTACCTTGTGTGTCAAGTGACAAAATTATTGATGATAAAATAATTAAACAATCTATGCTATTTCTGAATGTTTTCTTAAAAACAAAACATAAAAGCCTTCCGTTTTTTGTTAGAAAAGGACTTTGAGAGCACTTACCACAGTGAGATTAAATCTCAGGAGTTCTCATAATTATAGAAATTACAAATGTCAGCTTCTAGCTTTAGAAAACTAACATTCTCAAGTGAGAGTTTGAGTAGGAAGTGATGTTTTCTTGAGGATGGAAGACTTAAAAGAGGATACACACATCAGATTTTTTTTTAAATTGTCTATGGGTATAAAAAGTTGTCTAAAAAGACAAATTACAAAATAATCCTATTTAATAAAAGAGTAACCATCACTCAATTACACCCACCAACCATGCCCACCAGCCAATCAGGAGTGAATATGCAAATAAATCCGACCAAGATAGCTACAGCCACAAAGAGCAGGAGGGAGGCTTGGTTTTCCCCAGCAATGGAGGAAACCAAGCTTTCTGCCTGCTCTTTCTGGCATAGGCCTCTACTCAGGGCTACAAAGTTTCAATGATAAAAGATACATAGATCCAAACAGAAATGGTGGCAGTTACAAAGCTGGAAAGAGCAGGAGGCTGGGGTTGCCCCTGGCAATGGAGGAAGCCAAGCTTTCCACACATCCTGGCGGGCCCAGGGCTACACTTAAAGGCTACAAAGTTTCAATAATAGAAGATAAATAAACCCCAACAGAAATGGCTGCTGCCATGGAGCAAGTCGAAGGTTTGGCTCCACTCCAGACTACAAAGTTTCAATTGTATAAGGTAAATAAACCCCAGATACCAGGGCCTCCAGTTGGGTCGCCAAGGGATGTGGCTAGCCTGCAAACCACCATAGGCCCCTTACCCAGGCTTCCGCATGCTCCAAGGGGACCCCCACCCTGATCCGGGACACCATTCAGGGCAAATCAGGGCCCCCACCAATGCACCAAGATTCTATCCTATCTAATAAAAGAGTAATATGCAGATTGACCCTCACTCTAATACACAAGATGGCTGCCCCCCTTATGGTTAAAAATGGCTACCTTATCTGGACACAAGATGGCCACCATAAGATGGCCAGCAGTGCAGGGCAGTTGGGAGGGACCCGACCAACAAGGGAGGGCAGTTGAAGGTGATCAAGCCTATAGGGCAGGGCAGTTAGGGATGAATAAACTGGCAGAGGAGGGAAGTTGGGGGTGACCAGGCCTGCAGGGAAGGACAGTTGAAAGGGACCCAGGACTGCAGAGGAGAGCAGTTGGGGGAGACCAAGCCTGCAGGGGAGAGCAGTTAGGGGTGAGCAGGCCTGCAGAGGAGGGCAGTTAGACGTAAACAGACTGGCAGGGCAGCAGTTAGACATCAATCTGGCTGGCAGGGGAGTTGGTTAGGGGGTGATCAGGTTGGCAGGCAGAAATGGTTAGGGGCAATCAGGAAGGCAAGCAGGCAAGCACTTGGGAGCCAGCAGTCTTGGATTGTGCGAGGAATCTCTGACTGCCCATTTAAGGATCAGTTGTAAACGGCAATAGGACATCCCTTGAGGGGTCCCAGATTGTAGAAGTTACAGGCTGGGCTGAGGAACACCCCCCTCCCCCGCCCGCATAAATTTTGTGCACCAGTCCTCTAGTAATAAATAAACCCCAAGCAATCAAGAATCTTAGGAGGCATTTGGGTTGCTTTGATTTAAACTAGCCTGAGCAGAGACATCATTCTTAAACTCAAAGCAATGATCATGCAATTGTAAAGTTAGCTGAGAACTCTGAACTGTATGCAACAAAATTTTATTAAGGATACAATTAAAAAACTAGGAGAGTTATATTTTCTAGATGCATTATAAATCCTCAGTGAACTGCAGTTACATTCTTTAGATGTTTCAGGTAAAATCTGTTACAGTTAAATTCAGATGGTTTCACCTTAGTACAGAAAAGGATGTGAATCCATTTGGATAACATTCTCTCTATTTTTAAAGTATACATTATAAATAAATTTATTGATGGCTTTTCAGGAGCATGCCTTTAAACAAACCCACAAAATTGTCACTTATTGCTATTCTTATCCATAAGTATTCCATTCACACCTGTGCAAACATATTTTGAAATTCACAGTATAGCAATTTTATTTGCCAAATTATTAGTATTACAAAATCTAAAATAATACTGCCAGTCAGTTTTTACTGAATTGATGTTTTCCCATTATTGATTGTATTTCTCAGTGCTACTACCAGGGTTCCAATAAAATACATGTATTGAAAAATGGATGTATCTAATTTTATAATTAAAATTATTTGAAGTTATAAAATGCTCTTATTCCACAAATCTCAGAATATATTATACATATAATCAGATTAAGTCTCAGTGCTGTCCTTTTCATCATAAAGATAACAGAGATGATCCTGTAGTTTTGTGTTTTTTTTCTTCTCATACTAAGATGGGATCCCTGCGTTTATAATTTAGCATTCTAAAATATCCACGGAGGATCTTCTTACTATGTGGAAGGTACTATGCTTGTGGTTGAGAATTTTTTTTAAATGGGAGAACTTATTTGCTGATACATATGATAAGGATTTAATATCCAAAATTTATAAAGAACTTATAAAATTAAACACCAACCCCCAAAAAAATCCAACTAAGAAATGTGGAAATGACATGAATAGACACTTGTCTATGATATATTGGTGATAAATATAGTAAACAAAAAAAAAGAAAGAAAACATGACTCATAAAATTTGGTCCAGGATGTGAAATATGTTACTTTGGTTCATATTTTATAGTCCATTGCAAGTTATATGGCCACTTTTGACATCACTGGAACAAGAAACTATGATTGGTGGGGAAAAAAGAGGCAGTGAATATTTTGAACAATATTAAAATTTATAACCTCTGCTATAGAAGAGCTCTCAGATAACTCATAATTAAGAGTCAAATTATTGAGAGTTGGTGCAAACTTTATGTGATATATTCAAACAAATGGTTTTACAGAAAATGTGACAGGAAAGGAAACCATTAACAAAATGAATAAAGACAGCCCATTGAATAAGATAACATATTTGCTAATACTTCTATAAGATATTAGTATTCAAAATTTATTTAAAAAAGTATTACACAACCAAACAATCCAATTAATAAATGGATAAAGGACCTGAATAGACACTTCTCCAAAGAGAAACTACAGATGGCCCAATACATATGAAAAGATCCTCAGTGTCACTAATCATCAGAAAAATGCAAATTAAAACCACAATGAGATATCACCTCACACCTGTCAGAATGGTTATCATCAATAAGTGAACAAAAAACAAGTATTGACAAGGATGTAAGGATAAGGGTACCCATGTGTGATTTTGGTGCAAATGCAGACTGGTGCAGCCACTATGGAAAACAGTATGGAGTTTCCTCAAAAATAAAAAGGGAACTGCCCTGTGATTCCAATTATTAGAATTTATTGGAAGGACCCTGAAATACCAACCCCATAATACGTGGGCACCCCTATATTCATTGCAGTGTTATTTACAATAACGAAGACTTAGAAGCAGCCCAAATGTCCATTAGTAGTTGAGTGAATAAAACAGCTGTGGTATATTTTCACAGTAGAATACTACTCAGCAGAAAGAAAAAAAAAGAAAAAGAAAAAAAAAAGGAAATTTACCTTTTGAGACAGCATGGATGGTCCTCGAGAATGTTATGCTAAGTGAAATAAGGCAGTCAATGACATACAAGTACCATATGATTTCACTTATGTGTAGAATCCAATGAACAAAATAAACTAACAAAGTGGAGACAGACTCATGAATACAGAGAATAGTCTGACAACTTAAAGGAAAGGATGCTGAGGGCTGGGTAAGAAGGGTAAAAGAATTAAGTCAAGAAAAAGAAAAAAAAAGACACCGATAACAGTATGGTGATTTCAAGAGGAAATGGGGTTAGGAGAAACAGAAGAGGGTAAAGGGGGTAAAGTGATGATGGAAGGATATTGGTTTGGGGTGGTGAAGATACAATGCAATATACAGATGCTGTGTTGTAGAATTGTATTCCTATCCTATATAATAAAGCCAAATATGCAAATCAACTGAGTGGTGGAATGACCAATCACTATGATGCGCACTGACCACCAGGGGGCAGACACTCAAACAGGAGCTTTCCCCAGCCCACAGACCCCAGGTGGGCCAAGGCAGGTGCCAGCAAGGGGGCAGGGAGGAGAGGAGCCCTAATCGCCCCCCTGGTATCACCACAGATCAACCTTGATCTCCAGCCGGGCCTAGGGACCCTATCTATGCACAAATTTCAAGCATTGACCCTCTAGTAACCTATATAATTTGATTAACAGATGTCACCCCAAGAAATTCAATAAAAGTAAATTTTTAAAAATTTAAAGTTAAGCCGAGGTCAGTTTGGCTCAGTGGTAGAGCGTCGGTCTGCGGACTGAGGGGTCCCGGGTTCGATTCCGGCCAAGGGCATGTACCTTGGTTGCGTGCACATCCCTGGTAGGGGGTGTGCAGGAGGCAGCTGGTTGATGTTTCTCTCTCATCGACGTTTCTGGATCTCTATCTCTCTCCCTTCCTCTCTGTAAAATATCAATAAAATATATTTTTTAAAAATTAAAAAAAAAATTTAAAGTTAAAAAAAAAGCTTAACCAAATATGCAGATACAAAAAGAGTTATAGATATATAAATTGACAGGGTTTGAAGAAAATAGAAAGCAATATTTATTTTCAACACTTGAGAGAGAATCAGAGATAGATAGATATATGATTGACTGATATAGATAGATAGATAGATGTATAGATGGATAGATAGATAGATAGATAGATAGATAGATAGATAGATAGATGATATATTATAGATAGATAGATAGATAGATAGATAGATATGGATAGAGAGACCCCTTTGAGAATTTGATGACAATTAAAACTTTTCTACATTTACGATGAAGCCCAAGAGACAGTGTTTTTATGTTTTCATGAACATTATGGTTAACATGTGTTTTGAATATGTCAGGCACGTGACACAGAATTCAGATGGACATAAGCTTACACCATAAATACTAAGATCCCCTTCTCTCTAGCACTCCCCAAACACTATTTTCCATCTGAAATATACTTTCTGTTACTGATTATTTTGTGAATTCAGGCAGAAGTATTCTACTTAAATAAAAACACATGTCATACTATTTTATTACTTTTCATATCAATATTTGTTTTTTCTATATAGAAATCTATGTCTTGTATTTTTCACTTACCATATTTTAGTAGTTATATCAAATCAGTGCCATATCAGAGTCACCTGATCATTTTTAATGCCTGTTAATTATGTTATTGGGTAAGGTTCTATGACATATTTAACAGTTCCTCATTGAGGGCATATAAATTATTTTTAAGCACTTGGTATCAGAAACAATTATGAACTAAAAGGTCTGGTGCCCTGTTTGAAGTGTACTTTAAAGATAAATACCCCAGAGAGTTATGTTCATTTAAGTTGAAAGATATTGCCAAATTGACCTACAATACAAGATACCAACCATTCTTCCGTAAGTGGTATAAGACTGTCCCTCAACAAAATATCTTATTAAATTATTTGTTCTTTACCAAAACCGGTTTGGCTCAATGGTAGAGCGTCAGTCTGCGGACTGAAAGGTCCCAGGTTCGATTCCGGTCAAGGGCATGTACCTTGGTTGCGGGCACATCCCTGGTGTGGGGTGTGCAGGAGGCGGCTGGTCGATGTTTCTCTCTCATCGACGTTTCTGGATCTCTATCTCTCTCCCTTCCTCTCTGTAAAATATCAATAAAATATATTTAAAAATATAAAAAAAAATATTTGTTCTTTGTCTATCTGATAGGAGAAAAGCTTATTGTATTTAGAATTTTCAGGATTTTTATAAGTGTAGTTGAGAATGTCTTTTCACATTTATTATTCACTTTATAATGAGGTAGTGGCCTGTTTTTTTTTTTTTTTTTTTTTTTTTTTTGTGTGTGTGTGTGTGTGTGTTTTGTTTGTTTTTTGTTTTTGTTTTTTTTTTTGTGTGTGTGTGTGTGTGTGTGTGTGTGTGTGTGTGTGTGTGTGTTTGCTTCAATTTATGGGTATCTTTAGACCACTATTCATTTGAGACCACATAATTCCAATTGAGTGCTACAGAAATTAACTTGGAATTTTTTCAAAGATTTTATTAGTAGCCATAGAAAAGCAATAATGTTCTGTTTTGGCCAGTTAGCTAGGTGGTTAGACCATCGGTCTGTGGACCAAAGCGTCTCAGGTTTCATGCCCAGTCCAGAGCACATACCTTGGTTGTAGGTTCCCTAGCTACAGTAGGGGCTTGGGTTGGAGGAAACCAATCCATGTGACTCTTTCACATCTATGTTTCTCGCTCTCTCCTCCTTCTCCTTCTTCTTCCCTTTCACTCTCCCTAGAAATCAATGGAAAAAAAATATCCTTGAGTGAGGATTAAAATATATATAATATATCCATATATAATATATTCATATATAATATTCATATATAATATATAATATCCATGAGCCATGTCCGATTCATTGCAACATTAAAATCATTTGAGCTTGAATTATCAAGTTAAGAGTGGAATATTCTTACCTTCATGTGTTGTAGGCTTCATTGATCATAAAATCAATTTAATCATGCTTCTCTTTATTTAGGATAATAGAAATTAATACTGAAATTTAGTAAAATTGCTATGCCTGAAGCAAACTTATTTCTCATATAAAATATTGGTTTATGAGTCCTAAATCTCCAATTGGTTAAGGAAAAAAGCTGTCATAAAGTAAACTTGTGTGTGTCAGTTTAGAGCTGCTATAGGATTCATAATACCAATTATTTTTCATAAATTTCTTGGTATCCTCTATAATGTTCCATACTGTATTTGTAACTTAGTGAAGTATTATCTATATATCCTTATAGCCCCTAACAAGCTATGAGACAACAGGGCAAGGCCCATCCATGTGTGTCCAAAGATGGAAAAGAATCAGTTGTATGTTTCTAAATTATTTTCCCAGGGGTGAACAATGAAAACATTGTATCTCTTTAGATAATCAAGAAAAACTTTACATAAGCTTTGATAGTAAGAGGAAATCTTGGTAACTTGAGATAGTTACCATCAACTATTCCTAGAAAAAGTGAAATTGCAAATTGGTAGGGGAAATCTAAGTGAAAACAAGCTAACCAATATAAATTGTCTCACTCAACTCTCACAAATAAAATATTTGATCATTTCCTACTGTAATTTCTCCATTATAAGCACATTTCATTCTTGATTCCATTACTTTAGATCATGAATTGTATCTCTTATCTGATTTATCACAATACTTCCTAAATTCTTCTACATCCTATACTTTTTTTACCCTTCACTTCAGACTTCACATTGCCAATGGAATTACTTTTTAAAACTTAGGTAGATGAAGTTCCTATTCAAAATCTTTCATTATGCATTCCCACCTTCCCCCTGCAACATACACATAAATCTGAACTTATTAGCATGACATTCAAACCTCTCAATATTTTGTTTTTACCTGGATTTTCTCTTTAAAACTGACTACTGAAAGTTCTAATTAATCCCATTAAAAGAGGTTCACCAAATCACTTATCATTTATCAACAATCCTGCATATTCCCATTTCTGGACGTTTGCTCATTCTGATCTGTCAATATGGAAGTCTTTTCTGACTTAGTAAAATTTTATTTTAAAAATACCTTGGAAAATTTGATGGCTTACTCATTCAGGAATTATTTTAAGTATTTGACCCTAACAACACCACTAAATTTATAGGTACTATAATTTTATAAATGATGAAATTGAAATTGAAACACAAAATTGGATTGCAAACATGGCAATCTATCTCTAGAGTTGGGCCATGGAAACACTGGGCCATGATTATATATATATATATATATATATATATATATATATATATATATATTGAGTTCAGAGAAGAAAGGAGAGGGAGCAAGAGATAAAAAACATCAATGGTGAAAGAAAATCATTGGTTTGCTGCCTCTTGCACACCTCCCACTAGGGATTGAGCCCACAACCCAGACATGTGCCTCACCAGGAATCAAATCATGACCTCCTGATTCGTAAATCAATGCTCAATTACTGAGCCAATTATCTTTTTATCCTCTACAGCATGTTGTACATTATCATACAATGTAGGTGCTAGATAAACGTTGTTTAAATTGAATATTTTTTTCCAAATTTTAATTTGGGCTTGAATGACCCAGGAAATTAACTTAGCTATCCACCTGAAAATATATGTTGTCCTGACCCATATTTTTTTAATCAAAAAATGGTTCCTTCCTATTTTTAAAAAATATTTATATTTTAACATTTCTAGTTCCAGCAGATGCTAATCCCAGAAACCCAAAGACACCACAGCATAGAAGTTTAGAGAGCACTATATGATGACCTCAAATAGTAGCAATTATCTAAAAGTGGCTATAGTTAGTAAGTGACATTCAAGCAAATTTCCTTTCCTTTCAGAGGAACTTAGAAATAAGAGTGAAAAGCCATAATTAAGAAAATTGACATTAAAAATGCAGACTACATGCAGATTTCAGTTTCTTTGAGTTAGTCACAAGAAGTGTGGTTATAAGGAATTGGAAGACATTATTTTCCCATGTAATAGTCTTTATTTAATAAAACTAAATTATTTATTAACTTAATAGATATTTATATTTTAATCATAAACTACAAATAATACTAAAAGGTAACTTTTTACAGCCTTCATAACCCTTATGTCAATTGCAAGTTTCAATTATAGAATGAAATTTACTCCATGGATATGGAAATAAAAGTTAAGTTTCAATGGACTTCCTTTTCCTATGACCTATAGAATTCATTTCAGTATTAAAAATGTGTAAAATATATTTAGGTAACTTTTATAATATACTAAAAGTTCAATTAGTAGAAAAGTACATTTCTGTGTGATACTTTTCCATGTTAACCTTTCTGTAATAATTCTTTTGGATGTGATTATTCTTTAGAAAAAAAATTATTGTTGCCTTACTTACTGACTTACTTTATTCCAGGGTTTCCCATCCCCAGCACCACTGGATTTTGGGTAAGGTAACTATTGTATGGGGCTGTGAACTGTATGATGTTTAACACCGTCCATGGTCTCTAACCACTCAGTACTCTTTAAATTGTGATAACCAAACATTGCCAAATATCCTGGGAAGGGAAGAGGGATCACCTCCTGGTGAGAATCACTGATTTATGTAGACTCAGTGCCTAGAATTTTATGTTAGTCTTTGCAAAGTATTCCTCAAAGAGAACCTACTTTCAGGGAAGGAGTTTATACTCCTGGCCTTTTTAACATTTCTTTTTTTCTATTACTGAAGGGTTCTTGTCCCTCACCCGCTTCGGTTCCAAAATAATTTTCTTACCTGGCATAGACAGCATAGGTAGCGTGAACACAATACCTCCATTTAATATGTTACTGACTACATGTTCATAATTTTACCCCGTAACTAGCTCTGTTTATATATTATGTGGGATTCTAAGGTAGTGAGGAATGGTTGAGCCAGCCACAACTCATGTTCTTGTCCTTCAACAACACAATAACAGGGGTTAGTGAAGCAACCCTACCTTATGAGGTCCTTCCTGTCACTTATCAAAAATTGTTCATTATAATGTTTTGGATATTATGGATTCCTATCTTCTTTTTTAGAAAGCCTTCTAATACCTGGGGCAATCTCAGCAGGTAGATGTAGCCAGAGGATAAAGAAATCAGTGAGGCACCATGGACTCCCAGGTAATTTTTCTTGACCAGAGGCAATAGATGCAGCAGCAAAACCTTGGATTATATGGTAAGAATTAAATTTGAGCCCTAACTTATTTGGCTCAGTGCATAGAGCTTTGGACTGCTGACTGAAGGGTCCCAGGTTCTATTCTAGTCAAACACATGTACCTTGGTTGCTGGCACATCCCCAGTAGGGCGTATGCAGGAGCAACTGATAGATGTTTCTATCTCATCAATGTTTCTAATTCTCTATCCCTCTCCATTCTTCTTTGTAAAAAAAGGGAAAAAAAGTCAATTAAAAAAAAAGAATTAAGCTTGAGTAGCCAGCCACCAAACCCAGATTATGTGGAGATAACATGCAAGTTCCTTAACAACTACACTCATTTATATTCATTTTAGAAATAAATAAACTCAATATATGTTGTGTAACAATTAATTTCACTAAGTTGTACAGTTTCTGGTGTTCTTTTATGGTGTTTCTTCTTTTTTTTGCTGTAATATTGATTTAGTTCTTTGGGGAGAAAAACACATACATACACAGCAGGTCCTCCCAATGCTGAACACTCAAAATGCTATCAAATCTTTGAGCAAATCAGTGCTCTCTGAATGGGGCATTGACATTTCTCTATTTAAACCTCACTCCTTTAGGGAAGGCTGGCACCAGGGTCATTTACTGAGCCCTGGATCTAAGGACTACATATTACTATCTATATCCAGATGGTATAAAAATAGAAATTTCCATACTTTTCAAGTGACTTTTAGAATGAAAACCAATTTCTTTTTTTTCCTTAAAAAAATCCACTTAAAGTATCCTAATCTCTAAGATGATACTTTCTAAATATAAAAGAACAATATAATGATTAATGATCTACACTAATAAAAGAGAAATATGCAAATTGACTGTACCTTTGCAATGCCCACCAGCCAATCAAGAGTGAGCATGCAAATTAATCCAACAAAGATGATGGGTTAATTTGCATACATCCAGTGCCTGGATGCTTGTGTTATTGCCATGGCATCAATGCAGGCCTTCTGTACTGCCTCAGCAGTTCCCCGCCTCTGGGCAGAGTGAGAAGGCAGAAAGGCATCTCTAGCTGGAGTGAAGGTGTTGTCGGCAGCCAGGGGAAGGAAGGCCCATTCTTATAGGAATCTTTGTGCATCAGGCCTCTAGTAGCATACAAAAATCTTGACCACCATGTATTTGTCAATATAGCACTTTTTCTACTTGACCATTAGTATTTGCCTCTTTCTTGTGATTTGCCCATCATTTCATATGTAACATTCTAATATACTCTATATTGCTCATTCTTGCTTATTTCTTATTCACCCTTGTCTTGAGGTTTGTCTGTTTTTTTTTTTAAATTTAAATCATTTCATATGGTTACAGAATTCTAAGTATATTTCTGTTTGTTTTGTTTTTTTTTGTTTGTCGTTTTTGTGTTGCTTGTGTGTGTGTTATTTCTTCCTGCATTGAGTTGGTTTATTATGGCTTTTACATTCTCTCCAGACAATGCTGCCTCACTGCAGGCTCCTGGGCCGCCTACTCCCATGTGTGTGCCTGGCATGGGAGCAGCCAGGAGCAGTCAGTCCAGCTACCCGCAGGGCGCTGCGCTGGACACAGGTGTTGAAGGACAAAACGTAATGTGTGGCTGTTCTGTGGCATCCTGCAGGCACACTCTTTGAGGATCTTGGCTGCCTGTGCTCCAGAGGCAGTGCTCTGTGTGGTGGTCCCTGGGGTTGGTCTGGATCCCCCCGGGGCAGCCCAGCCATGGGCGCTGGCCCCTCGCCTTCAGCGTCGCCCTTCACGCTGCCCAGGAGTCCCTCTTGGGGCCCAGGTATCGCGCTGGTGGGGCTGGGACAACCCCACGGAGGCCTCCCTGCGCAGAGCCTTCGGATGCTGTGGTGTTACAGCTCCATTTCCTATGCAGCATCGAACATCCTGTGTGCTGAGCCCCAGCACCTCTGGGGGCACCTGACCAGAGGCTGAGGCCATTGTGGCAGTGGCGACAGCAGCAGGTGTGAGCTAGTAGAGGCAAGTAGAGTCCTCTGTCTCCACTGGAGGGCACCCCAGGGAGGGAGTCTAGGTGGGGGCTGTCCTCCCAGCTGGCGGTGTGCGGCTCCTGCGCCCGCACTCTATCCTCCGGGCTCAGGAGGTCAGGCGCCCACCCATCTAAAGTGCTGCTCAGACTCTTTTCAGGAGCTCAATGTGGGCAATCCTATTTCTGAGTTGAGGTTAGTCAATTCCAAGTTGGCACAATTGCCACCTGCAATTAGATTGGTCATTAACAAGTACAAATTAAGTTATCCTTAAGAGACTAGGTACCACCAAAGGATAAGTTTACAAATTTCATAGCGAAAAATGTGGGTGATAATCTAGTTTTATCGCTTCACATACATTTTATTTCAGGTAAGGTAACTGCTGTTGTGAAGCTCGGTGTTTTGATAGGCAAAGTCACCGTTGCACTACAAACCTTCAAGCATCACTTCAACTTTCATGAGACCTATTCATGAAGCATGAATCACCTGAAAATGGCAAGCCATGTTTCCTAAAGTCCAATCTATCTCCAGCGCACTGTGATTCTATGCTTCTAATACTTTATTTTTCCCCCTCTTTCAGTTGTAGGAAGTATATTAAAGGGTCCTAATTTTTCTTCCCAGCTTCCCAACCCCTATTTCTTTTTTTCAATTTAAAAAAAAATATATTTTATTGATATTTTACAGAGAGGAAGGGAGAGAAATAGAGAGCTAGAAATGTCTATGAGAGAGAAACATCAACCAGCTGCTTCCTGCACACCCCCTACCGTGGATGTGACCACAACCAATGTACATGCCCTTGGCCGGAATCGAACCCCGGACCCTTCAGTCCACAGACCAACGCTCTACCACTGAGCCAAACCGGTTTTGGCCCAACCCCTATTTCTTACGAAAATAATTCAGCTGTATATTTTAAGAGAATGTATGTGTGCTCTGTGTGAGGGCGCTGTGAAATAGTTGCTTGATAAAAACAAAAACAAAATGCAATCAGTTCTGATCAAGTTTGAAAACTTGCCTAATGGCAAGACGTTATTTTTCCTGCTAGATTTCTTCAAGCAGTTTAATTTTTATTTAAAATTTAACCCCGCACTCTTAGGAATATAGTTGCACAGGAGAGACAATCATTTGAATACTGGTAGTTGGTCAAATCTAGAAGCTAGAGATCGTATCTGAACTGAGTCATCAAATAGGTGGAGCAAAAGCAGCAATTTGAAGCCAGGGTTTGGACAAGGGAGCACATAGGCCGAGCCTGAGATAGCTGTCACCCTTCTGTAGCTTTTGTTTGCTTTGTGTGTTATAGTACAAAGGTGGGGCTACTGCGGTTAAAAGAAACAATAATGGTGTTACTGGCAAGACTAGGAGACCTGGGATTTTGTCGTCTTGAAGGAAAGATTTCTATCAGGAGACAAAGTGTAGGGAGGCAAACAAGAATTCGTTGGCCACAGGGGAAACACACTAAGGCCAGTGAAACAAGGAGGGCATAGAAAAAGCAACAGGAGCGCCCAGGCTGGGCTGCTATGGGTCACTGGGAGGTCAGACAAAAGGGGCCTTAGGAGCAGGTTCAAGGGGTTAGCCCGGACAAGGTACCTCTCCATTGCTGCCCTGGTTGCAAGTCTCACCTTAGCGGTTAGGAGATGTGTTCCTGTGGAGGAAAGGTTAGGGAAAAGGAAAGGCCTGGGCATGATCCCTGGAGGGAGACTACCATGGGACCTTCATTTTCAGGAGTTTTGAAGGCTGGGGGTTTAGGGAGGTTTTAGGTGGGGATCAATAGAATATTCATCAGCTATATGATGGTGTACCAACATGAGATTTATCCTCTTAATTTGTCTGTCATTGGGTATGATTGGCAAATGGCACTAATTGGGTTTCTGTTATCTATCTTTCTGAGTAGGGTGATTCACATAAACTACCCTCGGGTTGGGGGAGAAGGGAAAATCATTTAGTCTTAAATATCCTTGGTTTAGGGAAGATATGATTTACTAGGTGGCTGAAAACTGCTGTTTAACTCTCTTAGTGTCCCTGTGCTACTCGTCCTGGAATTTTCCTAGCTTTTTACTCTTCTATCACATTAGTCTAAACACGAGAAATATAAAACTCTAAAGGTAGTTTGGATCATGAGCATGGGACATATGTACAAGGAAATATTAGAGAACTATTCTTAACAAAGCAGAATGGAATGTATTATTTTTGTTTGTGTTTTACTGTTCTTGTGCTCACAGAGAGGGGGACTTCTCAATCTTTCCTCCCGTGTTACTCCTTATTCTCACACCACCACACACGGCACTTCTGGCACCAGGTGTGGCTCTTTTCCCCACCAAGCATGTCTCGGTGACACCAATTGGGTGTCCTCTGGTTTAACTCAGTTCTGACACTGTGCAACTGGAGCGAGAGTCAGATGCCTCACAGGTTAAAGGATCAAGGCCATGAGACTGCTCCTGTTCCACTGCAGATGTGAAGCGCAAGTTCACTTTGTCACCTGTGCTTCTGGCCAATTCACAATAAATCTGAGCGCCCCCCCCCCAGGGACACACTTAACATTTAGCAAGTTTTTAGGTTTTTATTTTTAAGAATGTGATAAAGGATACTGATAACCAGACAATGACAAGATATATCTGGTGAGGTCTGGGAGGTCTTGGGAACAGGAGTATCTGTCCCTGTGGATTTGGAGGGATCACACTAATGATGCACAGAGTATTCACCAACCTGGGACCTCTCTGCAGCCTGTATTATTGGGATTTTATGTTGGCTCTCTAATGTAGGCATAATAAATTACTATCCCCTTTCCACCCCCTCTCCCCTCTCTGGGTAATTGGATATGGAGGGGAAACCTCCAAACTTCTAATCATGACCTGGTCATTCTGATGACCAACCCTGGTCTAAAAGCCATTCCAGAGCTCACCCAGAGCCACCTCATTAGAACAAAAGATGTTCCTCTAGCTCTTATCCCAATTATGAATAAGGCAAAATAGGTAGGACTACTTAACCCATCTAATATCCTTATAGAGAATAATTTAAGAACTGTTGCACATACTAGACCTCTCCAAGACAGTGGATTTTTGACTCCAGCTTTATATTAGAACTAGAGGCCTGGTGCAAGAAATTCATGCACAAGAGGGGGGCATTCCTCAGCCCGGACTGCACTCTCTCCAATCCAGGATCACTTGGGGGATATCCAACTGCCAGTTTAGGCCTGATCCCTCTCACAATCTGGGACTTCTGACTCCTAACAACTCACCTGCCTGCCTGTCTGATCACACCTATAACTGCTTCTGCCTTTTTGCCTGATTGCCCCTAACTATTCTCCCCTGCTGGCCTGATTGCCTTAACTGCTCTCCCTACTAGCCTGATCGCTCCCAACAGCTTCTGCCTTGGCCCACCACATGGCTTTGCCTGGAAGGACTTCCAGAAGGTAGTCCAGGAGATGTCTGGTTTAATTAGCCTATTACCCTTCTATTAGTATAGATCACCTGAGAGGACATGGGAGACATTGTGAAAGTATACTAATAACTGTGCATCACTCTGACCAAATAATTCTAATACCTCAGATGTTTTCTGGACATTTTTTATTTGCCTGTCTTTTGTTGTTATTTTTTATACTTTTTCAGGTAATTCTAATGAGTAGCTAGCTTTAAGAATCACTGATGTAAGAAATGTATGTGCTAAATTCCTCTACTATGAAGACATAATTATTAAATTTGTTTCAACAATTATTTGGTTAATTGTTCTTTATTGAATATAGCTGCTGTGTTCATTTTGCTTTGAACTTAAAATGCACAATCTTTTGAAATTCTAATTATTTCAGAATTTTTGTAAATTTATTCTGTGTATTTTAACACTACTGCTTTGCTAAGTATATCTCCACTATTACTTATGCAAAGTTGTGTCTATGTTCTGTTAAATTTCAGCAATTACAATTTTAAGATGCTCAAACTCTAGTGTTTTCCAAATGTACTACTTGCTATGATCCAAGTCACTTTTAACTTTGGAATCTCCCCCCAACCCCATTTTTCTTTTCAATTTTCCATCTTTTAGGCTGCAAAGGAAGGATTATTGGGCACAAAAATGAAATTCCAATTTATCATTGTAGCTAAGAGAAAAGTAAATTAGTTTATGACTAGTTTTCTGATATTTCCATTGTATTGCAAAGAAGTATATGGGTTCAATTAAATTCAGTTATGTTGTATATCTAATTAATTTGTTCTCATGAATCATTTTGTACTCACACAGATATACAGGCACTGTGGACTGCAGGAGTTATTATGTCCTATATGCAGTGAGATCTCAAGGTCACAGTAAGTAGATGAGTTCTACTAACTGTGGAAATATTCTTTAGAGATTTTTAGTGGTATTTCAATTATGAAAAATAATATTACTATGTAATTATTGACTTAACTTCAGGATATGCTTTTTATGGAACCATTAGAATTATTTTGTGGCATTAGAACAATGCTAGATTTTTTCTTAAATTTTGCTAACACTGATTTAACCAGAACACAACAGAAAGAGATGCAAGCTGATATAAAAATATGAACACATATTTAATGTGTCGTATTTAAATTGCACTTCTTTCCCTAAAACGCAGAGCAATTTTGCATGGAGTGTTATGTTATAAATCCTCACATCACTCCTCTAAGGCAAGGACTCATTATTTTTCTCATTTGACAAGTGGAGGTTAAATTGAGGTTTTCAGTGACTCACCTAAGGGAATGCATGGTGTCACTGGTGCTGTCAGCAAGCTCTCTTTGCCTTTTGGAGCAATGTTCTCTCTTTTCTCTGTGCTATGCCACTCGAAGAGCATAATCATTAATTTAAAAAATGTATAATGAGCCCCACTATGTTCTAGCAAAATTATGCTATTGAGGACAGATAAAACAGAAAACAATACAGGAAAGATAGACATACACCAAGATTTTTCTGCATCATTTTTTTACAATAGTCTTAAACAGAAGCAACCAATTGGTGAATAATAAATTTTAATATCTCCATACTGTGGCATATAGCTCAGCAAGAAACAGAAAATAAGTATTAATGTGTGCAATCACAGATGAATTTCAAAAACACCATGTTAACTGACATAAAATACCAATGAATACTTCTGTGTGATTTGTTTAAAAAACCATTTATAAGAAATTCTAGAGGAGCAGAATTGGGACCAAAAGCAGACCACTGGTTACTTAGAGCAGGGAAGGGGGAAGGGCATTGACATAAAGGGCTTGAGGAAAACTTTTAGGCTGATAGAGCTATTGTATTTATTGAGTGTGGTGGTGCTAACATGTATACAATTACAAAAACACTTAAATATTTTAAACTGTATTGTAGATGATAGCTTATCAAAAAATGAAAACTGCATGGCATAAAGTTACTCATAATATATGCTTATTATATTTTCAATGTGCATAGAATGTACAGCACTGTTAGACTTAACTTGTTATTTGTTGTCATTGACTATATCATTCCTCTCTCTCTCCTCCCTTTCTACCTTTTTCTGTTTGAAGAATCAAATTTTATATATATGATTCTTCCTATTGTGGATGTTTTCTAGATTATTGCTATTGTCCTTTCTTCTATTGCTTTTGGGATATTTTGCTTTTATATTTTCTAATCTATAGAAGATAAACTCCTTATTTCTTCTTTAGTGTATATATTTTAAAACTATGGATTATGTTCTATTCACTTTACATCTGCATATCATACTTTTTGTGTATAGTATTCTTTTAACATGTGTTTTTAAATTGATTTTAGAGACTGAAGGGAAGGAGAGGAAGAGAGAGAAAGAGAAATATTGACATAAGAGAAAAAGATTGACCAGGGATCAAACCTGGGTGTGTGCCCTGACTGGGAATCCAACCAGAGACTTCTTGGTCTATGTTCAACCAACTGAGCCACACTGGCTAGGGCTTGTATATGATATTTTATTTGTCTTTATTTCAACATATTTTTAAATGTCTTAATAGGAATTTTTAATAGAATCCTATATGATAGAAGTCTAATATACAAATTGTTCGACTGAAGTATGCCTGGGAGGGCAACCACTTTTTATGACTTGCGATGACCATCAGGGGGCGGCATGAAACATGGTGGGTGTCAGCAACTTGCAGCTGGCAAAGGGCAGCAGTGGAGGCGCTGCCTGCCCCTATGGGCCCCAAAGAGAGTGCAACAGCTGCAGCAGGATTGTGGAACAGGTGAGCAGGTGGTTCCAGGCCAAGTCAGGTGTGAGCAGGGCCGATAGCCCCGCTGATTGTCCTGAGGACTGTGACCAGTGGCGGCAGTAGGGGTCAGGGCCACTGCCCAGCTCCCAGGCACAGAGGGAGAAATTGATCTCCAGGGTAGATGTAGTTAGTATGGATGAGAACTGAGTAAACCTATAGATTTTCTGGAGCACTTAACTTCATGATCATTGATTACTGCTTGTATTTTATTACATGTGGAACTTTAGTAGAACCAGAAAATGATTGCTTTTTAGGATTTTTAGACTCTGTATCCCCAGTTATTACAGCTGCCTTCTCCATGGAGTAAGTTTGCTACTCCTACAGCCTTAGTAGAAATCACCAGGATGATTTAGAAACTTAGAAGAAAAGATTTGTAGAAAATGTAGACTAATAGTCTGAAACTCACCATCAAGAGTCATTCTTGCATTCTTCTTTGGAGCCGGCCTGCCTTTGCTCCTGTCTTATTTTCCTATGCCAAGTTTTTTGTTTGCTTTCTGTTTGTTTGTTTTACATCAAGTATTTAACTTTCAAAATAAATCTGTCATATTTTTTTCATAAAGAATTTTTGTGGGCAACATGGAAACACAAGAGAGGGGAAAGAATGATAGTTTATCTTGTTGAATTATTTTCCAAGAATATCAGAGGAAATCTCTTTCCCTCCTTTTTGCATTCTCATATGCTTTGTCAACAAAGTTTGGCATGACTTGTTCTTTAGAAAACATGTTGGATCCACTCTTTTTGTTTTGATATGTTCTTTAAGTAAATATGCTTTGAAAATTATGCTCCAGAGTTTCAGAGACTTATCTTCAAATCCTTACAAGTTTAAGATATCATATTAAAGGCATACATATATGCTTTCCCATGTAAAAAGACTAAATATATGCCTAACGTTAGACTTTGTTTCTTTCTCTCATTCTCATGGCTTAAAACTATTAATATTTTTTGTACCACAACTTACAGCCCTCAAACAATGCAAGCCTGATTTCTCAGAACTGCTGTTTGTGACTAGGCTACTGTCTTTGATTTCGCCACTTCTATTAGTGGTTTACATATTTCCACTCATTGCCAGGGGCCTTACTCTCTATGTGAAGGGTTTAATCACATCATCATTTTGATCGTATAACTCCGTGGTGGACAAACTGCGGCTTGCCAGCCACATGCGGCTCTTTGGACCCTTGAGTGTGGCTTTTCCACAAAATGCCACGGCCTGGGCAAGCCAGTTTTGAAGAAGTAGCATTGGAAGTTTAAGTTTAAAAATTTTGACTCTCAAAAAAATTTTCAATTGTTATACTCTTAATATTTGTCTCTGTTTACTAATGAGTTTGCCGACCACTGGTATGACATTTTACCAATGCAATGTGAGAGGAAGTAACATATGGTAGTTTTTGTTCTTTCCCTTTGCCATGTGAATGGAATGTATGAGATAGGGGCAGTTTCTTCTCCCTACATGCCGGGATGAGGCATGTGGAGTAATGTCATAGCCATCACCCACAATTGCTCACATGTAATGTTGCAATGCAGGCAATAAATGTGCAACTGTTGCTATAAGCCACTGATATTTGAGAACTTTTTATGACATCAGCAAAGAAGAATAATTTGCTATCAAAATTTACCTTTCAAAATGATGAGTTTGGTTTTTTGGTCATTAAAGTAACAGATTTGTGGTAATTTTTAAATGCCTTTATCCCTCATTGAAGTATATATTGGCTGCAGTAATTTATTTCATGCATAGATTTATCACATATTGTTATGATGTATCTCAGAATTTTTAATTATTTCCAAGAGTTAACACTGAGTTTAGTATGACTAAATTCATTTCAAGTAAACCAACACCAGACATCTCAATTAATGTAACTGTATTTTTTCTTCCTTATTTAGTTATTTCATATGGAATGCACAAGGAACTTATTATCTTACTGTTTTATAGGAAAGAGTTGTAAGAGTGTGTAAGCTGTTTGTGGTAAGAAATAGAAAGAGGATTATAATTTGTAGGTCTAAGAGTTACACAACATTCTAAAGCCATGCTTAGGCCAATGTGAAGGGCCCAGTCTTTTTTGTCATCTCAGCCTCTGTACCTATTCTATATGCTCATATTCTATGTATTCAATATATCCTCATATTTCTTCCGCTTAATGTAATGTGTTTTCTCTTCCTCTATTCCATTTTTTCCCAGCTAGTTTTTAACAAGAAGAACATAAATCATACTCATTTGATGTGCATGTTATATTTTAGATAATCTTTTCCCTCTGTGAACAGTTGGGTAAAAGTATAGAGGTGAGAAATAAGGCATGTGTGGTACTAGGAAGATTCTTGGCCCTAAAATAATTTACATTAACAGTGCTTTATTTACTTATGAGCAAGACTCATAAGCTTCCTTACCAGCTCTTATCATAAGAACTCAAGGCTAAAAGGAATACTGAGCTATCCCCCAGAGCATATGACATTTGTAAATTATTTCTAATTATATTTTATTTATTCCTTTTTTCTTATTTTGCAAATTTTCTTCAGTATATTTTATTTTATGTGTGCTTTACACTAAGAAGTACTGAGCACTGAGAACAGAATAATTAATCAGACCCCTCTATTGGAAGTATTCAGTATACACTAATATAGTAACCCCAGCTAATTTGGAGATTCAGTTAAGTTTTCCCTAAAAATCATTTGTGTTGAGTGGTAAAGGAGTTACACAAACCAAAACATAGGCTGAAGAAGGGTTATAAGTAAATAATTATAACAAACAAATGAATAATGGTTGAGAAAATATAATGATGTTTAATCATAAAAAGAGCCCTTAAGGATGTAGCAAAAGCAGTAATTTAGGGAGAGAATGGCCTGACATTAAGGTCTAAGGAAGGTGAGGATTTGATCAATCAGGGAAGGATTTTGAATCATGTTCTAAACACACTGAGACTTTTTTTGAATAATTTAAGTAGGAGAATAATATGAAAATTTCCAAAAGCTTGCCTGGAGAATATTGTTGAAAGGAAGCACTGTGGGAGTAAGAAAAATGATGGTACTAGAGATGTGGTTAAGAACTCACCTAGGTCAGTTTGGTCATGCAAAGCATTTAGGTTCTTTATATCTATCTATATCTATCTATATCTATCTATCTATCTGTCTATATCTATATCTATATCTATATCTATATCTATATCATCTATATCTATATCTATATCTATATCTATATCTATATAAATAAATATATAAAATTGATTTTTTACAGAGAGGAAGAGAGAGGAATAGAGAGTTAGAAACATCGATGAGAGACATCGATCAGCTGCCTCTTGCAGACCCCCTACTGGGGATGTGCCCGCAACCAAGGTACATGCCCTTGACGGGAATTGAACCTGGGACCTTTCAGTCTACAAGCCGAGGCTCGATCCACTGAGCCAAACCGGTTTTGGCTAGGTTCTTTTTTGCAAAGAGAAATTGTAGTGGTTGGGAAAGATTAATGAGTTCCACGTAACTTGGTAGAAAGCTTTAGTGAAATTCTTTTATTTTTTATATAACAAACTTTTATGAACAAATATAAACAGAACAACCTGTTCTGAAAACCCAGCACTTTCTCCTTTTTGGTTCTCCCCACCACAGGTGGGGAGACAAAATTCCAAAGGCATTTGAAGAGCAATAAGAAATTCTCTCTAAATACATATGTTATCACTCTTCATGGGGTTCTGGACTAAGGCAACACATTAGTGTTCACTAAATTTACATATCCTATTCTTAAAAAGAAATATTTTTTTCTAAAATATGTTTATAGTCCATATATCATAAGCAGTTAAAATTTACCAATTTCTAGTATCCATTGTATTAACAAACCCATTTGACTTTTCATCATGTAATTAATAAAAAATGCTTCTTATTTTCTTGAGACCACTTGCAGTGGTCTAGTAGCTGTGCTGGGGATGAAGCTTTACTAATATCACACTGTTATCTACCAATGAGGAATTACTTCCTGAATAGGAAAACTGTTAACATGGCAGTTGTACCTCACACAAAAAGTTGCATTATTTTCTGCTTTAAAGTGTTAAGATAAAATATTGATGGTATATTAGATATCCAAGAGATAAAAAATGGAACATGACCTAGCATGGTGGCAATGGAGATAGAGGGGTATTGGGATTTGAATATAGAATTTTCTAAAACTTAAACTGACCAAGCAGAAGTTGATAGTTTTGGGTGAGGATGAAGAGAAGTAAATTATAAACCCAAGACTGAGTTCAAATAACTCATAAGAGAAATCTGCCTCATTATTTAATTACTTCTGAGGGCTCATTACAAAGACAAAATAGTCTAATTAGTAGAATATGGTGAGAGAAACAATGAGGGTGGGTCGCATCTTGTCCAAATACACTAGTGATCTAAATCAAAAATGCATTTGCTACCATTATAGCCATATTTTCAATCACAGCCACTTTTGTCAATCAATGAAGATTGACAAATCATATATGTAAGGAAATTATCTGCGTAAGGTATTGAGTTACAGGTAATCCTTCATTGGAAGATAAGTTTACATATTATTTCATCTCTTAATTTCCTTGATCTTTTTTAAGTTAAATGCTTTGAATTAAATCTGTTCTTCTGAGTTTGTCAGTGACCTCATTATTTCCATGTTGATTTATGTGGTTTAGAAGAAAAATGGAAAGAAACCAAGAGTCATAAATAAAATATGTCAGTATGGGGTGCTATAAAGTTTTTATTGCCATTTGTTTGAGAAGAGGCCATATAAAATAAAGCATTATCCCAAATGCACAGAAATAAATCTTTATAGCAGAGTGCATGCATAAACTATCAAGAAATAAAACATAGCCCAACCAAGGTGGCTCAGTGGTTGAACATTGACCTATGAACCAAGAGATCACGGTTCAATTCCTGGTCAGAGTTACATGCCCAGGTTGTGGGCTTGATCTCCAGTGGGGAACGTGCAGGAGGCAGTCAATCAATGATTCTCTTTCATCATAGATGATTCTTTTTCTCACCTTCTCATATGTGTACCCCTTCTATAATTTTTGTAATGCTGAGTACCCCTGATCAAAAAAGGGATATATTTTAATAACAATCAAAATATGTTTATTGTTTATTTTTTTGATACATACACAAAATAATAATGAACGAAAAATAAAATTATTCATAATAAAATATAAATACAAGTTATATTAAAAATAACATTTATTTGGACATTGGACCATCTCACGCCTCACAAGACTGTCTTGACTTGACTTATGAGAATGTAGAATTAGGTGCAGCTAAGCGCGGTGCAGTGTATATCCCCACCAAACTCGGTGCAACGCGTACCCCCACTAAACTTTTCCCTTACCCCTGGGGGTATGTTTACCGCACTTTGGGAAACATTGCCTGTGAAATCAATAAAAATATACATTAAAAATAGAACATATATGTGTGTGTGTGTATAATGTATATAATATGAATTGGATGCAATCTTTCCATTTAAATTATTTAATAAAATTTTATTTGTTTATGCTCATATTTATTGATTTGTTCTATAAAGAAAATTATTTTTTTCTGTTACATTTGACTCAAATTCTCCTTATTCAAACAACTTTCCATGTTAAGGTCATTAATATCATTTTATAAATGACATATATGATATCCAAAACCTGTCACAGAAAGTATTTTAACATTTTTATTTGCATTAAATAATAGAACATTTGGGGCATATTTTGTTTCTTTGTTGAATTTAAGTTGACTAAACTCTCATAACTTTAACTTGTGATTATATATTGACCTCAGATGCACAAGAGAGATGATACAATGTGTCAGAAGGAAGCCTTATTGATTTTTACATAGATAAAAAGCTACATAACACAAGAAATTCCATTTACATCTCATTTTGGGTTGAACACTGACTATGCAAAGCCAATGTTTAAATGTAGATGGAACTTTTTAATGAGTTATAGTTTGTGGCTAGGAAAAATAATGTAAATATTACATAGATGAATAAAACAAGAAGTATCAAAGATTTAAAATAAACCACAGCTAACCATGGTCAATTCTCAGAAGACCTTGATTTTTAAAAATATATATTTTATTGATATTTTATAGAGGGGAAGGGAGAGAGATAGAGAGCTAGAAACATCCATGAGAGAGAAACATCAACCAGCTGCCTCTTGCACACCCCCCACCAGGGATGTGCCCCCAACCAATGTGCATGCCCTTGGCCGGAATCAAACCTGGGGCCTTTCAGTCCGCAGACCGACGCTCTACCACTGAGCCAAACTCGGCAGAAGACCTTGATTTTGTAAACTATATTTTATTGATATTTTACAGAGAGGAAGAAAGGGGGATAGAGAGTTAGAAACATCAATGAAAGAGAATCATCGATCAGCTGCCCCCTGCACAGCCTCTACTGGGGATGTGCCCGCAACCAAGATACATGCCCTTGACCAGAATCTAACCTGGGAACCTTCAGTCCTCAGGCCTATGCTCTATCCACTGAGCCAAACCGGTTTTGGCAAATTTGCTTTGTTATTAAACATTTACTTGGTTGATTTTGTTTTTTTTAGATATAGGGAAATTGACAACTATAAGATGAACTGTACTATTTGCTTTATATTTAGGTTGTTGTTACAAATTTTTGAGGCTTTCATTTGGTGGATAGGATTAGAAAGAAAAGGGGTGATTTTATCTATGGTATCTATCTATCTATCTATCTATCTATCTATCTATCATCTATCTATCACCTACCTAGTTATCTGTTTAATCAGGAGTAGACTATGGCATTGCAATCTTGGACAGTTTTGTGTTCTCTGAACTCCTTAACAGCAGAGACCTTATTCACTTTTATTTTCATAAGATTTAATAAATAACGATTGTTCATGTTTAAAAAAAATCAACATACTTTATACTTTTAAAATTTACACTCACGTTTTCTATTATCTTTTCAGTAAAGATATACAAAAGATTCTCTCCCTGGACATGGTTGTTTAACTTTTCTAGTACATATTAATATTTATTTTAGTTTAAAAATTATTATTTCTCATGATTCTGTGGGTTGACTTTGTGATTATTCAGTTTTGTGCGATTTTGACTGGTTATAGAATTGACTGCAAGGTCCAAATGCCCTTTCTCCACTAGCTGTGTTAGTTCTAGCCACCACCTGAAGTTTAGTTGGAACTTTAGGCCTTCGTTCTCTTCATGTGGACCTCCCAAATTACCTTCTCTGGCTTTCTTTAGCATGGGATTAAGAAGGGGGCATGCCGCTGAAACTGGTTTGGCTCAGTGGTAGAGCGTCGGTCTGCGGACTGAAAGGTCCCGTGTTCGATTCCGGTCAAGGGCATGTACATTGGTTGCGGGCACATCCCTGGTATGTTTCTCTCTCATTGTCATTTGAAGCTCTCTATCTCTCTCCTTTCCTCTCAGTGAAATATCAATAAAATATATTTTAAAAAAAGAAGGGGCATGCCAAGAGAAGCAGCCTGAATTTGCAAGTGTTTATCAAGTCAGCATGTATCATATTTGGTAATGCTTCATTGGTCAAAGTTAATCACTTGCCAGGCTGAGAATCAATGTGGGAATATGAATACTAGAGTGTTTTTTATGTGTTTTTTTTTTTAAATACATTTTATTGATATTTTACAGAGAGGAAGGGAGATAGAAAGCCAGAAACGACAATGAGAGAGAAACATCGACCAGCTGCCTCCTGCACACCCCCTACCGGGGATGTGCCCGCAACCAATGTACATGCCCTTGGCCGGAATTGAACCCGGGACCCCTCAGTCCGCAGACAGACGCTCTACCATCGAGCCAAACCGACCTCGGCTAGAGTGTTTTTTATGGAATCCAGAGTATCAGTCTATCATAATCTGGGACCTAAAAATAAAAGTTTTGTCAACAAATTGATAGTTCATTTAATAATTTGAAACTAACAGCTGATAAAAATATTTAATGTAATGCATGCAAATACAGTTTTGATGGTTCTATCTTATACAGCTATATTATGAATCTCCTGTGCACTGTATAGTACACAAGATAAATACAGTGGAAGTGACAAAATTTGAGTTAAAGGTATGTTAAATCAAATGTTCTCCAAAAAAAACATCAATGTAAAACTAAAAAGATGGAGTAATAAAAATTATATTTTGATCATTTACTGTGGGCCAAATACCTCACTAATATCATTTCATTATCAAAGCATTTTTTTTGTAAAGAAAGTATTATTTTCCAATTTTATTGAGATAAAATTAAGAGTCCCAGAAATGTAACCATTTACAGTTTTAAGAAATTATAAATGATAGACTCAGGAATAAATCCTGTCTCCATAATCCATGCTGTTGCTATATACCATGTTGCCAGAAAAAAACAACAACAACAATGCATTTAAATGAGCTTTCAAAACAGCATGGATTAGAAATCTAGTGAGCAATAACATTCTAGAAGATGGCCTACATGTCTACTAAATCCATCACTTCCTTTATCAGAAGCATCTTTGCCCAGGTTTGCTCTCAAGCTTTTAACTTCCTATACAAGTCTCCTGTGACAGTAGTACAGGTTCCAAAAAGACATGAGCTAATTTACAAACAAACTTTTTGTAAGAATAGTTAGGACACTTTAATTTTTCTCTGTGCTTTCTTAATTTTGTCTTTCTTAGTTATGTCTATTTACAGTCTGGGATTGCCAGATGTAGTATGTCACTGTATAATGAGGCTTTCAAATACTTGCTATAGAAAATTTAGACTAAAACTGAAAGCGATACTTAAGAAGAAAGATGGGAATGACCCAAAGGAGTGGCATTGACACTCCACTGTGTTCCATGTGGAGGTTCAGAGCTACAGACACTACTTTTAAATCAAACACATTAACTTTAATTATACCAAATGATACTCTCTATCCATCTTATGTGGTATGAGTGGTTGAGAATAAATAATTTAAATGAATTCTGAAGTGCCTCCTCTTCTGTAAGCCTGAAAAGCTGCATTTAGTGCTTCAAAGAAGAAATTAAACTCTTGGTAAAGTACCTATTCTCAATTTTTAGTTTTTTAACTTTCATGAGGCCACACTTCATTGAAGAGGTATTGTAAACTAAAAGCTCCAATGAAATAACACCAGAATTTAGAATATAAATTATTTTAAAGGCTTTTCAAGGAAATCCTAGATAATGTATTAGTCTCAAATATGATCATCCAATTAGTTTGTACATATTCTAGCTGATTAGATAGAAATTGCACATACCTATGCATTAAAATTAGCATCTCTGAATAGGATTAAGAAAAACATGAAAAAACAATAAATCACCTATTCTCTAAGATTTTTTTTTTTAATATGAAAACAAGTTCTGCTGATTATTTGCCTGAATTAAATACTATTTCATGCTGGTGGCAATTTTCTGAGAGAAAGAAGAGAATTCCATTCCTATTGTATTCCTTTAGTGCTTTCCTGAGCCACTATCTGTTAAAGTGAGAAAGGGAGTGGGGAGAATGAAAAAGGGAGTTTTTATGAAGAGAAATACTTATTCTCTGAATTTGTGTCCTGGCTGCATTATTGGACTCTAAGTCAATACAATTTATTCACACAGGGCTAGTTTTGTGCAGCTCTCTGCTGCCTAAATGAAGTAACACTATTTTGACTATACAATACTATTTAATAGTTATAAAGCAGAAGGTACTTTCTCCTTTTTTATTCTTCTTTTTGGGGACAATAATATATGAACATGAGTGCCAAGCATATAATGTCCAGCGGTGTTAAATATTATTGGATGCCACACATTTAGATGTAGAAATGGCAAGCTCATTAAAATTTACTAAAAAACAAAATCCAAAACAGATGTATAATAAGTAAATCATAAAAACATTTTCCTTGATAATAACCATAAGCATAGCTTATTTACTGTGAAAATTTTCATCTGGGAATACTGAAAGAATATGACAAGAAAGGTAGGAAGAGGCAAAGTCCTTAAAAGGATATCTACCTCCTTACATAATACACTAGACACACAACTTCCAACTTGTGGGCATGGTGTTTCCCAGACTTCCAAAGTATTCAGAAGAGATCTTTATTCTAGTCCATACCAATTTATACATTTGTACATCGCTATACATAGGATATTTTATATCCTACATTACATTGCCAGGCTTCAAAAATCTTAACTTTCTTTAAGAACATAAAAGAAAATATATATTTTTAAATGTCTAAAGGTATACTTGAAAGAGGTTTGAAATGTTGAAATTTAGGAAAAGATACATGAGTTCTCTTTTTCTTTCTCATTTTACAGAGTATTTAACTCAATTATCCATCCTATATAATAAAGAGCTAATAATTATACAGCTGAAAGACCTGGACGAAGCTGGGGCTGCAAGGGCTGACTGAGGCTGTGAGAAGCTGTGAGGACTGAGCCTCTAGCATGAATTTCGTGCTTTGGGCCTCTAGTTATTATATGAAAGGACAACTTCTGAGTGCATCATTGGGCTGTTACAACCAGTAACTTTCTTGAAAACACAGCTGACACTGATAGGAGAAATACATTGTGAAAATATATACATGAGATGATACTCAATCTTGTTCCATTCACTATAGAATAGTTGATCTAAATGATCTCTGATGAAGACATTCAAGTCCTTACCAAGTTTCTCTCCTGAGGGGAATCATATATGGAATAAGTCTCTTTATAAGGATCTCAGGAGTACATTACTGGCATTTAGAGGAAGTGGCAAGTGGTTGAAAGTTATATTTCTTTTAAAAAAATATATTCCATTGATATCCCACAGAGAGGAAGAGAGAGAGATAAAGAGCTAGAAACGTTGATGAGAGAGAAACATTGACCAGCTGCCTCTTGCACACCCCCTACCGGGGATGTGCCCGCAACCAAGGTACATGCCCTTGACAGGAATCGAACCTGGGACCTTTCAGTCCGCAGACCGACGCTTTACCACTGAGCCAAACCGGTTTCAGCTGAAAGTTATATTTCTTTTTAAAGGGGTTTTAAATGGAGTCTGAGCCACATTTAAATTTAAAACAAAATTAAAAATGGGTTGTTAAACAATGTACTACCACCAATAACCAATAGTGGTAACATTTATTATACTGTTTACATACTGCCTGACACTGTATACCTCTGAAAAGAAAGGAAGTGAGAAAATTTAAAATTTAAAGTTATCAAGACTGCATTACAAAATTTACAAAAGCATCCATTAAAAAAAGGAGGGATAGTAGGGTAATATCATGTAAGGAAAAGTATCCTATAAGTAAATTACATCTAAAATTTTTACTGTAGAAAATTAATTTTCATTTGTAATGCTAACAGCAAGACAGCCATGAAAATCACACATGGTGTCAAAATAAGCCAAAGGAAAATTGTTTGGGCAAAAATAAAAAGGGTCCCAAGTCAGTTTTATAGAAAAGATTCTTTTATTAACTTTTGGTCAAGAATGTGTTTGTATATTTTCATAAAAATATTCCAAGACCATGGGGATTCCTGCAACAGAGGGGAGTTGTCAGGTCTGCTCCAAACATGAAGACAAAAGGAGAAACAGCCCAAAGATGGAAGATGCTAATGACACCTGGCCACGCTACCAGTCAGCAGCTGTGTGTTGCTGCAGGTTGCCCAGGACCAAACCAAAGGGGGTCGGACCTGCATTGACACCATCTGTCCATCATCCAGATATCATTGCTGGCATGTACATATAAGGAACTATTTGACATTGAAACTAGTCTCAGAACTGTTAGACACTGAAATTGGGACTCAAACATTTTTTGTTATTTCTGGTCTGCAGTTGCAAGATTTTTCAAAGAAAATAAATGGGGAAAAATAGTTATAGAGATAAAGAACCATTGAACAGACTGTCAAACTATAGTGGGAAGGCAAGGGGGGTTTGGGTGGGGCCTGTAAGAGAGCAACCGAAGGACGTGTATGCATGCATATAAACATAACCAATGTATATTACACGGGGGTTGGGGGTAGGTGAAGGCATATGCAGAGGGTAAGGGAGGCTGGAGGGAGGTCAAGGGGGAAAAAAGGGAGACATATGTACTACTATTTGTAATTCTTTAAATAATAAAAAAAATAAAATTTAAAAAAAAAGATTTAGGAAAAATATTTTTTAAAAAGATAAATTTTTAAAGTGTTCTTGAGATTGTAATTTTAATTTTCTGAATTAAAAGTTGGAAATGTTCCTGAGGGCCACATTGCTCCAAATTTTCAAATTCTGTGTTTAATGTATAGAAAGTATGTAGATGGCGCCATTCTGCTCTATAAAAATATACATTGTATTAAAAAGTAAGTGATGACAAATATAAGAAAAATATATATGGTATCAATTATATTTTATTATTAATAAGAAGGATTTTTTTCTTTTGTACTTGCAAAATAGAACTGAGCTGGTTATATCAAAATAAGCAGTGAAAATAAAGGAGCAACTAATTGACAGTAGATCTTGTATATATAATTATTATGAACTAGAAGCCCAATGCACAAAATTTGTGCTAGAGTAGGCCTTCCTTCCCCAGGCTGCTGGCTTCCCTCTGCCATCTGAAACCCAAGCTTCCCTCACAGAGGGAGGCTCCACCCATCCACTGCAGCCTGCCTGTGGCCTGGGCCTCCTTCTTTGGGGTGATTGTGGAACCCCCCGATTGACCTCCTCACCGGCTGGTGGCCTGAACCTTCCTCTGCAGGGAAATTATGGAGTGATGGTCACCTACCAATCCCACTGCACCCACCTTGGCTGGCCTGGCACTAGAGAGTGTCATAGCCTGGTTGTGTGGATGGTCATTCTTCTGTTTGGCTGTTCGGTCAATTTTCATATTACACTTTTATTATATAGTATATTTGATTCCTGACATCTGAAGTTTAGCTTGCTCTCATATTCTTAATGACATATTTATCCTGGGATAATTAAATTATTTTGGGTATTAAACTTGGATCTGTCATAACAGAAGACAGATATATTTTCATAACTTATGTAAAATGTGTGTGATAGCATATTAATAATATTAGTAAATAACAGATTTAATTCTTATTATATGAAGCCCTATCACAAATAATATAGACACATTTAATCAAAAAGTATCTTTTTAAGTAGGGATTTGCTATGGTTGTAAATTGGTAGGAGCAGATGAATACCAACTGAGACTATTTCCAATATTACATTAGATCTACTATTCAATGAGTGTAGACTGAGTTACATAAGGTTTTGTTTACCTGTTTCTGTAATTTTTTCAACTGATTTCAACTCTCCAATTTCTTTTAAACTGTGCAGTATTTCAAAGTAAAACAGGAATACAAGAATGGGAACCAAAGAAAATTGTGTAAGTATGTCTATTTCTATACTTACACTAGATTTATTCCATTGCTACATTTTAGTGCATTATAAAACCTTGGATAACATAAGGGATTCATCAAGTCTTACTCACATTCCATTCTGATGGTTTCTCTAGGCAGTCTGTTCTCCTGTTGAAAATGATAACTTCCTTATGTTTGGGTTGCCCACAAAGAACAAACTTGGAAAACAGACTCCTATAAATAATCCATGGCCTCAATAAAATCCATTTAACTTTGTAGAAAAAATAATTTTCAAAAAGTGGAAAAAACTAACTCTCCACTCCAGATTTGGGTTTCTAATAACCTTCTCCAATAGAAGGAAATTGATGATTCTTGGGCTAAAATAGGTAATATGAAAGATGAATCTGGAGCATCATCTAGTGCCAGAAAAGAAGGCAATGCTCAAACACACACACGCACACGCACACGCACACACACATACACACACACTCTCTCTCTCACACACACACACACACACACACACACACACACGCATGCTCACATACAAACACCCCATATCAAAGGGACTGTAAAGTGAACTAACAGGGTTCCCAATGATCAAAATGGAATAATTTGAACAACAAAATAAGTAATGTAATATTGCATTATAACACAAGGTACAGAAAAAGTGTCCCTGAGTCTATCATAATATAGATAAGCAGATGGGAAGGGATAGATACATATTCTGTGTGAAATTCCCAATAATTTTGGCAATTACTTCCTCTGCCAAAGACGTAGAATAGCTGCCCCTTCTTTATGTGTGAACTGCAATCCTTCCAAAGAGTACAACATGAAATGGGGAGAGGACTACTCAGGGAAGTAACCTGAAAAAAACTACTGAAGCCAGTTAATGCTAACAACATTACTAGTAAGCTATTTGTATAGAATGTACCCTTGGTATCATGTGGTATGAATATCACACTTATGTAATCATGGGAAAAATCAGGTAGATATTATACAAATATCTGATTAATCCACCTCAACATTGCCTAAGTGATAAACTCACTTTGGTCTCACAGTCTATCGGACCCTAAGAAAACATGATAATTACATGTAATATATCCTATATGAAATCCTGCAACAGAAAAGGAAAATTATTAAAAAACTAAATAATAATAATAATAATGTGTAAACTTTAGACAATAATAATATTTCAAAAATGAGCCATTTGTTGTGAGAAAGGAACCATAATAATCTAAGATTTAACAAGTGAAAGTAAGGGGTATATTCTCTGTCCTACCTTCATGACTTTTTGTGTCATTTTTAGTCTTTAAAAGAAGGTGGTGGCATCCCTAAAATAATAAAAGTGCATTCTACACAGGGAACTAGTAATAGCATACTAAAATATAATTAAAAATAGGAACATAATTCATGAACACTGACTATTTTTAGCCTTCTCTGTGAAATAAAAACTGTTTCAAGAATATATAAATTTTCCACGAAAATATATTATTTAGGAAACCCAATATTACCAGAGCAAGCATTGGTGATTACCAACCAGTTTGTGTTGAAAGATAACATGTATAATTCTATGAAACACAGATACTTAGATGTAACAAATCTCAGAGGTACAAAATTACAAATTATTATAACTCTGTGTGGTCCACCAAACTAAATAAGTAATATGAGAAAAGAAAGCATAGAGAGAACATAACATTTTTAAAATGTTTGGAGAATGTTGTTAGATAGCAGACAGTCTAGATTTAACAAAATACCCCAAAGTTCTTCAGGGAAGCTCTAAAAGGCCACACGCCTTTTCCTGGTCTAAAAATTAAGTCAGCTATTTTGTGACACATATGCATTGTCAAGGCAAAGCTATGTGCATCTAATTGAGCCTTCAGGTGACCAGTTGCAGGTGCAATTGAATGGCTAATTTGCATTCTTGGCATGAAGTTCCAATGGCTAATTATGCATTTAGTTGCTTGTGGGTGCAATTCAGTTTCTTGTGCAATTTTCATGCCTGTTACGTGATTGTAGGCTCAAACCTTAAACTCATTGGGAAGGCTGCTGTGACTTAAAGGTCAGCTTCAAAGTCCAAGATAATTTGGCTACTATAGTAATAACTGTGGAAACAATTTGTAGATTAATGAATTTTACAAATTTTTCAACATGTAGAAGAAAACACAATTAAAGAATAAAGGGATTAAAGGAACCACTCGGACTAATAATTTTATTTATTGGCAGGCATATTATTTTCTTTCTTTTGTATAAATATTTCTTATTGTTGATAGTGTTACAAATGTCTCACATTTTAGTCCCTCCTCCTCCCTCCTCCCAGCCGCTACTCACCCTCAAAAGTCTTCACCACCCTATTATTGCCCATGTCCATGGCCTATGCATATTGTACATGTAATTTGGTTTATCTCTTCTTATCTTCCCATCCCCACATGTCAGTCTGGTCGAAATACATTAGCTATTGTCTGGAAAAAATGAATGAATGGGAGTAACCTAAGACCTATGTTACTGCTGAGTTCTTCAAGTCAATCTTCATAAAGGAATAAGAAAGACTGATAGCTCTATGATGAGCACTGTAAGTTTTATGAATGTGGCTAAATTAAAATTAGGAAAAGTAAGTAGTTTTTTTTTTTTACTTAATAATAAAATATATAGATTCTTATTATCATTTTCTATTTGCTAAGGAATTTACCAGTTTGAGAAAATTATTCTGCATGCCTATGTACCTGTCTTCATACTGAGTTTAGATTGGGAAACTCTGGATGTTCAAGACATATATCATGTTTGGATACATAAAAAGGGGGGGAGGGAATATAGCCATTATTTCATAAGGTTATGTGTTTAATTTGTTCATGCAAATTTTTAAAATATATTTTATTGATTTTTTTTTTACAGAGAGGAAGGGAGAGGGATAGAGAGCCAGAAACATCGATGAGAGAGAACCATTGATCAGCTGCCTCCTGAACACCTCCACAACCAAGGTACATGCCCTTGACCGGAATCGAACCTGGGACCCTTCAGTCCACAGGCCAACTCTCTATCCACTGAGCCAAACCAGTTTTGGCCATGAAAGCTTTTAAATGGTCATTTTAGAAAACATTTCCTTGGCCCTTTGGGTGGAGGTAGTATTTAAAGCTGACACGGCTAGCTAGGGTGATATATAAGGACAAGTCAATCCGGGGTACTGGAAAGTCAGTATTAAAATGGAATAACTACCTCTGCATATGTACAATACAATCCCTTTGTCACATTTGATTTGTGTTTAAATTGTGTTTTCTTATAAATCATTCAAGGGGAAATTATTTGATTTGGAAATTAGTAAATCGACTAATGATGTCTTCAGAGTATTTATGAATGTTAGATTCACAAGCAAAATGTAAATCAATACTAAGAATTACTTCATTTTGACTACATTTGAGAACAACAGGCATTTTTTCTATGGTTATGAAATTAAAAAAAATATCCAGGTTTATAGACAGAAATTATATATATGTAATTTCTATAATAATAAAAGGACAATGTGCTAATTAGACAAGACAGCAGAATGAACTTTCTGATGTTATTCTAGATGACCTTTAGGATGAAACTGCTGTGGCGAGGGCCAAAACAGAGGTGGTTAAGGTGATCAGGAAGGCAGGAGTGTGGTTGGTGATGAACAGATAGGCCGGTGAACAGTTAGCAGTGATGAGCCAGGCATGCAGAGTGGTTAGGGGTGATCATGCAGGCAGGCCAGTGGTGATGAGGCAGGCAGGAAGAGTAGTTAGGGGCCATCAGGAAGGCAGGCAGGTGAGTGGTTAGGAGCCAGTAGTCCTGGATTATGAGAGGGATAATGGAATGCCAATTTAGGCCTGATCCCTGCAGTCGGACATCTTCCTGGTCCCTGATTAAGAGGGGGTGCAGGCCAGTCTGAGGGATTTCGCCTTCCCCCACTGTGCATGAATTTCATTCACCAGGCCTTTAGTTTCATATAATAAGGAACAAAAAGATCCTAAAGGTGATCATTGTTCCTCTAGAATGGAGGAAAAGATGGCTTCCTTTCAAACCATGCTTCAGTCCGAATAACAAAGTAGAGGTACTCATGCAAATGATGAAAATGTGCAAATGTAAAGTAGTTGTTTAAATTGCAAACTGTGTATTTTTTTTTTATTGTGATCATGGTTAGGTTTTGTTTGACTGATTCCTCATGTTCAAAGTCTCTTTCACAGAATATGCATGGCTGTCTGCCTGTTCCAACACTTTTATCTCACTTCTAAGCTTCCATTTCATAGAGTGTGCACACAAATCTTTCTCCAGCGGTTTTAAAAATCTAACTGCATATGCTTTTCATAGTCTGATCTAAAAATCCTGATATTTTCCATGAAGTAAAAGGTTTCTTTATTTTGAGTTTGGAATTTGAAAATCACTACCTTCATATTTGTTTCTTGAAGTTCTTCCCCTTAAGCTTTCTGCTGACCTTTCCAACCCTGCAACTAAAATATTGAGTCTGAAATCTGACAACCACATAGGTATGCTGGGCATCTCAGAGAATAACATGGCTCCTGACACATGATAAAGCTCAAAAATATTTATTGAATTTGGTTGAGATTTAAAATTTGAAAAAAAAAAATAAGTTAAAAAAATTGAAGTCTTGTCTGAGGAATTAATTATTTTTCCAAACCCAGGCAGTAAATAAACTGCTTGAACTTTTTTTGATACAAACAATGTGTTCTTTATGATCAGCTTTTCTTTGGATTAGCACATATAGATTCTAATTTTCAGAGACTTCCTCTGGTCCACTGTAGAGTGGCTTATGAAGAGCATGGAGTCAGTGCCTTTTAATCAGAGTTTTTTTTTTGTTTCTTTGTTTCTTTGTTTTTGTTGTTGTTTTTCCCCTCTCAGGTGAAAAACAACTCCCCATCCCCACTTTAAAAAAATTATTTTGGAATGTCAGAGAAACTGAATAAGATTTTCTTGTTTAGTAAACAGATAGTAAACATTTACCATATACCAGGCATGCATCATAGCAGAGGAGCAAGGTAAGGTGAAACAAATAACTAAATTGATTACCTTAGTTTTGGAAGAAAGTTGAAAGTTCTATCTAAGGGTTAAAAAATAATCTAATAGACTAGTAGAGAAACTCAATCAGCTTCACCAAAAGCTTTGAGAGGGCAACTGTTTGAACAGAGTCTTAAAGGACCAGAGTTGGATGCAAGGTGAAGAGCGCAATTAAGTTGTAAGATATAACTGCAAAGATCATGCTCATTATGGGACATGTAATTGATTCTGAATAGCTGGTGCAAAGCAATTAAGGAGGAAGAGAGCTGTGGGAGAGAAGAATGGAAAAGAGGGCTGGGAAGGGATCCTGGATAATTCATATATTATACTGATGATTAGTTTTATTGTAAAAACACAGAGTAGTGACTGAATAGTTTTAAACAGTATCCTGGTAATAAGTCTTTAGGTCAGGGGAAAAGAGTAGCAACAGTTAAATTAAAACACATAGAAACAAACAGCATAAAGATAATCTGGAAAAAAAATTAGCAAGTAGAATGAGAAAGAGCTATAAAATAATTGAAATTTGAATAGCAAGTTTACTAATTTCTGGCTTGGATGACCTGAGCAATGATAATATAATTATTTTATGTAGGAAAAAGTAAGAAGAGAAAACATGTTTTTAGTGGTATTGAAGATATGTTTAGTTTGATATGTTTCCATTTGAGAGCATGCTATGTCATCTATTTCATAAGAAAGGAATTATATTCTAAGGAGCTTAAACAAAGAAGTGATAGAAAACCAAAGGAGGCTTTTTGAACATAAGGGTTAAGGGTTATGTGATATAATTTCCAATATAAGACAAAATCTTTAGAATGAAAATTATAAAGTCTCATTACTCTGAGGCAATGAAGTATTTAAAATATAAGAAAAGTTAATATATATATATATATATATATATATATATATATATATATATGCCTAATATGCAAATTGCCCCCCCCCCAGAAGTTCATAGACTGGGAGTTTGATCACTCACTATGACGTGTGCTAACCACCTGTGGGCAGCTCAGGATGAAGGAAGGCCCCGGTGATTAGCCAAAAGGCCCTGATTGATCCTGATCTGTGGCCAGGCCCAGGGATCCTACCCGTGCACAAATTTCATGCACCAGACCTCTAGCATGCAACTAAAATTCAAGACTTCCTCCTCAGCTTCTGCCTGTTCGCTCACTACTGGCTCCACAAGGCAGGTTCTCTTTCTCTCACTTTTTTTATTTTCTTTTTCTTTTTTGTTTTTGTTTTATTTTGTTTTGTTCTCATAGTAAGCTGAGCACACTTTGCTATTCTAAATGTTTAGAATGCTAGTTTCTTTCTTATTCCTTATACAGATTTAATTTATTTATGAGCCCAACTCGGGTTTTATCATGTTCATGATAGCTCAAAATGTACTTGCACTGTGATATAATGGCCTTAAGTAATTAAGTATCATTTCCCCAACTAAGATTTTAAGCTATAGTGACCTTCTTAAATATCTTTCTATCCTCTTAATGACTCAATAGGTCTAAATATCTAGTAAATCCTAGGAAATACTTGTTGATTAAAATAAGTATCGGACTGATTTCTGAGAAATAAAAATGGAATAACCATAGAGAAAGAGAGATCTTTTCCAAGATGAACGACTTTACCTCACAAGTTTGATTATAATTTTGGAGTACATGCAAATATTTATTAAATTATGTGAGGTATTTTGCTAATCATTTAGAAAATCATTGCTTGAGGACTTTATGTTATTTGCTCTATAGAGAATCAGTGCAGCTCCCAGAGAGGCTGATAAGGTGGTAATGGGAGCAACAGTGTACAGGACACTTCAATTTTTAACATTCCCAAAAGATACTCTCCTTCAAGAGTAACACTAAAGCAGATGTGTAAAGTGAAAGATCTGGTGACACATTCCTGAGATGAGTGATTGCCCATCTTTTACAGCTTTGCATCACTGCTCTCAGTGCTGTCATAAGTCAGGCAAGGAAAGGAGGTACTAGTTTCCTTTCTTTACGTGGCAGGCTGAATCTTTCTGTGCTTTGCCCTGGGTCACACACCACTGAAGGAACAGAAAAAAATCAAAAGTGGCATTTTGTGCCATTGTCTCCAATAAATGACACTTCCATTTTGCTTCAAATAATTTTATTTAGTAATATAAGGTTCATAATCATTACTTTTGTAATGGAATAATCCAAACGATTAACATGAAAAAAATTGGCTTTTAACTTCTTTTTGAAAAATAAACGTGCTCCCAAATCTAATATTATTCTTGCCTATGTTGTGCCTAAAGTACATTTTTATAATCCAATTTATAAAGTACTAAAAAATAAGAGGATGTAATGGAAATGCAAACAGACCTTTATCATAATTATTAGTTTTCAAGAATAAATTACTAGCTTAATAACTAGTGATCTCTTAATAATTTTGAATATATTAATAATAGGTATTTCATGCTATACATAGAATACTAAACTGAAAAATATAAGTAGAATAAAATGATTAAAAAATCAGATGGACTTGGATTATAATTCACAGATCAAATAACTACCTCTTTATAATATTTTGGGCTTCCGGTTTCTTTTAATTATAATTATAATTTTTAGTGTTATCCTAAAGTAACATGTACAACCACTTATTCTTTTAGTACTTGTGCTTAAATCAGCCATAAGTAATGACAGAATGGAAGGATTAAACAAACCTGTTAAAATGAAGATAGTATTAACTAAGAATAAAATGCTTTCCCAAATGCGACTTTAACAAAACTATAATTAAAACCAATGGTAGGCTGAAACCGGTTTGGCTCAGTGGATAGAGCAGACCTGTGGACCAAAAGGTCCCAGGTTCGATTTCGGTCAAGGGCATGTACATTGGTTGCGGGCACATCCCCAGTGGCGGGGGGGGGGGGGGTGGTGGTGGTGGTGCAGGAGGCAGCTGCTCAATGATGTTTCTAACTCATCTCTCTCTTTTTCTCTTTCTCTCTCTCTCTCTCTCTCTCTCTCTCTCTCTCTCTCTCCCCTTTCTCTCTGTGAAAAATCAATAAAAAGTATTTTAAAAAAACCCAATGGTAGATGTAATCATAGTTCCTTATTACATATAAACTTCATTCTTGACATTGGATTTTCTTTGGATTCAATATGTAAAGGATCAAAACATAATGAGCCAGATAAGAAAACAGTCATTTGTTAAAGAACCACATTTTAAGTAATTTATGTTTGTCTATAGATTTGATGTTTAATCAGAGAAAACCATGATGATGATAACAAATGCTAAATAATAATATTGTCAAATGAAAAATCAGTAATAAGGGTTTGTAGAAGATCAGATTTTATTAGCCGTGATTTCTATATGATCTCTGATGTAATAGGATGATTACATGAAGCTTGCTCTACATTCCACATGAGCTAATTTACAGCCCAATTAGTCAATTTTTCAAATGTCATAAGGTGATGAATGCCCAGAGAGTCATTTTTATATACCCATCTGTCACACACTCTGATTTTTTTCCATTTAACATTTGGCAATTGGTTATGAATTTGCTTGGCAAGTTAGACATCAAAATATATCAAAATACTGTAATAACAGCAACATAATGAAACATTTTTGAGTGGTCAAAAATAACATGGTAGGTAAAATATTCTTCATAAGGGTATATTTTCTTTTGTAAACATAACTTATTTAACATCACAGAAATATGTGTATAATGCTTCTCTAGTGAGAAATGTTGACATTGTAAAAAAATAAAAAGTAAAAAAAAAATGGAACACTTTATGTGTTCTAATTATCAGATATTAAGCTCAAGAAGGGACCAATGAGTGGATGGGACATATGTAATACTTCCATACAATAAACATTTTAAACATTTAAAAAAAATAAAAATTGCTTTTATATTTGGGAATACTTATACTTATGTTGGTACATTGTTAATTGTGATGGATAACTTTTTAAAATTTATTATTATTCTAAATTATTTTCTTTCTTTTTTTTAGAAAAAAATATTTTTACTGATTTCAGAGAGGGAGAGAAAAAGAGAGACAGAAACATCAATGATGAAAGAGAATCATTGATGAGCTGCCTCCTGCTCCTTACTGGGGATTGAGCCTGCAACTCTGGCATGTGCCCATGACTGGAATCGAACCTGGAACCCTTCAGTCACCAGGCCCATGCTCTACCACTGAGCCAAACTGGCTAAAGCCTAAATTTCTGTACCTGATTCAAAGTTCCGTAAAAATACTGATACCAAAATTCAAGTTGAGTCCAGGTTCATGGTCTTGAGAAATCAAAGAATGAGTTTCACAGACCAAGAGGTAAGCAAAGTTTTTGTTACAGAAAAGCTCCCTGCATCAGGGAGGGGACCCTAAGGGTTTGCTGCAGAAGCTCACTAGTTTAGGAGCTTAAATTCATATACTTTTACCCTCTACTAGTTCTTTAAAAACAAAAACAAACGAACAAAAAGCAACAACAAACAAACAAAATTCACCAGTCAATTTCCTTTTGCCCTCATCTTCCAGCTTTTAGTTCCCGCTCCTGGGTTCAGAGAGAAGGGAGGCTCTTGGTCAGTTGAAACATTCCACCTGTCTTGCTCAGTCCTGACCATCTGGTTTATTTCCTCTTAATCTACCATCTTCCCTCCCCACCACCCTTGCCCTAAACTGTTTAACTGCCCAGTCTTTGGTGATGATTTCTGAGAATAAAAGAAAAACAGTAAAATACTTCTAAATTTATAAATGTTTTTATGTGCTAGATATAGTGAAGGATAATTAATGATCCAGTTTCAGAAGTGGCAATTATTTAAATAATGTGTAATATACAGTATATTTTGGAGCTGTGTCTTAAAGTCAGAGGAAATTTGCATATTTGGAGAAAAGAGAACATATTTAATAAGGATACTGGTAAAAGGAAAGTAATATTATTTTTAAAATGCATAGAAAACAAAGGAATAAAATACATATTTTGGCCAGTAGAGAAATGTGGGGTTTGGGTTGCAGTCTTTTTCTCATGGATCCTTATCTGGCAAAGTTGAAGAACAAATTTGTGGACTAACATATTTCTTTAATAAAAATGTGGAAGTTTATTGGAAGCATATACAAACTCTATCTGGGTAAGAGTGTCCCCAGAGGGGACCTCTCCCATGGGAAGGGGCCCCAAAATGGGAAAAGCCTGCTCTCTCTAACGAAAAAAATCCTAAATCCAAAATCTTAAATCTGTAAATCTGTCTTGAGTACCTTTGTCTTCCTTTTACATATGCCATAGTTTTTTGTATAACCTTAACTCTTTCTAATTGGACCTTTGCTTAACTTAGGATCCCTTTGCTTTCCTCATTGGTCATTCTGCTGTACACTATCAGTTTCAAAGCCCAAAGCCCACATGGTGCCTGCCTTGAACTCTCCCCTTTATGTTGCAACATTCCTCTATCCTCTGTGAAAATTGGTTTTCTTCTTCTCAGTATCTTGTGACTTTTCTTTGGCCTCTGTAAATCTATGTCTTTCTCCCCCTTATCCTGAAGCATTTTTCTACTATACTCTGTAAATGTATGCCTTCTGGAAGCTTAGAGCTGCCTGTGAGTTACTCTCTCACGAACCCTTTTTATTCCCTAAACCTGTCTGTTTTGTCTCTAAAATCCCTTTCAGTTATGATCAAATTATGTGCCTGGAACAGATCATTCACGTGAGAGATCCATCATAAAGAAGATGGTTTTGGGCCAGATCATGGTGGTCTGTAAAGACTAACTTATGTGTAATTTCCATTATTCAGAAGGGTTGTGGATCATGGACAGTATGGTCTAATAATGGTGATAATATTTGGTGATTAGCACAATACTGGGTTCTTTTGTAAGAGCAGGTAAAATGGTATAAGAAACTGAGAAATTATGAGCAATGTAGAGTAATAAGCTGACATCAAGCTTTTGATCGCAGAGGTACCTATCCATTTCAAAAGAAAACCGTCTTGAATAAATATATTGCCAGTTGTAAGATATAGCTACCAGCAAAACAGCCAGATAAGGTATTAGGCTGAGCCCCACCCATGAGGTTTCCTTTTGCAAAAATCACTGGGTAACCTTAATAATGGGCCTCTTGAGTAACCCTGAAATTGCCTTCCCTTACACTAAATCTCATTCTGATGCTTTAAATTAGCCAATAAAGAGTGAGCTGAAACCTTGGAGACCACACCCATGCACCTTAATAAAGGCAGACCCCCAGGACTGCCAGAAATGTCTGGGCAGCTTGCTAAAAAATAATAATAGGCTAGGCCAGTCCTCAGGCATTCCTAGCCTATAACATCATTATCCGCAGATTTTGAGTCCTGCACAATAAGTTGTTAGTGATTAGATAAAGGCAATCATTGTGTTTTAGTGCTTCTAAAGTTTAGAAAAGCAGTGCAAGAAAAGGTAGCTAGAAAGACAATAGTATCAAGACAAATGTAGTGACTGCTTACATTGACATTTTAATTTCATAGAGGTAGAGGTGTGACCCTAGCTATACTTATAAGGGTCAAGCAGAAAGTAACAATGTCAGATGCAAGTTGGGGGTCTATCCCTTATTATATAGAAAAGTTAGCTCAAAACTTTATACTGTGGGAAATACAAGGTAAATGTTCAGGACATTTATATTCTCATATAATCTTTGGCTCTGAGTTCCTTCTTCCATTTGTGTAGGGAAGTGTATGGATAGCTCATTATCTTGCAACTGCTGCTTCTATTTTGGGACTTTTTTGTTGTTACACAAAATAAAGTATTTGCTTAAGGTCTTTTTGCAAGTAGGACACCGTTAGTCTGTTTTCAAACCTATGGCTTGCATCAATGCAAATGACTAAAAATTGAATACCTTATATCCTAGCTTTTAAGAAGACAAAGTTTGGTCTCCAGGCTTCATATTTCTCCACCATCTGCCTCTCTATTCATTTTCTCTTCTACCTATGTTATTATAATGACAAACAAACTAAGAAGAGAAAAATAGATTCTAACATTTTTATTTGTTGGTTTAAACATAGAAGAGCCCAACACTCATTTAGTTTTGGATTCTACTATGAGGTTCTACTCTCTGATTTGAAGACTCTCTTCATACAAAATAACTTTTCTTTTATAAACAAAGATAGTTTTTTCTAAGAGGAATCTGGTACCAGAGGAAATATCAACTTCCAAATTCCTAGAATGATTCTTCTTACCACTGATGTCAGTGAGCCCTTCATATTAAAGTAACACCCTCTGCCTTAGATCTCACAACTAGAGAGGTACCTCAGTTGAGCAAGTGGCCCCTAATTCCCCTGTCCTCCAAGAAATTCTCTTTTCACATTTAAGTGTCATTAATTTTACATGTTGTATTCCTTGAGTAGACATAAAACTACTTGGGGTCAGGAATTTAGTAGTATTTATACATCAGTGTAAGAAATATCAGAGGAATGAGAAGTCAATACTGAATGGATGTCCAGAGCATATCATGAAAGGGAAGGCAGGAATGATATAGTGGTTTCATAACCGTCATCTCTTTAAAATGTGGACTGGATGTGATTTTCCCTTTCTATACAGTATATCTCATGTGTTGCAGGAAGTGATTTCCATAAAAACCCACATCATTTTTTGACAGGAATTTTACAACTTCTCTGACTCAGCAGTTTTTTTCTCTCTCCCTGAATCTAATAGACGATTAGAACTCTAAGCAGTCTTTCCTATTCTTCCCTTTTTTAATTTCCTAATCTGTGACATAAATTGCAATATATTAAAGGCCCAGTGCAAGAAATCATGCAGGGGAGGGTTGTCCCTCAACCTGGCCTGAACCCTCTGCAATCTGGGACCCTTTGGTAATGTCTGAATCCAGCAGTTAGATATCTCACAACCTGTGACTGCTGGCTCCTAATCGCTCACCTGCCTACCCGCCTGATTGCCCCTAACCGCTTCTGTCTGCCACCCTGATCACCCCCTAACCACTCCCATGCCGGCCTGATGACATCTAACTGCTCCCCTGCTGGCCTGATCACTCCATCTGCCCTCCCCTGTAGTCCTGATCGCCCACAATTTCTCTCCCCTGCCCATCTTATTGCCCACAACTGCCCTCCCTTGCCAGCCTTGTCACCCCAACTGCCCTCCCCTGTCAGCTTGATATCCTCCAACTGCCCTCCCCTGCTGGCCTGATCACGCAGAACTGCCCTCCCTATCAAGATATGCCTCCTCCACTGGGACCCATCTCCTCCACACAAAGTGGCAGAGATGCCAAGACTTGCCTCCTCAACGTATCACAGAGCCTTGGGACCCCTAGGCATCACCACACAGCCAGTTGTGGCAGCCATATTGTTATGATGTTGCATAAGGGTGTTGCATGAGGGTGTGATACCACCTAGGCTTTTATTGTACATTATAATAAATAATATACATTGCAGGGTTTCAGACAATAGGGACATTATGATGCCTAAAAGGCAAATTATATAAATTTAACCCAATATTCTTGAAAAAAAGAAAGAGAAAGTGAGACTACTTAATGTTGTCATTAATTCTATGTGACTCTTTATCTATTGAATTCATGACCTAGTATATGAGATGGGATTCTGGTTCTTCTGTTTTATCAGTTGCTATCATTGTCTTTAACCACCTAATGCCAGCACTTTTTCAAATTAAATGTAATCATGGTGCTAAATCACTATTTATAAAAAGCTCTTTCCTCTAAGGCATGTAACCCATGAATCCCAAAGTACAGTGCAGATCATGTACAGAAACCATTTATGCAGATGCATGTGTATTATATTGGTTATATAATGTTTGCATTTATTATGCATGAAATTTCACATAATCCAAAATTGATTTTAGCTAAATACCTTAATATAAGACAAATATGGCACTGTGAAATAAAGAAATAGTGATTGAATACAATAATAAAAAAGGACACTCAGTTTGGTTATCAAATAGAATTCCCTGAGAGATTTTTTTAAGTATGATGCAAAGGAAACACAATTTTTGCTCTATGCACTGAATTTTCAGCAATATCTAATATAAATATACATTTCAAATAAACTTTATATTACTCATTCCTTCTCTAAAGTAAATCAGTTTGCAGCTCTATGATAAAATATTTCTACACATTATACATCATAATAATATATAAAGAGCCAGAGCCTGTAAGGTCCAAAATGACCAAAGGGATGACCCAAAGCCAGGCTGTGCATGCAGCAGACCCGAGTGGGTGGGGACTGGTGTGCAGGCTGAACTGCTGACCTCTTGGTCCCTCCTGAATCTCAGCGACTGGAGTGACCTAGCACTAACTGCCACCACCATGGTGGGTGTGATGCAATTGGTCAGAGGGCCCCACCATTGCCCCACCATCGCTCCACCATTGCCCTGCAAAGGGAGGACCAAGCCACCAGATGGGGGACTCCACAATCTCCCTAAAGAGGGAGGCCCAGGCTACCAGGCCAGCAACAGCGGGTGGGGCCTCTCTCTGTGGAGTAATCAATTGCAGGGCTCCTGGACTGCAAGAGAGCACAGGCTGGGCTGAAGGACCCCCTCTTTCCCAAGTGCATGAATTTCATGCACTGGGCCGCTAGTGTTCCATATCCTATATAATAAAGAGTAATATACAAATTGACTGTAATTCCAACATCCAAGATGGCCACTCTCACGTGGAAACAAGATGGGCGCCACAAGATGGACATCAGGGGAGGGCAGTTGGGAAGGACCCGGCTTGAAAGAGAGGGCAGTTAGGGGTGACCAGGCTGGCAAGGGAGTGAAGTTAGAGGTGACACGGTGGGCAAGCAGGGCAGTTAGGGGTAATTGAGTCAGCAGGAGGGCAGTTAGGTGTCAATAATGATGGTAGGGGAGTGGTTAGGGGGTGATTGGCTGGCAGGGGAGGGCAGTTGGGAGGAACCAGGCCTGAAGGGGGGGCAGTTGGGGGCAACAGGGCTGGTAGTAAAGGGCAGTTGGGGAGGACCCAGGCCTGCAGGGCAGGGCAGTTAGGGGTGACCAGGTCTGCAAGGGAGGGAAGTTAGGGGCAATCAGGCTGGCAAGGGAGCAGTTATGCATTAATCAGGCTGGCAGGGGAGTTCTTAGTGATCAGGCTGGCAGGCAGAAGTGGTTAGGGCGATCAGGAAGGCAGGCAGGTGAGCAGTTGGGAGCCAGTAGTACTGGATTGTGAGAGGGATGTCCGGCTGCCTATTTAGGCCCAATTCTAGGGTCAGACATCCCTCAAGGGGTCCCAGATTGGAGAGGGTGCAGGCTAGGTGGAGGGACATGCTCCCCAACCCTGCATGAATTTCATGCACCAGGCTTCTAGTGTGTGTATATGTGTGCGTGTGTGCATGTATCCACATATGGATGGAGATGGATTTAACAACTGGAGCAAGATCATCTTCCTTTTTCTTCCCTCTTTTATGTGATTTGCTGATTTGATACCAATTCCTATAAAACACACTGATTTAAGAGATGCTTCCATTTCTGGGATGGGTTAGTGACTAATAAATTCTGATAAAATAAAATGATGTTTTGTGTTTTTTGTGTGTGTGTGTGTGTGTTTTTAAGCCAAGTTATTTAGATTGCAATAGACCTGAAACCTACAACTCTGTATATGATGAGAAAAGAATCAGTAACTGGATACAGCTGCTACCTCATTAATGCTCTCTAGCTTGCTGTAATATAATTGTGGGAAGAATGGTTTTTAGTGAGTTAACTAAATTTTGAGTGCCTAAGAGTACTTAGCATATCTGATGTCTCATAATGAAAAACTACAATCTGGTTTAAAAGGAAGATAGAATAATGGAGAGCCAGACAGAGTTTGAATTTGCCTGCAGGTTATATAAAGGGAAAAAAATTTCATCCTTTAGTTATATCACAGTTTTTATTCCATCTTAGAGAGAATTTTAGTGTAATTTTAATGTACTGATAAATCTTAACGTTGACATCGAAAACTGGATTTGTCATATTTCCTGTAAGGTTTTATTATTCCTGGATATTGCCCTTCTCCCCTCTGACTGCCGCTGATGTGATTCTGCTCTGGCCAAGCACAAAACTAACCTTTCATTTTCTATGTCCCTATTCTCATCCATGTTTAATTTATCAGCAAGTCTTAAAAACGTATGTCAATTTTACATGTGGCCTGCCTTTTCCAGTGCTGAATCTCAATTAGGTTCTTAAACACTATGCACACTTTTCTGTACACTTACACACTTTCCCTGCAATTCATTTCTCAGCTTATGCTTAATGAATCATACTTGCTTAATATTTACATGTTGTTCTTCTGCTTAAGATCTATAATGATTTTTATTATTTTATATCAAATATGATTTCAAGATCTTTTCTAATATAACTTAACCATCTTAATTTTTCTTCTCCATTAACTGTGGAGTATCCTGTCACAGGTCACTCTTCTAACCTGCAATGCAACAGGTGTTACACCTTAAATTTACCTTCAGGTAATGAACTGCAGGTAAAAAGTTCATGGAATAAACCCCTCAAGTTGTTATTTTTTTTTTAAATAAGCAGTTTTTATATTTTATTGCTAAAACATTACTAATTTAATGAAAATTTAAATGTCCCAGTATTAATGTTTTAGAATATTCAAGTTGTTCTTTGAAAATCCTGTTATGATCACCTCTTATGATCCAGATGCTTTAACCAACATTTTTATAAGCATTGATAATACATATAGATAACCTACAGTTTAAAAGAGGAAAATAAGTTAATAATAATCAAGATCATTTCAACAGAAATAAGTCTAGAAAAAAATTAAGAGATAGATATAATAAAGAATAGTAATGGTGAATGGAAAAGAAATTTATTTGTCAATGGAGTCATCTATTAATTCCTCCTAAGGAGAGGAGATTGAGGAGACTTTTTTCAGATAAAGACAGTAAACACTAGCCTTATAAGGAGTTTATATATTAGTCCATGTTAAGTTATTAGAGAATTTAAATAATAAAATGATAATTCTAGTTGCTACTAGAGATAAAATAATTAAAATATATCATTTCAATACTTGACTCTTCTGAATGTGTTATCTTGCCTCATTGGATTTCTCTGTGTTTCTGAACATGATATAAAGATGAAAAGGAATTCCAGGTCAGAGTATTGAGACATGCCAATATTTAAAATATAATCATAGCTGCCCAGCCAGTGTTGCTCAGTGGTTGAACATTGATTTATGAACCAAGGAGATCATCCATAATTCAATTCCCAGTCAGGGCACATGCCCAGGTTTTGGGGTCGATCCCCAGCAGAGGCATTCAGGAGGCAGCTGATGAATGATTTTCTCTCATCGTTGATGTTTCTATCTCTCTCTCCTTTTATAAAATAAATAAAAATATATAAAAAGTAAAACATGATCGTATGCAAAAAGGAAAACAATTGGCAATGAGTAGGAGAGCTAGTGAGATATGAAGAAATTAGACTATAGTAATGGAAACCACAACCCCCCAAAATGCTTCAACATAACAGATTGTTCAGTTATGTTGTATGATTTTCCAGGTGGTGTTAGACACAAGAATAATGATCACTGGAGATTCCAACATGACTGTCAATGGTGACTATCAAAGAGCAGTTTTGTTGAATTGGAAAAAGATAAAGTGAGATTATAGACTATAAGGTAATGAAGTTGAGATATTAACTATTCAAAACTTGATTTCTTTATTAAATGCTTTGCCAGTAATGAAATTAAAGAATTTTCAAAGAACATAATGTAGTCAAGAAATATATTTTGGTAGTTTTCTTATAAATATATAATACCGAAAGATAAAGCATATTGTATGTTGATGGGAATGACTCTGAAGACAGGGAAAATTGATTATATAGGACAATAATAATGTAATCACAATGATAACTAAGATTATGCATACTCTACAGGAGATGGAATCCAGCAGTCAGGTAAATTGAAGGTTGGAGTACAGGAATGGCAGCAAAGGAAAATTGCTGGGTTCAGATGTAGGTTATTAACTGATGTGATTGTGAGACAATAAGGCTTTTCTCAATATTTTTTAATATTTTTCAATGAAATATGAGGCAAAACTGTCCACTGAAAGAATTAATGGGGGTTGAGTAGCGAGTTCATAAGGAGTAGATGGTATGAAATATCCTCCTCAGAAATTGGGAAGGAAAGCTCACCAGATACATATATTTGTGGGCTGCTGACAGTGTTGAAATGCTCATGTGAGATTCATGATTATGAATTTCAAGTGAGACCAGTCAGCATTGTTGTGTCATTTTTCTTTAGAATTATTGACCTACAAGTGAGGATGTGCAGTGTTGAGATTTAAGGCATAGATAGCAGGAGGGACTTGTTTTCTTGAAATATGGTGTCCTGCTGCATACATTTTCAAGTGTAGAGTCCCACATTTGATGGATTTTACATTTCAGTTTCGGTAGCCTCCCTCATATAGTTATACTTTTAACCTCAACAGGCATTATTAAATAAGAGCTAATAAATACTGCATGTAAAGACTTAGGTCAGTCACGCAAAATATTTATGCACCAAGCAACAATTTAATAATAAAAAAAATCTCATATAAGATCTTACTATTTAAATGGCTTCATTTAATATAAAATTATATTATTTCTAAGTTTCACTAATTTAATTTTATATGTATATTAAAAAGAATTCAATCACCAATCTAAACATGTAATTGAAGTCTAATAATGTCTGTCTTGTCATGTTTGTAATGTTACATATTAATATCATCAGTATCTAGAAATAGTAGGTAAGAGAGTTATGAGATACATATCAGAGTTCCAACTCCTATCAGATAAAAATACTATCACATTATTACACAAAATTCTATCAATCCACATAACAACAAAAATAAATGAAAAGAAAAACAGAAAAATAAATGTTTTTTAATGTCTAGTGTTACTGAAGAAAATACTTTGCTTTCCCCTTTATTTTAAGAAATATAAAAAAGTTTCTTAAGCTAATGTTTTAAAATACAATCAATTTTAGAAAGTAAAAATTACAGTCCTATAATGAAATATCCCATAATATGAGGTTACCTTAGATAATTTTTAAATATTCTTATCTACTGTGAAGTTTTGCTTATTATTATCGGTCTCAAAGCTCTAGTTTTTTCCTTACTTTTTAGACCTTTAAATTTAAAATGTACTACTTTTCAATTTGTACATTATAGATTTTGTTTTCCTGATCATTTTATAAAAATGATAACTCAGGCCCTAACTGGTTTGGCTCAGTTGATATCGCATTGGCCTGCAGACTGAAGGATCCCAGGTTCGATTCTGGTCAAAGGTATGTACCTTGGTTGTGGGCACATCCCCAGTAGGAGGTGTGTAGGAGGCACAATGATGTTTCTCATTGATGGTTCTAACTCTCTATTCCTCTCCCTTCCTCTCTGTAAAAAATTCCATAAATTATCCATAAATTATATATATATATATATATATATATATATATATATATATATATATGTGTGTGTGTGTGTGTGTGTGTGTGTGTGTGTGTGTGTGTGTGTGTATATATATATATATATATATATATATATATATATATATGAATGATAACACAGGTGGTGTATTTTGTTGTATTTATGGATAAAAATGACCAACCCTATATAATAAAGAGTTAATATGCTAATTATTCTGAACAACTGAACGACCTTCTGGACATCCTTCTGGATACCTTCTGGATGAAGCCAGGGCTGCAAGGGCCAAGCCCTTTGCCCAGAATGCGTACATCAGGCTTCTAGGTAATTATAAGCTTGCTTTTTAAGAAAAAAACAATTCAAAATTTCATTGCTAATTAAGAGTTATTTGTTCTTCCTCTATTTTTGGGTTATGCCTTTTAAGGTCAGAGACAGAAAATTGATCACTAGGTCATCTATTTATAAGTGATAATAATGTGTGTCATATAAATAGGGTTTGATGTTATTTAGCCCTTTGCTTCTGAAATAGACCACATTCTTTCTATATACTTGATCTTTTTTATGGCCTTTATTAAAATGTTGCATATCAAAGTCTATCACCAAAGTCTATAAAAAGCAAATCTCCTAGCCAGATATATGAAAACGATTAAGTTTCCTGAGAACAATATACCTCAAACTCTTTAGGAAGGTTTTCCTAGTCTCTTCATAACATGAACAAACACATATACTGTAAGATAGTCTCTCTCGAGAGAACTCATTCCATCCCTAATGGATATTAATGGGAATGCAATGGTGGCTCCCAGAATTGAAGAGCTGTAGGTATTTTTGTAAATAAGAATTTTACTACAACTCTAGGCTTTTATAGGTTAGCACTACTATTTGTACTGTAATGTCACCTATGTATTTTTATAACTTGAATGGTTTTTGAAATTTGTTTTAGACTTGTGTATAAGGAAGCACTTATGTTATGGGGATAAGTTTTATTTTGTTATGTTTTGATGTATCATTCGCTTTTACTTAAATATATTGGGGCAACATCAATTAATAACATAATGTATATTTCAAGTGTACAACTTTACAATATACATCTAATTACTCTATTGTGTGCTTACCACCTGAAACCTTGTTTTGTATGTATTTAATCCTAGCCGTAAATATCCTTTTTAATATAAGACTTGATAATCATCATGCTCTCTCTATGTGATTAGTAGGTACTCTGATTTCTCCAACTCTAAGTCTTTACCCAGCACATTCCAGGTCACACCTGAGTTTGATTGCTTCATACCAGTGAAATGGATAGTAATAGTTCAGTGGTGTTAAGCCAAATAACAAAGTCTATATTTAATTAGTTTTGTTTCTTTAAGTTTATATTTCATCTTTTTGCTTAAGATTACAAGTTGTTGAAAAAGAAGTAAATGTTGAATCATCCTGACAGATATGTTAGGATATTCCAATAGAAAATTGGTGCAAAAATTACTGAAAGATCATGTACTCAAGATTATTTTCAATGATAAATAACTTCCCAAGGCCAAATCAAAAAGTTTATTACAAATAAACTCTGAAAGGGTAAATATTTCCTCTCAGAATATCATTGTCAAACCATTTTTCAAATTTATTTTTTTATTATTAAGGGTATTGGTTTCAGCATTTATATATAACTAGTGGCCAGCTGCACACATTTTGTGCACATTAAAAAAAATTAATTAAAGAAAATATCTTAATATTGCTATTTGCCCTTTTCCAGGAGTGGTATGAGAGCATCAAGTTCCCAGGCTGGCGCAGGGGTGGGAACGCAAGCCTCACATCCTTGGGCCCATTGCCAGGGGCAGAGATGCAAGCCTCACGTCCCCAGGTGGTACAAGTCCCCACCCACTGATGTTGCAAGTCCTGTCTACCCACTCCTACTGCTCACGCAGCCTGCTGATCCATTGTTACATGATGGCATCCCAACCAATTTGCATATTATTTATTATTATCTAGATACTACCTAATGCTGTATCATTTTTTACATGCCAGTATCATCAAGTAAAGGAGAAATACAGACTTTTGGTTACATTTTACCACGATTAAAATCCAACTGCAATTAGGCAGGCAGGCAGAGTGGTTAGGGGTGATCAGGCAGGCAGGCTAGCATTTAGGAGCCAGCAGTCCTAGATTGTGAGAGGGATGTCTGACTGCTGGTTTAGGCCTGATTCAGTGATTTCGAGCCTAAACTGGCAGTTGGAAATCCCTAGGGGTCCTGGATTGTGAGAGGGTGCAGGCCACGCTGAGGTAACCCACCCCCCTTCTGTGCACGATTTTTGTGTACTGGGCCTCTAGTCGGTAATAATAAAAGCATGATATGCTAATTAGACTGGATGTCCTTCTGGAGGAACCTGAAGCTTCATGGGAAGCCCAGGTCTCAGCCATTGGCCAGAGGGAAGCCCGGGTCCCAGGTGCCAGAGGGAGCCTGGGAGAAGAAAAGCCAACTCTTGCACAAATTTCATGCACCATGCCTCTAGTAAAGCATACAAAGCCTTGCCCTGACCAGTGTGGTCAGAAGTTACAGGGTTACCACACACACACACACACACACACACACACACACACAACACACACACACACACACACACACACACACACACACACACACTGAAAGGTCCTGTGTTTAATTCCAGGTCCAGGGCATACATCTGGGTTGCGGGTTTGATCCCTGGCCCTGGTGGGTTGCATGCAGAAAGCAATTAATAGATGTGTTCTGCCCCAGCTGGTTTGGCTCAGCAGATAGAGCCTGCAGACTGATGGATCCCAGGTTCCATTCTAATCAAGGGCACATGTCCTTGTTACAGGCGGGTTCCCCAGTAGGAGGCGTGCAGGAGGCAAACGATAAATGATTCTCTTTTACCATTGCTGTTTCTCTTTCTCCCTCTCCCCTCCTCTCTGAAATCAAGGGGAAAAAAAATATATATATATATATATATATATATAAAATTGATGTGTCTCTTCTCTCTCTCCCACTCTCTCCCTTCTATTGTTTCTAAAAATAAATTGGGGAAAAATCCTCAGGTGAGGATTAACAAAAAAACAACAACACTACCATCAACAGCAAAAAATAGAATAAAAAGCCTATATACAATGGAGATTACACAGAATATAAAAAATAATAATTTCTTTTATGATATTAAAACAAATAAACAAACAAAAAACAGAACAAATAATAGCCATCACTTTAAAGATGACAGGAACTAATAATATTTTCAGTGGTTTTGTGTATCTTTCAAACTCTTTCTATGTACCCATTCTGATTAATTATCATTCCAATAAAACATTTGTGTATCTTAAATATGTGTAGCAAATTGACTGGATATTGAAGGCAAGTAAAAAAGGTCCTGTAAGAACTTGTTTATATTGTCCAGAAGAGTAAGCCTATAATTCAGTTTTTTTTTTTCATTCTGCAATGGACTTTATAGCATGGGAACTATTGACATAATTTCATATTTACCTATGTTGAATTTTATAAAAGAAATTTCAAAATTAAAAATTTAAGGTAAATCCACAATATTTAAGCCCTGGCCAGGAATCTCAGTTGGTTAAAGTATCACCCCAACATGCCAAGGGTTAGATCTCTAGTCAGGGCATATATAAGAAGGTACCCGTGAGTGTATACATTAAAAATCACATCTCTCTCTCTCTCTCTCTCTCTCTCTCTCTCTCTCTCTCTCTCTCTCTCTCTCTCTCTCTTTCTCTTTCTCTCTCTTTCTAAAAAAATACAAAAAATAAAATAATTGTGATACAAAATAACAATTTGTTCTTTTTTATTGAAATTTAGAAATAAAATGATAATAAATAGCCATAGAAGGAACAAATTTTATTGTCATACAATTTTTAAATTGTGATGCAAAAATAAAAATTTCCAGTAAAATGTAATGGTATATAAACTGGAAAAAAACCAACGAACATTACATAGTAAATTGATGAAAGATATGCATCATAAAATTACCCTTCAGCTGTGTATCCTGTTTCTAAAACTGCATTTTGAATAAGCTTGGAGAATAGTTTCTAAGCGCATAAATGAATTATTTGCACTGTTAATATTCCTGTTATGTTATGGACAAGAGTAGCTTATGCACTTGGTTCTGAAAACTAGAAGTGTTTGCTGGGTCCCACAAAGAATTCAACCAAATAAACTTTAAGAGCATGTTTCTAGCTAAAGATGGGTTTTTATTTATTCCTTATGTTCACCTCTTATTTATTGATCTAATCCATGTAAATCAAATCTTTACCTAATGGCTCCAGGGTTTATGCACACAGTGAAAATTCAGCATCCAACCTGAAGTCAATTCTCAATTATTCAGTGATTGGTTCTCCAGTCCAGGGTAGGGATAATTCCTGCCTCTGGCTGCTTTTCCACTCTCTCAGTGCTTGCATTTTCCTGGCTTTGCTTATGGTGATTTTTCTCCCTGAACGGATCAACAGTGACAAAATACTAGGTGCATCACTTGGACAGCCTCATCTTCAAATTTTATTTCCATCTTTTAACTTAGTCAATACTTTTGTTAAAGGTTTTACTTTTGATGTCACCTGCTGTCTTTCAGTTACCTTCCAATTTATAGCCTCATGCAAATCAGCCACAGGTCTTGATATAAGAACTAGAATGCTGCACTTTTAACTCCTGCATTTTCCCTTGCATGGGCAGTATAGGCTTAGTAAGTCCTTTCTTCTATAAGCTGCCACTTGATGTCAAGCTCTGGAACAATGAAGAGACCTATAGAAAATATATTAATCAAGCTCTTCTCAGTCATTTTAATCATCTTGAATTTATCCTACTATTTTCTTCCATCTGGAATTCTATTTCCATTCTGCCTCATTTTGCTACATCTTAGGTTTCTCTCAAGTTTCACAGTCCACATTATGTGTGACACCTTATCCCATCACTTCGATAGTTATAAAAATTCATGTCCACATTCTATTTACATAATGGAGAAAGGCCAAATAAGTTTATCTTATTTCAGGAAGGACTTGACTTGGGTCCAGTATTGTTTCCTGATTTTAAATTTAATTTTTGGTCATTTATAGGCACACTGTCCAAACAGCCACATCAAATTTATCTTCAGACAAATCTATAACTACACACATCTTATATACGTGATGCTTTCAACCTCATGACTACTTTGTCACTGATGATTTTTAGATGAATCCAGTCCTTGATATTGTGGGCCCAACACCTTCCTAAGGAAAATTGATGATCATGTTAGATTCATCTTTCCCTCCTCAAGGAGTCAGAATGCGTGTCTCCCTTATGCTTTATAAAGAGGCTCATTTGTTCAGTTATTTAACTCCCATTCTTTTCTAGTAGAGAAATCATAATATTACTTCCGATAAATGTGTTTGCTATTGGATCTCTTTATTCAGGCTCTAAATAATTTATGACAGCTACTACTAAACAAATATAATATTTTTGTTGTTGCTGTTGTGTGCTTAGCCCCATTACTTAAGGATACAGCAGCAAAGATAATTGAAGAACTAGGATGAGTAAAGAGGAATATAAATGTGGTTAGAATTAAGGAAAAAATTATCAGAAGAAAGCACTTGGCAGAGCAAAAATGAAACTCAGTCATTTTAAACTTATGGAAGATTACTTTTTTATTGTGTTGGCCTTCACATAATTGGTCTGTATACAGAAATATCATTGTAATTGATTTTTAGAGAAAAAGGAAGATGGAGGAGGATAGAAACATGGATGTGAGAATGAACCATCTATCAGCTGCCGGCTGACCACCCTCCCCCTTCACTGGGAATGGAGCCTGAAATCTGGGCAAGTGCCCTTGACAGAGGCTCAAGCCAGCAACCTCCTGGTGCACAGGATGACATCCAACCAACTCAGCCACACAAGCCAGAGCAATGTATAGAGAAAGGTTCTAATTGAGTTGTTAAACAAAGCATTATATCAAATTGTCCAGACAAATATGAAACATATAAATATCTTAGGAATACAACAAAAATTATAGTAACATGAATAATAATGTTAAATGTAAAATTAATTTTATCTGTAACTTTAGACTGAAGTAAGTGAGTTAATTTAAATGCCAACTTAATTTCATCAAATGAACGTGCTGGTTTTATTTTGATTTTTTAATATTACTCTTTATGTAAAAGTAAGTGCACCCTTTTTATTGTATAGCTTTCTATAGGAGGATTGGGTAAAGTAGGTTTCAGATGCTTTCAGATTTAAAAAAAATATTAAATTAGGTTAATGCTTTTTGATTTCTGTAGAAAGTCTATATGACTATATGAAATAAATGTCATGGAAGTCTTAAATTAAAAACATCATTATAAATTATACTTTCTTAACCTTAGTTATAATACATTACAATGCAGGTTACAACACATTCTTTTTTTATACATAAAATATAAACCAAAACCTATAACCAAAATATTTTTTAGTCAAAGTTTTAGTAGGATAATGAAGATGGCTCAGAACAGCATTTCTTTTGAGATCAAATTTGCTGGTGACTAGTCCATCTTTGTACAGCATTAGAAGATTTTTAACAATGTCCGCAAGAAGGAAGTTTTATATTTGCAACATTTTGATTAATTTCAATTTTAGATCCTACTCTGACTTCCAATTGATTTGGAACTCACATTCACAAGAGGCAATAACAAGTTTTAAGGAATGGAGCAGAATTGGGAAGTTGTCTATGAAGAAGATAATGCAGATGGGAAGGATAGGGGAATGATGAATGGGTTTAGGTTTAGAATGATGGGACCCTTCAATGGGAAGGAAGACCAGGACATTCACACAGTAACTACATGAAGGCCACAAAATACTGTTTCAGGAATAATTTCACTCAAATGATGACATAATATTTATTGATGGAAATTAAATACTTTTCCAATTTATAATAATGAGTAATTTTTTACATATATGAAATCGTAAAGCTGTGTGGATGGTTAAGTAGGGAGGTTATAAACTATATTCAGTATATGAAAGTTAAATCCAGGGTAGATGTGTGATTTGTTGACTTTGTATTTCAGTAAGAAACAAGCTAGTATCCATTGTGTATTTATCTTTTATTTAGCATTATGTAAAATGTTTACGCATATAAAATTTTTTTTAAATGTTTCATCTCTAGTCTTGAAGATGAAGGAAAAGTCAATGCTAATTTTGGTGCTTGTGTATATAATTAGTTACAATGTTGTTTTATTCGCATGGTGTAAAAACATCTATGATTGACAAGTGTGAATTGTTGATCCGGAAGGAAATTGATAAGAAATGAATTTATTTTACATTACCACTAAAATTTTTTCGGGGGAATAGGCCTGGAATAATTATCCATAAAATAAGACATAATATCTACTGCTTAAATTATGAAGGAGTTATGACCCTAATGTAGTGCCCCTGAATCCTCTGGAAAGTTTATGCTTGTTTTCTGTTGTTATTTTTAATCTTTATTGTTGAAAGTATTATAGATGTTCACCCATTTTTTTTTTACCTCCTTCATGCATATCCATTCTTTGGTTAATCTCTTCCCGCTTCTTCCTGTACCTAGCCCTTTCCCTCTGAGATTCCTCAGTCTGTTCTGTTTTCATGTCTCTAGTTCTATTTCATTCATCAGTTTATTTTTTATTTTGTTCATTAGATCCCACATATAAATGTGATGGTGTGATTTCTTTTCTTCTCTGACTGGCTTATTTTGCTTAAAGGTTAATAAATCCTTCTTTTTTAGAGCTGCATAGTATTCAATCACATAGATGTGCTGTAGTTTGTTTGTTTGTTTTTTTATCCATTCATCTACCAATGGTTGATGGTTTGTATTTTAACCAAGGACAAACATACAGGTATATATGCATGACTCATAGCACAGACAATAGTGTCCAAGACCTGGGAAGGGTGGGTGCAAGGTGGACAGGGTCAATGGGAAAACAAACAAATACAGGGGATATATGCAATACTTTCAAAATAAAGACATATATTTTTAAATAACATGTTTCCTCCTAGCAAATATTTTGGTTTTGTTTTGTCTTTCTAATGGCTCCTCTAAAATCAATGCATTGATTAACCAAATAGTAATTATCTAGGTTACTAATACTAAATGATATATCATTAAATTAATGTGCTTCCAGGGAGGTGGAGGTGTAGTATGTAGTGAATAAAAATTATATTTTTATTTTATTTTATTTTTTAAATATATTTTATTGATTTTCCACAGAGAGAAAGGGAGAGGGATAGAGAGCTAGAAACACCGATGAGAGAGAAACATCAACCAGCTGCCTCCTGCACACCCCCTACTGGGGATGTGCCCACAACCAATGTACATGCCCTTGACCGGAATCGAACCTGGGACCCTTCAGTCCTCAGACCAACGTTCTATCCACTGAGCCAAACCGGTTTCGGCTTATTTTATTTTTTTTAAAAATTCTACTAGTTAAATACATTTGAAATACTAAATACTATGTTCATTTGCTGATTAATATATTACAGAGCCAAAACAGGTTTGGCTCAGTGAATAGAGCATTGGCCTGTGGACTAAAAGGTCCCAGGTTCAATTCCTGTCAAGGGCATGTACCTTGGTTGTGGGCACACCCCCAGTGGGGAGGGGGGGGAGCAGGAGGCAGCTGATTGATGTTTCTCTCTCATTAATGTTTCTAGCTTTCTATCCCTCTCCCTTGCTCTCTGTAAAAAATCAATAAAAAAAAAAATATATATATATATATATTTTGCAGAACTCGTGAAGCTCTCTAGTAAAAAAAATATTTTGACTTTATGCAGTTTAGCATTTTCTAAGTTGCTATTAGCACAAAAGTTTTTATTGAAGCACATTACTGACAATATTTTTAGACACACCATTTTTAAAACAGAGGATAAAATAATATATGTTTCTATGAATATTAATAAATGTTCCCATAAAAATAATTTGCTGATAAAAAAGTTTTTAATATTTAGTCTAATCTATACTTTTCTTCATGTGTATTATTTCTATTAATGTAAATAAAGCTCAGAGAATGCCTGTATTTTATAAAATTATGTATTTATAGTTTCATATTCCAGAACATCCACAATTTATCTAACTTTGTTTGCACATTACCTTTTTATTAATATTAGAAATCATTGTATAAAACTATAGAAATGCTGTAGTAACTACAAGTTATTCCACACTAACATTATTTCCTATTTATGTGTGTATTATAGAATTATTGGTAGAGTAAATGAACTCATAGATATGTTGCATGTTGAATTTAAGAAAAGTCTCTAATAAAAATATTTTGTGAAGTTCTTCAGGTGGGCTGACAGAGACATCAGATAATTAATTCATGCCACTCATGACTTTGATGCCCAAAGGCTAATTAAGGATAACTAGGATAAATATTTATTTATTTATTTATTTATTTATTTATTTATTATTTTTAAAACTTATTTTTAATACCAATCCAATTAAAAATCTCACTTCCTGACCTTTTTGTATACTTTTTAAGTGAATTAAATAAGAATAAAGAAGGCAATCCTATCAAATTTTTAGATTGACATATGTGATAAGATAGTTCTGATTTGGTAACAAAATATAAACAGGATAGAATGATAAATTTAACTTCAGGCATTAAAAATTATAAATTCGTATTTGACCACATGTGTTATCAGCCTGTTGCATACTAATGAAATATGTAAGGGCTCTACAAATAAGCAAAAGCAGGCAAGTTAAGAGGGATTCAAAAACTTGGAAATGTGATCCATGCAAAGGTGATTTTACCAGTTATTTTTCTCCTTTCTCTCTTAGTACTGCACAGGGTGTATGCCACTCTTCCAGTGCTCCCTGGCAGAACACCATTGCAAGAGATAACAAAGTAATTTAATAGCTTCTTATGGATGCTATAATAAACTATCAAAAAATGGGTGGCTTAAAATAATTGAAATTTATCTCACAGTTCTGGAGGCCGGAAGTCCAAAATCAAGATATTCAGGTTCATGATTCCTCTGAAAGCTGTGGGGGATATTTCGTCCTTGTCTTTTCTCCTTTGCAGGCAATCGTTGGTGCTTCCTGGCTTTTAGATACATCACTGCAGTTATTGTCTCCATCATCACATAGTTATCTTCTCCTATGTGTCTTTGTCTTCAGAGACATGGGATCCTCACATCAGTGTCTCTTCTCTTATTAAGATAGCTGTTGTACTGGATTAAGGGCCCATCTTACTCAAGTAGGGCATTGCCTATCTTAGACTTTTTGTTTCATCTTCAAAGTCTCTATTTCCAAATAATGTCAATTCATAAGTACTCAGGGTGAGGACTTTATCATATTTTTCGGGGAAGGGGGCGGGGAGACAAGCAATTCAGAAACCCATTTTTGAAGAAAATAATGAATAAATGGGGCCTGTTCAGTTTGAAGGCTGTAGAATGAGTCCTAGAGAGAAAAGAGTTAGAGAACGTGAGTGCCCTAATTTTATGAATCAGCAAAAATTTTGGGCTCACTCATGAACTGCTCACACATAGCACACACACACACCAAAAAAATAAAAAATAAAATGAAAAGCGGTATAGAAAAGTCTTTGAAAACTTCACAGATATTTTGCCATGCATGGCCCACATTTCAGATTATTATTCTGAGTGGTCCATGTATAGAACAAATCCAAAGAAACATAGGCTTTAAAAAATGATCTGAAAATTGTGCTATCAGAACTTACTCTCTCAGTCTAAATTGAAGCTCAACAAAACAAAACAAAAAGCCAACAATTTTCTGGGGATTCTTATAGGAAAGAGAATATGCTCAACATAGCGTTCAGAATGTACTCACATAGAAACAGCTGGAGATAGCTGATCAGTTCTTAAGGGGAAAGACATAAGAGACTGAATCTGAGAGAACCTGGCCAGTGTGGGTCAGTGGTTGAGCATCGACCTATGAACCAGAGGTCAGAGGTCAATTCCTGGTCAGGGCACATGCCATGATTGCAGGCTGGATCCCCAGTAGTGGAGGCAGGGGTGTGCAGGAGACCGCTGATCAGTGAGTTTCTCTCATCATTGGTTTTCTGTTTCTCAACACTTCCTCTCTGAAATAAGTAAGTTTAATCTGAAAGATTAAAGTTATAAGTATAAAAAAAGACACTGAACACAAATGTACTTTTTCTATACTTCAAACTTTAATCCAGGCAGTGAAAGAAAAATACTACATGATCTCACTCATTTGTGGATAATAAAGAACTTTATAACCGGATGAACAAAAATATAAATACAGAGGCAGAGAAGCATTGAGCAGACTGTCAAATTACAGTGGGAAGTCTGGGGAGTTTTGGGGGCAGGGGTAAGAGATCAACTGCAGGATATAAGCATAACCAATGGACACAAGACACTGTGGGGGAGGTGTTAAGGACATGTGCCAGGGAGTAGGGGATGGCTGGGGAAGGTCAATGGGGAAAAAAGGGAGACATATGTACACTACTTGTAATATTTTAAACAATAAAAAATAAAAGAAAGAAAAAGAAAAATAGACTATGAAAAGGAAAACAGAATTGTTAGAATATATGTATATGTATGTATATATAAACTTTTATAAACATCACTGGCTGGATGCAGTAAGAATGAAGATAAGAGAAGGAAAACTACTGAATTTTAGAATAAATTAACAGAATGCATTTGATCTGAAAAGAGAAAGAGAATAGCTTGAAAGCAAAATGAAAAAAGTCTCAGGGAATTTGTGACAAGATCAAAAGAACTACCATTCATATTATTGAAGTCCTAGAGAGACAGGAGGAAGTTATTAGAATGGGGAAAGTATATTTAAAGTAACAATGACCCAAATTTCTCAAAGTTGTAAAATATATACAGTTAGATGTTCAAGAAATCCAGTGAACTCCAAACAGGGGAAACAACACACACACACACACACACACACACACACACACACACACACACACACACAGTATAATAAAACTGTTGAATACCAAAACTTAAGAAAAAGGCCCTTAAAACAACTGAAGAAAAGGACACATTATATATGACAATAACAATTCAAATCACTTCAAATGACTCACCAAAAACATGGAGACCCAAGACAGTAGTGCAACCCCTCTTCTGAGTATCTTTCCCCCAAAATTGAAAATGTGTATTTGCAAAGATATAGACACCCCATATTTTCATTGCAGCATTGTTCATGGTGGCCAACTCATGGAAACAACTGAAGTATCCTTCAATAGATGATTAGATAAAGAAGTGGTCATATATATAATTGAATACTAATCAGCCATAAGAAAAAATGAAATATTGTCATTCTTGGCAACATGGAAGGATTTTGAGAATATCATGTTACATGAAATAAGTCAGACAGAAAAATTCAAGAACTGTATGTTTTCACTCATGTCTACACTAATAAAAGAGAAACATTCAAATTGGACATACCTTTGCAATGCCCACCAGCCAATCAGGAGTGAGTATGCAAATGAACCCAAGAAAGATGGAGGCTTGATTTGCATATGCAGACCCTAAGTGAATGGGGGTGTGGAAGGATGGGATGCAGATGTTCTGCATCAGCTCTGGGCCTCTTGAGCAGTGTGGGAAGGCAGAATTTTCCTCAGCCAGAGCAAAGGCAGTGCTGGCAGCCAGGGGAAGGAAGGCCCATTTTTGCATGAATCTTCTTGCATCTGGCCTATAGTGTGGTATATAAAACTGAAAGTATCAAATGAACAGACAAACAAAAGCTCATAGATACAGACAACAGTATGTTGGTTACCAAAGGGAAGGAGACTAGGGGTATAATAAAAGGTAAAGGGGTTATATATATATATATATATATATATATATATATATGCTGACAGAAAAAGATTTGACTTTGGGTGCTGGGTGCACAATGTAATATACAGACAATGTATCATGGAACTGTACAGTTGAAACATATATATATATATATATATATATATATATATATATATATATATATTTTAATTCTTTACTGTTGAAAGTATTACATATGTCTTATTTTTTCCCAATTGTCCCCTTCTAATCAACCCCTCCTCCCGGCACATGTCCTTACCTCCCCTAGTGTCTGTGTCCATTAGTTATACTTATATGCATCCATATAAGTTCTCCTCACCCCCCCCGCCCCTTTTCTTCACTTTGAAGTTTGATGGTCTGTTAGCCACTTTTCTGTCTCTGATTCTGTTTTTTTTTTCATCAGTTTATCTTGTTCATTATATTCCACAATTGAGTGAGATCATTTTGATATTTATTTTTCTCTGACTGGCTTATTTCGCTTAGCATAATGCTCTCCATGTCGATCCATGTTGTTGGCATTGGTAAGAGTTCTTTATTTTTTACAGCAGAATAGTATTCCATTGTGTAGATGTAGCACTGTTTTTTAACCCACTCTTCTGCTAATGGGCACTTAGGCTATTTCCAAATATAAGCTATTGTAAATTATGCTGTTATGAACATAGGAGTGCATATGTCCTTTCAATTGGTGTTCCTAATTTCCTATGATATATTCCTAGGAATAGGATTCCTGGGTCAAATGGGAGTTCCATTTTTATTATTATTATTATTATTTTGAGGAAACTCTATACTGTTGTCCAAGGTGGCTGCACCAGTCTGCATTCTCACCAGCAGTGCACGAGATGATACCGAATTGTCATTTTGATTTGCATATCTTGGATGATTAGTGATCTTGAGCATGTCTTCATATGCTTCTTGGCCTTCTGTAGGTCCTCTTTCAAAAAGTGTTTATTTAGGTCCTCTGCCCAGTTTTTTATTGTTTCTCTCCCCTTTGTTGAGTTGTATAAATTCCCTATGAAATTTGGAGATTAAAACCTTATCAGAGATAACATTGTCAAATATATTCTCCCATGCAATGGGCTTTCTTATTATTTTATTGATGGTTTCTTTTGCTGTGCAAAGCTTTCTATTTAGATGTAGTTCCATTTGTTTATTTTCTCATTCTTTTCCATTATCCTAGGAGCTGTTTTGGTGAAGATATTGCTATGACATATGTCTGATATTTTGCTACCTATGGAATCTTCTAAGATTTTTATGGTTTCCAATCTTACATTTAAGTTTTTTATTTATTTTTAGTTTATTTTTTTGTGTGTGGTGTAAGTTGGTAGGCTACTTTATTTTTTTGCATGTATCTGTACAATTTTCCTAACACTATTGAAGAGACTGTCTTGACTCCACTATATGCTCTTGCATCCTGTGTCAAATATTGATTGAGTATAATGGCTTGGGTTGCTTTCTGGATTCTCTGTTCTGTTCCATTGGTCATATATCTGTTCCTGTGCCAGTACCAAAAAGTTTTGAGAACAGTGGTTTTATAATATGGTTTGATAGCTGATATTGTGATCCCTTCAACTTTATTCTTCTTTCTCAAGATTTCTGTCGCTATTTGGGGCTTTTTAAAAAAAAAATTCCAGATGCACTTTTAAAGAGTTTGTTCTAGGTCTGTGAAATATGCCGTTTATATTTTAGTGGGGATTGCATTAAATCTATAGATTGCTGTGGGTGGTATGAACATTTTAATAATGTTGATTCTACCAATTCATGAACATGGCATATTTTTCCATTTGTTTATGTCTTCCTATATCTCTTTTTTTCAATATCCTATAGTTTCTGAGTACTTTTATTTTCTTATAAAAATAATAAAGATTCTGAGATCTTTTATTTCTTCAGTGAAATTTATTACTATATATCTTAATTTTGTTTTGGCGCAGTGGTAAATGGGACTTTTGTTGTTGTTGTTTCTCGTTCTGTGAGTTTATTATTGGTGTACAAAAATGCTATAGATTTCTGGGTGTTACCTTTTATTCTGCTACATTGCCTAATTCATTTATTAAATATGGTGATTATATTAATAAATTCTTTGGAGTTTTCTATGTACAATATCATGTCATATGTGAACAATGACCCTTTTACTTCTTTTCCATTTGGATGCTTTTATTTATATTTCTTGACTGATGGTGATGGCTAACACATCCAGTACTATGTAGAACAGGAGGGTTGAGAGTGGGTATCCCTGTCTTGTTCCTCTTCTTAGGGAAAATGTTTTTACTTTTTCCACATTGAGTATGATCTTGGCTGTAGGTTTTTCATATAAGGTTTTATTATGTTGAGGTATGATTGGTCTATTCCCACTTTGCTGAGAATTTTTATCAAGAAATGGTGTTGGCTTTTTCTGCATCATTTTATATGATTATGTTATTTTTGTCTCTCAGTTTGTTTATGTGATATATCACACTTTCGATTTGTGGTTATCATATCATCCTTGAATCCCCGGAATAAATCTTACTTGGTCATGGTGTTTGATAATTCTAATGTAATGTTGGATCCAATTTGATAGAATTTTGTTGAGGATTTAGCTTGTTTTTACTTTCCATTTGCTTGAAAAATATTTTCCAACTCTCCTTCACTTTCAGTTGTGTCAGTCCCCTGTTCTGACACTGTGTGTGTGTGTGTGTGTGTGTGTTTTGTTATTCATTCAACCACTCTATATCTTTTGATTGGATTATTTATTCCATTTACTCTTAAGGCTATGATTGATAGGTACTTGTTTATAGCCATTTTATTTTTTTATGCTTGTATTCCTTCTTCCCTTTTTATTTATTCTTTTTACACCAGCCCCGTTAGCATTTCTACCATTCCTGGCTTAATAGTGATAAACTCCCTAGCCTTTTATTTGTGTGCAAAGCTCCTAATTTCCCCTTCAATATTAAATGATAGCTTTATTGGAAAGAGTTCTTTTAAATTCAGTCTCTTGCTTTGCATTACACTGTATATTTCATTCCAGTCCCTCTTTCCCTGATGTGTTTCTGTTAAGAAATAATTTGCTAATCTAATGGGAGATCCTTTGTAGTTAACTCTGTCTCTCTCTTGCAACCTTTAAGATTCTTTTTCATTAATGTTTGCCATAGTAGTTATGACATGTCTTGGTGTGGGTCTTTTAGGATTCATCTTATTTAGGACTCTCTGAGCTTGTGTGACTTTTTTCTTCTTCATGTCAGGGATATTTTCTGTCATTTTTTCTACAAATAGGTATTCTAATCCTTGCTTCCTATGTTGTCTCTCTGGCACCCATATTATACGTATGTTACTTCATTTCATGTTGTCCCAAATCTCCCTTATGTTCTCCTCTTGCTAATTTTTTCTATAATTACTGTTAATATTTTGTGTATTTTCTTCCATATCTTCTAACTCACCATTTCAGTCCTCTGCCTCTTCTAGTCTACTGCTTAAACCCTCCATTGTGTTCGTTTTATTGTAGCTATAACATTTTTTTATTTTCTATTGATTATTATATAAGTTGTTGATTTCCTCATCTATCCAGTTTATAAACTGTATGATCTTTACTATGAATTATTTTTCTGACATACTGCATGCCTGTATTTCATTTAGTTCCTTTTTCTGGGAAGTCCTTTTCTTTCATTGGGAGATTGTTTATTTTATCTCCTTATTTTTGCTGTCTCTTTTCTGGGCAGCCTGCTTGGGATTTGAGAGATTGAAAAGACTATCAGGGAAATGTCCCAGAAATCATTAACCTACAGGCTGGGTCTGCTTTGAGTCTCATATCTTTATTGACTCTGCTCTGAGTTGTATTCCCTTCTCCCAATGACCTGATCTCTCAGTTGTCTGCTTCAGATGCTTGGGGTGGTGGAGCATGTGCATAGTTCCTGTGGTGTGTGACTCCCTGTGAGGACCCAGAGTCCTCTGGCATACAATTCACTGTGAGGCCCAGGCACCTGTGCCATGGTGGCACTCTAGGTCCCTGTGGCAGCACATGTGGTACTGTGGGTACTGGCTGGGCACACTGGCATGGTACTATGAGTCCTGGCTGGGCACACCGGCTTGCTCTGGGTTGTTCCGGCATTGCTTTCCTATGGCCTATAGTGTGATGTGTGTTGGGTTGTTCCAGATAGCCCCTACAGGACTGTCCCAGGGGCTGGGGAGAAGCAGGAGGTACAAGTTGTTCTGGGTCAGAGTCAGAGCTACCCTGTGTTCCTAAGTGAGGTGAGCTATGTGTTGCTCTGGGTCACCCCTCCTGGGTTAGGGTAAAATGGGCATGGGTTGCTCTGGATCACCCTAGCAGGGCTATCCAGGGAACCAAGGTGGAGTGGGCACCAGTTGCTCTGGGTTGCACAGTTCCTGCTCTCCTGTGGCCTGGAGTAGGGAGTGTTCTGGATTACTCTTGGTCACCCCAGCAGCAGGTCACAGAGCTCAGGATGGAGCAGGCACCTGGTAGCTCCAGATCAGGCTAGCAGCATGGTTCTGGGGTCTGTGATGGGAGTGAGACACAGGGTTCTCCCTGGCTTCCATTCAGTGGTCTGGGTCCCAGCAGGTTGGTGAGGAGGCCTGGTGCAGGATCTCACTCTAGTGGTATGTGTTCCCCGCAGACTTCTGGTGGGAGCCTGCCTGGAGGTACTGCACCCCTCACTTCTAGAACAAGGTGGTGGTTCCACAAGGCTTATGGCTGGCAAGAAGCATTCTCAAGGCATCCACTGCCCTTCCTTATTGAAACTTGTTTCCTCAGCTGTATCTAATTGTTAATTTTGGGTGGGTGTTCTTTGATTTACTTGCTTTTCTGGCCTGGCCCTCGGAGGAGGTACATAATACGGCTGCCTATTTGGCCTCCATTTTCTATTCTGAAACCTATATAATCTTATTAACCAATGTTACCCCAATAAATTTAAATTTTAAAACATAATAAATAAAAAGAAAAGAGAAACTTTCAACCCAGAATCTATAACCTGAGATAATATATTTCAGAATAAAGGCAAAATATATTCACAAATAATGAAAAAACTGAAAGAATTTGTGAACAGAATAACTGCTTTACATGTAGTACTTTTAAAGGAGTTTATTTGGCCTACAAAATAATAATAACAGATAGAAATATGCGTTTATAGGAATTAAGGAATAACAAGAGAAATTATAAAATACTAATTTTTCTATTTAAGTGACACCCAAACACATAAAAGCTTGAGGTGAGGTTTACAGTGCATGGATATGCAATAAACATAGCTATAACAGAAAGGGAATTGTGAGGAGGAAAAAATCTATATGTTTGCAAGCCTTCCATATTTTAATAGAAATGGTGCAATCTACAAAATAAAGACTCTAAAAGATTGAATATTTATATTGTAATCTCTAGATTAAATATAGCCCACAAACCAATATTGAACCTAGCATTATTCAGATAACATAGTATATCTCAGAAAAGATAGAACTGAGAAAACAAATGATAACAATCAGAAAATAATGATAAATTTAGTAGGCCTAAATTCAACTGTATCAATAATTACACTAAATAATTACACTAACTAATACACCAATTACAGTAACATATTTGAAATATCCAGGGGAAAATCGAATGTACATACTATAACACAGATTGAATCGGAATTACTATATAGTAAAAAATATAATTTAAATATAAAAACAAAGATTAATTGAATAAAGGAATAGAAAAAGATATAGGACACAAACAAAAAACATAAGCTTAGACTCATTCTTAAAATACAATTAAACAAAATTTCAGTTTTACCAAAGAAGAGATAAAGAGGGATATGAGTGAAATAAGAAAAAAATTCACCAGGAAGACTTAATTGCAAATGTATATGTATCTATATATAAAACACTAATATACAAATAGACTGAACAGTGGGGAACAACCGAACAATTGGTCACTATGATGTTCACTGACCACCAAGGGGTGCACAGGGAATATGCCAGGCATCAGCAGTAGGCGGCAGAGCAAGGAACATAGCAGGCATTGGCTGCAGCGGGATGGTGGAGCAGGTGAGTGGGAGTATGAGACCAAACAGGGTGTCGGTTGCTGTCATGGGGTGAGCCTTTGGTGGTTACTGAAAATTCTTTGCTCTTGCACACAGTGGTCCTGCCCAGTGCTCACACTTCCTGCCAATGGCGGCCCTGTTGGCACCTGTTGTCGCCCCTGATTGCTCAGTGCCATCAGAGGATGCAAGCAGTGGCTGCCTGCTCCAATCTGTCCCTCAGGGCTTCTCTATGTCCCCCTGCTCCTGAGGGACAGTAGGGGCTGGCAGCTGCCACTCATACTCACTGCTGATGCTGGTCCCACTCGCATCCATAGCTGGCACCAGAGCCATTGCTTGAACCTGCCACTGGCACCCAGAACCAGTCCCAATAATTTGGCACTCGCTGTGAGTGCGAGTGGTAGATGCTGGCCCTGATTGTCCCTGAGAGCTTCTCAACCTCCCTTTGCTCCTAAGGGGTGATCAGGGCAGCAGCTGTCACTTGCACCTGCTCCTGGTGCTGGCCCCAATCACTCCATATTGTCACCAAGAGGGTGCAGTGGTGGTGGTGGGAGCAGGGCTGCCAGCAGACAGGACAAGGGGATTGCGGTGGGAGGGGCCGGGTGGTGGCCTGGAGGATGGGCCAAGACCTAACCCTGTACCCACTGCAGCCTTGCAGCCCACAGTTCCTTTAAGATGCACAGATTTGTGCACTTTGTCCCTCGTCTAATAATAAAAGCTTACATGAAACAAAAATTGGCAATCTAAGAGGAATTATTTTTTTTAAATCTGCAATTAGAGTAGAAAAATGTAACTTGTGGAGTTATAAATATTTTTTAAGTGTTTCTGTACCATAACGGCTCTGTGAACAATTTGTACTAAAATTTGGAATCTGAACTAAAAGAAAAAGTCTTAGAAAGTGATTTAAGACAAATTAGATGGTTAGAGAACTCCACAGAGATTTACCTCTCTATGAGTCTGTGTTTATATTTTAAAGTTGATTAGAGCTATGGCCCCAGGAGACATGCCTCCATTATAAAACTAAAATTTGCACTGGTTTACACTGTTCTTCTAAATTCACCAATTTATAATGCCTTTAAAGAAATGTAGCAAAGAGACCTTTACTCCTCTACTTAAAGTGGCTGCTAAAAATGGAAATATCTTTACCTTTTTCCTTTTTTTAAATAAATAGTTTAGCTTAACTTCAGAAGGAATGTAAGGTACCAATTCATAAGGCAAACAAGGATAGATGTTGTCAGTCAAGTGTGAGGTACTAAAACATCAGCAAAATACTTTAATATAGCCCAAATGCAGAACTAATGTTTAATAACAAAAAATATGTCCAAAAAGAATAATTAAAGATAATTTCCTGATACATTTATTTAATAATAAATAAAAAGAAAAGAAAAGGCTTTGTGATTGGTGTATACATACCCTGTTTCCCCAAAAATAAGACAGTGTCTTATATTAATTTTTGCTCCCAAAGATGCACTAGGTCTTATTTTCAGGGGATGTCTTATTTTTCCATGAAGAAGAATACAGTACACATTTACTGTTAAATGAAAATAAAGGAAATTTATTACCTGTATACGGTATGGTAGTACGTAGTCTTCATGTCTTTGGCGCGGTGAGTGCTGGCTGCATCCCAGACTAGCAGACCTCTTTGGCTCCCTCGCATAACAAGTGGCAGCACTAAATCGACCCACTTCCTTAAAACTGCTTATGTGGCCCAGGCTTTTTAAGTTTCAAGAATAAAAATGCCCAAAACATGTTCAATCTTTTCCTTCTTGCCCTTAGAATGATTAAAGGTGGGATTTTAGTGCCATCCCGACTAATTGCCAAAATACAGGAAACACATGCACTTTCATAGGCAGTGGAGGGAATGTACACTAAGGAGGCACCCTTCTGCTCAATTGTTGTTTGAGATGATTGGCCCATAAACACTGTAGTTTCATCCATAGCAATCATGTTGGAAAGATTGTATTTAGAGAAGTCAGCATCATCAATAAAGGACTTGAATGCAAGTGCTCGCTTAATAACTTGAGTATCTTCCAAACTAAACAATGTTGTAGATCTTCTTAAAGACAGTTCACTTCGCTGAAGGAAATTATCCAGCCAGTGTTGTGATGCTTTGAAGTCTTCGGGGGCTATGTCAAACTGTGGTGCCATTGCAAGGGCAAATTCTTGAATCTGAGCCCTATTCACAACCAAAGCCTTTGCTCTCCTGTCAACAACCCATTCACAGATCAGGTCTTCCAGCTCAGAAAATAATGGTTGCCGACCTGATCCACACTTGCGTTTTCTAGCATTTCCCTTGTCCACTTGTTCAATGAGGTTAACATACTCTGCTGGCCATTTTTGGACCAATCGGATGCTCAACATCTTCTCTTTGCAGAAAGCAGTAAGATTTTGGCCCCACGAATCTTACACGATTCCTTTCTTGTACTCCACAGAGTAGCTTTTTTCTTTTTGTGCTCATTTCTAGGGTTAAAAAAAGGAATTGGGGTATCAAGGTGGAGGGAGGGGGATCACTTAAAATGACACAGGTGGGATCAGAGGGAGGATCAAAATGGCACAGGAGAATCAGAGGGGGATTACCATTTTAGTAACCCCTTTTGATCCTCCTGTGTCATTTTGAAATTCTTCTCTGATCCTCCTGTGTCATTTTAAGTGATCCCCCTCCCCCCCACTCCTGTGCCACTGAACACCTTCACCAGACATGCCCCCTACCCCTTTATCAGACATTTACCCCCTGGGGTTGCCTGGGGACTGTCACTGGGCTTGCTGGGGCCTGGATCTGGGCTGGAGCAGAGTCTGTCACTGACTGAGAACCTTCAGTCATCATGAAGGCTGCCGAGAGCATCAGGTAGTGTCACCAGAGACAGACCAGCACTCATCAACTTCGCCACGTCCCATCCACTCTAATCCTCCTGTTCTTCTACAGGCATCTGCGAAATTCTCCTCCTCTCTCCCGCCCTGCACTCAGGGCTCACTCAGACCTCTGCTCTGCCTCTACACAGCAGTGATGTCAGGACTCCGTGTAATGTCACTGGTTGCTAGGTGCCAGTCGGGGCAGCCCTAGCGACCAGTTTATGGTAAATTAATTTTCATTCTCAGACAGAGCCTGGGGGCCTTATTTTCTGGGGGATGCCTTATATTTCACTCAGAAGGAAACCTGTAAGTAAGTCTTATTTTCAGAGTACATTTTATTTTCGGGAAAACACAGTATTTGACTATTTGCTTATGAATCAAAACTATTTCCTATGGCCACTAAGACCACACACAAGACAAATGGATCCAAGTTATCTGAGTACCAAAGTGAAAATCTGAGTACCTGAGATTTACTAGGACTCTCATAAGAATGAGAGATATTTATAGCAGACTTAACACCTAGACATATTAACAACATTGACCAAAAAAATCTAAGAAATATTTCAATCACCCTTTATTCTTCCTTAATGTCTGGTAGACTTCATCTGCATCTTATATCGCATACTAAATAAGGACTCTTTTTCATAGGGTTAGATTTTTGGCAAAGTCAGCTATCTAAAATATTGCCATAATCTTTTTAAAAAAATAAACAAATAAGCCTCTAAGCAATCATGAAAATAAAATCTATAAGCATTGCTATTTTAAACCATGGAAGAGATAAAAAATCACTGTTACTTATCATAAACTCATATACAGCCAACAGATTGAAAGCAGAATGTAGAGTTAAGCCCAAGAAACTAAATCTAGGATTTGGGAAAAAATACATCAATAGGCAAATGACATTTATAATTAGCATGAACAGAGGTACTAATATTACCTAACAAAAATTTCTGAAGATAGAGAATTTATATTCTCAACAAGAACTCTAAATCAAGATGAGGGTATTTAAGTATTCACAGTGACCTGGCCGGTGTGGCTCAGTGGTTGAGTATCAATCCTTTATGAACCAGGAAGTCAGGGTTTATCTATGTCAGGGCACATGCCCAGGTTTTGGCTTGATCCCCAGTGTGGTGCATGCTGGAGGCAGGCAATCAATGACTCTCTCATCATGTTTCTATCTCTCTCTACCTCTCCCTTTCTCTCTGTGAATATATATATATATATATATATATATATATATATATATATATATTCACTTGTGGTATATTTAAGTATAAATAATGAGGAAGAACATATCTTTTAATATGATAAGCTAATATTGTATATATATATATATATATATATATATATATATATATATATATATAATTTGTTTTTTTTACAGAGAGGAAGGGAGAGGGATAGAGAGCTAGAAACATCTATGGGAAAGAAACATTGATCAGCTGCCTCCTTCACCCCCCCCCCCAGGGCATGTGCCCACAACCAATGTACATGCCCTTGGACCAGAATCGAACCTGGGACCTTACAGTCTGCAGACCGACGCTCTATCCACTGAGCCAAACTGGATTTGGCATATTGTTTTGATTTATTATTTTCTATCATCTGCTTCTCTTAAATGAATTGTGGCTGTAGGTCATGGCAACAGAGTGGTCTCACAGCACTGTACATAAGAGCTCCAATACCCAGTTTGGTTGTTGGTCTTCTTATGACTGTTGTTCCTTACAAATAGATCATTATCTGAAAAGCAGTGACAGTTGCAGCAATATGCAACAAAAGTCCCATTAGAAGAGACACTGTTACTTTTTATGTGTTTCATAAAAAATTGGGCCATTTTAGACAGTCTAGTAAGCCAGGACAAGAGGAACAGATAGTTAAACTGCCAAGCAGTTTACAACCATCTAGTAAATCCCCAAATCCTATCTTCCCTAACCAAAGACATTTATGAGTAAATGGCTTACACTTCTCTTCCCCAACCAGAGGATAAATACCTGCAGAGGGAGATAGGTAGCAGAAATCCAATTAGTGCCATTTGTGCCAACCACATCCAAGGACAGATGAAGTTAAAGGAATAAATCTCATTTTGGCACATCCACATAAATCTGATGACTATTCTAATGCAATCCTTCTCTACGATCTCCCCTAAACTCCCAGTCTTCAAGCTGAAGGACCCAGGGTATGCTCTCCCTCCCAGAGCACATCCACACCTTTCTCGCCTCTCAGGCACGCATCTCCTAAAGTCTAGGGTCCCCACAAGACTTGCAACCAGGGGAACAATGGGCAGAGGCAGCTAGTCTGGGTCTAACCCCTGAATTTATCTCTAAGGCCTCCTTTTCTCTGACCTTCAATGAGCTAAAGCATTCCCCCGCTTGGCTCTCTCCTGCTGCCTCTTCTACCCTAATTATTCATTTGTTTCACTGTCCCCAGCTTTGACAAATGCACCCTCAAAATCACCAGGACTCGCGCTGTGAAATCTTTCCTGTCCAATGTCAAGAACCCACACACTGCTGGTTGACCTTCTGGGCCTGTTCCCCTTTCTGGTAACAATTTCATTCCCAATCACAGCTAAGAAGAATGGGGCTATTATATGTAACTATCAGATTTTTATTCCTAAATCATAGCAGAGAACAAACTCTTTTTCTACCTACAGGGAAGAAGCAAGTACTGGTTTTATTCAGGTATGTAAGAAAGGCCTGCTTCACTATCAAATATTAACTAATATATAAAGGTTCTCAAAGTATACCCATAGTTGAAATTTTATGGTGAAATGAGACAGAATTATGACCAAAAGAATCAAAACAAATCTTACAATGACAGTGTGGCCAGGGTCACAGAATGATTAAATAATTCATGATAAAATGAAATTTGGAAATCTCAAAGAGCTATCAAGAGAGTAAGGGAATTAAAATCATAAGGATTTTAAAACACAGCATGCATTTATTTATTCTTTATGAGATCATACATTTATTTTTTTCAGGAAATACTAAAGAAAACACATTGTCATAATTGTCAAATCATATAGCAAGTCTATGGCCACATTTGTTTTTACATTTTCCTTTCCCCAATTTGTAGAAAAACTCAGAATATTCAAACAAAAGTAAAATATTTGAGGGGATTTTGAAATTTTATTTAAAAAACGTATCCAAGAATGAGAAGAATGCCTTCAAAAATGTTCACAATAATAATGATATCCAGAGGGAGACAAAATTCTAACTGATGCTTGTCACTAGCACACAGAAAGTCAAGAATCCTTCCTTACCATCACAAATTAGAGAGCTAATACAAAGTGTGTGAGAGTAGTTTTGGGAACTATATTCCCTGCATTGCATCAGAAAGTCACAGAAATGTATAAATAGCTTTACTTACATGAGCCAATCCAATGGTATGTAAAAGTTTATAGAGACTATCTTGTCCTTTTTAAAAATGCATGATTAATTCTCAATTTAGCATAGGTGCTTGTTAATACAATTAGAATTACAGTTTCAATATTTTCATCTCACATTTTAATATGGAAATTAAATAATATATTGCTGTCAGTGAATTAAGTTATGATACGCAATTTGTCAGCAATATATTTGGATAATATATCCAGATGAGAATTCAGTTTTACAATTCACTTTTGCAGCACGATTAAGTCCATAATGAACCATTTGATTCCCTTGATCGTAGTTTTATTTAGTATCCAGACCTAAGCTGTGCTATATACTAGTATAATCAAGTTGCTTATGCTGTCATATATAAATATTAAAGTGATTATTCATATGATGATGCACTGATTTTTGAAACATGCATTTCATATATAAAGCTGAGTATGTATCATCTCTGTGACATGAGTGCTAAATAAATCCTCACAAGAATTTTGAAATTAAGAATAAAATACATTGAAAAATAATTGGATGTTCAATGTTTGGGTAGGGTGAGAATTGGAAAAACTTTTCACCATATCAGTTTTCATTAAACCATTTTTCTCAAAATTGATGAGTATGGCTACCAACATTTTCCAGCAAAGTATATTCCCACTTAATAGGCCTGGTTTTTTGTTTGTTTGTTTGTTTTGTTTTGTTTTTTTCTTGTAGGTATTGCCTCCATAGGTACTTCCTGAGAGTGGAAGTTGGCAAATAAGGTCAGGGAAAGAAAATTATAAAAGAAAGCCTTCATTAAGCATTGGGTGGAATTGTGTTGTAATAATCAGTTATTCTATGGCACACTGTCCAAAGTAGAGAGTGTTCAATATAAAGGATATTTTTCAGTTTACAACATACTGTATGATGTTAGAGATGGTGATACTTACATTATTTTTAAAATTTAATTATTTTAATATACATTTTTATTGATTCCAGAGAGGAAAGTAATGGAAGAGAGAGATAGAAACATCAATTACAAGAGAGAATCATTGATGGGCTGTCTCCTGCATGTGCCCTATCGGGGATCGAGCCAGCAATGAAGGCATGTGCCCCAATCTGGAATCAACCTGTGACCTCTTGGTTCAGAGGTCTATGCTCAACCACTGTGCCACATTGGCTGGGCTTAAATAAATTCTTAATGTAAACACAAATCTTTGCAAAGTTACCTTGCTGTGAGCAAACATTCAAGGATAATGTATAGTTAATATGCTCTTATTAGAAAGCGAGATAATAATCATTTTGACATAAAGATTCATAAATTATATGTATATTTCAGCTCCTCCTTTTGATATGGCTTTTAATTTTCATTCAAAATGTTAAAGTTTATAGAAAATTAATTGGTACCAATCAGTAGCTTGTATTAGACATGGGCAGTGATAGACTGAAATGAATCAGATTCATTGAATACTGTTTACTCTGTGTTCACAGATTATACTAATATGTATTACCAAAATATAACCAATATTAAGTGTATCAGTTTGCAAGGGCTGCTACCACAAAATATTATAGACTGGGTGAATTAACAACTGAAATAAATATTTCACAGTTCTGGGAGCTACAAGTCCAAGATTAAGGTGTTGGCAGATTTGATTTCCTATGAGGCCTCTCTCCTTGGCTTGCAGATGGTTGTTTTCTCACTGCATCTTCACAGGACCTTTCTTCTCTGTGGGCACATCCTTGATGCCTCTCTGTGCTTCCAAATTTCCTTTTCTAAGAGAACCAGTCAGATCGGATTAAGGCCCACCCCAAAGGCTTCCTTTTAACTTAATCACCCATTTAAAGTCTCTCTAAATAATTCAACATATGAATGGGGGGGGAGGAGCAGAGGGAGGGCACAGTTAAGCCCATAGTAGTAATATAATGAGTTCATACGCAATAGAATTCCTTATAATAGGACAATTGATATTTTGTTTTTCTATGTTCTTTAATTTCACAATTATCAAGTCAACTGTGTATTACATATTCCAATAAAACTATTTGGATTCATAAAGAATAATAATGTACTGAGACTGCATATCTTCTATTTCATAGAAGGGATTCAGACTAAGGTGACACATGATTTACTTGTTTAAAAAAGGCTAAGTGTTATATTTATACTAGCAAATGCTTTCTTTCACTATAAAATTACAATAGGATATCAATTCCATTGTTTGTTTATTTATCTTACTTAAAGCTGATGCTAGATTGTTTCTAATCTCAAAGTGTAAATGTGGAGCATATTACACACATGCTTTTATTTAGACTAAAATCTGTAATGAAACTTGTTCTATTGATGTTACTTTTTCTACCCTTTCTGCTTCCTTTTTTTGAGAAATGATTCTTCTTCCACATTTTTCTGCTTATTGCTTTTTACTGGAAATACTTTTAAATTATCTATGAATGTTTCACTTAAAGACTGGACAGATATAAACACACCTCTGTAACATATAAGAGTGAGTATTTAGAGCACTAGAATCCTGATTCTAGTTGTCTTAAGGTACCTATATGAGCCATGTAGATCACATAAACCATGTGTAAAGGCTCTCTTTTTCTTAGGTCTATGGAGCTAGCTAAAGTTGTAATGATGATTCTATTTTATACATATATACATATATGCAGAGAGAGATCATTTTATAGGTAGATGATTGATAGATAATATAAACAACTTACTTATGCAAAATGGGAAATTTTGTAAGAGATAAGCACACCAGATTCTAATCCCATTGTGGGTTATCTTTCTAGAACTGGTTTTGAGCACTGTAGACTGTTTGTAGCCCACAGACTCTGCTTCCCTGGTCAAGATCTGGGCTGCACTTCCCATGTCACTCTTTACCAGCACCATCTGCTCTAAGATGTCTGCTTCCTGCTCCAGAGATTCGAATTACTAGCCCCAGAGAAGCAATAACGGAGGCTGGTTAATCCGCCGGATGCCTGTTTAAACTTGAGTATCTCCAACTCACGCACGATGCCTGTGCTTTCTGTCATTTCCATTCTCTACTTGTGATCAGCATTACTCTTTAAATTGTGATGTGAAGGTGAAATCCAATCCCCTTTTATAACAGAAATCTCTTTCTGTCAAATTTCCATCTTAAAAATAGTTTTCTTTCTGCTGAAGCAAAAAGACTTTCTCTATATTATTATAAACAATATCTGCCAGAAACAATAGCTCAGGACCATTGTCCATGAATTATTTTCTTCCCAATGTCCCTTACAAATCAAGCTGACCATGTCATTATATTTTATAAAGAAAGCAACCATATAGCAACCATATAAGCAAATGCTTACAGCTCTCTTGAAAAGTTTATTGAAAACCCTGATAAGATAAAAATCAAACAGACTCTTCAGCATCATCATACATCTCTCTCGAAGATTAATAGTGTGCTGGTATGGAGCAAGGTAGCATCTTTGAACAATAGGCCGCAACCTGGAATTATACATTTCCAATGGAGAACAATTTTATTTTGTATACCTGAACTATATTACATTTCGGAGGATAAAATGAGAGTGTCATAAAGTATAGAATTATGAGAAAAACGTATTATCCCTAGCAGAATAAAATGGAAAATAGCCATTAATTTCCTCCATCTCTGGGCAGGGGTGCTGCTTTCAAATGCTTTCTGCTCTCTGTTTTCATCAACACAAGTTCTCTATTACTGATTTCAAATAACCTGAAGCAATTAATTATTTTATATGCTTTAACATTTGCATTAGAGTGTGTCCGTGTTTTTGTTGGCAAATAATAAGAACATTCTTTTTTTCTTAAAACTTTCTTTTTATTGTTGACACTATTACAGATGTCCCCATTCCCCCTCTCTCTTTGCCCATTTCCACTCAGCCTCCAACCCACCTTCTCTCTGGCCATCACCACAGGGTTGTCTGTGGCCTTCGTCATGGATACATACGTTTTTGCTAATACCTTCACCTTCTTTCATCTGGTTCTCCCTCCTCCCACCTCTCTAGCATTCTTCAAATCATTCAAAGAGGAAATGAATCTATCCGCTGCTATTATGAATCCACAGAATCTTAAGAAATGCCCGAGTTCTAGGCTTTAATGACTCACAGTCAGGAGCATGAAGAAAATGATAATGGAAACATACTGACCCCAGCCAGTGGCAGTGCCCCTGGGCACACTTGCCAGAACGGCTGCCAACCAGCGCTGAAACTGGAATGTTGCTGTAGTGACACAAATCATGATAGTGATTTCTATGTGCTGCTAGCTTCTCCACAAGACCAGTTTCCAGATTAAAGGCCCATGTATTGATTATGGTTTTATAGAGCCTACGTTAAATCTATGCATTTTGGCAAGGAAGACATATTTCTATATATTTTTTTCTTTGGAAAAATTCTCAATCATACAATAAATATTCAATCATGACATCTGGTCAAACATAACAAAAATGTCTATTATATAAAGACAATGCAGTTGGTATATGTAGTTACTCCTTTCAAGCTGAGCTTTAATGTGGAAGAGTGGAACACAGCAGAATCATCAATCATTCTCATGAACTCTAAAGAGACAAGAGAAAGATATGTTGCAATTAGTGTTCCTTATAGATGCAGCAGGTGGAAAGCATACTATTGAAAAGAAAATGAAATTATATATATATATATATATATATATATATATATATATATATATATATAATCAGCTAAGTAATATAGTTTAGTACTTCATTAATATTCAGCTACCTTACTTGACTTAATATCTAAAGAAAAATATTTTGATTAGGGACAAAAATGTATTATAAAATGATTAGTTCTAAATCTCTATTCCATAGATTTATGTAATGGTTTAGTTATAAAAGTAGAATTCACAGAACTGTATTGTGTATGTTGCTGCTGAGTTTATCAGGTTTTGTATTACTATCCATTTGGAGTCAGTTAAGGTTGAAGCTGCTTGTACTGAACTGAACTGTCATGCAAGGGAAGCAGGTGAAGGGATAGTCAAGGTAACTAAGATGAAGGACGATGGGCTCACAAAGATGACTGTTTTCTATTCACCCCCATTGCTCTTTAAGTCATCACCTGACATCTGATTCAGAAAGGCTTGATTTATAAGGTTGCATTATGGATAGAAATATGTAGTGATTTTGATGGTTTGAACAAGGCATCAGATAAGTTTTCAGTTGCATTTTGTGTGTGTGTGTGAGGAACAATGCCATTTCCTGCTTTGTTTGATGCTGCAATTGATATAAAGTTGGTGTTTTTATGTGATATAATGAATTCAGATTCTTAAGTTTCATTTTAAAACATTTTTACTTTTAAAAATGCATTATTCACCCAAAGGGCTATGGTAAGGTCATTGGTAGAATAACTAGGACGCCTTATTTCAGTCAAAGTCAGAGAAGATACCCTTTAGTGAAGTCAAGGAGTCCACTAAAATGTCACCATGACATATTGAGTATTGAATGATATGTTGTAAAACCTCCTGAGATAATAATTTGTGTAAGTAATGTATTTATGCTTAATTATTATTCTTCAAGAAAATTTTATTACCACCAAGATATTTTCCCTTTAATAATCTAAACCATATTCTCAAATTCCTTGTATAAGGGTCAGCAAATAATCTATTTAGCCTCTCTTCCAATAAAAAGGTGCCATTTTATTTATGCACATATATATGATTTTGGTCAAATTCTTCTTCTTAATCATATGATGTCATGTTACACAATCAATGAGGCTTTGTATTTCATTATAGGTGTTCCCAGTGTGTGATTCTGAAAGGTTGTTCTATTGTAATGTACATGATACTTACATGAATGACAGACCCACCAGGGTTTACTCTAGATGCTGTGGGCAACCAAGTGCCCTCTCTTATGTATACCCCTTGTCATTGTTTTTATTGTTATCCTGTTTGGAATTTAAAACCATCTTGGAAACTTCATGGTGATTATTTGTTGTTGTTGTTTAGTCTTTTCAAAACAAAAAGCATAAAATATCTGGATTCTTTGCTTATGCAATAACTTCTCCACTATATATTCTTCTTTCTCTTTTGTAGGTTATTTAAGTTTTGACAATCATCTCCTTTCTCAGATTCTACCACATAATTCATCTGTTCCTTTGTAGCACTTTATAATGTACATGTTTTGTTATACATAATTTTGTTCACATTACTTTCTCATTTGAGTTGCCTGCCTTTTGTATTTCTGTTCATCCTCAGGTGAGGATGATTCACCTGAGAATGAACAGAATCTAAATATAGTCATTTATTTTAAAAAGCAGTTAATAATACAATTATAGGCTGTTTCTTTTTTCCTTTGTAATAGTCCTATAAATATGTAGTTTATGTTTTGCTCTGAAATTTTTTTTTCCATTGACTTTTAGACAGAGTGGTACAGAGGGGGAGAGACACAGAGAGAGAAATACTGATGTGAGAAAGGCACATATATTGGTTGCCTCCTTCACATGTTCTGAACAGGGTGTGGGCCTGGGATAAAGACTGCAACTAAGATACTTGCCTTTGACTGGAATTGAACCTGGGAACCTTCAGTCTGCTGGCTGACACTCCACTCACTGACAAACAAGCTAGGGCTCCCTTTGGAATTTCTATCTCCTAGAGAGGCCATGTACAATAATTCATCATTTTTTTTGTTAAAATGTCAACATATGATTAATAGAAAGCATTAGTAACTGTTAGCTGAATAAAAATAAAACATGTAAGAAAAACTATTAACTATTTAATAGTATGTAAATGAATGAACAGGAAATATTATAATAGTTAATTTGGGCTCAGTCTTTTAGAAAGAGTATGTACCCATGTAAATATGTAAGTATATAAAAATGTGAACATAAATGCATATGACTTCTAATTGGTAATAACCATGGCAGAAGTCAGAATCAGAAAAGGCAAATATAAAATCTAAATGTAGTCATTTATTTTAAAAAGCAATTAATAATACAGTAATAGGCTATTTCTTTTTCCTTTGTAATATTCCTATAAACATGTAGTTTATATTTTGCACTGAAAAAAAAATTTCAAGAGAAAGAATTAGAATGTTACCTAAGATTGGATGGGGAAACTTCTTCCTCATAAATATTGAGGCAAGTCTTTAATAGTAGATAAGGGGAAAAAGGGAAAAATAACATAAAAAATATTGGTAAATATTTATATCATTTATTTAATTTTATGGCAAGGAAGCAAAAAAGGATAAAACAGAAAACAGGAAAAAAACTTGTATAATTTTTAAACTAATATCATCAGCTATTTGAGAAGTTATTGCATTCACAAACAAAAATAAGACACTATAAAATAAATAGTGATAAATGCTTCTGGTTGTGGTATTTCTTTCTTTTTATTTATTTATTTATTTATTAAATATTTATTTTATTGATATTTTACAGAGAGGAAGAGAGAGAGATAGAGAGCTAGAAATGTTGCTGAGAGAGAAACATCGACCAGCTGCCTCTTGCACACCCCCCACTGATTATGTGCCCACAACCAATGTACATGCCCTTGACCAGAATCAAACCCGGGACCTTTCAGTCCGCAGACCTACGCTCTACCACTGAGCCAAACCGGTTTGGGCTATTTATTTATTTATTTATTTATTTATTTGGAGAGTGGTATTTCTTTCTTTCTTTCTTTCTTTTTTTAATAAATCTTTATTCAGATTATTACAAATGTGTTCTTCTCCCTGCCACCTCAATTGCTCCCCTCCACCAGGTTCCCACCCCACCCTCTGTCTTTCCCCATCCCCCAATGTCCTCATATGCAGGTGCACAGTTTTTGTTCAGTCTCTTCCTGCACCCCTATTCCCCTTTTCCCTGAGAATTTTCCCTGAAAGTTGTCCCCTTTTCCACTCCCCTTCCATACATCTGATTCTATTATATTCACCAGTTAATATTGTTCATCAGGTTTTTTAATTCCCTTGGTTTTTGGTTTCATTTGTTGATAGTTACATATTTGTTGTTCATAATTTTTTATCTTTATCTTTTTCCTCTTCCTAAAGAACCCCCTTCAGCAATTCATATAATTCTGGTTTGGCGATGATGAACTACTTTAGCTTTTTTTTATTTGTGAAGCTCTTTATCTGGCCTTCCATTCTGAGTGATAGCTTTGCTGGATAGAGTGAGTATTTTTGGCTGTAGGTTCTTGCTATTCATCTCCTTGAATATTTCTTGCCATTCCCGTCTGGCCTGCATGGTTTCTGTTGAGAAATCAGCTGACAATGGTATGGGTGCTCCTTTATTGGTAACTATCTGCTTTTGTCTTGCTGCTTTTAATATTCTCTCTTTGTCTTTTGCTCTTGGGATTTTAATTATGATGTGTCTTGGTGTGGTCTTCTTTGGATTCCTTTTGTTTGAGGTTCTGCAGGCTTCCTGGATTTGTGATTCTATTTCTTTCCCCAGGTGGGGGAAGTTTTCTGGCACTATTTCTTCCAGTATTCTTTCGGTATCTTGCTCTCTCTCTCTCTTCTTTTGGGATCCCCATAATTCTGATGTTGGTTCACTTGAAATTGTCCCAGAGGTTTCTTACACTATCTTCAACTTTCTGGATTCTCTTATCTTCTTGCTTCTGTAGAGGAGTCTCCTCTGGATCTTTGTGTTCTAAATCTGTCTTGATTCTTGCAATCTTCCAGTCTCTTGTTAGGACTCTGTGTAATATTTCTTTATTTCTAGTTGATCCCTTATTATTTTTAGTTGATCACTTTTCATATCCTCATAGGTCTCATTTATTTTATCAGCCTTTTTTTAGGATATTCTTGAAAAGCCTTATAACTGTAGTTTTGAACTTAATGTCCATTCTTTCTTTTCCTCCGTCTCCTTCCTTTGTGTCCTGCCTCTTGTCTTCATTTTAGTTGTTTTTTTTGTTTTTGTTTTTGTTTTTCTCCTGATTTGATGTAATAGTTATGTGTGCTAGGTGTTCTGGTAGAGCCCAGTAGCACAGCCTTCCCAGTTACCTCAGGTGGACAGTTTTGGTGTAGCCCTTTGTGGGCTGTGTGTGCAGTCTTATTGTTAATCCTTGCTTATTGTTGGTATCACTGGGAAGCGTTGATCTCCAAGCCAATTGGCTGTGAGGATTAGCAATGTCTCTGCTATGAGGGCTTCTGTACTCTGCTTGGATGGGGTGGAATCTCGGGGTGGCACAGACAAGCTTTGGTTTCCTGTCATTCTCAACTTAGGAAAGTCCTATTTGCGGTGAGTCCCACAAAATTGGTTGCAGGCACACGCACCTCTTTGGTAAAGGCACAGATAAGCTTTGGATTCTGGCCATTCCCTCCTTAGAGAAAGCCAGTCTGTAGGAGAGCTTCTGTATTCAGCTTGGATGGGGCGGAGTCTCGGGTTGGTACAGACAAGCTTTGTTTTCCCATGGGCTCTTCCCCAAGTCCTGCAGTAATGGCCTCTGGCTTCACACACTTCCTAGAGATCTCTGCCTGCTGCCTGACAGTCTGGCCTCTCCCTGACTGGGGTAGTCTATCAGAGCAATAGGGTGATTCTGTTTTCCTCTCGAACATGAAAGCCAGCCACGTGTTAGCTGTCTGCCCGCTCTGAGTGCCAGGAGTAAGCCAGCAGCAAATTCAGCCTGACCTGCCCTCTTCGCGCACTGGGAGTCTGCCAGCAGCAATCTCTGCTAGCCCTCCCTCTTTGCATGCCAGGATTAAGCCAGTGCCTTTTTCGCATGCATAGTTCTCCATACCTTCACAGTTTCTAAGAGTCAGCGCGCCTTCTCTCTCCTTCCCAGAGGGCAGAGCCTCCTCTCAGCTAGCCATCCGGTGTTTCAAGGCAATGCCTCCCCTGTTTTCCAGTTCTAAATTCAAATTTGTTGTGGTAGGCTGCATTCGGGTATCTACCCTATGCAGCCATCTTGGTTTCTCCTAGAGAGTGGTATTTCTTTCACTAATTTTAAATCCTCCATGACTATAGTATCACAATTAATAGCATTATTTCTAGAAATTCAGGCTATACTAGGAGTATAGAATGACACTGTTAAACTCAGGCAGATTTGACATTGACATTTTTGCTCTGAAATTTAATTTACAAAATACAAGGACACAACATAACTCAATTTGCAAAAGAAGAATATATTTTTAAATGTATTTTATTGATATTTTGCAGAGAGGAAGAGAGAGGGATAGAGAATTAGAAACATTGATGACAGAGAAAGATCCATCAGCTGCCTCCTGCACACCCCCAACCGGGGATGTGCCCACAACAAAGGTACATGTCCTTGACCAGAATCGAACCTGGGACCTTTCAGTCCACAGGTTGACACTCTATCCACTGAGCCAAACAGGTTTCAGTGAGAAGATATTTTTAAACTCAAAATTTTATGAAATAAAAATATCACTTGAGCCCAGCTGACATGGATCAGCGATTGAGCATTGACCTATGAACCAGAAAGGGCAGGGCACATGTCCAGTTGGGGGCTCAACCTCCAGTGTGGGTCATGCAGGAGGCAAGCTAATCAATGATTTCTCTCATCATTGATGTTCCTATCTGTATCTCTCCTTTTTTCTTCCTCTCTGAAATCAATAAAAAAATTTTTTTTCAAGTCACATGATTGATTTTTTTCCATGAAACATTCCATTAAGATCCTTTCAAAAACTGAAATTTCAAATACAGCATAGCTTCTACTGTGTCTGTATTAAATGTCATTGAAGCCCAACAACTAGAATTATTTTATCCAAAATAAACCTATGATCATAGATCCTTAATTTGATGTGTCATGTGAACACCAAAATCAGGCCCTTATTTCCACCCTGAATCTTTTCTTTAAAAAAAAATATATATATATATATTATTGATATTTTACTGAGAGGGAGGGAGAGAGATAGAGAGCTAAAAACGTCGATGAGAGAGAAACATCGATCAGCTGCCTCTTGCACACCCCCTACCGGGGATGTGCCTGCAACCAATGTACATGCCCTTGACCGGAATCGAACCCAGGACCTTTCAGTCCGCATACGAATGCTCTACCACTGAGCCAAACCAGTTTCGGCCACCCTGAATTTTTTCACTTAAGCTTTTCCTTTCTTTCCTTGTCCATAGATGGTCTGTGTATCTATCCCTCCACTTGTTTTACCAAGGCCACTTGTTTTGCTGTTGTTCAGTTCAGCAAGACGTTCATTTTGTGTTCCGTAGGCTATTGATACTAGATGCAAAATGGAGTGAGTTGTGCTCCTGAGCATGGAATGGGGTGAATGGAAAGGTGGAGAACACTTGAATACTTATACATGTTTTCTTTTAATTATTAAAAATTCAGAGAAAGAAAAACTGGTTACGTGTAAGAAAAAGATAGAAAGTAACAAATGAAGTAAGATTGTGAGATTGCAAGATGGGATGTGAATCAAGGCTGTGATGGGAGTGGTGGATTAGAGAAGAACGCCCCTTGTATGCCTTAGTAGGGGAGCAGTCAGTAAGGGCAAGTTCATTGCAGACTTGTAGGTGGAAATCATTCAAATTTTCATCACATTTCTCAACTCTATGAACATTATGGAAAAACATCTGCTAAAAATAAGATTGGTACAGGATGTGAAAAATGCTTCAACAAGAATGGAAAAATTCGTAATATTGTATAAGGGAAGAAAAAATAGACATTGTAGGATTGCCAGGATCAAGCTGATGTAGACCAAGAATATATAGAAGCACTCATCTGTGAGTGTGGGTGGATTACTCTCTGAATAGTGCTTAGTTTCAGAGGATAGAGAAAGATTTATCTGGGGTTGGAATTTTACCTGGTGGTATTGAAAAGGCAATGTCATTAATAAGAGAGTAGACACACTTGGATAGAAAACAAAACAACAACACAAAAACACCTAAGTTGGAAAGATAGAAATGGTTCAGGAATAATAGGAAAAGAGTAACTAATGATATAAACAGCTTTGAAAGATCAAAGACCAGTGGTCTTGTGAGGAACTAGGTGAGAAAGCTAGAGAGATAAGAACTTGTGAAATTGGGCCACCACATGACATCCTTTCAGAGTTGTTTCAGAGTTATTGTGGTGGTGCTTACAACTGGAGGGTGCTTCTAGCATTTAATAAGTAGAGGTCAAAATGCTACTAAACTTCCTACAATGCACAGGACAGCACCCTCTTCCCCACCTCCTCAAAGAACTATCTGATCCCAAAAGTCAATAAGGCCAAGTTCAAAAACCTGCCTTAATTATTATTGATGCATTTTGACATTATGGAAAGAATCTATAGTTATAGAGGCACTTGGGAACAGACTAAGTCTTCCATCCTTGTATTTGCACATAAGTTATGCTAAGAAAGCAAACTTGCTGGTTAAATGTCCTACAGCAAATAACCAGTCTCTGTTATGCTTCCCAGAATGCACAGCTACAGCTCAAGGACACCAGCATCTCCTTACTAATCAGGTGAGAGAAAATAAAGCTACAGGTTGTGCTAGGTCATTCCTTACAACAAACTAATTAAGCCTAATGCACTGTATTTTCATTCTATGAGAGAAAAAAACAAACAAACAGTTTTTTGGTTTTTTTTTTTTTTTTGGTTGTTTTATTTTAACAAAGACTTCTTCAGGCTTCAACAATATTAAAGGGTCCTCAGTAGAGAAAAGCCTAATCATGGAAAGGAATACAAATGCAAAACAGCCAGAAATAAAAGTGGTTTGTACAATCTGGCTTGTATGGTTCAGTTGGTTCAGCATAGGCCCCTGCACCAAAAGTAGGAGGTTTGATTCTTAGTCAGGGCACCAACCCAGATTATGAGTTCAATCCCCAGTAGGGGTGCCTGCGGGAGGCAACCAATTGATGTTTTTTCCTCTCTCCCTTCCTCTCTCTGAAATCAATTTTAATTTGCATATTTGGCCAATACCCGCTTTTTAGGGTTATAAATTAAGATACCTAAACAAAGAAAAGGGAAAAGTCTGAACTATATTTGTTGCTCACCAATAAAAGAGTCTCAGGCACAAAACTGTTATTCGAGACAAAAATCAGTCATCTCGCAGTGGGTGTTAAAACAGAAGCAAGTGTTTATTATTCAAAACCTGCTTTCTTCATTAGCACACAGCATGCCCAGCATATATTACAGTGCTATTTTATGAAGGTGCTCAATGGTTCACTACATAAAGAAAAAAAAAATCTTTGCATTTCTAACCAGTGTGTTTAAATTGCATTATATGACTATGGCTCACCTTTTCTTCTTATATATACTTATTTTAAAAATAGCTTCAAATACCAATCAGAGAGGAGTTGAATTTTCTCTTGTATTTTTGATGTTTCTTAAAAGTAAAAAAAAAAAAAAGATAAATGGCTATCAGAATATTTAACAGTGGAAAAGGAAACATGAAAAGAGTTCACAAGCACCCACAGAAGTCATCCATTAATTCCTCAACCTAAAGAAAACTTCTTAACATGTTCATGTATTATACAAGGTTGGGCTTAAAAGACAATTTAGAGACTTTCTTTTAAGCTATGTCATAAATATTTGTGCAAGTAAAAATTATTTAAAAGTATTTTTAAATATTTAGTGTATGATTATGTAATTAGAAAACTTAGTCATGTTCATTTAAAAATAAAAAATAATTTTTATCAAATATAAGAAAAGTCATCTAAATACAAAAAATTCTATTAACTACTAACAATATTTTAAGGTACACTCCATAATATTTTATGCATTTATCTTTATTGAAAATTTTATTTAAAAAAGTCATGTATATAGACATTATGGTTTCTACTTTGCTTTTTGTCCTCTAAATAATATCATTAGCAAGTTTAAACATGTTTAAATATTCTCTAGAATATTATTTTGATGATTAATAGTGTTTGCTTTATAGTTAACATTGCTGTTTCTGTTTTTTTTTTAATACATCCTTGTTTTGGAACTTACAATTTCATTATTTTTAAATTATAAATAATGTTTCATAGACTATTCATATAACAAAATCTTTATTCACATATAAATTACTATTTTTAAATAAATCTCTATGAATTACATTGCTCTAATGAAAAGAATGCACCTTTAAATATTTTTATATATATATTGACATAACACTCTTCCAAAAAACTTGTGCTAATTATACTCCCAAAGCAGTGAATGGCATTTTAAATGTCTGATAAATGCTTCTGTCTGAACTCTCTCCAGAATAATAGTGTTGTAGCTCATTAATTAAACATTCATGCAATTGAGAATGTCAGTTGTATTCTATACAGAGCTTTAAAAATTCTTTAAACATATTATCCTTTCTTTTAAAGTATTTACTACATCAAAATATCAAATAGATGCAGGACATTTGTGAGGCAGAATATAAAGTTCAAGACATTATTTTTTCTAATCCTTTAAAATGTAGAATGATACTGAGATTGAGAAGCTATTTGAATGCTGAAAAATTAAATATATTTTGAAGACATTTATAAATTCAAATGGACACAAAATATTATGAAGGAGATTTTAAAAACTAAAAATGGCAAAGTGAATAGTTACAGATTGTAGTGAATATGTGCTAGAGTTCCTACAGAGGTAATCCTGCATAGAAAGTTATCATTGGAGCCATTAGAGATAGAAATAGAATAGTGACTTTGTGAATTCTGATTGAAGAGTGGTAAAAGCTAAAGACTCACCTTTTAGAAGAAACCGGTTTGGCTCAATGGATAGAGCGTCGGACTGTGGGCTAAAAGGTCCCAGGTTCGATTCTGGTCAAGGGCATGCACCTTGGTTGCAGGCACATCCCCAGTAGGGGGTGTGCATGAGGCAGCTGATCAATGTTTCTCTCTCAAAGATGTTTCTAGCTTTCTATCCCTCTTTCTTCCTCTCTGTGAAAACTCAATTATATATATATATATATATATATATATATATATATATATATATATGTATATATATAATTTTTTAAAAGACTTACCTTTTATAGGCTTGGCAAGCCTACCCAGGAGTTTGCCATCAAGTTGCCCCATTATGTAAAGAAACTAGGGGGGGGAGATCGTGTCTAAAATAACCAGCAAAGTAAACCTTGCTTGAGAAAATAAATTACCAAAGAGTAAATCATAGAAACCTAATATGCAAATCAACCAAATGGGGGAACTACTGGCCGCAATGATATGCACTGACCACCAGGGGGCACACGCTCAAAGCAGGAGCTGCTCCCAGCCTACTAGCCCAAGGCCAGCCAAGGTTGGTGCCAATGGGGGCACCCCAATTGCTTGGCGGGTCACCCCACAGAGGGGGGCGCCTGGCAGTGGCAGCAGGGGGCAGGGCCAGTGGATGGGTGGTACCAGGCCGGCCAGTGGGTGCCAGTGGAGACCCCCAATCACCTCATCAGTTACACCACAGATCAGCCCAGATTTCTGGACAGGCTTAGGGACCCTACCTGTGCACTGGGCCTCTAATTCATATATAGACACAATATGCCCACACCCTTTTTCTTATTAATGTAAGAGAGCTAAGCTATGTGGACAGATGCACACATATTTGAAAGTATTTTTAAAAAATATTATCAGCATATTATTTTGTTATTTAAAAATGTATTTTCTGATCTCCTGGATAAGAATATTTTCTCTATTCCTGTATTCCGATATATATATGTATATATATATATATATATATATATATATATATATATATATATATTTAAAACATGAATGGATGTTGGATTTTGTCAAAAGTCTTTTCTACACAATTGATACAATATTTTGATTTTCATTCTTTAGCCTATTGATCTCTGATCAATACATTAATTGTTATTTGATTGTTGAACCAGCCTTGCAAACCTGGAATAAATACTATTTAGTCTTGATGTATAATTATTTTTATGTATTGTTGAATTCAATTTGTTAATATTTTGTTGATGATTTTTGCATATATGTTCAAGATAGATATGGATGGATATATTTCTCTTCTTATATATTTGTCTGATTTTGATATTAGGATAATTATTGTTTCATATGATGAGTAAGGAAGTATCTTTTGTGCTTCTATATTCTGAAAACAATTATAGAACATTGATATAATTTAGCCTGTAAATTTTGGCACAATTTACCAATGAATTCACCTGGGACTGGTGTGTTCTCTTTTATGAAGTTGTTATTTATTGATTTAGTTTTTGTAATAGATGTAGGCCTATTTAGATTAATTCTTCCTATTTGACAGATTGTGTCTTTCAAGTAATTGGTCCATTTCATCCATGTTGTCAAATTTGGAAGCATAGATTTGTTCATAGTAATGTTTTATTATCCTTAATGTCAGTGGAAAAAGTGGCATTTACTAAACAGTTAAAATGTTGGTAATACCCTAAATGTCTATCAACATATTAAGTCATAAATTTATTATTCCATAAAACTTTAATATAATTTTATACAATAAAACTGAATAAACAACCAAGATACATCTCTCATACACATTATATTGAATAAAATTAAGCAAATTGCAGAATACATCTTATATTATTTAAAATAATAAATATTAAATGCACTTAAATCTAAGCTGTATTTAGATAACAGGACTATATTACATATAATAGAGGATAATGATTACTAATGGATGCATGCAATATATATATTTTATTCAAAGAGTGATAAATAGTAAGATTCAAGCTCTTTTTTAATGATTGTTTTCCAAGCTTCAAGTTAACTAAAATGGTTTTGATGACTTGACTTTTTACAAGTTTTTTTTTGTTGCTGTTAATCCTCACCCGAGGATATTTTTCCTTTGGTTTTTAGAAAGAGTGGAAGGGAGGGGGATAGACAGAGAGAAACAACAATGTGAGAGAGACACATTGATTGGTTGCCTCCCACATGAGCTCCAACAAGGGCAGAGGATAGAGTTCGCAACAGAGGTATGTGCCCTCAACCAGAATAGAACTCAGATACTTCAGTCTGCGGGCTGAGGCTTTATCCACTGAGCCAAAGTGGATAGGGTATAAGTTTGTTTTGTTTTTGTTTTTAATTTGATGTGAAATAATACTTCTTTTGAGACAGATTTCTAAATATGTTTAATTGATATTATTTGATAGTAAGTTGTGTTTTATTTACCTAATATTTTTTTTATTTTTTTTATTTTGAGTCTAGACAATAACTGGTGTGGGTGCATGATGTGTTATATTTAACTTTAATTTTTTTCTGTAAAATTTTTTGTCCATCGCCTTCATTAAATAATGTTTACTTCATTACTTATGGTATGGTGCTTATTATTATAAATATTTATAGATTCTATTTCTAGACTATGAATTATTTCACTTTGTGAGAATACTCTCATTTCAATCTTCATTGTTTTAATAATTTTAACTAACATATTTTACTATCTGGTGGGGAAATCTCTGTCATCCATATTTTCAAATATTTTTATGAACTATTATTACCCATATTTTTCCAGGTGAATTTCAAATTTTTCTCAGATATCAGTTTATACATAAAATAAATATATATTCAATTTTGGGTTTTTATCTTCTACAATGATTGTATTTCAGTCAACATTTATTTTGGTACTTAAATGTAAGGGGGTTTAACATACATTTTGACTTATTTCATTTATAAAAAAGTAAATTATAATTTGTAATTATTTCTTCTTGTGTTAATAAATATCACTCACTTTATGTATCCTGATTTGTATTTTATACTACAATATAAGATAATATTAATGTTTATATCACTGTGAAGGTTTTTTTAAAAAACATTCTGAATTTGTTCAACTAGTTAAGCATAGGAGAGACTAGGAAAATGAGAAGCTTGACTCTGATAAATAGAACTAAGTTTATACATATAAAAATGAAATAAAACAATAGAACTAAATAAGTAATTGGTCACCAAGGCTAGAAAGAAAAAAAGCAAATAAATCCATTGAGTAGGAGATATGGAGAAAATGAGAACTAGTATAAAGGTTAAACTATTGGAAACACCATAAATATTTAAGATTGGATATTAATATGTTCAACTTGTCACTTTTTTTTCTTTCCATTTTACATATTGAATAGAACAGATATAGCATCACAACAGACAGTAAGGTTAAATTATAACTATATTGCAAACTGATGCATTTTTTAAAGTATCATATTAACAATATGGACATTGGGTTTCACTGATGTTCTACACTAGTTATGGAATAAAATATTTATAATATGTATGATAGGACAGTGTGGAGAAAAAATTAAGTCTGAAAATTCAGGAAACTTGCTATAGAACCTGTCAAACATTAAATTATTCTCTTACAATTATGTCTGCAATGCATGTAGGTCGTTAGAAATTCCCTGATAGAAAAGACAATGGAGGTCAGCTTCTCCTTGTCTTTAATAGAACAGAGAGTTACACCATTATGAATTAAGATGAAAAATTACTGTCATATCTATATGATTAACTCATAACCATCACAGTCCTGATCACGATGATGATGATCATGATAATGATTAATATGCAATTATTAATCTTATAGCCTATCTCTGGCCCTGTGTTAAGCATTTTTGTGTAACCATTTATTACAGCTGGTTGTACCATAATATAAAAGCTATACTTGTGGATATGTCAGCTTATAAAGCATAAATTCTCAGTTTTAAAGTCAAGAAGAACAGTCTTAACCTGCTGGCTACCATATAGTTTAACACAGATGCTTCTACATCTAATGTGTGAATGATTCAGTACAATCAACACTTATTCATTCAACAAATATTAGTTTCTAAGCACTACATTATATCTTAATAACTTATCAGTGGACCTAAAACTTTCATGTTAAAGTGCATCAATCAGCACTATGACGAAGTATAGAAAGTATAGTTTTCTTTTTATGAAAACTTTTAGGAAATGTCAGCACAGTGTTTCTAATGTTCTCATTGTTTAAAGAAGGCATTTGGTACTTTCAAATTTTAATAATTCAGTTATATACTATGGTAGAATACATAAAAATTATTAGAATACATTTTAGATATGGAGCTATATGATACTATGCTTTAAAAGTTCAAATTTTCTGTAATTGATTTGAATGAAATAATGAAGTACATGCCCATAATATGTACTGATAAAACTTACAGGTTAAATACATTAGTTCCATTACAAATACAATAAACAAAATGTTTATGCCTATTGGCCATCTCTATTGCTTCTTTGGAGAATTGTCTGACAGCTGTTACAGGGGAAGGAGTTTGGGATGGGGGTGGGGATACTGGGTGAAAATAGTGAAGGTATTAAGCAAAACAAAACAAACAAAAAAATAAAACAGTTAATAGACACAGATAACAATATGGTGATTACCAGAGGGAAAGGTAGGTGGGGTGAGGTAGAAGAAGGTAAAGGATGGGTGTGGTTAATGGTGATGGAAGGAGACTTGACTTGGGGTGGTGAACATACAATAAACAGATGATGTGTCATAGAATTGTGTACCTGAAACCTATATAATTTTATTAGCCAATGTCACCCTAATAAATTCAATATTTAAAAAAAATAATAGAAAATAAAAAGGTATAGAAAAATGTTTAGTTGGTCTGAAAATTAAGCAAAATAAATCTAGAACCATTTATACAAAGCTCAAGGTAAAATATTCTCTTTAGTCTAAAATTTTGCATAATTATGAGTAGAAGTTACCTAGGTAACCCAAGAAAAGATGAAACAAAAAAGGCTTAAATTCATAAATAGTAAGAAATTCTTAAACGTGGCACAAGCCCATAGAAAGTAAGGGGTTTTGCAGAGAATTGTATCTCCAAACTAAGCCATAGGATGAAGAAAACTTGCAAATGTAAAGACTATGAGAAGACATTGGTAAGCTGTAACAAATGTTTAAATGGCTTTCATTTGGGCAAGACATTTTAGAAACTCTAAAACCATCTAGTGAAAATTATATATTATTTCCCTTCAGCATAAAAATTTCCTCTAAATAAATGTGTGTAAAAGTTTTGCATATTCCAAATGTTACTGGCCTTCTCTATGACGTATTGATCATCCCATTCTTAAGTCAACATTTATTAATTCAACAAATGTTGCTTGCTAGGCACTGTGTTGTCTCTTAATAATTCACCAGTAGACTTGAAGCTTAGATGTAAGTACGGAAACTAGTTCCAGTGGAGAGTTCTTGGCAGTGGAAAAGTAGAATTCTATAATTGACAGTGGAAGCTTATGCAATGTTTCTTTGTTTTTAGGGGAGATTTGTTTTTGTAGTTGTTTTCCTTGTTTTTCTTTTTTAGTTATAAAGCAAAGAAATGCTCTGAACATCATAAATGAAAGCAAATCAACTACCTAAATCCTGAGAATCTTGATACTTTGATCTTAAGTTTGTGCTGATTTTGGAGAAAAGTGAGTGGGAAGACCTAATTCCTTAGGCTGCATCTAACTCCAAGGTTCTATGAGTAAGATTACACAAACACAAAAGGAAAGAATATTTTTAAAAGTAACATTTTGAACTGAATGTTGTAAAAATCTTCTTCCCTTGAAGAAGAAACTTTTATTTTTTCCCCCTACCAGAAATGAAATTGCATCTATTCACATGCAAAATAAACAAACAAAATGGAATGTGTATGCTAGGAAATGTGTTTTTTTTTGTTGTTCTATGTAGAATGATTTTTGTCTGTGGTGAAACAATTGACAGCTCCTGGATAAAGCTATAATTTTTTTTAAAGAAAATGTTTTTGTAAAAAAAAAGTGTTTTGAAACGCCAAAATATATTTTAAAACACTTTTTTATAAGTAAGCCAGACTGTCAGTTCAGAGTGTATTTTCTTTTCTTTAATTTAGCGTGCCTCCACAGCATGGGAGGGAAAGCAGTGAAACCCTTGCCAAGTGACACACTGCCTTCCCTCCATAGGGAGCAGCTCTTGGACTAGCATCTCCCCAGCGATCCTAAAAGGACTCAGTTGGAATGGAGAAAGCACAAGTGAGCCTTTTGCTTTGTGCAGCTCTTTACACCTCCCATCATATCTAAGCATCCCTCAAATAGATGATTTTGGAGGCGGTGGAAGGCTTCCCCTGTGATCTGGGGGCTTCCTGTGGCTACTGTACTTTTTAGGACAGGGGAAGCTTGAAGGCCAGGCTCCTGAAAGGGTAGTCTCAGCATCAAAGCATCAGCATCATCAAGAAGCTTCTTGGGGATGAAGAAAATCAAACTGCACCGCAGTCAGACTCTGCTTATTAAAATTGTAGAAGCAGTGCTCTAATCTGTGTCTCCTATTTTTCGTCAGGGGAAAATGAGGATCATATAATCTGAAGAGAACTGAGAAAGTTGTACGTGCAGTGAGTTTAGTAACTTACATTTATTGGTTACAATGCCCACCTAATGTTCTAAATGCCTTATATATAAACATTAGACGTTCAGTGCACAAAATTCATACACTTGGGGTGTCCCTCAGCTTGGCCTGCACCCTCTCATAATCTGGGAGCCCTCCTAGGATGTCTGACTGACGGCTTAGGCCAGTCGGGAGTGAGCCTAAGCGATCAGTCAGACATCAGTGCTGCAGCGAAAGGAGGGAGAGGCTCCCAACGCTGCCACTGCTCTCGCCAGCTGTGAGATTGATTCAGGGCTTCTGGCTGAGCAGCACTCCCCCTGTAGGAGCACACTGACCACTGGAAGACAGATTCTGCATTAAAGTCTACCCCTTGGTGATCAGTGTGCTACAGCCACCGGTCATTCTGCCATTCACTCCATTTGCATATTAGCATTTTATTATAGACTAGAGGCCAGGTGCATGAAAATTCCTGCACTCGGGGTGTCTCTCAGCCCATCCTGCACCTTCTTACAATCTAAGACCCCTCAGGTAAGGTCTCTAGGAATGGCCTGAGATCATGACTTTCCTTCCCCCAGCTGTAGAAAGCTGGCCCCATCCCTGCTGCTGCCATTGCTTGCCATCTGTGCAGTGATTCTCCCCTCCTCCCCGCCACCAGTGGCCTCCTCCACAGACCACAGGCTGGGATGAGATGGCTTGGCTGGCCAGGGCCTCCCTCTTTTTTTGCTGGGAGGGGACAGCCCAGCGAGGGGCCATCTCCCTATCTGATCTCTCCTAACAGCTGGCCTGCCTACCTGATCACCCCTAACCACTCTGCATGCCTGCCTGATTGCCCTAACTGATTGCTTGGGGGTAGGGCCAGCCCGCAAGGGGCCTTGGTGATCTAATCTCTAATCATTTCAGTAGTGATGCCTCTAGTCTTTTATATATAGGATTATCTCTTTAAATCCCATCCCCCATATGTTTTGAATTGAAAGCTACTATGCTCATTTCATTGTTGAAGAAACATAAAAAGTTCAGGTATATTGCCCAAGACCACCAGGCTACTACTCAGAATCAATCCTTAAACATTCTTCAAGTTCCACTTCTCAAAATTCATAGCCTTAAACTGATAAATTGTCTCTCAGTTCCTCATTTTCTCACAGGTCTTTTGATATAGAATCTTTTTGGTCAGGTGATAATAGGGTCATATTGGAATGTAGCGGGTTGGAAAATATTTTTCTCTCTCTAGGTTTATCTTGACACTACTAGAATTTTGATATGAACTGAATTCTAATAAAAAGTAAATTATTAGAAATATTACCAAAAATTCTAAGTCTAGTCTTAATATGAATGTCATGGGTCATTGTCAGAAAGATACTTTATTAAAAAGTATTCTTTGTCTGAATTTCTTTTCACACAATTAAATACAACCTGCAATTCCACACTGATATTTTATAGGCAATTAATTATATCATGGTGTATTTAATGGATTTTGAATGGCATTAAGATTTAAACAAGGTCTACATTGAAAATGACATTTTCTCCTTTCCAAATATTTTAATTTTTGCTAACTATAGTAAATTTAATAGACAATGTTTAATCAAGCAAAAAATGTTATCATAGATTGCTTTTGTTTGTTCTCCCTGAGGCTTTTCTTTCTGGTAAGTACATGTATTCACAAGTATGGTTCATAAAAAAACATAAAATAGAAAACAATATTTTTCCATACAAATAAAATACAAAAATGTATGTAATCTAAAGACAAATATATTAAATAACCAAATTTATTTACCAAATTTGCAAAATTCTACATTCTTGATGGCCTCAGAGTGGTGTGACCCTTGGACTCAAGTACAAAGAATTTGAGGCAATAAAACTGTTAAATGCGTCCCAGCAGATAGCCTAAGCCTAAGCCCTAATGTATTATCTATACATCCTGATTTTTTTTTCTAAATAACATATTTTAGGTAAATAAGAATGTGAGAGGGTAGTAAATATTATTAATCAAGGACAGATTTCAACACCAATGTCTCTTATGACATCAGTGCACCTAGGTGCATTATTTGTTTTCAATATTGAATCCAAAGTGTGCAGAATATGATTTAATTAAAACTTACTAAAAACAAGGCTCTTCAGTCACTGTATAGATTATTTTTTCTTATTTGATTGCTCTTAAACTTCTCTTCAAAATGTTTCATTCCTCTCATTGTCACACATACACAATACATACAAAAACACACAATTGGGATCTCATAATCCCCTTCTTGCTATTTGCATTTTTTGAAATGTTATACTAAATCATGATATTATACATTGATAACTGCACACATACATTTTTAGATACACCACATGAGAGGTTTTAATATGCATACATTCTATTAAATATGTAAATGAACTCCACAATGCTTTTTTTTAAAAAAGTTTTCTTCAGGGTCAGAAATTGAGACCCATAGAGGTTTGAATTAACTAACTCAAAGTCACACAGCAAAGAAAAAGGAGTTCATGCATTGCAAGATTTTTATAATGAAATCAGTGCAGAATTGTTAATGAAACATACTTTTTTTAAATTTGATATTTAAACAGACAAAACTTATTAAGATAAATTGACAAAATGTAAAAAAAGAAATGTCACAATTTACTATAGTTTACTCTTAAAATTTTTACTCACTGTCCTATATTTTTGAAATATGCAGTCTTTCAGAGGTATAATTATATGTAACCTTGATAATGTTTTAGATGCATGTACTTAGGTTTTATTTCCATAATTTTATAGTCTTGGTAATTAAAATATGGAAAAATAAATTATTTCCCAATAAAATTGACCTAATTAGATTATGCCTTTACTCCAACCAACCCTGCTTCTACAACATTGTCCTTCTTGGTCAGTAGCAAATCACTTACATTGGTTGTATAATTTGGTAATAATTTGTGCAGAAGTCTGTCTCATGCAGGATTCCTTACAGCCACAGATTATAGACAATACCAGAAAATGCATGAGTACATTAAAGACTTACCAAATAGCAGTCATTTTACTGTCTCCTTTTATGATGACTAGTGTGAATTTTGAAAAACCCAAATTCAGTGTTGGCAGTGTGGTATGTGAGCATTGAATATAATTAATTTCACAATATGCAAGCAAATTCAATCTGTACGCTGTACTGTATTTTTAAGTAATATAAAGATTTTTAAAACTTTTAAAACAATTTGATTGCTCTTATTAAATAATGATTCTATATAAAATAAGACATAACATTTGTCAGGGGAAAATACTTCTCAGTATCTAGCTTGATTACAGAATATTACTAATTTGAATTATTTCCTGATTCTCCACTCTTTAGCAAGTACATATAACCTTGCAATTTTTGTCTATTATTTGTTTGTCGTTCTTCATAATTTTAAGTTATATATTTTCACTCAATCATGTTATTTTGTGAACTGTTGAATTTCAAATCAATAGAATTAAACATTTTATATATATATAATATATATTACCACATATATATTATATATACCATATATACTATATATACCGTATATATTATATATTACCATATATTATATATATTATAATACACACACACACACACACACACACACACACACACATATATACTAATAAAAGGGTAATATGCTAATTATACTAGGTTGAACGGACATCTTCCAGACTTCTGACTTTCTTCTGGACAAAGCCATGGTGGCAGGGGCTGAGGCGGAGGTGGTTAGGGCCAATCAGGCTGGTGCAGGGAAGCAAGCAGTTAGGGGTGTGAACAGGCCAGCAGAGGAAAGCAGTTAGGGGGTGATCAGGTTGGTAGGGGAGGGCATTGGGGGTGATCAGACTGGCAGGGGAGGGCAGTTGGGGGTGATCAGGCTGGCAGGAGGAGAGTTAAGGGGCAATCAGGAAGGCAAGCAGAGGTGGTTAGAGGTGATCAAGTAGACAGGCAGGTGAGAAGTTAGGAGCCAAGGGTCCTGAATTGTGAGAGGGATGGCCTAGATTGGAGAGGGTTCAGGCTGGGCTGAGGGATACCTTTCCCATGCACAAATTTTGTGCACTGGGCCTCTAAAACTATATATATATATTTGTGTGTGTGTGTGTGTGTGTGTGTGTGTGTGTGTGTGTTTCCTCAAAACTTGAATAGTGTTGAGGAAATACATACAACAAAACAGCAAGTTAGGTAAGAATAAAGGCATGCCTTACCAGGTAAAGAAACATGCAGATTATTGGAAAACAATTTTCCATGTGTCTATAGACTTCTGTATGTGTGGTGAATAAAGTACTGTTAGGATATTGTTTCAAAATGTTTATTTAATGCACAGTTTTGTAAGACTAGCTTTTGCTTATAGCTTTGGAAGATAGAGATGATGTCACCTTCCAAAACAAAGTGCAACCATGTTTACCTTTTAGTTTAATCAAGAAAATACTTACATCTGGTGAAAAGTGTAGGTACACTTGCTTCTCATAAATAAATATCAGGAATCCAATAGATTTTATTCAAGAAAAAACTACTTAAGCTCACTAAGAAATAAGACTATGATAGTAAGAACCTAGGAAAATTCCTAAGCGAATAGATTGGAGAAAGTGAGTCAAGATAATTAAGCAAGGCCAAACAATTCAAAGAAGTTACAACCAGCTTGTGAAGCATATAACCTTCTCTTCCCAACCAAGGACCTCCCTCACCAGAGAATACATACTTTAAATCATCCTGGTCAGGGAGATAGAGAACAGAAACTCAATTAACGCCATGTGTGCCAGCTAAACCTAAGTTTAGATGAAGTTAGGGGAACAAATAACAAAAACCCAATTACAGCCAGACAGACCCAAGGTAAAAGTAAAACAGTAAAGCAGACTACAGAGTAATGCAGACTTCCTCCCTACACTCATTTTGATGCATCAGCATATTAAAAATGCATCTGCAAAGCTGATGAATATTTTGCTGAAACCCTCCCCCAAAATTGTCATCCAGAGAATAAAGATAAAAACCCGCAAGACAAAGACCCAGGGCAGGCTTGCTCTACAGAACGCCCACGCAACCTTCTCAAACATGATCCTTTTATTTCTTCCTAAGCTCTAAGGGTCTCCGTGAGACGTGAAACCAGGGGAGCAGCAGGCAGCAGCAGTTTATCTCAGGCTTTCCCCCCTGATCCTATCTCCAAGGCCCCTTTTCCTCCGACTTTCCAGTGAGCTAAAGCAGCCCAACCTTGGCTCACTTCTTCACTGTGACTTACTTTCCAGGGAGCTAACAGCATCCCTGTTTTAGCTCACATCTTTTCTATAACATTTTTAGAAAGCCAAAGATAGGCACCCCCTAGATTCTCTCCTGTTGCTTCTCCTACATTAAGTCCTTCCTTTGTTTCACTGTCCTAAGCATTAATAAGCATACACTCAAAAATCACCTGGACTTGTGTTGCAAAATCTTTCCTGCATGATTTAAGAACCAAGACACTACAGACCACCCTAAGTCATACCCTTTCTGAACCTATCCAGACCAAACAAACTTATTCTAACCTCATTACTCTCCCTTGTTCTGTGGTAGTATTGGGGTTGTGTGCCCCGGGTGAGCCGTGTGCCCCAGGGGAGCAGGGTATCCTGGGAGAGCCATGTTCCCCGGGGGAGACATGTGCCCCAGAGAAGCAGTGGGACCCTGGGGGAGGGACAGTGTGAACCAGAGGAGGAGCGAATTCTATTAGTGTGGTCCTGAGATAGTCACCATAAAACAAGCAGACTGCCAAATGAGGAGCGGATTCTATTCATGGGGTCCTGAGATAGCCACCATAAAACAAGCAGATTGTCAAATGACAGCGGGGAGGGGAAGGAGACCTGGGGGGAGATAAGAGATCAACCGAAGGACTGGTATGCATGCATATAAGTACAACCAATGAACACAGAACTCTGGGGAGGGAGGGCATGAATGGGAGGTGTGTGTGTGTGGGGGGGGGCAATGGTAAGCTATGTACACATATAATACCTTAATAAATTAAAAAAAAGAAAAATAAATAAATAAAACAGACTATAATTGTGGTTATGGTGAAAACTAGGAAGCTTGAAGCATTGGAGGATATAACAGATTTGGAGGATATAACAGGTTTGCAGCACCTTGCAAAGCCCTCCTCTCTGTCACTGTCACTAAGTGACCTGTCAATGTCCTGTGGAAAGGCCCGTTGTCAATAAGTGACTTGACTTTGGAGCACCTCCCATGGAAAAAGTTCTATTCCCAGGGCATGTGTCAAAAATAATTAACTGTGATGTTTAACTTCATAGCTTCTCAACACTATGATACTAGGTGAAGCAAATAAAATTTAAAGATTAACTCCTCATTGGAGACTTTGGAAAGCTCTGATATATTCCTAGTAATCTGAAAGGTTGTTCATATACACAGTACTGTGTGCATGTTCAGGCAAGATATGAGGTATCGCCAGGCACTGACCTTTGGTTAATCTCAGGCCCTGTGTTGGCAAGAAATAAACTCCCTGAGTATTCATATTATATTCCAACATAGACATAGCCACGTGGCTAATATGGAACAAGTATTGATGCCAGGCACTTAAGGAAATTTCTTACCAGTCAATAGCTAACCAATAAATTAACCAAGCAGTGGTTGCATGTGACAAGGGATACAAATAAAGAATTAGTACAGAAAAGTATCTCCACAACTTAACATAAATAAAACCAATAACAAAGAGTAACAACAACTGTGGAGAAGGGAGGAGAACCTGATTTTCTGTTTCCACATTACATTATCAAATTTTCCAGTTCCAAATTGACACATAAAGTGATAGGAAAACATTGTTCCTATTGTTCCTATGTGAAAAGAAAAATCGGTGAATAGAAATTTCCCTGAAGGGGGCCCAAATGTTAGACAATAATGATATTAAAACTGCATTGTCATGAAAATGAATATGTTCATGTTGACCAATGTCACCCTAATAAAATTTAATAAAAAATGCATTGTCACCTATGTTGACTACAAGAGACATAATTTAGCCCTACTCCTGGTGTGGCTCAGTTGGCTAAGTGTTTTCCTGTTCACCATAAAGTCTCCATTCTATTCCCAATAAGGGCACATCCCCAGGCTGCAGGTTCCATCCTTGGTAGGGTTCAAATGGGAGGCAACCAATTGATATTTCTATCTCACACCAAAATGACTCTCTCTCTCTCTCAAAAATCAATAAATGATTTTTAAAAAGTGCCTTCTAGAAAAAGAATTTAAAAAAGACATACTTTAGATTTTTTAAATGTTGAAAGTAAAAATATGGGAATATATGTATATCTCATACAACTGTAACCGAAAGAGTGACAGAGTGGCTAAATTTATCTAAAACAAAAATAAACCTTAAGAAAATTGTTATTATTAGAGCCAATGAGAGACACTGCACAATGATAAAAAGGAAGAAATAACAGTTATAAACATATGCACACCTAACACCAGAGAAACAAAATATGTGAAACTAAAACTGATAATGGAAGACAGAAATAGATAATTTAACAATAAATTGGAGATCTCAATATTTTGTTATCAATAATTTTAGAACAACTAAACAGAAAATAAGTATTCTGGAAACTTATACAGAATTATCAACCAACTGAAATGAAAGGATAGAGTACTGAATACCAAAACAGCAAGACTATATATAATCTTTTAAAGTGCAGATGGAATATTCCTCAAAATAAATCATAGTCTATACTATAGACCAGTCTTAAGTTTTTTTTAAAGAATGAAAGTCACACAAAATGCAATCTGTGCAAAATAATGCTAAAAGTTGAAATCAACAATTAAGAGAAAATTGGTATGTCAACATATATTAAAATTGATAGACAATCTTAGAGAAATATGTTATTTGCTTTTCCTCCTTTGTTCCCTACTAATTATTCCAAAACATGTATTTACGTCGATATTTTTTTAAAAGTGTTTTGGGAGATTCGTCTATTAAATCATATGTGTTTACTAAAAACTATCAACAATGAAGACAAAATAAACCAATGATAACTATTTTATAATGAAACTATGAAGAATGCTAAAAATAGCAACAAAAAAAGAGGAAAAAATCCAGTTTTAGTGTTTGTTTTCATTTCCCAATTGAAGTCAGTATGAAAACTCTATGCCATTCTTGTTAGCTTCATGCTGAGCAACAGAGATACAGGAGACATGCCTAATGATTAGCTGCCAGTCCATCGGTAAGTCCTTCAGGGGAATGTAAAACTGGGGAGAGGAATCTGTACAAACTAACAATGAAATGAGTTAAGAACTAATCCTCTGGTGGAAAAAAATCCTTGAGAAGTGTGCCACAAATATAAACTATATTAACATTGGGTTCAGTTTAATTGGCCTAGTGTAAATTAGTTCAGTCTTCAATGGAACTCAGAGGAGATTTAACCTGATTTGTTAATAGAGTGCAATTATTCAAAACATGTTTCCAGATTTTATATGAAGTCATACTTTTCTGTCTATTTAAGAAAAATATGTATACATTATGATTTGGTATTCCATAATAACAATGAGATAAAAATGTGGATATTTTTCCAATAAAGTGCCATTGCTCATCTGAACATGAAAAATATTGAAAATTTTAAGAAAGTATGTTTTTTTTTAAATTTGGCAAATACAATAAATTACTATCAAATATTTAAAAATATAAATTAAATCAAATCCCTCAGGAGGGATCCATTTATTGCTTAAACTTTATATGTAAGATATTAGGAGATTCTGAATAAGAAAAATATCTTAAAAATACAATAATAATATAAGGCAAAAATAAATGACAGTGATATCCTAGTAGTTCTTGAAAATATTACACACTCAAGATTATTTCTGAGTCTTAGACAAGTTTTGTTTAGTTGTTTTGATTTTAAACTTTAAAAAAATCTTTTCTTCTCTCTGTCCTTACTCTTAAATACACACATGCCCACAGACACACATATGTTCACATATGAGGATTCCATTTATTTATACCATAGGTAACAGAACAATCACATAAATCTGTCTCAAACAAAATTAAGATTTATTATTTTCTTATTTAACTAGAGGCCAGGTGTACAAAACTTGTGCATGGCAAGGGGCCCTCAGCCCAGCCTGCACCCTCTCCAACCCCAGACCCTTCAGGGGATGTCCAATTGCCTCTCACAATCCGGGACCAATGGCTCCTAACCACTTGCCTATTTGGCTGATCACCCTTAACTGCTTCTCCTTTGCCCCACACTTGGGACCCAGGATTCCCTTCTCCAGCTGGTCACAGGCACCTGGTACCTGGATTTCCCTCCCTCTGGCCAGCTGTAGGCACCTAGGACTTAGGCCAGCTTCCCCTGGGCTGGCCACAGCTGCAGGGGACTGTGAGTAGGTGGCTTCTCCTAGGTCACAACTGCAGGCACCTGGGACCATGGGGTGGGTGGCTTATTCCTCTTCCAAGCCACACCAGCAGGCACTGGTGGCTGGGACTGTGGAGCAGATGGCTTGTCCCTCTCCCAGGTTGCAGCCTCAACCACTGGTGCCTGGGACCATGTGGAGGGAGTTTTATCTGTCTCCAAGGCCACAAGTGCACACATAGCCCCTGGTGCCCAGAACTACAGGCATGTAGCTTGTCCCTCTCCTGGGCTGCATCCTGGCTGGTACCCATTCTCCTCTCATGAGCTTATTTGTGCCTGGTTGGTCCCCATTCCTCTCTTCCCAGTGTTGAGAGTCTGAGCCATTATGGCATGATGGCATGAGGGTGTGACAGCCATTTGCATACTAACTCTTTATTATATAGGATAAGAAAAACAGGTAGGACTAAGCTAATGTATTTTAATACCATCAATAATTTAGCCACCTAAAATTTTACTCTGTCATCATTGGTGCATGGGTTTTTACACCAATGAGTATCGCTTCATAGTCTCAAGAAATGTCTTTATCCCAATTATATATTGACTAGAAGCCCAGTGCACAAATTCTGTGCACTGGGTGAGAGAAGTCTCAGGCCAACCTATACCCTCTCCAATCTGGGACCCCTTGAGTGATGTCTAACTGCCCATTTAGCCTTGATCCTGGTAGGATCGAGCCTAAACTGGCAGTAAGATATACCTCTTACAATCCAGGAATACTGCCCCCCAACAGCTCGCCTGCCTGCTTGCCTAACTGCTGTGAGCCTAACATCTTCTGCCTGTCAACCTGATCAACCCCTAACCCCTACCCTGCTAGCCTGATTGGTGCCTAACTAATCCCATGCCAGCCCAATTGCCCCTAACTGCCTTCCCCTGCAGGCTTGGTCACCCGTAACTGCTCTCCCCCTGTAGGTCTGGGTCACCCCCAACTGCCCTTCTGTACAGGACCAGTTGCCCCCAACTTCCCTCCTCTGCTGGCCTGGTCACCCCTAACTGCCCTCCTCTGCAGGCCTGATTACCCCCAACTGCCCTCCCTTGTAGGTCTGGTCCTTCCCCTGCTGGCCATCTTTGGTGGCCATCTTGTGTACACATGGAGGCAGCTATCTTGTGTCTTGGAGTGACGGTCAATTTGCATATTACTATTTTATTAGATAAGATATTTACAGCAGGGAACAAAGATGAAGACAATAGATACAATAGTAATAATCAACTATGTTTGTCCTTTTTTAAAAAAATATATTTTATTGATATTTTACAGAGAGGAAGGGAGAGGGATAGAGAGCCAGAAACGTCAATGAGAGAGAAACATCGACCAGCTGCCCACTGCACACCCCCTACTGGGGATGTACCAGCAACCAAGGTACATGCCCTTGACCGGAATTGAACCCGGGACCCTTCAGTCCACAGACCGACGCTCTACCACTGAGCCAAACTTGTTTCGGCTGTTTGTTCTTTAATAAGAGTGTTTACTAAGAGACATATGCACTGTCATCTACCAATATTTTTTTTTATCAGAACTATTGTCAGATACTTAATCTTAGCAAAATATAATGGTGAAAAATATAGTATTAGTTGGTCACTTTAAAGCTGAGTATATTGTACCCAAACTAAATGTGAGTTCTGTTAATTTGAAAAGAAAATAGAGCAAAGGGTGAATAGGAATGTGTCAGTGTAAACAAACACACACACACACACACACACTCACAAGGATTGAATGGAATATATGCTATTAAACTCTTTCTTTTTCCCCACTGTTCTTTGCCATCAATACTGTAAGTAATAATTCTCTATTTTCCATTGTACAAACTTTTGCCTAACACATTATCTAGGAAATGGAGACATTTAGGAAATACATGCTTCATATGTATATACTAGAGGCTCAGTGCTTGGGATTTGTTACTGGCAAGGGGTGTGGCTTTCAGGGATCAGCCCACTGTGAGAACACTGATCATCCCAGTCAGAGGAATAGCACTCCCATTGTGGGAGCACACTGACCACCAGGGGGCAGCTCCTGCATTAAGTGTCTCTGCCCTGTTGGTTAGTGCATGCCATAGCGACTGGTCAACCAGTTGTTCTGCCATTCGGTTGCTGGGTTTTTATTATATAGGATATATACTAGTGGCCTGATACATTGATTTCTGCACATTGAAAGGAAATGAATTAGAATAAATATTTAATAATACTTATTTTTAATAATATGTTAATAATAGAAGTATCAACCAAATTCATGATCCACAATTTCAGATGGAAACACTCCAGTGTGATTGGCACCAGCGAGAGCTTCATATGTATCACTTATGTGCAAGTCAACTTAGCCTTTTATAGATATAGAATATACTTGCTTTATTAGACCTTCTTTCTGATTTAGCTAAACCTTTTCCAGGCCAATGAAGCATCCCAAATTCTCTTTCAGGTAATTGTTAGTGACACAGCAGTAAATATCAACACAAAACAGATTATTATTGTAGATCATGCAGGGAGAACAAAGGATAAAATATTTAACTGCAGCAGTGCTTGACTATATTCTGCACAGTGAGAAAACCTGAAGTTATTTTCAAGGACCATCATTTATTAGTTCTTTTCAGTCAGGTCAAGTTTCTAAGCTTTCTAAATCTCTATATTTGGCTAAAGAAAAGAAAATAGGATTCCACTGAGTCTCCTGACTACTTACTCCAGGACTTCTGTGAAGATCAAATAAGATGAGGCACAGGAAAATGCTTCACAGACATTTGGTTAAAGTGTAAAATATCTCCACCTGGCTATAAATCAAGTGTCCCTGGGTTGAAGAAACTCCAAGGAGGTTAGTAGCTAGGGAGAGGAAGACTTGTGTTGCTATGTGATATCATTGCCTGGTGCTTACAGCCACCATTTCCAGGCTGGGCTGTGGGTCGCATTTTTTACCATGGGGTCTTGGCAGCATTGGTTGCAATTTGGGGGACTGTCACTCCAGGGTTGTGGCAGAGCCTGTGTCCCACCTGGGAGAAGCCAAGGGTTGCTTTGTGGGCACTAGGTCCATGGAGTTGTTTCTCTATAAATGGCAAATGCATGTCACAGTATCTCCCATGTTGAGTGTCTGTCCCCTGGTGGTGTGTGTCATAGAAACTGGTCAGACACTTAGCACATTAGCCTTTTATATATTACTAGAGAGCTGGTGCATGAAATTCGTGCTTGGGGGGTGTCCCTCAGCCCAGCTTGCACCCTCTCTAAAGAAAAGAAAATAAGATTCCACTAGCCAGGCTGATGGACTCCATCAGTGCACAATTGAGTGCACCAGGCCTCTAGTTTATAATAATAAAAGCATAATATGTTAATTAGACCGTTCATTCTTCCAGACAACCTTCTGGATGAAGTTAGGGTTCTGAGAGAGGCAAGCCACATTCCTGTGAGGACCCAGCCCCTTGCAAAAATTTTGAGCATCAGTCCTCTAGTGTTAAATAATATTATGTGGAGGTTTTGTTAAGAATATAGAAAAGTAAAATGTTTGTATTTTATAAGAAATTTTATGTAGCTTTGTGTTTTGTTCCTTTTCAGAAAAAACAATATATGTGAAAAATCACTGCAACTGAGTTTTGTTGTTGTCATTAAGTTCAATAATAAAGAAAAGAATGTTAAGAATGAATCAACTCATATAGAAGACATGGTAAAAGTCAGCAGTTTTAAGGATAATAAATGTATTACACTAGAGTGCAAGAGTAATGATTATAAATAAAAACTTCATTTCAGGGAATTAAACATAAATTTATGCTTTATGCATTTTAGATTTGTTTTATTAAATAAGTTTTAAAATAAACTTTCTTATAAACTGATTGGGAAAAAAATGAGAAAGTTGTTTTAGATCAGTTTATATGCTATTGACATTTAAAAAGCAAAGAAAAGCCATGACTATCATAGTGTGTGTGTGTGTGTGTGTGTGTGTGTGTGTGTGTGTGAATATGGCAACTTCAATAATAGAAACTATGTATTTAACTCTCCTCCTGCCCCCCCTTCAAAAAAAATAACATGCTATTGGTATTTTGGTTTTATAGATAAGGAAACTTCAGCTCAGAGTTTACTAATTTCCTATTTTACAGATCTATTTGAGAACATCTAGGATTTGTACTCAGAAACCCTTATTCCAATGTCTTTATGTGATGTATTACCCACTCTACCTACAATGTTCTTATAAATGCTTGTTTCAAGGAATTTATCACTGTAGAATATAATTGCTTTTACATAATTCTCTGTCTAGGCTAAACATTGGACAATATATTATTTAATAAAATTGTCTACTGGTTAGAATACACTTTAAAAAAGTTTGCTAAAGTATTCATACAAAAGTTTTATCTTATAATTTTAAGATTTTCTGTATATCTGCTTAATTCAGTATAATTCAGACATGACATGAATGATTTAACAACTTTTATGCCATCATGACATTTGGCCCTTCATATTGATGCATAATAGTTTTTTTCTACCTTTTCTTATACAACAGCTATTTTAATTTTTTCTGTCTACCTATCCATTATCTCTATCTCTCTATATATGTGTGTATATATTTGCATTTCTCCTTTCCATATATATCACTTCATTTTAACTCTATGTATTGAGTTACATAGAACATTTTATAATTTTAGTATATATTTAAGAAAGTTACACAGTCTGTGCCAAAACTGGTTTGGCTCAGTGGATAGAGCATCAGCCTGAGGACTGAAAGGTCCCAGATTCGATTCTGGTCAAGGGCATGTACCTTGGTTGCAGGCACATCCCCAGTGGGGGTGAGCAGGAGACAGCTGGTCGATGATTCTCTCTCATCGATGTTTCTAGGTCTCTCTCCCTCTCCCTTCCTCTCTGTGAAAAATCAATTATATATATATATATATATATATATATATATATATATATATATATAAAATTTTAAAAGAAAGTTACACAGTTGATCTTAATAAGGTACAATGCCAGTCCTCTTAATATTTTCTTTTTTGTTTTTGTTTATATTCATTATGCCAAACTTTTCCCAAGCTATAAAAATACATTAGGAATATTTTATTGATTCATTCTAATGATCATATATTTATCTGGAAAAACTTTTTTTAAAGTTATTTTGAGAAGAGCAATGTTCTCAACACACTTCAAAATTACTATATGCCGAATATTTTAAGAAAAATTACTTCTCACTAAAGAAAATTCCCAGTCAACTTTTAGGTATGTAATTGAATAAGACAAATATCTATTTAAAATACTTAATATTTATTAATGTTATTCAAACAAATACATTATATTATTTAAATAAAAATATTTAATTCTTGTCATATATTGTTTATATACATAATGCATTTAAATTATGTTGCTAATTTGTTCAAATGATGATAACATTTCTATCATTTTTTATTTATTTAACACAGTATTGCAGAAAATTTCATTTTTAGTTATTTTAAATTATTTATTATTGATTTTTTCTTTGTGTAAAAAAATAAATTCATGTATTAAGAACCTATTCATATATCATTAGAATGGCTGTGGGTCTTTTGTTTTTTCTTTTATTGTATATTGTAGTGTTATATTTATGGTTACCATGTTTTAGTAGGGAATGCTACTGATTCAAGCAACTTAAAATGCTTATTTGTAATTATATCAGATACAATTGTGAGGTGATATTCTTGAACTTAATTGCCACATCTATATTGTTTATTTGCCCTCATCCTTTTATTTAACACACTTTTAAACAATATTTTCTTTAAATATGCAAAGTAACACTAATTAAAAACAACTCTGATCATTATATTTTCTTTCCTAAACAGTATTTTATGTTCAAAATAACACATTATATTTTACCAATTTTAAGACATTTATTTTTATATTTAACATCCTTGAAATTAAAGTGTTTATTATATTCACTGACATGTCATAGTTTCAAGGATGTTAAATATAAAATAAATGTCTTAAATTGGTAAAATATAATGTGTTATTTTTAACATAATTTACTGTTTAGGAAAATATAATAATCAGAATTGTTTTTAATTAGTGTTACTTTGCATATTTAAAGAAAATATTGTTTAAAAGTGTGTTAAATAAAAGGATGAGGGCGAACAAACAATATAGATGTGGCAATTAAGTTCAAGAATACCACTTTACAATTGTATCTGATATAATTACAAATAATCATTTTAAGTTCCTTTCTTATTAGGATACAAAATACATTCCTCTTACAATGAATAACATTCTTAAGCCAATTTTTAAATTAAATAAATTGGGGTAACATAGTCAAACCTCCATTCTGTTTTCATTCTATAGGTTTATTTATTTGTTTATTTTATTTGTTCATGTGTTGCTTTTTGTTTCACATTTTAAATTTGATAGTGTAATTGAGTAAATTGCTATATATATATCTATCTATATATATATATATAGATAGATAGATAGATAGATAGATAGATATATAGATATATAAACATGTGGAGCATAATTTTTTCCCTAGATCTCTCATCATAGAAAATAATCATGTTGTATTAATGATGTATATAATAGAACCAAGTTGTACATTTATTAGAATTGATTAACATAAATTGACACATTCTTATCATCCAAAGTCCAATTTACCTTAGAATTCCCTCTTGGTATTTTAAAGGGGATTTGGACAAATCTATAATGATAGCTATCCACCATTGTAGTATCATAGAGTGTTTCACTGGCCTAAAGACGCTCTCTGCTTTGCCTGTTCATCTCTACATCCCTTCTAATCCTTCACAACAACTAATCTTGTTACTGGGAGTGATTAGCTAATCAGAAGGCATTTTCAATTATTCAAGTGAGAGATAATAGTAGCTTGGACCAAGGTCTTGGTAGGAGAAGTTATGCAAAGTGTCTGTGTTATAACCACTAACATTTGTTTTGCAAATTTTCAAGTAAATTACAAGGTGTGTGTGTGTGTATGTGTGTGTGTGTGTGTGTGTGTGTGTGTGTGTGTGTGTACTGTATAGAGAAATATAAAAGGGAGTAGTGCAAAAATAATAAGTAAACTCGTGTGCTTATTATCTGTCAAGTACTGTTTTATGTTCTTGAGATGTATTTACGCAATCTTAATAATAACCATTCATATTAAGGACTATATACATTATGAGTAGCACTAGAGACCCAGAGCATGAAATTTGTGCACTGGTGGGTTTGTCCCTCCAGCCTGCACCCTCTCCAATTTGGGACCCCTTGAGGGATGCCCAAGAGGCAGTTGGACATCCCTCTCACAATCTAGGACTGCTAGCTTTCAACTGCTGCCTGCCCACCTGCCTGATTGCCCCTAACAGCTTCTGCTGCAGTCTGATCACCCCCTAAAAACTCCCCTGCAGCCTGATGGATGTCTAACTGCTCCCCTGATGGCCCAATCACCACCAACTGTCCTCCCCAGCAGGCCTAGTAGGTTTTTTCCTTGAAACCAAAGTTCATGGCTATCTCAGAGTCAATGGCCACTTCATATGCTTACTAAGCTCACCCACTGTTTGGAAATCATTTTAACTGTTAGATGTGGAATGGTTTTTAAGGGGTAAAATTATACCCTATATAATAAAAGGCTAATATGCTTATCTGCCAAATTACTGGTCCCTATGGCATGCACTGACCACTAGGGGGAAGACAGTCAAAGCAGGAGCTGCCCCCTAGTGGTCAGTGCCCTCCCACAGGGGGATCACTGCTCAGCCAGAAGCCAGGCTCATGTCTGGGGAATGCAGAGGTAGTGACAGGAGCCTCTCCTGCTTCCGAGGCAGTGCTACGAACCCTTCTGGGGATGTCCTCCTGCCAGCTTAGGCCTGCATGGGAGCAAGCGTACGCCTACAGTGTGCCTAAACTGGAAGACAGACAGCCTCCAAGGGCTCCTAGATTGCAAGAGAGTGCAGGCCAGGCTAAGGGACCCCTCCTGAGTGCACAATTTTTGGACACCAGGCCTCTAATTTTCTTGCATTACCAATAGAAGGATTTTATAAACTTTAATGGAATTTTAATTTTATGAAAGTTAAGATTTTATGAAAGATAGTATTAATTTATAACATAACCCCAACTCTTTAGCTGTTTGTGAGAATTTTAAACAGACTTGCATGGACTTACTTGCTTCTAATGTCTGTCCAGGTTTTTAGGGTTAATATTTGTTATCATGATTTGTGGAAGAAAAAATAAGGATGTACTCATTAGTAAGGCCAAGAGATGATCAATTGTCAATTAGCAATCACTCACAGTCCCCAGTAAGAACTTCTTCATTTGTATTCAGAGACTTGGAAAAGATGAATTATCTGAGCCCAGAATAATGTGAACTTTTGGGTGAAATGTAAAACAGAGAAGTTTCATTTTCAGAGGTTAGTGGAGGTACAACTAATCTTGAGCCCCCAATTGCTTCCATCAAACTTACAAGAAAATATATATATATATATATATATATATATATATATATATAGTATTATAATATAGAAGGAAGCCTGAAATTTAAAAAGGAAAAAAAAAAAAAGATCTGCTGACTCAAGATGGCAGTGTAGATAAATGCCAGTACTCCTCATCTCCCACAACCACATCTAAATTACAACTAAAATACAGAACAACCACCATTGAAAACCACCTGAAAGCTGGCTAAATGGAAGTTCTACAACTAGAGAAAAAAAGAAGACAGCACATTGAGACGGGTAGGAGAGGCAGAGGGGTGAAGGCTCATAACAGGCTGGTCCTATACTCACGTGTGCTTTTTCTTTAGTTGAGAGGAAAATGATCTCTACAGAAGCTGCCTCTGAGGAGCAAAGTGCCCCAGTCCAACACCAGACCCTCACCTCAGGATGCCAGAGCTGGGAAGAAGAGTTTCCCCTAACTACAGGCTATAAAAATGGCGGGGATGGTGGAGGCCTGGGGTGGAGCAAAGTTGGAACTAGGTAGATGGGGAATGATGTGGGGGGAGGGGGACATCTTTAACATTCTCAATAATACAGATTTTTTAAATAAATTAATCTATACTAATAAGATAGAAATATGCAAATTGACCATGCCTCCAAGACACCCACCAGGAATGAGTATGCAAATTAAACCAACAAAACTGCTGGGCTAATGTGCATACATAGGCACAGAGTGAAGACTGAAGACTGGAGACTAAAGAAGACTGAATACTGAAGACCGAAGAGGCTTGGCTTCTCTGCTGTGGCCAGAGCAAAGGCCTGGGTCCCAGGTGCCAGAGGAAAACGGTGCCAGCAGCCACGGGAAGGAAGGCCTACTGCATGGATCTTTGTGCAATGGGCCTCTAGTAGATAAATAAAAAGAAAAATATTTCATAAAGAGGAAAAATGTATTCATTTCTTAAATTTTTAAATGTTTTCAAACAAGTGACCCAGGGCCTTAAAAATTACTTCTGCCTTTAGTAATTTAGGATTATTTTCTTCTTCTTTCTGAAATACATTCTTATACACTTCTTTTCTATGTCCCATGCCTACAACTTATCCTGTTAGAACCTGATTAAGGGAAGACAGATGGTCAAATAAATTTTGAAGCTCAATCATTTCTTATTATAGCTCTAGTCAAAAAATAGTGACCCAAATACTGTCTTCCTTTTTAACTGAGATGTAAAAAGCTATTCAGTATTTCCACTTAATTATATTTACACTTAATTAAATCTACATAATTCAGCTAATTTCCATCATTATAAAGTATTGTTATAGGCACGCCAATGATAAATAGATTTGATTCTATAAAGAACAAAGAGTGAATGCTGAGAATTGCTGATTCTTTAAAATAAAATATAACTTCCTTTTAGTAAATAAATTAGGTCCAAAAAATACTTATGTTCTTCCTTTCTCTCAGGATTATGCTCAAGTAATGTGCAATTGGCTATTCTCCAGAGCATACTCAAAGTAGGTTATTTCCTCCTTGTTTCTGCCACTATTTTCTTTATCTTTTTTTTCTTACTTTATTGCAGCAATTTTCAACCTTTCCCAACTCATGACACAGGTATACTAATTATTAAAATTATGTGGCATACCAAAAAAAGGTTTTATATTTTTTGCTAATCTGACCAAAAATATATATATATAATTTTGATACATTCACAGTGGATGGTTATTGTTTTGTCAGCTGTTGTCATTTTTTATTTGACAATCTAAGGGGAAAGAGGTCAGTACTCCTGACTAATTAGTTAGATATTGTATGTTTTAATAATTCTTGTGGCACACCAATGTGCCTGCTAAGGCACACCACTTGCAAATTGCTGGTATACTGTCCTCTACATACCTTAAATTCTAATGTTTCCCCCTAACTTCCCAGAGATTTTTATGCAACATGTATTATTCCTCATCATGAATTTAAACGAATCTTACTTTTTAGCTGGTGTCTTATGTTCTTGACCTGTTCATTATCTGTCAACAAGTCAATGTGATAACTCCTATGAGACTCATCTGTCTCTGAGTAATATTACTTCATAACAATAGTTCTCTAACTAGATATTTTGGGCAACTGATGATATTTCAACATATTTTGGGAGGTTTAGTTCTCTACAGCAATTTATAAAACTTTTCATTTTATTTAATGATTATTAATAATACATATATTTTATATGCCTATAAAATATAACAATTATTTGGATAAATATGAATCTCCATTAATTACTCTGCTAATTACCTTCATTTTGCAGCATGCATAGGGCTTAAGACCCTCTATTCAATTATAGTTAGTTTAATAGTTCAAATGGAGAAGGATAGTGAAAAAATTAAGCCACCATATCATATCTAGGAGAAAGGGTATGTAGGGGAGGAAAACACTTTCATTTACCCTCTTAGTATCTCTGGGTGAGCCTGAAAATTAAAGTAGCAAAAACAGATCAATAAGAAAATTCCTTTTAAAAAGTTAATATAAGTTTTAGAAATATGGGAGCTTTCATAGGAAATGAAGTCTTGAAGAAATGGGTAAGTTTGAGTATTTTTATACCATTTTTGATGAAAAGTAGAAAGTCAGGGAAAAACATAATAGAACAAAAGTTATGAGCAAAGGGTAGTTAACTATGGGGAACTTACCAAAGTCTGTTCATTGGGTCTCCTCTCAGCATACCCCCACCTTAAAAGATAAGAATGCTTCTTGCCTCTGAGTATGGGGAGAACATCTCTAACAAGAGGGTCTTGTGCCTTGCTTCAGGGGGGGAAGGGGCAATTAAAAGAGTCCTTACCTGCTGTTTCTCAAAATCCTTCAGCTTAAAATGTTCATGATGCCAAAGCACCAAAACTTTGGAGATATATGTTTTGAATATAAATAGGTACAATGAATTCAAAGGAAACTATTCTATGACCATCAGTACTAAGTTTTCATTGTAATAAAAGTAATATGTCTATTATATTTCTTTAATGTCAATGTGAACATTTATTGACAATAAGTATTTTGGTAAATATAAAATGGATAAATGTTATGCTGCTGATTCTATTAATATATATTAGATATCTACTTACTGTTTATTTTGGTAAAGCCATAAATCTAAATTATTTTCCAGGTGAGTGAAATGGGTTACAAAGATATCTTGTAAAATGAGCCATTAAAGTTGCTCAAAGGAAAAAGTTTTGACTGAATGTAAGGTGAAATTATCTTTTTTTTAAATATAATTTTACATATTTTATTTTATTTTATTTTTTTAAAAGAAGGGAGAGAGATAGAGAGTTAGAAACAATGATGAGAGAAAAATATCAATCAGCTGCCTCTTGCACACTCTCCCCACTGGGGTTGTGACCACAACCAAGGTACATACCCTTGACCAGAATCAAATCTAGGACCCTTCAGGCTATAGGCTGATGCTCTATCCACTGAGCCAAACCAGTTAGGGCAAGTGAAATTATCTTGACACAACAGATATGCCTTCAACTTATTATTAATATTTTTTGCAACATAGGAATGGAAACTTTATTAGGTTATTTCATTAGTTATATCTAGTTTAATTTTACTAAAGTCTAAATGAAGAATCAGAATAAATCTGGACCTGAACTTGATGCTACTAATTATATTTTTAAAATTCAAGCTATTAGTTGTAAAATCACTTCCAAGAAAAAATCTGTGGCACTAAATATCTGTCACATTAAATAATATGTTAATGTTATTAAACTTAATTGTTTTTTTAAAATCATTTGTATTTAGTTTATAGTTTGTTTTATTATTGTTTAAAAGTTATGCTTATAAGTATTTGTATCTATTATTATATTTATTAGCATCAAAATTTTTATAACAGATATTGACAGAGAGCCCAGTAAAATAAATAAATTATATCTCGCTTGGATATTAAGTTTTAAGGACAATGCCTCACAGCTTATAAATAATGGAATTGCTACTCTCTGAGTAAGCCAATATATATATATCTTTATATCTATCTATCTATCTCTATCTATCTATAGATATATATAGATATCTATAGAGAGATATAGATATTTAGTAGTATAATAATTTAAATAAAAATAGTATATTCATAGAGCAAACATCTTTACTACAGTCAGCTAAAAGAATGTCTTTTGTAAAACTAGCATACATACCAAAATATTTTAAATAATTGCTTTCAAATCATAATATATTGATTCTCAGTTATCTATGTTCTTATAAATGCCAGTCTCCAAATTGATGTTAGTTCTCCATCCACTCAAAAATGTCACAATTTAATTCCTTTAGAGATAAGCAATTTACAAAGACAAGTCCTTGAAAAATCTTGATAATTTTCATTCTTGCTGATTGTTTTGCCCTTTCTATCTTTAACATCAATGATAAATTATTTCCACAGCATTAGGTACTGGGAAGAATGGAAACTTTATAAGGCTTAATGTTATAACAGAAAAATTTAATTTTAATTCTACATATGACTTTATGTTTTAATCATATATATCTCTTATTTTTATATATGGAATAATATGAATATAGTATAGATTTTATAGTCACTGACATTCACAGTTGAAATGCCTCATTTTTCTGTGGACATCTGTTTTTGCTTACATGGGAATGTGTGTTTGTAACCATAAAAGTTTTAAAATATGCTGTCTTATATTTAAATATGTATTACCATAGATTGTTGGCATATTAAGAAATAATAAATGATGCATTCAATATTTATTCAGTAATACAAAAACAGCTGTCACTATTAAATTGAAAAAGTAATTTTGTCATAAGACTACTAAACACAAGCACACAATTGAAAAACTAAGAGCAAAATACAGCCAGTAAGATGTTAAGTTCATAAAAAAATAAAACTGATATTAGCATTAAAAACAAACACTGGCTTTTGATTCTAGTAAAGATGATTTGGCTATATGTTTATATGAACCATATATATAACTTTCACTATACCAAATTGAAATAGGAAAATAATCATGAAGTTACATGTTATGAAAAGGAAAATTTTCCATAAAATAATAAAATATATGAATTTGTCCATAAGAGAGTATAACATAGAAAGAAGGTGACTAAATTTAGAATAATAAAAGAGAAATATAAGTGTGTGCTATAAATTATAGTTTTACAATTTAGTCCTAGATAATTATTTGACTGACTATCAAATATTGGAAAGAGTTTAGAAAGCATTATTATTTGCTATGCTGTTGATATAAATCTCATATCACTTTGTTAATGTTGTCTATGGTAGTGGTATCATTGGCCAACCAGATTCAAATTTTTGAAATGATTAACATTTTATTATCTATCTATCTATCATCTATCTAATCATCTATCATCTATCTATTTATAGTAAATGAAGTCATTCTCTAAGCCATCGTGGTGAGAAGGCCTTTAAAGTACATGTAAAATTCTAAACCTTTCTTGACTTGAGAGCATAAAGAACCATAAAATCCAAATGCTTACTGGCAACCTGTGTGTAAAATATTGAAAGTTCAATCTCTTAAGAATGGAGCTATTTATGTTTATGTGTCTTAGTGCAACTGAGAAGAGCATTATACAATGTATGTGGCATTCTTCAAAGAGTTCACTTTTGCCAAACAGAAAAGAGCGTTTCTCTTGCCAGCAGGAGCACTCAGGATACAGACACATGAAAATGAAAAATGGAAAACAATAAATGTAAATAAAGCATTGCTATAGCCTTTCCTTGTTGCTTTCTCACCATTTTTACAGTCACACACTGATGACAAATGATAGTTTCACTGCAGCAACAGAAATGCAATTGTTTGTGTGTGTGTGTGTATATTTTTTAAATCAGTCCTGTGGAGAGTAAATGTTTAAGTCACACATCAAAGACTTGAAAAGAAAACATGTACATATTGTTGCTTTAATATAATAAAAATATCAAAACTATTTCAATGTCCAGGAGACTTTTCAGTACAACTTGTTTTTAAAAAGCTATTAGAATGCAATAAGGTGATTTCTTTTTTTTTTAATTTTAATGTCAGGAAAAATGCCAATGACTTGGAAAAGAGCAAAACTGAATTTTTTGAGTGACATGCTTGCATTATTTGGCAAACTCACTGGTCATTATGGGATTCCATAGGGTTGTGTAACTTTATATTAGACTAGTGTTTGATCAACTCTGGAGATAGATGTTCAAGTGGAGAAAACAGTAATGTTGATGACACTGCAAATGATTCTAGTTCATGATGATATAAATGAATTGTGTTCTATAGAGAATATAAATCTCTGTAATTAAACTCTCATTTGAACTGGTTTTAATGAATATTGGCTCATTAATTAAAGAGTTGACTAAAATCTTTGACAAGTGTTCATTTTTTATTTGTGTGTAAATCATAAATTTACCCCTTCTTGAAAATTATACTTTACTGCTATTAAAGTGAACTAATGAGTGGGATAACCAGACACTATAAAGTCAAAGAGGGAAAATTAGTCTCAACATGTGTTCAGATACTCTGGTTTTCATTATTCTATTATTTTTGGCTCATGGCTATTCCATTATCTCTGTCTTAAAGTACTGAAAAAAGAGTTTATTTCCATTTAACTTATATAAGCCACACTTTTAAATTTTAGAATGCAGTCACGTTCCCCTCTAGAGTGATTAAGTTCACTTTGTAAAGATGGGGACCTATCTATTTAGATGCAAAGTGGGGGTTGGAGGAATTGGATAGAACTGAGATGCCAGAAACCTGGAGGAAAATGGGAGAAAGAATGGCTTTCCTGGGACAGGATCATGGCAGCGCTCTCTTTAGTGTCTCCATCCTCTCCCATCATTCTGTTTTGCTTGTGGCTGCCAGAATAATTAAAGAAGTAGAAAAATAGGTTCTGTTACTATCTTGTTTTTAAGCTTTGCACTCAGGTTGATTAATGCTTTCTTTACACTTGCACTGGCTGCTCTACATTTCCTTTGTAAGTAATGCTAATTAGGTTGAACAAGCATCAAGTGCTTGCAGAGCTGGTGTTTATGCCAGACCAATTCCTGTGGGATGATGATACTTATGGATGAAACTAAATGGAAAACAATAGGATGCAAAAAGCATTTCCATTCATTCATCATTTTAGCAAATAGCAATTGAGAACCTAGAATGTGCACTCCTCTGACTATTGTGGAAAGAGTATCCATGCAAAGTCCTGGAGGTGATGGCTTTCTTTTATATTCAGAAAAGGCAAGGGGATAAAAGTGATTTGAACTAAGTAAGGAGAAACTTAGTTAAGAAAATAAAAGTGCATATTGTTCAGGTTTTTGAAAGTATATGTTAAAAACTCATTTTCCTCCTGTTTATTTAGATGGATAATATTGAATGGATTTGTGCAGAAAATAATGCATGCTTTGACATAATTTAGAAAAAATAACTCTGTTACTACATTAAGAAAATAAAACAGCATAATGTCAAAAATAGAAGTTGGGAGCATTATAAATGATAAGGAAAAGTTGACTATGACTTGGACCAGAATATCTGCAGAGGGAGTAGTGAGGTGTCGGATTCAGTATATGAGAAACATAAATCAATGTTTGTTTTTACCATTTCAACCTGAAGAGCTAATAAAATGGAGCTGTAATTTACTCAATGCAGCATAAGTTTTTTTTTTTTTAAATGAAATGATTTTCTTAAAGGGTGGGAACGATTAACAGTTTGGGTATGATTACATTAAATGACAGATTCCTATAAACTTGAAGTGGAAATGTTGAGTGTGTACTCAGGAATGGGTCAAGTTCAGGGGGGAATCAGCAATATTAAATTGGTTTTCTTTTATTGAGTTACAATGAACATATAATAAGTGATAGATTAATTAAAGAAGGTAGCTGAGACTGGGATGCCAGAACACAGGCTTTATTGGAGACAAGAGTACCTCCAGAGAGAAAGAGGAAGAGACCAGAAGACACCCGGGGGTCTGCTTTTAAGGGGAGGGTAGGGGACGGGGCTTAGGGTACTCAGCACATGCTGATTGGTGGTTAGGGACCTAGGGTCTTAGGAATCGGGGGCTTAGGGTATTTGGCAGGTGCTGATTAGTGGTTCAGAGCTCAGGAATGTCTGGCCACAGGTGGGGTTTACATCTGTCTATCAATTGAAGGAAGGGAGGGTCTATCAAAATAGATGTACAATTTTTAAGTTTGTTGAGTCTCCACAACTGTATGTATCTATGTAATCAAAATCCATAATAGCCCAGCAAGTTTGCTCAGTGGTGGATTATTGAGGAGGTCATGGTTTGATTCCTGGTCAGGGCTGTGAACTCAGTCTTCAGTGTGGGGAGTGCAGGAGGCAGCTGATTAATATTCTTTCTCATCATTGATATGTCTATCTCTCCTCCTTTCCACTCTGAAATAAAAAACAATCAATCAATCAATCAATCAATCAATAAATCTATATATACTAGAGGCCAAATGCACGAAATTCATGCAAGGGGCTCGGCCCTCACAGCTGTGGCAACTGGCTTTGTCCAGAAGGTTGTTTGGAAGGAGGCCTGGACAGTCTTTGCACTTCTACTATTCTACAGTAGCTCCTCAGGTTTATGTTGGAGATCCTTCCCTACAGCACAATATAATATAATTTTAGATATAAGATAGAACCCACCTACATAAGCACCTATGTCACTCACATGGAGCACATGCAGAGCAGAAATGAAGTGAAACAGTAAAATAAATAAATAAATAAATAAATAAATAAATAAATAAAGATCATCCCTGATCTTTACTTGTGATAAATCCTATCTAATAAAAAATGATTATGCAAATTAACCATCACTCAGCTGCACCCATAAGCCAGGCCCACTAACCATTCAGGAGGGGAATATGCAAATAAATCCAACCAAGATGACTACAGCCACAGAGAGCAGGAGGGAGACTTGGGTTTCCCAGGCAATGGAAGAAGCCAAGATTTCTGCTTGCCCTTGTCAGCCTAGGACTCCACTCAAGGCTACAAAGATTCAATGATATAAGATACATAACTCCAAACAGAAACGGCAGCAGCCACAGAGCTGGAAAGAACAGGAATGTGGAGGCTAGGGTTGCCCCTGGCAATGGAGGAAGCCAAGCTTTCCTCATACCCTGGCCTGCCCAGGCCTCTGTTTAAGGCTACAAAGTTTCAATTATAGAAGATACATAAATCCCAATAGCAATGGCTGCAGCTAAGGAGAAATCAAAAGGCTTGGCTCCAATCCAGGCTACAAAGTTTCAATTGTAGAATATAAATAAACCCCAGATACCAGGGCTTCTGCTTGGATGGTCAGGGGGTGTGGGTGGCCTACAAACTACCACAGGCCTCTCTCAAAGATCACCCTATGCCCCAAGGGAATCCCCATTCTGGTCTGGGACGTCCTTCAGGGCAAACCAGCTGACCCCCCCCCATGCACCAGGCCTCTGTCCTATCTAATAAAAGACTAATATGCACATTGACTATCACTCTAACACAGAAGATGGCTGCCCCCATGTGGACACAAGATAGCCACCACAAGATGGACAGCAGGGGAGGACAGTTGAGAGGGACCAGGCCTACAAGGGAGGGCAGTTATGGGTGACAAAGTCGGCAGAGGAGGGAAATTAGGGGGGGCCCAGGCCTGCAGGGGAGAGCAGTTAGGAGTTACCAACCCCGCAGGGTAGGGAAGTTAGGGGCAAACATGTTGGCAGGGGAGCAGTTAGGCATCCATCAGGCTGGCAGCAGAGTGGTTAAGGGGTGATCAGGCTGGCTGTCAAGCAGAAGTTATTAGGGACCATCAGGAAGGCATACAGGCAAGCAGTTGGGAGCCAGCTGTTCTGGATAGTGAGAGGAATGTCCGACTGCTTGTTTAGGCCCGATCCCAGTGGGATCAGGCCTAAATGGGCAGTCGGACATCCCTTGAGGGGTCCCAGATTGGAGAGTGTACAGGCTGGCCTGAGGGACACCCCCAACCATGCACGAATTTCATGCACCGGGCCTCTAGCAAATAATAAAAAAATAAAGCACATATGTACATACACCGAAATGAAGGAACCATTTTTTATAAATAAATGGGAGATGGCGACATAACCATTAATTGACATATGTTGAGGTTGATGTAATCCTAGGACCGTCTGCATTTTAAAAGTTATTATTATGCTTTTATTAATATCTAATAAAGAGGGAATATGCAAATTGACTATCACACTATCTCAAAGATGGCAGTGCCCATAACCACAAGATGGCAGCGCCCAGCTCCCTCAGCCCCATCAGAGTCACCCAGTGCTTTCAGCCCCGCTGGGGTGGTTTTAGGTGCATGGTGCAGCCAGACCAGCCCTCAGGTTGGTCCAGCTGCTTCCTGCTCTTGCTTCCAGAGTCCCACAGTCCTTTCATCCCAGCTTAAGGGTGGCAAGTGCATGGTATGGCCAGACCTGCCCTCAGCCACCCAGCCACCCAGGGCTGGTCCGTGGCCTAGGCAAGCCTCAGATGGTGGCTGCCCAGCTGATGCCCATGGTGCAGGTAAGTCTTGGATGCTGGCTGCCCAGGGGTCCCGTGGCTCAGATAACCTTATCTGGCCAAGGCTTGCACTGCCGGTAGTAGTAGCAGTAGAGGTATGATGGGGACATTGCCTTCCCCTGATTGCTGGGTCGCCTGCCACTCCTAGACTGTGAGAGGGTGTAGGCTGGGCTCAGGGACCTCCCCTCCAGTGCATGAATTTTCATGCACCAGGCCTGTAGTTATAGATAAAAGTCTAATATCCTAAGTGTCCATCCAACCACTCACTATGATGCTCACCTGGGGGCAGATGTCCAATGCAGGAACCACCATGATGTGCACTGGCCATTTACAGAGAAACAGCACTGCAGACCTTTTACCCACAAAGTAACACTTGGGCCCAGCCGGTGTAGCTCATTGGTTGAGCATAGACCCAGGAAGCAAGAGGTATCTGGTTCAATTCCTGGGCAGGGCATATGCTCAGGTTGCAGGGCATGCAGGATGAAGCCAATCAATGATTCTCTCTCATCATTAATGTTTCATCTCTCTCTCCCTCTCACTTCTTCTCTGAAATCAATAAAAATATATATTTTTTAAAAGTAACACATGGCTTCCCCCAAGTGGGACACAGGCCCCACCACCACCTCAGAGCAACACTCCACCAAATATTAGCCAACACTTCCAAGACCCCATGGTGCAAAATGGGCCCACAGCCCAGCCCACAGCCCAGCCCACAGTGGCTGTGGGTGCTGGGTAATGATATCACATAGCAAGATAGGCTTCCACTCCCTAGGATGACTAGCTTTCTTCAGCCCAGGAACACGACTTGTTTTATAGCTATGTGGAAACATTTTACACTTTAACCAAATGTCTGTGGAGCATTTTCCCTTGCCTCATCTCATTTGATCCTCACAGAGGTCCCAGAGTAGGTAGATAGGAGACTTGGTAGAATTCTATTTTCTTTTCATTATCCAGATAATGGAGATTTAGAAAGCTTAGAGACTTGACCCAACTGAAAAGAAGTAAGAAATGGTGGACTTGAAAATGACTTCAGGTTTTATCATTATGAAGAATATATTCAAACACTGCTGCAGTTAAATATTTTACCCTTTGTTCTCCCTGCGTGATCTATAATAATAATCTGCTTCATGTTGATATTTACTCCTGTGTTGGTGATAATTACCTAAAAGAGAAGTTTGGCTGCTTTATTGGGCTAGAAAAAGTTTATCTAAATTAGAAAGAAGGTCTAATTAAGCAAGTTTATTCTATATGTATAAAAGGCTAAGTTGATTCTAGCTTAATCGATATACATAAAACGTGCTACGCCAGCACAGCCAAGGGTTTGGCAAGCTTGAGCATGGGCGATGAAGGATGGAGAAATGATAGACAAAGAGAAAAGGCTGGGTCTAGGTGGATATTCTGTGCCTGGCTGAGGCCACAGATTGCAAAGCTGATGCTTTATTTATAATCAGGGACAAACAAAGTAATCTACAATGTTGTTGTAGGTTTCACTTGTTTTAGCAGCACTTGCAGCCCCTCCCACAGCCCACTAGCTACCCAGGAAAGATCTAGGGAGCAGTTACAAGATATTAATTTACTTTCAATGTTCATGAGTTCAGGCACCAGACCACTAGGAAATAAATAAGATCCATACAAATTATAGAAACTTCTCATTACTCCAAAAATTTCCTCAGTCCTTGTACTAGTATTTTATTGCTAAAACTCCTTCAACATCATCTCTGAGGCAATTACTTTCTACCATCAGGGCCTTCCTGTGCCTATTCTACCATTTCATAAAAGTATAATTATGCAGTGTTTTTATAATCTTTTATTTATTTTCGCAGCATATTGACTGTCAGATATTTTTATACAATAGCAGTTATAAATCATACTTATATATGAAACCCATTTGATGATCACAGCTATGGAAGAAATGCCTTAGATTTTGATGCAAATATTCTACATAAACAACAAATCCAAAAATTCATTACCTTAAAAAGGAACATTTAGTTTTACTCATTGGTGAGTAGCTTGTCTGGAGTTCTTGGCTCAACTGAGGTTGATTATGTTTGGTTTTAAGGAGCTCCTTGCTTCTGCCTTTTGAAGATTAAGGTAAAGAGCAATAACTCCCTGAGGTAGCTCACAAACCCTTGTTATGATAGATTGTAGGAAGATAAGAAAGCCGATATAAAATTGGAACTGATATATTTATATCTTCCCACATCTCTTTTGCTGAAACAAATTATTTGGCCCAGCAAAAAGTTAATGTAGTGGAAAAATGTAATCCTCTTAAGGTATTTAATAGAAAAGAAAACAAATAGCTGTGGAATCTATACTAATAAAAGGTTAATATGCTAATTAGACTGGTTGACCAGACATCTTCTAGTCATCTGGTCTACCTTTTGGACAAAGCCACAGTCGCAGGGGCCAAGGCAGAGATAGTTAGGGGTGATCAGGCCAGTAGGGGAGGTTGGTTAGGATTCATCAGGCTGGCAGGGCATGGTGGTTAGGGGTGATCAGGCATTGCAGGCAGACGGGTTAGGGGCAATCAGGCAGGTAGGCAGGTAGGCAGGTAAGCAGTTAGGAGCCAGTCATCCTGGATTGGGAGAAAGATGTCCAACTGCAGGTACCAAGCCTAAACTGGCAGTTGGACATCCCCTGAGGGGTCCTGGATTGGAAAGGGTGCAGGCTGGGCTGAAGGACTCTCCCCCACCCCTGTGCATGAATTTCATGCACTAGACCTCTAGTAATAATATAAACTCACAGGTGAACAGGGTACGAGATATAAATCATTATTCCTATTAAAATGAAAAACAATATTCAGCTCAGGAAATATGAGTGCTCAATTTAATTTTATGGTATGGATGAGAATCAATCACTGATCTCTTAACACTTAATTTGTCATTATACCAAATTATTATTTTTATTTTATTAATAATTAGAGGCCTGGTGCATAAAACTTGTGCACTGGGGGGTGAGGGGGGGTGGAGAATAATGTCCTTCAGGCTGGCCTGTGCCCTCTTGCAGTCCAGGAGCCCAGCAATTGATCACCCTATAGAGGGAGGCCCCATCCACCACCACCAGCAGGGCAGCCTGGGCCTCCCTCTTTGGGGCAATCATAGGGTTTGCCCCTGACCAATTGCATTACACCCACTGGGTTGTCGCGGCATCTGCATCCCAGGAGGGATTGAGAGATTAGCAGTTCAGCCCATTCACCAATCCTTGCCTGCCCACCTGAGCCTGCAGTCTGGTGTTTGGTCGACTGTTTGGTTGTTTTGAATATTACAAACCCAGGTTCTTTATATATTAGGATATTAGGATTAAACTGTGAAGATAAGTAAGAACTTTTACAACAAAGAACAAGAAGATAGAATACTACAGAGACTTAAAAATGATTCACTGCCTTTTAGCTCACCCTTATTCTCAAGGTGCTCCTTAATTTACTAGAAGAGCCAAGATTCATACACTTGAAAATAAAAGTAATAAGGGTAGACTTACTATTCTTCAGGGACACTTATTCAATTTAGCACTTAAGAAAGTTAAGATTTTCTGGAGAATAGGGTACTGATTTCCTAACCATTGAGAGAGATAATTTAATATGGAAGCAATAACCCTATCTATTTGTTCTTATAGTATGCATTTTCAGCCATCAAGATACCTGAAGGGAATACAATTATAAACACATTTTGTTAAGAGTATAAAACTGATTTATCCATTTTGAATTTGTATATAGTGTAAGTTGGTGGTCTAGTTTCATTTTTTTTGCATGTATCTGTACAATTTTCCCATTACCATTTATTGAAGAGACTGTCATGACTCCATTGTATGCTCTTGTCTTCTTTGTCAAATATTAATTGAACATAATGACTTGGTTGATATCAGGGTTATCATTTCTGTTCCATTGATCTATATGCCTGTTCTCATGCTGGTACAAGACTTAAATCTAAGATGTGAAACCATAAAAATCCTAGAGGAAACCATTGGCAGCAAAATCTCAGACATCATACTAATATGATTATAGATACATCTTCTAAGATAGTGTAAATTAAGAGAAAATAAACAAATGGGATTATGTCAAAATGAAGAGCTTCTGCATAGCAAAAGAAACCATCAATAAAATAACAAGAAAATCTACTCCATGGAGAACACATTTGCCAATGATACAATTAGCTGTGGTACATCTATACAATAGAATATTACACTGCTCTGAAAAAAAAAAGAACTCTTACCATTTGCAGTAACATGGATGGACCTGGAGAGCACTATGCTAAATGAAATAAGTCAGTCAGAGAAATATAAGTATCACATGATCTCACTCATTTGTGGAATCTAATGAACAAATGAACTGATGAAGAAAATACACTTAGAGTCATAGAAATATTGAATAGACTCTCAAACCTCAGGGGGAAGGGGAGGTTGTGGAGGAGGAGAGATCAATGTGCTCATATGCATGCATGTATGCATAATCCATAGACACAGAAAATAGGGTGGTGAAGGCTTGGAGTCGGGGAGAGGGCAATGTGACAAAAAGGGACATGTGTAATACTTTCAACAATAAAGGTTTATTTAAAAAAAAACGAATGCCTAACTACTCATCCCCTTGCCAGTGTAGTAATCTTTTTAATAATAAACCAAGTGTAATCTAATAGTTAAAAAATTCAGCTATTGTTTTAATTTGTTATTTTTTTATTAACACACTTTCCCATAAATGTGGCAATCATTTCTTGCAAACAAACAAACAAAGACTATAAAGCTGTTTAAATTTAAGAAGCAGATTCTCAGACTTTGGAAGCAACTTAATTAGTAGGAGCAATTATGACAGTGACTGTTGATGAATGACCACTGGAGATGAGTGATAAGCATCTCAGCTTGGGCACTGACAGAACTTTCATGTCAATTTTAGAGAAAGAAATAAAATGTAGAGAGCTAAAGAGGTATAATGAGAAAAATTATGGTAAGAGTTAAAAAGGGGAAAATCTATTCTGACAAATCACAATTTGAGGTCAATGATTCCTCAGGAGGGGTCTTTATGTGACACAGCAGGGTAAAAGTTGCAATAAGGCTGAAGCCAGATTTTGAAAAGTATTTAAAAGGCCAGATAATGGAATTTAGGCTATGTTTTGTGGATATTAGGTTATTCTCATTTAAGTATAATTTAGGGAAGCTAAAGAATTATTTTAAGATAATTAATCTGATAGTGTTCAGAGATATTAAATGGGAAAAACCTAATATCTATCAGAAAAACATTGGCTAATCAATATGCAATCCATAGTTGTAAGCAGTGGGAAGCAATAAATAGTTTTGAGAAGTATTATTGATTTACAACTCATCAACTATGAAAAATTATTAAAAATCAATGGTTAGAAAAATGGTGAGGCTAAAAATTTTTGAAATTTGTGAGCATTAGTTACTAAGAAGATGTTGATTCCCTATAGTTTTGTGAGAAGAATTCATGATATATAACATTTTAGTGTGTTTATATATTGTTTAAAGAAAGTTTCTTTTAAGCATATTTAAAATTATCTTACATGTGCATATGAAAGTATATATACTAGAGAGGGAGTATGAACATTTTAAAAAGTGATAAAGTAAATGGAATGTTTATTTAGAGGCTATGAAGACATAGCCAGAAATGAAATACATTGTTTTTATTCTATGAAACATCTCTAAAACACTATAGAAAAAATTTAGTGTGAAGTAGACCTATCTTGGAAGCCATTCATGTCAATTTAGTCTCTAAATTATTCTCTATAACACAGTGTCTTGGTCATCATAAGTACATTTTTGCCTTTATGGAGTGTTTTTTTTTTTTTTTTTGCAACAGCTCCAAAGACATAAATTCCAAAGATTTTTTTTTTTTTTTGTAAACTAATATAAGGTACAGTCCAAACCTAACTTCTTTTCACCTGGACTTTTACATGATAATACATGTGATATATACACTAGTGAGGAATCCACAGGAATTTTTTTTGTTGCTATTCTATGTTCACTTATTTTACAAGGAAGAATCATTGTTTTTCATAATTCAGTTAATGGTTTATCGAGCATTTTGTTTGAGAAGGGCTAGGTTTGTTGCTAAAGATGCAGCAGTGGAAATGACCTGTAGCTCAGAGTTTAGTGTGGAAGTAGAATGAATGAACAAATACAAAGCTTTGTGAAAATTGTTATGATGGAGAAATGCCAAGAGTGCTTCGATACTGCGGTGAAAGGGCTCAAACTGAGATTAGAGGATGAATGTTGGAAGAATGAATCGGAGTTAGATATAGCTAAAGCTGAAGGGAATAAGAAGCTGAGAATATTCTTGAAACAGAAAACAGGCTGCATGAAGGAATAAGGGATGTGTTGAGAATTTCAAATAGTTCATTATTCCTGAATTGAAGAGTGAATATAATGCAATAGAAGAATATAAAGGATCCCACAGTGCTTTGAACTTTCTTGTTTCATTTTACCTGTGTTCCTTCTCAATAAGTTCTTAGTATCTTAGAAGCCCCTGTGTCTCATAAGATTTTTTTTTATGCCCAGAAAAATAAAATTAGATTAAATATCAAAATGTGGACCTTAGAAAGGAATCTTAAAGGTGATATTTTTAAATATATTTTATTGAATTTTTACAGAGAGGAAGAGAGAGGGACAGAGAGTCAGAAACACCAATGAGAGAGAAACATCAATTAGCTGCCTCCTGCACACCTCCTACTGTGGATGTGCCCGCAACCAAGGTACATGCCCTTAACCGGAATTGAACCTGGGAACTTTCAGTCCGCAGGCTGACGCTCTATCCACTGAACCAAACTGGTTTCGGCAAGGGTGATATATTAAACTCTTCATATTTTAGATAAATATATCCAAATACATAAAATTGAATTTTCAATTTACAAATTGAAAATAAGAGTTCAAATATTACTAGAAGCTAAGACTTCCTAATTTTACTACAGATTCTTACTAAAGTACTAGTTGACAGTCTATTTTTCAAACAGATTTATACACCTTGTTGTATTCAAGCTTAAATGTCAGCTACTGGAGAAAACTTCATTTTATAGTAAAACATTAAACCCTCAGCTTTGTTCCAACCAATTATAATTAATTTTTTAGAGAATTCTTATTGATTCTAAACTGATTCACTAGACAGACTTGACAGACACTATTGAGGCTTAATTGTTCTTGATTAACATACATACCTAAATCATTCCTTACGATTAAGATGATCATATATCCTGGTTTTCCAAAGAAAGACTCAGTTTACTACTGTTGTAATAAATGTAAGGACTATAAATGTTACCTCCTATTTTGCTCTCTAAAAACATCAGGTTTGAACATAATGGTCCTGCAAAATTCACTCTAAGATACAATTCAATCCTTCTATAATCAAGATATATGAATAATAAGAGATAGGGCACATATGATAAAAGGACTCTTAATCTTCATCATAGGCAAATAAATATATCCTTTAACTTGTAGAGACCAGGAATATATACTCTTACCGCATTTATCCTCCAAGAAACTCAAGTGCAGAGGGAGTTTGACCATAAGCTGTGGCTGGGACATTCTGAAGGCTGAAGATGTCTTTGAGCTTTCAAAGGGGATTTTAAAGAATTGATTATTTTCATTTGCCTTTAACTGTGAGAAATGTATGTCTTCTTTGGTATCTCAGCCAAAATATCTCTTCCTGCCATTTCCCACACAGTGTGAGAAGGAACTTAGCAGAGAGTGAGATCCCTAGATAGCAATCCACTGCCAGTCTAACAGCTCCCACATAACAGTTATTTTTGCTCTGCCCATGGCACTGCTCTGTGCTTAATGCCTCCCTGACTGAGGAACCAAATTTAACCTTCTCAGATACATGAGAAAGTGTGTGTGTGTGTGTGTGTGTGTGTGTGTGTGTGTGTGTGTGTGCTAATTCTGAGTGTCCTGATTCCAATATAAGCAGAATTACTTGATTGTCCCTGTTTTGGAAAAGAAAAATACAGAAAAAAGCACTCACAAAACAACCTCTCTTTGACAGAAGCTGGACAGTTATACATTCTTTATGTATGTTTCAGAAAGCAGGATAAAAAGGAAAAAAAAAGAAGTAAATAGAAACTTGCATCTGTAATATCTCAGAAAAACACTAGGCACTTCACCAATACTTCAGACGTATCTGTTCAATAATAAATATTTCCACAGTAGATGTGAAGTTGTGGTAAAAAATATTCATGAATCTATATAACTTTTTGTAAATATTTTTTAAAAAGTGAGAAATTCTGTACATTTGGAAATGTTGGTACCATGACTTAATAATACATATTGCCTTAAAGAGTCTTTATTGTTTGATGTACTAGCAGATAGCAGATAAAATTCAGTTGTACTCAGCAACAACTCTTTCATTCTTAAACTCCATCTGTCCAGGTTCTTAAAAATTGCTTTTCATTAAAGTATATTGTACATGGCTCTCTCTACATAGTGTACATATTATCAAAGATGTTTATGAAGATAAATCAAAGTTCAACATGTGAAGAACCATTTTGTTAAAAGTCTTTAATGCTGATCAGCATGAATCTTCTTCAACTAATGTCTGCCTAGTCTATATTTGAAAATGTTCTGCAATTAGAAACCAAGGACATTTGATCATTACTCTTGATCCATTTAAAATGTTTTAAAGGGAATAGAAGCACGAAATGTTCCTATCAGCTCTGCTCAGGCTAACAAAATCATTTCCAATCACATTCTGTTGTTGTAAGTTTTGATTTTGACACCAGCATCTCCACCCTCCCAAAAAACACACTGGCTTTACTAACTTGACCTAGTGACCTAACCAGTCAGGATTGTCTGTGACCCAAACATGGTCACATACAGGCAGATAGTGAGTGGCACTCCTAGTCACCTGCTTGAAAAACAAAGGGGAATAACTTTCAAGTGGATTGGCACCAGTAGAATTGAGTTAACCCCATAATGACCAAACTGTTACAGTAAATATCAAGTAGTGTGCATCAGTGCACAGACTTACAGAGATGTTAGGGGTATATACCTTCCTGTTCTCTTGTCATCTCATGGAAAAGAAAGTACCTGCCAAAGCAGAGTGGAAGCACCATGACTTTGTATGAACTGAGGAGAGACCATGCCCTTGACATTTACTATAGGATGCTTCCTTCCTAAATCCCATTAAAGAGAATAGGAGATTGTGGACCACACAAGGCTTTTACTAGACAATATAAATAATCTACAAATCATATAATCCTCTCTGTCTTCCTCGCTCCCTCTCACCGACCTCACCCACGTGTGTATGAGCCTCTCTTTCTCTCTTTTCTGTCACTCTCTATACATACACACACTATGTTTTACTTCATCATACAGAATACATAGTATGCAGAACAATGCAAAAATATAGCACTTTTGAGAGTTTTTATTTACTTTTTCAGAAACACTCCAACAATGAAATATAAACATAGCTAGAAATAATAAAAACAATTATGATTGTAAATCAAAATGTTATTAAGAATCATCACACTCTTCAGTTTACAGTCTACATAGTTTTATTTTTTGTAAATACAGCTTTTCTACAAAACTGCATGTCAACCAGATTTCTATCTCCATGGCATCCTATATGATAACAGCATAATATGCAAATCCATCTAAGGGCGGAATGACCAGTCAGCAGGGGGAGGGGCCAGCGAGCAGGCAGTGCCAGACCAGCCAAGGCATGTGCCAGTGGTCAGAGGGAGGGGCTGGCAATGGGGGGGTTGGCAGCAACCAGCAGAGGCAGAGGGGTGATGGATCAGTGAGGTAGGGCTGCACCAGCTGGCACCATCCCCTGATTGGCCACCCAGTTGTCTCCTGAAGAGGGAGGCAGGCGGCAGGCAACAATGGTGGGGTGATGGAGATGGTGCCTTCCCTTGATTGGCCAATCTGGTTGCCTCTAGCAGAAGTGAGTGGGCCTAAGCCATCAGTATAACATCCCTTGAGGGCTCCCAGACTATGAGATGGCACAGGCCAGGCTGAGGGACTCCCCTGTCCTTGAGTGCACAAATTTTCATGCACTGGGCCTAATATAATAAAGAATATAATCTTGAACTTGTGAGAATGCCAGAGAAATACCTAGAAAATGGAATAGTGAATTCCATAAGAAACTACTTTATGAAAAAAAGAGCAAATGTAATCTAGATATTTCAGCTGATGGAAATGCCTTCCCTTTCAAAGCTACCCACAAAGCAGAAGAAAATGAAAACATAACATTTCAACCAAATTCAACATATTCAAACAAGTATTTGAACCAATGAAAAAACAGCTGAAACTGGTTTGGCTCAGTGGATAGAGCATTGGTCTGTGGACTGAAAGGTCCAGGTTTGATTCCCTTCAAGGGCATGTACCTTGATTGCGGGCACATCCCCAGTAGGGGGTGTGCAAGAGGCAGCTGATCTATGATTCTCTCTCATCAATGTTTCTAACTCTCTCTCTCTCTTCCTCTCTGTGAAAAATCAATAAAATATATTTTTAAAAGAAAAAACACAAAAAACAAAACTAAAAAAATAAATCTGAAAAGTGCAGACAAAACACAATACAGTGAAAGTTTATCAAACTAGAAAAGTTTAGGATAGAGGATATGTGAAATGAATGAAGGTGATTAAAATATATAAACTTTTAGTTATCAGAAGAATTAATCCTGGTGAATATATTTAATAATAATGCAATGTATATGTTAATGTTGCTAAGAAAATAGTTGATAAAAATTATCATTACAATAAAATAAACCAATTTGTAACTATGTGTAATGAAAGAAGTTAATTAAACTTATTGTGGTGATCATTTAAAAATATATACATGTATTGAATCATAATCTTGTATGCCTAAAACTGACATAATGTTAGATATTAAATATATCTCTACAACCCCAAAGGGTATGGCTCAGTGGTTGAGCATGAACCCATGAACCACGAAGTCTCTGGTTCAATTTCCATTCAGGGCACATACCCAGGTTGATATTATCTTTATACTAGTGGCCCAGTTCATGAAATTTGTGCATGAAAGAGGATGTCCCTCAGCCCAGCCTGCACCCTCTCCAATCTGGGACCCCTCAGGGGATGTCCAACTGCCCGTTTAGGCCTGATCCCTGTGAGATCAGGCCTAAATGGGCAGTCTGACATCCCTCTCACAATCCGGGACCACTGGTTCCTAACTCAGAGCACCAGTGGATCTTTCCTTATTTTTATTTATTTATTTTTTTAGGGCAAAAGTCTATGAATTTTAATTAAAACTGAAAAACTGTCAGGGACAAGAATGACAGAGGACCCATCCTAGGTGGATGGCATTGTTGTGAGGGGAGTGGGGAACATTGTTGACACAGTTGTCAGAATTCAAATGGGGTCTGTGGATTAAACCTTAATACCATTTGAATGGATATTTCCTCATATGGTTGGGTGGAGAATTGTTATGTAAGAGTATCTGCTTTTGAGAAATACACAGGGAATATCTGGACATCATGTCATGTGTAGAGCATGCTCTCAAACAGCTCAGAAAAAGACTAGGGAAAATGGGCATATCCTATCTAATACAGAGGGAATATGCTAATTGACTGTCATACCCTCACAAAGATGGCAGTGCTCACAGCCATTAAGGAATATGATAATTGACTGTCATGCCCTCAAATGGCAGCATCGCAGCCACAAGATGGTGGCTCCCAGTCCCCTCAGCCCCACTGTGGCAGCAGCCGTCTCGCCACTTCATGCATCTGCCTCTGGAGTCCCTCAGTCCCCTCATTCCCCCAACCACCCAGGACCAGCCCAAGGAGCAGGCAAGCCTCAGATGGTGGCTGCCTGAGGCTCAGGTAACCAGAGCCAGCCGAAGCTTGTGCTGCCTACAGTGGCAGTAGCAGAGGTGTGATGGGGGCATCACCTTCCCCTGATCATCAGGTCGGCTCCTGCCATGAGTCCTCCCAGACTGTGAGAGGGGATAGGCTGGGCTGAGGGATACCCCCTCCAGTGCATGGATTTTTATGCACCAGGCCTCTGGTATGTGCATAAATGCGCACACGCGCGCACATAGACGTCTAACCTTGCTATTTTCAACTCCACTTTTGTGAACCTGATTGCTTTCTAAGATACTTAACTCCAGAACCAAGGCTTGCAGAGCTTCCTCAGCCATTGGGCCATGGCGAGGGTGCAGGAACCCTGCAGACAGACCCACGGGCACAGTCCCAGCTGAGGTCCAACAGGTGCCACTTTTTCTTGTTTCCCCTCCAGTGTGTGAACTGGGGTGTGTTTCGCAATGGATCCCATTGGGACTTTGGCATTTCTGTGCTTCCTGTGGTGTCTGGCTGTGTGGGATGGCCAACCCGGCACTCCTGTGGCTGCCGGTTCCCTCAGCCCGAGAAGACTGTGTGGTAAAATATAGAGAAAAGATCGCGTTGTAAGCAAGTTAAGGCTTCCCCATTTCAACCTAAGGAATCAATAGCACCCATCATATACGGTGTCCTTTTCATGGAAACACAGACAGCACTGCCCTGAGCATGCACAGTGATGGCTCATGGGGCCCACAGACCACAGTGATGGTCACTTGAGGGTGACATCGTGAAGTCATAATGCTGAGGCGACACCAGGGGTGAGTCAGCCTGACAATGCCACATCCTGGCCCATGTCTGGGCCCACGCCCCACAGGGAAGCCAGCGGTCAGGCACCAACAGGCGGATGGGAGAACTGATATAGCCATGTTGGTACCTCTGCAGTTTCTCTATGCACATTTAAACCATCCGCATTCTTCCAGAAAGAAGGAATTTTTATTACATTTTTAATTTTTTGAGGGAGCTCATCCTGCTTTCCACAGTGGCCGCACCAATCTGCATTCCCACAAACAGTACCTGAGGGTTCCCAGTCCTCCACATCCTCACCACCACTTGTTTGTTGATTCACTGATGAAAGCAAATCTCACACGTATGAAATGATATCTCATTGTGGGTTTAATTTGCATATCTATGATGATCAATGGCATTGAACATCTTTTCATATGTCTATTGGCCATTTGTATGTCCTCTTTGGAGAAGTGTCTATTCAGGTTTTTGCCCATTTTTTAATTGGATTGTTTTGGTGTAGAGTTGTACAAGTTCTTTATGAATTTTGGACATTAAACCCTTGTTAGATGTATCATTGGCAGATATATTTCTCCTTCAGTGGGTTGTCTTGTTGTTTCTGCTGATGGTGTCCTTGCTGTGCAAAACCATTTTAGTTTTATGTAGTCCTGTTCATTTCATTTTTGTTTTGTTTCCCTTGCCTGAGACAATATGTCAGAGAAAAAAATATTGCTACAAGAAATATCTTAGATTTTACTGCCTCTTTTTTCCTCTAGGATTTTTATGGTTTCAAGTCTAACATTTAGATTATATATATATATATATATATATATATATATATATATATATATATGATTCTAATCTTGTATATGGTTTATGGAGGTGGTCTAGTTTCTTTTTATCTCTTCTTCTTCTTCTTCTTCTTCTTCTTCTTCTTCTTCTTCTTCTTCTTCTTCTTCTTCTTCTTTTGCTTGTATCTGTCCAACGTTTCCAACACCTTTTATTAAATAGACTATCTTTACCCCATTGTATACTCTTGCCTCCTCTGTCAAATATTAGTTGACCATATGGCATGGGTTTATTTCTGGGTTCTATTCTGTTCTATTGATCTATATGTTTGTTTTTATACTAGTACAATGCTGTTTTGACAACTATGACCTCATAGGATAGTTTAATGTCAGGCAGTGAGATTCCTACAACTTTGATCTTCTTTAGTAAGATTCCTGTAGCTATGTGGGACCTTTTGTGGATCCATATAAATTTTTGGATTTTTTTTTCTAATTCTGACAAATATGACATTCATATCTTCATAGAAATTGTGCTGACTACTAGTGCATTGTTTTAGATAGCATGGCCAATTTAATTTTGTTTATTTTTCCTATTTATGGACACAGTATATGCTTCTACTTATTTGTATTTTCCCCAATTTCTTTCTTTAGTATCCTATAATTTTTCAAGTAAAGGTATTTTACATCCTTGGTTATGAAACCAAGGATGTAAAATTCTTAGGCATTTTTATTCGATTGTAAATGAGATTATTTTCTTAGTATTCCTTTTTTATAGTTAATTGTTGATGCAACTGATTTCTGGATAATTATATTGAAACTTGGAACTTTATTGAACTAATTTATCAGTTCTAGTAGTTTTTTTTGTATAGAATCTTTAGGGTATTTTATATATAGTATCATGTAATTTGCAAATAATGACAATTTTACTTTTTCTTTTCCAATTTGAATGCATTTTATTTTTTCTTATTGTCTAATTGCCGTGGATAGGACTGCCTGTGCTGTAAGCTGAATAAAAGTACTGAATGTGGCCCTAACTGTTTTGGCTCAGTGGATAGAGTGTCAGCCTGAAGACTAAAGGTTCTCAGGTTTAATTCAGGTCAAGAACAGGTACTTAAGTTGGATGCTCCCAGCCCTGGTTGGGGGCATGCAGGAGGCAACCAATTGATGTGTCTCTCTCATGTTGGTGTTTCACTCTGTCTCTCCCTCTCCATTCCACCAAAAATCAACGAAAAAGTATCCTCAGGTAATGATTAAACAAAAAAGAAAGTAGTGAATGTGGACATCCTGTCTTGTGTCTGGTCTTAAGGGAAATGCTTTCAGTTGTTTCATATGTAGTGTGATGTTGGCTGTTGCTTTCTTATGTATGGCTTTTATTATTCTAAGGTATGACCCCTCTATTCCCACTTTGCTGAGAGTTGTTTGTTTTTACATAAATGGGTACTGGATTTAATCAAATGCTTTTTCTGATCTATTGATAAGTAATTTGTGACCTTCATTTTATCTATGTGGTATACCACACTTATTTACCTTTTTAATGTATTGTTGGATCAGATTTGATGATATTTTGTTGAGGATTTTAGTTTCCAAATGCATCAGAGATATTGGCCTATAATTTTCTTTTCTGTGTCTTTGTCTGATTTTGGCATTAAGTTAATTCTTACCTTATGAAATGATCTTGGGAGTTTTTCCTACTCTTAAATTTTTTGAAATAGTTTGAGAATGATATGTGTTATCTCTTCTTTTAAAGTTTGGTAAAATTTTCCTGTGAAGTGATCCAGGCCAAGAATATATTTATTAGGAGATTTTTGACTACTGCTTCAATTTCACTGATTGTAACCTATCTATTCAATTTATCTTATTCTTCCTGACTCAGTTTTAGAAAATTGTATCTTTATGCAAATTTATCCATTTCATCTAGATTGTCCACTTTGTTGACAGGTAGTTGTAATATTTTTAAAAATCTCTTGAACTTCTGTGGAGTCAGTTGTCACTTCTCCCCTTTCCTTTCTGACTTTGAGTCTTCTCTCTATTTTTTTCTTTATAATTAGATCTAAACTATCGTTGATTTTGTTTATCTTGTCAAAGAATAAACTTTTGTTTGATTGATCTTTTTGTAATACTTTATTGATTTTTTTTAACAGAAAGGAAGAAAGAGGGATAGAGAGTTAGAAACATGGATGATAGAGAAACATTTATCAGCTGCCTCCTGCAAAACCCCTTCTGGGGATGTGCCTGCAACCAAGGTGCATGCCCTTAACCAGAATGGAATCTGGGACCTTTTAGTTCATAGGCAGACACTCTATCCACTGAGCCAAACCAGTTAGGGCTGATTGATCTTTTTTTTTTATTTTTTAGACTCATTTATTTCTGCTCTGATCTTTACTCACTTTTCAGCTTTGTTTGATGTTCTTTTTCTACTCCCTTTAACTACAAAGTCAGATTATATACTCTACATTTTTTTCTCTTTTTTTAACATATTGCTATTGATTTCAGAAAGGAAGGGAAGGGGAGAGAGAATCATAATTGACTGCCTCCTGCATGCCTGCTACTGGGGATTGAGACCACAACCCAGGCATGTGCCCTGACTGGGAATCAAACCATGACCTCCTGGTTCATAGGTTGATGCTCAACCACTGAACCATGCCTGGCTATAGTATTTGTTTTAAAGTCTATTTTGTCAGATATAAGTTTTGCTACCCAGGGTTTTTGTCTTATTTATTTTTTCTAATTTTCATGAAATATATTTTTCTATTCCCTTTCTTTGCCCATGTATGTATATTTTGTTCTGAGGTGGGTATCTTGTAAATAGAATATATATGGATTTTGTTATCTTATACATTCAGTTAACCTATGTCTTTTAATTACAGCACTTAACCCACTAATATTTAAAATGATTATTAATATTTACATGTTATTGCCATTTTATCCTTTTAACTATGTTTCCTTTTTAAAACAAATAAATTGTTTCTTCTTAAAGCATCCCTTTTACATTTCTTGTAATGCTAGTTTTATGGTAGCAAACTTCTGTAGCTTTTTCTTGTCAGTGAAGCTCCTTTATTGTCCTTCAATTTTAAATCATACCGTCACTGGGTATAATAGAATTGGTTGTAGGAACTTGTCTTCATCACTTTGAATATTTCATGCTGATCTGTTCTAGCCTGAAATGTTTCTGTTGAGAAATAAGCTGAGAGTCTTATGAGAACTTTCCTATAGTTAACTGATTTTCTCATGTAGCTTTTAAAATTATCTTTAATATTTGGCATTTTAATTATGTGCCATGGTGTGTGTATCTTTGGGTTCTTCTTCTTTGGGGCTTCATGTGCTTCAGGGAATTATGTGTTGTTTGTTGTCACCAGGTTAGATAAATATTCGGTATTTATTTGTTCTAAAAGTTCTCAATCCTTGGCTTGTTCTCTTCTCTTTCTGGTACCTCTATAATTCGCATTATAGAGGTACCAGAAAGAGAAGAGAACAAGCCAAGGATTGTTCTTCATGTTGTCCCAAAAGACCCTTAAACTAGCCTGTCTTTTTAAAATTATTTTTTTTTCTTTTTGTTGCTCTGATTGGGTGTATACTGATACCTTATCTTTCAAATCGCTGATTTTATCCTCTGCTTCACTCAACCTACTCTTTATTCCCTTTAGTGTATTCTTCATTTCAAATATTGTAATCTTCATTTCTTATGGGTTCTTTTTTATGGGTTCTATGTCTTTATATGTTGTTATAGTTCTCACTAAGTTCCTAGTAGTTACCACTAAGTTTCTTTCATCTGCTTACACTTTTGTTAGCTCTATACTGGTAAATGAATTGCCTCAATTTATTTTAACTCTTTTTTCTGGATATATCTCCTGCTCTTTCATGTGGATTATGTATCTTTGCTTCTATATATTAGGTAGATCTCCATATATATATATATATATATATATATATATATATATATATATAATTTATTTCAGAGAGGAAGGGGGAGAGAGAGAGGGAGATATAAACATTGATGAGAGAGAATCATTGGTCAGTTATCTCCTACATGCTCTCTTCTTGGATTGAGCCCACCACCTGAGCATATGCCCTTGACCAGAATTAAATGTGAGATCCTTCAGTAGACAGGCTGATGCTCTATCCAGTGAGCCACACCAGGTAGGGCTAGGTAGATCTCCTTTGATTCCCAGTCTTGATAGGGTGCCCTTATATAATAGGTATCCTGTGAGACCCCTATGGTCCATTCTCCTTGATCACCTGAACTTGGGTGCCCCAGGGATTGCCCTTGGACAATAACGTTTTTCTTCACACTTCTGAAGTTTGCTGGCTACCCTTGATTTCTGATAACATCACTAGTACAATTTCTGCCTTTCTGATCACCACTACATTGTCTTCTTATTGGTTGCATCTTATTGATGCAAACCCGACATTATATTTAAGAAAGTAATACTGGAGGTATTCTCACTATGGTCATGAACAAGGCAAGGATGCTCAACATTTTCAGTAATATTTATTATTGTACTACAGATATTAACTACTCAATTAAATAAGACAATATTAAATATACTAAGAAACAATCATTTTAAATGTAATTTATATGAATTGTCAATATTCCATACCTGAATAAAAATAGAGGATTAATAAAACTAAATCAAATAACATTTCAGCAAGTTAATACTATATAAAGTTTGAATGCAAAACACTCAAACAGCAAACACTTAAAAGATATTAAAGAAAAGACCTTATTTAAAATAGCAACCAAACCATAACTAGTTTTTCTCAGTAGATAGAGTATCAGTCTGTGGACTGAAGGGTCCCAGGTTCGATTCCAGTCAAGGGCACGTACTGTGGTTTAAGGCACATCCCCGTAAGGGTTTTGCAAGAGGCAACTGAGCGATGTATTTATCTCATCAATATTTTTTCCTCTCAATCCCTCTTCCTTCCTCTCTGTAAAAAACAATAAAATATATTTTAAAAATAAAATAGCAACCAAAAATAGTAACATTCCTATGAATAAACATAACAAGATATTTTTAAAGTTCTATAAAAATAATTATATTGCTCCTACAAACATAGAAGTAGATTAAAGAAATGGCAACAACAATCCTCTTCTTAGGATATATGAATTCTTTATAAGTTACTTTATACATTTAAATAGATCACAGTAATCTTTTTGTTACAATTTTTAAGATAATAGTTGACACTAAATTTTATATAAAAAAAAATATATACAAAATAAATGCACCCCAACCGAGAATCAAACCTGCAACTTAGATTGTGTGTTCTGATGGGAATCGAACCCACAACCTTTTGGTGTATGGGATGATGCTTCAATTGATAGAGTAACTCGGCCAGGGCCAGTTTTATTTTTTAATACGCTGTCACAAAACATCCTTTTTCAAAATAAAAGGAGATAGAAGAGGCAAGAACCATAATGTGTCCCAATGTACAGTCGGTCTGCTGGCCCTGCATTATTGACCAAGTATGTAAAAAGGGCTAAGCCTCAGCAAAGGTTCTGACCTATTGGGTCAGTTACAGCAGAGCCCCCTGGTGGCTTGCTAACATCCCGATTTTTAGTCCCAGAGATTCCTCCATGCTGACGCTGGCTTTGTATCATTGTTCCTCATGCTCGAGTCTGAAAATTGCTTCTGTAAACAGAGATGGCACCCTGTGTGGTCAGCATCTTGAATCACACCTGGAAATGACTATGAGCTTGTCCATAGGCATCAACAGCAGATGTCCTTCGCTGTGTGCAGATAAAGCTTTTTCCAATACCTAAATCTAGGACTAAAAAGTGCGTTTCTTTCATTTATTATGCTTTCATTCCACAATACCAGGAACAGCAGATGGAGAGTTAGATCACCCATGCCTTCTCATTTATTATCAATAGTTTACTGTCTTCTTAGGGAAATGCACAACTGTTGCATTGTTTAAAACCAAAATAAAATCATATCATAAAATTAATGTTAAAAACAAATCTCTCTTTCTTTCATTCCCCTTTAAGAAGTGTTCAAGGGAATGATTTATAGGCACTTACTTATATAATGCATTTTATGACTATTTACAGAATTGGATATTTAAAGCTTAATTTTTGTGGTCATAAGTTGTACATCATAGAGTTTAATTTAAAGTGTATCTGCCTCATTATGTAACTAATGATCCATGCACATTACTCCACATTACATACATATTTCATGTTATAATTATGCATCTCACCATCAAAAATATGCGTTTAATTATACAGAAAAGTTATACAACTTTAAAACTTGGTAAATATAGTTGAAAAATGGGATTTTCTTAAAGAATGCATATGTGAAAAGTAAACTATCTCAATTGCTTTTATATTCAGAATCATAATCATTATCCAAAGCATCATATACACCTTATATTAACACTATACAATGTTTTAGCTGGTGGCCAAGATAGATGATATTGAAAATCATATTTCTTGTTAATCACAGTCCAAAGATATTTTCTGTTAAGAGGCAAATATTTTAAGTGTAATTTGACAAAAATAATCTTAGATGTGATTTTTGTCAGCCTTTCCATTTGGCCTTCTTATATGTTCAGTTATCACTATTGTCATCAATATCAAAATCTTGATCTCTATAATGAACCTATAACTTTCCATTTACTGTTACAGTGTGCTCTGAAATTGAGTCTTTACTTCTTCCAGGATAGGCACTTCTAAGTGTCATCCTGTTTGACTACACTTGCAGAGAACATATCCCTGTTAGCCTTTTCCCAGTAGAGTATCCACTTTTCTTATTTTAATACCTAATTTTTTTAAGTCACTCTAGTCTAAGTGTTAAACCATTGGATATTTTTTGTTGTTGCTTTTTCCTTTTATCTTTATTGCTTAAAGTATTACATATGCCTCCTTTCCGCCCGCCCCATTTCCCCTCTTACTGACCCCTTCTAGCCTGCCCCTGACACCAACCCAGGTCTGTGTACATGTTTTGCATATATGAATACAAGTACCTTGATTGATCTCTTTTCACCCACCTACTCATCATGGCGTTTCCTCTGGGAAGTTGCTACTTTTAATATTTCTTTTGTGTTGGTTTTCAGCATTATTTGTTTATTTATGAGTTTATTTATCCATCTTTGAGTTCATAGACATTATGAATTTGTGATTTCCATGCATCCTCAGTTTTGGAAAGTCCACATTATGTTTAAGAATATTTTTTTAAACTTAGAATTATAGCAAAGAACAATATATTTCATAAAGAAACATATAGAAAGTCTACAAATAAAACTTCGACAACTAAATGAAATAGCAAAAAATAAAGTTAATAAATCAGAGAAGTTAAAGACACAATAAATTGTGTAATAAATAGTTCAGAAGAAAGCATTCAGAAAGGTCAAAGGGATAAAAAATAAAATAAATTCAATATTGATATAGGCAGATAAAATGGGATGTTTAATATATAAACACTAGAGGCCCAGTACATAAAATTCATGCATGGAAGGGTGTCTCTCAGCCCAGCCTGCACTCTCTCCAATCTGGGACCCCTAAAAGGATGTTTGACTGCCCGTTTAGGCCCAATTTCACTGGGATTATGCCTAAACCAGCAGTTGGACATCCCTTTCACAATCAATGACTACTTGCTCCCAACCAATCTCCTGCCTGCCTGCCTGATTGCCCTTAAACACTCTGATGGCCTTAAACAGCCTGATCAATGCCTAACTCCTCTCCTTCCAACCTGATTGTCCCTAACTGTCCTCCCCTGAAGGCTAACTGCCCTTTCCCGCTGGTCCAGTCACCCCTAACTGGCCTCCTCTATCAGCTGCCCCCAACTGCCCTTCTCTGCAGGATTTGTGCCTCCAACTTCCCTCCCCTGAGGGCCTGGTCCCCCCAATTGTCCTCCCCTTCAAGCCTTGTCGCCCTCTAACCACCCTTCCCTGCTGGCCCAGACACCGCTAACTGCCCTTCCTTGCCAGCCTCATCTCCCCCAACTGCACTCCCTTGCATGCCTTCTCTCTCCCAACTTTCCTCCTCTGCAAGCCATCCTGTGGTGGCCATCTTGTCTTCACATGGGGGCAGCCATCTTTAGCCACATGGGGGCAGTCATCTTCAATTTGACCATCAATTTGCATATTACTTCTTCATTATATAGGATTTGGAGTCTCAGAAAAAAGGAGAGGCAGATAGAATGGGAACAGAGTCAGTATTTCTACCAGTACAAGTAGAATCTAAAGTCTGCTGAGTTTCTTAGACTCTTAGTCACATTGTTCAGAAACTCATGTATATCCTAGGGGATAAGTGACCTCCCAGTGCCACTAACAGAATACTGTTTTATATAACATTTTCATATAAATCATAAATTTTAGACCTCTCATGGAAGCCAGGTATTCAGCTTCAAAGCCTCTTAAAACAAACAACTATAGAGAAGTGAGCCTGGTTTTATCCTTGAGGCATTTAGCAATTATTTAAGCTGTAATAATCAAGTGGCCAATAAGGTCAGCAGAAATAGGTGGAAAGTTCATAAATGAAATCTCTTAGTAATGGCAAAACATCAATTATAATTAAGGCCTGCCAAGTGAGAAGAATCCCTTGTGGAACCAAAACAGACCAAACTTAACAAAATGTATAACCAAATCTGTAATTAGCTTAGAACCTAATTATAGCAATGTGATCTACCCTTGCTGTAGCTCCTTGGAAAAAGATTTTGTGAATAATTTATGGTGAAAGGTATTACAATCCAAAGGCTCAACAATTATTTAAAAATACTATTCATTTGCTTAAAAATTAGCAAGCACAGGGAGGAAGGAAGGAAAGAAGGAAGGAAGGAAGGAAGGAAGGAAGGAAGGAAGGAAGGAAGGAAGGAAGGAAGGAAGGGAGGGAGGGAGGGAGGGAGGGAAGGAGGGAGGAAAGGCAAAAAAAGAGAGAAAAAAGAAAACAGATAATGAAAAGAACTCCAATATAGATAGGATATATATATATATATATCCTATCTATCCTACACATAGCCTCTAGGAGACGATATCGTCTCCTAGAGGCTATGTGTAGGGAATTTGTGAACTCTGTGTGAAGGGGAGGGTGGTCCTTCAGCCTGGCATGCACCCTCTCATAGGAACCGGTTCTTCCAACATTTGGTCTATTTGCATATTAGCCCTTTATTATATGGGATATATAGTTTCAATAGCTGAGAGACAAGCTAGTAACCAAGCCAAGTAAAATAAGAAAACTGAGACAGATAGTTAAAGGAGTAGTTTGCAGCCACCTAATAAATATAAATACGAAGCAGTTTGTAGCCACCTAGTAAATCCTGTTCTCCCTAAAACAAGGACATTTAAGAGCAAATGATTTTTACTTCTCCCCAATCCAGCCAGGATAAATAGCTGGAATCACTCTCCTTGGGAAGATAGGTAGCAAAATCCAATTAGTGCCATTTGTGCCAACCACACCAAAAGATAGATGAATTTAAGGGAATAAATCTCAGTTCCACACATGAGCATACAATTGATGACTTTTCTATTGAGATCCTCCCTTAAGATCTTTCCTAAACTCCCAGCCTTTAAAACAACTCAAAAGAAAAGTCCAAGAGTGTGATTTTCCTTTTAGGAGTAGTCCCAAACTTTCCCCTTTCCCATCTCTTTCCCCACAGGCCTGCATTTACTAAACTCTGAGGGACCCCAGGAGACTTGCAACCAGGCAGCAATGGGAAGCTGTAGCTGGTTCCTCAAACCTGAACCTGCCTCAAAGTTCACAAAGCAGCACTGTGTAGGTTCATATCCCCACCTCGTCTCCTGTAACTTCTATCCTAAGCCCTTCTTTGTGTCGCTGTCCCCAGCTTTAATTGACATCCTCTGAAAAACACCTGAACTCCAATTGTGAAATCTTTCCTGCAGGAAGTCAAGAAACCACACCTACTGGCTGGCTGTAGGCAGAACTCTCAGGGCCACATCCCTTCTCCCGTAACAGTTGAAGCCTTCATATGTCAGATTCCTAAAAGAAAATCACTTTAACTGTAAAAGCACAAGTAAGTGAAATAAACAAAAAATGATGGATAAAGGTATCCTCTGGCAAAAAAGGCAAAATATATCTCAAACAGAGGACAATAATTACCAGGCATAAAGTGGATCTATTTATAATTATAAAGACATCCATGAAGGACATGTGTATCTGTATGCATCTAAATATTTTGTTTAGGGAAGATTATTCAAAGCTGTAGAGAATGTTTATAAGAATTTATTTTAGTCAAACCGATGACAATTGCTGGGAAGCAATATCTCAGATATTCCAATAAATGACAGTTTTGAACTTTTTATTATGTAATTGAAATTAAGGAAGGAATGTAAGGAATATTGCATGAGGATGGGAGAGAGCAAGGTGGGGGTTGCATTACAGGATCATTAATGAGATTCCCCCATTCCTCCCCCTGTCTGGCAGGACCATCAGCTGGCCAGGCCTAGGAACCCCACCAGTGAACATATTTGTGCACCAGGCCTCTTGTGTATATATAAGTGGACTAAAAATTTAAGGTGACTAATGAGAACATTCCACTCTTCAGTGAAACAAAAAGATAAAAATTAAAAAAAAAACTTGCAAAGTAAGGAAAATTTGATAAAAGAACAAAACTATAATATAGTTTTCTTAGAGAGAAGAGGGTTAATTATTATACACTATTTGCAATATCAATAAAAATTTATATATCATAATGTGGAAGTGAATACTAGAGTAAATGAAATAGATTTCAGGATAAAAGAATATGATATACTAGAGGCCCGGTGCATGAAATTGGTGCACAGAGAAGGGGTGTGTGTCCCTCAGCCCAGCCTGCACCATCTCCAATCTGGGACCCCTTCAGGGATGTCCGACTACCCATTTAGGCCTGACCCTGGTGGGATTGGACCTAAATGAGCAGTTGGATATCCCTCTCACAATCCAGGACTGCTGGCTCCCAACTGCCTGTTTGATTGCCCCTAAACACTTCTGCCTGCTAGCCTGATCACCCTAACTACTCCCCTGCCAGCCTGGTCAATGCATAACTGCTCCCCTGCTGGCCCAATTGCCCCAAACTGCCCTCCCCTGCAGGTCTAGTCACCCTTAACTGTCTTCCTCTGCAGGCCAAATCACCCCCAACTGCTCTCCTTTGCCAGCCTGGACACCCCTAACTGGCCTCCCCTGTCAGCCCAATAGCCTCCAACTGTCCTCTTCTTCAGGCCTGATTGCTCCTAACTGCCCTCCCCTTAAGGCCTGGTTGCCCCTAACTTCCCTCTCCTGCTATCCCAGTCACCCCTAAATGTCCTCCCCTGCAGGTCTGGGTCCCCCCCAATTGCCTTCCCCTGCAGGCCTGGGTTTCCCCAACTGTCCTCCTCTGCTAGCCTGTTTGCCCCCAACAGCCTACCCCTGAAGGCCTGGTCCCCCATAACTGTCTTCCTCTGCTGGCCTGGTCCCCCCCACCTGCCCTATTCTGAATGCTTGATCACCCACAACTGCCCTTCCTTACAGGCCTGGTCCCTCCCAATTGTCCTCTCATGCTGGATTGATCACCCACAACTGCACTCCCCTTCTGGTTAACTTTTGGTGGCCATTTTCTATTCACATGGGGGTGACCATCTTTAATCAGATGGGGGCAGCCATCTTGTGTGTTGGAGTGATGGTCAATTTGCATATTACCTCTTTACTATATAGGATATATATATAATGTGAAAAGGGTTCTGAAGCTTTGAGCTTACAATAAAGACCACATTTCTTTAAATGTTATTTTAAAGTGCAGTAGTCATTTGACCAAAGTTAGACTGTTAATTCCTTTCCCTTATATTATTGGGTAGAAATAGATGAGCAGAGATAAATAATGCAGGTGTATGAAATGGAGCTCATGAGACTTTATTTTCATCATTACTTTTAATAAGTATGACATACCTATCATTATACCAGTGCCAATTCTTCTGTTAAAAGCAGACTAGAATTAGATGTTCAAGTGTATAAGACATTTCTATAAGTGATTAAGGCTACATATTTCCAGTGTGCATACTGTAACTTAAGTCAACATTAATAACAGATGACATATGTAGCACAATAATAAAATCATAACATTATTTTCCTAAGCCCATGACCACTACATAAAGGAGAAAACTATAATCTACATATCAGAATGTGTTTTTAGAGAACAATGGAAAATGAAAAGAAGGAAATAGAATCAGTAAAAATTCAAGTGCGCCAATCATATCCATTCTTGTCTTAGTGATAGAGCTTGGACTGGCATGTGGCTTCTTATCTAAATTCAAGTCTCTTTATCTTTCTCTTTGCTAGATATGTCATGTAAATCAATTCTAGCCAATCTGATATGTAATATAAAATGATTTCTGATTCTAGGATTTGTTCATAAATTAATTAGGTATTTATATTCTACCTGTATTTTCTCCCATTCAATGTAAAAAGATGACAGAAAATGGAATAGCACATTTGACCATTGAATGGCAAAAATGTCAGAGCAGTCAAAATAGCTCTGATATGCTTGCCTTTCCACTGTTACTTACTCTTCCTTTTTTAAGCCATTATATTCTGTGGTCTTGTTAGAAAAAATTACCAAAATCTTTCCACGTTGGCCAGTGTGGCTCAGTTGGGTGGAACTATGTCTGTTTACTAAAAGGTGGCGTGATTGATTTCCAGTCAGGGCACATACCCAGGTTGCAGGCTTGATCCCGTGTCTCAAGGTGAATGTGAGAAGCAATCTATAAGTATTTCTCTCTCACAACAATGTTTATCTCTCCCTTCCTCTTTAAAATAAATAAATAGAAAACATATTTCCAGCTCTAGCTGGTTTGTCTCAGTGGATAGAGTATAGACCTGTGGACCAAAGGGTGCCCGGGTTGATCCTGATCTAGGGGACAGAACTGATTGAAGCTCCCCACCCCCACCCCTTGCCTGGGCCATGGTCAGGGTGTTAAGGAGGCAACCAATAAATTTTTTCCTCATACACAGATATTTCTCTCTGTCTTTCCCACTTTCTTCCAGTATCTCTAAAATAAATAAATAAATAAATAAATAAATAAATAAATAAATAGGAAAATATCCTCAGGTGAGTATTATAAAAAAAAAAATAAATCCCAGAGAACTTTATAATATGTGATAATCATAATGGCTGCTGGTCATCAAGAAGTTATAATAGTATCCTTCAACCTAGAAGTCTTAGAATATGCTAGATACATGGTTTTAAACTGATCAGTGAGTTCTTGTTGAGTTCTACAAAATGCTTAACACTGTGTGAAGCCCTGAAATAAATGTGAAGAAAGATGAATTTAAGTTCTGGAGGCTAAAACGCACATAAAAATTTCCATGGAACCACATAGGACCCCAAATAACTGCAGCAATCCTGAGAAAAAATAACAAAATTAGAGGAATCACAATACCTTATCAAGTTATAATACAAAGCCACTGTAATCAAAACAGCCTTCTACTAGGACAAGAACAGATATATAGGTCAATGAAACAGAACAGTGATCCCAGAAATCAACCCAAGCCACTATGCTCAATTAATATTTGACAAAGGAGGCAAGGGCACAAAATAGAGTCAAGACAGTCTCTTTAATAAATGGTGTTTGGAAAATTGGTCAGATAAATGGACAAAAAGAAAATGAAACTATATCAGCAACTTATACCATACACAAGTATAAACTCAAAATCGATAGAAAGAGTTAAGTGTACATCATGAAATTATAAAAATCCTAGAAGAAACCATAGGCAGCAAAATCTCAGACACCTCTCGTAGCAATATATTTGGGGATAAATCTCCTAGGGTAAAAGAAACTAAAGATAAAATAAAACAAATGAGACTACATCAAAATAAAAAGCTTCTGTAAATGAAACCATCAACAAAATGTAAAGGGAGTCCACTGTATGAAATAATATACTTGGCAATGATACATCTGATAAAGGGTTAATATCCAAAATACATGAAGAACTCATACAACTTAACAAAAGACAAACAATCCAATTTTAAAAAAATGTATAAAGGACCTAAATAGACATTTCTCTGAAGTGGACATACAAATGACCAAGAGAGATGAAAAGATGCTCTATGGTATAATTTGCATCAAAGAGATGCAAATTAAAATGACAATGAGATATCACCCTGTCAGAATGGCTACCATAAAAAAATCAATAAATGACAAGTGCTGATGAGGATGTGGAGAAAGGGGAACCCTAGCACACTGTTGGCAGAATGCAGACTGGTGTAGCCATTATGGAAAACAATATGGAGTGCACTCAAAATATTGAATATGGAACTGCCATTTGACCCAGAGACCCACTTTTAGGAATATATACTAAGAAACCCAAATCATCAATCAGAAAGAATGTATGCACCCCTGTGCTCAAAGCAGCACAATTTGCAATAGCTAAGACCTGGAAATAGCTCAAGTGCCCATGAGTCAATGAGTGGTTAAAACAGCTGTGGTACATTTAAACCATGGAACACTTTGCAGCAGTAAAAAAAGAGGAATCCCTTACCCTTCGAGACAGGGTATCTAGAGAGTATCATGCAAAGTGAAATAAGTCAGTCAGAGAAAGTCAAGTGTCATATGAACTCACTCATATATGGAATCTAATGACCAAAATAAACTGATAAACTAAATAGATCCAGAGACATAGACGCATAGAAGACTGTTAAACCTCAGAGAAAAAGCAAGGGAATATTTGTAGGTTTGAAGAGATCACCAAAGAACTTATATACACATATATGCATATCCCATGGACACAGACAATAAGGTGGTAAAGGTTTGGTGTGGAAGACAGGGAGTGAGTTAGAAGAGGTCATCAGTGGAAAAGGGGGAATATATTAAATACTTTCAACACTAAAGATTAAATAAATGAATAATTAAATAAATACGATGATGAAGAAGAAAAAATGTGACAATAAAATGGCAATAAATATCTACCTATCAACAATTGAATCTAAAATCAAAATAAACAGACAAGAAATCTAATAAACAAAATACATTGATGAATAAAATAGAACCAGAGACATGGAAACCTGGAACAAACTGATGAATCTTAGAGTGAAAGGGGAGAAGAGATTAACCAAAGTTCTTATATACATACTAGAGGTACAGTGCACAAAATTCATGCATGAGGTGGGGGGTATCCCTCAGCCCAGCCTACATCCTCCAATCTGGGACACCTTGAGGGATGTTCAACTGCCAGTTTAGCTCCAATCCTGGTGGGATCGGGCCTAAACAGTCAGTCTGACATCCCTCTCACAATCCAGGACTGCTGGCTCCCAACTGCTTGCCTGCCTCTGCCTGATTGACCCTAACCACTCACTTCTGCCTACCAGCCTGGTCACCCCCTAACCACTCCCTTGCCAGCCTGATTGACACCTCACTGCCCGCCCCTGCTGGCCTGGTCCCCCACAACTGCCTTCCCCTGCTAGCCCAGTCACCCCTAATTGCCCTATCCTGCAGGCCTGGTCCCCCTCTAACTGCTCTCCCCTGCAGGCATGCCCTCACAACTGCTCTCCTCTGCAGTGCTGGTGCCCCCCAACTGCCTTCCACTGTTGACCTTATCTCCCCCTACTGCCCTCCTCTGCCAGCCTGGTCACCCCTAATTGCCCTTCCTGCTTGCCTGACCACTCCCAACTGCCCTCCCCTTAGGCCTGGTCTCCCACAACTTCCTTCCCTTGCTGGCCTGGTCTCCCCCAATTGCCCTCCTCTGCCGTCCTTATAACCCCCAACCGCCCTTCTCTGCTGGTCTGATTACCCACAACTGCCATCCCCTGCAGGCCTAGTCCCCCTGAAACTTCCCTCTCCTGCAGGCCTGAGTCCCCCCCAACTGTCCTCCACTGCTGGTCTGCACCCACCCCAATTGTCCTCCACTGTAGGCCTAGGTTCTTCCCAACTGCCTTCCCCTGCTGACCTGGTCCCCCCAACTGCCCTGCCCTGCAGGCCTGCCCCCCCCCAACTGCCCTCTCTTCCTGACTTGGTCCCCCCAACTGCCCTGTTCTGCTGTCCTGGTAACCCTTAACTTCCCACAAACTGCCCTCCCCTGCAGGCCATCTTGTGGAGGCTATCTTGTGTCCACATGGGGGCAGCCATCTTTGACCATATGGGAGCAGCTATCTTGTTTCTTGGAGTGACGGTCAATTTGCATATTACTCTTTTATTAGATAGGATATACATTACCTCTGGACCCAGACAATAGGATGGTGAAGGCCTCTGACAGGTCAAAAGCTGAGTGGAGGCAGGCTATAGGGGGAGCAAAAGGGAATATCTATAATAAAGATTTACAAAAAAAGAACTTACAATAAGCCAGTATTTTCTTATACTATTTATATCCTAAACAACCCTGTGCTATAGAGAGAACATGAGTCTAGAAGATAAGCAACATGAACAAGTTCAAGCATCCAAAAATTGTAGATGTGGAATGGAATTTTACCCAGATCTCAGGGTTTTTAAAAGTCCTTATTCATTCCCTTACACTATAGAAACATTTCAAGTGCAGAAAAGATAACTTCATAATAAACACCCAATCTCAAAGGTGTAAAAATGGAGCTAAGGTGTGGCATACCCATTTTTGTAATTCTGGAATTTATGAGACATTCATGAAATGCTTTAAGCTGCGTTATCATTCAATAAAAAATAAATCCTACCTTTTTGTCTGTGTGACACAAGAAAAATAGTGGAGTGAACTTGTAGGACTTCTCCATGTCAACATTAAAAACAAATTCAAAGGTATTTACCAAACACTAAATGAATTTGTGTAATATGACTGAAATAATAAGTCTATTTTTAGAATAAAAATAAACAGACTCAGACTAGATGTCTACTTGTAGGGCTTGTTTCTGTTCTTCATTTGATAAAGAAACTTTACTGATTAAGTTTAATGGTTTAGAAACATTAACAACTGTTAAATCAATCACGTAACACAATTATACAATGCCTTGGGAGTGTATGCCCTTCAGGAAAAGTCTGATGGGAATGTGGGTTGTTAAATCAGTGCAAGTCTTTTAGCACAGCCGGCTAAGGCGGCCATGTGCAAGTATTTAATAGTTCAGAGGCCATGAAGCAACAGCAGTACAGCAGCCAACTCAGAGGAGTGTGGCTCCTCAGTGATGAGATCAGTGTGGCCCACCCAGAACTATTTAGGAGTATTAGGTGTCCTGGGGCTTCTAAAGCTCCACACCCACAAGAGAAGTGGCACACGAGTGAGAAAACTTCATTTGTCAGGTTATTGCTTGTGACCAAATGGTGGCTCACCAATTGCCTCCAGGACTCAGGAGAGTGATCCAGCAGCTTCTTCTGTACACCAGAGCGCACTTCAGGTAAGGATAGACCCAGTGTTGCAAAATAGGTCAATTCCCAGAATGCCTGTAAAACTCTGATAAGCCTAGCATCTTTGCTTAGAGACTATGAACACAAAGTGAAGCAGACTAAGGTTCCTTTCCTTTTAAATTTTATTACATATTATTTTATGTTGGTAATATATGTGGGATCAAGGAAGCCAGTAACTGAATCAAACAATGTCTTAGATGACATTTCAGAAGTTATCAAAACTAGATTTAATCTTGTTAAAATATTGCCTTGAGGGAAAAAAGAAGAATGTTAAAATATTCTACTATTGCATTTGCTTAATAGTAATATAATTTACTTCTCAGCTAGTTGTGTTTCCCGTAAGCTATATCTTCCATTTGCTATCTAAAAATTGTTTTTCCCCCACATAAAGCTGGTGCTATGTCATACCGGAAATTACATACATAAAAAAACTCTGAATGAAAAAAATAACCATTATTAAAAAATAATGAGAGGCATGTGTGGGCATTAGGTGGTATTAGGCATCAGATTGTTGCAGCATGACTCCCCAGCCCCATCTCCCACAGACAGGCATGCACTCAGACCTAACTCCTCTGAGAATAGTATCTTAGTCAAATTGAACTACAATTCACTAACAAGACCATATATCAAATGTAAATACCTTCCCTTTGAGGGCAATGAATATGCACTTCAAGAATTTTGCTGTTTGCTTACACTTGTCCTATGCTCTATGTAATACTCGCTTAAGAATGTTTAGATATGTATATTTTTAAGTATTTGCATCTTTATAAAATCTCAAGAGAGAAAAGGAGCTCCCAGAATACAAATGCTACCAAAGCTTGCCCACTTTTTCAAGACATTTTAGGGACATCAAAGAACTCAGCAACTATTGAGAAAGTTCAGTGTGTTAGTAAGGTATACATAATCTCGTTTACTATAGCTTGTAATCTTGCCAAAAAACACACGTTAACCAAATACTTAGCAAGACATAAACTATTTGAATTAAAACATTGTTGCATAGACAATAACCAAGAGCAGCTCGAGGCATGTATTGAGCACTAAGTAAATTATTATGAATGACTCCTTGCTACTTGAGTTCTGTGAAGTACTTCAGTTCAATGCAATCTGATCTGTGAGGTCAGGAATGACTTCCCAGCAGAAAGACCATTAAAATTCAAAAGCTAAAAGTTATGAAAAAGTTAGCTAAGTAAGGAAATATGGGAGGCCATGGTTGGGTAGCTTAGTTAGAGTATTATTCTGATACACCAACGTTGCAGGTTTGATCCCTGGTCAGGGCACAGGCAAGAATCAACCAATGAATTTATAAATAAGTGGGACAACAAAACAATCATTCTCTCTAAAATAATAATAATAATAATAATAATAATAACAAAGAGGTGAGATATCAGCCAAGCAGAATAATTAGTGGCCCTGTGCATAATTTCATGCACATTGAAAGGAAATTAATTAAAAGAAATATTTAAAAATATATTTTATTGATTTTTTACAGAGAGGAAGAGAAAAGGATAGAGAGCTAGAAACATTGATGAGAGAAACATCAATCAGCCACCTCCTGCATAACTCCTACCAGGGATGTGCCTACAACCAAGGTACATGCTCTTTACTGGAATTGAACCTGGGACCCTTCAGTCAGCAGGCTGATGCTCTATTCACTGAGCCAAATTTGTTAGGGCTAGAAGAAACATTTTAATAGCACTATTAGCCTTTTCTCTATAATAGAATTGTCAACCAAATTCATGATCCACAATGACAGATGGAAACACGCTTGTGACTGGTGCCAGTGGGGGAGCTTTATATGTATTGCTTATACACAAGTCAACTTAGCCTTTTATAGATAAAGAATAAGCTTGCTTGATTAGACCTGCTTTCTGATTTAGCCAAACTTTTTCCAGCCCAATGAAGCACCCCAAATTCTCTTTCAGGTAATTGTCAGAAAAACACAACTGTAAATATGAACACGAAGCAAATTATTATTGTAGATTATTCAGGGAGAACAAAGGGTAAAATATTTAACTGCAGCAGTGTTTTACTATATTCTGTGCAGTGAGAAAACATGAAATAATTTTCAAGGACCACCATTTATTTTCAGTCAGGTCAAGTTTCTAAACTTTCTCAATCTCCATTTTCCAGATAATGAAAAGAAAATAAGATTCCACTGAGTCTCTTATCTACCACTCTGAGGATCAAATGAGATGAGGCTCAGGAAAATGCTTCACAGACATTTGGTTAAAGTGTAAAATATTTCCACCTGGCTATAAAGCAAGTTGTGTTCCTGGGCTGAAGAAACTCCAAGAAGATTAGGGAGAGGTATTGCTACATGACATCATTACCCAGGCGGGTCTACGCTTTTTGTACCATGGGTTCTTGGCAGCATTGGCTGCAATTTGGTGGAGTGTCTCTCTGGGGTGGTGGCAGGACCTGTGTTCCACTTGGGCAAAGCCAAGAGTTGCTTTGTGGGCACCAGATCTGCAATGCTGTTTCTCCGTAAATGGCTAGTACACATGATAGCTACTCCTGTGTTGAGTGTGTGCCCCATGGTGGTCAGTGCACATCATAGCAACTGGTTGAATGGTCAGACACTTAGCATATTAGCCTTTCATATAGAGAGAGATTTCCTAAGATATTAGTGGGATGTTGTGTTCAAATAAATGGAAGGATTTTAATGAGGGGAGCAAAGCAGTGAATGGTGTGAGAAAATAAGTGGAAAATGCATAAAGCAAATACTCTGATAATGCACTGTAGAGATTAGGTATTATATGCTAAGGATAGTGGAAAACTATTAGATGATTTGAAGCTATACATTCTGTTTTATTCTTTCATTTTTATTTATTAATAATTTAATCACTTCTTTAATTCATTTATTGATTCTATTTGTCAAAAACTATTTTAATGTTAGAGGAATAATATTGTCCAATAGATCCAATTTTCAATACCTAATTGTGCCATCTTACTTAACCTTGTCTTAATTTTATCACTCATCACTCATAAAATTTTTTAAGTTTAAATAGGTAATCACCAATCTTCCCTTATTAAGAGCTTATAACTCAATAACAGCTATACATGCTTTTTATAGAACATTAATTTAAGGTTTGGCTAGCAATATATACCTCCCCTTGGAAAGCAGGATGATCAGAGAGGAGGAAGAAATACCCACTGACATTGTGCCTGTGTGGATAAACTGTTGCTTTAGTTTCATTTCTCTCAAAAGCTTAACCTATATATCCATTCAGCCTCCATATCAGAATCTAAATGTCAATATAGACAGTCTGTACAGCATACAGAAAGTGTGGAGAGTTGGGCATAACGCTCACAGAGGGTAATGGGGAAGAAGTAATAGGATGAAGAGGGAAGACAAGTTAGAGACTTGTCAGCTGCTATTACACTGGACAACTGGGGATCAATTTTCCTTCAAACCTGAGGATTTGTGACAAATGCACCTTAGAATTGCCCTTTCAGATAGCAGGGGTTTGGACCAAATTTCTACCCTCTTCCACTCTCATTAAGCAAAGACCTTTTACACTTCCAGCTTGCACTGACATATGGGCTGAGGGAATTTTATCACTTAGGAACATCTCTGGAGTAGAATAGCAAAACATGTCTTCATTGTTCCTGAAGGAGAGCAAAAAGTGTCTGCACAGTTGTCATTTTGAGGACACTAAAAATCAAGCATGTATAGAAAGGGCTACTAGGAACTGGGGTACAATTCTGTGGGAATAAGGAGTCATTCACAGGGGTCTATGGTGAGAAGTTTTTGCCATATCTGTATTTTAATCTGAATAGTCTGCCTGCAAGACGGAAGTGAATTTAAAACTGGGTGCACTAGAAGCTGATTAGTACTCAAGGACATCTCCATTTCCCATAGAAATAAGCCCCCGCTCTTTAACATGGCAAGCAGTGTTCTCTATATATACTGGTCAGTTAAGGGGAGGCCAAAAACTATAAATGTGATACAAATAATAGGTTGGAAACATGATAGAATAAATGATGTGGCAGGGTAGAATTATGAACATTTGGAAATAAAGTTAAAGGTATTTGAGGACTAAATACAAGGAAGGGAAAATTACTTGGAATAATTTCATGAATGGCTGGGTATTAGTACTGAGAATACAGACAAAAATATTTGTTGTTGTATTGTTATAATTTCATGGGGATAAGAAGATCAATTCAATTTTGAACATATATCACTGTGATTTTTAAAAACTATTTTACTATAAGTCTAAGGTTCTCCCTTGGACAAGCAATAGAGATTTGAAGTCATTAATACCATATAATTTTCAACTGAACTAAAGCTTGTAGGAGAAATATTTGATTCCAACTCTGGGACATTAAATATATAAAATAAACCTGGAACATACTGTTAACTTGAGTAATAAAGAATTGTCAAAATTCACTCTGGTCATATTGAAAGGACTCAGGAGCCAACTAAATGAGACATTTTGTATATATTTTTATTGATGTAAGAGAGGAAAGGAGAGAGAGAGAGAGAGAGAGAGAGAGAGAGAGAGAGAGAGAGAGAGAACATCAATGATGAGAGAGAATCATTGATCAGCTGCTTCCTGCAAAAGAGACCTCAATAAATAAGTGGCAATTTCTTTCTTAGAAAATGTGTGTCTGCATGTCTACATGTTTATCCCTTTCAAAGAAATGAGGTGGAGCATTTAAAGCTGTGTTAATAAAGTATAAAATATAAGAGTATCTAGAAATAAAAATTTAAGAAAAAGTAACAACGTGAAAATCAGCACCCTTGTGAAAAAGATGAAAATACTTGAATCCCCCTATTACTTCCATCCTCTTTGCTGTGAAGACCGCTCTTTATCATAGTAGCTAAGAAGTAATACTCTTCTCTCACACTTATATAAAGTTTATTTTTAGCTGCCTCTCCAAGTTATAAATGTAGAAATCTTTTAGTTAATGGCAATCTAGAAGGATAAGGAAGAGAAGATGATGTGGCAGAATATAGGTGATTATATAAATGAAAAGGTGATTGACATTGAATCAATGGTTAATACAAAAGGCAAAAGGAATTATTTATGCCAATAGCCCAAATTTCTATTGATATTAATATTTTGGCATCTTCTCCAAAAACTGTGTCTGAGAAATTGATATTTTCATGTATCACCATAAGCATAAGCATAAAAATACTGATCAAAACTCTAAATGCAAGCCAGTATATTTTTCTTTCTTACAAAATCCTTGTCTAAGCATCATTTTTATTAAAAGTCAGAGGAAAAAGCCTTGTAAAAAAGAGACTGTAAAAAACCTTTCTTATTTTTAAAGTTCTAATTTCTTTAACAAAATACAATTGGGAAAAACATTTAGAAATAAAAAAAATGCACAGAGTTCAAGAAAAACTGGATAAATATGACTATATGTGAGATATTAAGCAGCTAGGTCTCTCTCTCTCTCTCTCTCTCTCTCTCTCTCTCTCTCTCTCACACACACACACACACACACACACACACACACACACACGCACACACATACACACACACGCACATGCACACACTCCATATTAAAATCCATCCTAATCCTGTGAACCAGAATCAAATCTATTTGTATCTTGTAACTGTCAAATTAATTCCTATAAAATCAGAACTAGTTTCCTAAATGTTAAATTTTTATAATCCTCCTGTATTTTCCCTGGAGGGATAAGAGTTGCTTCAGTAAAACTTAAGATCAACTAGTGATATGTGTCAGCAACTGTTTTATATTGCCTATTGCCAACAGAACTGAACAATATAATGGCATATTTACAATAGCAGAGCATCCATGGATCACTCATGAACTGGAACAGGTTACTGTGGAAATGGCCTTTCATATGGTTAGTCAATAACCACTCTGCACTCATAATGCAAAGGAGTGATATGTGGTATACAGCAAAAATCATATTTAGCTGCTTGACATTTTAAAGATATCATCAGGTTATTAATGTGACATTTTAAAACCAGAAATGGTTATTATAAAGAGTAAATTATCAGGTGGGGAAAAGAGGAACTGAAAGAAAGTTGGGGTCTACTAAAATGTGGAGAAAATGGCTGTGTACACCAGGTGATTTTGCTTGAAATGACATCTGTCATATAGTACAGTGTAGCTTCTAAAACACACAACACACACACACACACACACACACACACACACACACACACACACACACTATCTACTAGTGATAGCCATATTTTCATGCCCTACCAGTTTATCTCTTTACCCTGAAGGCAAACTTTGATTTCCATTTCTGTGGATGAGCAAATATAAGGCTATCGTATATTTGGATGGCAGTAATCACCAGTGAGATTACTGGGTCAGGTTTATTATCTTGTTAGTATCACCTGCATTTACCAGCCATAGTTTGGAAGTTCCCCCAGGGTACAAACATTAGGTCAGACAGTTCCTATGCATTTGGCTATCTGGACCTTACTACAATACCTGGTAGGAATCATGGGCTTCCAATTTGTTCTGTTAAAGAAGAATTATAGATGTTCATCTTCAGCTGGAAGGAATCCAGGAGAGAACTATAAACTTTCACTTTAAAAGGGTGTATTTCTCTTCCCGCTGTATTTATAGGTGCTATGATATCATAATGCTGGGAACCATCGTATTTGTATGTTTTCTGTAAAGGGATCACTTACAGTAAGACTATTATACTGACTGAAGTGCGGTCACTACAACTGGCACAATCAGGAGGTTTCCTGCTACATGACTAATTTGGGGAGTATTGAGCATTAATGTCCATTAATTAATGTAATGAGGAAGGAAATCAGGAGCAGTACTTTCCTCAGGATGTGACCTGGATATGCTTACCTGAGAAGCTATCTGGCCTCCCATCTGTTCTGACACTTACTGGTGACAGTATCCTTTAGAATTGCCTGGACATACTGTATTGACACTCGTGATAGTCAAATGTGCATTTGTTCTATTCTCCCTGCTTGTAAATATCTATAATTTGAAAAGTGTTTGTTTTTTCATGCATGTAATAAACTATATGCCACACATTGCAATTTTGAATGATGCTGTGCATATTAAACAGAAAACAGCAGTTTTGAATTGCAGAAATGAATAAAAGAATAATCCACTTGTGTAGGAAATAAATTTTTAATGAAATTGTCATTAATATTTATGTTAAATGTCATCTAAATCTAAAGAGACATGTTAACATAAGTGTCTGAATGCTGTAAGATTACTTAAAACTAAATTTCCAAGGAGGTATATTCCTTTTATACAAAAGCTCTCTGATTCCTGCTCCAATGTTTGTTTTATTTGAAAATTCTTTCTCATTTTTGTTCCAGATGTTCACAGAGCAAACACAGAGCATGGATAAATGAGGATATACAGCTGTAAGCATAAATTGACTGTTTCATTCACTCATAGGTTGCTATGATAAGGTCTCCCCAAAATATTCTTTCTGCATGGCTTTTTTGACTCACAGTATAATATATTTGTTTTGCATTTCACTTAAAATGTTTTCCTCTTATCCAATAAGCATAGGCTTTATCTTTTTACACTTAAGAGGAATTTGGTATTTGCTATCTGTTATTTTAAGAATTACGTGTCAGGAAAATATTATAGTTTAAAATAACAGTGTTTGGGCCGAAACCGGTTTGGCTCAGTGGATAGAGAGTCGGCCTGCGGATTGAAAGGTCCCAGGTTCGATTCTGCTCAAGGGCACGTACCTTGGTTCCAGGCACATCCCTAGTGAGGGGCGGGGGGAGGGTGCAAGAGGCAGCTGTTCAATGATTCTCTCTCATTGATGTTTCTAACTCTCTATCCCTCTCTCTTCCTCTCTGTAAAAAATCAATAAAAATATATATTTAAAAAAATAACAGTGTTTGGAAATGTATAATAAAATCATTAAAATATATAGTATTTCAAGAACCCAAATAAAACATGTTAAATTATTATGATAAATTGTGATTAACATATCAAATACAGTATGCATGCACAACATTTGGGTACAATTATAAATATCTATCAGATATAATAGACCACATGCTTTTATGCTAATATTCTCTCTATAATGATAATTTATTTTTAAATTCTTTAGTGTAATCAAACAATTATTTACTTTATTTTTTCTCTGATTCCCTAGTTTTCTTTGTACTTTTCATCAAATGTCAATAATCTTTTGGTTTCTTATGAATACTATTATAAAAACATTAGTGGTTCAGTGCACAAAATTTGTGAATGGGGTGGGGGTGTTCCTCAGTCTAGCCTGCACCCTCTCCAATTTGGGACCCCTCCAAGGTGTCCTACTGCTGGTTTACAGAGATCGGGCCTAACCCAGCAGTCTGGCATCCTTCTCACAATCCAGGACTGCTGGCTCCAGCTGCTCACCTGCCTGCCTGATTGCCCTAACCACTCTGCTTGCCAACCTACTCACCCCCAAATGTACCCCCACCAGCCAGATCACCCCCAACTGCCCTCTGTGCCAGCCTGCTTACCCCCATCTGCCCCCCCCCTTGCTGGCCTGCTCACTCCAAACTGCACCCCCACTGTCCCTATCACCTCCAACTGACACCCACTGATGGCCTGCTCAGCCCACCTGGCTTCTCTGCTGCTCTGCTTATCCCCAACAGCCTCTGCCATCCCATCCTTGCCTGATCACCCCCCTGTCCCCAGGACCAAAGATTCCAGCCCCTCTATTTTTCTTTTCTTTTCTTTTCTTTCTTTTTTTTTTTTTTTTTTAGTGCCTCATTAAGCAGAGATCAGGGCCAGCTGGAAGCAAGTATCTAGGATTTATTTATCTTCTATAATTGAAATTTTGTAGCCTTGAGTGGAGGCCAGGACTGGCCAGGGCAGGCAGGAAGCTTGGCTTCCTCCATTGCTCAGGCAACCTAAGCCTCCTGCTTGCTCCAACTCTATGGCTGGCCACCATCTTGGTTGGATTAATTTGCAAACTAGCTCTTGATTAGCTGGTGGGTGTAGCAGAGTGATGGTTAATTTGCATGTTTCTCTTTTATTAGTGTAGATACCCAGAAATCTGAGAAGTGGTTGCTCTGTGAAATATGGACTATACACTTAAAACAACGTATTTATAAATTAATAGGAAAGAACCCACCAAGTTGTCATTTGAAGTATTCACTTTCAGAGTTCAAGCATTTACTTTAATAGAAATGCCATTGCTCAAAATAATTTTAGAAATTCTTTTAGTAACTGTCTTCTAAACAAGACTACGAGACTCACAGGCATGCTATTATTTCTTCTATCACTCTCTCACAAAGTCTCTCCTGATAGATCATTCATGGTTTTTGTTGTTCTTAATCCTCATTCATTAATATTTTCTCCCATTGATATTTAGAGTGGGAGGGAAGGAGAGAGAGAGAGAGAGAGAGAGAGAGAGAGAGAGAGAGAGAGAGATGTGAGGTTGGTTGTCACCCATCTGCTCTCTGACCAGGGCTGGGGATGGAACTTGCAACCCATTTACGTGCCCTTGATGGGGAATAGAACCCATGACCCTTTATGGTTGGGGAGAATGCTCTAATCAATGATCCACACTTTCCAGAGTAATCATTTATGATTTTTAAGGATTCAAACTGTGTAGTGTTTTTTTTTTTTTTTTAAAAAACAATCATAAGAAAATTGTACTTTGGGTCATCACATCAGTGTGAGGCAGCACACAGCAGGGCGGGTGCAAGGTCTCTGCACCAACAGTTCCCCAGGTGGATAAAGGCTTCCTTGGCACCAGGGTATATGGAATTCAAGTCTTACACCAGCTATAGCCCATATGCTCTCCAGACTTCTAAAAAACAAAAGATTTGGGCTAGAAATAATGAGATGTGTGTTCCAATTCCCATTCTCATCTAAAAATATAAGAAATATTTGTGTTTCGCTCTATTTCAAGGAATATTAAAAAAGATTATGGACTCATGTCAATTGACCCTTAATAACTAATTACCTGTAAAGCTTGAACACAGTATGAGAATTATGTTACTTTGGAAATTAGATCATGGAAATATTTTAGGATAGATTGACTTTCATGTCATTTGTCTTCTAAAAGACAGTGATGGCCATCACATTTACCTTGTGTTGTGCCCTCCAGAGGAAAAGAACTTTAAATTATAATTAAAATGACAGAAGCTGAAATTGTGGAAAGAATACAATGATTTGCTCCATTTCAAAGGAAAAGGAAAGCAGTTTGCTATGCATTTTTTCTTTCTTCCTTATCTTCCTCTTCTTCTTCCTCCTTTCGTCTTCTTTTTAAAGATATGTAATCCTTTTATTTTTCACCTTAAATATTTCAGATTTCAAATATCCACTCCTGAAAATCATACAAAAATAATTAGGAATAGTTACAATTTTAAAGTAAAATTTTGGGGTGACACTAGTTAATGTAATCATACTGGTTTCAAGTGTACTATTCTATGACATATCATCTGTATATCACATTGTGTGTTCACCACCCAAAGCCAGATCTCCTTCCATTTCCATTCATTTGACTCCCTTTCCCAATTAGTGTCCCCTACATCCTTTCCCTCCTTTCCCTCCATAACCACCATACTATTGTCTGTTTCTATGATTTTTTTGTTTGTCTTGTTTGTTCATTTGTTGCTTTCAATTATATATATATATATATATATATATATATATATATATATATATATTATTGATTTTTTACAGAGAGAAAGAGAGAGGGATAGAGAGTTAGAAACGTCGATGAGAGAGAAACATCTATCAGCCGCCTCTTGCACACCCCCACACTGGGGACGTGCCCTCAACCAGCGTACATGCCCTTGACGGGAATTGAACCCGGGACCTTTCAGTCTGCAAGACAACGCTCTATCCATTGAGCCAAACCAGTTTTGGCTGTAGCTTTAAATTTTATTTTCCACATATGAGTGAAGTTATATGGTTCTTGACTTTGCCTTTCTGACTTATTTCACTTAGAATGATATTTCAAAGATTTGTCCATGTTGCAAATGGCGTATTTCATATTTTCTTATGGCTGAGTAGTATTCCATTGTATGTAGAAAATGTACAGATATTTCAACAGCTGGTACCTATTAAATGAAAATGAACTGTATTTTAATAAACACTGCCTTTATAATTATTTGAAGTATCTGTGCATTTTTTGGGGGGGAGGCATCCTATATATGTACCACATCTTTATTTAATTATCTATTGAAATACACCAATTGTTTTGGCCACCATGGATAATGTTGAGATGAACATAGGGGGACATATACAGTATCTATACAAAGAAATGTTTAGCTAGATACCCAAAACAGAGGTTGCCGGGTCATATGATAATTCTATTTTTGTTGTTGTTGTCATTGTTGTTGTTTTTAGGAAACTCCACACTATTTTTCATAGAGTATGTACTAGTTTACATTCCTACTAGCAGTTACAGACATTAATAAAACATAGAGGAATGGAAGATATTCTATTTCATTTTTTAAATGTTTTATTTTAAAAAAAGCAAGTCTTTATGATACAGCACCTTACAATTTTGGTTCTTAATTCAAATTATTATTATTATTATTATTATTTTTTATTAAGGTATTATATGTGTACATATCTTACCATTGTCCCCCCCTCCCATTCATGCCCTCCCTCCCCAGAGTTCTGTGTTCGTTGGTTGTATTCATGCATACCAGTCCTTCGGTTGTTCTCTTATCTCCCCCCAGGTCTCTTTCCCCTCCCTGCTGTCATTTGACAATATGTTTTATGGTGACTATCTCAGGATCACATGAATAGAATCCACTCCTCCTCTGGTTCTCACCGCTCCATCCCCATGGGTCCCACTGCTTCCCTAGGGACACTCGACTCACCCGGGCACAGGGCCCCCTGGGACACACGGCTCACCCTGGGCACATGGCCCCCTGGGACACACGGCTCACCTGGGACACCCGGCCCCTTTGGGGGACACGGCTCACCCGGGGCACAGGGCCCCCTGGGACACACGGCTCACACAGGGCACACGGCCCCCTGGGACACTCGGCTCACCTGGGGCACAGGGCCCCCTGGGACACACGGCTCACCCGGGGCACCTGGCCCCTTTGGGGGACACGGCTCACCCGGGGCTATTATTTTTATTTTTGACACTATTACAGATGTCCCTCAATCCCCCAACCCCTTTGCCCTAGTACGACACCCTCCCTGGCCTTCATTACACTGCTGTCCATGGACTATGCATATATGATTTTTTGGCTAATCTCTTCACCTTCTTTTATACAGTCCCCCAATATTCCTTCTTTCTGAGACCTGTCAGTCTGTCTCATGTATCCACGTCTCTGATCCTATTTTGTTTGTCAGTTTATTTTGTTCCTTAGATTCTACATATAAGTCAGATCATATAGTATTTGTCTTTCTCTAACTGGCTTATTTCACTCAGCATAATAATTTCCAGGCCCATTCATGCTGTCACACACACACACACACAAAGTTTTTCCTTTTTTTACAGCTGCACAGTGTTCCATGGTATAAATGTACCTAAGCTTTCCTTCCACTCATCTACTGATATGCACTTGGACTGTTTCCAGGTATTGGCTTTTGTAAACAACATTGGTATGAACATAGTGGTGAATATATTCTAGTTGGTGTTTCAGAATTCTTAGGGTGTATTCCAAAAAGTGGAATCACTGGTTCAAATGGCAGTTCCACTTTTAAATTTCTGAGGAAACTCCACACTGTTTTCCAAAATGGCTGCACTAGTCTGCATTCCCACCAGCAGTGCACTAGGATTCCCTTTCTCCACATCCTCACCAGCACTTGTTATTTGTTGATTATGGTTTCTGCAAGCATGAGGTGATATCTCATTGCAGTTTTAATTTGCATTTATCTCATGAGTAGTGACATTGATCATTTTCTCATCTGTCTATTGGCCATCTGTATGCTCTCCAATGGAATGTTTAAAAGAAATATAACAAAAAATAATAAAATTTGTATGAAAACACAAAAGACCTTGAATAGCCAAAACAATCCTGAGAATAAAAAAAAAAAAAAGCTGGAGGTTTGATACTCCCTCACTTCAAATTATACTACAAGACAATAATAATCAAAGCCGTGTGGTATTGGCAGGGAAAAAAAATGACAAACAAACAAATGGAACAGAATTGAGAGCCCAGAAATTAACCCACCAGCATATTAACAAATACATTTCAAAAAACGATATACAATGGATCAAAGAAATTCTCTTTAATAAATGGTGCTAAGAAAATTAGAAAAAATGAAACTAGGCTCTATTTGTCATCCTACCCAATAATTAACTCAAAATGGAACAAAAGCCTGAAATAACATTTGAAACAATAAATTATATAAAAGGAAACATTGGTACTAAATTTATGGGCCTTGGTCTTGGGACTTTAAGAATAGTTATAATTTAATAAATTAATTTTTTTAGCTGAATGTACTTGTGGCTAAGAAGAAGAAAAAAAAAACTGATGAGTGGAAAAATGGTAAGGAGGTCTTACCTACATTGAAAATAAAAATATATAAAAGAGAGACATATCATTTCATTCTTTTCAAAATAAAATTAATCCTGTTATTCCTTTTGAATAACTTAAAGACAAAGTTATTATATATAATAATCATGCATAAGGTGTGTGCCCCTCAACCGAGCCTGCAACCTCTCCAATCTGAGACCCCTCAAAGGATGTCTGACTGCCCGTTTAGGCCCGATCCTGATGGGATCTGGCCTAAATGACAGTCAGACATCTCTCTCATAATCCAGGACTGCTGGTTCCAAACCGCTTGCCTGCCTGCCTTCCTGATTGCCTCTAACCATTTCTTCCTGCCAGCCTGACCACCCCTTAAAAACTCCCCTGCCAGTCTGATCAAAGCCAAACTGTTCCTCTGCTGGCCCTATTGCTCCTAGCTTCCCTCCCCTGAAAGCCTGCTCGACCCTCACTGCCCTCCCCTGCTGGTCTGGTAACCCCTAATTGCCTTCCCCTGCTGGCCCGATAATCCCTAACTGCCCTCCCTTGCCAGCCTGGTCACCTCTATCTTCCCTTCCCTGTCAGCCTTGTCACCCCCCAACAGCCCTCCGCTGCAGGCCTGGTCATCTCCAACTGCCCTCCCCTGCCAGCCTAGTCACCCTTAACTGGCCTCCCCTGAAGGCCTGGTCCCCCTGACAATTGCCCTCTCCTACTGGCCTGTTCACCCCTAACTTCTCTCCTCTGCAGGCTTGATTGCCCCTAACTGTCCTCCCTTATAGGCCTAGTCCTTCCCAACTGCCCTCCCCGGCCAACCACAATCATCTTGTGCTGGCCATCTTGTGTCCACATGCAGGTATCCATCTTTGAGCACATGGGGGTGGCCATCTTTTGTATTGGAGTGATGGTTAATTTGCATATTACTCTTTTATTAGAATAGATGTATGCATGTCTCTCTCTCTATCTTTCTATCATCTATAGCAGTCCAAGATAGTAACCTTTATATAGTTATATTGATGTTGTATATTTATATCAAACACTATTTTCTTGATTTAAGGAAACTTTATTTTATTGTAAATAACATTTAAAGGTGTGCTTTTGTGAAACAAGGGACTTAAGTTAGTCATATAAAGTCAATGGTAAATAATGAGAGGATCATTTGCATTTTTTAATCTTAAATGTGTTGTGCTATTTAGTTTTTAATGAGAAAACTAAATTTTAATTTTAAAAATTAAAGTCTACACACAAAACTATGCGTTTTTTTCTAATAGGATTATAATGCCTAAGAAAATTTTTCAGACACATTTTATTTTTTTCCAAGATTCTCTTTAATCTGAGATCTCTTTTATGGTTAAGATATCTGAAATGGCCAAAACCGGTTTGGCTCAGTGGTAGAGCATCGGTCTGTGGACTGAAAAGTCCCGGGTTCGATTCCGGCCAAAGACATGTACATTGGTTGTGGGCACATCGCCGGTAGGGGGTGTGCAAGAGGCAGCTGGTCGATGTTTCTCTCTCATCAACGTTTGTAGCTCTCTATCTCTCTCCCTCTCTTTAAAATGTCAATAAAATATATATTTTAAAAAAAGATATCTGAAATGATTTTTCTCTTGCTTAGCATTTAGTGAACAAATAAAAGTCTTGGATTGATTCTCCCTCAGGTCACAGGTATGGATTGTGGGCTGGATACACAATAGGGGCATGTAGGAGGCAGCTGATCAATGATTCTCTTTCATCATTATGTTTTCTATCACATTCTCCCTCTCCTTTCTTCTCTATAATTAATAAAATGCATTTAAATATATATTAGAGTTTATTTCCCTTCTTCATGTATAAAATTCTTATCTTCCTACCTATTTTTACTTGAGTCACTTCAAGAGTTGTGTTTACAATGAAAATTTATCAACTATACTTAGTCAAATTTTAGTAGTAAATATATTAGCAATATTGAGAGAAAGAGAACCTCTTGGTAAAGAATGAGGAGGATGAGAAGGAAGGAGGGAGGGAGGGAGGAAAAAAAAAGTCAACATTTGCTGTTGGAGGGAAAGTTTATTTTAGTCTTTAGATGCCAAACCACAAGAAAAAATGTTTCTTCTGTTAGATTTAGATAATAGTGTCATCATTACTCTGTTGCAGAGGCTATAACTCTTGTGCTTATACAACATTATAAAATGATGACATTCCCTCCTTACCCCCAAACAGTGGTAGAATTTTCATTATACATCACTGCACTACATCCTCATCAATGCCAAATTTACTATGCTTTATTTTCTCCATTCTGCCAACATTCTAAGGTTAAAGTCCTGGAAGAAATGGAGAGCAGCCATGCCTTGCTGTGGAATAAAATAGAGGACTATTCCAAATTAAAGGAGACTTAAAAGACATTGCAACCAAATTCAGCGTATAAATATTGACTGGGTCATGGATTACAAAAAAAAAAAAAAAAAAAAAAAAAAACACAAAACACACACACACACACAAAACAAACAAACAAACAAACAAACAAACAAAAACCTAAAACAGCTATAAAGAACTTCTGGAGGAGAGTTGAGGAAAGTCAGATATATTTTGGATATCATATTGTTTAATTAATGTTAACTTTCCTGAGTATAACATGGGATTAAAGTTATAAAAGCATAACTTTAATTTTTTGAAAGGAATACAAGCTATCTTTTGGGGTGTTAAATATTATATCTGTGATCACTTTCAAATCACTCAGAAACAAAATGTGGCATACATGCACATTAAGATATATATATGTCTATTAGAGGCTCATTGCACAAAGATTTGTACAAGAATGGATTTTCTTTCCCCTAGCTGCTGGCACCACCTTCACTCTGGCCCGGAGACACCTTTCTGCCTTCCCACACTGCCCAGAGGCCAAGTGGCTGGTGCAGTGTGGAACACCTGCATCATGGCCATGGCAACAACTCAGGTGTCTCCCTGCCCCTAGCCACTTGGCACCTGCATATGCAAATTAGCATGCCATCTTTGTCGGGTTAATTTGCATACTCCTGATTGGCTGGTGGGTATTGTGAAAGTAAGGTCAATTTGCATCTTTCTCTTTCATTAGTGTAGATATGTATATATCTTACATATATATGTATATTTTCCAGTTTATATAAAGGGAGGAAGAAAAGATAAATGTGGCTAAGTATTAGCTGGCAAAGTTTATATATATATATATATATATATATATATATATATATATATTTGAAATTTTTAAAAAATCATAGAGGCACAATTTATATTCTTTTTGAGTAATGCAAAATTCTTCCTCCTCAGAGAATCATTTTAATCAATCATTTGCAATACTGACTTGAATACTAAATATGTTCTTCAAAAGTTAAATGTGTGGCAAGTCAGCCGTGGACACACTAAGTGCTGTCATTGTCTTTCCTGAGAGTTGCTTACTTCCCAGCAAATGGAAATTTTCCTCTTAGTGCAAATATTTGAAGTGTCCTATGATGTGCATGGTGAGACATTTTTTATTTTATGCTGTTTTCTTACTCTGCCAAGCTATCTTTTTTATGTATTTGTGCAATTTATAGATTCATCATTTAAAATGTTTATGGATGTGGGATTATTCATTTGTCTTTTGTACAATTTCTAAAACACAGAGTCATGGCTATTATCTGGTTCCAACTGTATAAACTTTTAATTCTCAATTTTCTTGAAAATACAAAGTGATGAAAACCCTAAGCATTATGAACTGACCTGAGAAAATAAGATACATTTAAATTATGTGGCTCAAGGAGGAATCACTTTGCTTTTATTAGTGATATCTAAGCTCATTTAGTTATCTTCAGCAAGCGCCACAGTACAAAATATTTTACAACTAATTTCATTATTATCTTATAAGAGATAAATGAAAAAGAAAAGTCAGGGCAAAAGGAATAATTTTAGTGTTTCTCTGAATGTCATTTTGACTTAAATGATCATTTATCATTTTAGGTCTCTTGTTTACATTCAATATTTTCCTATGCAAATACCTATCATTTTATACAAAATTATAAAGTAATTTGGCTTTGTGTGGCTCCAAACTATAGTACCAAATCATTTACCACTATTATTCTAACAAAAATATTCAATGCATGAACAGGCTATCAAATGCTTTATTTTTCATATATGCAGTTCAAAACCCAGTTTCCTTCAGAAAATTCTCTGACTTCAAATAGAATTATAAACAGAAGCTGATAACAGTATGAGCCTCACTAAACAAATATCTTGTAGTGTTTTAAGTAAATGGATTAAAGAGATAGAATGAAATATCAAATGGCTTGCAGTCCTGAAGCCTTACCAGTAGATACATTTTACATCTAAAACAAGCCTTTAGTTATGCAAATATCTTAAATAAGAACAGTTGGCACATCAAAGACTCTTTTATTTATTTTTTTAAAATCTTTTGCTATTTCAGTCCACATTCTTAATTATTAATGAAATAAAAAAGAAAACCCATATTTCATAAATTATTAATTTTTAGCCACATGATCACAGGAGAGTTAACAATCAGTTGTTTTTAGATGTATAGGAATATGATAGGATAATTTGTCATTGAAGATCCACAGTTTCCTTTTATTTGCAGCAGGGAGTGGGTGAAATTCTGTAATTATCATTAGACTTATGAATCATTTATAATAGTTTGAATTTTAATGACTGTAGATACCACATTCATCATTCAGGTTGGAAATATTTTATTATTCAATTATTAAACATGTTATGCAGTAGTATTGCATTTAAATGAGAAATTATCCTCTATGAAGTATTATGCAAGGATATTAGTCTACATATGTTTATTTATGCTAGAAAATGTAGTTTTGCACTTTATTTTCTGAAAAATAAATATAAAATGCTTCACATTATTAAAATGCCTGCTGATTATTATGAGAATTCTGGTCAATATATTCACTTCAAAAAAAGGGTCTTATCATAATTCTATTTCATTTTATTATTATTATTATTTTACTTAGAGAAAGAATTGCCTGTCATTTTAGATTCATATGGTCTATAGCGGAGACCCTGTATGGAGTGGAGCAAAACATGTTCAGTATTATGAAGATGGCCTTTTAAGTCATGAAATATTTTATTTATTTAACACAGTGACTTGGATTTTTATTTTGTAGCTAGATACCTAGTGCAGGAATTTGTGCACTGGTTGGGTCCCTCAACCTGGCCAGCAATTGGGCTGACCAGGACTGTTTCACTTGATTGTGGCCAGCCAGCTTGGGATGGGAGGTTGGCTGGCCAAGGAAGGCTGGCTGTGAGAGTGCACTGACCACCATAGGGGCAGCTCATGCATTGAGCATCTGCCCTCTGGTGGTCAGTGCACATCATAGCTGCCAGCAGGTCATCTGGCTGTCTGGTTCTAATGGTTGCTTAGGCTTTTATATATATACATATTTTTGTTAATTTGAGAGAGAGAGAGAAAGTGTTATTCCACTTATTTGCATTCATTGGTTAGTTTTTGAATGTGCCCTAACAGGGATCAAACAAAAATAGTTGGTCTATCAGGATGATGCCCTAACTAATTGAGCTACCAGGCTAGGCTGGCCTTTCATTTTACATTGAAATGTGAAATTTTATTGAGTATCAATTTACCCATGTGGTACACACAATAATGGCTCCCAAAAGATGTCCCTATGCTAAGCCCTAGAACCTGTGACTATGTTATTTTAAATGACAAGGGCATTTGAAGTTGTGAATACATTATTATTATTATTATTAAAAATCTTAAAATGGGATTATTGCTCTGGATTACCAGAAGGGCATTTATAAAAAGAAAATCAGACAGGAGTGTCAAAAACATAAAAGGAGACATGATAGAAGCAGAGGTTGGTGTAATGGAATTTCTGAAGGAGACTATGATCCCAGGGACAGAGACAACCATTATAAACTAGAAAAGGCAAGAGACAGATTCTTCCCTGTAGCTTCTAAAAGGAACACAGGTCTATCAATGCCTTTATTTCATTCAGTAAAACCCATTCACAATGACTGGAAGCGTCAGATAATAACTCTGAGATGTTGAATCCACTGTTTGTGATAACTTGTTACAATAGGAATAAGAAATGTATATACCCAGATACCAGATAATTTTCTCTCTACTCATTTTTAAATTAAGCATAATAATTATCAATAATAAAAAAAATTATACTTTGTCCTGGTCATTGTCACTCAGTGGTTAGAGCATCAGCCTGTGAACCAAAGGGTCACAGATTCAATGCCCTATGGAGGGCAAGTACCTCGTTCAACCCCAGCCCCAGTCAGGGAACATGTAAGAGGCAACCTCTCACATTAATGTTTCTCTCTCTCTCTTTCTCCCTCCCTTCTGTCTGTAAATATCAATGGAAAATATATTCTAGGGTGAGGATTAATAACCCTAATAAAAACAAAACAAAACACATTTATAGTTCTATGTCATCCTGAAAAGAAAAAAAAATATATAGGTAGGATGTCAGTACAGTACCTCTGGACATGATATTCAGTGTTATCTGTACACATTCTAAGATATACATAGCATAGAATACTTGCTAACTCAACTTTTCTCCTGCAGCTCCACTATACGTTTGCCTCCTTGATGATTGCACATGCATAATATTGTTTAGGGCTTTTATTTTCAATTGCTTAGAGGAATTAATAAGAATAACATTAGTTCAAGCATATAACCATGAATAAAAACAATTGTTTTTAACTTTAGATCATCATTTACTTTGAGCTTTTGTCATTGTGAAGGAAAAGAGTCTCAAAATCAAAGTGACAAAATATAGCTTTAATTTTTACTTCTACCCCTCACCAACTATGCAAAAGTTGACAAAACCATTTTCTTTATATGTTAATTTTTAATTTTGTTGTAATTTTAGATTCACACACACTTCTGATATGTGATACAAGGTAATCCTATAATAATAAAAGCCTAATATGCAAATTGTCCACTCTACCAGGAGTTTGATCAAGGACCAGGGCTGGCTGGCCAACCTCCTATGTCCCCTCCTCCTGGCCAGCCTGGCCCATTAGCCCTGATTGGAGAGGGCTGGCCAGACCCCATCCATGCATGAATTTCATATATGACCACTAGAGGCCCAGTGCACACAATTTGTGCATGAGTGACATCCCTCAGCCTTGCCTTTAACCTCTCCAATTTGAGACTGCTGGCTCCTTACCACTCACCTGCCTGCCTGCCTGATTGCCCCTAACCATTCTGCTTGCGTTCATGCTCACTCCTAAAACCTCTGTCCACTGATGTGATAACCCTTAACTGCTCTACTCTGCCAGCCGAATTGCCCCTAACCATTCTCCCCCTGCCTACTTGATTGCCCCTAACCGCTCTCCCCTGCCAGCATGATCACCTCTAACTGCCTCTGCCTCTGCCCCCTGCCACCATGGCTTTGTCTGGAAGGAGGTCTGGAAGATGTCCGGTCTATCTGGTCTAATTAGCATATTACCCTTGTGTTAGTATACTAGAGGCCTGATACAGGAAGATTCCTGCAATAGGGCTTCTTACTGTGGTCGCTGACCTGACTGCTTCCCTCCCTTCTCCTCCAGCCTGCCTGATTTCCTCCCTTTTCCCACCCTACCTGCTTCCCTCTCTTCTCCCCTACCCTCTTGCTTGCTTCTCAGCAACTTCTCTCCCTTCTGCAGAGCTTAGCTTCTCTCTATGATGACTTCAGTCTTGCTCTGGCCTATATATGCAAATTAACTTCCATTTTGGTTGGGTTAATTTGCATGATCACCCTGATTGGATAATGGGCGGGGCTTGTGACCACACTTATCAAAGGTGTGGTCAATTTGCATGTTTCTCTTTTATTAGGTAGGATATTCTACAATTGTAACATTTTACGAAGGTATTAACATTAGTACAGTGAGACATCATTATAAAAATACCCATTTAAAAATTTTTTAAACTTATTTTTTAATTTTAAAATAAGTGGTCCAGTGCGTGAAATTTGTGCACTGGGCAGGGGGTGTCCTTCAGCCAGGCCTGCACCATCTACTATCTGAGACCCCTTGAACGATGTCCTACTGCTGGTTTATAGAGAACGGGCCTAAATTAACAGTCAGACATCCCTCTTGCAGTCTGAGACTGCTAGCTTGTAACAGCTCACCTGCCTGCCTGCCTGATTGCCCCTAACCACTCTGCCTGCCAGCGTGCTTGCCCCCAAATGCCCTTTCTGCCAGCCTAATCACTATCAACTGCTCCCCTACCTGCTTGCTCACCTCCAACTGGCCCCGTGCTGGCCTACTTGCCCTCATTTTCCCTCCCCACTGTCTTGCTCATCCTCAACTGCCCCCCCCCAATATCCTGATCACCCCCCCCACTGGCCTAATCACCACAATTGCCATCCCATTCTGGCCTGATCACCCACAATGCCCTCCCCTCTTATTCTCCAACTTCCTTTACCTCGGCCCTGCCACCATGGCTTTGTCCAGAAAAATGTCCGGAAGGTGCATGGCAAGTGTGGGTGAGGGGCTGATGGTTGTTTTCAGGCTGACTACACCCCCTTCAGGGTGGGTGGGGGGTCCCCGCTGGGGTGCCTGGCCAGCCTGGGTAAGGGCCTGAGGGCCGTTTTCAGGCTGGCCATATTCCCTAGTGACCCAGGCTCTTCCTTTTTTTTTCCCCCTCCAGCCCCTCCTTGAGTTGAGGCCAGGGCAGTCAGTAAGCTTATCTTCCTTCATCACTGGGGAAACCAAAACCTCCTGCTCACTACAGCTCTGTGACCACTGCCATCTTTGTTAGGTTAAATCGCATACTTGCTCCTGATTGGCTGGTGAGCATAGCAGAGTGACAGTCAATTTGCCTGTCTCTCTCTTATTAGTGTAGATGGACATTTAGTTTTTTTTTTTTTTTTAAATATATGCTTTTACTGCTTTTGAAGAGTGAGATAAAAACATCAGTGCAAGATAATTATTGATCAGCTGCCTCCTGCATACCTCCTAATGGGGATTGAGTCTGCAACCCAGGCATATGCTCTCACCAGGAATGGAACAGTGACTTCCTGATTCATGGGTTGAGGTTCAACCACTTAGCAACATTAACTGGGCAATATTATACCCATTTTACATACACTTATTTGTTTACATGCATGGAATATATTTAGTTCTGCATAATTTTATCTCATTTGCAGATTTGTATGAGCCACCATAGTCAAGATGCAGAAAAGTTCAATTACAAGCATCCTGCTAGCTATACATTATAGCCACTGCTGGTCTCATCACCCTACCCATAACTCCAGGCAGTGCTATCTCCTTTCCATGTCTCTAATTTAGTCATTTCAAGAATGTTATAGAAGACAGAGACTTGACTTGGGGTGGTGAACACACAAAACTGTGTATAGCAGTTGAATAGAATTGTGTACCTGAAACATACACAATTTTGTTAATGGGTATCATCCTGATATATTTATTAAAGAAAAATAAAGAAAGGAAATCAGGATAGCAGTATCAAAACATAATTCAGTATTCTTATCATTAGACTTGACTGAATGTATTAGTAACAGAACTGCAGCTGTTTTGAGAGATTAAGAAGATACCCAATGTTGAACTGAGTAAGAGTAACCAGATTTAAAACAAACAAACAAACAAACAAACAAACAAACAAAGCTTGCCTAAAATTTCATCCAGCTCTTCAAAGAGTTATAAAAAAGATAGATTGCTAAAAATTGTACTGACATGTTATATAAATGTAATCCTGCAAAATGTAACCTTTATAGGTTAGCCTTTCTCTCAGCCTAACAATGACCTTGTACCCTGTCAATTTGCTGAATTCACTTACTATTTCTAAGAATTATTTGATAGGTACCTCAGGTATTTTTGCATATATAATCATGTCACCTAAAATATAATTGCTTTATTTATTTTATAATCTATATTCATTTTATTTCATTTTCCTACTTCATTGCTTTTGGTTAAAACTTACAGTAATATGTGACACAAGAGAGATGACACCGGGCATCCTTGTCATATTACCCATTTTAGTGGAACCATTAAAAAGGATGTGACCTGGAAGGTTTTTTTTGTTTGTTTGTTTGTTTGTTTTTTTGTTGTTTTTGTTTTTGCAGATGACTTTTATCAAATTAACTCAGTAAACCTCTAGTTTTAATTTTTTTGAGATTTTCTAAGTGAAATGTGTATTGGATTGCCAAATGTTCTTTCTGCATCAAATCATAATAAATATGTATTTTCCATTTGTTGATCCCTTCTTTCATACCCAGAATAAATTGTAATGTTGTGTAATTATTTTTATTCTTTGTTGTATTTGATTAGCTATACTTTGTTCATTTCTTAATTCATGACATTGTTTTCTTTTCTTTTTTTCTTTTTTGTGAGTGTCAGGGTAATACTAGTCAATATTTATACAGTTGCTGGAGAAGTATTTATTTTCTTCTATATTTTTATAGGATTTTATGAAATTGATTTTAATTCTACTTTAGATGTTATCCAGAATTGCTCAGTGAAATCATATGTGCTTTGATACTTGTTTCCAGGAATTTTTAATTACAAATTAAACATATTTAATAGTTGTAAAACTATTTAGGTTGACTTTTGTCACAGTTGAGTTTGGGCAGTTTATGGTTTTGGGGATATCAGTCTATTTCTTTTAAGTTTTCATGTTTATGAGTGTGAAGTTGTAGTATTACCTTATTATTTTTTAATTAGAGGCCTGGTGCACAAAATTTATGCATGGGGGTGGGGGTGTCCCTCAGCCTGCGCCCTCTCCAATCTGGGACCCCTCAAAGGGTGTCTGAATATCCTACTCACAATCCAGGACTGCTGGCTCCCAACCCCTCACCTGCCTGCCAGCCTGATCACTCCCTAACCAATCCCTTGCCAATCTGATCAATACTTAACTGTTCCCTTGCTAGTCCATTTGCTCCTAACTGCCCACCTCAGCAGGCCTGGTACCCCAATGGCCTCCCCTGCTGGCTTGGTCACCTCTAACTTCCCTCCATTGCCAGTCTGGTAGTCCCTAACTGCCCTCCCCTGCTGGTCTGGTCTCCCACAACTTCCTTCTTCTGCCATCCATTTTGTGGTGACCATCTTGGGTCCACATGGGGAAAACCATCTTTGTCCACATTGGGGGGGGGGGAAGCATCTTGTGTGATGGAGTGATGGTCAATTTGCATATTACCTCTTTATTATATAGGATGGCTTCAAAATCTGTGGTGATATCTGGTTTCATATATAATACTGGTGGTCTGTATCTTCTGTTTTAATTTTGTCATTCTGGCTTCACCAATTTCTTTGATAGTTTTTAAATTAACCAGCACTTTGTTTGAATATGTTTGTTTGTTTTTTTTCTCAATTGCTTTTAGGTATCTTAAGAATGTTATGTAAATGGAATGATATATAATGGAATTGATTTCTGCTCTTATACTTGTTTTGTCCTTTTTTTCTGTTTGCTTTGAATTTATTTTCTCTTTTTATTTCTTGAGGTAGGAACTTAGATTATTGAAATGATATTTTCCTCTTTTCAAGAGTAAATGTTCAGTGTGATGTATTTTCCCCTCTGCACTGCTTTAGTTGGATTTCATGTATTTTGGTATATTCAGTTTCTTGTATTTTATAATTTATTATAAGTTATATGAGATGTGAAATTTGACCTGTTTTTTTTTTTAATTTTCAAGCATTTAAAGATTCTTTGTAGTCTTTGTTATTAATTTCTAGTTTCATTCAATTATGTTCATGTTCAGATTTAAATTATTCAATTATGTGTCATTTCAGTTATTTTAATTTATTTTTAAAATGTTTACTGTTTTACTTTTTAAAATTTGTCTTTATTGTTGAAAATCTGTCCACCCCTCCCCCCACCATGGGCCCTCTCCATTTCCCTCCTGTTCTCTCCCCAGGCCTTCCCCACACATATGCATATAAGTATAATTGTCCATGAGTTATACATATATGCATACAAGTACTTTGGTTAATTTTCTCCCACCCACCCTCTGAAATATGTCATTCTGTTGAATGATTCAACGTTCTTGGATTTTTTCCCCATCAGTTTATTTTGTTCATTAGATCCCACATATAAGTGAGATCATTTGACACTTGTTCTTGACAGGCTTATTTCTCTGAGCATAATTATGTTGAGGTCCCTCCACTTTTATTTTCTTGAGGTCTATGTTTTAGTCTTAACATATTTCTCATTTCCATAAGGGTTCAAAAATATGTATTCTCTATTGTTGACGGAGCGATACGAATATGTTGATTCTTGACTAATTTCCTTTTCGGACCCAGTCTCACCTACTTAGTGTTGATTTCTCTCTCTATAAAATGGAAAGAAATACTTTCCTCTACTATTAGATTTTGTGAGGATCTTATGGAATAGCATATGTAAAAGTTCTTTGTTATTATTAAACTACCAAACACAAGGAAATTATTATCATCTCTCTGCAATGAATATATCTCTTTCATGGACTCAAAACCTGGATCTTTAAATGATTTAAATAGAATGTTATGAAAAATATATAGCACAATGATCACTGAGATCACAATTGTAGGAAATAAGTAACATGCTTAGCTTCATTCAGGCCATAGATAAAAAACAAAACAAAAAACAAAACAAAACAAAAAACATGGTATATGTGCCCCATCTATTTCTTATATTTACTAAGTTCCATATAGGAGCAAGATAAAACAAATATGACTTCAGTCCATTTTGGATACACTATAGAGATTCAACAAATATGTAATATTTGTTATACTATTTCATAACATTAAAATATTAACAACTCTTGAAATACGCCCCTTAAGGCAAATCATTTTTATCTAAATTTCACACATCATATTTAGATTTAGATTACTTTCTCCTTTCAACTTCTTCTCATACCACTCTTTTTATTATTTTCATTAATTTCTATGTGGAACAGAATTAAAACATTTAGACATGAAATTGTGTGTGGCATCCCTAAATCAAGCCACTATAATCAGTGGTTATGAAATTATTTGTGGAAAACTATCAGTATTGCATTTTACTGTTTAATTGCCAACAGATATGTGTTCTCCTTGACCATCACTAGTAATCAGAAACTAATTTAACTCAACACTCAAGTTTTACATTACCTAAACAGTTTGTAACCTGTATAATTATGTCAAATATTGCTGTAACTTTTCCTGTACTTATCCCATGTGGGGCAAGTAATAAACAGTAGCAGCTGGTCTGTGAATAGCCCTAGTCTCAGAGGATTCTCTCATCTAAACTAACAAACTCTTTTCAAGTTCTGTGGCAGAGCAATAGCTAGAGACATTTAATATAATTAAAGGATGTGTATGCATCTGTTAAACCTACGAACCTTCTCAAACCACAAGATATTTTTTAACAGAAATTCTAGTGTTCTCAGTGTATAATCACCGGTATCCCCAAAAGGGTTTTAATTATTGTTATGAAACAAACTATATCAAAGGTGGTAAGTAATGAGGAACTTTGGATTACACTGATCATACTAGAAATATAAAACAGATTTTGGAACCCAGAAGACAATGCCAGGGCTGTGGATTTATACAGTAAGTGTAAATCATTTTCTATGGTTGTAGAATAAGGAACTATCTTTAAAATTATATGACAGAAAAGGTACAGCTCCAAATGTGAAGATATAAAAATATGAATATATAAGAATATTCTAAATCTCTTACATAAGTAAAAAGAAAACTAGTCAAAATATTTCCACAGAGAAAGGTGGCAGAAACAAGCTTAAGAACATTCAGATGGGTGAGTTGTTTCAACATATCAGTGGAGCTTGGCCATCAGTTACTGCTTCAATGGTATTTCTGAGGAGTGTATTTCTCAGAGGTGTTTAAGTTTTAAAAGTAAAAATAAACACATATTGTTAGATTAAATCTGTTACTGCTCCTGAGGCTTTCTGCTCTATTACAGATTGCATTGATTACATAGGGTTTATTTTTATAAAAATTGTGCTGTTGTATTTTTTTTTAAATTTCTGGTCATATAAATTTACATGAATGATCTTTTTTGTCTTCTATTTAAAAAAAACACACAATACAGGCTATGAGTAACTGTTAGTAATTTAGAAGTATTAATAGCCATTGTCATTTCTAATAATGACCTCAGAATAGATACAGAGGTGAAAATGAGTCTAAAACAGACCTCAACTATGATGCTTAATACACTGAAAAATGTAAACATTGGGGTAGAACAGTCACACTGTGGATTACATTCTCCAAGGATCCCACAGAAGATCAACAGAAGAATTTAGTCCTAAGAGTTCACATAAACTACAGATATCTAATTTTATTTCTTGAAGACACTTGATAATATTACATTTAGGAAAATTATATTGATGAACAATATTGATGCTATCCTCACTTCTCTAATTCATATACTTTTAAAAAATATGTGGGTATATAAGTATGGGGCTTGCTTTATTCACAGAACACAAAATTTATCTTACCCAATTAATTCACCAGAATCAGGTGAATTGTAACTTTATATCCTAATAATAAATCAAGAAGTTACTAAGCAATAGAAAATGCACAAGAGTTTCATTTTTTATATTAATTTTTTTCTGTGTAAATTTTATAAAATCTTCATTACTTTGGATTTACCAATTCTTCAATTACTATTGGGTAAATACAATGATATGCCATGTATGTCATATATATGTTATATAATCCTATATAATAAAACCCTAATATGCAAATTGACCAAATGGCACAACTACTGGTCGCTATGATGCACACTGACCACTAGGGGGCTGACACTTAATGCAGGAGCTTCTCCCTGGTGGCCAGTGCTCTCCCACAGGGAGAGTGCCACTCAGTGAGAAGCCAGCAGGCGGACATCCCTCCAAGGGGCCCTGGACTGTGAAAGGGCACAGGACAGGCTGAGGGACCCCTCACAGTGCACGAATTTCATGCATCAGGCCTCTAGTAATTATATATAATTTAATATATGTGATATAGTTGTAATAGTAATTTTTACTTTTTATTGTTATTTTCTCACTTTTTTAGTATAGTAACTTAAAGTTACATAGTAAAACGAAAATAAATTTGCAAAATTATAGAAAATTTAGTATTCTCTTCCAGAAAACTAAATTGTTATGTATTTATATAACTTATTTCTAATTTCATAAGATATTTTTAAACTTTATGGATTTTTTCTTAGTTATTTTCACATCTTTCATCTCTATGCCTTTTAATGATTTTTCCGCTTTTATAGTTAATGCCTTTGATAAGTAGCTTTCATTTATTGACAGGTAAAACTTTCTCATTAACCTTAAAAGTATTTTCTTGATTGTGTTATTCTCTTTATGTAACATGCTAAAGATATTTTACACTTGTCTATTATCTATCAAATTAAAAATAATTCCTGACTTCCCAAATATGTTATGTATTAATTCTCTACATAAATTCTAAAGTTTAGTAGACATTTTAATTTCAGATTGCCTAAAATTATATTTAATTCTAGTTATGAAGAAAATATTAATAGAATTCTGAAACACAAGAGTAGAAAATACATTTTTCCTTTTTTATTGATTAAAGTATTGCATATGGATGCTTTTTCCCCCCATTGACCTCTCTCCATTTGTTCCCCACCTCCATCTTCCACACATGCCCTCACCCTCCCTACTGACCATGTCCGTGGGTTATGCTTATATGCATGCATACAAATCCTCAAGTCCTTTGATTGTTCTCTCCCCATATACACACTTTCACCACTCACATCTTACCTTTGAGTTGCGGTGGTGTGTTTGATGCTTCTATGTCTTTGAATTTATTTCAGTTCATCAGTTTATGCTGTTCATTATATTCCGCATATGCGTGAGATCATGTGATATGTATCTTTCTCTGACTGACTTAATTTCACTTAGCATAATTTCACTTAGCTCCCTATTTCAAATAATAGGAGTTCCTTTATTTTTACAGCAGCATAATATTCCATTGTGTAGATATACCACTGTTTTTTAATCCACTCATCTGCTTTTGGGCACTTAGGTTGTTTCCAAATCTTAGCTATGGTAAATTGTGCTGCTATGAACATATGGGTGCATATGTCCTCTCTGATTGATGTTTCTGATTTATTGGAATATGTTCCTAGATGTGGGATTATTGAGTAGAATAGAAGTTGAAATTTTAGTTTTTTGAGGAAATCCATACTGTTCTCCACATTGGCTGCAACAGTCTGTATTCCTACCAGCAGTGCATGAGGGTTCCTTTTTTTCCACATCCTCACCAACCATTCTGATATATTGATGATAGCCATTCCAACAGATGTGAGATGGTACCTCATTGTCATTTAGATTTGCATCTCTCAGATTATTAGTGATTTTGAGCATATTTTCATATGTTTCTTGGTCTTCTATAACTCCTCTTTCCAAAAGTGCCAATTTAGGTCCTTTCCCCCTTTTTTTTTTTAATCGGAATACTTATTTTACTTTTGTTAAGTTATATGAGTTCCCTATAAATGTTGGGACATTAAACCCTTAACTGAGATAACATTGGCAAATATATTCTTCCATGCAGTGGGCTTTCTTATTGTTTTGTTGATGGTTTCTTTTGATGTGCATACGCTTTTTACTTTGATGTAGTCCCATTTGTTTATTTCCCCCTTAGATTTCCATTTTCCTAGAAGCTGTATCAGCAAACATATTGCTATGACTTATGTCTGATATTTTGCTGCCTATGGATTATTCTAAAATTTTTATGGTTTCTCATCTTATGTTTACATCCTTTATAAATTTTGAGTTTATTTTTTGTGAATGATGTAAATTGGTGGTCTAGTTTCACTTTTTTTGCATGTATTTTCAACAATAAAGGTAAAAAAAAGAAGCAAGTGCTCAAATGCACTAAAAGCTCAACAGAAGTAAAATGAAATAAAATCTAGTTTCGGTTATTTGACTATATGAGCTGTACTAATTAGAGGAGATTAATTCTTAAGAAGATTTTTAAAATTGTTACTTTCAAAACAACTTATCTATGTTTAATACAGGTTGAATTATATATATATATATATATATATATATATATATATATATATAACAATTTTATGTCAGGCATTTGGATAAAGAACTTATCACAGATAATTACAAGTGCTCTGATTCTTGCCAAAATGACTGTACAAAGTCCTCCATAATCACACTCATTTGGGAGTTCGTCCTTTTCATTCTTTTAGAATACATTTCATGCTCTATTCAGTTCACATTAACTTCCAATGTTTCAGAATCATAATTTCTGAATCATCTTACATGATTGACCCTAACTTTAGATATACAGAAGAGCCAATTTAAAATAAATAGTCTTTAATATCGTCAATGCACATTTAGTTCAAAAAAGAGAATTGAAATGTCACAAAATAGATAAAAATTTTGATGCTGCAAAAATAACATTTTGTAAAGAAAAAAAATGTGTAGTCTTTAATGAGGTCTAAAGGGCCCTTAAGAGTATTGGATTCCAGTTGTGTTTCTCAGTTCATGTATACTTAGTTGGTCCTTGACAAGTTTTAATTTTGTCAGTTTACACTGCATTTCTTATTTCACAAAACAAATGCCAATAGCATTATCCATCAAATAACAACTCAATTTTGAGATTGCATTTATCTGTTTTCTTTTGAGTGATGGGATTGCAATTCCCGATTGAAAACTACTGGATATAAAGGGGCCCACATGTCTTCTACTTCTCACTCATATGTGGAATCTAATGAACAAAATAAACTGATAAACAAAGATAGATCCAGAGGCGTAGAAGCATCAAACAGACTGTGGAACCTCAGAGGGAAGGCAGGGGAGGGTAGATTGGTCAGAAGAGATCAACCATATATGCATAACTCATGAACAGAGGACTTCACTGGTGGTGAAGTCCTGGGGTGGGAGTTGGAGTGAGCTCGAAGAGGCCAATCAGGGGGAAAAGGGAACATATGCCATACTTTCAACAATAAAGACTTAAAATAATGATTTTTCAAATAAAGTGAAAAAACTCTCATATTTTCAAAGGTTAATATATTTTCCTCTTTGGATTATCTTGGCCTCACAATTTCTCCACTTTGAATGGTAAGCTTATTTAATAGGCTCTCACTCAAAAGGTCTGAAGTTATCTGGATCTAAGACTGGGAGAATAGGGTTAATTGTAGGGGAAAATACCAGGACAAATGGCCAGATGTTTATGTTATTTTATCTTCATCTTCTGGTTGTTATTCTTTATTTGGTAACCTGAGGAGGGTACAAAATTATGGCCCCTTTTTATTTATGCCAGCACACAGGACACAGGCACCAACCTTATCCCAGGACCCACAGATTTCATGGACATTCCAAATCTCTGTGTGCCTCTTATTTGACTATTTAAACTTAAAGGCATTAATTGTTTATTGGTCCTTGTCAAAGACTGAAATTTTAACTTCGGAATAAATGAACTGTTTTCTGGTAATAGTAAAAAATATTTAATAAATACATGTCTGAGCAATCTACATTCAATCTCTTCATTCCATCATGTTTACCTCCTCTTGAGTTATCTTCTAAAACACGAAGTTAATAATGTCAGCTCACACTTAGAAAATATTCATAAGTCCTCATCACCTGAAGTAATATTAAATATCTTTAGTTTTTGTTTTGTTTTTGTGTGTGTGTGTGTGTTTTGTTTGTTTTTTTACAAGGCCCATTATCATCTGTGGAGCCCAATCTCCCCTTACTACAAACCTTCTGTTTAGTTTTAGTAATTCAAACTGATATAGTCCTTTTTTTTTATTCCATTGAACATGCTATTTGGTCTGCATGGAATATCTGCTGCTGTTGGACTGCTTGCTGTTGGACTAATCATGATACCACTTACACAGTGTGATTTTAGAGGGCATTCTAGAAAAAATGCAGGGACAGATGCCAAAAGAACGCCATAACGCTTGCAGAGAAATTTCAGAGAAAAAAAATAGGCAACAAAATGGTAAAATACGAGGTGATTTCGCAAAGGTTTTTTATAAAAAAATTTTGGTCATGAAAACACGGGTCTTGTAATTTTACATGATTTGCGGCTCAAATAAATAATTGATTAACATGGTATTTTTCCAGAATCCAAGACTAAGTAATGACTCTATTCTATCTATAGTACATGTAATAAATTAATTATATCCTGCTTTGAAAACATACTAAAAGCCAGTCATATTGATAATAAATATATTCTGAATGACTATAAAAGCAGTTTTTACTTTTGTACTACAGTTAGCAAAATAATGAATCTAAATTTGATATTATGCAAGTATTTGAACCCAAGTTAATTTTAAAAAGACTATTCAATAAAAATATTATGTGCAAATAGTTTGAAATTAATATAAAATATATTCTTAAGATTATTAAAAATAAAAATTTAAATTAGCATATGTTATATAACAGGGGCCTCTTTACCTATATTTGACTGCATAAAGTAATCTCCTAATTTTGCCTATTAATCTTTTGAAAAAATAGCCTGCAGGGATGCACATTGTGTATACGTGTGCTAATGAATCTCATTTCTTATCGGAATAGCCATTCATGTTATATATATATATATATATATATATATATATATATATATATATAAAACAGCTCCTTTTTATCTATAGAGTATAATTCTAAGACCCCAGCCAATGACTGAAATATTGATAGTACCAAATTCCATACATATGTACATATGTATTCCATATATATATATATATATATATATATATATATATATATATCTCACACACACACACACACACACACACATATATATATATATATATATATATATATATAATATGATAAAGCTCAATTTATAAATTAGACACAGTAAGAAATTAAAAACAATAACAACATAGAACAATTATAACAATATACTGTAATAAAGGTTATATGGCTCTCTTCCTCTCAACATATCTATTGTACTGTACTCATCCTTATCCTAATGATGATGTGAGGTAATACAATTCATATGTGATTAGATGAAGTGAGATGGAATTTTCCATTTAATATATAAGCCTGCAGTTGACCATATTAACCATGGAAAACGAACTCCTGAATAAGGGCCGGGAGGACTGCTGTCCTCTCTGTATTTAGGGTATAATTTAAATGATTTATCATAAGCGGTCTTTCTCAAAGTTTATGAATGTAAGCCCTCTAATGTGTGACTAGTTGGAAATTATCCCAGGTTTTATTTACTCTCCTGGTATTTTAAGATGAAATTCAATAAAGTCTTAAATTTAAAAATCTAAAAGAAGGCAAAAAAGATAATTTAATAATATTAACTATGTGTAATCAAGGTGATTGACAAAAACTCATAGAAAGGAGAAAATTAAAATCAAATCAAAGAAATGGCAAGAAATATAAATATGTTGCAGAGGCTCAAATGAAGTCAAATGAGGGAAAATGATTAAAATAAGAAAATAAGCTAGAACAAAGCCTTTTAAGAAAATATAAAAAGCAAAGCATGTATTATAAACACTTAAAAAAAACACAAATACATATGCAACATAAAATGCAGGCTGACCACAAAACATGTACACACACTTTAACAACTGATAGCTCAATTGATGTTTATTGTCATTCAGACTAAGCATTGCACAAAGGAAACTAGTATTAAAATAATACTGTATGTTTAAAAATGCAGTTGAAGCACAATCACTGCCTTTATAATTACTCAAAGTATAAATTTTTGAGTGATACTTTTATCAGCTGATAACTCAATTAATTTTCACTCCTTTTCAGGTTTAACTGATTTAAATAATGGGTGAAGTCAGACTCAGCTTTTTATTCACTGGACTTTTATGGAGACACAAAAGTGATAAAGTCTACAGTACAAAACCAGCAACAGTGGATGAAATGAGGATGCACACATACCAAATAAAATGATTCTTGACTGCTATTTCATTGCTTTGTATCATTAGCAGTGCCTGGGACAGTCATCAGTTTGAAAACAGACCAAAAATAATTTCATTTCTGTAGATTCATTTAAATTTTGAAAATGAACTTTGTGTTAATAAATACTAACTTTATAATAATTCCAAGTGTCATACATTTTCTGGGACACCCTATATAAAATTTGACAATACTTTTTGAATTTATTTAGAAATTCAACTTGACTTTCCCTGTAGACCCTTTCAAGCATGTCCTATTAACCTTCTCCCACTGGAAGCAACCGTTTTTTTCATTTGGAATTTTCTATATAATTTATGTTTGATGCACTTTTCATATGAATATATATGTAAAATTTATAAAATATTATATTTTTAAAATTTAAATAATAACAAATTGTATGCATTGTTCCTCAGTATTCTTTTCTCACTTAACATTGAGGTTTACAAATGTATGTTCTTAGATACATAAAAATGCAATCTATTTCTATATAGTACATTCATTTTAACTGTCATGTATTAAATATCTTATCATATGAATATATAATTAGTTTTATATTTTAATGTTGATTCTGACATGAACACACATACACATGTTTGTTGTGTGCATATGAAACTGTTTTCTTAGAAGTAGAATTGCTGGATAAGCATTTTTTAAATGCTTTCTAAATTTAGCAAAAGTGTTTCCAAAATAGTTCTGAAAATACATAACACTACTAGAAGTGCATGCAAGCTCTAATTCCCTTCAGATCTTTGAAAATAATTGCTATGAGAAATTCAATTTTTTTCTACTCTTATTGGATGTGCAAAATAACTTATTTTAATTTTCATTCCTTTGATCATTAATCAGATTAAACGTATTTTCATAATATGTATTGACCAAAAACATGACCTCTTCAATTAAATATTTGTTTGCTCTTTATCTCCTAATCTCTAGAAATTTGTTACATATTCTGGATCAAATAGCTTATACTCTACTATTATCTTATAATTGTTCCATACAGGTTCTTAAATTGTTGGTCTTAAATGTGTTTTATATATTGATGTAGTCAGACTCATCAATCATTTTCAATCATGTCTCAGACATTAGTTTTCTTTTGTTCTAAGAATATTCTAGTATATAATTATGTAACAGATTAAATTTTCTTTTAAAATATATTCAGTATTTAATATATGTGTATATGAATTATATATATGATGAAAGTTAACTTAGCTGGCTCAATGTCAGACATGGAGTAATATAGCTTTTTGCATAATATTTTATATTGCCACTTTTATCACTTTTCCAGCTCCTAGAAGTGTTTATGCTTGTTTCTAGCTATTGTGGTTTGTACAATTGAAATATATATCTAATTGTGAACTAGTGACCATGGTATTTTAATTTGTATAGCTTTATACATATCTTAGCATATGGTAGGGACAGTTTTTCTGTCTCGCTCTTGTTTTAGAATATTCTTTTGTACTTTCATTTAAAATAATTTATTGATTTCTACAAAAAGAACTGATAGTCATAATTGAAATTAGAATGTTTTATCAATGGCTACAAATACTTATTACATTTTATAATATTATATTTTCTAATCTGCATGTGTTTAACATCTACTCAATATTTAGCTTCCCCTTTATATCGATGTGACAATATTTTTTTAACATTATCCATAGATTATTACACATTTTAAAAATTCATTCCAATAAATCCTGAAAGGTTTGGTTCCTGGATATATTATAAGTCCTATCTTTTAAAAATATTACATTTTACATAGTTTATTTATATGAATTGTATACATTTTTGTGCATTAAACTCTTGTTCAACAATTTGCTTAGTGTATTAATGAGAAAAACAAGTAAATTCACTTAGGTTACCTGAGAGTCTATGGTGAGAGGCAGTTTGTTTCCTCATAAATCATTGCTTGTAAATAAATATTTCCTAATCTATGGGTCTTTTATATTTTGTAGACACCTGGCGTTGTTCATATCATCCAGTTTCTGCATAAGAATGATGTTAAGGTTATTCTTGGTTTGTTCTTGGTATTATTGACAATGTCCTCACTTCTTCACTTTAAGTGTTATGTTTGTTAAGTATTTTGGGTATATATGATTTATAAATTTAAGCTATTTCTCTTTCAGCCTTATTTTTGCTAAGGGATTTGCTTTATAATATCAGCAATAAATGCTCAAGTTTTGAGAATTCCATTTTCACATTTATTAAATTGCTATTTTTGTCTCTTAATCTGCTTTTGTGATAAATAATAATAATTTATATCTTGTCTGCCTCACTCCAATTTAGTCATGAAGTTTTTAAATACACAATAAACTCAATTTGTTAAAACTTGAAAAATAATTTAATTTAGTATTCTAAGTGAGACTGCCTTAAAATGTTCTCATGTTTTTCTATCTTGGTTTATAATAATCACTAAGCTAGCTTCATGTTGTTGCAGAAATTACCAAGCAGCAGAATGACAAACAACCAGGCACTTGGAAGATTCAGAAGAGACACTTTATTGTAAGAGCACAGGTGCTGGCTGGCTCAGGGAAATTGGTTTTCAAAGCTGAACCCCAAATGCAGCAGGGCTTTCTCTTATAAAGCTCTCGGTCTCTGAATTTCTGTGTTTTTTGTTTTTGTTTTTTGTGTTTTTTTTTTTTCTTTTTCTGGGGCCTTTGCAGCCCCTATGATGGTTGTAACGGGGAGGTGAGATTATGACCAATGGCCCCAGATGGCATCTGCAGTTATCTCCTATGGGATTTGTGCATGCATGGTTTATGACTCCTGTAGATTAAGTAAATTAAATATTTAGGAAAGTAGGTTTTGCAAGGCTAGGGTACAAGCAGAAAGCGGGTTGGGGCTTAATTATAGGTTAGCATAAGACATCAGAAGGCAGGTTAATGGGCACAGACTCAGGCTGCTAGCCCCAATTGCCTTCACAATGTATTAGTTTCTGCTGGCTGCCATAAAATATCACCACAAATTAAGTGGTTAAAAACAACAGAAATGTATTTCCTCACAGGCCTAGAGACAAATGCCTGAAATCAAGGTGTCAACAGAGAGAGGTTCCCTGTGAAGAATCCAGGGAAACATCCTTCTGTTCCTTTTCCTAGCTACCAGTGATTCCCCTCCATCACTCCTGTATCCGGTAGTCTGTGGTTTGTAGTTGCATCACTCCGGTCTCTGCCTTCATCATCACATGGCCTTTTCCTGTGGTGTCTGTGGGTCTGTGTTGACTCTGTAGGGAGGCCTATCACCTTTCTCTTATAAAGACAACACCCATTACGTTTAAGACGCATCCTAGGTCAATATGACTATTCTGAGCTCATTCCATCTGCAAAGACCTAACTTCCAAATAAGGTCACATTATAAGTTTGTGGCTGAGAAGAATTTTTGGAGGACACTGCTCAAAGTACCACTTAAAGTGAGGCATAGGCAGATAGATATCCATTGATTAACTGTTTGAATTTTTTTTTTTTTTTAACAGAGAACAGGGCGGACACCCACCGGCGCCGGCCCGCTTTATTGGCGCCCAGCAGTGCTGGGTGGGCCACTATGCTCGCCGGCGAGTGAGTGGGGCTCGGCATGCAACGCCCTCGGCGCCCCGGCGGGGGCTCAGAGCTCCAGGGGCCCGGGGCCCGGCGGGCCGGCGTCGGGGTCGGGGTCGGGGTCGGGGTACACCAGGAAGCCGGAGAAGGTGATGTACTTGCCTTGGTTGCTGTAGGCCCCGTAGCCGTCGTGGTCATGGCTGAGCAGCGCCAGCATCACGCTCTGGCTCTGCATCTCGCGGCACCGCTATGCGCCGTCGTCGTAGATCATGGCCTGCACCTCGTTGCGGTTCTTCATCAGCTTCACCGACAGCGTCTTCCGCGGCAGCTGGTCCAGCGTGAAGGAGAAGAAGTAGGCGCCGGGCAGGCGGCAGCGGAACACGCCGGCCTCCGCGTCGAAGTCGACGAGCTCTGTGTCGAAGACGAGGGGCTGGTGCCGGGGGCCCGGGCCGCCGTCCAACTGTTTGAATTTTCATCAAATTTGGGTAAACTTATCTAAGGGGTTTGGAGTCATTCTTGGTGGAGTGAAGAGGAGCCCCCCCCCCTCCACACACATTTTAACAGCCACTTTATAATTGTTACGAATCAAAAAATGCGATGATGATATGAATGAAGAAACCTGAACAAAAGACAAGTAGGGCATGCAGACTTAATCTCTTATTTCATGGTTTATTAGAGGAAATACTAGTATGGTGATATAGCCTAAGAGAGGGCTATTTGAAAATTGAATTATTTTAAACCTCAAGCACATACGGTTTTATTATTGACTATTTAGATCATAGCTCAGGCTCATTGGAGACAGAACACTTCTTGGGAGAGGGGAAAGATATTGGATACTGAAAAAAAAATTGATTATGTCAGTCATTCTGGAAGGGTTTAATTAGTAGGCAATAAATGTGGCAGATCTTAGAAAATGAAGTATACAAAGGTGTTATTTAATCTTAGAAATTTCTGATGGTGTAGAGGAGTCAGAACCAACCTAAAATTATTCAGATGGTGTCAAATATTACTAACTTTCATAAAAATGTCATTGTTACTTGTGTTTAATGTCAGTCTAGGAAATTAGCGAAATTATGAAGAGGCTCTTCCATATTTTACAGTAACACATGTAAAAGGAAATGTTTTAAATGACTTTGGGAATGATAAGGGAAGCAATTTCTAGTAATTAGACAAATGAGGCAAACTCATTTGATTACAAAATGATAAGATTTGAAACAAATATGATAACGTATTAATATTTGCAAAATCAAAGTAGTAGTTAAAAGACTATTTGTCAGATTATTGTCCATACTTTTTGTATGTATGAAAAATTTCATTATTAAAAAGAAATGTAAACTTGTTTTACAGTACTGGTAGACTTATAAAGTGTTTATTATGGTACATATCACTTGTATTAAATTGTTTACATGGTTTTATGTGTGTGACATCCAAAGTATAATAAAACCATGACTTGTTCATTTTTGTATTCATAGCATCTTTAATCTATATATATAAAAGGCTAATATACTAAGTGTCTGATTGTCTGACCAGTCCCTATGACACACATTGAATGCAGATAGCTCCCCTGAAGATATATGGACATTTCTTTAATTATTGTCAGCTGAACCCAAGGCAACAGGCAAAGCCACTTCCTGGGAACAAGCTTTGCCAAAAAGGGCTGATGTGTTATCAGCACTGAGTCTTATTTTTGCCCAGGTGTCAGGTAGTGGGTCTTTGATATGTAAATCAAGTGAAGAACCAGGAATGCTTGGGTCTACTCAAGAATGCAAATAATCTCCTTTTGTCTTGATCTGTTGGTGAAACTTCCTGGCATTTGGGATATAAAATAAACTCCCTGGATTGGCTCTGGGTCATTGTCTCTCCAGCAAAAGAGGGCAGTGTTCCCACCCAACTCCCAACTTTTTTCCTTCTATTTTGTGTCTTGTCTCTTTCTTTCTTTTATTTATCAATCCCCAGCTTCCCCTACTCAGGAATTGGACCCACTATCTACTCTGTGCTGGACATGGAAAGAGAGAAAGACCTACCACTGACCACACCATTGGGCAGATGCTCAACAAACAAGCTGCCATGATATGCACTGGCCATTTACAGAGAAACAGCACCATGGACCTGACACCCACAAAACAACACTTGGCTTTCCCCAAGTGGGACACTGGGTCACCTCTACACCAGAGCAACACCCCACCAAATAGTAGACAATTCTGCCAAGATCCCATGATGCAAAATGCAGCCCACAGCCTAACCCAGCCCGGAAAACGGTGGCTGTAGGTGCTGGGTAATGATATCACAGAGCAACACCCAGCTTCATTTCCCCAGTAATTAGCCTCCTTGGAGTTTCTTCAGCCCAGGAACATGACCTGCTTTATAGCCAGGTGGAAACATTTTACACTGTAATCAAATATCTCTGAAGTGTTTTCCCATGCCTCATTTCATTGATCCTAAGGAAGTCCTGGAGTAGGTAGATAGGAGACTTAGTGGAATCCTATTTTCTTTTCATTAGCTGGAAAACAAATATTTAGAAAGCTTAGAAACTTCAACCAACTGAAAAGAAATAAGAAATTGTGGACCTTGAAAATGACGTCAGGTATGTGGAGAATATAGTCAAACACTGCCACAGTTAAATATTTTACCCTTTGTTCTCCCTGCATGATCTATAATAATAATCTGCTTTTTGTTGATATTTACTGCTGTGTTGCTGACAATTACCTGAAAGAGAAGTTGAAGTGCTTCCCTGGGCTGGAAAAAGTTTAGCTAGATCAGAAAGCAGGTCTCATTAAGCAACTTTATTTATATATATAAAGCTCTTGCTGGCATCAATAGCATGCATGTGTTTCCAATCTGTCATTGTCAGTAGTGAATTTAGAGAAAGGGCAAATAGCAAATAGCAAATAGTTGCCTTTCATATGCATCATGACAGTATAACCAACTGAGCCACACTGGCCAGAATGAAGAACTTGATTTTTCCCCCACTAAAATATGTAATGTAAAATAATTGAAACAATACAGATCTGAGAAGTTAAAAGTCTAGACTAGTTATCTAGGTAGAAAAAGGGAAGCAATATAAGTAAATATTTTACAAATATGAATTAATAATAATATAACAAATTAAGTATTATAATTGCATTATTTTTTTACTTTTTATTTTATTTTATTCAGGGGAGAGCGCAGACACAGTCCCCCACTACCACAAATTATGCAGTCGAGTTTCCCACATGTGGGGAAATGGCAGGGGTCAGCATACCCAGAGTGCAATGGGTAAGCCTCACCCTGGGGAAACCACCTTGGTGATCATGGTATCTCCCCTGCCAGGTAATTATATAATTGCATTAATTTTAAAGAGGAAGAAACTGAAGCCCAGAGATTTAAATATATATATATATATATATATATATATATATATTTCATTGATTTTTTTACAGAGAGGAAGAGAGAGAGATAGAGAGTTTGAAACATTGATGAGAGAGAAACATCAATCAGCTGCCTCTTGCACATCCCCTACTGGGGATGTGCCCATAACCAAGGTACATGACCTCGACCGAAATTGAACCTGGGACCTTTCAGTCTGCAGACTGATGCTCTATCCATTGAGCCAAACCGGTTGCAGAGATTTTTAAAGAAGTTTAGGTAGCCAGACCTTTTAACCTTAAAATCAGTGTTTTTCTTTAGGGTTTTATAACCTTTAATACTCAGCAAACAGCAAATTTGTAAGGTTAAAAAAAATCACTCTATTTGAAATTATCAGAATGCTACACAAAAAGATGAATTGGAAAATATCAACTAAAAGTTACAGAAAAAAAACCCAGTTCAGATCCATTAAGATTAACATATGACTAAAAATAATTTTAAAATCAGTGAAGTAAAATGATAGTAGAAAACTGTTTAAAGAGATAATAATTGGACATTTCTCAGAACTAGCGAAAGGCATAAGTCATTAGATTTGAAATCTCTATAAAGGCCAAATAGACTAGAAATAAAAATAATATTTACACTTAGATATATCACAGTATTCTAGGAAACAACAGGTAAAGAAAAATAAAATAGCCCTGGCTGGTGTGGATCAGTTGGCTAAGCATTGTTCCAGGTACCAGATCACAGGTTCAATTCCTGGTCAGGGCACATACCTAGGCTGCATGCTTGATGTCTAGTAGGCAGCGTGTGACAAGTTTCCAATCCATGTGTCTCTTTCACATTGATATTTTTCTCTTGCATTGATCTCTCTCTCTCTCTCTCTCTCTCTCTCTCTCTCTCTCTCTCTCTCTTTCTCTGTCTCTTTCATCAATAGAAATATATTTTTAATCAGAAATAAATAAAACAGCCTAACCCAAGAGAAAAATAAGATTCCTATAAAAAGTAAGGGTGAAATTGACATTGGGTTTATCATCAGCAACACCAAATGTCAAAAGGAGAGATATTTTAACTGTTCTCTAAAAAGTACCTTTGAGGTTATAATTTTCTACCTAGCTCAACTATCATCGAGTAGAGAAAATGAAAAATATCTGTCATTATGGTGAACAGAAAAAAAAATGTAGAAATTCCACACACTCAATGCTGCTTAAAATTATATATATATTAGTTGGGGGGAAGAAAGGGGGGAGCTAAACAGTAAGGAGAAATTGAAGATGTGCTGTACATGGGGTGGCTAGTAACTGACATATGCCTTAGGTTTTAAGTTGGAACCCTCACATTGGAAAAAATTGAGTTTGCTGGCACAGGACAAGGCAGATGGGTATTTTTACAACATGACTACCATTATCATAACTACTAGAATGAAAATACCTAAGACTCACACACTGTCATTTAACAAAGTTAGATTTCATGGGAAGAACATGTTTTTTAAAAAAAGTAAATTTTAATTCATTTTCTGGTCAATATTCATTCCTATCAGAAGGAAAAACATAGAGCCTAATTGATATCTAGAGTCCTAGGACCCTCAGCTGGATTTATGCACCTGAGGCTGGGCATCACACTGTACAGTGCGAAGCTGGCTGCTTCAGAAGTCTCGAGGGTGAAAGTATATTAAGTAAAACTATCTGTTAGACTTTGGAGAGAGGTAGAAACCGGTATAAGAAAATAAATTGGCATATTGAGATATTTGAAGGTATGAATTAAAGCATAGCCTAAGACTAGCCGGAATGGATGGCTTAAGTCTAAAAGCATATTTACATTTTTGTTTTTGGTTGGTTTGGTTTAATTAGAGATTATTTATGTGTAACTTTGACAGGATTAAAAAATGCCTATTTAGTAATCACTGAAAATATTTAAAAATTTACTCTGTCTAGAATGTCTGCACTGATGATTACACCAATCAACAAAGAGAAACTAGTATCCAAACTGTTAGAGTTTACCAGAAAGACAAACAGAGGAAATAACATGCAATGACTTGAAGGCATTATATTACAGAATATTTGTGGCAGTGCAACATTTTTATAAAATTCAGGCCTAGCCTAAGGAAATATAAATCAGTTTGGAGCAGTAAGTAATGAGTCAATTTTGGATTTGAGGTACCTATAGAAAAGTTTGGAGGGATATAATAAATGGTGCTCTAAAAATGTGCATGCAATTAACAGCTGATAGCTCAATTTTGAAAATGAAACATATTTGGATAATCCTGCCTTTATGATTATTTAGTGTGTATTTACATAATCAACATTTAGTACCAAGTAAATACTAGATACATATGTCAATAATATAAGAGAATCCTATATAATAAAAGCCAACATGTCTACAAACTTCTAAGGATACATGATCTTCTCCTTCTCCTTTACATGTTTACAATGGAAATATACATTGTTTTAGGTTACTTATTACATTTCTAGAAATAAGGAAAAGAAAAGACAATCTAAAGAACATTTAGGTAAAATATGCCCTCTGATCTTAATTGTAATATATAACTTTAATACAACAAGGATATCATATTTAAATTTAGAATTATTTTACTCTTCAGCATTTGTTGTGAAAATCTGGCAATGAAAGTTGTCCTAAAAGGTCATCCACCCAACTTTTGCTTCTCATACCCTTTCCTTACCAAGCTTTCTCAATTTCTCATGAGAAGATCATGTCTGTGGACATGATCCTGTATCTCCTCAAGGAAGTATCCTTTGGCTATACCTTATGTATAGGGCTGTATATACTTGGGCACTCAGGAAGTGCTGTCTCTTCTAGGAAGAAAGGATATGAGAAAGAGATCAAAGCAGCATGTAAATTGCTTTTCAGCCAACTTTTCTTGGCATTACTAGTACATTCTCTTTAGATTCATATGTCCTACAGTGTCTTGTGTTTTAGAAGGATTTGGCATGGTCTCTAGATGGATATGTCCCCTTGAACCTCAAGTCTGTGCTATAAAGCATAGCAAAAGGAGAAGCTTTCTAAACACAAAGTCAGGAAAGTGATTGAGAAGGGTCTTGGATTCAGTTTATAGTTGTTAGAAAAATGCAGAATGTCTAGTTAAATTTTAATTTCAGGTAAATGGCATATAAAAATTCAGTGAAAATGTGATCCAAATATTATATTAGACATATTTATACTAAAACATTTGTTATTTATATAAAATTCAAATTTAACTAGAAGTTGTGTATTTTTATTAACTCTGGTAATCCTAGTACAGGGGTCAAAATGTCTCCATTCATCTAATGCCTATATTTCCTCTTAGGCTTGAAATTACATAATATACTGTCTTCTACGACTTGTTACTTTATGGATCACAGCTCCTTCTTCTTTATCTTCTTCCTAGCTATTCTACATAATTTTTTCTATAATTTAAACGCTTCCATAAGCAATCAAAACTTCTATTATTTAAAATATTTTCAAAATAACTGTAGACACAGGCAACAGTGTAGTAAAGGTCAGAGGGGAGAGCGGTGAGGGCTAGGTGAGGCAGGCAAAGGGGAAAATTTTGAAGCATCTGTAATAGTGTCAACGATAAAAATAAATAAATCCTAGCTTCTGTTTTTAAATTGCCACCTTAACTTATTTCTCCATTACCACACATTTTTAAAAGAGATTATTATACTTCTTATATTCCTCCTACTAACTCATTTTGCTATGATATTTACCACTAATTTTGTAGCATTTTTCATGTTTTCCCATGCCTTCAATTTATTGGGTGTTTTTTTAGTTTTCTGATGTTTTTGTGTACTTTATCTACTTTTTTAATTATACTTTCTTTGGTGATAAAACACTGCACATCTCAGATATTATTCTTAAACTTAAGCCTCTTCTCAGTCTTTATCATCATTATCTACATCACATTTAAATCTTTGAGTTATTCAAGATGTTATCTTAATTTTTTATACATTTTCACATTTTCCTAGATAAATATATGTGCATATAATAATTACCAAAAGAAATACAGTATATTTAATCCAAATAGTGTTTTTTAAAACTTGAGAATTTTATTCAATAGATTTATTGACTTCTATACTTGGATATACCAAAACGATTATTTTAAAACATCAGAACTCTAACCTCCAAGACTTTATCATTTATTAATTATTTGACCTTCCAGAAAATTGAATAAATTATTCTACCAACATACTCTTTACCTAAGCAGAATTATTGATACCTAGTAGAAAGTTGATTAATGGGCATATAGTTGAGTGAATATTTAGGAAAAAGCTAAAATTTTGAATTAGACACTTTCACTTATTTTTTTCTGAAAATCTTAAGTATTACCAATTCTAGTTTCTTTACTTTTCTATTTGATTGATGATTCTATCCCCTTTACATTTGATCTCTAACTCTAAAACTACTCAATACATACTAATTTGCTTATTTATTACGTGTATAGTGTTTTATTCTAGGATCATCCTACCTAATAAAAGAGTAATATGCAAATTGAGCACACCTCCACTACACCCACAAGCCATGCCCACCAGCCACACCCACCATCCAATCAGAGCGAGTAATCAAGATGGCTACAACCACAGAAAGCATGAGGTTTCGGTTTCCCAGGCAACAAAGAATCCAAGCTTTCCACCTGCCCTTGCAGGCCAAAGCCTCCACTCAAAGCTACTAAGTTTCAATTATAGAAGTAAACAAATCCAAACAGAAATGGCAGCAGCCACAGAGCTGGAAAGAGCAGGAGACTTAGGGTAGCCCCTTGCAATAGAGGAAGGAAAGCTTTCCACACACCATGGCTGGCCCAGGCTTCCACTCCAGGCTACAAAATTTCAATTATAGAAGATACATGAACCCCAACAGAAATGGCTGCCAGCCATGGAACGAACAGGAGGCTTGGCTCTGCTCCAGGCTATAAAGTTTTAATTGTAAAAGGTACATAAATTCCAGATACCTGGACATCTGCTTGGGTCATCACCACAGGCCCCTCGCCTAGTCCTCCCCATCCCCCAAGGGAATCTCCACCCTGATCTGGGACACCCTTCAGGGAAAACCAGCTGGCCCCACCCAGGCACCAGGCCTCTATCCTATGTAATAAAAGAGTAATATGCAGATTGACCATCACTCAGCACACAAGATGACTGCCCCCATGTAGTCAAAGATCCTGCCCCCATGTGGACATAAGATGGCCACCACAAGATGGCCAGCAGGGGAGGGCAATTGGGAGGCACCAGGCCTGCAAGGGAGCGCAGTTGGGGGCGATCAACCCTGCAAGGGGGTGGGGCAGTTAGGGGTGACCAGGCCAGCAGAGGAGAGAAGTTAGGGCAAACTGGCTGTCAGGGGAGCTGTTAGACAACAATCAGGCTGGCATGGAAGTGGTTTGGGGGTTATCAGACTGGCAGGCAGAAGTGGTTAGGGGCAATCAAGAAGGCAGGCAGCCGAGCAGTTGGGAGCCAGCAGTCCTGGATTGTGAGAGGGATGTCTGACTGCCTGGTGAGATAGGGCCCAAAGGGGCAGTCGAGCATCCCTTGAGGGGTCCCAGATTAGAGAGGGTGCAAGCTGGGCTGAAGGACACCCCTCTCTCCCCCCATGCACAAATTTTGTATACCTGGTCTTTAGTTTGGTTATGAGAAACATATAAATGTTACTTATAAAGATTGATTTGGTTATAAGTAACAAATGTCAATAGTGCCATAATTATTAAGGAGAATTTGAGAGAATTACTGAGATTCAAAGTGCTAATACGATTTTTAAATATTTCTCCCAAGAACCAAAACAGGAAGAGTTAATATCCCTGTAATCAAAGCTCATTCCTTATAATGCCATATGGTCTCTTTATGGTGGGTTGGGCACATGGTAAAAACAAACACATGGCAATACTAGTACATGCTCTTTAGGTTCATATGCCCAACAGGATGTGAATGCAGTCACCCTGTGAAGTCTTCTCATGGGAAAGAGACTATCAGTAATCTGATTTTGGATAAATGAACAACTATAGTTCTATCAGCAATGTTTAGAAATTGGCACCAGGAACTTCTTTGGGAAGGGTTTTTACAGTTGATTGAAAAGAGCATACAGATGTTCTCTAAGAAAGAAAAATGAACAAACACAAACTCATAGACACAGACAAGAGTCTGTGGTTACCAGAGGGAAAGCAAGTGCTGAGGGGTTAGTAAAGGCAAAGGGGTCAAATATATGATAATGGAAGAAGATATGACTTTGGATAGTGGCCACAAAATGCAATATACAGATGATGTATCATAGAATTTTACTTTTGAATATAATTGTATACTTTTATATAATTTCCTTAACCAATGTCAGCCCAATAAATTTAATTTAAAAAACACTCACAGAACAAAGAGATATGAGAATGGGATTAAAATGACAAACATTTCCATCTCTCATAGAGTAGGTGGAAACATTTTAAGTACTATGATTTGGATTCCTTATCAGAACCCAAAGTCACATCAGAGGAAAAGCCATTGACAATATTCATCATTCTCATCATTGAATTTATTTTAGCCAATTTCTACCATGTATAACCTATATGATTTTTTTTTCTGTAGAGAAGACAGAATGTTATACAAACTAGAAATGGCATTCTAGAACCTACTTTTTATTTTCACTTTAGAGAAATTACACTGTCTACTAATGAACCTTCATGGAGAGTTATTATTAAACACAATGAGTATCTGGTAGAATATAGACTGTGTCGTATTTAAGGACAATCAATTTGTGCCTTATACATGAAACATTTTAATAAAAAGAGAAGACTAAGTAAGTTAATGCTTGAGTCTTCTCTTACATTTACATTAGCTGATGGTCAATATAATAAAACAAATTGAGGGAGGAAATCTAAAACTATTGCAAATATAAAATAATTATAAATTTGAAAGATTTAAATCTAATTGAAAGTATTTTTATTATTAAAGAACATTTATGATGGAGTAACCCACAATTAAAATTATTGTGTGTACCATTATCTGAATAGTTATGTTAGGTTTCCTGTGATCTTTCACTATTGTATCCTGAAAAAGTAACTGCGTTTGAAATATTTTACTTACCTCAAAGCAGCAGACACAACAAACTGCAATTTATTAATAAATTATTAAAATAGGTAAAATTACATGTATGGATTTTATTGATATGAATTGCATGAATCTATGTATGTCTACGTGTTCACCTAGCACAAAGATAATTTCTAGAGAGTTAAATAGCTATGATGTTATATTTTATATAAGTAATGCGTCATTTGCACACAAATTACCCAAATTATTCTTATTAACAATGCAAAAATTACTCATATTTCAGGAAGATAATCAATTAATGCAATATTTATTCAATTATGAGTAATCTATAGTTCATCACCCTTAGTGATAGTTCCATACCACTATTTCAGGTACTTTGAATAATTATAACATAAGAATTGCAAGGATAAAATATTTTCATTTAAATGGCATGATACTTTAATATATATTTTTCTTCATTACGAGAAAAGAAAATCTGCAAAGCAGCCAACTAGAAATTACTGATAATAAACAGTATGTAAGGTCATGATCAGAGTTATCATTTAAAGTGAAAAGCTCTTCTCAATTGAATTATAATTATAATAAATAATAATTATAATCATAATAAAGATAATAACCACTAAGTTTAAAGAGCATTAATATGTGCCTCACACGTAATAATTTATTTAAAATATGACTGTCTTATTACTTCCATTTTATAGAAATAGTTAGTATGAAATAAAAGTATTAAGAAATGTGATTGCCAAATTCTAATCAAGGATCAAGGTGATCTCTCCCCAAGTTCATGATACTTTCAGAAAAACAGGAAAGGATCTTTTGTCTATTTAGGCTGGCAAGTGTTAAGTCATTTTAGTCATCAGTTTCTCTCTAAGCATCACTGGGAATTCATTATATAGTGTCACTCCTTTGAAAAAAGCAAGTGAATTACAGAAATGTCAATGAATATCTCATGGGTCTGAAGCCTCCTTCTAAATAAAACACTGGGCTTTCAAATATTTAAACTTTTATTTATTCATTTTATGTGTGCTGGAGATGTAGTCACTCTCATTGGGTACCAGTAAACTACTGTTGCTTTTCTCTATCATCCAGGATCCAAAGCTGCTGCTACTTTGTGTCCTTTGCCTCATCCAAACCCATTTCCATGTCTGAGGATGCTTTTTAGAAGTTCTTAGAGTCCCTCTCCTTCTTCTCACCATCCCCAATTGTCCAATTGTCAGTTCTATGTTGATGGGAGAAAAGTTTCTATTCAGAAATGTAAATTAATGTATCTCTCCATAAAACATAGTTTTCTTTTAGTTTTTTCTGTCAGTCTTACAATTGTTTATTGTTTTTTTCTATCACACTTTTTTTATAAAATTGTAAAATTTCCCTTTATACTTATTGTGGCAAAATTTGCTTGGCACCACACGTGATATATGGAAAAAACACTTACTGATGTTAGAATCAACATATTTTTCAGGTTACCTAGTTTTCTGAACATTTTGCTAACCATCCAGGATACTCCCTTAAAGATCTTGTCCTTTTTTCTTTTGAAATTTTAATTCTTGGGTCTCTTCAGTATCAAAGACTTTATTTCTCATTCTTCCTAAAAGACTAAAATGTTCTTTTCTAAATCCTTCAGAAGAAGAAGGAAATTAACATATATTGAATGTTTAATCCTTGCTAAGTACTGTGTGCTTATTAAGTGCCTATTACTTACCAGGTACTTTGCATAATTTATATTATTTCATTCGCACAATAATACTATAAAAATTTATTTTCACACCAATTTACAGATGAGGCCTATAAAATCAAACATGCTCACTCTTAACTGCATCTAAATAGAAGCACAAAATGTTTTTGTTTAACTCCAAAGAATGCATATTTTCTTTGGTTTCTTACTCACTGTGAACATGTACGCGCTTGCACAGTTCTTGTAGATAAAATACCGAATCACCTAATAATTTCTCTAGCCCAACATCACTAAGGAGAAAACATCAACTATGAAAACTTATTTTTCTACTCCTCTTTCCAGCTACAAAATGCTGCGCTTTTAATTCCATTCAGGAAAATTCTCAGTAGGGCCCTCACTGGTGTGGCTAAGTGGATAGAGCATTGGTCTGTGGACTCAAAGTTCCTGGGTTAGATTTGGGTCAAGGACATGTACCTTGGTTGCAGACACATCCCCAGTGGGGGTGTGCAAGAGCCAGCTGATCAATGTTTCTCTCTCATCAATGTTTCTATCTCTCTGTCCCTTTCCCTTCCTCTCTGTTAACAATAAAATATATATTTTTTAAAAAATAAAAAATTCTCAGTACAAACTAAGAAAGCATTATACTCAGACACAGATGTGAGCACTATATCCACTTTAGTAGCACAAGAGAATACATTTTAAGGCTCACCTAAAAAAATATTTTGACTCAGTTGTCCTGATCTATAAGTTAGTTGTGCTAAGAGTTAATTGCAAAATCAAGTTCTTATATCCTATCATTTACCTTACCTCTAATCTATAGTCCCAATGCTCAATTATATCTATTTCTAATTATCACCAAATCTTCCCACTTCCTGTCACTTATGAGTCTACTGGAATTTCTGAGGAAAGAATGAGTAAAGTATATGGTCATAATTTACAGGGTATGCACTCAAGTTTGAATAATATAGGTCACTGTAAGGCAAGTATCAGAAGACTCTAAAAATAATGATATAATTACTTTTCTTTCATATTTACATCTTTTAAAATCAGATTTTTTAGCTTACTTTATTTATTAAATTGTTCACACTATGATAGATGTCCTCCATTTCCTCCTCTTTGCCTAACTCCACCCAACCCCTCTCCCTCCCCACATCCCCAGAATCTAATTTTCATCACATTGTTGTCTGTGTACATGTGCTATGCATATTTTCATATGTGTTCTTTGTTTAATCTCTTCTATACTTCACATCCCCATGAAAATTCTGTAACTATCAATTTGTATTCCTAAATCCCTTCACCTTTTTCACCCATCTCCCCAACTCCTCTTCCATCTCACTTATTGCCATTTTGTTTATTTTATTTTTAATATATTTTTATTGATTTCAGAGAGAAAGGGAGAGGGGCAACAAGAGAGAGAGAAACATCAATGACGAAAGAGCATCATTGATTGGCTGCCTCCTGCATGCCTTGTCCTGGAGATCAAGCTCACAATCCTGACCAGAAATGTGTCCTGAGCAGGAATCAAATTGTGACCTCCAGGTCATACATCAACACTGCACCACTGAGCCATGCCAGCTGGGTTATTGCCATTTTATTGTTCACATTTTTTAAATATTTTTTTTCCTTCTCCCTTTTAAAGAAAACCCTTGAACATTTTGGATAATACTGGCTTGATGGTGAGAAATTCCTTTAGCTTTTCTTTGTCTGGGTAGCTCTTTGTCCTTCATTTTAAAATAATACTTTTGCTGGTTAGAATAATCTTGGTTAGGTCTTTGCTTTTTATCACAATGATATTTCTTGCCTTTCCCTTCTGGAATGCAAATTTTATTCTGAGAAATCATTTGACAGATTTATGGGAATTCCCTTGCTGCTTTTATGATTCTCTCTTTGTCTTTAACCTGTTGCATTTTAATTATGATGTGTCTTGGTGTAGGTCTCTTTGAGTTAATCTTATTTGGGGCTCTGTACTTGCTGAGCTTGTACGTCTATTTCCTTCATCAGGTTAGTAAGGTTTGTTGTCATTTTTTTCAAATAGTTTTTCAGTTTCTTGCTTTCTTTCTTCTTTTGGAATCCTCACAATAAAATTGTTGATAGTCTTGAAGTTTTCCCAGGGGCTCCATACACTATCTTCATATTTCTTTTCTTTTTACTATTCTGAATGGGTGCTTTTTCCTTCCATATATTCCAAATTACTGATTTGATTCTTAGTGTCATCTGTTTCAATGTTGATTCTCTATAATTTATTGTTCATTTCACTTAGTATATCCTTAATTTCTGACTGTTCTTTTTTATGGCCTCTGTCCTATTTAATGTTAAGTTCTCATCAAATTCCTTGATTTTCTCAGTAAGATCCTTGATTACCCCTATTAACATTGTTTTGAACTCTAGAAGATAATTTTCTTGCCTCAAATTAATTCAGTTATTTTTCTGGAGACTCTCTTGTTCATTTATTTAGGACCTGTTTCCTTGCCTCTGCATTTTGATTGTCCGTTTCTATGTATTAGGTAGAGTTGCTAAGTCTTCTGGATTTGGTAGAGTGGCCTTGTGTAGTAGGTTTCCTATATGGCCCATTGATGCAACCTCTCCGGTCACCGGAGCTGGGTGCTACAAGTACACTCCTGTGTGGGCTATGTGCCCTGTCCCATTGTACTAGTTGAGCCTTGATTGTTGGTGGTGTCACTGGAAAGGAATACTGCTCAGGCCAATTGGCTGTGAGGACTGGCTGCAACTATAGCTAGGAAGCTGCTGCACAAGAGTTCACCCTATGAAGCAGGACGTGCTTCAATGGCACTTAGGTACTCACCCAGCCTGTCCGATGAGAAGGGGTAGGGCTGTAAACTGGTGTGGTCAGAAGCTGTCCACTGGGTGCACTGGCTCTGGGATCTTTCAAGAGGTGCAAAGTCAGCCACCAGCTGTACCCTGCCTGGGGCTACCGGTATGCTACAGAGTGATCTACAGATGGCTGCTACTTGTTTTGATTTTAGAGGTATCTAGCAGAGACCATAGTGTGAACTAAAGTGGGCTTCCACTGGTGACAGGCCTGTCACACTTATATATGGGGTATGCAGAAGCCAGGTGCTGCTAGTTTGAGAGATTTTAGGGAAGTCTGAAGCATGAGGCAGAGGCCAGTTGTATGGAAAAGCCATTGGAAATGTCTTGGATGGGCCTGCAAGTTGGGTGTTGTGGGACCTTACTGAATCAGCAGGGCAAGGAGAACAGTGTGAGTCAGCTTGATGGAGTGTAAGATATGGCACTTGCCTGTCTGTTCTGTGGGGTAGGACACTTCAGAAAAGGAACTATTGACTCTGCTGGCACTTTTGTCTGGGATAACATTGTCCCTCCCAGGACCCCTTGTGCCAGACAATTCAGTTCTTCCCTGTATGTCCCTGGTTCCTTTCATGCTGCTTCCCCAGCACTAGAGCTCAGAGGGATTAACTTCAAGTAAGTCCATGCAATGGCCCTTTAAGAGGAACTGTTTAGAACTCCATCAGCCTTCTGTCTCAATCAGCAACACCCCCACTGTTTTTAACTGCCAGAGTTATGGACACTTCATTTTCTGGCACTGCAACTCTGGCCTGGATATCTGGTGTGAGGTTGGGACCCCTTGGCTCCTCAGGGGGATGTCTCCAGCTCAGATACCTCTTCTGATTTTAAACCACCACACATGAATGTAGGACAAGCTAATTCTGCATCTACATCCCACCTACAGGTCTTGATATGGCTTCTTCTTTAAATTCCTAATAGTAGGACTTCCATTCAGCTAGATTTCAGGTGGTTCAGAATGATGGTTATTCTGTAGTTTAGTTGTACTTTTGATGTGGTTGTGGGAGGTTTCAACTATTAATGTTTAGTACTATATAGTTTCAACGAGAAGTCCCTTATTTAAGTCTTTACATTTCATGTTTAATGCATGTATAAATGCACATACAAATAAAAGAATATGTCACATTTGTGTTTTTGTCACATATTTTCATTTTTGGATCATATAAGCTTTATAGAATATGCCTACATCAGCAGTGATTAATATACATATATATTATGTACAGCAACATCTCATTATGACCACATGGAATAGTATCCAACTTCTTTGCTAACCTCAGTTTTCTCTAAATTCTTATATCATCTTTACAAACACAGAATGACCATTTTTCCCAGTTTTATTGAGATACAATTTACATATAACATAGTATTAGTTTACAATATAATGTATGTATCACAAAATGATTACCAAAATAAGTTTAGTAAACATACATTTTTCTGGGGGTCTCCCCTCAATAACATCTGGAGGCCCCCCATCGAGATACCACAGAGATCTCTCCCTCGTCCCGGTCCCGGGTTCCAAGGGGACAGGTCCAGAGGTCTCCCAAATTCTCTGAAAATTTCACTCGCCTTCCTGATCTCCTGAGCTACCGTCCGGACCGACTAGATCGATCTCCTCTGGTAAGACAGGCCTTTCTCTCGTTTTTCTGGTTTTTTGGTTTTCTGGTTACTGTGGAACGTTCCATTCTGGGGACTTGAGGAAGGCGGGACGCCACATAACTTCCCAGTCCATGCCTGAAGCCGTGACGATGGCCAAAGGTTCTGTTAAAATTGCAGTGTGTGGTGTTAGGAACAGACTTGGCCAGGTAGTTTCGACTTATATTGTGGTTGTGGTGTTTGGTGTGTCTTTGTTCACGTCTCTGTGATATACTGTGAAAATGGGTCAAGGTTTGTCTGTGTATGAATACGGCTCTGATGTTAATGCTTTTGATTTAACCACTCTTTTTTCCCAGGTCAATGCCTATCTGTAAGATAACTTTCCCCTCACAGTTCCTAGAGTATTAGTCTTGTTTTCTTTGTCCAACATGAGTGTCATTTCTGTTTTGCTGAAACATTGTAATAGTACTTGTTTATTGAAAGGGTATAAGTACAGATGTTTGTTTGATATTTTGTTTGTCTGCTTGGGTATAATTATTTGTTCATATAAGTATGAAAGCTGAGTACTCTGATGGCTAGCAAACCGCCCCAAGTGGCCACTGGGGTTCCTTTTCCCAGGGGTGCTTGCTTTCTGCAAGAGGGAAAACGGCCCGCCTAACAACATTTCTATGTATGTTTATTAATTTGAAGGTATGAAATTGTAACAATGTGGTATAAAAAGTTAAAAGCAGAGACCAAATTCTAAAGTTAACTATTTACAAGAAGGAAGCTTGTGCTGGCAAAGTCACCAAGTCTGCCCAGCAAGCTCAAAAACTAAATGAATATTATTTCAGACACCTGCCTCCACCCAGGCTTCATCAGTGGTGGAGGAAAGGTTTCAGAACTGTTTGTCTCAATTGGCCATTTAAGTTTGATGTGATTAATGATTACAATACATTGTAAAATCTTTAGAAGGAAAGAAAAATATTTTGAGGGCAACTTGGTCCTTGTATGTGTATATCAACTCTTAAGTTATGCTGTTAAAATCAGTAATATTGATGGAAAATACTCAGAGGAACTTTTTAGAATGCTCAGGGAGTCTGATTGCAGTGTAGGGATCACTGGTTCCCCCACGCCACCTTCGGCGGCAGGAGGCAACTGTTTTTCCCAGTGGGAACAGAGTGGACTGTCAGATGAAAATGCCTCGCCCTGGTGGAAGCAGAGCCTTCACCACCTGGGACCTGCACCTCTCCCTGTCTCCACCCACCCGGTGTCCATTCCCTCCAGGGGTTGTTTAGAGTAGCCGGAGGGGGCGGCCGACAAGGAGGGAAATTCTTTTGTGACCCCCCTGTACCCCAAGGAGACCCCAAAACCCCTGTGACTGCTTGGACACTTTTCACCGTGTTCTGTTAGGGAGCTTAAAAGTGCAGTTAGAAATTCTCCCACTCCCCTTTTCAGGCTTATCAGAAACTGAGGGAAAATGTGTCATTTTAAATTTCAAGCGGCTGGAGGCCTGGGAACAGGGTGCTGAGCATGTTCCCTCCTCCCTCTGCCTTTTCTGAATATTTTAAAATAATGGAAGGTTTGAAGGATGAGTTTGCATTTTTTAAATAGTAAAGATTTTTTGTGAAGGTTGTGCATGTGATGAGAAGGAGAACAGGGAAGGGTTAAAGAAAAGGCCAGCAGCAAATAGGAAGGAATTAGTATGGCTATTGTAGGAAACAAAAACACTGGAAGGGAGGATGCCCAGGCAGGTTAGCTAGAGAGGCAAGAAAGAGAGACTTAGACTTGAAGAGGTTTTTTGTTTTTTTGTTTTTTTTTTAACATAGAGGAAGAGGACTGACAGGACCGGGGCTCCTTTCCATTAAGCCCCCACCAGTAACCTTACAAGTGAGAGGCAAACCTATTAATTTCCTGGTGGACACTGGGGCAGTTTATTCAGTCTTGACAGAGCCAATGGGACCCATAACCCTTTAAGAAGACATCAGTCCAAGGAGCCATCAGACAAACTGCCTGTTTTCCTGGGACATCAAGAAGGACTGTGGACCTCGGAAAGAACACGTACTCAAGGAACGCAGCTGCTGAACTGGACCAAAGTGGAACAACAGGCCTTTGAGGAGCTAAAGAAGGCTCTCATTTTGGCACCTGCCCTAACCTTGCCAAATGTCACCAAGGGACTGAGGTAGGGGGCATTTCCAAAGGGGTTCTCACTCAGACTCTAGGTCCCTGGAAGAGACCTGTTGCCTATCTGTCTAAGAGGCTAGACCCTGTGGCAGCAGAGTGACCAGTGTACCTCTGGGCAGAGGCCACCACAGCACTGCTGGTGAAGGAGGCACATAAGCAGACTCTGGGCCAGGAGCTTGCCCTGACAACACCCCATGCTGTTGAGGCCCTCCTTCGAGTGCTCCAGAGAGATGGATGTCAAACACCAGAATCACCCAGAGCCAAGCTTTTCTCCTGGACCAGACCTGCACCCGGTTCCATAAGACACTGGCTATCAACCCTGCCAGCTTGCTTCCAGATGATCCAGAGGAACCCATTCATGACTGCATAGAGGTAACAGACGCAGTACTAACAGTTGTCCTGCCATCATCACCAGACGAGGTACTGTTCACGGATGGGAGCAGTTACGTTCAGGATGGGATCTGATATACAGGGGCAGCAGTAGTCACCATGGACCACACCATTTGGGCACAGTTCCTGAACTTTTGGCCTTAATCCAGGCCCTTTGATGGGGACACAGTGCCATCCCCCCAGGAAAGAGGGTTACCAACTCCAACCAGAAAGGACATTATTTTAGCCTTATTTGAGGCCATTTGACTCCCAAAGGCAGCTGCAATAGTGCACTGCAAAGGACATCAGAAAGGGGAGACAAATAAAGCCAGAGGAAATAGAGCCACAGACCAAACTGCTAAGGAAGATGCCCCAAAACCAATGGGGCCTTTACAAGTCTTAGTAACTCTGCCGGACCCCGACCTACACCAAGCAAAAGGAGGAATTGGCTGAAGAGAAGCAAGTCATCAAAGGACCAGATGGTTGGTGGACTCTACCAGATAACAGACTGTTGGTCCCAGAGGCTTCAGGTCAGACATTAGTTACCCAGTGACACCAGGTTACCCACTTAGGTGTCACCAAGACGTCTGAACTTCTGTGAGGCAGATACTACCAAGCTTAGATAAGGTAATTAAAAGCATAGTCACTAGAAGTACTGTCTGTGCACAGGTAAATACTAAGCAAGGTAAGAGGGTCCCCCTGGGAATTCGGGCCCCAAGGAGCTTCCCCAGGAGAGCTTTGGGAGGTAGATTTCACAGAGATTAAGCCACCAGCATTAAGGTACAAGTACATGCTTTTTTTTGTTTTTGTTTTTTTTATAGACACCTTCTCAGGCTAGATTGAAGCATACCCCACTAGGCCAGAAATTGCCTCTGTAGTAGTAAAGAAATTACTCCAGGAGATTATACCTGATTCAGGCTGCCAGTAGTCATAGGATTAGATAACAGCATTTGTAGCAAGGTATCTCAAAGTATAGCTCAAGCCTCAGGACAGGCATGAGCAGGACTCTAAAAAATTAATTAAATTTGTCCTGGAAACCGGTGAAAATTGGACCAACCCCTTGCCCTTCGCCCTCTTATGGGCCAAGTATACCCCCTACTGGGATGGGTTCCCCCTGTTTGAGATCATGTATGGTAAACTTCCTCTCCATCCTTCCCAGTGTCAGGGAGAAACTAAAAGCTGGAATTCATAACCATTCCCTTGCTCAAGTCCTTACAGGCTCTGCAGTTTACCCAGAGAGCCACCCATAAGCTTATTCCAGATGCACTGCCAGTGCCCACTGTGGACCCTGTACACCCCATCCAGCCCGGAGACTCGGTGTGGGTAAAGAAATTCACTGCCCAACGACTCACCCCAACGTGAAAAGGATGCTACACTGTTACCCTGAGCACGCTCATAGCTGTTGAAGTAGACGGCACCCAGACCTGACTATACCACTCCCCGCTCCTGCACAGAAAACAGCCTGGATCCTGGCAACCAGCGGCGTCACCCGTGAAATCCCTAGCATGAGCTCCACACAGGCCAGGAGGAGACTTGATGTCTGCAGGAAGGGAATTGGACTTTAGTGAGGACAGTACTAATGGGAATTGTGGTACTAAGAGGTCTTGTAACTATAAAAACATTTTTGCTAGCCAGTGAAAAAGTCTGAGGCTTAGTAAAGCTAAATGTGTGAGCAGAAATTAAGTCAGCAAATAGACCAGGATTTAAGTACCCTAGAGAAATCTATAGGTAAATTAGAAAAATTGGTCGGGTCCCTAGCAGGGGTGGTTTTGCAGAACAGAAGAGGCTTAGATCTGTTGTTCCTAAAGCAAGGGGGACTTTGCCTGGCTCTGGGAGGGGCCTATTTCTTCTGCACTGGCCATTTGGGGGTGATCGGGGAGAGCTTGAGCCAGCTGGGGAGGTGATGGGGGGGCGGGTGGCGAGAGGAGAGCTAGTCTCAGGGTCTCTTCTCCTGGTCTCCATGTCTGGCAGCTCTCCTGAGTTCATTGGCTGGCCCCATTATGCTAGTGGTCTTGGGACTGGCCTTTGGCCCCAGTGTTTTCCAGTGCCTGGCCCGTCTTATACAGGATGGAATCCAGATAGTAAAACTAATGGTCCTCCAGACCCAATATCATAACCTAGCCATGGAGGATGACTGGGGGCCATCGGAATCAAGGATTTGATTCCCCGATAAGACCAGTGGGGAATGTTATGGCTGGCAGGACCCTGTAGGGGCAGGGCTCTAGCACAGGGGAGGAATGAAGGCCAGGTCCTCGGCAGAGAATGTAGCATGATGCGCTTCATGTTAGTCATGGGCTTACTCTGTCTGCAATCCCCAACCCCCGGGTATGTCCTGTTCCAAGTCATTGCAAGGCAGCACAAACAGAACAGACCAGGTCATACAGAAACTGCTTAAACTGAAAATAAGCCCCCCGCCCCAGGTATTGTGCAAACTTTTAATGATGTTACTGTACTAGTGGAATTTCTCATAGCTCATAGTGTGATAGGTTATCATGACCCTAGGACAGACAGAGAACTCTGCCTACTCAGCTATACCTCCCCCCACCGTTGCAAAACAACTGCCAGCTAGCCTAAGGCAAGGTCTCAAAACAAACTCCTAAAAGGATAAAAGCAGACTTTCCTATGTGCTCGGGGCTCTCTCATTTTTTTCTTACTGCTGCGACAGTAGGGGGAGAGTCCGGATTCAAATTCGTTAATAAAGGCATAAATTTTGATCTGGTGTCTTGGTGGTCTTTTCTGAGGGTCTCTCCATAACAACATCACTTCAATTTGTTTCAGTATTTTTACTCCTGTAATGATAACTTTTAAGATCTACTCTCAGCACTTTTCAAATCATGGTATAGTATTGTTAATTATAGTCACCATGCTGTGTATTACATGACCATTTTAAAAGAAAATATTAATGGCATAATCTTTCTTAAAATAATTTCATAAAATTTTGTCACACATTAAAATAAATCCCAAACTGTTTAATACAATTGAAAAACACAGGATCATCTCACCATATGTTTGTCCAGACTCAGTCACATGAAGTAGACAATATCCTTGAATATTCCTGGCCCTTAGCTAATCCATATATTTTAGTCCATCTAATTTATCACTTGACTCAATTCTTTGTTCAATACCACCTCCAAATAGAGATAATTTAATTTCTCATTGCTCTTTAATCAACAGGAGCTGCTAATATTTAATGGTGAATCTCACTATTCCAGCTTGAAACTCTTAATTGTTCTTTTTATCTCAACACACATGAAAAGACTATTGCGTACATATGGATGTTAATAATATGTGATGCAATCTTTTACCTTAGGTGAATAATTTATATGTAACTAGAGGCCTGGTGGATGAATTTGTGCACTGGGGGGTCCAGTCGGCCTGCCCTGATGGGGGCCAATTGGGGGTGAGGCTGGCCAGGCTGAGGGGCCATGGTTGTTCCTGTTATTCTGCCATTCAGTCCCTGGGCTTTTATTATATAGGGTTAGTCAGCTCAGACAGCCATAACAATATATTATAAATCTGTGTGGCTTAAACAACAGAAATGTATTTTTCATAGTCCTGGAGGCTGGAATTTGGGATCAGGATACCAGACTAGCATCTCCAGATAGAGATCATTTAATTTCTCATTGCTTTTTAATCAACAGTAGCTTATGGAACATTGCTTATTTACCATTCATTTTAATTGATCTCAGAGAGAAGAAGAGAGAGAGAGAGACAAAAATTGTTCCATTGTTTCCTGCACTCACTGGACTGGGCATTGAATCTGTAACCTGGGCATATTCCCTGACTGGCAATTGATCCACAGCCTATATGTAACTAGAGGCCAGGTGAATGAATTTGTACGCTGGTGGGGGCAGCAATTTCTTGATCCCTGGGTCACAGCTGTGCCAGAGTGTCCTAGAATTCCGTTGTGGCTGAGGGGCAGTTCCTCCCGCTGGGCAGGGTGTCTTTCCTGGGGGCCCAGCCTAATACCCTCTCCTCCAGCTTTCTGATGATTTCCCAAGCACCAATTCCCTGTGCTAAATTCTTTCCTGCCTAAAATAGCAAAGATCTAAAAACATTGTGGGTTCTCTACTTCCAATGAAAACAGTGCTGCACAGGTCCGAAAAGTGGGTGTGGTATTGCTGAAGGGTCCCTTTGTTGAGTCTAAGGTTCTCTTCTGAGGAACGGAGACCAAAGATTATCATTCATACCGAAGACCATGGCAGCCGTGCTTTCCAAAGATGGACACAGCATTTCCTTTCACCCCTGTATGCTTGCTACTTCCCACCAAGTCCTCTCTCTTAAAGCAGGACTGACCTCTGAATTCCAAGGCCAAGGGCCAAAAGGCACAGGGTTGCTGCCCCACCCACTCTACCAGGGTTTTCAGCTCCGCAACGTCCCCCCCTTCCCCCCCCACACACACACACCACTCTGGCTCTGTCTGGCTAGGGCCTTGCCTTCCCGGTTTGCTTTCCCTCTGGTCTGTGCTCCAGGGACTCGTTGCATATCATGGCGCACCTGCTGGTGCTGCTGGGCCCAGCGGGAGGAATAAGACCTCAGGTCAGGCCTCACGCTTCCTGGCTTGTGTGTGCCACTGCCCCCAAAGAGGGCCAGATGCCCAGGTGCTGTGCATGTCCCACGTACTGCTGTGGCCACGAGGAAAGCCTCCCCACCACATCCCCGACTCCAGTGCCCTGATCTTGGGAGAGGTTTGCCTGTGCAGCTGGTTGAGACCAAGACCAAGCAACTTCAAGGTCTCTGGACCCCAGATTTCTGCCAGCCAAGCTGACCCAGCCCTGATCAGGCTGGTTGGCTGCCGCAGCGTATATAGATTATACTGTTGAAATCAATTTTATAAAGTTTAAAATGCGACAGTGTGGCAAATAAAAAACAACAAAAACCATCAAGGCATTATCATTGGTGAAATAATCATAATACATTCATGCTCCACATAATGATGTTTCAGTCAACAACTAACCACATACACGGCAGTGCTGCTGCCTGTTGACAATGGAGCAGAAAAATTCCTATTGCCTAGTGATGTCGCTTGTCACAATTGTAATGCCTGTTTGCAGTGAAATGCATTACTCACGTGTTTGTGGTGATCCTAGTGTAAACAAACCCACCGTGCTGACAGTTATGCTTGATGACAACAATGACTTTGTTACTGGTTTATTGTTTACTATAGTTTACTTTTGATCATTATTTTAGTATTCTCTTGGAACTAATAAAAACAGCTTGCTGTGAATAGTATGTCCTGTTATACTGGCAGCAGCCTCATACATCTGATGTTGTATGAATGCATAATTTTCTCTTATGCTTGATCTAATCTGGTGTGGATTTGTACAGCAACATGCTGAATAAGCTTGTACTATAGGAGTAATAAGCCATACCATATAGCCTAGGCATGTAGTAGTCTGTACCAGATAGGTTCATGTAAGTGCACTCTATGATGTTCCCACAATAAAATATTTTCGTTAAGTGGCCCATGACTATAAGTTAGCATGTCAAATGACATGAATATTTCTTGAAAAAACAATATGGTTATAATTCATAATGTGAAATTACAATGGACAGAAGATTATTTTTCTTTTCTTTTTTAATAACTTGCACAATGTACAATGAGCTTATGGAAAACAAAAGACCCGATGCATGAAGATTTGTGCAAGAATGGGTCTTCCTTCCCCTGGCTGCCAGCAACACCTTCCTTCAGGTCAGAGCCACTTTTCCACCTTTCCACAATGCCTGGAGGCCCAGAGTTGTTGGGCAGTGTGGTACACCTGTATTGTTGCCATGGTGATGATGCAAACATCCCACCAGACCCCAGCTGCTCAGCACCTGTGTATGTAAATTAACCTTCCATCTTTGTTGGGTTAATTTGCATACTCACTCCTGATTGCCTGGTGGCTGTCATGAGGGTACAGTCAATTTGCATCTTTCTCTTTTATTAGTGAAGATAATTGTAAAAACGTTTGTTCTTAATTATTAAAATAAGTTATTCCCTAGAGAGTTCCCTCAAACACTTTTCTGGTATGTGAAATTAAAATTTATGATGTGAATAAAATTTAAATAAGTTCAGATTTTTATCTGATAAATATTGGAACACTGAGGATTTTCAGAAGACAAACTTTCATTAAAGTATAAAGAACTATGCAGATAACTATTGTTTCTGTCAAAATAGCCAACATATAAAATACAACTGTTGACACAATATGGTAATTTCATTTTGTTTTTATGTAAAATAAGAGGATATTTCTAATATAAAAAATCTAGGAGCCTAGCACGCAAATTTGAGTGGTGTCACCTACCCACCTGGGACCTTGACACCCAAACCTGTCCACGCAGAGTTCCAGCGTGCCTGGCCCAGCCCCCAAAACTTCTGGCCTTCTCCTGCTGCTTCAAGCCCCATCCTCAGTCCCTCAAGTCGCCTCAGGCTGGTCCTGCCTTCTCTGGGCACCTCCCCACTTCTGCCCAGTCTCAGTAGCAATGCAGCATCTTCACCCTTTCATGGCACTAGAGGAGAGTGTGGAAGCCTCCTGCCTGCTGTACTATGTTCCTACCCCTGGCAAGTGGGCTGCAGGGCACTCAGAGTGCGTACAGTGGGTGGAAAAGGACTGGTGAGGGGGGCACTATGGGCTCTCACCCCTGCTCTCCCCAGGCACCTCCCCAGTATCTCCAGAGCAAAGCCCCAGCTAATATGCTAATGACCTGGTCTTTAGCCATTATAGTGTCCCAACCATTAGCATATTAGCTCTTTATTCGCATAGATGTGTATTGGAGCTATAGTAATGCATTCCAAAGAGAATAATGCTATTACAGCTGATTTAAATTTTAGTTGGACTGAGACAATTTTTTTTTGCCTCAGTTCCAAGTCAACAGGCCACCTTTATTAATTGATTTATGATTACTTAGTTTTTCATTTGAGTGAAGTAATCTAAAGTAACCAGAATAGGATATACAAAGACAAATAGCATTTACTGGAGCTGTTTTATTGTGGATGCTTCTTTACTTTTGTTTCAAAAGAGACCATGTGAATAATATGAGCTTTAGGTAATTTGAAAGTGTAATAATCAGTTATAATTTTATTTATAATTTATTTTATAATAGTCTTAATGTTAGCATTGTTTCCTTTGGGAGGGATTCCCTTTTTAATAAAATAAAATTTATCTCATTTATAGTAGAAATGAAAAATTCATGTCTGTGAAGCAATTGGACTTTATGCATCTATTTATTTTTATATAATAATAGTTGTTCCCTAAGAAGCAAATACCATGTATAATTAGAAAAAAAAATTCAAAGCTTTTAGTTGGAAAGCTTCAAATCAAATACTTTATACACAAGTTAAAAATAACACAATGACAATCATATTTCACAATATTGACGCACTGTTATTTTTCTATAAGAACAGAAAAATAGTTCTTGCTGGATTTTGGACATCTTTCATCATAACTTAAGTATTCAAATATAGTATCATGAATATTTCATATCTATGCATGCATTTCTTCTTACCAACCCTTTATACCCACTTTACTTTGAATTCAAAATCTATGATAATATCAGAGAAAGTAAATAAGTTCACATTTTTAATGGAGGAATAAAATCAGAGGTCTTCCTCTATAACAGTGGTTTTCAGAGTTCAAAAAAATAGCAATAATATTTTTTGCTATATAAATTCAATTATAGAATGCTAATACATCTTGAAAAAACAACAATAAAAGCGAAGTTATATCCTGCCTGATTTCCTCACTGGTACACCCTGATCTGTGAGAAACCTGGGGTTCTACAAAGCAATATGAAAACCACTGTTCCAAAATAAATTTGTTTTTTTGCTTGTTGTAATAGAATTGCAACTATGTTATTTTCTGTTTATTCTGAAAACTAAAATGGTATCCATGTCTTATCTTCCTTCAGTTTTTTCTCTTTTATTTTCTTTGCAATAAAATCATTTGTGTAGGAATAAATTAAATGTAAATGCCTTTGTACTATGACATTATTTGGAAGTCTAGTGATAATTCAGGGTCCCTTTTCTTAATCTGAATCATATTACTTATGGAAATTTGAAAAATGCTAGCTAGTGTGGTTTTACTCCAACCACTGTATTCTCTATCTGAGGTAATGGTGATTGCATTCTTGCAATTACTGAGGTCAAAAACTTGGTGTAATGCATTACTACTGCCTTTCTTTCCAGCTCATATCCATTTCACGAGGAAGTTCTTTGATCTGTGATATATCAAGAAACCAACCACTTCTCATCATTTTTGTTAGTATCTTCTTATACCAAGCTACTGGAATATCTAGTATCAATCGAAACATTGCTTTTCTATATTTGTCCCCAAAAAAATAAACAGTCAAAGATTTATGATGGCTCAAAACTCTGCAGTGCTTTACCATTTTTCTGAGAATAAAAGTTAAAGTTCTTTCAATGCTTGTATTAGATTTCTTCAGAGAAATAGAACCTACGTGTGTGTGTGTGTGTGTGTGTGTGTGTGTGTGTGTGTGTGTGTGTGTGTGTAAAGTTATATTTATCATATATTATAAAGATATATTTATCTTATTATAAGAAATTGGCTCTTGTTATTATGGAGGCTGAAACATTCTATAATCTGCCATCTGCAAGCTGATGGTGATGTTCTAGTCCATGCTTTGAGGTCTGCAAACAAGAGAGCCAATGATTTAGGTTCCAGGCTAAGGGCAGAGAGAAAGAATTCTCCCTTCCTCTTCCTTCTTTCTATTCAGATAGATCCTCAACAGATGAGATGAGGCCCATTCATGTTGGGGAGAGCAATCTGCTTTACTCACTACTGATTCAAATTTCAAATGCTAATCTCATCTGGAAATATGTTAATCAAATATCCAGGTACATCAACACCCAGTCAAATTGATACATAAAATTAACTATCACAATTCTTTACTAGGTTCTTCATAGACAAGCCCCCAAACACCTCATCTTGTGTCTTCTGTCCTTATCCTCAGCTGCACTGGCTGATTTACCTTGAATATAATAGGCATACTTACATTTTAGGGCTTTTGTATTGGCAGCTAACTCTTGTAGAACATTTCCTTCTCAGGTATCTGAATTGGTAACTCCTTGGCCTACATGAAGTCTGCTCAAAGATACATTGCCTCTGAGACTGCCTCCGCTACCTTGTTTAAAATTGCAACTTTCCCCTCTTCCCTGGAATGCTTTGTGCTTCCTGTTCCCTTTAACTTTTCTACCTTAAAAAAAACAAAACAAAACATAATATCTATCAATAGTCAATGTAGTATAAATTTTATTTTATTTCTTTATCTTTTTAGGATGTAAAACTGAGACAGAAAGGGACTGGACTAACAATTCTCAGGGAGAAGGGGGTCTGAAGGGTGCAGGAAGAGATTGGACAAAAATCTTACACCTTTGGATGAAGACAGTGGTGGGGGTAAGGGCATGGGGTGGGGTTGGGAATCAGGTGGAGGGGAGCTATTGGGGGGGGGGGGAGAGGAACACCTGTAATAATCTGAACAATAAAGACTTATTATAAAAAAACTGAAACAGAAGAATATTTGTCTAATATATTTGCTAGTGACTCTAAGCACCAGAAACATAGGGGCTGGGCATTTTGAAAGGGCTTAGCAAATGTTTGTTAACAACAAATGAAGGGACACAAACTCATATACAGGTAAAAGTATTCATTTTAATTGTCTATTAAAACTATTTTCATTCCTTTCTAAATTCTAATCAATTGCTTTTGAACCAAAGGTAATGTAATGTCTTGCAGCATTAAATAGTTAATCATTACTGTAGACTACCATTCATGCCAGCATTATAACAGACTAAGGGCATGGGCCAGTGGACATTTGGCTCCTGCACAGCCTCTTTAGCACAATGGAATCTGCACATGGCTCACTGGAATAATTAATGGAATATGACTGACTTTTTTCCTTGTTGTATAGTAAAAGCTATTTTTAATAACCTTGGCGACAAATCATAAGAGAAAATAATGATTACTAACAAAAGATAGGTATTCATTCATTGATCTTTAAAAGAAACATTGAATAGGCTTACTGTCTTAATATGTCACAAGTGAATGTAAAATATTAATTTTGGTCTGAGTTGAACGCATTAAAACAGTTCCCTAGTATTATGACTGTTATTCAAAAAAAAAAACATTTTCCCACTACTTTTATACCATTCAATATTTATTCTTCCTATAATTTATATGATAGTTATTAGTGCCATTTAGTTAATGCATGGTGATAAAATTATGTAAGAAACATAGAAGCATGTGACAGATTGACAGATTTCAAAGGGAAGGTGGGGGTGGGGAGTGATTAACTGGAGAACCTATATGCATATATACATAACCCATGGACACAGACAATGGTGTCGTGAAGGCCTGGGGGGGAATGGTACAGGGTAGAAGGGATCAGTGGGAAAAACAAAGGGGGCATTTATAATACTTTCTACAATAAAGATAAATTAAAAAAATGAAATTTTAAATGATCTTTCCAAGGACAAATGGTGTGCTTCAAGAATAAACTTAAACCCCTAGCTGGTTTGGCTCAGTGGATAGAGCATCGGCCTGCTGACTGAAGGGTCCCAGGTTGGATTCCAGTTTAGAGCATGTACCTTAGTTGTGGGGACATCCCCAGTGAGAGGTGTGCAGGAGGCAGCTGATTGATCTTTCTCTCTCATTGATGTTTCTAACTATTCCTCTCTGTAAAAATAAAATAAATAAATAAATGAAATATATTTTTTAAGAAGAATAAAAGTAAAGAAGGATTTTTAAAATATGCACATCTATCAGGCTGTAAATCCTTCTCCTGATCTCAAATGTCTTAATATTGTGTGTCTTTGTTTAAACCATTTTAAGTACTTATATTTCCTCCTTTTTTAAAACTGCCTGAAGATGAAAACCGTAAAGTTAAAAGGCAAGAAAAAATCAGGATTTAAAATATGAGAAATAGGCTTTGAGTTTTAAGTGTTTTGGCATTTTTCACATGGCAACATGATTGCCCAACTGTGCGGCTGTTTGTCATAAAGTTTGAAAAGGTTACTGCATGACCACTCGAAGGAAGTATAAAACACTAACCTCTGCTTGCATTTAGAACAAGAAAGCTATTCAATATATTTCACACTCTCTCCTCCACTTGTCTTCAAACATAATAATCTGGATGGTTCCAACATAAATTTTATTCTATGAATATTTCTGGAAAGAAAATGTAGCAATATCAGGCAACTACTGCTTAAGAGTGACTTCGGTTCATCGTTCTTCTATTACTTTTTCTTGTTTTCTGACATAGGTATTATTTTTACAGCGGGTTTCTGTGTAAAATATCACTGCATGGGCACAAAGCAAAATGCTCAATAAAGCCATTTGATTTTGACTTTTGATATGAGTCAACCCATGAGTCATAATTTCCTATTTCTTATTAGGTACAGAAATCACTCAATATGTACACATGAGGACTCTCATGTTTGCCTGCACACTGGCATGGTTTCCGTTTTATTTTCCTTGGGATTTTATTGATTGTAAATATTCTGGTTCTCTGCCCCTTCAGAACAACCATTTATTTTTATTTGTCTTACCTGTGTCAATCATTGACTTCAAATCACCACTATTTCAGTTGCTCTAATAATTCTTAACAACTCACAGCATGCTTTTCTTTTTACCTGGCCTTAGGGATGGTTCTGAATATGTTTAATTAATATTTGAATTTCTTTCGTGCATTTTATAATAGTTTAAAGATTTCTTATCACATAAAAATATACATTAGAAAAGTATTTGCTAAGTTTTAATATCATTTGCAAGTGAACATTCTTTACTTAAGATAATTAGAAAAACTTTGTCATCTCAATTATTTTTACATAAATAAATTTCATCTGGAAGCATATATAACAAAAAGATTATCCTACAATTAACCTTATTTCTAAAATAACAATATTTTGATGACAGTAAAGTAAGAAATGAATTATTATCTGTAGTGTAGGGAAACTTATCCTATGTTTAGTCAAATGCTAAAAGGTTATTTTTACTTCAATTCAACTAAATCCCTAAATTAATAAGAATATAGAATTCTAAAGTTGAATGAGAACTTCAAAAGCAGTAACTATAAAAATCATCAATTTAAGGGGAATGTACCATAGGTTCAATAGATTAAAAATATGTGTTAAAAATCAAAAATATAGTTAAGGGCGGGAGTTGGAAAGCAGAATAGTTCATAAAGATTTCAGGTTGTGAATGTTTGTTGAATGACCTTAATCTCTCCTAAAATATTTCAAACTAGTATGTCCTGTTATTTAAAACAACAATAGTGGTTTCAGTCAGCCATGTGTTTTATTTCATTTGTTTTTTTAAAATATTATAATATAAATTATGTTCAGTAATGTATAAGATTTTTAAATGAATTCCCTAATGTATTTCTGAAAACTGCAAATACCCAGATAACAACAACAAAACATGGGCATATTACAAACACCTCAGAAGTGCCATTATGCTTCTTCCATTAACAAGCTCTCCCTCCGCCACCAAAAGTAATTCTTATCCCAAGTTCTAACATTACAGATTAGTTTTCTTATTCCTGCACTTTACATAAATGAAATGATGCAGTGTATACTCTTTGATATTTGCCTCTTTCTATTTTTCAAATTTATTCATATGTTCTCATTGCTATAGTTTATAGTGTGAACATACAAATTTACTTATTCATTCTGTTTGTTATGTTCATTTGGGTAAATTATATTTTGAATATGTGGATAATAAATGTTATTATCCTATCTAATAAAAAAGTAATATGCAAATTGACCATACCTCTCCTATACCCACAAGCCATACCCACCAGCCAATCAGGAGCAAATAAACCCAACCAAGATGGCTGTGGCCATGGAGAGAAGGAGGGGAGGTTGGGTTTCCCTGGCAATGGAGGAAGCCATGCTTGCTGCCTGACTTTGCTGGCTCAGGCCTCCACTCAATGCTACAAAGTTTCAATGATAGAAGATAAATAAATCCCAACAAAAGTGATGGCTTCCATGGAGCTGGAGAGAGCAGGAGGCTAGAGTTGCTCCCAAGGATGGAGGAAGCTAAGCTTTCCATCTGCCCTACCTAGCCCAGGCCTCCACTTTAGTTTACATAGTTTCAATTATAGAAGATAAATAAATCTCAGATACCAGGGCCTCTGCTTGGGTCACCAGGGGGCGTGGCTGGCCTGCAAACCAAAATAGGCCCCTTTCCCAGGCCACCCCATTCTCCAAAGGGACCCCCACCCTGATCTGGGACACCCTTCAGGACAAACCAGCTGCCCCCCACCCATGCACCAGGCCTCCATCCTATCTAATAAAAGTGTAATATGCAGATTGACCATCACTCCAACACACAAGATGACTGCCCACATGTGGTCAAAGATCTTGCCCTTATGTGGACACAAGATGACCACCACAAGATGACGAGCAGGGGAGGGCAGTTGGGGGTGATTAAGCCTGCAGGGAGAGCAGTTAGGGATGACCAGGGCCTGCAGGGAAGGACAGCTGGGGAGAAGTTGGGCCTGCAGGGAGAGCAGTTGGAGGGGATCAGGCCTTCAGGGGAGGGTAGTTAGGGGAGAACAGACTGCAGGGGAGGGCAGTTAGGGGAAAACAGGCTCGCAGGGGAGCAGTTAGGAATCAATCAGGCAGGCAGAGGAGGGGTTAGGGGTAATCAGGCTGGTAGTCAAAACTGTTTAAGGGCAATCAAGAAGGCAGGTAGGTGAGCAGTTGGGAGCTAGCAGTCCTGGATTGTGAAGGGATGTCCGACTGTCTGTTTAAATCCAGTCCTACCAGGAATTGGCCTAAACGGACAGTTGGACATCCCTCCAGGGGTCCCAGATTGGAGAAGGTGCAGGCTGGGCTGAGGGACACTCTCACCTGTGCACAAATTTAATGTACCAATCATCTAATATATATATATATATATATATATATATATATATATATATACACATTTAATATATGCATTTCTCACATTTCTGTTCAGTATTGTTATGGCTGAATTATTTCTCCCCTCCCCAAAATCCATGTGTATAGTTTTACCAGCTAGAACCTCGGAATGTGCATATTTGAAGATACAGTTTTAAAGAGATAATTATGTTAAAAAGAGGTCATATGGTGAGTCCTAATTCAATATACTAGCCTCTTTATAAAAAGAGAATTTGAACACAGACAGACACAGAGGGAAGACAAAGTAAAGACTTAGGGAGAATACAGACATCTACAAACCAAGCTGAGATCCTCCTCCATGTATTTCAGAAAAAAATCAACTACATAAAAACTACTAAAAATCAACTCTACTAGAAATCGTAGATTTCTAGACTACATTACTATGAGAAAAAATAAATTGTTGTATCATTTAAACCTAGTCTGAATACTTTATAATTAATAGTATTTATAATTTATTGAGACCATAGTCTCCGGTATATACTTTGTTTTGAGTAACCCTACCTAGCAAGCTAACAAGTATATTCATAAGAAAGAAATTGCTGAGCACTGTGTGTCTATGTCCAAGTTTGGTGTCAAAGTTTTCTAAAGTGATCATCAAATTTACACTTCTAGCCATATATGAGCATTCTAGGTGATCCAGAACTTCTCCAACACTTTATTGTTTTTATTAGGGTGACTTTGGTTCCCAAAACTGTATGGTTTTTCAAGTATAGAGTTCAATAAAGCATCATCTGCACACTGCAAGGTGTTCCCATTGCTACAAGACAAGTCTTCCCTGTTCCCATTTTCCCACTCTTTGCCCACCTCCTGCTACCACCAGATTCCTTGTGGTTTCTCTTTCTCAAGCACCTCCCTTCTGACACCTGTCAATCTATTCTGTGTCTATGCCCCTGTCTCTGTTTTGTCCATTACTTTATTTTGTTCATTATATTCCATCTACAAGTAAAATCACATGGTATCTGTCTTTCCTTGATGGACTTATTTCATGTTGCATAATAATTTCCAGATCCACCCATGCTGTTGCAAAGGGTAATATTAATTAATTAATTAATTAATTAATTTATAGAACAATAGTAGTTCATCTTTATAAATTTACCAATACTTTTTTTTTAAATAAATCTTTATTGTTCAGATTATTTCAATTGTTTCTCCTTCCCCCGCCCCATAACTCCCCTCCACCTGGTCCCCACTCCACCCTCTGACCTTACACCCCCCCCATGCTGTCCTCATCCATAGGTGTATGATTTTTGTCCAGTCTCTTCCCATACCCCCCACACAGACACCCTTTCTCCCTGATAATTATCAATCCCCTCTCATTCTATGCCCCAGATTCTGTTATATTCACTGGTTTATTCTGTTCCTCAAGTTTTTAATTCACTTGACTTTTAGATTCACTTGTTGATACATATGTATTTGTTTTTCGTCATTTTTATCTTTACTTTTTTCTTCTTTTTCCTCTTTTTAAAGAACACCTTTTAACATTTCATATAATACTGCTTTGGTGGTGATGTACACCTTTAGCTTTTTCTGATCTGTGAAGCTTTTTATTTGCTCTTCAATTCTGAATGATAACTTTGCTGGGTAGAGTAATCTTGGAGAGCTAACCTTGGTAAGTAATGCTGCAATGAATGCAGGGGTGCCTATATTCTTTTGAATTAGTGTATTAGTTGGAATTAAGTGGTATCCCCTAGTTATATTTTCCATTCCCATGATTACAAATATGGAGCACATTTTCACATGTTTATTAGCTATTTTGATGTGTTTTTTTATATTAAGTGCCTCTTCAATATTGTGGACTAATCTGCATGTCTTAAATTCAAGAAAATTTAACTCTAATTTCTTTATTTGTCTGAGCTATAATCTTTTCATATCTAGCCTGCTGCAGGCTGTACAAGAGTAATCTGCCAAAATCTCCTATGTGGGAAAGACAACAAAGTCTTAGTTAATAACTTTTGGTTATGTTTTATATTTAACTAGTGGCCCTGTGCACAAAATTTGTGCACGGTGGGGGGTGTCCCTCAGCCTGGCCTGTATCCTCTCCAATCTGGGACCCCTGTGGGATCGGGCCTAAACCTGCAGTTGGACAAACCCCTCACAATGTGGTACTACTGGATTCTAACCACTCACCTGCCTGCCTTCTTGATTTCCCATAACCACTCTTCCTGCTGGCCTGCTTGTACCCAACTGCACCCCCTACCAGCCTGATCACCCCCAACTGCCCTCCCCTCCTGGCTTGATCACCCATAACCCCATCTGCCTTGGCCCCACCACCATGACTTTGTCTGGAAGGACTTCTGGAAGGTCTCATGCTCTAATTAGCATATTAACCTTTTATTAATATAGATAGGATATGACATATTGCCATAACTATAACATATCTACTAGTATTACTCTATGAGAATACATACTTCATGCAATAGGAAGGCATCTAATACATTACACTGTATATGTTATAAGTAGTAGGAAATACTGTATTTGTAGCAATAATATACACCCTGTGACTTCCCTTCTTGATCTGGGAATGGTTCCCCAGTTATTTGAATGTTTCCTGGCCCCAACTGTATTCTTTTTTTCATTTATTATAACTTTATTTACTGTTTATTGCACATGATTTGAGATCTTTAATTTCTAACCACCAAATATTCAAAGGACTATTTTTCCTATGAAGTTTAACATTAACATCAGTGAATTGATGTATTCATGTGTTTTTATTATAAACATCTGAATTATTGACATTGTCATAGATCCTGAACTCATAAGCATGGACCATGCACAGTTTCTTTCTTTCTTTTTAAAAAATATATTTTATTGTTTTTTTTTAGAGAGAAAGAGAGAGGGACAGAGAGTTAGAAACATCAATGAGAGAGAATCATGAATCAGCTGCCTCTTGCGCAGCCCCTACTGGGGATGTGCCAGCAATCAAGGTACATGGCCTTGACTGGAATTGAACCTGGGACCTTTCAGTATGAAGGCCAAATCTCTATCCACTGAGCCAAACTGGTTTTGGTGAGGCATCGCATTTTCATTAAAACGTTCAATCATGGCCTCCTCCACCAGTGTCCTCAGGTGGCTCGGGGCAGACAGTGATCCCGGAGACCCTGGTCACCCCCACCTACAGACCCCGCAGGCGACTTCCGGAACTGTCCATGCCACCTGCCCAGTACCAATTGCCCCCTTGACCCCATGGGCAGTGTCAGGCGCTGACCATGCTGCCTGCCTGGTCCTGATTTCCCCCTGGACCCCGTGGTGACATCAGGTGCTATCCATGCCACCTGCCCAGTCCTGATCACTACCTGGACCCCATGGGCAGTGTCAGAAGCAGCCTGCTGGAACTGCCTAGTCCCAATTACCCCTTGACCCTGTGGGCAGCATCAAGTGCTGTCCATGCTGCCTGCCCAGTCCTGATTGCTCCTTGGACCCCACGAGCAGTGGTAGACGCTGCCTGCTGGAACTGCCAAGTCCTAATCAAAGCCTGCAGAGCCTGCCTGGTTACTATCACCACCTGGACCTTGTGGGCGACATCAGTCACTGCCCACCAGGCCTGCCCAGTCCATGGCTGCCTGGACCCTGCAGGCTTAGTCAGGCGGTGCTTGCCCTGCCTGTATATACAACTTGACCCGCCATCTTAGTTGACTTTATTTGCATATCACTCCTGATTGGCTTTGGGCATAGGGGATGTAAGGTCAATTAGCACCTTTCCCTTTTACTAGTGTAGATATCACCCATTTACTGTTTTATATTTTCTCTGTTAAACCAAAGAGTTACTCTTTTTATTTTTTTCTGCATTTTTCATACTGTGACCATGTATTTAATTAAATATTTAACTATTATTAACTATTCATAATTTCTTGCTTAAAAAGTATGCTTCTGGCCAAAACTGGTTTGGCTCAGTGGATAGCATCGGCCTGTGGACTGAAGGGTCCCGGGTTCGATTCCGGTCAAGGGCATGTACCTTGGTTGCAGGCATATCCCCAGTGGGGGTGTGTGCAGGAGGCAGCTGGTTGATGACTCTCTCATCAATGTTTCTGACTCTCTATCTCTCTCCTTTCCTCTCTGTTAAAAATCAATAAAATATATATTTTTTAAAGTGTGTTTCTGGCCCAGTTGGCATGGCAGGGGTTGAGAGTCAATTTGTGAATCAGAAGGTCATGAATCGATTCCTGGTCAGGGCACATACCTGGGTTGTGGGGAATGTAGGGAGGCAATCAATGGTTCTCTCTCATAATTGATGTTTCTATATCTTTCTCTGTCTTCCTTCCTTTCTCGAATATATTATTTTTTTAAATGTGCTTCTCTCAAGTGTTGCAGTCTGCTAAGCCTTTCTCTGAACTAAAGTCACTGATCTTCCCTTTTCAGTTACAGAAGATTTGCAGATTTTTTTTTGAAAATTGTGCTTTGTTTAAACTTTTAAATAACCTAATCATTATTATAATTTGTGCTAAGTCAACTAAATAGCTGCAATATTAGAGATGGCTATGGTGTGATAGAAATGCTTTTCTCTGAGAACTCTTGGTTTAGGTATTTGTAAATAAGTAAATAATAATTTAAAGTTTTTAATATGATAAAGATTCAACATTTATCAACTTTTGAATAATTTATAATTAATAGTATTTATAATTTATTGAAACCATTAATTTTTCATGCCACGGTAAATGTTTAAGAAAGGCAGCCTTGTTCTGAAGTTATTCATTAAACATTAGAAAAATGCAATGTAGACACCAAATAATTGGGTAAAACAACAGAGGTCTAATTTAAAAGCAGTGCTTATATTTGTAAAATTATACTCATGCCCAAATATGTAATTTATTATCATTACTCTAGTTCTCAAAAATATACCAGATTATATCAGAAAATTGTTTATCCTTATATAATCTCTACACTGTATCCTAAGAGATTATCTAAATAGTTTATACAATTTTACTTCCTTTCCCACTTAGTTGTTTGTCTAAGGAGTACTTTGATTATTTTTCTAATATAAAGTGTTTCTATTTTATAAAATATCTAACAAACTTTTTTTCTAATTGGAAAAATGTCTAGAAAGTCATAAGGTATGTGTTTTTTTTTTTGTATTATTGTGCAGTTTCTGGTTCCAAAGCACAAATGAACTCAAATTTGCTTAGATATTTTTAAAGATGAATAAATATCATTCCTTGTCTATATAGTTACAAGTTTATTGCCTTCTCATCATAGCCTATTCTTTACCATTTCATTGTATTAGTGACCATGTGTAAAGGTTGTTTTGGTAAACAAATTTAATGAAAAGTATGTAATGAGCTCTGCAAATTGTCTGGAAAATCTTTTATAGTACAATATATAGGTTTATAGGAGTGGGGTTTCTTATGAGACCCCTTTACCAGTCAAATCTACCACCTAATTTTAGTGTTTTCTCTTTCTCAAGGATGAGAAAAACTAGATTTATGGTCTAGATTCCAGGTTGCTGGGTAGAAATACTGAACTTTAAAAAGTCCTAATATTTTATGGTGGTTTATGTTATGCTTGCTTTTTTTGCTTGGCTGAAATAGCAAGTAGCTTGTTATATTGAGTTCTGAAAAGTCCCACTAAGAGGATTGTAGTACAGTAGCTCAAGGTGCTCAAGGTGCTGAGGTAAATACATCCTTCTTTTGCAATTAAATGTAATTCCTTGACAAAAACTTTTGTTTTGCTATTGGACCAATGTAGACACTGATTATTAAACTTGGAATAACAAATAACTGGGATCCTTGATTTTAATTTTATTAACTGGATCTTTTATAACCCACAAAATCATTACTTTCAGTGAACATAGCAATGTCATTCTTAAAGAATTTGTATATTTGATATAAAACCTGATATAAAACCTGAATAGTTATGAAAACTAAAGTAAAATGCATGAAAAAGTTTTTCATATTTCTATGGTAACCATTTATGTTTCATTGCCATATATCCCTCAATTAATTCTTATATCTCATGGGGTGTTTGCTATGATCAGTTAGCAAAGGGAAAGAATGGCATATTAGCTTCCATTTGCTTAGTGGTATAAAGCAATTAAAATTTGTTATCTTACAGCTCTGGGGTTAGAAGTCCCCGATGGTTATCACTGGCCTAGAAATCAAGGTGTTCATCAGGGCTGAATTCCTTCTGGAAGCACTAGGCAAGAATGTATTTCTTTGTCTTTCCCAGGTGCCAGAGATCTCCTAAATTTCTTAGTTCTCCGACCCTTGCTCCATCTTCAAAGCTGGAAGAACAGCATAGTGTCTTCAAGTCACTCTGACCTTCTGGCCTCACTTTTTCTGAGCCAACTTAGGCAATCTAAGATAATTTATTCACTTCAAGGTCAGCTGATTAGCCAACATAATTATATCTTCCACTTTAAGCCTCCCTTGCCATATAACATAATAAAATATTTCAAAGCTCCAGACATTAGCATGCATATATCTTTGGTGGCCATTATTTTGCCCAACATAGATGGATTTACCCAATCTTCTGGTATTAGTCAGAAGTAGATTTTTGAAGTAATATAGTCACTTTCAGGTATGGTCCTTAAATATAATGCTAAAGAGTATCCTCCCAGTAAGAATTTAAAGCAATATATTTTGTTGTCACTTAGTACAAATCTATAAAGGGCCAGAGAGATGTATAGTATATATTTGTGGACAGTGGTTAATAATTTTGGCATATGTTCATGGATGTAAATATTGTAAGATTAAAGGATTAGTAACAAATTAATCAGAGGAAGCAATGTAGATGAATCTTTCAAAATTAGAGGAGAATAACAATTTTTGTGTCTAGATTAAAAAATAAATTATTGTATCTATAAAATATGCCATCAATAATTATGCAATTTTATTTTTACAAACAAAATATATTAAATAATAGCACACAAAACATCAGGTAGTAAAAAATGGTCATTCTAGAAAGATAGAAAACCTGAAGTTCTACTACTGCTCCCTCCTATAACATAGAGGAAATATCATGGCCAAAACACAGGTAAAGCTTTCTGGATTTCCTAAGTTGTGAAGACAGAGCTGGGAGCCCAAGATATCCAATGAACAAAGAACTCGTAAAGCATAGCCAAAACAAGAGAGTTACCCAGAGTTTTACCTAGAGAGTGTAGAGAGTCCCACTAAATATTCAGTTGAGTACTAATAAAGGCATACACATGACAAATAATCAAGGGTAGGAAAAATATCAAACCCTGAAAAGACTAGAGGAAACAGTGTCTGATCCAATATAATCAACCTGATATCAGTTACAAGAACAGTTTCCTCACTGCAAAATAGAATTATTTCAGCATTGCTAGTCTCCACTGTACATAGGATGGGTGGGCATTTAGCAGTGTGTTAAGCCTATCAGCCTTGATGAGAAGTACAGTAATCCATGTTGTTGAGTTCATGAATTAGTTCTCCCCTCTCTGTTGCCATGGTCACTTTGCATGAAAAATGCCTTAACCTAATAGCCAGGAGGAAAACCTCATAGACTAGTGGATATTGATCAAACTACTAGAATTGTCTTGTCTAAATAGAGAAAAAGGGATAATTTAACCATAAAATTCTAGAATAAGTGTAGCTTTCATCCCACTATAAAAGTTTAAAGTCTAGACCAAGAGGATCAACATGTTTCTAGGCACCTGATTATTTCTTTATGGAAAAATATCTGGTAGAACAGGATGAACTTTTTAAAGATTTCAAAGTAGTGAAATAAAATCTCAACTATTTTTGAACATGTAATATTGCTATAATTACAGCTTTAAAAATAATAATCAATTGCCTTCACATCTAAACCTTGAATACACCCACTAGAAGATATGATAGGAAAAGTCCATTTGCAATAATGTCTAAATCTAAGACTGACAAGAAAAATATAATACTTCAGTATATAATATTAAGACAGTCTCAAAAGTAGATTTAACTAGTGAAAAAATACCATATATTAATGACTTCAGTATCATAAAATATCAGTTCTCTAAATTATAAGACAAAAATATAAGGCAATCCAAATTGAATACCAAACAAATCTTTTTGTTTTAATTTTGTTCTCTATAAAAGATAATTGATTATAAAGTACTCATGAAAAAGTAACAGGAAGAAGAGCTAAGAGTCACTTGGAAAGGAGGTGGGGGAGGCAATAACATAAGAAGGAATATAATCTTATGAAGCATGAAAGTCTACTACACAGCTTTTATATTCAAGCAGCCCTTCAGCATTTAAAGAGATAGAGATCAAGAAAGCAAGCTACAACGGACTAAGAAAAATCTAGAATTAGACCTAAACGTGTATAAAGTTTAGTCTATGATAAAAATGTTAAACCAATGGTGGGGACTTGACCAATTACTAAGTAAATGATGAACATTTAAGTAAATTACATTAAAGAAACTGAAAACAAAACAAACAAACAAACAACAACAACAACAAAAACCACACACACAACTATTTGGAGAATTAAAAAGAAAAATTGGATCAATACCCCAGACCACCAGGTGCTTTAAAAGGCAAACATTTTTTTCAACAATACAGAATTTAACAAATAAAAGGAATTAAAAAAAAATATATGGTAGGCCAAAACTATATATATATATATATATATATATATATATATATATATATATATACTTTTAACCAAGGAACATATAAATTAAATTATGAGTATAAATCTAGGAACAATAAATGAAAGATTTATAAAGTTCACTGTGAATCAAAACACTGTTTTAAAACATAAAATCATAATCAAACTCAACAGAAAAACATCAAGTTCCAAAATGTGGAGGAGTAAGTGGAAGCTACGCTGACACTTTCCCAGGACCAAACTGGAATTACAACTAAAACATAGAAAAATTATCTTGAATAATCAACTGAAGACTGGCTGGAGAGAACCCTGTAAACCAACGATGGAGAGTGGAGACCTCATAGAGACTGGTAGGAAGTGCAGAGACAGAGACCAAAAAAGCTGTGATGTAGACAGCAGCTGAAGTTCCGAAGGGATATTTCAGCTGTGGTCAGTTCCCACTGAGAACACTGGGGTCTACACCCAAGCTGGCATGGCCATCCCAGAGCACCAGAATGGAGAAAAGTGCCCAGAAAACATCTGACTGTGAAAAGAAGAAGGCTTGCTGTCTGGAGCCATCTCCCACTCCCATTTCTAGTCTGATGTCCAATTATTCAACAGTAATATAAAACTTATTTGAATGCCACTTTCAAATTACATTAGATAATCTATCAATTCCATTTTTTCCTTGGAGAATATTTAGCTATAGGCATCCCCCTTAGAGAAATAATCATAATATTTACTTGCTAAGTCTTCTATACCAATATCCTTATTGAATATACTTTTTCTACTTTTATTGGAAGGTCTACTCAATGGATCCCAAGTCTTCCTCTTCCTTTGGTCTACTTTCTTGTTTTAGTGAAGTAAAACCTCTTGGAGTCTTCTGAGAAAGAGTGTATTTGAGTCTTTGAATGTCTGAAAATAAATGTCTTTATTATTTCACTTTAATTTATAGTTTGACTCATACAAAGTTTTACAGTGAAGCATAAAAAGCCCATTGGAACCTCTGTGACTATCAGCAGGATTTGTTGCCTGGTGGTCCTCACTATGAGGTAAGTGAGAATTGCTTGTTTCAATTTAAAGTCCAGTTTTAATTCACATTTGTAGAATTTTTCTTTTGTGCTGTTTACATTCTTTAGAAAAAAAATGAGAAAAGTCTTCTAGAGCATGCAATCAAGATACATGCTCCAGTGAAGGAAAATGTGTAGGTATCAGAATACTTTTTAAGTAGTTGGAAGAGAACTAATAGCAACCATTCTTTATAGATTGTTTCAATCCGTTCTCATAATATATCCCCTCCCCATTTCAAACTGTTTTTCGTTGCCTTGATTTGGAAGCCAGCTAAAATATTCCCCAGAAGTCATTCTTAGCATGTATTACAGTCACCAGGAGGGCTTTTAAAACACATTTTCAGAGTTTGTGATTCCTTGGTGGTGGTGGTGGTGCCTGAAATTTGCTAACAACTTGCCTGGTGATGTTGCTGATCCAAGAACCACTGTGACACAAAAGGCTTGGAAATATTACACATTCTTTCATTGCAATATGTATAATCTATCTTTATACATAATTCTCATTGCAATTAAATAGCAAATTTTGTCAATCTTATGTAATCCCAATTAGAGATAATTATCTGTATTTTAAGGCTCTTCAGAAGAAGTTTGACCAATTGTCTCTCAGAGTACCCAGATTAGGAGTAACTTTATCATGGAAAAGGGGTTTAGCAGTGTGATTACAACTATGGACTCTAGAACCAGGGATCTAGGATTCCTTGTCTCTGGGCTCAAGGTAAGTAAGCCCCATTTGCTTAACTTCTATCATCTCTATCATCTCCTCTGGAAATATCAATACCGCTTATTTTTTATCTTATTTAAATGTCATTAGATAATAGATGAAAACCAATTTTTGAGAGCTTGGCCTACAGGAAGCTCTAAATGTATTGTGTGTGTACCAAGAGCCTCATCATCTCCAGTGAACTGCTGCTGTGACTAATTAAAGGACCTGGGATTCAGGGGATGACTCATCTCTAATGCAAACCTTCAGCAAGTATAATATCTGTATTTGAGCAAATATGAATATCATGATCCTTCTGATTTCTGGAACATAAGAAATAGCATCCTTTGCCCCTGTCTCAGAAAACTTGTGTCTTCTGTCAGCAGTAATGAATGTGTGGCAGCTAAATATTTAGCTTGTAAGTAGAATAAACCAAAAATGATCCCATGCTTTTAACAGTTTCTTTCTTTCTTTTTAAAATTTAATGTTTTAAATATGTTTTATTATATATACTACTATATAATAAAATTTATTTTTTATAGAGAGGAAGGGAGAGGAATAGAGAGTTAGAAACATCAATCAGTTGCCTTCTGCACACTTCCTACTGGGGATGTGCCTGCAACCCAGGTACATTGCTTGACCAGAATTGAATCTGGGACCTTTCAGTTTGCAGGCCAATACTCTATCTACTGAAGAAAACCAGTTAGGGCAAGTCTTTCTCTCTTTCTCTTTCTTTCTTTCTTTCTTTCTTTCTTTCTTTCTTTCTTTCTTTCTCTCTCTCTCTCTCTCTCTCTCTCTCTCTCTCTCTTTCTTTCTTTCTTTCTTTCTTTCTTCCTTTCTGTCTTTCTTTCTTTCTTTCTTTCTTTCTTTCTTTCTTTCTTTCTTTCTTTCTTTCTTTCTTTCTTTCTTTTCTCTCTTTTCTTTCTTTCTCTCTTTCTTCCTTTCTTTCTTTCTTTCTTTCTTTCTTTCTTTCTTTCTTTCTTCCTTCTTTCTTTCTTTCTTTCTTTCTTTCTTTCTTTCTTTCTTTCTTTCTTCCTTCCTTCCTTCCTTCCTTCCTTCCTTCCTTCCTTCCTTTCTTATCCTCACTTGAGGATATTTTTTCCTATTTTATTTTATTTTATTTTATTTTATTTTATTTTATATTTTTAGAGAGCTAGTAGAATGGGAGAAAGAGAGAAGCATCAATCTGAGAGAGGCACATTGATTGGTTGTCTCCGGCATACATGCTTACTGAGGCCACGGATTGAGCCTGCAATCAAGATACATGCTCTAGAACCTAACCCATTGGTCTGAGGGCCAGTGCTCCAACTACTGAGAAAAACCTGCCAGGGCTTAATAGTTTCTTTAAATGCTGGTTATCCTTTTGTTGTACCATAAAGTTAAATAGACTTAAAAAAGAAAGAAAGAAAACAAAACCTCTATATGCCCTGGGGAATGTCTCAGTTTGTTGGATGTAATCCCATGTACCCAAAATGTGCTTGTTCAATTCACAGCCAAGGCAAGTGACTAGGTTGCAGGCTTAATTCCCAATGAGAGCATGCAGGAGGCAGCCAATGATTTTCTCTCTCAAATCAATGCCCTTCTCTCTTAAATCAATAAAGCACATTTTAAAAAAGTAATTAAATAAATAAACCTGTATAATATGAAATTACAAACCACAAGTGACTTTTTATATGTACACATATATAAATTTTTACATCCTTAAAATCCTAGGTAAGATTCTATAAATGTTTACCAAGTTTAATTTTTAAAATATATTTTTATTGTTTTTTGTTGTTTTTTTACATAGAGGAAGAGAGAGGGATAGAGAGCTAGAAACATCAATGAGAGAGAAGCATCAACCAGCTGCCTTCTGCACACCCCCTACTGGGGATGTGCTCTCAACCAAGGTACATGCCCTTGACTGGAATCGAACCTGGGACCTTTCAGTCCGCAGACCAATGCTCTATCTACTGAGTCAAACTGGTTTCGGCCCAAGTTTAATTTTTTAATGATTTTTTTGTACTTGTGTGACTGAAATAAGGGCTATTTGTACATATGGTTTTGAGGTTAATATCCTGAAAATGGGGGTTACCAATGCAATTCAATATGATTTCTTTTAAACTTCAATATCTGTAAAACCAAGGTTTTTACTACTTCACAAATGTCTTTCTTTGCAAAGGAATGAACCCATTGCAGACTAATTTGGTTTGAATAATATATTATTTTTAAAATTAGTGCTGCTTTATTTGTGGATAATTTTCTTGTTACTAGTATATTTTTTATTGGTGTTTAGGAATAAATTATGCCAATAATTTGTAAAATGCTAAATTTATGTATCTCAAATAAAGCTGGTTTCAATATGATGGGTTTTATGTTCATTCTCAAGACGGCAAAATTAAAGCAGTTAAGTTTAATGTTTGACAAACTATTTTAAGTAGTTAACATTTTACAATAGGGAGGGGTCAAATTAATATCTCTTTTACTCTATTACCCCTTATTTTGAAAAGCTTACATTTATCTCAAGTATTTGTTATATTCTCTATTAGTGTCATTTGGGAGGTCAGAATTTGACCCACACTTAGGTGTCAAATTGGTAAGTTATCTTCACATTGTGCTTTGCAAATTAACAAAGCTTTTAGCATCTCTGCTGTAAATCAAATATTTCCTGATTTCCCCACATTTCACAGTAAATCTTGAGACTCAAGTCAAAAGCATATTTTTTATTCATTCTTCATTATATTTGACCCCTAGTTTGAAAATTTTAACTTAATTTTATTGATTTACTTATTATAGAGAAATACTCAGTCCTTAACTTTAGTATATTAAAAATTAATGGAGCTGAAGACAATAGTATTGATTAGCTACTAATGTGTACATAACATACTGGCCACCAAAGTGATTTTTTTTCTTGTGTAAATTCTTTTTCTTAATTTCTTTTTTGATTAAGTGTAAATTCTTGACTTTGGATTCATTCTCAGCCAAGGGTGTGAAACCAGGAGTACAAATGAATTTGTATCTGATGTTCAAAAATTTCTCTTTTTGAAGCCTCAAAATTCATAGTTGAAAGTAGTGAGGCAAAACCCCATGCAGGTCAAAAGAGTGGGAACTAGCATTAGAGATCTAGAAATATTGACACCATTATTATGAGCATTTGTGAGCACAACATTGACTTTATGCATTAGTCTAATTGTGTGTTAGTGTGATTTCAAGTACTGAAAAATGCTGCCAGTGGTTAGGTGGGTAAGAGTTCTTTACCCACAAAGGCAGGGCCTACTGAGGGTAAAGAAGACTGAAGAAGGCTAACTGTTGTTGGACCTCAAAGGGAGGGTGGGGATAAAAGGGAGAGATCAACCAAAGGACTTGTGTGCATCTATATGAGCCTAACCAGTGGTCAAGGACAATAGGTGGGTGGGGGCATGAGTGGGGAGAGATGGGGGATTGGAATGGGGGGTTGAGGACAAATATGTGATACCTTAATCAATAAAGAAATTAAAACAAACAAAAAAAGAAGGCTTAGTAAAGGCCGGATTCCGATGTAACTGCTAAGGTTTGGAAGTAAATATGTATTGCTCTGAATGGAAGAGGTATATTCTGTGGTGGGTGGGATGTACAATGGAGCAACTATATAGAGTTCAAACCCTCTACAGAGCCCAGCTGTTTCCGGAAGATATAGTGTGGGGCCTAACAGAGCCAGGTGAATGAGACCTTTGGGCTTGACAAGAAGAGGATTCTTGACAAGGGCCAGAGGCTTCCTAATTTCGCAAATCTCTGGGGAAATGATAAGGAAAAGAGCAGCAAAATTGACAACGGCTTGTTGTAAAAATATATGAGATTATTCCTAATAGCGGGAGATATCCCATAAATGTTAGAATTGTAAGGGATTATGAGATGTTTTCAAATCCACACATATACACCAATATGCACCTCACATATAATCATATTTGTACATTAGTTAAATAGTACTGCCCATATGATATAAATAGCAATACTATTTCTGTGGAACAAGCATGGTTCTAAGCCTAGTTTACTCAGGTATTTCTTAACCTCACCATTGGGCAGATTTAGTAATGCCATTACCCTAGACCAGGTAATGGTCGGCAAACTGAGGCTCTCGAGCCACTTGCAGCTCTTTGTCCCCTTGAGTGTGGTTCTTCCACAAAATACAACAGCCTGGGTGAGTCTGTTTTGAAGAAGTGGTGTTAGAAGAAGTTTAAGTTTTTTTAAAAATTGGCTCTCAAAAGAAATTTCAATTGTTGTACTGTTGATATTTGGCTCTGTTAACTAATGAGTTTGCCGACCACTGCCCTAGACACATAAAATAATTGCCTTTGCTTAATTCAAGTAGCCAATCCTCTAGATTTGATATAGAGTAAATGTTTAAAAGAAACTCAAGTAATGGCAGAGTTTCCAAAGTTCATGGCAGAGTTTCCATTGGATAAAAGCGATCACTGTGGTCCATGGGTGTGGCAGGCCTGAAGTCCTATGAATGCTAGGTGGGGCCTGGACTATGCTGATGACATGGATGTGTCATAGAACACTGCTGAAGTCATAGTGGTGACTTGCATAAAAACTGTCCTACTAGTGGCCTAGGCACTAGAGAGAGCAGTGATTTGGTGAGGAGGAGGATGGATCGTCTCTCAAGTGACTTGTTATTAACTGCAGTTCGCTTTTATTAATTGTGCTTTTGATAATTTCATTCTTTACCATACTCATCTGACATTCTGAGAGTAGAGTTTGGGGCAGAACAGCGCCTGATCTGGGCGACTCTTTACAGAGTTGAACCATGAAGCGTAGAGAAAAAAGAAAACATCTAGAAAGTGAGTATTTCATCAAAATCACAAGGATTTGAAGAGGTATGTGTTGGGCACATCCTTGGGGAGTAGGATAACCAGGTACTGTTTTCTAAAGAGAGAGAATCCTAGTTGTAATGAGGAAGGGAGGGAGAGAGAGAGATAGGCGAGGAGAGAGTGACAGAGGGATAGGAAGAAAGAGAAAAGAGGAGAGATCAAGGCAAGGATGGGGTGTGGGGGAGAGATGGACACAGAAAGAGATAGGAGGGGGAGGGTGGAGGAAAAAAGAGGATAAGGGAGAGGAAGGAGAAGAAGGGAGGGAAGGGGGGAAAACTTTGAACACTTAAAAATGGTTGTCGCCGAAACCGGTTTGGCTCAGTGGTAGAGCGTCGGTCTGCGGACTGAAGGGTCCCGGGTTCGATTCCGGTCAAGGGCATGTACCTTGGTTGCGGGCACATCCCCGGTAGGGGGTGTGCAGGAGGCAGCTGGTCGATGATTCTCTCTCATCGACATTTCTAGCTCTCTATCTCTCTCTCTTCCTCTCTGTAAAATATCAATAAAATATATTTTAAAAAATAAAAAAATAAAAAATAAATGGTTGTGTAGGGATTATAGTATAATTTCAGAAAAAAATTTATTTAACCAGGGGTAAAGTTGAATTGTTTTGTTAGGGTATAAAGATATAAATGTTGGGCTCCTATTTGAAGTGTAAGAAAAAGCCTAAACCGGTTTGGCTCAGTGGTAGAGCGTCGGCTTGCGGACTGAAAGGTCCCGGGGTTCAATTCCAGTCAAGGGTATGTATGCTGGTTGCAGGCAAGTCCCCAGTGGGGGGGGGGGGGGGGGTTGTTGTGTGTGCAAGAGGCGGCTGATCGATGTTTCTCTCTTATTGACGTTTCTAGCTCTCTATCTCTCTCCCTTTCTCTCTGTAATAAAATATATTTTTTTAAAAAACTATAATGGCGAAATGTGTCCTTATCATTTAAAAAAATAAAATACATGAAATGTAAGGAAAAAAATGGGACACACACACACACAAACACACCACCTTTTAACAATGATGGTTTAATTAAGGAGATATTTTGGCTCTTTCTGGAAAAATGTAAAACTAAAATAATTTGGTTATGATAGAGATGTAAACTAAACAAAGTAACTATTATGACGAAAAGTAACCATTATGACGAAAAGTAACCATTATGACGAAAAGTAACCATTATGACGAAAAGTAACCATTATGACCAAAAGTAACCATTATGACCAAAAGTAACCATTATGACCAAAAGTAACCATTATGACGAAAAGTAACCATTATGACCAAAAGTAACCATTATGACCAAGAGTAACCATTATGACCAAAAGTAACCATTATGACGAAGAACCTTGCTCAGTGGTGGGAGGAAGACGGAATGTAGCCAACCCCAAAGTTCCAACGGTAGCTCACATTCCTAAAGAAGACTGATATTTCCTTTTTAAAAATATATATTTCATTATTTTTTTTTTACCGAGAGGAAGGGAGAGGGATAGTTAGGAACATCAATGAAAGAGAAACTTTCATCAGCTGCCTCCTGCACGCCCCCTACTGGGGATGTGCCTGAAACCAAGGTACATGCCCTTGACCTGAATTGTACCTGGGACCCTTGAGTCCGCAGTGGATGCTCTATCCACTGAGCCAAACTGGTTAGGGCAAGGACTGATATGTCTAACTTGTTTGTTATTTCTGCAAAATCCAATGAGTCTTTGGAAAAGGCTGTATTCATTTCACTTTCAAAAAACAATAGTTCATATTATATATGTTATTAAACATAAACTATGAGACGTTGGGGGAAAAGACCAAACCTATTCACATATACATACATACAAAGCATTACACACATATAGAATACAAATAATCCAGAGGAAAAAAATATATTAACCTGACTTAATTGCCCACTAATTATGTACCAGGTCCCATTTTTTTGTTTTGTTTTGTTTTGCCTTTCAAAAACATGCATCTCTACTTCATTAGAGTAGATTGGTCTTCACTGACTAATAAAAAAATGGGTCTATTTCTTGCTTATATGACAAATTGCATATATATGCAGGCCACTAGAGCAAGTCTTTTCCATAAGGTAATTCATGGGTCTGAGCTGATGTAAACTTTGTTATCATTAACGTGCAGCTTTCAAATAAAACCCCATGATATCAACATCCCAGTAAACGAGGAAAAAGAAGAGCATGGTGGAAGGGGCTTATGTTTCCATCTCTCCTCCACCAGACTTTCCCCATTCCCCTTCTCACTCACTCCGCCTTCTCTCTGGCCACCGTAACAATGTTATAGTCTTCCTCAGGCTTCCAAATTTTCCATGCTTCATTTTATCTGTACCATAGAAAGTTCACTGATTCTTAGCACACTAGATGAGTATCCATGCTTTTAATTTTTATGTAAGCAGAAGGGCACAATATAAGCTTTGTGTCCGGTTTCTTTCTCTTATCATTATATTTATACCATTTGTTCATATTGCATGTGACTTTAGTTTGTTCATTCTATGTATACCATGGCATGAATATAATTTCTTTATTGATCATACTTCTCTGAGCATTTGGTTCCTTTCAGTCTGAAGTCCTTGAAAAAGTGATGTTATATTAAGTGTGTTTTCAATAAGGACATTTTTGTTTGGTGAATATTTAACAGTTAGACTACTAGTGCTAAGCTTGCATATTGTATCATAGCCCCTTTCAGAACTTAATTTTTCACCATTTGCTTCCTAAGGCAATCTCATGTTACTGCACACCTAATGTGCACACACATCTCTCTGCCATCTTTTTCAAAGCACAGTTTTTTTTTTCTCTCTAATACAACTTGATTTTCACATCCTCATGTTCTTTAATTATCTCCTCACATTACATAAATACACTAATTCCATTATCTTTAAATGAAATATTCTCAGTAATAACATCCCACATCTAAACTATGTTGTATGTAAAACACACACAAAAATCTATCAGTATAGCAAAAGCAATGTAAATACATAAATATGTGCTTACATAACACACAAAAACACAGGATACATACCATCCACAGTCACACAAAAATTATCCTATATTCATATTTTCAAACAACAAATTAGTCACACATTATTTAATTTTAACCCAATTGTAACCAATAAATTACAAATTTAAACACCAAACACATTACATTCCCTATAGCATACTGCTAAACTGTGAATAATATGATTACCAGAAACATTCATAACAGATGAATATTATTGAAACAGTTAAATAATGGGCAATCAGTGTTGTTAACAATGAAACAGGAACAGTGACATGAGAACAATGAAGAGTTAATTAAAAAATTATCTTTTTGCATATGTCTATGTATGTACCTCAATATGGATATCAATATGAATAGATAGACATGCAGAATGTTCCATGAAACTTGCACCACCTATTCCCTAATGGTACAATATTTTCTTGAGAAAATTGAGTTGATATCCACATTTAATTTCATGCATACTGTCTTTCAGGCATACTTCTAAGTATATGATAATCCATACACATCAACAGAAATATCACATACAAAATACCCAATCCCAGTGATATCCACCAAACACAATTTAAATAGGTACATATTTAGGGTTTAAAGTAAATTAAATTTTAAATGGGAAATCCATCTTAATTTGTATAAGAACCATCATTATCATGTGTGGTAATAATGCCCGACATGTAATGTCCACTCAACATGTAATTTTTCAATTAACACAGACCCCCCAGAATTCCTCATCTCAATGTACTTTTTTATTCCATTGCCAGGACCCAGCAACATCGGGCAGGATGCTTCTCAGGATCAGACGTTTTCAGAGGCCCCAGGCTGGAGACGGGGAGTAGGAGAAAATACATCCATCTCCGACAATAGCTCCCTTTTCTCTTCATACCGGTATTCCGGTCAATATAGGGGTGGTAAGGATCTCAGCTTGGTCACAGTTGCAGCTCAGCTTCTCAGCCCAGTCTCTACTGATTTCACTTTCCCATCAAAAACAGGAAAGGGATTCAGGGTAGACAGACTAGTACTTGGGATTCTGCAGAGGGACAGGTAGGGAGTGTTGCTTCAATTACAGGGCAAGAACGCCCAATACACATTTCCAACATAACAGCACAGGGACAGCTGTGGCTGAGGTAGTGGACAGTGATGATATGTGTTTGCAAATTTACTCAGAACCTGCCCCTCAGGTGAGCACAAACTGATATCCTCTTCACACACACACACACACACACACACACACACAAACACACACACACATCTGTACTCCATCATACCATGTAACTCCCCATTTCTCCTTTTTAACTTTTTCTCTCAAATACACAGGCCTTCATTCCACATCTGTCTTCCCTTTCTTTAGTAGTATTATATAGGCACACTCTTACATTGATTCCTTCACACTCACCCAATTACACACTAAGTCTATAAATGTTTATAAGCAATCAGACAGATAATTAGTTTTAAATCCCTCCTTCTAGGCCAAACACATGAACACTCATATGCCTTAAAGGAAATGTAATGTGATATATTATCTTTCTAATCCATAAGCCGCTTTAGCCACCATGTCTTTTACCATTCACTTTTACTCATGGGATATATATCCCAGAAGACCTTACAACTCCACACAGACATACAGAAAATGCTATATCCTCAAAATAATACTATGTGAATTTCTCAAAAAAAGAATACCACACATATAGCTCCATCATGTAAACACCATAAGTGAGGGATACCACACACAGAATTCTGAAATATCACATACACGTTCTTTCACTCCACATGCTCCCATATGGCATGGCCATCTTACCTCCCACACACCACGCACACACATTCTAGTTTTCTGATGTTTGAAACTTTCTTTCCTAGGATTCCATCAATTACAACAAAACGTCCCTTTTCTTGAGGAAAGTAATGTGCCTGTGTCAGAGTCAACAAGGAAATGGAAGATCATGAAGTGGACCATAGGAGGTTTGTATGGTGATGCCGGTTAGTGGTGCATGTAATTTCCATTCTTGTTTCATTGTATGAATGTAATTTCATGGTGAGAACTACCTAAATGGGAAATTGATAACTCTAATATAATTTCATGACCAGGTAGAAAGGAGATAGCAGTCTCTGTCCCATTTAAAAAATATTTTTTTTGGAAACCCACACATCCATGACATATATTGAAATAATGCATATTTCTATGCATTTTATATTTTCAGGGGACTCATTTTACACTTCCCATGAACACAGATCTGTGTGTGTGTTCACTGAACATGACACATTGAACTCTTACTATTTGTTTAATTGACAGACAAATACACAGATAACAAGCACGATTCATATCTTTGTTATTTTTATTTAATTGTACAGCAAAGTTGAATATAAGAGAGGATATTTTGCAGAACAGACTCAAGGCTGTGGCCCTGAATCAAGGCCTGGAAGAATGGAAGGTGTCTTCTTCAGACAATGGATTCTGCATGTCTCCTAAAGACAGGCTAACTGGTGCTAGAAAGGAAGGATGCATAGTATACACAGTTGGTGGGGATTTAGAGAGAATCCAGAGTTGAGCTGAGTAGTTCTGCCCATTAATCAACATAAGGCTGCTCAGAGCAAAAACTCAAACACTTCTACATCATCTTCAATGTGATCAGCAGAGGAAGTAAGGTATTCCAAGGGAAAACACTGCAGAGGACTAGAGCATGTGCAATGAGATCAGTGGAGAACAGTGTACTATTTGAGGAAATAATAGGAGAGGACTTAAATGGATGAGAGTTTTATCAGAGGAAAATCTAAGAGTATGTTTCTATGAGTCAGACAAAGGCATGTTATGTTACAGTGAAGCACTAACAACTTAAAGCAGGCCAAAAATGGTTGGATCCTCAAGAACCTAACTTTATCAAGACTCAGACATGTGCAATTAAATACTCTATAGCATCCACAGACTTTCATAGCCAACGTTTACATTCACAGGCATCCCTATCAGACAGATCCAGTTGCACTCATTCTCCCCATCATTTATTTCCTTATAGTCTTCCACAGGTCCAAATTTTCCAATTCTCCATTTTGACTGTGCCATAGAAATTTCCCTGATTCTTAGCACACTAGATGAATACCCATACTTCTAATTTTTTATGTAAGCAGAAGGGCACAATATATGCTTTGTGTCTGGTTGCTTTTTCTCATCATTATATTTGTATCATTTACTCACGTTACATGTGACCTCAGTTTGTTCATTCTATGTATACTATGGCATAAATATTATTTCTTTATTTACCAGACTTTACTGAGCATTTGATTGCTTCCTTTTTGAATTACTTGAACAGGTTATGATGTGGGCATTATGTTACATGTAGTTTCAAGGAGGATATTTCTTTTTGGAGAGTATTTAACAGTTAGAATGTTAGTGCTAAGCTTGCATATTCTATCAATTTTTCACCATTTGCTTTCTGAGGCAGTCTCATGTTACTGCACACCCAATGTGCACACTCTTCTCTGCACTTTCTGCCATCTTTTCAAAGCCCAGGATTCTTTGCCTTACACAACTTGGTTTTCTTATCCTCGCATTCTTTAATTATTTCCTCACTTTTGCAAGAACACTAATTCTATTAGCTTCAAATGGAATATTTTTAGTAATAACATTCCATATCCAAAAAAAATAGTATGTAAAACACACACAGACACACACACACACACACACACACACACACACACCTATCAGCATAGGAAAAGCAATGTACACACATAAATATGTGCTTACCTAACACACAGATACAAAGTATACATACTATCCACAGTCACACAAAATGTATTCCACTTTCAGATTTAAAGACAAATTAGTCACACATTATTTAATCTTAACACAGTTTTAACCAACAAATTATAAAATTAAACACCAAACACATTACATTCACTGTATTATACTTCTAAGATGTGAATAATACATTTACAAGAAACATGCATAACAGATTATGATAATCTTTATCAGTTATATAATGAGAATTGAGCTTTATTAACAACTATTGGACAGGTGCATGAAATTCATGCATGGTGGGGGCATTCCTCAGCCTAGTCTGCACCTTCTCCAAGCTGGGACCCCTCAAAGAATGTATTACTACCAGTTTACTGGGATTCGGACAAAACTGGCAGTTGAATATCCCTCTCCCACTCTGGAATTTCACTCTACATGCTCCCATATGGTGTGGCCATCTTAATTCCCATAGCCCTCCAAAACATATTTGAGCTTTCTAATGTTTGAAACTTTCCTTCCTAGGATTCCATCAATTACAACATTATATTCCATATTTTGGAAAACGTAATACGCCTATGTCCCAGTCTGTACTAAAACGGAAGATCATGGAGTGGCACACGGCAGGTTTGTATGGTGATGCCAGTAAGTGGTGCATGTAATTTCAATTCTTTGTCCATTGTATGAATATAATCTCATGGTGAGAACTACCTTAAAGGGAAATTATCTATCTATTTTAATTGTATGTCCAAGTAGAAAGGAGACAGCAGTCTCAGTTCCATTTTTTTTTGGAAACCCACTCATCCATGACATATAGTAACACAATGCATATTTCTGTGCATTTTATATTTTTATGGGAATCATTTTACACTTTCCATGAAGACAGGGCTTTGTCTGTTCACTGAACATGTCACGTAGCAGACTCTTATTGTTTGTTTAATGGACAGATAAATACACAGATAATAAGCATGGTACATGTCTCTGTTATTTTTATTTAATTGTTCAGCAAAGTTGAATTTAAGAGAAGATATTTTGCAGAACAGACACAAGGCCATGGCTCTGACTCAAGGCCTGAAAGCATGGAAGGTGTCTTCTTCAGACAATGGATTGTGCATCTCTCCTATAGACAGGCTAACTGGTGCTGGTGAGGAAGGATGAATAGCACACAGAGTTGGTGGGGATGTAGAGAGAACCCAGAGTTGAGCTGAGTGGTTCTGCCCATTAGTCAACACATGGCTTCTCAGAGCAAACACTCAAACACTTCTACATCATCTTCAATGTGATCAGCGGAGGAAGTAAGGTATTCTAAAGGAAAATACTGAAAAGAAATAGAGCATGTGTAAGGAGATCAGAGAACAGTGTACTATTTGAGGAAATAATAGGAGAGGATTTAAATAGATGAGCGTTTTATTAGAGAAAAATGTAAGAGTATGTTTCTATGAGTCAGACAAGGGCATGTTATATTACAGTCAACCTTCTGAAGCACTAATAACTTAAAACATGACAAAAGTGTAGGATCCACAAGAATCTTGAGCAAGAGTACAGACATATGCAATTAAAAACCCCGTTGCATTCACATACCTTCATAGCCAATGCTTACATTCACAGGCATCCCTATCAGACAGACCCATTTGCACTCATTCTCCCCATCATTCATTTCCTGATAGTTTTCCACAGGCTTCCAAATTTTCCATGTTCCATATTGTCTGTACCATAGAAATTCCCCTGACTCTTAGCACACTAGATGTGTATCCATGTTTTTAATTTTTATGTAAGCAGAAGGTCACAATATATGCTTTATGCCTGGTTTCTTTCTCTCATTATTATATTTGTATCATTTATTTATGTTGCATGTGACTAGTTTGTTCATTCTATGTATACCATAACATGAATATAATTTTTTTTATTGATCATACTTTTCTGAGCATTTGGTTGCTTTCAGTTTGAATTACTTGAACAGGTGATGTTCTGGGCATTGAATTACATGTACTTTCAATGAGGATATTTGTTTTTGGTGAGTATTTAACAGTTAGACTGCTAGTGCTTAGCTTGCATATTCTATCTTAGCCCTTTTCAGAACTCAGTTTTTCACCATTTGCTTCCTAAGGCAATCTCATGTTACTGCACACCTAATGTGCACACTCTTCTCTGCACTCTCTGCCATCTTTTCAAAGCCCAGATTCTTTCACTTACACAACTTGGTTTTCACATCCTCACATTCTTTAATTATTTCCTCACGTTTTGCAAGGACACTAATTCTACAGTTTCAAAGGGAATATTCCCAGTAATGACATTCTGTATTCAAACAACATAATATGTAAAACACACACACACACACACACACACACACACACACACACACACGCACACACCCCTATCAGTATAGGAAAAGCAATGTACACACATAAATATGTGTGTGCTTACCTAACACACAGATACAAAGTATACATACTATCCACAGTCACACAAAACTTATTCCATATTCAGATTTGAAGACAAATCAGTCACCCATTATTTAATCTTAACCCACTTTTAAGCAACAAATTATGAACTTAAACAACAAATATGTTACATTCACTGTACCATACTGCAAAAATGAGAATACTACATTTACTGGAAACATCCATAAGTGATGAGGGTAATCTTAAACAGTTATATAATGGCATTGAGTGTTAACTAGTGGCCAATTGCACGAAATTTGTGCATGGAGGGGATATTTCTCAGCGTGGTCTTCACTGTCCCCAATCTGGGACTCCTCAAAGGATGTCCAACTGCCCGTTTACAGGGATTGGGCCTAAACTGGCAATCAAATGCCCTTGTCTTGCTCGGGGACTGTTGGCTCCTATCCCCTCACCTGCCTGACTGTCTGATTGCACCTAACCATTCTACATGCTGGTCTGCTTGCCTGCTTGTCCCCAACTGCACCCCTGCAGGCCTGCTCACTCTAAACTGCCACCCCACTATCCTAATTACTCACAACTGACTCTTACTGATGACCTGCCCATTCCCAACTGGCTCCCACACTGGCCTGATCACTCGCAATGGCCCCTCCACATGCCTGATCACTCAAAACTGCTGTCTAATCCTGGACTAATCACCCACAACTGACTGCTCCTTTTGGCCTCTAACCACCTCTACCTTGGCCTCGGCAACATGGCTTTGTCCTAAAGAACGTCCAGAACATCTCCTGAAAGGTCTCTCAGTCTAATTAGCACGTTACCCTTTTATTAGTATAGATAGAGGCCTGGTGCACAGGTGGAGACCAGCTGGTTCTCCCTGAAGGGTATCCATGATCAGTGTGGGGCTTCCCTTGGGTCATGGGGTGGCATGGGCTAGAGGCCTGTGTTTGGTTACAGGATGGCCACTCTCCAATAGCGTGAGGGTCCATACTGGGGTGTGTGGCCAGAATGGGTGAGGGACTGAGGGCTACTTATAGCCTTGATGTGCCCTCCAGCAGGTTCTTTTACTCCAAGGGGGCATGGTCAACCAGGGAAAGGTCCTGAAGGACATTTTTTCATCCTGGCCAGAGCCCTTTCAAGGCGGTGTGTACCCTTTGGGGTGCCTACACCACTTGGGTGAGGTGCCGATGGCTGTGGGAAGGCTTCCCAGGCCACCAGTGGGAGTTTTTACTCCATGGCTGTGTTGCCACCCTGGGTAAGGGGCTAAGGCCCATTTTCATTTTATTTTTCCCCAGCCACTCATCCAGTGGGAGTCAGAGCATGCTGGAAGCCTGGTTCACCCCCTGGAACCAGGCCTAGAGCCACTCTTTGAGTAGAGGCCAGGGAACTCAAGAAGCTTGGCTTCCTCCATAGCTTGGGACCACCCAAGTTCCTGCTCACTCCAGCTCTGTGCCCAGCACCATCTTTATTGGGTTAATTTGCACTCCCTACAAATTGGATGGAGGGTGTAGCAGAGGGACAGTCAATTTGCATATTTCTCTTTTATGAGTATAGATGTCAGAGGAAGTAGGAACAATGAAACAAGAAGAGTAATTTTTGAATAAATTAACTATTCATAGTTAATTTGTATAAATTATTTTACATATCTCTACGTATGTGCCTCAACGTAGATATCAATAGATAGATAGATAGATAGATAGATAGATAGATAGATATAGATATAGATATAGATATAGATATAGATATAGATATAGATATAGATATAGATATAGATATAGATATGCATGCAAAATGATTCATAAAACTTGCACCACATATTCCCTAATGGTACAGTTTTTTTTCATGAGAAAATTCAACTGTTATCCCCATTTAATTTCATGCATACTGTCTTTCAGGCATACTTTTAAGTATATGATAATCCATACACATCAACAGAAATATCACATACAAAGATATTCCATACACATCAACAGAAGTAACACATACAGAGACAGCCACCAAACACAGTTTTAATAAGGGTTTATTTAGAGTAAATGGAATTTTAAATGGGAAAGCCATCTTCATTTGTATGAGAACCATTATCATGTGGGGTAATAATGCCTGATGTGCAATGTCCACCCAACAAGTAGTTTTTCAATTAACACAGAATGCCTCATCTCAATGTGCTTTCTTATTCCATTGCCAGGACCTAGCCACATCGAAGAGGATGCGCCACAGCATCATCAGTCCTGTATGGATGAGGCCCCAGGCTGCAGTTACCCAGCGGAAGAAATCCCATCCAAGTCTAATTATTTATTCGATGACTCCTCACCACCCAAGCATCCACGTTATGATGTGGATGGTAAGGAATATACAAAGATGGTATCTCGGCTTGGCGAAGTGATGCAGCTCAGCTTCTCAGCCCAGTCTCTACTGATTTCACTTTCCCATCAGAAACAGGAAAGGGATTCAGGGCAGACAGACTAGTACTTGGGATTCTGCAGAGGGAGGTAGGGAGTGTTGCTTCAATTACAGGGCAAGATCGCCCAACACACATTTCCAACATAACAGCACGGGGACAGCTGTGGCTGAGGTAGTGGACAGTGATGATATGTGTTTGCAAATTTACTCAGAACCTGCCCCTCAGGTGAGCACAAACTGATATCCTCTTCACACACACACACACACACACACACACACACACACACATCTGTACTCCATCATACCATGTAACTCCCCATTTCTCCTTTTCAACTTTTTCTCTCAAATACACAGGCCTTCATTCCACATCTGTCTTCCCTTTCTTTAGTAGTATTATATAGGCACACTCTTACATTGATTCCTTCACACTCACCCAATTACACACTAAGTCTATAAATGTTTATAAGCAATCAGACAGATAATTAGTTTTAAAACCCTCCTTCTAGGCCAAACACATGAACACTCATATGCCTTAAAGGAAATGTAATGTGATATATTATCTTTCAAATACATAAGCCGCTTCAGCCACCATGTCTTTTACCATTCACTTTTACTCATGGGATATATATCCCAGAAGACCTTACAACTCCACACAGACATACAGAAAATGCTATATCCTCAAAATAATACTATGTGAATTGCTCAAAAAAAGAATACCACACATATTGCTCCATCATGTAAACACCATAAGTGAGGGATACCACACACAGAATTCTGAAATATCACATACACGTTCTTTCACTCCACATGCTCCCATATGGCATGGCCATCTTACCTCCCACAGACCACGCACACACATTCTAGTTTTCTGATGTTTGAAACTTTCTTTCCTAGGATTCCATCAATTACAACAAAACGTCCCTTTTCTTGGGGAAAGTAATGTGCCTGTGTCACCGTCAACAAGGAAATGGAAGATCATGAAGTGGACCATAGGAGGTTTGTATGGTGATGCCGGTTAGTGGTGCATGTAATTTCCATTCTTGTTTCACTGTATGAATGTAATTTCATGGTGAGAACTACCTAAATGGGAAATTGATAACTCTAATATAATTTCATGACCAGGTAGAAAGGAGATAGCAGTCTCTGTCCCATTTAAAAAATATTTTTTTGGAAACCCACACATCCATGACATATATTGAAACAATGCATATTTCTATGCATTTTATATTTTCAGGGGACTCATTTTACACTTCCCATGAAGACAGATCTGTGTGTGTGTTCACTGAACATGACACATTGAACTCTTACTATTTGTTTAATTGACAGACAAATACACGATTCATATCTTTGTTATTTTTATTTAATTGTTCAGCAAAGTTGAACATAAGAGAGGATATTTTGCAGAACAAACTCAAGGCTGTGGCCCTGAATCAAGGCCTGGAAGAATGGAAGGTGTCTTCTTCAGACAATGGATTCTGCATGTCTCCTAAAGACAGGCTAACTGGTGCTAGAAAGGAAGGATGCATAGTATACACAGTTGGTGGGGATTTAGAGAGAATTCAGAGTTGAGCTGAGTAGTTCTGCCCATTAATCAACATAAGGCTGCTCAGAGCAAAAACTCAAACACTTCTACATCATCTTCAATGTGATCAGCAGAGGATCAAACACTTCTACATCATCTTCAATGTGATCAGCAGAGGAACTAAGGTATTCCAAGGGAAAACACTGAAAAGGACTAGAGCATGTGCAATGAGATCAGTGGAGAACAGTGTACTATTTGAGGAAATAATAGGAGAGGACTTAAATGGATGAGAGTTTTATCAGAGGAAAATCTAAGAGTATGTTTCTATGAGTCAGACAAGGGCATGTTATGTTACAGTGAAGCACTAACAACTTAAAGCAGGCCAAAAATGGTTGGATCCTCAAGAACCTAACTTTATCAAGACTCAGACATGTGCAATTAAATACTCTATAGCATCCACAGACTTTCATAGCCAACGTTTACATTCACAAGCATCCCTATCAGACAGATCCAGTTGCACTCATTCTCCCCATCATTTATTTCCTTATAGTCTTCCACAGGTCCAAATTTTCCAATTCTCCATTTTGACTGTGCCATAGAAATTTCCCTGATTCTTAGCACACTAGATGAATACCCATACTTCTAATTTTTTATGTAAGCAGAAGGGCACAATATATGCTTTGTGTCTGGTTGCTTTTTCTCATCATTATATTTGTATCATTTACTCACGTTACATGTGACCTCAGTTTGTTCATTCTATGTATACTATGGCATAAATATTATTTCTTTATTTACCAGACTTTTCTGAGCATTTGATTGCTTCCTTTTTGAATTACTTGAACAGGTTATGATGTGGGCATTATGTTACATGTAGTTTCAAGGAGGATATTTCTTTTTGGAGAGTATTTAACAGTTAGAATGTTAGTGCTAAGCTTGCATATTCTATCAATTTTTCACCATTTGCTTTCTGAGGCAGTCTCATGTTACTGCACACCCAATGTGCACACTCTTCTCTGCACTTTCTGCCATCTTTTCAAAGCCCAGGATTCTTTGCCTTACACAACTTGGTTTTCTTATCCTCGCATTCTTTAATTATTTCCTCACTTTTGCAAGAACACTAATTCTATTAGCTTCAAATGGAATATTTTTAGTAATAACATTCCATATCCAAAAAACATAGTATGTAAAACACACAGAGACACACACACACACACACACACACACACACCTATCAGCATAGGAAAAGCAATGTACACACATAAATATGTGCTTACCTAACACAGAGATACAAAGTATACATACTATCCACAGTCACACAAAATGTATTCCACTTTCAGATTTAAAGACAAATTAGTCACACATTATTTAATCTTAACACAGTTTTAACCAACAAATTATAAAATTAAACACCAAACACATTACATTCACTGTATTATACTTCTAAGATGTGAATAATACATTTACAAGAAACATGCATAACAGATTATGATAATCTTTATCAGTTATATAATGAGAATTGAGCTTTATTAACAACTATTGGACAGGTGCATGAAATTCATGCATGGTGGGGGCATTCCTCAGCCTAGTCTGCACCTTCTCCAATCTGGGACCCCTCAAAGAATGTATTACTACCAGTTTACTGGGATTCGGACAAAACTGGCAGTTGAATATCCCTCTCCCACTCTGGAATTTCACTCTACATGCTCCCATATGGTGTGGCCATCTTAATTCCCATAGCCCTCCAAAACATATTTGAGCTTTCTAATGTTTGAAACTTTCCTTCCTAGGATTCCATCAATTACAACATTATATTCCATATTTTGGAAAATGTAATACGCCTATGTCCCAGTCTGTACTAAAACGGAAGATCATGGAGTGGCACACGGCAGGTTTGTATGGTGATGCCAGTAAGTGGTGCATGTAATTTCAATTCTTTGTCCATTGTATGAATATAATCTCATGGTGAGAACTACCTTAAAGGGAAATTATCTATCTATTTTAATTGTATGTCCAAGTAGAAAGGAGACAGCAGTCTCAGTTCCATTTTTTTTTGGAAACCCACTCATCCATGACATATAGTAACACAATGCATATTTCTGTGCATTTTATATTTTTATGGGAATCATTTTACACTTTCCATGAAGACAGGGCTTTGTCTGTTCACTGAACATGTCACGTAGCAGACTCTTATTGTTTGTTTAATGGACAGATAAATACACAGATAATAAGCATGGTACATGTCTCTGTTATTTTTATTTAATTGTTCAGCAAAGTTGAATTTAAGAGAAGATATTTTGCAGAACAGACACAAGGCCATGGCTCTGACTCAAGGCCTGAAAGCATGGAAGGTGTCTTCTTCAGACAATGGATTGTGCATCTCTCCTATAGACAGGCTAACTGGTGCTGGTGAGGAAGGATGAATAGCACACAGAGTTGGTGGGGAAGTAGAGAGAACCCAGAGTTGAGCTGAGTGGTTCTGCCCATTAGTCAACACATGGCTTCTCAGAGCAAACACTCAAACACTTCTACATCATCTTCAATGTGATCAGCGGAGGAAGTAAGGTATTCTAAAGGAAAATACTGAAAAGAAATAGAGCATGTGTAAGGAGATCAGAGAACAGTGTACTATTTGAGGAAATAATAGGAGAGGATTTAAATAGATGAGCGTTTTATTAGAGAAAAATGTAAGAGTATGTTTCTATGAGTCAGACAAGGGCATGTTATATTACAGTCAACCTTCTGAAGCACTAATAACTTAAAACATGACAAAAGTGTAGGATCCACAAGAATCTTGAGCAAGAGTACAGACATATGCAATTAAAAACCCCGTTGCATGCACATACCTTCATAGCCAATGCTTACATTCACAGGCATCCCTATCAGACAGACCCATTTGCACTCATTCTCCCCATCATTCATTTCCTGATAGTCTTCCACAGGCTTCCAAATTTTCCATGTTCCATATTGTCTGTACCATAGAAATTCCCCTGACTCTTAGCACACTAGATGTGTATCCATGTTTTTAATTTTTATGTAAGCAGAAGGTCACAATATATGCTTTATGCCTGGTTTCTTTCTCTCATTATTATACTTGTATCATTTATTTATGTTGCATGTGACTAGTTTGTTCATTCTATGTATACCATAACATGAATATAATTTTTTTTATTGATCATACTTTTCTGAGCATTTGGTTGCTTTCAGTTTGAATTACTTGAACAGGTGATGTTCTGGGCATTGAATTACATGTACTTTCAATGAGGATATTTGTTTTTGGTGAGTATTTAACAGTTAGACTGCTAGTGCTTAGCTTGCATATTCTATCTTAGCCCTTTTCAGAACTCAGTTTTTCACCATTTGCTTCCTAAGGCAATCTCATGTTACTGCACACCTAATGTGCACACTCTTCTCTGCACTCTCTGCCATCTTTTCAAAGCCCAGATTCTTTCACTTACACAACTTGGTTTTCACATCCTCACATTCTTTAATTATTTCCTCACGTTTTGCAAGGACACTAATTCTCCAGTTTCAAAGGGAATATTCCCAGTAATGACATTCTGTATTCAAACAACATAATATGTAAAACACACACACACACACACACACACACACACACACACACACACACGCACACACCCCTATCAGTATAGGAAAAGCAATGTACACACATAAATATGTGTGTGCTTACCTAACACACAGATACAAAGTATACATACTATCCACAGTCACACAAAACTTATTCCATATTCAGATTTGAAGACAAATCAGTCACCCATTATTTAATCTTAACCCACTTTTAAGCAACAAATTATGAACTTAAACAACAAATATGTTACATTCACTGTACCATACTGCAAAAATGAGAATACTACATTTACTGGAAACATCCATAAGTGATGAGGGTAATCTTAAACAGTTATATAATGGCATTGAGTGTTAACTAGTGGCCAATTGCACGAAATTTGTGCATGGAGGGGATATTTCTCAGCGTGGTCTTCACTGTCCCCAATCTGGGACTCCTCAAAGGATGTCCAACTGCCCGTTTACAGGGATTGGGCCTAAACTGGCAATCAAATGCCCTTGTCTTGCTCGGGGACTGTTGGCTCCTATCCCCTCACCTGCCTGACTGTCTGATTGCACCTAACCATTCTACATGCTGGTCTGCTTGCCTGCTTGTCCCCAACTGCACCCCTGCAGGCCTGCTCACTCTAAACTGCCACCCCACTATCCTAATTACTCACAACTGACTCTTACTGATGACCTGCCCATTCCCAACTGGCTCCCACACTGGCCTGATCACTCGCAATGGCCCCTCCACATGCCTGATCACTCAAAACTGCTGTCTAATCCTGGACTAATCACCCACAACTGACTGCTCCTTTTGGCCTCTAACCACCTCTACCTTGGCCTCGGCAACATGGCTTTGTCCTAAAGAACGTCCAGAACATCTCCTGAAAGGTCTCTCAGTCTAATTAGCACGTTACCCTTTTATTAGTATAGATAGAGGCCTGGTGCACAGGTGGAGACCTGCTGGTTCTCCCTGAAGGGTATCCATGATCAGTGTGGGGCTTCCCTTGGGTCATGGGGTGGCATGGGCTAGAGGCCTGTGTTTGGTTACAGGCTGGCCACTCTCCAATAGCGTGAGGGTCCATACTGGGGTGTGTGGCCAGAATGGGTGAGGGACTGAGGGCTACTTATAGCCTTGATGTGCCCTCCAGCAGGTTCTTTTACTCCAAGGGGGCATGGCCAACCAGGGAAAGGTCCTGAAGGACATTTTTTTCATCCTGGCCAGGGCCCTTTCAAGGCGGTGTGTACCCTTTGTGGTGCCTACACCACTTGGGTGAGGTGCCGATGGCTGTGGGAAGGCTTCCCAGGCCACCAGTGGGAGTTTTTACTCCATGGCTGTGTGGCCACCCTGGGTAAGGGGCTAAGGCCCATTTTCATTTTATTTTTCCCCAGCCACTCATCCAGTGGGAGTCAGAGCATGCTGGAAGCCTGGTTCACCCCCTGGGACCCAGGCCTAGAGCCACTCTTTGAGTAGAGGCCAGGGAGCTCAAGAAGCTTGGCTTCCTCCATAGCTTGGGACCACCCAAGTTCCTGCTCACTCCAGCTCTGTGCCCAGCACCATCTTTATTGGGTTAATTTGCACTCCCTACAAATTGGATGGAGGGTGTAGCAGAGGGACAGTCAATTTGCATATTTCTCTTTTATGAGTATAGATGTCAGAGGAAGTAGGAACAATGAAACAAGAAGAGTAATTTTTGAATAAATTAACTATTCATAGTTAATTTGTAGAAATTATTTTACATATCTCTACGTATGTGCCTCAACATAGATATCAATAGATAGATAGATAGATAGATAGATAGATAGATAGATATAGATACAGATATGCATGCAAAATGATTCATAAAACTTGCACCACATATTCCCTAATGGTACAGTTTTTTTTCATGAGAAAATTCAACTGTGATCCACATTTAATTTCATGCATACTGTCTTTCAGGCATACTTTTAAGTATATGATAATCCATACACATCAACAGAAATATCACATACAAAGATATTCCATACACATCAACAGAAGTAACACATACAGAGACATCCACCAAACACAGTTTTAATAAGGGTTTATTTAGAGTAAATGGAATTTTAAATGGGAAAGCCATCTTCATTTGTATGAGAACCATTATCATGTGGGGTAATAATGCCTGATGTGCAATGTCCACCCAACAAGTAGTTTTTCAATTAACACAGAATGCCTCATCTCAATGTGCTTTCTTATTCCATTGCCAGGACCTAGCCACATCGAAGAGGATGCGCCACAGCATCATCAGTCCTGTATGGATGAGGCCCCAGGCTGCAGTTACCCAGCGGAAGAAATCCCATCCAAGTCTAATTATTTATTCGATGACTCCTCACCACCCAAGCATCCACGTTATGATGTGGATGGTAAGGAATATACAAAGACGGTATCTCAGCTTGCTGAAGTGATGCAGCTCAGCTTCTCAGCCCAGTCTCTACTGATTTCACTTTCCCATCAGAAACAGGAAAGGGATTCAGGGCAGACAGACTAGTACTTGGGATTCTGCAGAGGAACAAGTAGGGAGTGTGCCTTAAGTGCAGGGCAAGATGGCTCAGCACACATTTCCCACATAACAGCACGGGGACAGCTGTGGCTGAGAAAGTGGACAGTGATGATAGGTGTTTGCAAATGTACTCAGAACCTGCCCCTCAGTTGAACACACACTGATCTCCTCTTCACACACTCACACATCTGTACTCCATCATACCAGGTAACTCCCCATTTGTCCTTTTAACTTTTTTCTCTCAAATACACAGGCTTTCATTCCATATCTGTCTTCTCTTTCTCTAGTAATATTATATAGGCACACTATTAACCTTGATTCCTTCACATTCATCCAATCACACATTAAATCCACAAATATCACCCAGATAATCTGTTTTAAAATGTTCATTCTGGTCTAAACACTTAAAAACTCATATCCTTTAAGCGAAATGAAATTTGATCTATTATCTTTCTAATCCATAAGCCACTTCCGCCACCAACTGTTTTACCATTCCCTTTTACCAATTTAAAAAACAACAACATGCCGAAACCGGTTTGGCCCAGTGGTAGAGCGTCAGTCTGCAGACTGAAAGGTCCTGGGTTTGATTCTGGTCAAGGGCATGTACATTGGTTGCAGGCACATCCCAGGTAGGGGGTGTGCAAGAAGAAGCTGGTCAATGTTTCTCTCTCATCGATGTTTCTAGCTCTCTATCTCTCTCCCTTCCTCTCTGTAAAATATCAATAAATATATTTAAAAAATAAAAACAACAACAACAAACAAACAAACAAACAAAACCTCATGGGATATATCCCAGTACATCCATACAAATCCAAACAAACCTAGATACAATGCTATATCCTCTTAATTATGCCACATAAATTCCTCAAATAAAACATACCACACACATTGTTATACCATGTAAACACCTCAAGTGAGAGATACCACACACAGAATTCTGAAATATCACACATAGACGTTCTTTCACTCCACATGCTCCCATATGGCATGGCCATCTTACCTCCCACAGACCATGCACACACATTCTAGTTTTCTGATGTTTGAAACTTTTTTTTTCCTAGAATCTGATCGATTACAACAAAATGTTCCTAATCTTGGAGAAAGTAATGTGCCTGTGTCCCAGTCAACATGGAAACAGAAGATCATGGAGTGGACCATAGGAGGTTTGTATGGTGATGCCAATTAGTGGTGCATGCAATTTTCATTCTTGTTTCATTGTATGAATGTAAACTTATGGTGAGAACTACCATCAAGAGAAGTTGATAACTCTATTGTAATTGTATGTCCAGGTAGAAAGGAGATAGCAGTCTCTGTTCCATTTTAAAATAATATGTTTTTGGAAACCCACTCATCCATGACACATATTGACACAATGCATACTTCTATGCATTTTATATTTTCATGGGAACCATTTTACACTTTCCATGAAGACAAGTCTCTGTGTGTTCATTGAACATGTCACATAGAAGACTTTTATTGTTTGTTTAATGGACAGATAAATACAGAGATAACAAGCATGGTCCACACCTGCATTATTTTTATTTAATTGTTCAGCAAAGTTGAATTTAAAATACGATGCTTTGCAGAACAGACACAAGGCAGTGGCCCTGACTTAAGGCCTGAGAACATGGAAGACCTCTTCTTCAGACAATGTATCCTCCATCTCTTCTAAAGACAGGATAACTGGTGCTGGTGAGGAAGGATGAACAGCACACAGTTGGTAGGGATGTAGAGAAAACCTGGAGTTGTGCTGAGTGGTTCTGCCCTTAATCAACACAAGGCTGCTCAGTGCAAAAACTCAAACACTCCTGCATCATCTTCAACGTGATCAGCAGAGGAAGTAAGGTATTCTAAAGGAAAACACTGAAAAGGACTAAAGCATGTGAAAAGAGATCAGAGGAGAACAGTTTACTATTTGAGGAAATAATTGGGGAGGATTTAAATGGATGAGCGTTTTATCAGAGAAAAATCTAAGTGTATGTTTCTATGAGTCAGACAAGGGCATGTTATGTTACAGTCAACCTGTGAAGCATTAATAACTTAAAATAGGCCACAACTGATAGGATCCTCAAGAACTTAACTTGAGCAAGAGTACAGGCATGTGCAATTAAATACTCCATCACATCCACATACCTTCTTAGCCAATGTTATTTCACAGGCATCCCTATCAGACAGACCCATTTACACTCATTCTCTCCATCATTCATTTCTTTAGAGTCTTCCACAGGCTTGCAGTTTTGTCTGTACCATATAAATTTTCCTGACTCTTAGCACACCAGATGAGTACCCATGTTTTTTTTCTTTTCTTTTTTTTCTGTAAGCAGATGGGCACAAATATGCTTTGTGTCTGGTTTATTTCTCTCATCACTATATTTGTATCATTTGTTCATGTTGAATGTGACTAGTTTGTTCATTCCATGTATATCATTGCATATATATATATATATATATATATATATATATATATTTTATTGATGATACTCTTCTGAGCATTTGGTTGCTTTCAGTTTGAATTACTTTAAAAAGTAATGTTCTGGGCATTATATTACATGTACTTTCAATGGGGATATTTCTGTGGTGAGTATTTAACAGACTGCTAGTGCTTAGCTTGCATATTCTATCTTAGCCTCTTTCAGAACTCAGTTTTTCACCATTTGCTTCCTAAGGCAATCTCATGTTACTGCACACCTAATGTGCACACTCTTCTCTACACTCTGCCATCTTTTCAAAGCTCAAGATTCTTTCACTTACACAACATATCCTCACATTCTTTAATCATCTCCTCACGTTTTGCAAGAACACTAATTCTACAGTTTCAAAGGGAATATTCCCAGTAATGAGATTCTGTATTCAAACAACATAATATGTAACACACACACACACACACACACACACACACCCCTATCAGTATAGGAAAAGCAATGTACACACATAAATATGTGTGTGCTTAACTAACACATAGATACAAAGTATACATACTAACCACAGTCACGCAAAACTTATTCCATATTTAGATTTGAAGACAAATCAGTCACACATTATTTAATCTTAACCCACTTTTAAGCAACAAATTATGAACTTAAACAACAAACATGTTACATTCACTGTACCATATTGCAAAAATGAGAATACTATATTTTCCGGAAACATCCATAAATGATGAAGATAATCTTAAACAGTTATATAATGAGCACTGAGGATTATTAACAACTAATGGACAGTTGCATTTACTTGCACATACTGGCAGTATCACTCAACCTGGCCTGGACGTCCTCCAATCTGGGACTCCTCAAAGGATATCCTACTGCCAGTTTACAGCGATGGGGCCTAAACTAGCAATGGGGTATCCCTATCCCAATGAGGGACTGCTGGCTCCTAACTCCTCACCTGCCTGCCTGCTGATTGCCCCTAACCACATGCCAACTGGCTTGGTTTCCCATACCTTCCCTCCCCACTGTCCTGTTCACCCTCAACTTCCTCCCTGGTGGCCTGCTCACTCCAAACTTCCACCCGTATCCTGATCACCCACGACTGACCAACACTGATGGCCTATTCACCCCCAACTGGCCTCCCTCACTGGCCTGATCACCTGCAATGCCCCCCCTTCCCACCCCACACACACACCAGCCTGATCACCCACAACCGCTGTCCCATCCTGCCCTGATCACCCACAACTGCCTTCCTCTTTTGGCCTCTAACCACTTCTGCCTTGGCCTGCGAACATAGCTTTGTCCAAAAGAATGTCCAGAACATCTCCTGAAAGGTATCTCAGTCTAATTAACATATTACCCTTTTATTAGTATCGATAGAGGCCTGGTGCACAGGTGGGGGCTGGTTTGTCCTGAAGGGTGTCCAGGATCATGGTGCTGGTTCACCTGGATGTTGGTTGCCCTGAGCTAGGAGCCTGTGGTAGTTTTCAGGCTGGCCACTCTCCCATGGCATGATGGTCCCCACTGTGGGGGCATGGCAGCCTGGGTGAGGGGCTGAGGGCCATTTTCAGACTGGCCACAGCCATTGAAGGGTGTTTGATCCCCAATGGGGTACCTGGCCTGCCTGAGTGAGGGGCTGATGGATGTTTGCAGGCTGACCAAGCCTGCCCAGCAGAGACACTTAACTCATGAGGGTTTGACCAGTATGGTTGAGGAGATAAAGGCTGTTTTCAGGGTGGCCACACCCCCTTCAGGGTGGAGTGTCCCCATTGGGGTGCCTGGCAAGTCTGGGTTAGCTGCTGATGGCTGTTTGAAGGCTGTCCAGGCCCTTCCGCCCCCCCCCCCCAACGTGGGCTCTTACTCCAAGGAGTCATGGCCATCCTGGGTAAGGGACTGAGGGCCACATTCAGGCTGGCCATTCCCCAGTGACCCTGGCTCCCAAACCCCCCCCCCTTTTTTTTGTTCAGCCCAGGCCATTCTTTCAGCAGGCTAGAGGTCTGGTTCCCCTCCGCCCCCCTGGGATTCAACATGCTCACATATGGCATGGAAATCTTACCTCCCACAGTCCTCCAACACATATTCTAGTTTTCTGATTGTTTGAAAATTTCTCTCCTAGGATTCCATCTACTACAACAAAATTTTCCCTATTTTGGCAAACTTAATATGCCTGTGTCCCAGTCAGAACAGAAAATGAACATCACGGAGGAGCCTATGAAGATCATGGAGGAGCCTATAAAAGGTTGGTATGGTGGTAACAGTTGGTGGTGCATGTAATTTCCATTGTTTTTTCATTGTATGAATGTAATCTCATGGTGAGAACTACCTTCAAGGGGAATTGATATCTCAAACATATTTTTTTTTGTCCAGGTAAAACAGAGACAGTAGTCTCTATGTCATTTAAAAATAATATTTTTTGGAAGCCCACTCATCCACAACACATATTGACACAATCCATATTTCTGTGCATTTTATATTTTCATTGGAACCATTTAGCACTTTCCATGAAGACAGGGCTGTGTGTGTTCACTGAACATGCCACATAACAGACTCTTATTGTTTGTTTAATGGACAGATAAATACACAGACAACAAGCATGATACATATCTCTGTTATTTTTATTTAATGGTTCAGCAAAGTTGAATTTACGAGAAGATACTTTGCAGAACAGACACAAGGCCATGGCTCTAAATGCAAGGCCTGAAAACATGTAAGGCCTCTTCTTCAGACAATGTATCCTCCATATCTTCTAAAAACAGGCTAACTGGTACTGGTGAGGAAGGATGAATAGTACACAAAGTTGGTGGGGATGTAGACAGAACGTAGAGTTGAACTAAGTGGTTCTGCCCATTAGTCAACACATGGCTGCTCAGTGCAAAAAACTAAACACTCCTGCATCATCTTCAATGTGATCAGCATAGGAAGTAATGTATTCTAAGGGAAAACACTGAAGAGGACTAGAGGATGTGCAAGGAGATCAGAGGAGAGCGGTGTACTATTTGAGGAAATAATAGGAGAGGACTTAAATGGATGAGAGTTTTATCAGAGGAAAATCCTATATAATAAAAGAGTGATATGCAAATCAACCAAATGGCAAAATGTCTGGTTTCTATCATGTGAAATGTCCATCAGGGGACAGATGCTCAACACAGAAGCTTCCCCCTGGTGGTCAGTGAGCTCCCACAGGGGAGCACCACTGGGCCAGAAGCCAGACTCACTGCTGGAGAGCACAGTGGTGGTGGTGGGAGCTAAGGATGTACAACTGCCAGCTTAGCCCCGCTCCCTAAGGGAAACAGGGCTAAGTGGCCATTTGGACATCCCCCGATAGTTTTTGGACTGTGAAAGGGCACAGGCCAGGCTAAGGGACCCTCCCTTAGTGCATGAATGTCGTGCACTGGGTCTCTGGTCTAATAATATGTTTCTGTGAGTCAGACAAGGGCATGTTATGTTACAGTGAACCTGTGAAGCACTAATAACTTAAAACAGACCAAAAGTGGTAGGAACCTCAAGAACTTAATTTGAGCAAGAGTACAGACATGTGCAATTAAATATCCCATCACATCCATATACTTTCATAGCCAACGTTTACATTCACAGGCATCCCTATCAGACAGACCCGTTTGCATTCATTCTCCCCATCATTCATTTCCTTATAGCATTCTATGTGCATATACATTCTCCATGATCTCTCATTGTCTATCCCATACAATGAGTTATAATTTCTCTGACTCCTAACATATTAGATGAGCATTTGTTTTAAAATTTCATTAAACAGAAGGGCACAATATATGCTTTGTGTCTGATCACTTTTTCTCATCGTTATATTTGTGTGATTTATTCACATCGCATGTGATGTTAGTTTGCTCATTCTATATACCACTGCATGAATATAATTTCTTTATTGATTATACTTTTCTGAGCATTGGGGTTGCTATGAGTCTGGGGTTACTTAAAAACTGATGTCCAGAATATTCTATTACTCCCCCCCCCATATGGACACATTTCTGATTGCTGAATGCTTAAGAGTTAATCTGTTAGGCCTGAGTTTTCATATTCAGCTTTTAGTCCCTTTATAATTCAATTTTTCACACTTTACTTTCTAATGCAATCTCATATTACTGCTCAGCTTATTTAAACACACTTCTCCTCACTCTCTGCCCTATTTTCCAAAGTCTAGGTATTCTTTCTCTTATATATCTTGATTTTCACACCCTCACATATTTTAATCATTTCCTCACATTTTGCAAATACACTCATTCCACTAATCTCACAGAGAATATTCTCAGTAATAACATACCATACCTACACTACATGACATATGAAACACACAGAAAAACCCACAATGATAGGAAAAGCTATATAGATACATAAACATCTGTGGAACTAACACAGAGACACCAAGTACACATACTATCCTCGTTCACACAAAACTCATCCCATATTCAGATTTGCAAAGAACAAATCAATCTCACATTATTCAATCTTAACCCAGATTTAACCAACAAATTATGAACTTAAATACCAAGCCCATTACACTCACTATATCATACTGCTAAAAATGGAAATAATTTATTTACCATACACATTAATCAGACATGATGATAATTTTAAACAGTTAAGTATTGAGCATTGAGCTTTGTTAACAATGAAAAATGAATGGTGACATAACAATTAAGAGTTAATATCTTAAAAAATAAAAATTTATCTCTTTACATCTCTATAACTCAATATAGATATCAATAGCAATACATATGTATGCAGAATGTTTCTTAAACTTGTACCATATATTCCCTATTGGTACATTTTTTTAATTAGAAAATAGAATTGATATCCATGTTGAGTTCCTGCATACTGTCCTTCAAGTGTGGTTCTAAGTTTTTGATAATCCATATAGATCCCTAAAAAAGTTACATACAAGACATGCACTCCCACTGACATCCACCAAACTCACCATTTAATGTGTTTGCTTATAGTTTGGAATAAATGTAATTTTAAATGGAAAGTGTATTTAATTTCTGTGAGAGTAATGTCATGTGAAGTGATAATGCCTGGCATATAATGTCCACCCGACAAGTAGTTTTTGAATTGATAAAGACCCCTAAAATACCTCATCTCAATGTCCTTTTTTATTCCATTGCCCAGAACCCTGCAACATCCAACAGGATACTCCTCTGCCTGAGTGCCATGTTGAGGCTCCTCAAAGTAGGCATTCAACAGGAGAAAAAACGTCCACCGCTGAAAATTTCATCTGTGTCCCCTCCCCATCCAGGGGTTCCCATCATGGTGAGGATGGTAAGGAATATACAAAGGTGGGATTTGGGTTTGGTCAAGAGATGCAGCTCAGCTGCTCAGCCTACTCTCTACTTAGTTCACTTTCCTCTCATAACCAGAAGACTTCAGGGCAGATGACTAAGGCTTCTGTAGAGGGACCAGTAGGGAGTGTGCCTTCCAGGACAGGGCAAGGTCCCTCAGCACAAATTTTCAATAGAGCAGCTGAGGGCCATCTGTGGTTGGGATAGTGGGCAATGCTGACATGCATATGGGAGTTAACTTAGAACCTTCCCCTCAATGAGCACAAACTTGGATCTTCACATGCTCATATGTCTGTCTGTACTCCTTCCTATAAGATATTTTTCCATTTCTCCTTCTTTTCACTGGTTCTTTCAAATACACGGGCCTTTATTTAACCTGTTTATATAACCTGTTTAAGTCAAACTCAAAAATATGTTCATGTCCTGAAGGAAACTTATTTTCTTCTGCTGTGTCTCTAACCGTATGGCACGTCAGCTGCAGCACTTGAGACCTTCATGAGCTGAGCATTCTGAGAGCTCATACACACCTCTAACATTATCAGCCTCATAACCTCATAGTAATACCCAGTACCACTTTTGCACTGCTCACATGTGCTATCATAACATGTGACAAACACGCACAATCATTAGCCATCGCCTTCTAGCAACATCAAAAAACACTTCCCAGATATGTCCCAGAATATGCATACACCTCCAAATGTATATACATATAATTCTTATTCCACATAGTTAGACCATGTAAATACCTCAGATAAAGCTCACTGCACCCAGCATTCTGAAATATCACATACAGATGTACTTTACTTCACCTGCTCACGTAGATCATGGCCCTTGTAGCTCCTACAGCCATCACACGCCCATTCTAACTTTTTAAATGTTTGACATTTTCATGCCTAGGAATCAATGAGACACCTGCATTCAAGGACTCGGTGCACACACAGACTTACTCTGACAATTCCGATACCACCAGATCCTCACATTCATTTGCTAATCTGGATCCCAGCCTCATGACAATTTACTATATGCGTGTACAAATGAAGAGGGGTGTGGCTGTCTCCTACGGTACACAGGATGGATGGCAGCCTCCCTCAAAAAGGATCAAAATGGAAGAAATGACCTATACTACAGAAGCCCATGCAAAAGTCCCCCGTTCTCACACCTCTGGGGACAGTCTCGAAAATGACACTGAGCCCAGCGTAGACAGCGCGGCCCAGGAGAAGAGGGGGATGGCTGGCCGTCGCCGAAAACGTCCCACTCTAGTGGTCTACCGCAGGGTCCCATCGCGGAAGCCGCTGGACAGCGGGTTCCAGTGCCTGGCCTGCTGCCACGTTTTTGCCAGCCTAGAGGCCCTCCAGCATCATGTGGAGAATGACATCCGGGAGGGCTTCAACTGCCACGTGTACCATCGAGCCATGGCCCGTCTGAAATACAAAAGGCTTAAGAGGAAGGGCAAGAAATTAGTGAAGGCAGCGTCAAGTTGCCAGGAGGAGGAAAATAATTGACACAAAGACAAACTTGTGCAGCTAAACAGTTTTCAGCCGCTAAGAGAGAGGAAGTGAAGCAGGTTAGACACCACTGAGGAGGCTTCGTGCCCCTCAGCAGAAGCAGTATCCAACCTTTTTTCCCCCATTTCTAGCACCAGCATCTCTACGACCACACCACCGGTCTGAGCAGACAGTCCCTTTTAAGAGGAAGTGAAGCAGGTTAGACACCACTGAGGAGGCTTCTTTTCCCTCAGCAGACGCAGTACCCAACCTCCCCCCCCCCCATTTCTAGCAGACAATCCCTTTTAATTCTAAGACTGGGGGACCAGAAGGCAGGCCACACCACCGCAGACAATGCCTCACCCTCTTTTCCTACTCTATTGATTATACACATCCATATAACATCTATAAACCCATGCTTGAGGCAAGAGGGTGCAGATACTACAGGATTGAATAGTACAGATCCTAATACCCCTCCCTCGCACCGCCTCCCACATTTCCAAGAAATTGGTCTTTTTAAACAATTTTTACATATTTTTCTAAAACCATTTCTTTAAATGCAGGTTATACTTTTATACAACATCTCCCTACAACATATTCATCTGCACAATTATTTGGCCTGAAGAGAGCTATTGAGAGAGAATAAGGTACTGCACAGATGAAACAAAAAGCAACTATAATCCACCCCTTACCTTCTACTGTGGACACACAGGTGCATATTCATTTCTTATACATACATATTCCTGGGGAAGGATGGAGCAGAAAATGAGTAGTTTCAAAATCTTCTGATATGTATAATACATAGGTGTCCAAAGTGTCATAGTGAGTATTTAAGCTTAATAACTTTAGAAGGATAAAAGCTACCAACCTGTGAAAAATGATTTGCATGTTTAATTATTTGCATGCTTTTACACTTATTTAACTGCACTCATTTTCAAAGATAATTTTTAATTTGGGTGTGTGTGGCCTCTGCAAGAGGCTCGTATAGAAATAAACAAAAAGAATTATTTAAAATTCACAAAACTATATAGGAGAGGGGGAATTAAAATAGTTCCCTTTTAACATAAAATTTTTCATAGTTTATAGCATTTATCCATCTAAATTTATTAAAGCTTAAAACTGCACTATGACACTTTGGACACCTGTATATACACATATCATCTTGAAGCTATTCATTTCTCCATCCTTCCCCATGAAAATGTATTTATAAGAACTGTATATGCACCCGTTTGTCCACAAGTTCAAAGAAGCTAAAAGAGAGATTATAGTTGCTTTTGGTTTCATCTGACTAGTGTTTTTTTCTTCTCCCTTTGAAAAGAAGCTCTGTTTTTTGGCCAAATATGTGGGTAAATAATTACTTCTCTACCTGCCTTTAATAGACCTAGGGATAAACATCCATACTTGACCAATCTATGTACCGATTAACTGGAAAATTAAAACCAAAGAGACAGAGATTGAGGGGGGCAGTTGTTATGGTGATGGTGATTTACCCTTTTTCTGCAAGACCTGTCCCACCCTAGGCTTGCGTCCCCATTTGTCTGCAACACCTATTCCACCCTAGGCTTGCGTCCCCATTTGTCTGCAACACCTATTCCACCCTAGGCTTGCTCCATCCCTTTTGTCTGCAACACCTATTCCATTCCAGGTTTGCTTCCTCCCCTTTATCTGCAACACCAGTTCCATCTTAGACTGGCTTCACTTCCTCCCTCTTGAAAGACCAGGCTGTTTTAAACTGTGAAGATCTGCTTCAATTCCTCTCTTTTGAAAGATCAAGCTGTTTTAGCTGTGAAGACCGGCTTCAATTCCACCCTTTTGAAAGACCAGGCTGTTTTAACTGAAGACCTGCTTCAAATCCTCCTTTTTGAAAGACCAGGCTATTTTAACTGTGACTTTATGTCACTAAGCCTTCACATTAACTCTTCAATAAGTTCTTGATCTTTTTCCTCAATGAGCCTTAGCCCTTTACTGATGTTTGTGACCTAATGTTCCTTAATGGATGCAATCTGGAGCTTCAACATGCTAACTCTTCCATTTCAATATTTCAACTTATATAATTGAAAAAGTAACACAGCATATTCCATTGATTTTATATCGAAACACCAAAAGATATACATGCAGTCACTATGTGTACTTAATTAATTAATAAGTACCTTAAGTAGATATAGTGTCTGATATTTTTACATACCACCACCTCCTCTAAATTATACCAGCAATATGAGGAGATAGCCCATTTTTATAACATCTACCACTTTGCTGAGGGAGAAAAAGGCAGATCACATTAATCTAAGATATTGCCTTATACACTATCCAACTTTATTATATCTCCCACACAGACTGTCCATGAATATATATTTTCTGCAAAGAACAACAAAAGCTATAATGTGGATAACATCTACTACTTTCCTGAGGGAGAAAAAGGCAGATTACACCTTATTGCCTTATACACTATCCAACTTTATTATATCTCCCACACAGACTGTCCATGCATATATATTTTCTGCAAAGAAGAACAAAAACTATAATTTGGATAACATCTACCACTTTCCTGAGGGAGAAAAAGGCAGATTACACAATATTGCCTTATACACTATCCAACTTATATTATATCTCCCACACAGACTGTCCATGAATATATATTTTCTGCAAAGAAGAACAAAAACTATAATTTGGATAACATCTACCACTTTCCTGAGGAAGAAAAAGGCAGATTACACCATATTGCCTTATACACTATCCAACTTTATTATATCTCCCACACAGACTGTCCATGAATATATATTTTCTGCAAAGAAGAACAAAAACTATAATTTGGATAACATCTACCACTTTCCTGAGGGAGAAAAAGGCAGATTACACCATATTGCCTTATACACTATCCAACTTTATTATATCTCCCACACAGACTGTCCATGAATATATATTTTCTGCAAAGGAGTACAAAAACTATAATTTGGATAATGCAGCTGTAATTTCTATGAAAGTGGACTTTGTTAATATAGCATGTATTGGAACATAATTGCAAATTAATATCTGTTCCACTGGGAAATTTTGTTAAATGGGCAAAGTGAATAAAATTTCTTATATGCTACCAATTACATTTGGGGTATTTATTATTTATTCTTATTTTCTAGATCATGGCTAATAATTCCAATATCTACATATATTGTTGTGTTTTTACCCATTTTTCTAAAAAAAAATACATATACTAATATATATCCTTTTGAGGTTCAAAATCCTTCCTGTGCTTGTTTTCATTTTTTTCCTCATTCCAGTATACCTACTAAGTATACTATAAAATATTTTAAATATATTTTATTGATACTTTACAGAGAGGAAGAGAAACAGAGACAGAGTGCTAGAAACATCGATGAGGGAGAAACATCGACCAGCTGCCTCCTGCACACCCCCCACCGGGGATGCTCCCACAACCAATGCACATGCCCCTAACCGGAATTGAACCCGGGACCCTTGAGTCCGCAGACCGACGCTCTACCATTGAGCCAAACCGGTTTTGGCTAAAATATTTTTTTAAGTCTAGTACTTTCTACAGTGGCTACCACAGAATGATTAGATAATAAATTTGTGTTTTATGTAATAAGGATAGCTTTTAATTTTCTACAGCTCAAAAACTGAGTTCCCTGTCAACCATTTTCTCATATTACTGTGTTATGCTTTTGTTTTAAATCCTTGGTTATTTTTATATCGTATATTTTTAAAATTATTCATAGCATAGTATGTTTAGAAGGTTTTAAGGATGAATGACTTAGAAACAGTTTATTATTTTTTATTCTTAAAGTTGAAAATTCAAAGTACTCATCAAGGCTCAAATGAAGAGTTATTTTTTAAAACATATTTTTAATTGATTTCAGAGAAAAAGAAGAGGGATAGAGAGATGGAAACATAAATGATGAGAGAGAATCATGGATCTGCTTCCTACTGTACTCCCACTCCCCCCATTAAGGACCTAGTCCGTAATCACGGCAAGACCAGGAATCACACTGTAACCTCCTGATACATAAGTCCACGTTCAAACACTGAGCCACAACTGCCAGGGAGAAATGGAATAATTTGAGGATGCAAAAGGGGAAGAAAGAGGTGAAGGTGAAGGAGAAAGCTGAGGATGAGAAGAAAGATGAAGGTGCTGCAGAGTAGCAAGCAGCCAAGAAGAAAGATTGAGCCCCCCTATCCTTAATTATTTCAGGAATAATCCTCCTGAAACCAAGTCAACCCCATCACCAACCAAGTAGTTGAGTTTCTGATACTATATGAATTAAGAAGTCAATATATGTAACATTCTGAGGTGACTCAGGTTGGACATTAAATGTTGTGATATGACTTTTCTCCTTATGCAGAGTAAGTAACTGTTTGCTTGCAGAGTGGCTTGCTGGTTTGCTGTCAGCCTGTGCATGGTCCATGCTTATGAGTTTAGGATCTATGGCTGTGAATAATTCAGATGTTTACAATAAAAACACATGAATACATGAATTCACTGATGTTAATGTTAAACTTCATGGAAAAAATAGTCCTTTGAATCTTTGGTGGTTAGAAATTAAAGATCTCAAATCGTGTGCAATAAACAGTAAATAAAGTTACACTGAGTGATAAAAAAAATACATTAGGGGCCAGAAAATTTCAAAGAACTGGGGAACCATTCCCAGATCAAGAAGGGAAGTCACAGGGTATATATTATTGCTATGAATACAGTATTTTCTACTACTCACAACATATACAATATAATGTATTAGATGCCTTCCTATTGCATAAAGTATATTCTCATAGAGTAATACTGGTACATATGTTATAGTTATGGCATTATGTCATATCCTATCTATATTAATAAAAGGGTAATATTCTAATTAGACCACGAGACCTTCCAGAAGTTCTTCTGGACAAATCCATGGTGCCAGAGCCAACGGAGGCAGAGGTGATTAGGAGTAATCAGTCCAGGAGGGGAAGGCAATTGGGGATGATCAGGCCAGAAGGGGAGGGAAGTTGGGAGTGATCAGACTGGCGGGGGGGGGGAGTGAGCAAGATGGCAGGGGTGTGCAGTTGGGGGCAATCAGGTTAGCATGCAGAGTGGTTAGGGGTGATCAAACAGGCAGGAAGGTGAGCAGTTAGGAGCCAGCAATCCCAGATTGTGAGGCAGTTGTCCAACTGCCACTTTAGGCTGATCCCACAGGGGTTTTAGGTTGGAGAGGATGCAGGCAAGGCTGAGAGACACACTCCTCCTTGTGCTCGAATTTCTTTCACCAGGCCACTAGTCCTATTTAATAAAAGAGTAATATGCAGATTGACCATCACTCCAACACACAAGATGGCTGCCCCCATCTGGTCAAAGTTCTTGCCCCCATGTGGACACAAAATGGCCACCATAACTTGGCCAGCAGGGGAGGGCAGTTGGGAGAGATCAGACCTGCAAGGGAGGGCAGTTGTGGGCAATCAGGCCAGCAGGGGAGGACAATTGTGAGTTACCAGGTCAGCAGAGGAGGGAAATTGGGAGCAAACAGGCTGGCAGGGGAGCAGTTATACATCAATCAGGCTAGCATAGGAGTGGTTAAGGGATGATCAGGCTGGTAGGCAGAAGCGGTTAGGGGCAATCAGGAAGGCAGGCAGGTGAGCAGTTGGGAGCCAGCAGTCCTGGATTGTTAGACAGATGCCCAACTTCTCCTTTATGACCAGTTGGACATCCCTCAAGGGATCCTAGATTGGAGAGTGTGCAGGCTGGGCTAAAGGACATCCATCCCCCCCCACCCTGCCCCTTGCCCCTTGCATGAATGTCATGCATTGGGCCTCTACTTGGTTAATAAAATGGTATAGATTTCAAGTGTTGTATATCTCAATAAAGCATCATTTGCATATTGCATCACCTGAACTAAAGTCACTTTTGTCACCAATTATCCCATCTTTGCCCACTTCCATCTCCCCACTAAAGCATTCACCTCATTTCATACAACTTTCCAATCCCCAGTTGTCAGTTATATGTAGCTCCAGTTCTGATTCCATTTTGTTTGTTAAATTATTCATTCATTAGATTCCATATATGAGTGAGATCATATGGCATTTATCTTTCTCTAAAAAACTTATTTCATGTAGTATGATAATCATTTCCATTCAAGTTGTAAAATATAATATTTTCTTCCTTTATACACCTGAGTGCTATCCCATGGTGAAAAAGTACCACAAGTTTTTTATACACTCATCTACTGACAGGCACTTGGGCTGTTTCTCAATCTTAGCTACTGCAAATGGTGCCACCAGGGGGATAGGAGTACATACTTTTTTTTTTTCCATTGGTGTTTTGGTTTTCTTAGGATATATTCCTAGAAGTTGGATCACTGGGTCAAATGGCAGTTTCATTTTTAATATTTTGAGGGAACTTTATACTGTTTTTCATAATGGCTGCAGCCAGTCTACATTCCCACCAGCAATGTACTAGAGTTTTTTGTGTGTTTTTTTCCTCCACATCCTCACCAGCTCTTATCATTTGTTCATTTGTTATGGTAGCCATTCTGACAGGTGTGAGATGATATAGCACTGTGGTCTTAATTTGCACCTCTCTGATGATTAGTGACACTGAGTATTTTTCATTTGCTTATTGGCCTTCAGTATGTCCATTTTGTCTATTTAGGTCCTTTGAGCATTTTTAATTAGATTATTTGCCTTCCTTTTATTAATTTGTATAAATTTCTTATGTATTCTAGATATTAAACCTTTATCAGATGTATCATTGCTCAACGTATTCTCTCATAGTGTGGGCTCCCTTTTTAATTTTGTTGATTTTGTTTACTTTGTGTGTTTGTTTATTTGTTTGTTTGTTTTTCTGTGCAGAAGCTTTTTATTTTGACATAGTCCCCCTTTTTTTCTATTTTGTTCCTCCTACCCTAGACTATGTATCAGCTAACATATTTCTGTAAGACATGCTTAAGATTTTGCTACTTATGGTTTCTTATAGGATTTTTAGGGTTTCATGACTTCCAGATATTTAAGTCATTGATCCACTTTGAGTTTATTCTTTTGTATGGTGCAAATTAGTTATCTAATTTTGTTATTTTGCATGTATTTGTCCACTTTTCCTAACAACATCTATTGAAGAGACTATCTTCACTCCATTTCATGATTTTGCCTTCTTTGTCAAATATTCATTGGGTGTAATGGCTTGGGTAAATTTCTGGGGTCTTTTTCTGTTCCATTGATCTATATGCCTGTTCTTGAGCCAGTACCAGGCTGCTTTGGTTATAGTGGCTTTGAAGTATAACTAGACATCTGCTACTCCGTGAAGTCAGTGGGGTGTTAAAGTCCTCTAATATGAATGTACAAAAAGCCTAATGCATGAAGATTCGTGCAAGTATAGGCCTTCCTTCTCCTGGCTGCCAGCACCAGCTTCCCTCCAGTACCCAGGACCTGGACTTTCGCTCTGGCCAGAGCTGCCTTTTGCCTTTTCTCTGGCCCTGCAGCCCACCTGTAGATCCCTCCATGCGCCCCCCTTCATATCAGGCATCCAACCCCACCTTGGCTGCTCCTCACCTGTGTGCATGTGCTGCCTAGAGACCCAGAGTGGCCAGGGTGGGATAGAAGCCTGCATTATTGTCATGGAAATGACACAAATGTACCAGATCAGCCACTGCCATCCTTGTCATGTCAATTTGCATATGTCCTTCTTATTGGCTGTGGGTTCCACCAGCTTTATCATGGAGTGACAGTCAATTTGCATATTCTGCCTTTATTAGGTAGAATTACTGATGATCATTCCCCCTTAAAGTTCTCTAGGGAAAAAAATAAAACACACACACACACACACACACACACACACACACACACACATATATATATATAGGGGTTCAAATATTGGGTGCATATGTGTTTACCAGGGTTATATTCTCTTGTTCCTTCAATATTATTCAGTAACCTTTACTATCTGTTGTTATGAAGTCTATTATGTCAGATGAGAGTATTGCTAAACCCATTTTAAATTTCCATTTGAATGGAATAATTTTTTCCATCCCTTCCCTCTCATCCTATGTGGATCTTTTGTTATGAGGTGTGTCTCATATAGATAGCAAGTATTTGGTCTTTTTTTTTATATCCATTTAGCTATCCTATTTCTTTTGATTGAATCATTTAATCCATTTATCTTTAATGTTATTAATGATAGGTACTTATTAATTGCTATTTTAAGTATTTTTGTCTATGTCAGAGGGGGGCAAACTTTTTGACTCGAGGGCCACAATGGGTTCTTAAACTGGACCAGAGGGCTGGAACAAAAGCATGGATGGAGTGTTTGTGTGAACTAATATAAATTCAAAGTAAACATCATTACATAAAAGGGTATGGTCTTTGTGTGTGTGTGTGTGTGTGTGTGTGTGTGTGTGTGTGTGTGTGTGTTTGTGTGTGTGTGTGTTTTATTCAATAGTTTTATTCACTGGATCCGGCCTGCAGGTCTATTTTTTCTCTTTCTTTATTTCTTACTAGAAACCCAGTGCACAAAATTCGTGCATGGGGGTTTGTCCTTCAGCCCAGCCTACACCCTCTCCAATCTGGTTTGCCTCGAGGGATGTATGACTGCACATTTAGGCTGCTAGACTGATCACTCCCTAACCACTGCCCTGTAGCCTAATTAATGTCTAACTGCCCCCATGCCAGCCTGCTTGCCCCCAACTTCCCTCCTCTGCTGGTCTGGTCACACCTAACTGCCCTCCCCTGCAGGCTTAATTTCCCCCAACTGCCTTCCCTTGCAGGCCTGACACCCCCCACCCCCCAACTGCCCTCCACTGCTGGCCATCTTATGGTGGCCATCTTGTGTCAACATGGGGGCAGGATCTTGGACCACATGGGGATAGCTATCGTGATCTTGTGTTTGGAGTGATGGTCAATCTGCATATTACTATTTTATTAGAGGGGATAGAGACCTGGTGCATGGGTGGGGGCCAGCTGGTTTTCCCTGAAGGGTGTCCCAGATTAGGGTGGGGTTTCCCTTGGGGTGTGGAGTGGCCTGGTCAAAGATACTGTATTGATTTGCAGGCCAGCAATGCCCTCCCCACCCCCCAGTTAAACAAGCAGATGCCCTGGTATCTGGGGTATATTTATCTTCTACAATTGAAACTTTGTAGCCTGGAGCTAAGTCAAGCCTTCTGCACAATCTGTGGTGGCAGCTATTTGTGTTGGGGTTTATTCAACTTCTTTAATTGAAATTTTGTAGCCTGGAATGGAGGCCTAGGCTGGTCATGGCAGTTATTAAGCTTGGCTTCCTCCATTGCTCAGGGAAACCCTAGCCTGCTCTCTCCAGCTCCATGGCTGCTGCCATTATTCTTGGGATTTATCTTTTATAATTGAAACTTTGTATCCTTGAGTGGAGGCCTGGGCCAGCCAGGGTGTGCAGAAAGCTTGGCTTCCACCGAAACAGGTTTGGCTCAGTGGTAGAGCTTCGGTCTGCAGACTGAAGAGTCCCGGGTTCGATTCTGGTCAAGGGTATGTACATTGGTTGTGGGCACATCCCTGGTGGGGGATGTGCAAGAGGCGGCTGGTTGATGTTTCTCTCTCATCGACGTTTCTGGTTCTCTATCTCTCTCCCTTCCTCTCTGTAAAATATCAATAAAATATATATTTTTAAAAATAATTTAAGAAAATAACGTTTCTCCCCGTTGCCAGAGAAACCCAAGCTTCCCTTCTGCTCTATCTGGTGGCAAGAATCTTGGTTGGGGTTAATTTGCATACTTGCTCTGATTGGCTGGTGGGCATGGCTTTTGAGTGTAGTGGAGTGATGCTTAATTGGCATATTACTCTTTTATTAGGTAGGATTATTACAGCAGTGCCTTAACCTTTTTTGCAAACCTGTTTGGTGGTGATAAACTTCTTTAGTCCTTTTAAATTATTTTTATTATTATTTATTTATTTATTCATTGGTCTTGGGAAGCTCTTTATTTCATCACCTATTTTGAATGCTAGCCTTGCTGGATATAGTAGTCCTGGTTTCAGATCCTTGCCTTGTATTACTTCATGCTGTTCCTTTCTGATCTGTAGAGTTTCTGATGAAAAATCACTTGACATCTTTATAGGAGCTCCTTTGTAGGTAATAATTTTTTTCCCCTCTTGCTGCCTTTAAGATTCTCTCATTGTCTTTAATTTTTGGCATTTTAATTGTGATATGTCTTGGTGTGGGCCTGTTTGGGTTCTTCTTGCATGGGACTATCTGTGCTTCCTAAACTTGTATTGACTTTTACCTTTGCCACATTAAGTTTCTGCCATTATTTTTCAATGAGGTTCTCAACCTCTTGCTCACTTTTTTCACCTTTTGAAACTCCTGTGGTGTGATTATTGTAAAGGTTTCTGTTGTCCTTCAGTTCCCTTAAACTGTCTTCCTGTTGTTTAATTGTTTGGATTTTTTTTTTCTTCTTCTTCTTTGGTTCTCTCTGATTGAGTGATTTTTCCCCCTTGTATTCTAACTTACTGATTTGATCCTGCACTTTCCTTAATCATCTATGTATTTATTCTAATGTGTTCTTTATTAGTGCTATTATTTTTCATTTCTGACTGGTTAATTAATGTCTGCTTTTCCTAGCCCCAAGTACAGAAGGAGATCAGGAAGACTTAAAGTCACCAGAAATCCACCTCTACCTGTAGTCTGATTTTTAATTTCAGTCTTAAATTTGCTTCAGGCTATAGACCACAGCAAGGTGTTGCCCTCACAGGGTGGGAGAAGAGGTTTTCCCACAGGGTGGGGCAATTGCTCCTTCCCCCCAGGCTAAAGCTGCCTGGATGTTAAATGTTTGCCCCAAAAAGTTGTCTTCTGATGTAGAAGGGAATAAATCATCATAGGAAACCAGGTTGGCTGCCTTCCAAGTTCTAATCCCAAAGCCCCCAATCCTGGATTCTTCTCACACAAATCAATTCTACTCTGCCCTCCTCCTGCCGGAGCCCATGGTGCATAGCTGCACATGAAATTTTGTGTTTTATCCTTTTAAGAGGGTCTATGCATTTCCAGTTGTCTCTCCTTGACAGATAGCAACCCCCATTGATTTTCACAACCAGATATTATGTGGGCACCTTTATCAGTTCCAGTGCTCTGGTGTGGGGAGCTCTGCTTGAGTTTTAGATCCCAGAGTTCTCTATGGAAACCCACCATAGCTGAGCTATCCCTCCGGAACCTCATCTGCTCTCTGTGGGAGCAGGCCAACCCTGTAGCACCTCTGCACTTCCTGTCAGTCTCTATGCAGTCTCCACTTTCAGTTTTGGTTATCAAGGTTCTCTCCAGTTGGTCTTCAGTTCATTATTAAGTATGTTGTTGTTGTTGTTATTGTATTTTCTGTATTTTAATTGTCATTCCAGTTTAGTCCTGGGAGAATATTAGTGTAGCTATCACTTACTCCTCCACCATTTTGGAACTCTCAGACTAATATATATTTTATGGATATTAGCCCCTTAAAAGATACATGATTTGTCAACATTTTCTCCCATTCAGTAGTTTCCCTTTTTATTTGATTTATTTTGTTCTGTGATGTATAAAGGTTTAAGATTTATATGGACGTTAACTCCTGTATACAGTGAAAATACTACATAGAAAATATTGCACAATTACTCATCATACAGTTTTTCATTACTCTAGAACAATGAATCTCAAAATTCAGTATCTGGACAGGGATCTTAGAAAACAAAGATATTAACTAGTTTGAGGCCTGAGTTTCTTCATTTACAGAAAGTTCTCAGATATGAATATGGGTACAACTGACCCTAGTACTATTTTTTGAATAGTAAGGCTCTATAAAATATTTGACTTAAGACTTTTTATTAACATTAACTTTTATACTAATTGTAAATTCAGATTTTAATATTATAACTAAATTTAAATACTATAGCTTTCTTATGCATTTGTTGTCAATTAATGGTTTAAAAATATTCATATTTAAACTAGAGACTGAAGTTGAATACCTTAGTGAAGCTAGTGTCTTTTTAAAAATATATATATTTTATTGATTTTTTTACAGAGAGGAAGAGAGAGGGATAGAGAGTTAGAAACATCGATGAGAAAGAATCATTGATCAGCTGCCTCTTGCACATTCCCTACTGGGGATGTGCCCGCAACCAAAGTACATGCCCTTAACCGGAATCAAACCCAGGACCTCTCAGTCCACAGGCTGACACACTATCCACTGAGCCAAACCGGATTCAGCAAAGCTAGTGTCTTAGTGAATGATGTGCTCACTCAGTATAATTCCCTGAAGATTCACCAAAGTTGAGTATATCAATAGCCCATTCCTTTTGATTGTTGAGTTTAATACAATATTTAATTCCACTGTTTCTTAATATTTAACTGTTGAAGTACATCTGAGCTGATTAGATTTTGGCTAATTCATATAAAGCTATTAAAAACATTTATGTAGAATTTTTGTGTAAACGTGAGTTTTTCTTTTTCTGGAATAAATGTCCAAGAGTGCAATTGTTGTCATATGATAAATGTGTGTTCAGTTTTATCAAAAACTGCCAAACTATTTTTCAGAGTTTAACATTTACAAGCTGTAATATTTTATATTCCCACCAGCAGTGTATAAATAATCCATTTTCTCTGCATCCTGGGTAGCATTTGGTGTTGTCATTATTTTTTATTTGGCCATTCTGAAAGGTATGTGGTTATATCCTCTGTGGATTTAATTTGCATTTCCCAAATGGTTAATGATGTCGAACACCTTTTTATGTGCTTATTTGCCATCTGTATAAACTCTTTAGTGAAATGTCTGTTCTTGACTTCTGTTCATTTTCTGTTTGGCTTTTGTTTTAAGCTGTTGGGTGCTGAGAGTTCTTTATATATTCTAGATACTAGTATTTTTTTTGTGTGTGTGTTTTTCAGATAAGCAGTTTGCAAATACTTCTTTCAGTCTTTTCATATTCAGAGTAAAAGTTCATAATTTTATGATGTATAATTCATCAATTTTTACCTTATGGAATATATATATATACATATATATATATATATATATATATATATATATATATATATATAATCTCAAGTCTAAGAACTCTTGGCTTAGCCAGAAATACCAAATATTTTTTAATCTATTTTTCTTTCTAAAATTTTTATAGCTTTACTTTCTATATTAAAGTCTGTGATACATTTTGAATAATTTTTGTGTAAATTATAATATTTGGGTTAAAGTTTATTTATTTATTTATTTGCATGTGCTTGTCCAGTTGCCCCAGAACCACTCATTGAAAAGGCTTCCTTACTTCATTGAATCACTTTCGCTCATTAAAAAAAAAAAGTCAGCTGAGTATATTTGTATTGGTCTTTTCTTGTTATATCATTTTACTTTGTTCTATGTACTAAACTTTCACTATTTAGAAAAAAATAATCTTTATTATGTTAACTCTTTTAATACAGGTACTTTGTTTATTCTCCTTTCATTTTGGTATTTTTCCTTTGTTCTTTAATATTTTATAATTTACACATAGATACAATGTGCATGATTTGCTGAGTGTGTATCTAAGTATTTATTTTTAGAGTGATTATTAATAACACTTTAATATTAATATCAGTTTATGAATGTTTATTATCAGTATACAAAAATGTGATTGTGCAGTGTTCCTTTTATATTTAGCAATTTAAATGAACTCACTTATTATTTCCAGGAAAATTTTGGTTTTGTCATTATTTTGTTTATAATTTTTCTATATAGTCAATCATGCTATCTGCAAATAGAAAGTTTTATGTTCCTTTCCTTTTCTATTATTATGGATCTTATTTACTTATTTATTCTTCCTTATTTTGTGTCTACAATTTCCATTATTGTGTGGAATTATTTTGGTGAGACAGACAACCTTTCTTTGCTCTCATTTAAAAAAAAATATTGTTTAAAGTATCACATATGTTTCCGTTTTTCCCCATTGACTACAAGAGGATATTATTCAGTCATTCATCTTTACATATGTTTATCAGTAAATATTAAATAGTAAGTAATATTTATTACTTAAATATTATTATTTAAGTAATAATCCTGTAGATTTTTTTTAAAATCAAGTTAAGGAGGTTTCTCTTAGTTCCTAATTTTCTGAGAACTTTTATCATGAATAAGTGTTGGAGTTTATCAAATGTAATTTCTGTTTCAAATGATGTAAGTGTTGTTATGATGGATTATATTGATTTATTTTCAAATTTTGAAGCAACCTTGCATAAATCTCTTTGTTATGCTGTATAATTAGTTTTATATCTTTTACATTTGGTTGTTTATATATTGTGTTTAATTTCATAAAATATATTGGCCTAGCATTTTTCCTTCTTCTCCTTTTCCTTCTAACTCTCCTCCTTTTCTTCTTCTAATATTGTCTTTGTCTTATTTTGTATCCATAAAACACTAGCATCATACAATTATTTGGAAAGAGATTTTTGTCTACCATATTCTGGAAAAGATGGTATAAAAATTCACGTTGAATCTTCTTTTTTGCATTTTAGTTTGGAACAACTCTACTTCCCTATTTTTAAACTCACTGATTCGTTCTTTGCCTTTGAGTCTATTGAGTCCATCAAGGGCAGTCTTCATTTCTGTTGTAGTGTCTGATTCCTAAAATTTGCTTTTCACACTTTCTTAGAGTTTCCATTTTTCTGGCTTCATTAATCATCTGTTCTTTTTTCTTTAATACTCGCCTGAGTGTAAATAATAATAATAATAATAATAATATGAGTTATTATTATTATTGAGAAAGAGGAAGGGATATGAGAGAGAAACATCAATTAGTTGCCTCCTATACACACCAGATCCTTGATCAAACCCCCAACCTCAATATGTGCCCTAAATAGGAATAAAACCCACCACCCTTTCATGTATGGAGCGGTGCTCCAAACAAATGAGCAATCCTTCCAGGACTATTCATCTGTTCTTATCTGCTAAGTACTTTTTCATTATAGCTCTTGACATATTTAATAACTTTTAAAATCTTTTTTAATAACTAGAGGCCGAGTACATGAAATTCAGGTACAGGGGTGTGTGCCACCCTGGGCAAGCCTGCAACCCCTCCAATAGGAGACCCCTTGAGGGATGTCTGACTGCTTGTTTAGACACGATCCCAGTAGGATCAGGCCTAAACAGGCAGTTGGACATCCCTCTCACAATCCAGGACTGCAGTCTCCCAACTGCTAGCCTTTCTGCCTTCCTGATTGCCCCTAACCACTTCTGCCTGCCAGCCTAATCATCCCCTAACCACTCCCTTGCCAGCTTGATTGATGCCTAACTGCTCCCCTGATAGCCTGATTGCCCCTAACTGCCCTTACCTGCAGTTCTGGTCACCCATTACTGCCCTTCCCTGTAGGCCTGGTCCCCCCCAACTGCACTCCCTTGTAGGCCTGCCCCCCACAACTGCCTTTGCTTGCTTGCCTGATTGCCCCCAAATTCTCTTCCTTTCAGGCCTGGTGCTTCCCAACTGCCTCCTCTGCTGACCCAGTCACCCCTAACTGCTCTCTCCTGCAGGTCTGGTACCCCTCCCACAGCCTTTCCCTGCAGGCCTCATTGCCCCCAATTCCCCTCCTCTGCCAACCTGGTCACCCCTAACTGTCTTCTCCTGCAGGCTTGATCACTCCCAACTGCCCTCCCCTGTTGGCCATTTTGTGGCAGCCATCTTTGATCACATGAGGGCAGCCATATTTTGTGTTGGAATAACAGTCAATTTGCATATTACTCTTTTATTAGGTAGGATTAGATAGGATAGAGCCTGGTGCATAGGTGGGAGCCAGCTGGTTTTCCCTGAAGGATGTCCTGGATCAGGGTAGGGGTTACCTTGAAGTATGAGGCGGCCTGGGTGGGGGGGCCTGCAGTGGTTTGCAGGCCAGCTATGCCCCCCAGTGACCCAAGTGGAGGCCCTGGTATCTGTGATTTATTTATCTTCTAAAATTGAAACTTTGTAGCCTTGAGCAGAGGCCCAGACAGGCCAAGGAGGTGAAAAGCTTTGGCTTCCTCCATTGCCGGGTCACCCAAGCCTCCAGCTTGCTCCAGCTCTGCGGCTGCTGCCATATTTGTTGGGATTTATTTATTTTCTATAATTGAAACTTTATAGCCTTGAGTGGAGGCCAGGGTTAGCCAGGAAGCTTGACTTCCTCCATCGCCAGGGGAAACCCAAGCCTCCTGCTTGCTCCAGCTCCATGGTGGCCACCATCTTTGTTGGGTTAATTTGCATATTCTCTCTGATTGGCTGGTGAGTGTAGTGGAGTGATGTTCAATTTGCATGTTTTTCTTTTACTAGAGTAGATATATGACTTTTCTCTTACTAGTGTAGTTATATAACAAGATATATTACCTTGCAATTATATTAATGACAGCAATTTAATTATAATTATATGTAAGGCTAATTGGAATATAGACCTGAAAGATCTACTGTGTTGCTAATTATAATAAAAGACAGTATCTATGATCAGGTATTTGTAACTTTCTGTTCTGATATTTTCTCCCTTGAAAAGATAAAACACTTAGTTTTTTCTTTATTCTTATCACAAAATATAAATAATAAAAAATACTTGAAATGGTTCATTAAGCTTAGAAAACAAAAAAAAAAAAATATTTCCCAGTTGTGCATTATGATGTACCCAGGACTACATCTATTAAAATGGGCATTTTCATAAAATGAGCCATTATAGAGCGATTTTTTTATTATTAATGTGATGCTTTTAAAAATCATAAAACAGTTAAAGAAAAATCTACCCACTAATTCAACAAATAATTATTGAACATTGATTACATATAAGACAATAGATTGGATGCTATGCAAATGTATAGTGGTAAAATAGTCTTGAGCCTTTCACTAGGGGAAGTAGATGAGAGGAAAATGTTCTTGACTGAGTCCCTAATAAAATAGGATCTATTCTGCTAAATGTTTCTTCTGCTAAATGCTTCACATAAATAATTTTGTGTTTTTTTGTGCGTGTTTTTTTACATGTAAATTTTGATTATGTAAATAATCGTTCTCATGTTGATAAATTGATAAATATTTCCTGACTAAATGAATGTTAAGGAAGAAAGTACTTTCATCAGATATCTACAGGGATGATTCTCACTATGTTTATAGAAGGATAAGTTTTCTTCCAGAAGGTATAAATACTAGAGACATTTAAGAGATGAGTTGGCACTTTAAAAATAGACCCTAAGTGATAGGTAGCATTATCATGTCCTGATTGAGAGAAAGCCATTCCAAAATGAATGGAAAAGTGATTACCTAAGAGCAATTAGTTCCACTTGCCTGGAAAGTAATATCAATAAACAAGTAGGCTTGTAGTATATTAAGCAACTTGATTCAGCTTACAGTTTTCAATTCTAAGGTATAGGAAAATATTGCGGGAAAGTGAAGCAAGCCCTAGAGTTTTTGAGCTGGGATGAGCCATAAATATAGATCTTTCAGGTTGTTGAGTTTTTCAGTGTATGATAAATAAACTGGGTCAAAAGTGACTGCAAGTAAGGATATCGGTTGGAAAGCTACTAAAGTATCTCAGGTAATAATGGCATGAACTCTGATAGCAGCATAGGAATTAAAAGGTGGTCCAAGGCAGTAATCCTACTTCTGGGAAAATACCCTAAGAACCCAAAAGCATCAATTTGGAAAGATATATATATATATATTCAAACTTATGTTCATTGTATCATTATTTACAATAGCTACAATCTAACAGCCCAAGTGCTCCTCAGTAAATGAGTGGATACAAAAGCTGTGGTGGATTTACACAGTGGGATACTATGTGGTCATAAGAAAGAAGGAAATCTTACCTTTTGTGACAGCATTAATGGACCTGGAGAATTTATGCTAAGAGAAATAGCAAATCAAAGAAAGATACATACTTTATAATCTCAGGTGTATGTAGAATCTAATGAACAAAATAAACTGATGAACAAATTAGAAGCATGGGTATATAAGATGTTCTTACAGCTGTTTGAGGGGAGAAGGGGGGACTAGATGAAAGAAGGTGAAGTGATTGATAAAATAAAACATATGCATAAACCATGGATATAGATGTAAAGTGGTGATAGCCAGAGGGACAGAGCGTAGGCCTGGTTGGAGGGGTAAAAAGGGGATTGGGGACATCTCTAATAGAATCAATAATGAAAATGAAGAAAAAAATCAGATAATATATCTCATATTCCAGCCACGTTACTGTCTATCCTGCTAAATGCGTGTTTTTTTTAATTGACTGATTTGAGAGAGAGAGAGAGAGAGAGAGAGAGAGAGAGAGAAGCATTTATTCATTGTCCCACTCATTTATGCATTCATTGTTTGATTCTTGTATGTGCCCTGATCAGGGATCAATCCCACAATATTGGTATAGTGGGATGATGCTTTGACCAACTGAGTGACCCATCCAGGGGTTTTTGTTATTTTCTATACAACTTTGTCTGAAGGCAGATTTAAAGTTAACATCCCACTTTTTAAAAATATATATATATAATTTATTGGATTTTTACAGAGAGGAAGAGAGAGGGATAGAGAGTTAGAAACATCAATGAGAGAGATTCATCAATCAGCTGCCTCTTGCACACCCCTGCTGGGGGTGTGCCTACAACCAAGGTACATGGCCCTGACTGGAATAGAACCCGGGACCTTTCAGTCTGCAGGCCAACGCTCTATCCATTGAGCCAAACCGATTTCGGCAACATCCCACTTTTGATCACTATTTCTTCTTTCATTTAATCATGTGGAACTTATATTCCATTTCTCCATTGTTATACATGTTAGCATTTGTTTAACATAAATTGAATAACAGGATTTTACAGCATCCTAAGAATGTGCCACAAGCCAAACAGTAGAATTTGTAATGATAGTGATAAAATGAATTGTCATTTTAAATCTCCTAATCCAGTGTATAGGGGAGCTGGATTTTATTTGCAAATTTTGTGGAAATGCCTGTCATTTCTAAATTCATTTTGCATTATACATTTAATCAGATTTATCAGTACAGATAATTTTCTTATTTTCTAGTGTTTTGTTCAAAATGACTATAGCTAACTTCATAAAACTTCCCTGAAAGATAATACTTTGACTCAAGCATGCTAAGGAGTTATTATGAACATATAGCTCAGACAAATAAAGCAGATGTCAAACTCAATTTGGCAGATTTATAGATAATGCATTACTCAGACACAAGAGGAATATAATCAGATTGCACTATTCATTAAAAATTGTCACAAGAACATGTGTTGCCTTTTACTTGATTAATACAAATTACATATTTGTCCCATCATAGTTTCCTGAATTTTTAAATGTTTCCAACATAGGCTCTGGAGGTGATAAAAATGATAGAATATTGGAAAAGGATGTCCCTATGAACATTTTCAATGGATTCAATAATGTTTATAAATCTATTAAAATGTTCATGCCAGACCTCGTTAGGATGTCTCTCCTAGCCTCAGTCGGCTCTCTTATCCAGACCTGAACTGGTGATAGGTGTCACAGAGAGGGGTTGGAGGGAAAGAAAGGAATAATGGGGCATGCATACATAATCTATCTTTTCTTTCATATTTTCATTTATCATAACTTAATTTTTAGAAATGTCTCACCTCAAGAGAATGTTTGAAATAGTTACCTAAGAAGAAGCATGGAATGTGGTTGGAAAGTCTGTACAGAGGATTCTCTGAAAGGTTGGGGGCCTCTAGGGGGACCTTGCCAAAGGCATCAGCACTGCCTTGACTTTCCCAAATAAGCCCGAGCCCCAAGTATTTTACTGGGGTCTCTATGTTTAATTTTTAGACCTGACATTGTAGAAGCATGCGCTTTCTCAAGGATACTCATCCTGATGATTATATCTAGAGATTATTCTTTTAAATTACATATATATATATATATATATATATATATATAGTTGATTTTTTTTACAGAGAGGAAGAGAGAGAAATAGAGAATTAGAAACATCGATGAAAAAGAAGCATCAATCAGCTGCCTCTTGCACACCCCCTACTGGGGATGTGGCTGCAACCAAGGTACATGACCTTGACCAGAATGGAACCTGGGGCCTTTCAGTCCACAAGCCAACGCTCTATCAAATTAAAGTTCAGATACAAAAGTTTAAGTCTAAAACTCATGTCTATCAGATTGATGCCATGTTATAATTCAGAACTAGCATTAACAGATGCACTGTTTGTTACCTTTCCCCCAAAGAATCTAGAAATCTAGAACTTTAACTGTGAAAAATTAAACTCCAAGATTTTTTGTTTGTTTGTTCAAACAAAACCTGCCATATGTCACATCTATTTTTCTCCTGTATATTATAGACAGCCAGTTTCACCAGAATATTCAGTGGATTGCTAAAATTATTGGGTATAAAAATCATGAGTAATTGAATAATGAAGGTAAACACGGAAATCTAAAATGACAGATTTTTCTATTAAGTACACCATTGGAGGCCATTTATTTTTAGAAAGTCCCCTTATTTTGGAAAAAAAATACATACACACACAAAACAAGTACAAACATTATAGTGAAACATTTTTCTTCACCCTAGCCAGTTTGGCTCAGTGGACAGTGTCAGCCACATACAGAAAAGTCCTGTTCTGATGCTGGTTAAGGGCATGTACCTGGGTTCTAAGTTTGACCTCAGAGGCAACCGATCTCTTGCCCATTTATGTTTCTCTCCATCTGTCTCACCCAGGCCTTTCCATGATCTCTAAAAAAATCAATGGGAAAATATCTTAGATGCGGATTAACAAATATATATATATATATATATATTTCCTTTCATAATTAACTCATCTCAGGGGTTTTAAGAAACTTTGATTATTTTGGTTTTTTGTTTTGTTTTGTTTTGTTTTGTTTTTTAAAGAAGGCAGAGGAAGGAAATTGCAAGCACAGGGCAAGGGCAGCACTGCAGAGGTTCAGTCCTGCGGTGGTGGTCCGGTCAGTATGAGGTGTAGGTGATGTGAAGTATAGGAAGGGCATGAGTCTTTGCCAGGGAACTTGGTGGGGGGAGGGGACTGCTTGTGCTTTTCTTTTGCTTTACTCTACCTTATTTCAATTTTGCAACTGACAATCAATCAGGCATTACTAATTTGATGTTAAGAACTAACATTATAGCAGTGAGCAGGCAAGGACATAGGCTGGTGTTTTCTAGAGAGGATGGGCACTAACATGAAATTAGAATTATGGTAAGTATTGAGAAGAGAGACCTATAAGGTTTGACTACCTCCCTCACTTTGCACTATAAATTATTATTTGCTGTATAGTGCATGGTTCAATATCATTCTTGGAAATCTGTTATTACTGTCTTTGTGTCTATGTAAACATCCCTAGTTAAAATTAATTGAAATGGTTGAAATGGAGGCCTTGCACTCCAGGTTCTGAACATGCTACTAAAAAAACAAAAAACAAAAAACAAAAAAACCCACAAAAAACAGAAATCATTTAAATGCAATTCAGTATCCCATTTGTTAATGAGAAGTCTTTACAAATCTGGAAAAGTTTATTTTGTTACTAGAGTAAATATTTGAGTTATAAATTATTTTCCTAGAAGATAGTGACACATTTTCTATAATTTATCTGGGGATTGTAAGGCAATTGATAGCCTGGTTTGCCGTGAGTGTGGTCCTAGCCTTTAAAATTTGCAGTTATCTGATTGCCTCTCCCATACTTTAATTTTAAGGAACTTGAACAAAATATCCATCCACAAAAGTCTGTGGAGAACATTTCATGTTTAAAATAAATCTATGTCCTCAAAAAGCATCTCAGCTAGGGTTGAGATAGGCTAGAGAATAGTTTCTATTTTGTTCGCTTTTCTAATACCTTATAAAACTTACCATGGTCTAAAAACGCAGCATCGTTTCTTAAAACAGTTCTTTGCTGTACTAACATGTTTAATTTAAGCAGTAACGAAGAATGTGTAGAATTCGTGCACAGTATATTACATTTGCTCACCCAGTTAAAATTCCTACTAGGCCGGGCTTGATGTTGAGTTGGAAGAGCTAGCGCAACGTCCTGCTCTCCTTAGAAGATCTAAGCAGTTTAGTATGTTTCTCCAAAACATATGGTATAGCTTATCTCTTTAATGCTATGCCTTTTTGGTGACTTTGTAACACAACTTGAATTCCTTGAAACATTCATTCATAAGGATGCCCAAGAAGAAAAGAATTTGCTCATCCTTTGGTCTTTCATTTTGGAGGTGTATATCGTTCTTTCCTTAAAGGAACAAACAAAAAAACAGACACTGAAGAGATTCCTAGCATGAAGCATTGGGTTTGCAGTTAGAAGTCACTAGTTATCTTGGTAAAATTCTCTAATCCTTTTCCTTTTTTAATATGCTTTATTGATTTTAAAGAAGAAGGGAGAGGGATAGAGAGATAGAAGCATCATGATAAGAATGCTTGATTGGCTGCCTCCTGCACGCCTCACACTGGGGACTGAGACTACAACCCTGGGCATGTGCCCTGACCAGGAATCAAACCAAAACCTCCTGGTTCATAGTTTTAACATTTAACCACTGAGCCACGCCAGCCAGGCTGAATCTTATTTTTCTTCTCTGTAAAATGAGTACAATAAAGTATGTCAGGCTGCTGGAGTTGATGCCAGTTTAAAATATGGGTATAAATATTTTTTTACAAAAATGCTGAGTAAGTATCAGGGAATATTGCAATATCACTGAATTTTTAGTACCACCTTCACTCTGATAATGAAACTTGGGGTGTTGGGCAATACAAGAGTCACATTGGCCATCCATGCCAATAAAAGAGGTAAGAGTAATGTTATAGCACATCACGGACACTGGGATTAAATATAATTTGCTTTCCCATCACACAGATTCATTCCTATCTGTAAGGAATCTTCTGTCATGAACTAGTTTAGGATAGCATTTTTGGTGGCTTATTTTCTTGATTCTGACTCATAGGAAACTGAGGAATATAATTCCAATGGCATTTAAAATAAGCCCTGTAGACACTGAGTATCATTTAAGATGAAAGCACAGCTATTCTGCCTGAATTTCAAAATGTCAACCCACATATTCTTCATCAGTATATATTCAGGACCATTTGCTGACCTTTCAAAAAATAGACCAGAACTAGAAATATTGGCAGGTCTTGGTATCATATCCAAAGCAGAACACCTCTTAGAAAATACACACTAACTTGATTGGCTCTTGATCTCTGATGACATTGTGGAGACCTTCAGGCGTTCTGATCCACACTGCAGAAAGGCAGTCAGGGCTCCACCTACACTGAGAATGTTTTGTTCTCTAACTGCACCTTGCTACTTTTTCAGTGAATACCAAACAAGCTCACTAGGATCTATCTTTACAACATTGAAGTGCATGATTTTGTCAGAGAGGTATTTTTCCTCAGTGGTTCATAAGGAGCAGTTTCTATCTTAAATAGTTTAGCCATCTTTAAAAAGGTAAGAATATTTTTCTATGGTAGTATAATGCTCAGCTTTATCATCAGTTCAACACTTTAAAAGTAGCACAGTTTCAATTTTTAGAGTTCAAATTCAAACTAAGACAAAGACAAAAACTAAAGGAATCACTATAATACCTAAGAATTTTTTGATTGTTTTGTTGTTTTGTTTTTGTGAAGTAATTTTTCAGTGTTTAATCTGTGCCCAGTGCAATTTTAGGGTAAATCCACAGAATGAGAGATTTAAAAAAATACAATTTGTCCTAGAGAAAGTTTATCCTTTAGTGAAAGAATCCATCTTGTAAACGAATCAAATTGAAAAACCTGATATTAACAGATCCTGAATTATTTTGTTGTTCGTTTGATTTTCCTTTTACATCACTCAAAATTAGACTTTCCAGATTTCCATATTTGGGATAGAGTAAACGTGAAACAAACAACAAAAAGTGATATCTTGGAGGTAATTCTGGAAACAGCAGAGGCAAAGTAAATGGAGCTTCTAATATAAATTTAATGTTTTGTTATATAATTTTCAAAAAATAAGATAGTATTATGGTGTAAGCTGTTTATAGTCATACACTAGAGGCCCAGTGCATGAATTCATGCACATTGAGAGGAAATTAATTAGAAGGTTGCCAGAGGGGTGTGGAACTGGGTGAGCTGGGCTGGACATGCCCTGGAGCCAACCTTCCTCCACAGTCCCTCCCTGGCTGACTGCACCTGGGGCAGCGCCAGGGCTCGTAGGGACAGAGTGAGTGGAGTCCCTCCAGCAGGTGGGTTCCCTCAGCCTGGCCTGCAGGGATTTGACCCTAAAGTGGCTCTCCCACATCCCCTGAGGTGTCCCTGAGTGCTAGAAGGCAGTCTGCAAAGTCGCTGTTGCCCAGTAGCTCTTGCCTTGAGCATCTGCCCCCTGGTGGCCAGTGGGTGTCAACTTACAGGCCAGTCAGCCCATTGGTCAGTTGGCCGGTTGGCTATATATATATATATATATATATATATATATATATATCATTCAGGTGTGTGAATGTGTGTATTCATATGCACCCACATTAATCTTCAACAGTACGAAAGCACTAAGTAATACTATTTGAATGCTGGAGTTTTCCTTCCCTTGTATGTGTTCATCAGCTCAAAATCAATCCTAAATTTTACCTCTGTGAATAGCTCTTCTTCAGCAGAGAGAATCAATAGCAAGCTCACTCATCTCCAAATTTCAGTGACCTGCATCTTTTTCTTCTTCTTTCATTTATGATTTAGGTCCTAACAAAATTTATTATTGAGAAAAAGAAGAAGCAATCAAATAGTTAGAGATTTGCCAAATGATTCAGGTACTTAAAAGAGTAATTTTTGGCTAAGTGCAGAACTGAGGTGGCGGGGATGTTTGGCAGAATCCAGTGTAAGTAACCAGGGTCATGGCTCAGATAGGACCAAGTCTAAATCCAATTTCACTGTAAATATTTTTATGTAGGCTGCCCTGGAGGGGTGTCCTGATCTCATCTTCAGTGACTCTGGGCAACTTCCTGTTATTAAATGGATTGAATGTGATTTAAATGATCAGCTAAATAGAATAAGGAATTTTAATAGGTTAATCATATTTAGAAATAAACTAGTATTTTCCTTGAGTGAATCCTAAACCATTCATTTTTATTCCTATTGCTGAGATCTTTTGTTTATTGAAATTGTCCTTTATTTCTTATAACTTTTCCTCATGACTCAGGTGGGTATACATCAAGCGGTGTGTGAATGCAGTGAAGATGAGTGAGTTTTGAATCTTTTTTTCTTACTACTAGTTCTTACTTTATAATGATTGATTCATCACTTGGGAAGAGAAAAAAAAGAAAGAAATTGGAATACTGATAGCTCGTGGCTGCAAGAAGAACCAGTAAATAAGATAAGTCTCAGTGGCCCAACCAGAAGAAAAGGGATAGGTCTGAAAGGCAGGAACTTTGATTTTTTTTTAATCCTGGATATATTTAACTTAGGCAATAAGTGACATTAGGCAAAATATTTTAACTCTTAGAGACTTACCGTCTCTTAATGCTTGTGTATTTTCAATCCATCTAACTGATGACTTATGACAAGCAAATAAGATGATTGCCACACAGCAGTATCCTCTCTATGTAAATACACACTTGTTCTCATTATAGGTAAGGCCAGAATTGTCTTGAGTAAAGAGGAGTGAAGAAATTTTCAAAGAGAGATTTGACTTTTTTTTCTTAAACAATGCACTTTTCTGCTCTTAGTGATATGGGCAAAAGAAGTTGTACGATCCTTTAAACCCAAGAAGAGTATTTTAGTCATTTCTGCCCTACTGCCTAATTATTTTTATGGTTTCAGCCTAAGTTATTAGTAGAGAAGAAAAACTCCCTGAGATATTAAAAAGTAATCGAGAAGATAAAAATATAGATATAATTTAACAAAATATTTTTGAAATGTTATTTTGTTCTTAAATTTAATTCTAAAATACACATGGTTAATGGGGCATAAGGAAACATATGCAATACCTTAATAAATAAAAGAAATTTAAACAAATGACATGGACTTTTTTCTCCTTCTTTCCTAGAATACCCTTATTTAGTGTTGTTCTTGTTATCAAGTCAACTCCCTTTCATATACATGTGCCATATTAAAAATAATAATAATAATAATAATAATAATAATGTTCACAGACTTCTGAGGCAGCTCCAAGCATCAATTAAAAGTCCATACAATTTTAAGGTAGACTCTATTGTCACTCCATTCCTTCCAGGCACCTATGCTTTATATCACTCCCATAGAATGACAGGCTTAGCTTGTTATCTTCCTGTGTTTTCAGATATTATGTTAAGATTCTTCAGAGTTTAATGAATATTTCTTAGAAATCTTAAGACCTTGATTAATTCCTAAAGGTGAAATTGAAGCTTAGTTATAGTAGTTCAAAGAGTGTTTTGGAAACAGAAGGTACTCTTTTATATAAAGCATTCAAACTATATATTCTTTATGTATCCTGGGCTTTGATTCACTAGCTCACCTTGACAGCTAGCTTGTTATTTCTTAAGAACAGCAAGGATTTCATCAAGGAAGTAAATATTCTTGAGATGGTTTCTTCATATAGCCCTAGATAGTTATTGCTGACATTGATTTAAATGACAATGGAATATTGGTGTTTAAAAATGTAATTTACTACTTAATGCAAATTGAGATTAATGTCAGAATAATACTTATCAAAATCACATTTTGGTTGAGATTCAATCTTATTACTTATAACACCTAGAATTGATTTTTGCCTACTGGCTTATTTTTATAATGTCTTATTTCTGCCCTGAGCAAATGTACACATCATGTTAGAACTAAATATCCTGATAGGATCATCGATGTAGTGCTGTTGTTTTTTTGTTTGTTTGTTTGTTTTTGTTGTTTATTTATTTGTTGTTGTGTTTTGTCCAACAAACTCTAGAGGGCCATATCTAAATTAAAGATGCCTTGTCAATGTGAGCCAATCTCAGTAGAAAGACAGCTGGCTGCTCCCATTTAAAGTAGAGTAGAGTTCTATATGTGACCTTGAATTTCCAATTGAGAGTATAATTAGTTCTATTTAATTTTCTCACTTTCTCTTTGTTCTTTGTGCTAATTGGATGCATGAGATGGTAGAGACTGCTTTATTTAGTTGACAAAAGCTGTTTTTCTTTCATGACTTAAATATGTACTTAGGATGTCCCATCATGTAACATTTTCTCTGGCTATAATCCACATTGTAATCAATTTTTGAAAGCTTACATAAAATTTTATCATGGTTTCTCATTTATCACATGATTCTGGCTAAAGAAAACCTTTCGGTGCTCACTTCCTTTAAAAGTGAACACACACTCTCTCATAATTTCTGATAATTCATAAATTATTCACAATTTTTATGTTACTTTTTGAGGTAGAAATCTGGTTGGAGCAAAGAGGGGTTTTATCTTGAAGCTATGTTTAAATGTGAAAGTACATTATTTTTATTTAGAACATATATACATATATATAATTTAAAAATAGAGACATTTTATAAAGTTATTTTATTATCACTTTATTAAAAACTGATAAAATAAACTAACTAAAAGGCACATCATTTTTTAGGGCAGTTTTGGCAAAAATTATAAAAAATGTGGACAATAGATCTAAGTTCTCTCCCACCCACCGATCTCAACTACTTATATGCAAGTTTTACATATATAACTAATTATATATCTATACAAATTATAGTTCAGATCATTCTATACCCCCTCACCATTTCATATCAAATAGAAGAGAATCTGATTCAGAAAGTTTGTTATGAAATATATATATATATATATATATATATATATATATATATATATATTAGAACCATAGAGCTTTATTATAAACAGAGTTCTTCTGTAGGGTTCTCACAATTACATAGAGTAGGGGAACTTCCATAAGCCCTTGCTCCTCAGATAGGTACTCCCCATGAGTTATGTTTTCTTAAAGTTACAGTTAGGTTTTTTTTTCTTCTTTATTAAATAAGGTATTACATGAGTGGCCGTATCCCCCCATTACCTCCCTGCCTCTCCAATCATGCCCTCAACCCCCTGTTGTCTATGTTCATTGCTTAGGTTTATATGCATGCATGCCAGTCCTTTGGTTGATCTCTCCTCCTTACCCCCAGCCTCCCCTACCTTTCCTCTGAGGTTTGATGGTCTGATCAATGCTTCTCTGTCTCTGGGTCTGTTTTTGTTTGTCAGTTTATGTCGTTCATTATTTTCTGTAACTTAGTGAATTCATGTGATACTTATATTTCTCTGACTGGCATATTTCACCAGGCAGAATGCTCTCCAGTTCCATCCAGGTTGTTGCAAATGATAGGGATTTCTTATTTTTTAGGGCAGAATAGTATTCCATCATTTCATCTAGCACGATGCTCTCTGTGTCCATCCATGCTATTGCAAATGTAAGAATTCATTCTTTTTTACCACAGCATAGTATTCCATTGTGTAGATGTACCACAGTTTTTTAATCCACTCATCTGCTGATGGGCACTTAGGCTGTTTCCAAATTTTAGCTATGGTGAATTGTGCTGCTATGAGCATAGGGGTGCATATATCCTTTCTGATTTGTGTTTCTAGTTTCCTGGGATATAGTTGTAGAAGTGGGATCATTGGGTCAAATGGGAGTTCCATTTTTAGTTTATTGAAGAAACTCCATACTATTCTCCACAATGGCTGCACCATTCTGCATTCCCTTTTTCTCCACATCCTTGCCAGTAATTGTCCTTTGTTTATTTGTTGATGATAGCCATTCTGTTCTTATTCACAGATGACATGATACTGTGCATAGAAAACCCTAAAGACTCCATCAAAAAATATTAGATTTAATAAATGAATTCTGCAATGTAGCAGGATACAAAAGTAACACCAATAAATCTGTGGCATTTCTATATACCAATAGTGAACTTATAGAAAGATAGACTAAAAAAGCAATCCCATTTGCCATTAAACCAAAAAATTAAGATACCTAGGAATAATCTTAACTAAGGAGGTAAAACACCTATATGCAAAAAACTACAGGACCCTGAAAAAAGAGATAGAGGAAGACATAAACAGATGGAAAAATATACTGTGTTCAGGGATTGGTAAAATTAATATTATTAAAATGTCCATACTACCCAAAGCAATCTATAGATTCAATGCACTCTCCATTCAAATACCAATGGTATATTTCACAAACTTAGTACGAACTTTCCAAAAATTAATCTGGAATAAAAAAGACCAGAATAGCTGCAGCAATCCTGAGAAAAAAGAACAAAGTAGGAGGGATCTCAGGCTATATTACAAAGCCACTGTTCACAAAACAGCCTGGTATTGGCACAAGAACAGACATATAGACCAATGGAATAGAATAGAGAACCCAAAAATTGACCCAAACATCTATGATCAATTAGATCACAGCTAAGGAGGAATGAACATACAGTGGAGTCAAGACAGTTTCTTCAGTAAATGGTGTTGGGAAAATCGGCAGATATATTTAAAAAAGAAAAGAAAAAAGAAACTAGACAACCAACTTATACCATAGACAAAAATAAACTCAAAATGGATAAAGGACTTAAACATAAGATGGGAAACTGAAAATACTAGAGGAATTCACAGGCAGAAAAAAATCTCAGACATATGCCAAAGCAATTTCTTCACTGATACTTCTCCTAGGACAATAGCAAACTAAAGAGAAAATAAACAAATGGGACTACATCAAAATAAAAAGCTTTTGCACACCAAAAGAAACCATCAACAAAACAACAAGAAAGCCAATGCAATCACCAATGCGGGTTTACTCTCCAACATTTACAGGGAACTCATACAACTTAATAAAAGAAAGATAAGCAACCCAATAAAAAAATGGGCAAAAGACCTAAATAGATACTTTTTGAAAGAAGACAGAAGGAAGACCAAGAGACATGAAAACATGCTCAAAGTCACTAATTATCTGAGAGATGCAAATCAAAACAACAATGTGGCACCATCTCAAACCTGTCAGAGAAAGATCACTTTTAAAATTCTTTTTTTTAAATACACTTACATGAGTGTATACCATAAGTTGTTGTCTTCATTTAAAATAATGTTATAGCCCTGGCCAGGTGGTTCAGTTGGTTATAGCATCATTCAGGACACCAAAAAGATTCCTGGCTTAATTTCCAGTCAGGGCACATACCTAAGTTTCTTGTTAGATCGCATGTTGGGGCATGTCCTAGAGGCAATAGATCAATGTTTCTCTCTCTCTCTTCCTCCTCTCTCTCTAAAAATCAATAAAAAATATCCTTAGGTGAGGATTAAAAAAATAAGTTCTTTATAGATGGCATGTGGATATGGTACAGTTATTTGTTTTATTCTGCTGGACTAATAAGAGTGATTTTAATTATTCAACAACTAGCCAGAATCGATAATTTATATAATATGCATATTTAAAATGGACATGTGAAGTCAATGAAGTCAGATTTGGGTTACTTTAAAGAATATATCTAATTTAATTTATGTAACAATTTAATTTGAAATTAGTATTGGTTTTATAATAATAAAGTGATGCTAGACCTTGTGAATAAATTTTACAAACTTCTTTTCTAATAAACTAATCAGTTGGAATTACAGTTTATTCTCAGAGTTTCTGAATTACATATTTGTGAATTGTCTTACTCTTTAAAATTTATTTATAACCTCAAAAATGTTCTTGGTTCTTTCAAGGTCATTTGAAGACATACACATGTATAGAATGGCAAAAAAAAATGTGTTGCCCTTGCAAGTCTGAGGCAAAATAAGGCAAAGCTCTGTGTCCTTGTGTCAGCTCTCACACCACTATGTCCTTTCTGAAGTCTATTTAGTGCTACATTTCATTTATTTTGGTGCACTTTGTAGTCATTTAACTGTCTACAGTACCTTTCAAGCATAGTGCTGAAATGTTGTCTAGTTTTCTGAAGCTCAAGAAAGCTATAATATGCCTTACAGAGAAATCACTCATGTGAGATAAGCCTCTTTCAGGCATAAGCTGTAGTGCTATTGGCTGTGAGTTCAAGGTTAGTTTATCAAAAATATATTAAAACTAGAGGCCTGGTGCATGAAATTTGTGCACTTGGGGAGAGTTCCTAAGTCTGGCCTGTGCCCTCTCACAGTGCGGGAGTCCTGAGATCAATCGCCCCAAAGAGGTAGGCCCCGCCCGCCCATCTGGGGCTTCTTGAAGGATTGCCCTAAACAGGTAGGGAGGAGCCTGGTTTCCCGCCTCCACAGAGGGCACATGACTGTGGGAACCCTGGCAGAAGACATGTGGAGCAACCATTGGGCTCTGCCTCAATTGTGAGCACAGCCATCTTATGACAGTGTGAGGACCACCTAGGATTTTATTAGTAAGATACAATGTCTTTAAACAGAAGAACACATAAAGCAAGGATTTGTATTGATCAGTTGACCAAAATATTGTGACCAAGTGAAGTAGCTACCCCTATATTTTCCCTAAGGACAATGATTCAATGTTCACTAATTTAGATAATCCTCAAGACTTTGCAGAACACAACTAAGCAAATCATGAAAATCAATTTCATATAGCTGAAGCTTCTCAGCACCAGGGCCTTATTTTTTAAAATGTCTTTATTAAGGTATTACACATGTGTCCTTATCCCTCCATTGCCCCCCCCCCCACCCTCCCACTCATGCTCTCACCCTCTGTTGTCTGTTTCCATTAGTTAGATTTATATGCATGCATACAAGTCCTTTGGTTGTTCTCTCCCCTTTACTCCCACCCTCTTCTACCTTCCCTCTAAGGTTTGACAGTCTGATCCATGTTTCCCTGTCTCTGGATCACACAGATACAGCACCAGTACCTTATGTTGGCATTCATCTGTTTTTTACAGTGCCCTTCATAAGGCCTTTGTGAGAGCATATTCACCTTAATCTATCTGATATGACAGGCCTGTAGCTTTCCCATTTTTAAAGAAATAATAAATAGATGTTTCAGTAAAGTGTATGTCTCATACCTCTTTACACTGACTTCAAATGTTTAATCATAGGCCAGATTTTACATACATAGTGGGAGAATGTCCTCAATCTTGTAAAAATATCTACAGTTTCACTTTCTAAGATTGGTTTTATACCTTTGGGCATAAACTAATAATCACCTGGAGTAAGAAAGGTGTTTGTTTCTGTTCCACTTCATAATGTACTTTCAACGGTTATATGTGCAGGGGGGTTTTCTGCTTTATTTGAGAATTGCTTTATCAGATCATACCTGTGATAAAATAAAAGAACTTAACACCACATTGATCTACATGAAGGTTATGTTGACTTTTTTTCTTTCCTTTCATGGCATTACCTTTGGCAAACGTCTCTTTTATGGCTACGTTTTACTATTAAAAAAATGAAAGATACCAACAAAAATCATGCAACTCATAAGGCTCAGCGATGAAGAGCATATGAAATACAAATTTTAGAGACTCTTCATTAGCTTTTTTTTTTGGTGACTGAATCCATCCAACAATCAAATAGAAATATTTTTCTGTTGTTACAAATGATTCCTAACTTTAGATCTGATGGCATATTTGTATTTTTTTATATATGCAGTCATATTTTATACTTCATCTATTGGTGCACAAAGATTAGTTTGAAATTCACTGCAATCTTTGTTCTCTGGCTTTAGATGTGTGTAGAGAGGAAATAGGATCTGGAGTCATTATTTTATCTCTAAGATTTTGGAAGTAGTTTACCTATCTCACATTTTTTGTTTGACCAGAGCACTAAAAACTCTAGGGGGAAAAGTTTATAGAAAAACTTCTGATGTGGTCTCTTCCTAAGCAGCAAGAACAAATGGCATTGTAATAGCTGCTAGGCAGCTAGTAAACCACTATAGTTCTAATACTCACAGGAAATATTCTGATGAAACAGAAAGTTGCTAATACCTTTGAACTGGCTAATGTCTCTTTAACAATGAATAGTGTTTTCCAGTTGTTTCTGAATAAAAATTTAAGGAGTCGTTTTTTTTATTATTCAAATTCAATAGTACATTGAGCTCTGTTGTGTGATATTAAAAATTCTTTTCCCTGCTCAGAGATTAGAATTATATATTTTAATTTTCTGATTTGTCATTGCAAAAACACTAGGGCAGGGTAAAACTGAGGCAGAAGCCCAATAGCATATTTCTTTTTTATAATTTCTTATGAATACTTCCCCCAGAATGCCTATATATACAAGGAAAAATGCTGACAGTTTTCCAAACTTTTTATTGTAACTTTATCTATAACCACTTTAAAAGACTACTGCTTTCTAGTTGTCTTTGGCATTCACACATTAACAGTGAAATAGAGGTGTGTGGGAGGTTTTGTTTGTTTTTTTGTTGTTTGTTTTTCTGCCTTTTGGGGGCATATAGGCACATTCCTCACAATTTACAATTATGTCCAAAATTTTACCATATGTTCAGATAATTGGGACAGTGCTGCTTATGAAAAAAGAAGGGTATGAAGACCAAGAAAAGCAATAAATGTTTTAACAAAGTTGGCTCTTATTCACACTTGTAAGACAGATATGTACAAATTTAACATGTCTACTTCCCTGTCTTTCAAACACATGCCCCATGGGCTGTGATAAACCCAAAATAGACTCCTTTACTGAAGCTCTCAGACAGTAAGACTGCACATTCTCTGGCAATGAAACTGGATTACAAAATCACAGGGGGACCTGGCAAGTTAACCCCCAGCTGCAGTCTATAAGTAAAAACTTTCCACCTTCAACTCATGGCTATGGCCTTTCACACCAGCAATTTTTTTTAAGTTCTACCTCTTCATAGTAAAAGCCTTTCTGTTTGACTTTGGTTGATATGTGAATAACACTCAGAGTTTTATCATGCCCATAAACCTCAATGTTTTTTGTTTTTGGGTTTTTTGGTTTTTTTTTAACTTCTGGCTATTCCTTTGACATAAAGTTCTATCAACTTACCCTGTCTACTCTTTGCAAAGTATCCTCCTTTTTACTCCTTAGAGCCTGAATACCTTTTCTTCCCACTGCCAAGACACTCTGCAGATATATTCATGAACTGCTTCCTCACTTTGCACAGCACAGAAAGGATTTCTCTGACCACATGTTATACTCAATTACCTTAGTGTTTTTGTTTTTTAATACAGAGCACTTTCATTACCTGGAAAAATATAAATTTTCTCTTTTTTGTTTTATTTCCTGGAATTATATCTTTTATAAACAGGAATTTAGTGTTGGGTTTGCTTCTTTTGTGTCTTGCCAATCCCCCTTCCCACAACCAACTGTATCCCAAGTACCAAAAATGTCCCAAGCACAACATAGTAGATACAAAATAAATATTTGCTGAATAAAGTAAATAATTTAACTGCTATATTTTTCTTTATATTTCTTCTACTTCATCATATCAGGAGAGAGAAAAAAATTCAAACTAAAGTGAAATAAACAAAGATAGTTAAAATAAATTTTAAAAAAGGCAGCATGTGCTTGTAGTGTTTAGGCCACAGACTCTGAGATCAGAAGAGAACCTTTCTAGGTTCAAATCCTGGCTCCCAGGCTTGCTAACTGTGCAAACCTGGGAAAGTTGCTATCTGTACCTCAGTTTCTTTGTCTATATAATTGGGCAATTATAAAATATGTACCTATCCCATTGAATCATTTAAAAATTAAGTAGATTAATTCAGATAAAGCCTTTTAGACAAGTGCTGAGTATATAAGTATTTATTTAGTATTGACTGCTATTATTATCATCTAGGTAAATATAATCAGGAGAGAAAAGAGACCACATTTGTATACATAATGGGATAAATTAGAGTGAGATGATACAGATTGGAAGGAGTTTGATTAGAACATACAATTAGCTCTCTGCATTTGCTATTCAGTGAGTGAACTAATAGTTCCAAATATCTCTGTATGTCAAAATTTGTCAGTCTATGTTTAGCCTTTTAAAATTCGCCTTTACAAATTAATGATTTATGATATTTTAGGAGAAAATATTTATCTTGCTTCAGCTTTGGAAGCTGGGGAAAATGTAACATATTTGGAAGTAGAGACAAATGGGAGGAGAATATTCACAAGTTTGTTTTTATTCTCCGTGTCAATAAGCAAATGCTAATTATTAGCTCTAGGTCAGGCCCACCTCCCAGCAAAACATACACATTATACACACAAAGAAATGCTGACACACTAGTATGCTGTCTGTGAGAGGCTGATATTGTTAAGCAATCATAGGTCATCCCCTTTGGAGAGCTATGGTGATTTGGGATTCTTCCTAGCACAGATTTTCAAGCACTCACTTCAACCAACCAAAACTGATGATATAAGGTCTTTTTGTTGTTGTTAATCCTCACCCAAGGATATTTTTTCCATTGATTTTTAGAGAGAGTGATACAGAGCAGGAGAGACACAGAGAGAGAAACATCAATGTGAGACATATCAATTGGTTGCCTTTTGCATGCTTCCTTCAGGAGCAACCAAGGTATGTGCCCTTGACTGAAATTGAAACTGGGACCCTTCAGTCCACAGGCTGGTGCTCTATCCACTGAGCAAAACAGGCTAGGACTGATGTAAAAGTATTTGAGAGGATGGATTTTTGTTGCCTTGAGAACTGTTATATCAGAGTTCTAGAACAGTGCTGGCACAGAGTAAGTGCTCAGTAAATATTATTTGACTAAATAATTTTCCACCTTTGACTTAGGCCTTCAGGTAATGAATTCATATATTTTTAGAGCAAGTCATGATGCCACCATGTACACAAGAAACATAAGTGAGGAGATAATAACTTAATTCACTTTCATTATACATAAAGATTTATAAATGAAATAAAAAGTATTATAGAGCTTCTATTAATCTGTCACCCCAATCTTTTCAATCTTCTGCTTTATAATGGATTTTAGGTATACTCAATTAGTGGTAACAGAAATCCATTAAAGCATCTTCTCAAATTAGCTAAAGGATTTTTCCATGATCCATATCCCCACTCTGACAAGCATCCTCATGTTTATATGGCCTTTTATGGTCTCGAAGTCTCATCTTTCTTTACTTCCTTTTTGTTGACTACTTTCTCTAGATAGGAAAAAATAATCCTGGACCATCTACATGTCTCTGGTCTAGAACTTTATTTCCATCCTTTCTTTAGTTCTATTTCCTCTGCTTCTGCGAACTGTGGCAACTTTGCTCAAAGTCAGGTGACCTTATGTATGGGCCAGGCCTCCCAGATATTCTACCTGCAGAATATCTTAGCTCTCTGCTTGCCACACTTGCTGTGATAATAGTGTGAATAAAGTCATCTTCATAGGGTGAAGACACACACATTTTGTTTCTCATAATTGTAACTACCTAATGTCAGTTATTACAGCCACGTAATTGCTATGCTCATAGATCTGATGTAATTTACATTCAATTTGGTGTTTTGAGAATTGTCCTTTGTTAGGGATATTAGTATACTTAAAAAACTACACAATGCAGACAGTTTATTCTTTAGTTCCCAAATCTTCCTGTATTTCAAAGAGCCATTGAGTGCTAGCAATCCAGGCTGAAAAAATAGTACCTTAGAGTGCACATTTATTCAATAAGCTATTATGGAAATATTAATTTAGCATTTTTGAATATAATGCATAGACCTTCTGCTTAGATTTTTCTGTATATTGGTCCTTTGGGAATTTATAAGTAAGCCCCAAAGTATGTAAACATGTATGTAGTATTTTATTGATTAAAACAAAAAAGGGAATGTTTGGAAATTTCTATTTGTATTCTACCTAACATTGTAGTCCAGGGATCTATCTTCTTTGTACAATGAATAACTTCAGGACAAGTGACTGTATTCTTTGTGCCTTGGTTTTATCTAAAATACCTGATCACATCTTATACAGGTTTTGTGAAGGTTAAAGGAGCTACTATATGGGAAGTACCTAGAAAAAGTAACTTGCATAATGAATACAAATATATGGTGGATATTATTGTAATTCTCATTTCTACATACACCTTTAATTTGTGTTTAAGCATCAATCAGTTTTTTTGTAATTACATTTATGGAATATAAATTTGAAGGAAGTAATTTTCTCTAAATTATAATATGTGATTTTGTTTCCTTGAATATAACAAATGTGAAGTGAGGGGGAACAAAAAAGGATTGGAGACTATTTTAAATATGGCTCCAATTCTTTTCTAAACATATAATTTTGAGTAAATAAAATCTTATTTTTCATAATTATACTTAATACAGAAAGGAAAAGCAAAAGATAAAATAAATTGTGTGGCTTGGAATGGAAGGATAACATTCCTAATATAGTTTTCCTTAGCATATTTAAAGTATGAAAAGGAAGCTGTGCCATAAACCTGTGATTAAAGAATTTTAAAATAATTGATAAATAAAAATAAAAAAAGAGGGACATACCAGACTCAGCTGCTAATTTTTAAAACCAAGGATTCTTATATGCCTTTGTGTGGGTTAGAGAATACTAGTACTTTTGATTGATTTCAGAGAGGAAGGGAGAGGGAAAGATAAAAACATCAATGATGAGAGAGAATCATTGATTGGTTGCCTATTTCACACTCCTCAATGGGTATCGAGCCTGCAACATGGGTATGGGTCCTGACCTGAAGTCAAACCATGGCCTCCTGGTTAACATGTCAATGCTCAACCACTGAAGTCACGCTCATCAGGCTGAGGATACTACCCTGTTTCCCCGAAAATAAGACAGTGTCTTATATTAATTTTTGCTCCCAAAGATGCGCTAGGTCTTATTTTCAGGGGACGTATTATGTTTCCATGAAGTAGGTCTTATTTTCGGAGGATGTCTTATTTTCGGGGAAACACGGTAGTATTAGATGAGTGTCAGTCTTCAGCTATATTTCCCTCATCATTAGTCACAGTGAAACATGAAGAGTGACTTTTATCATATGAGTTTTTTTTTTTTTTCAAATCTATTTCTGGGGCTGAAAACATAAATGGAAAGTATAATCTTTCTAATACATTTGCTGGTCAGAGTGATCAGACAAGAAGAAGTAATAAAAGGCACCCAGATTGGAAAATAAGAAGTAAAACTGTCATTATTCACAGTTGACATGATATTGTACATAGAGAACCCTAAAACAACTACTAGACTTAATAAATGAATTTGTTAATGTAGCAGGATTCAAAATTAACACCCAGAAATCTATGGCTTTTTTATACACCAAAAATGAACTCACAGAAAGAGAAATAAAACAAAACAAAACAAACAAACAAATAAAAAATAATCCCATTTTAAGATACCTAGGAATAAACTTAACTAAGGAGATAAAATAACTCTACTCACAAAACTATAGGACATTGAAAGAAAAGAGAGAGGAAGGCATAAACAAACTGAAGAACATACCATGTTCATGGATTGTTAGAATCAGCATTATTAAGATGGCCATATCACCCAAAGCAATGTATAGATTTAATGCAATCCCCATAAAATACCAAGAGCATATTTCACAGACCTAGAAAAAAATCTCCAAAAATTCATCTGGAATAAAAAAAAGACCCTAAATAGCCACAGCAATCCTGAGAGAGAAAAACAAAGTTGGAGGGGTCACAATACCAGATATCCATCTGTATTACAAAGCCACTGTTCTCAAAACTGCCTGGTATTGGCACAAGAACAGACATATAGACCAATGGAACACAACAAAGAACCCAGAAATATACCCAAGCCATTATTCTCAATTGATATTTGACAAAGGAGGCATCTGTCAGGATGAATATCTTCAACAAATCAACAAAGGACAAGTGCTGGCGAAGATGGGGGCTAGTAGGAATGCAGACTAGTGAAGCCACTGTGAAAACAGCATTTGGAGAGTCTTCAAAAACTTAAAAATGGAACTTGCATTTGACCCAGTAATCCCACTTCTGGGAATATATAGGAAGAAACCATAAACACCAATCAGAAAGGATATATGTGCCCCTATATTAATAGCAGCACAATTCACCATAGCTAAGATTTGGAAACAGCCTAAGTGTCCATCAGCAGATGAGTGGATTGAAAAACTGGTGCATCTACACAATGGAATACTACACTGCTATAAAAAAGAAGGGACGTTTACCATTTGCCACAGCACAGATGGACCTGGAGAGCAGTATGCTAAACAAAATAAGCCAGGTGGAGAAAGATAAATATCACATGATCTCACTCATAGGTGAGATATAATGAACAACATAAACTAATGAACAAAAATAGACCCAGAGACAGAGAATCATTGATCAGACCTTCAAACCTCAGAGGGAAGTTAGGGGATGGTGGGAGTAAGGGGGAGACATATGCATTCATATTAGCTAACCAATGGACACAAATACCAGGGAGGTGAGTGAATGAGTGGGGGTTTGGGGGAGGCTATGGGGGGATAAAGACACATATGTAATACCTTAGTAAAGAAAAAAATATATATATATATCCAGAGACTAAGAAACATTAAACAGACAGTTGAACTTCAGAGAGAAGGCAGGGGAGGGAGGGTATGGATTAACCAAAAGACTTGTATGCTTGTATATTAGCATAACCAATGGACATGGACATGGACATGGACACTGAGTTGGTGGAGGCTTGTCCTGGGGGAGGGAGTTGTAGGGAGAGGGGTCAATTAAACTGTCAATAAAATGGGCAGAAATCACAGCATGAAAGCCCTGACACCTGGTTTGATTTTAAATTGTCTTTGCATAATAAACCCCTATAATGTAGCAATTCATTAAATCATTCAAAACAAGCCATCATATAATCATCTGGAACATTCTGTGCATTTATGATTTTAAAGTGAGAATCTAAAGGTAACCCTACACTTCTAATTCTCCTACACATGCCTGCAACTGATCAGTTAATATCCGTGCACATAGTTTACATAGATATAGGTATTCCCCACATAAATCCATGGAAGTAATCTCAAAAAGTATGCTGTTAGTATTTCAACATCAGAATCATACTGAGTATGTGTAGACTTTCAGATTTGTGGGCTTTACCTCAAACTTATAGAGGCAAGATTTCTGGTGTTGGTCTAGGTAAGACTTTATTTAAGTTTCTCTGGTGAAATCTTATATAATAAAAGGCTAAAATGCAAATCTACCAAAGGTTGGACTGACCCATCTCTATGATGTACATTCATCACCAAGGGGCAAGACACTCAATGCAGGAGCTGCCCCCTGGTGGTCATGCGCTGCCACAGTGGGAGCACCACTCAGCCACAAGCCAGCTCATGCTGGCGAGTGCAGCAACTGTGGTGGGAGCCTCTCCCACCTCTGAGGCAGCACTAAGGATGTCCAACTGCAGGCTTAGGCTTGTTCCCCCAGGGCGGGCTTAAGCCATAAATTGGACATCCCCTGAGGGCTTCTGAACTTCGGGGACACAGGCCAGGCTCTTTCCTTTCTCAAGCTCAGTCCTCAAAGTCATTAATATATCCTTTATATCTCAAACTATCTTTGAATTGCCTAGAATGGCTATCAGATAATCCAAATATTGGTTCTTAATTTATAAAAAGAAAACAAAGATAATGATGTTTATCCAGCATTTTATAAATATAATTAAGAGCTATTATAAAAGGCCCTTTATTAACCAAATTTAGGAAAAAATACACAAAAATTGACATAACAAAGGAGACATTCATTCTTTATAGATTTATTATCTCTCATTTGTATTATTATATACTAGGGGTCTGGTGCATGAAATTTGTGCATGGAGGGGGAATTCCCTCAACTCAGCCTGCACCCTTTTCAATTGGGGACCCCTTGAGGAATGTCTGACTGCTATTTTAGGCCTGATACCAGGGATTAGCCTAAACCTTCAGTCAGATATCCCTCTCACAATCTGGGACCACTGGCTCCTAACTGCTCCCCTACCTACCTGATTGCCCCTAACTGCTTCTGCCTGCCAACCTGATCACCCCTAACAGCTCTCTCCTGCAGGCCTGATATCACCCCCAACTGTCCTCCTCTGCTGGCCAATTTGGTTCTGATTGGTAGGTTCCTATGCTGGCATCAAAAGCTCCACCTCCTAGGCAGCCATTGGTTCCCCCAGCACCCATCTTTGGTTTTGATTGGTTGGTTTATATGCCAGTCAGCATCTCCAGGCCCATCTCTGGGCCTGATCAAAGAGGCGGGGCTTAACAGCAGCCCCCATAGAGGCAGGGAGAGAAAGAAAAGCCTGGCTGCTGGTGAAGATCAGAAAGAAAGAGGGAGAGAAAGAGAGGTAAGTACACTGATCAACAACTTCCACTGGGACTGCAGATTAGACCCTGACTCACTTTCTGGGTCTCAGCCACCTGAGCAGTCAGTGCTGGGTCACCAGGCCGCAGCTGAGCAACCCAGTGCTAACTTCCAGATGGTCTGCTTTGGTTGCAGGCTCTGCCCCTTCCCAAGCCTAAAACCTCTGTCTCAGGCTTTAGGTTTGGGAAGTTCCCCCCACCCCCGCCCCCGCAGGCCCCTCCAATTGCAGGTTTGTCCCCTTCAATGGTTGGCTGGGAATGACCTAGGCGCTGAAGAGGTTCCTGGGACCCAGGTATGTATGCAAATTAACTGCACTTTTTGTTGGGTTAATTTGCATACCCACTCTGATTGGCTGTGTGTGTAGCAAAGGTATGGTCAATTTATTTATTTATTTATATTTATTTATTTAATTTTTAAGATATTTTATTGATATTTTACAGAGAGGAAGGGGGAGAGCTAGAGAGCTAGAAATGTCAATGAGAGAGAAACATCGACCAGCTGCCTCTTGCACACCCCCTACCAGGGATATGCCCGCAACCAGTGTACATGCCCTTGACTGGAATCGAACCTGGGACCTTTTAGTCCTCAGACTGACGCTCTACCACTGAGCCAAACCGGTTTCGGCTGTATGGTCAATTTACATGTTTCTCTATTATTAGGTAAGATTACTAGAGGCCCAATGCACAAAATTCAGGCACAGGAAGGAGTCCCTTAGCTCATCCTGCACCCTCTCCAATCTGGGACCCCCTCAGGGGATGTCCAACTGCCATTCACAATCCAGGCCTTCTGGCACCTAACCACTTCCCTGCCTGCCTGCATGATCACCCCTAACCACCTCTGCCTGCCTGCCTGTTGCCCCTAACCACCTCTGCCTCACCACAGACCCAGGACCCAGGATTCTCTCCTCCACTTGTCACAGGCACCCAGGACTCAGGTGTCCCTCCCACTGGCCAGCTGAAGGCACCCAAGACCCGGGTTGGCTTTGCCCAGGCCAGCTACAGCCTCAGAGGACTGGTGGTGTGTGGCTTCACTAGGGCCACAGCTGCAGGCACCCAGGATGGCAGGACAGGCAGCTTGTCCCTCTCCTGGGCTATAGCCTGGCTGGTCCCCGCTCTTCTCTCGCCAGGGTTGAGTATCTGAGCCCTTGAGGCTTGATGGTGTGAGGGTATGATGACCATTTGCCTATTAGCTCTTTATTATATAGGATGCCTCAAAATCTGTGTGCCTTTCTGGTTAAAAGGAACATTAGCAAGAGTAACCCCAAAGACTATGTCTCCCATTTGATTTTGTTTCTACATTTCAACAACTTGTCAACTGTGGAGAGTTAGGTACCCTTCACTTACATGATTTTGGTGATGGAGGATATCCAGGTTCCTCACTGTTAATAACCCTCTTGTAATACTATTCTTATATTCAACATGCGTAATGTACATTATAATGCAGAAGGCAGTTTTATGTTTCATGCTCTTCCATCCTGGTAGCACTTAGCCACATAAATACATCAGCTCCAATTATTCCAGGCCTGATAACCCCAGCTCATTCTCCATTGCAGTCCTTTTATGTCAGCTGGCTTACTAATAGGGATTGTTTCATGTAGACATTTACTCTGAAAAGGAAGAAAGAGCTTGATTGTGCTTTTTCAGTCACTGTGATGGACCTCCCCTGATGCACATCTTGTATTTATTTCATTCCACTGTTTTTTCTTTTTAAAAGTTGTTAAAGAAGCTTGGAAGTGGTAATTGTAAAATATGAATAAATGTGTGTATGTGTTTTTTCCCCTGTAAAAAGCTTAACACTTTCCACATATTATTTCTAACCCGACCAAACCCTTTACAAGATGCCCATCAAGCAGGTGGGTACAAGTAAATTTTGACTTTTTCTTTTGTAATTGCAAATGATCACTCAATTCAAATACCTATAATGTTTTAAAAAACGGATAACTAATCTTTTTAAACCAATTGTACTTGGATGAACTACTGCTCATTCAGTCACTAGAGATTTAAAGGTCAGAGCTGCTGTTAGTATTCATTCAGCTCCCAAGACCTGAACCATTTCACTCTTTCTGTCTGTAATTTTAGCTGCTGTGATTATGTGTTCCTGCTGAGTAAAGGGCAGAGTGGAGCTTTTAACAGTTCAGAGTGCCACTAGTACAGCACTCTAGCTGAAGCTGCCGTTGGGTTCCTTGTCTGTTTATTTGTTTGCTTTATTATTTATTTATATGTGTGTCAGTGTGTGTATGTTTTCTCTAAGGACTCATTCAGCAATTCAGCATACCTGTGATTGTTATTAATTTTTCCTCTTCAGTTCCCTTCTCTATTCTCATTTCATTGACTCAGATACATTTTTTTCAAAAGTATGATTTTTTATTGATTTCAGAGATGAAGGGAGAGGGAGAGATAGAAACATCAAGGATGAGAGAGAATCATTGATGAGCACTCCCTCAACTGAGGATTAAGCCAGCAACCCGGGCATGTGCCCTTGACAGAATTGAACACCATACCCTTCAGTCCACAGGCCAATGCTCTACTCACTGAGCTAAACTGGCTAGGGCGTCAGATATAACACACACAGTTGGCCATTATTGCCTCAATGTAAAATTTCCACTCTGTGATTTAAATTTTCAGGAGACAATGAAGTTTGTGTTTTGTTTTGTTTTGTTTTGTTTTTTCAGAGAAAATCATAGTGGGAAATCCATTTGATTTATATGGGAAAGGTTTGCCTTAATATTTAGAAATATATACCAATTTGTGAAAGCAGGTAATATCAAAGAGATTTGAGTGGAGATGTGGTACAATAAGAAAATCGGACATAGTAAATACTTGAGCTCTGCATTTAAGACAAGGCTACAATAAAACTTTTGGATTGTTTTAGACATCCTCACTTTGCAATGTGCACTTATGTATTCTTCTTTGCTCCCCATGTTCTCCCTTTATTTCCATTGGGGCAGTTTCCTTCTTTATGAGACTGAAGTACTACTTACTTCACTGATACAGTTCCTAAAACTTTTTCTTTTATGTGTTCAGACATTTTAGTAGATGTGGTAAGCTTTGAATTCTTTGCTATACCATATTCAAGTTCTTGAAATCCTCATCTTCCACACAGAAGATACATAGTAATCAGTAACTCTTGCAAGAGATGGAAGAAAGGTATTGTCATTTTAAAATGTCAGAGGGGAACCTTCCCTAATAATAAATCTACCCTTAGGTACTGCCAGCTTCAGATCCTGCATTTGTCCACCCAAGCATGTATTATCTACTTCTTTATTCTTTCAAAGGTTCTCACACTGCAGGGGCTTTGATATATTCAAATGTAACTTCATGAAAATATTATTTTGCACTTTTTTTCCTGTCAACAGCTCCAGGTGGATGTATGAGTTGTGTTCTAAAAGTTACCAAGTTAATATTTTGAATTAAAACACAATTTCACTGAAGGGAGGGGGGAGTTCAATAAAGTGCTCAATTCTCCAGGCTGGCTTATCAGAGCAAATGTACCAGAAATTGCTCTGTTTTATTTTGTTTTGTTTTTTGTTTTGTTTTGTTTTGTTTTGTTTTGTTTGTTTTTGCTTGGTGCTTCCTACAACTACCTGAGCAACAGAATTTACCTTTAAAGCTTACTGAAATAGATTTCTTAACTACCATTTCCTCCTCCTTATTCAAAATTTAACTCAGTATATCTAGAATATAGTTTGCTATAATTTATATTTTTTTAAAAGAAATTCTGAAGAGAGTGACTATTTTAATGTGGAATATATTATACATAATGACTGTACATGGAAGTTTTTCAGACAAAATCATATTGGGAAATCCATTTGGTTTAGATGGAATAGAGTTATGATGAGAATAAAATGGACTTCTTTGCACTCACTACTTACTTTAGGAGAATGTTATTATTTTCTTGGAAACTCCATAGCAAACTGTCCTCATCTTATCCATTTTCCTCATGCCCCCAAAAAAGTAACACTGGCCTCATGACCTTTCCTTGTTTTTCTTCATTATATTCACACACACACACACACACACACACACACACACACACACACCTGTTTAGATAAGTTAATAGGTGTCTATATTTTTGCCTTTTTGAAAATTATTCAAATGGAAATATACTTCAATTTTTTTTTTCCATAACTTGATTTTTTCAATTTTGGATTTTCAGGTCTATAAATACTTAAGACAACAGTTTAATCATGTAAAATTCCATAGAGTATTCTACTCTATATATCAAAATGTATTCATTTTATTACTAACAACTATTTGATATGTTGCATTTATATCTGAAAGTCATTGCTAAACTATTTTTTCCCAAATGTTATTCTTAATCTGCAGATCTTTAAAGTTATTTATATAGACAGTTATATCAAAATTGAATGGCTCTCTGATTTCTATTTTTTAATTATCTCCCTTTTAATTTTTTTTCCTATTGTATTATACTGACAAGAAATTTGTTAGTTACACTTTTCTAGAAAGCAGAAATAGAGGGAAAAAAATTAGGCTGATGGTTTATTTTAAAGGAAATGCAATCCTGAAAGTGAAATAAAAAGTGATTTTCTTCCAAGAAAGGAAGGAAAGTAATTACAAGAGAGTATATACCCTAGCTATTAACAATATTCAAATGACAAAAAACAAAGAAAACATCAGACTGACTCCTATGGCAGGAGGGTATAGAGGGGATACATGGTGATGGGAAAAGTGAAATTAAATTAAATTAAAACTTAATTATGAGAAACTATAGGTAAGTGCCAGGTGTTAGAACCCTGTCTCAACAGAGGAAAGGGAGCAGCATTTATCTGCCACCCCCAAGTGTTTGTCATGATACCCCACAGGGCATTAACTCTTCCAAACTGTTGTGTCACCAGATGTTTACAGGAAGCCTTAGGGGAAGCCAGATTCTCTTCCCTCATTCTGGTATTTTATACGAATCCCAACATAGTAGTGGGAGCTAGAACTTCCATGGATGCAGCCAATTTAAACCTAGGAATGAACTCCTGTCACAGCAGGCAAAAGCTCAATCTGGGGAAAAGCAGTGCAGCCAATGGAGTTAAGAAACCAGATGATGGTGACCCATTGAGCAAGTGTTGAAGGTGGGAAAGTGACATAGCAGGCGGGGGTCGGAAGAAGACTAACCGGAATACTTTCTGTCAGAATCATATAGAAGCAAATCACCAGTAGTACCGATTTGAAACTGGCATCATGGTATTCCAGATATCCTTTTCTTTCCTTTGACCTTTGAGGGAGTGTGTGAAGCTCTTCTGTGGAAATTTGTTTGTTTTTTCCTTACTTTAAGTTAAGAAAATCCCCAACCAACTTTTATTTATTATCATTTTTTAAGTCATAAGTGTCAAATCATGTCAAAATGTATTGTGAAAATTTATTTTTAAAATTACATATATTTTTTTGCTTTAAACAAATGTGATATGCTTTAAAAACATCTATATTATTTTTCACTGTAGACTAATACACTTTATTTTCTTTATAATTTTGAGGCTATTCTTCATATTTGGTAGCACTTTGGTCATTTGGGCCAATTTTACTGCTAAGATCCAGATTCTCATTTCTCAGGAGCCTGAGCTCCAAGTTTTCTTGCCCTTGTTGGGATTGGCCCAATTTAACTGGTGTTCTTAGGTAGATCTGAGCCACTTATGTTCTTCAAGTTTACTGTTTCCCATTAAAAATTATGTCCCTACAGCTCCTGGATGTTCTTTTACTTCTTTCTTCTTATGACTGGTCCCTTTGACTAGATCAGTGGTCAGCAAACTCATTAGTCAACAGAACCAAATGTCAACAGTACAACAATTGAAATTTCTTTTGAGAACCAAATTTTTCAAACTTATACTTCTTCTAATGCCACTTCTTCAAAATAAACTCACCCAGGCCATGGTATTTTGTGGAAGAGCCACACTCAAGAGGCCAAAGAATCACATGTGGCTCCAGAGCCACAGTTTACCAACCACGGAACTAGATTATAAACTCTTGAAATGCACAAACTATAACACAAAGAAACAGGCACTCAACATATGCAAACAAAATAATAAACATATTTTGTGTGAAAAGATATATAAAAATAGATTGAGTATACTCAAAGGCCTGAAGAAATCAATTGCCTAAATATTAGAAAAAGCCATCTCCTTAAAGGAATTGAGTGGTGGCTTTTGTTGAAAGAGCAAGGATGAAGTAGTAGCTGAAGATCCTGCCTATGACATAATTCTCAAGTTAGCAAAATCTTTTATTCAGATCTTTGATCCATTTTGAATTATTTTTTGTACAAGGGGACAAAACTACAATTCAATTTCATTCAATTTTATTTAATTTGCATGTGGCTTTCCAGCTTTAGCAACACCATTTATTGAAGAGATTATCTTTATCAGTGTTTCTGGCTCCTTTGTTGAAAATTTTCTGTCCATATACTTGTGATTTTATAGCTGGGCTCTCTATTCTGTTCCACTGATCTGTGTATTTGTTTCTCTGCTAATACCATGCTGTTTGGATTATCATAGCTCTGTAGTATAATTTGAAGTAAGGTACCCCCAGCTTCATCCTTTTTCTCATGATTGCTGAGAAATGGACTTTGTGGTTCCATATAAATGTGATGATTTCCCATTTTATTTCTTTAAAAAAAATGACATTGGGGTTTTGATGGGGATTGTATCAAATCTATATATTACTTTGAGTAAAATGGCTATTTTAACTATGTTGATTCTTCCAGTCCATGAATCCAGGCTATTTTTTTTCTATTTTGTTGTGTCTTTTCAATCTCTTTTAATACTGCTTTGTAATTTTCAGTATATAAGCATTTCACATTATTTGTTAAATTTATTCCTAAGTATTTTACTTTGGGGTTGCAATTGGAAAAAAAAACTAACAAAAAACCCTAAAGACTCCACCAAAAATCAATTTGAAACAATAAAAAAAATTGCAGGATACAAAATCAAAGTGCAAAATTTCATCACCTTCCTCTAAATCAGTAGCTAAAACAGTAGCAGTTCTCAACCTGTGGGCTGCAACCCACAGGTTGAGAACCACTAGCAGGGTGGCCTAAGACAATCGGAAAACACAGCTATTTACATTACAATTCATTAACAGTAGCAAAATTACAGTTTATGAAGTAGCAATGAAAATAATTTTATGGTTGGGGGTCAACACAACATGAGGAACTATATTAAAGGGTCGAGGCATTAGAAAGGTTGAGAACCACTGCTAAACGAACAACAAAAATTTGGAAAAAATAAATGAAAAAAAAATTCCTTTTGCAATTGCGACTAAAAGCAAAATCTTATCCTAAAGTGTTGCAAGCATAAAGGTGTGATTGACTTTATCTGGTTCTCATATTACTGTGTCACATTTTGTCACTATATATATTTTTGCAGTAGTCACATTAGGTATATAAGACATAGATGTCTTCATCCGGAAGGTGAAGTAGACATTGTATTAAGTGGCATCCACTGGAAAGAAAGAATTCAAGTCAGAGAGGAGAGCTCCTTTGATGCTGAGCAGTTGGAACAAACCCTCCCTATGGTACTCCACAAAAAGAAACCATAAGCAAATGGAGGTAAAAATGGTCTTGGTTATGCATTTTTCTCTCTCATTCTTACTGAGTATCATTTTTTTTAATTAGATAATGTGTGTGTGTGTGTGTGTGTGTGTGTGTGTGTGTGTGTGTATAATTTTCTCATCAACTAAAATTATAATTTCAAAATATCTGGGGAAAATGTTTATTTAGAATATCTAAATAGCCAAGAGTTCAAGTTATTGCCAGCAGGAATTAAACACAATAATATATAGTTTAACTATGATAAAGTTAAGAAACATGTCAGGGAATGCACTTTTATTATGAGTTGACTTTTTTTTCTAGACAGGAACAAATAATCAAGAGAAAAATACAAAGTGGAAATGTAAATACATAAGACTATCAGTGAATAAACAAAGTCATCTGACAAATTACTAGTACAACTGAATGATGATAAAATAGGAAGGAGAAATGCAAAATCAGCTTCGCCATTTTATATTAATAATACCAGAGAGAGCTATTAGAGACCAATAATTACAGAAACCATATTGCAGATTATGTTGACCAATTATTTAATATATCCTATTTGGTATAGGCAATTTTTTTAAAATTCAAAGAAATGGCTTTTTTATGACCATTTTTGTTTTGTTTTGCTTTCTATATTTGGCTTTAAGTAAAAGAATCTGGATTATTTATATTGTACTGACATCTGGTGGACCTTGGCCTTGATACAGCTAGAAAAAAACAGTGATTGGAAACATCCATCAAGGTCCACTGAACAAATCTATGGCAGCCTTCAAGTCACACACTAAATCAGTCAGGGTGAGAACCTTATTTTAGATTCTATCAACATCCCTTCACTTCACTTAAAGGGAAAAATTGAATAACTCTTGGTCACATAATGAAGCTGTTTCAATACCTAACACTTTTCCTATAATGCCTCTTTGTGAAGTCCAAAAACTGTGATATACAGGAGATTGTCACATAAGAAGCCTGATAACTTCTTATTTAGATTTTTAAAAATATATATATTTTTATTTATTTTTTACAGAGAGGAAGGGTGAGGGATAGAGAGTCAGAAACACAGATAAGAGAGAAACATTGATCACTGCCTCCTGTACAACCCCCACTGGGTGATGTGCCCACAACCAAGGTACATACTCTGGACTGGAATTGAACCTGAAACCCTTCAGTCTGCAGGCTGACACTATATCCACAGAGCCAAACTGGCTAGGGCCCTTCTTAGCTCTTAAATCCAAAAGCTTTTCATAGTGATGTCTTTTCTGCTGTAGACATATTTAGAAATACATATATGGAATTAATACATGTATACATATAACTCTTGCCAAACTACTTGAAAGCAATTCAACTATGTGGGAAGTGAAGGGATATTTACAAGCTTCACAATGAGCAGTCTTTGGTCCAGTTTGGTTTTGTTCACTTGAAAAAAATCTAGCCTGGATTCATGGGCTCTATTCCTCTTGAAATTATGTAAAAATACAACCTGAGATAATAGGGAAATGAGGGTAAAAGAACATTTTACTTATTACATGAGAAAATAACTTTCCTGCAAACAAAATTTTTCACCATTTTTTTAAAATTCAAACTACTGGAGACTACTGCCTTTGTTATTCATTAAGACTAGAAGGAGGCTAAATCAGGCCAAATTCATCCCAAATGATGTTATATTCAGGAAAGGCTTTTATTATTTTATGCTATTTCATCCCAAAAGATTTTGTCTACTGTTTATAAGTCACAGAGGAAGAAAAGAACATAATTTTTAAGTGTTAATGAAGAGTAAAATTATAATCATGTTATACGATTTTGATATGCTTTTAGTGTTCCATTATAATTAAATTATTAGTCTAAGATATTATTGTCAAAATTATATATGAGAAACCTGTCTGTTGCATTTTATTTACTTATCATATACTCTCTACTTGCATAGATTGGTGCCAGTAACCTCACTGTGCACTAAATTCCTAAACACTAATAGATACTAAGAATAGGAGCATAATAGTGAATAACTCCATCCCAGAAAATATAAAATTACTGAGTTAAAAAGTTGCTTAGCAAAATGACTATTACCAAACTAACAAGATGAGATGCATTGCAATATTTTTTAATCTTAACAAATCCAAATAATTTTGAAAATGAAGTTTCTGGTACTTATCTAATAGGTCTTTAACAGAGAACAAATATAATTCACAATGATGAGAAAAAGGAAACCAATAGTTCCAGGTCCAGAGAAGATTTATGGGGCAAATAATTAATTAAATTGATTGAATACACTTAAATGGGAACTTAACCAATGAAATAATCTCTGTAAAGTGTTATAAATTTAAGCATGTGTGTATGTGTGTGTATATATATATATTTTTTTGAGTGACCAGAGTATTATGATCTCTGAATGTATAATAATCTGGCCACTCAGTATGTGTGTGTGTGTGTTGGGGGGGGGGGTGTCCGGCCAGCCTGGCTGGGGGGAGAGGGGACATGGGCAGTTGGCTGGCCTGCCTGCTGATGAACTCCTGGTCGAGGGGACAATCTGCATATTAGCCTTTTATCATATAGGATATACACTGAGTGGCCAGATTGTTATGCATTCAGAGATCATAATAATCTGGCTCCTCAGTGTACATTAATATGAGCTATATATGAATATCAGTGTAAAATAGCTCATACATGAACCTTGCATTTCAAAATCGCTTGCTTAGTTTCATTAATAAAAAAGATTAATAATGGAATTTGTGACTTCAGATTGATTGCTCTATTCATAAAGTTGCAAATTTGCTCCCTCGTTATATTTTTTGTAGCTATAACTTTGTATCTTAGTATACTGATATAAATTCTACAATGTTATTTTATCTCATAGAATCAGTTCAAAACTACAACTCTATTTGCCTTTCCTGAAATAGCCACTTTATTATTTTATTACTTTTCATTGTAATATTTCTAAAAATAATTGTGACCATTAAGTTCCTTTTGTGACAATTCACTTCCTTATATTATTCAATTTTATGAAAAACCCTATTATTATACTGCTTTTCTGACTTTTATGCTGAAATATAAAATATTGAGATATTGTGATATAATGTTGGCCTTAAGAAAGCAGAATCTAGTGAATGCATTTCAAAAGCCATACAACTGCACTGAACAGGTATTAGAGGGAGATAAAAGGTACCATAATTATTCAGCCCTTCTTTATCTTTTTCTTTTTCTATTGTTTAAAGTATTGCATATGTTTCCTTTTTCCCTCATCAACTCCTCCTTGGCCACTCCCACCCCTTGGTAAATGCCCCACCACCCCAATGTCCATGTATATTGGTTATTCTAATATGCATGCATACAAGTCCTTTGATTGATCTCTTACCTGCCCCAGACCCTTCCCTCTGAGGTTGGACTGTCTGTTTGGTATTTCTTTGTCTCTGGATCTATTTTTTTCATCAGTTTATGTTGTTCATTATATTCCACAAATGAGTGAGATCCTGTGATATTTATCTTTCTCCGACTGGCTTATTTGGCTTAGCATAATGCTCTCCAGGTCTACCCATGCTATTGCAAATAGTAAAAGTTCCTTCTTGTTTATACTAGTAGTAGCGTAGTATTCCAGTGTGTGGATGTACCACAGTTATTTTTTAAAATATATTTTATTGATTTTTTACAGAGAGGAAGAGAGAGGGATAGAGAGTGAGAAACATCGATGAGAGAGAATCATCAACCAGCTGTCTCTTGCACACCCCCTACTGGGGATGTGCCTGCAACCAAGGCACATGCCCTTGACCGGAATCGAACCTGGGACCTTTCAGTCCACAGGCCGACACTCTGTCCACTGAGCCACACTGGTTTCAGCTGTATCACAGTTTTTTAATCCACTCATTAAAAAGGAAACCTCATGAACTGCTGGGTGGAATGCAGACTGGTGCAGACACTGTGGAAAACAGTATGGGGTTTCCTAAAAAAAATAAAAATGGAGCTTCTATTTGACTCAGCTCTTCTTAAACAAACAAAAACAAACTATAAAAATATATTTTGTCATATTGTTAAAACTGAAAGCACAAGTTCGTACTAGTATACAGTATATGAAGAAGATAAATCATTTATTTCTTTGCTAAGATTAGATTTTAGTTAGGAAAACAACAATGCGATACCATCTCACACCTATCAGAATAGCCAACATTAACAAATCATCAAATGATAAGTGGTGGCGAGGTTGTGGAGAAAAAGGAACCCTCATGCACTGCTGGTGGGAATGCAGACTGGTACAACCACTGTGGAGAACAGTATGGAGTTTCCTAAAAAAACTGAAAATGGAACTCCCATTTGACCCAGTAATCCCACTGCTAGGAATATATCCCAAGAATATAGGAACACCAATCAGAAAGGATATATGCACCCTATGTCCATAGCAGCACAATTTACAATAGCTAGGATTTGGAAACAGCCTAGGTGCCCATCAGCAGATGATTGGATCAAAAAACTATGGTACATCTATACAATGGACTACTATGCTGCCATAAAAAAGAAGGAATTTTCATCATTTGCAGCAACCTGGATGGAATTGGAGGACATCATCCTGTGTGAAATAAGCCAGTCAATGAAAGAGAAACACCACATGACCTCACTCATTTATGAATAATAAAGAACATTATAAACTGATTAACCATAAGATAAATATAGCGACAGTAAAGCAACAAGCAGACTGTCTAATTACAACGGGGAGGGGAGGGAAATATGGGGGAATAAGAGATCAACCAAAGGACTTGTACACATGCATATAAGTATAACCAATGGACACAAAACTCTGGGGAGGGAGAGGGGGGGCAATGGTAATATATGTACACAGATAATAATTTAATAAAAAATAAATTAAAAAAAAGAAAAAAAAAGATTTTAGTTAGGGAACAAAAACTGAGTGTTAATTGTATTGTTGTCCACCTAAATAATCATATGTATTACTCAAGTTAAAAAGATAAGTTATATGAAGTCAAAGCACCATTTTAACTGGTATTAATGACTGTCCTCACAAACTGTCTAGAACCGATATGAATTGGACAGAGTATTTACTATAACAAGCTATATATTGTTTAAATAAATATTACTCAGAAACTTAGCACATTAAGTTCCATTTTCAATAATAAATTAAAACATAGCGATAAGTTGTCTCGTGGCATACAGGTTGTGATAGAGTGACCCCAAGAAGATGGTTGAAAAACCTTAACTGTTTTAATCAACTCTTAAACATCCATATCTAGGGATGAGTGTCACTATCAGTATAGGAAATTCTTTAAAAACAAACAGGGCAGGTCCAGCAATGAACAAGCACTTTAGCAAAGCAAACAAGAAAGTGACAGCAATTATAGGTTGCATCTGGTTACACTAAAACTTCAAAGAGCCTTGTGCCCCTTCCCTCTGTAAAAGTAAGGATGGATACATGAGAGTCATACCCCCCTTTACAGGCACAACCTGATAACACAGGACTCCAGTAGGATGATTTCCAAGTTCAAATTGCAATCACTAGCATTTGAACACCTCATTGACAATGGGTACAAATTAATCTGCAAAAATTAAAAACCTAAAAAAATATATTTATCAGATAATTGCCACGATTTTTCTCAGTCATGCTTTGCATATAGTACCATGTGCTATATTGAATACCAAGGCTAATAAATTATCAGCGAGAAAAGTGAGTTTCCCAAAATGTATCTAATACATTGTTTGACCACCAAAGTTACAGCATGATGCCCCCAAACCATCAAACAGTGAACTATCCAGGTAACTATCTACCCACTTGATCTAATCAATGGCTAAACCAGATAAGCTAGATTGCAAGGTTATGCTACCAGTACATAGTGTGAATTACCTGGTTTTGCTTTACTAGGAAAGAGATCTTTTCCTTCCTCTACCACTTAGCTAAAGACTATTTCCTAAAATAAAATATACTTGAAATAATCAGTCTTGGATTTCTATTTATAGCCAAACAAATATGTTATTCATTTTGGGTTAATTAATGATCTCATTTTTTTTTAAATAATGGGCTTGAATCCATTATAATGAGGACTAGAGGCCCTTTGCATGATATTCATGCAAGAATAGGCCTTCCTTCCCCAGGTTTCACTCCTGGCCACCAGCGAGCCTGCAAGTCCTGGCTCCTGGCCAGAGAACCACTCCTGTAGCTCCCTCTGCTGCCCCTTCTCCCCCTCATAGCAGGCATCCTACCCCTCCCAGCCATTCAGTTTCTGCATATGCAAATTAACCCATCACCTTTGTCTGGTTAATTTGCATACTCACTCCTGATTGGCTGTGGACATTGCAGAGGTCCTGTCAATTTACACATGTGTCTATTATTACATAAGATAGCTAGCTGCCTGATGTGTTGAGGTAGGAAAAAAGCATTGAGAGGAGTCAGGAATATTTGATAACCCATTTTTAAATTCTACAGCTGTGTTTATGTGAATGTCTGAACACTGAGATTGGATATTGAAATAAATGACTATGGTGAAAAAATTTAAAGTCAAAATCAGATATTTAAATCAAACCATTTGACCACTTGTATTCCATCTTAGATGAAATATACCTTTCCATTTTCTAAACATTCAAGTGTAGTGAAAGCCTTTCTTAATTGACAGGAGTAGTAAAAAAATATTAAAAATTACTCTAGATTCAATCATATCCTTGTCTTTGACACCTAGGGCAATTAATATCACTTTTCTGACTTGTTTTTCTCCTTTGGTAATTAGAAATGAAAGCATCTCTTGACCTATCTCACCAGATTTTCTACTAATCAAATATGATGATGGTATTAGTTATCTATTATTAAATAATGAATAAACACCAACTTAGTGGCTTAACACAACACACACAAATATCATCTCTCAGTTTCTATGGGTCAGGAATTTAGGCATGACTCAAGTGGATCCTCTGCTTCAATGTCTGTCACAAGACTGCAATCAAAGTACCACTTAGGGCTGATACCTCATTTGAAGATTCAAGTGGAGAAGAATCTGCATTCAAATTGTTGTAGTTGTTGGCAGGATTCCATTCCTTGCAGGTTGTTGAACTGAGGGCCCCGGTAGTTTGCCACTTGTTGACTGGAAACCACCCTCTCGATAAATGGCCTCTCCATATGGCAGCTGCTTCATCAAAGCCAAAAAAAAAAAAAAAAAGATTCAACAAGACAGAAATGACAGCTCTTATAACCTAATTATAGGAGTGATATTTATTCACCTTTGGTGTAATGTTAATTAGAAGCAAGTTGCTAGGGAAGCTAAGACAGGAAGCCAGGATCATTGAGGCTGTTAATTTAGACTCTGTCTACCACAGGAAGATAGGTAAAAGTACCAGGGAAGCTTTTGGGAATCGAAAATATAAATTTTTGAAATTGCATTTCTGAGAAGTACCAATAAAATCATCTTTGCTCAAGCATATGTTTAATAAAAAGGAAAGTTCTAAATACCCAAATTTTGAAGTTTTACTAATAACATTATTTTTCATTAATATGTACATTTTAACTTTCAGAACAAATGAATGATATATCTGCATTTTATAGCACCATAGTTCAATATATTGTCTTTAAGAACAGACAGCTATGGGTTAAAACTGACTCCATCACTTACTGGTACTGGAGGTGAAGTCCCTGGCAAGTTACTAAACTCTGAGTTTTAGTCTCCTTATCTGTAATATTTTGCTATAGATCTTTTCATTATTAAATAAACCTGGTTATGCATTGAGAACTATTTAAAAACATGTGTATTATATTTTTAGTAGTAGTGGCATTATTGTTAGTGTTATTACTATTGTTATTACATTGCATGCTTGTCAGCCTACACTAGTATTTATGACAGTAAAATGAAATTTAAAAAAATATTTTCTTTTTTATAAACCTTTATTCTTTTTCTGTTTTAATGTTTAATGACAATTTCACTTTTAATATGAAAGTGAAAATAATATCATATGTTTCATATTTTTGAAATTTGAACTGATAGTGAGTTGTGGAAATAATGCATTTTGTTAGTGGAGTCTAACACAGGTCATTTTATTATTATCCAGAACTGCTAACTGAGAGTAGATTAAAATGAGTTTTCTGCTCTCTGTCAACCCATGCCATTCTTCAAGGTTAAGTCAAGTCTCACTTCCATTTTTAGATATTCATGAACATTCTAGCCCTCAGTGACCTCTCTTCTTTATGTATTTTAAATATACTCATAGCCTATTATATAGATTTAATATCTATGTAATATACCTTTCTTCTGAAGATAAAGGGAAAATTTTGAGGGTATATCTATGCCTATTTTACATTTATAATTTTCATCACTATTTAGAACAATGATAATAAAATTAGGTACTAAATAAATATAAGTAGACTGTACTACTAAGATATCGAATGTAATAAGTAATTTTTAAAAATCATAAAACTGAAAGCAACAAATAAACAAAAAAGTAAAATAAAATAAAAGCTTACAGAACAGACAAGTTTTGTGGTTACCAGAAGAAAGGGTCATGAGGGGGAAGTAAAGGTAAAGCAGGTCAGATATATGGTGATGGAAGGAGATTTGACTTTGGTAGTGGACAATGCAATATCTAGATAAGGTATCATAGAACTATATACTTGAGACTTCTATAATCTTATTAACCAATGTCATCTCAAAGAATTAAATTTAAAAAAATCAAAATTCAAACCTGAATTATTAGGAATTGAGTCATCTATCTGGAAAGTACAGAGGTTGGATAGCTTCAGGGTTTCTTGATTCAGAAGGCTCAATGATATTGTCAAGGACTTAGTTTTACTTTTCGAGCATTTCTCTCAAGAATTACAAAATTCACCTTGACATTGGTATTAATAGGATATATATGAGCTGCCAGCAATATCTAAATATATATATTTAATTCAATCCAGTTTTTTTCCTTGGAGCTACCAGCAATATCTAAATACAGCATTGTCAATATAGCTTTTTATAGCGATGGCAATGTGTTCTGTCCTGTAAAGATGCTATTAGCTACATGTAGCTATTGAGCACATGACATATATCGTATATCATTGTATAATTTTCATTAATTTACATTCAAATAGCCACAAGTAGCGAGTATCTACTCTATAACATAGCATGAGTCTAAAGAATATAGGCCAATTGAGAGAGGAATAAAAATGCAAAGAAAAACAAATTATTTAGGTGGAACTATGAGGAAAGTAGTTCCTGGTTAGACAACCTCTATACATTCAATAAAATGACTGAAAATAATTTGCTTTAAATAACTTGAAAATCACTTCACGGATAACTAGAGAGAACTAAGATATCAATCATTCTGTATCCTCACTATTCTATAGCTAGTGCTTTTAAAAGTATAGTGATTAACATATACAAACTATCTCTATTTTTATATGAAAACATGTATTTTACTACCCAACCCAGTCAAATATAAATTAAGCAAAACATGAGGTGCTAACCTCTGTCACTATGGCTAAGTACTTCTCCCATAATAAAATAAAGAAAATGTTATTAATTATATGGTAAATTTATAAAATGAAACCAGGTCCCCATAAATCTGCTTTTTGGATTTATCTATATTTATAAAATGAGCTTAATAATTGTGAAATTATTCTTTTGCTTTGCACTATATTTTAAAAGTCCTGGTAATTACATGCTTCTTGAGAAGAGAAATTGTTTTGGTTTGTGTGCATATGCTAAATTTTGGAGCTGAATTTATTAGCAAAATCAGTGAGGTATAAATTTGCCTTAGCGACAGTGGCTGTGAAAGGTAACTGAATTATTTGGCTTAGAATTATTAATTATTAAAATGTCAACCCTAATGTTGCATTAATGTAGTATTTAAATTGAACTCTTTATAAAATTTAATCATGGCATCATGTGGATTGGCAGGTTCAGGAGCAAAGGTGTCACGTGGAGTTTAAATGAATCTGCATTTGACATCTGTACAATGCTTTCCCAGTGTATGTTGAACTTCTTTTCCAACTGACACATATTCTATTGAAAATTGAGCTTGAACTCCACAGTTTTGAAGACATAAGTAGTTTTTTTTTAATTCTATATCTTATATTGACTGTAAGGTACACATAAGAAGAAGATAATGACACACAGCCTTACTCTGCGTTGCTTCTGTTGCTGAATTGTATTACTGCTCTGAATGCAGCTTCACCTCCACACTAGCTTTTTGCATCCCAAAGGTAATTGCATGCTAGGGTTTTACTCTCTAAACATCATGGCCAGAAATACTTGTGGAGATGAAGCAACAATCGCACTTTCTGGTTATCTGAGATTTTAAAATTTCGAAATTAAGATAGCTTCTGTTCCAGATGAACTTTACCATCCAAGTTCCCACAAACAAAATAATTGATGATGCAAGATATGACTTAGATTTGTTACCCGCATTCATTCTTTATAATCGATTTTCAAACATATTGGGGGGCTGAAACCGGTTTGGCTCAGTGGATAGAGCATCAGTCTGCAGATTGAAGGGCCCCAGATTCAATTCTGGTCAAGGGCATGTACCTTGGTTGCTGTGGGGAACATCTCCAGTAGGGGGTGTGCAGGAGTCAACTGGTCAATGTTTCTCTCTCATGGATGTTTCTAACTCTCCATCCCTTTCCCTTCTTTTCTGTAAAAAAATCAATAAAATATATACTTTTTAAAACATATTGGGGGGAAAAATAAAGTGGACATCTCTAATACTTTCAATAATAAAGATACATTAAAAAATCAACAAACAAAATTTCTAGATAATTACCTTTCTATAGGACCTTAGAGAACGGATTTAAACTTTTAAGCATTTAAGGCCAGATGTTCTCAAACTTCAGGGTGCAGCAGAATTACCTAGGAACTTGTGAAATATGCCAAGTCCTTTGATAAGAATTTTGAGGTCCAGGATGGAAATCCAAAACTGCATTCCTAATCCCTTCTCTTGTCAAAGTAAGGTTAATGCCCATAGTTTGCAGACCACCCTTTGAGAAATATATCCTAGCCATTATATCAGATTCATTTACTTTTATCTCCTCCAGGGAGATATATACTATTCTTCATTTGCCCAGACACAAATGACCAGGTCAATTTAGATGACCAATTCAATTGGGGTTTTTTGGGAAGGTTTATGGTTAGGTGTTTTTGTTTGTTTGTTTGTTTGGTTTGGTTTGGTTTGGTTTTTTATCAATTCAGATTTTTTAAAATTTATTTTTCAATTACAATTGACACACAATATATTAGTTTTGTGGGTGCAACATAGTGATTCAAATTTATATTCCTTGTGAAGTTATCACTCCAACAAGTCTAGTATCACCACACATAGTTATTACAATACCAGAGGCCCAATGTACGAATTTGTGCACAGGTGGGGTCCAAGGGGGTTGACCAGGATGCAACTGGCCCTCTAGGCAGAAAGTGGGATGCGCTTGCAGCCTGGGATCCAGATCAGTCCCGCTGACATTTGTGTGGGTTGTTGGAAGCCACTTTTATATTTTTATATATCTGGTGGCACTTTTATATTTTTTTTTTCTTCCTTGCAGAGCATCTAGGGAGAGGAAATGGCCATGGTGCCTGAGGCTGAGTTCCAGGAGGTCAGCAGCAGCGCTGTAGGGATCATGCCGGCGATGTTGGTCCATTTGTATCTGGCCCATTCTCTGGAGAATGGACTTGCAGGACTACTGAGGGAGTGAATGGCTGCCAATGGGTTGGTGGGCATCCAGGATGGGTCAGTCAGCTGAGCGGTGCTCCCACTGTGGGAGAGCACTGACCACCAGGAGGCAGCTCCTGTGTTGAATATCTGCCCCCTGGTGGTCAGTGTGCCTCATAGTGACCAGTTACTCTGGTGGTTCTGGTTGTTTGGTTGGTCGCCTAGGCTTTTATATATATAGACTATTGACTATATTTCCTAAGCTGCACCTTACATCTCCATGAGTACCTTGGCAATTTGAACTTCTTAATCTTTTTCACCTTGTTCAATTCAGATTTTTAATTGTGATACACTATTTATTCCTAATAAATGTCTGTTTATGTTTAAAAAAAACAAGCACACTAAAATATATTGAATGCTCTGGTGAAAGTATTTCCAACTCTTGCATGAAGACAAATTATATTATAACAGACTCCTGGCATTAGAGACAGGCAAAAGATGTCAGTTAAAAAAAAAGGAAGGAATTTTATTTTATTAAGAGTTTAACCTCTGTTTCTTTGTCAGGGTGATCTTTAATAGTTCTTAATGTTATGAAATAACTCACACTCTATCAAGATTTGATTTTGTCTGATAGTGTGCTCATCACTATGGAGAAGAAAAGAAAGTAAAAGCCAGGGTCCCTGACCTCTACTTGTTTATTGTATTATATATGTGTCAAGACATTCAAAATATGTATTCTCTTCATTTCCATTACCCTTTTAAAACAGCCTCTATTTTCTCATCTTACTCAATGGGAAATGTAGAAAAAACACCCTCACTACTGCCTCATTTAAATTCTCAAATTTTATAAGCATGAAAAGACTATCTGTATATATAAAAAGCCAGCAACTGGAGCTCAGTAATGACCAGAACTACCAGTTGCTATGATGCCTATTTCAGCCAGTGAATCTGCATAATCATTGGATGGAGCTGGTCAGCCAATCCCCCCACAGCCCTTCCCCTGGCCAGTCCCACCCCTGATACACCCCCACTACCCTGATTGGCCCCCAACCCCTCCCCACAGCTGACCCCACCCCTGATTTCCCCCCCCACCCCAATAGGGAACAGGGATGGCCAACCAGCCTCCTGCAGCCCTTCCCCCCAACTGGCCACACCTCAGGTCACGCCCCAACCCCAATCAGGGGCAGGGCCAGCCAGGCAATTGCCTGCAGCCCCTCCCTTTGCACAGTTCCACTCCCAGTGAGTGCCCATGGCCCCTTCCCCCAGTCAGCTCCAAACCCAATCAGCCCCCTACCCCATTTGGGTTGGGGCTCACCAGCCAATTGCCCATGGCCCTTCCCCCAAGCTGGCCTGGCTGGCCCTGATTGGCCCTAAATAGGGCCGGATGGCCAGACCTTAGCCATGCACTGGGCCTCCTGTTATATTACATTAACAAAGGTTGCAAATAATTTTTCAATTTGTTAACAGCAAGGATATTGATAGATAAAATAGTATGGGAAATCTCAAAGTTTAAGGATTTTTTAAACATGAGAGAGGTGGTAGTCCATATAGCAAATCCCTTTTCATTGTGCAAGTAAAGAAACTCAAATTCATAGAGAGTAAATACACTTCTCTAAATCACCCACTGAGTCAAAGCAGCTATAAGCTAGACATCCAGACTCCCATCACCCCTCCCAATAGCCACTTTAATATATTAGATTAACTCAGTGGGAGAGTGAGTGAATTTTAACCATGTCTAGAAAAACGTGATTAATTTTTGGATTATCATGTGCCAAGCTTAATAAGGAGCCGGTCTCTTATTTAGATATGAATTTTTTCTCTCTTTCCGTTCTATTGACCATGACATCTGTTAAACTGAACCAAATGTACTCTAACTTAGATGTCACCTTATGACCAACAGCAAATTTTTTTGATAGAATAGCTTTAGTGGGTCACTTGGAACATGGAACATAATAGAATACGCAGCCTGAATTTGAACCTATGCCAGTTCACTGCTGTAGCATCATGCTTTAAACAATTGTACTGTGAGTTCACTGAAGCAGGAGATTACATTACTTGCTCTCTTAATCTTTACATCAGGCAAGGTGCTAGTAAGTAGTATTAGGAGCTCACTAAATAGGGATTAAATGCAGTTTAATAAATCATCTATCTTATCACCACAGTGATTTCAAATGAATTGCTTTCCCTGTGTGCTATTTTCCTTGATACTAAATGTCATCAGCTGGAATGTGTCTTAAAGTTAATATTCAGAATAAAAGTCTCCTGGATTTTCTTTTGGGCAGGGTAAAAGCACAATCCACCATTTCTGGGATTAAATATATGACTGTATACATTTTATGGCTCTTACAAAATCTGAATCTAAGTGATTGTTTAAAGTTATAGGATTTATGAAATGGTTAGAGATAAAGGGAGAATTACACTGATATTTGCTTTTTTTAAAGAAGATATTTTATTAATTTTTTTTTTTACAGAGAGAGAAAGGAAGAGGGAGTGAGAGAGAGAAATAAATCCATGTGAGAGTGAAACAACGAATCACCGCCTCTTGCATGACTCCCACAAGCAATAGATCCAGGAGCCCAGGCATGTGCCCTGATCCAATCCCTGCAAAATATGTGCCCTGAAGTCCAACTGGCAATATTTTGGTGCATAGAATAACATCCAACCAACTGACCCACACAGATCAGGACTATCATTTTCCTTCTAATTGCTTTACTTAGACTGTGTGTGCCGTATTGACAAGTATGCTGCAATCCCAGACCTGACCCTGGCTCCAGGGAAAAACCCTTAGTAATTGCATATTAACTGACTGAAAATATAGTGCAATTGTATTTACCATGATAATGTACACATTTCTCAGAACAAGTAGATTGTAAAATAGACCTGGTTACCTCTCACTTTTCACCTTCCTTTCTTTCTTTTTTTATTGTTTAAAGTATTGCATATGCTGAGTACCTATTATTATAGCCCTAACTTATTAAACCACATTTCTGTTTACATATTAGAGGCCTAGTGCATGAATTTGAGCATGAGTGGGGTCCCTCTGAGTGGCCTGCAGGGATCGGGCCAAAACCTGCAGTCCAGTGTCGCCTGCAGCTCCTACCTGCCACTCCAGCTTATCCTGGCCCCACTGTGCTTGCTGCAGACTTGCACCCAATCAGTCTGAATCAGGAGAGGCTTGCATCCTGCAGCAGCTCTCACCAGCCATGTACCCTGTCAAGGGAAATCGCCTGAGGGATCAGGCTGAAACAGGCTCTCTGACATCCACCAAAGGGTCCCAGATTGCAAGAAGGTGCAGGCAAGGCTGAGGGATTCCACCAGTGCGCGATTGGTGGGACCACGGGAGGGCTCTATGGCTAGTCTGGCCCATCTCACTCAGTCCCAATTGGCCAGACCCCAGCAGCAAGCTAACCTACCAGTCAGAGCATCTGCCCCCTGGTGGTCAGTGCAGGTCACATCAAGTGGTTGAGCAGCCTTAGCATATAATTAGTATATTACACTTTGATTGTTCTGCCAATTGGTCTATTTGCATATTACCCTTTTAATATAGGATGACAAATTTTCATCATGAACCTATGAAACAATTACCTAACTTTCTACATAAGCCTAAGGCACGTGTAGTTGTTGATTATAGTTAGCATTAAAAATTTTAAGCAGTGAAAACCAGTTTGGCTCAGTGGATAGAGCATCAGCCTTTGAACTGAAAGGTCCCAGGTTCGATTCCCATCAAGGGCATGTACCTTGGTTGCGAGCACATCCCCAGTGGGGAGTGTGCAGGAGGCAGCTGATTGATGTTTCTCTCTTATTGATGTTTCTAACTCTCTCTCTCTCCTTTCCTCACTGTGAAAAATCAATAAAATATATTTTTAAAATATTTAAGTATAAAATTATGATCACACATAATTGGATTCATTTTGTGAAAATTATATAGATTCCATTGAGGAGCCATTATATCTATTTAAATTTATTTCCTAGGACTCAAGACAATGTGATAAGGTGAAAGGTTGATTTAAAGTTAAAAAACATTAGGCTCTGATCTCTAATTATAACTTAATTTTGAACATAGTTTGAGCAGCTACTATTTACCTGAGAACATCCAAATAAATGTCAGTAGTGGGAAAAGTAAAAATTAGTTATTATGAAGTGTGGGGTTACACTATAGTAAAACATGTAAGGGCACCTAACCTATTACTTAAAAACAGAACCAGAGGAAGACAATTGAACTAAGTCCTGAAGAGTAATAGAAATAAACCAGGAGAATAATGGGAAACCAATGCATTTTAGATGAAGATATATGTATTACTAAAGGCTAGGTGAATTAACAATATGGAAATCTGTAGATAACAGCAAATGTTCACATGATCAGAATTGGCTAAGGGTTGTGGTAAAGAAGGGTATAATGAGATGATTCTGTCATTGTTCATAGTATAACTAGGTAAAATACCAAAGAAATTTCATTTAATATAGTGATTAAATAAGTTGTAGTTGATTTAAATACTACATACTACATATTAAAGCTATTCTAATACTAATATCAATATACTGTATTTTGGTAGATTTAGGGAATATACACTTAGAAGTTATTTGAAAATATAAAGGAATTGCTGACTTCAAAATTCTCTCCAAAACAGTGAAGAACATTTCCTCATCAGCCTATGGGGCAAGTTCTCTTATTCTAAAAGGAAGATGATACCCAATCAGAGATTTAGAAACTTTTCATCAGACTCATCCAAATTCATCTCATCAAACTCTCTAGATCTGTTGTATTACTTGTGAGGTTGAGAGTTTGAGTTAGATTTCTGATAACTAGGAGGCTTTAATATACAAATGATGTTTTATTCCTTTACTGATCTTGGACAATATTTTAAGAAATAAATATGCATTTTGCATTTATGACTTATTTTATTTTCAGTCCTTGGCAGAGATTAAACATTCAATTGTGTCTCTGTTGGAGTGTGATTTGCTCTGTAAAAATCTCCTCCATAACATGTTTTCTAGAACACCATCATGGAAAAAGCAAGGCAATTTGGTAAAATATGGAATTTCATTTTAATCTCTAATTGTATACCGTTCTGTATGATTTTTAAATAATGTATAATGAAGTATTCTAAGGGCACAGGAATGACTGATAATGGAATTATATTCCAAATTAAGTTATGTGGTATCCAATATTTAATTTGTATTTCTCACGTTACCTAGTATAATAATGGGCTTTTAATACAATTTTAATATATTTATTTCACTGAATCCTGTTATGTTCCAGTTGACTTGAGAAGGTTACTTAAGCTCCACAGCAAGTCTATATAGCAATAATACTCTTATGGGAGAAAATAAAAGCTAAGCAAGCCTGAGAGACCACTCAAATGATAAAGGTTTAACTGCTAAATCAATACTGGAAAAGAATTGTGGCTTAAATAAGATACACCTTTATGTAACTTTTATAAAATTAGAATAACCACACACAAGCTAGCAGACTGCTATAATAGGTGCTAGCAATATGAGCTGCTTATACCCTATAGTTCTACTACCCTCTCTGATGTTGCTTTTATCTACATGGTCGAGGATGGATCACCATCACCACACTTATTGAGTCCAAATTTAAACACCCGAAAAGAGGAAAGGGGAAGTGAGCGTACATCGTGTCCACTTAGGAAAACAAACTGGAAGTTGTGCACATACATTTTGTTCACCCCATGGGCCAGGGCTTAGCCACAGAAGTATATTCCCTAGCATGAGGGATGTCGGAAAGTGTCATGTACAGCTTATAGTAGGAGTGAATAAATCTTTGGTGCTAACAAGCAGTCTGAGCTATGAATTTGTAGAGCAAAGATTTAATACTTTTTACCTGACTCCAAAGACTATGCTATAAATCAGGGGCCAGCAAACTATGTCCCATGGGCCACGCTGTCCAGCCTTATATTTTATAATTAAATTAGGTTTGGAACTCATCCGTACTTATTTATTTAAGTATCATCAAGATATGCTTTCTCCCTACAAAGGCATAGTTGAGCAGTTGCGACAGAGACTGCATATTTACTATGCAAGCATTTATAGAAAAGTTGCCAATTTTATGCTAAAATAAGCTAAACTATTTACTATCGGAACATTCATAGAACGTTCCCAAACCTGCCCTAAACTATTGGTTCACCAGCCTCATGCACAGCTAATCCCATATTTTAGTGCACTCTGTCAATGCCTTGGGTAGAAGATTATCTGACCTTGATATGCTTCCTTATTTCTAGTTTCTTATTTGATCTGGCTAGAGGAATAATTTGGCAAGATAAGAGTGCTAGAGGAGAGAGAACTAGAGATACTTATTTTCCTGCTTACAGAATGCATAATTTCCAAAGTTCTAGTTAGTTGTATTTGACTGTAACTATAGCTCAGGCTAAGCAGCCTCTCCTCATAGTCTCCAGCTCACTCAAGGCTCCAATAGCATCACCATTCATCCCTTCCTCATCAGGCCTGGGGTTGTAATCTGTTCCTATTAATTGCTATACCTTGATACATCCTATGTTGGTTGTTTGCACCAGTTTCTGTTGAAATCCCTTTTCTTCTTTCTGGTACCCTGACTGACAATGGCATGACTCTTCTGAGCATGACGATGTAAATCTTTGGTTATGCTTACATCTATTATCAAGAATAAAATTGATAATAATGAAATAAGTAGAGCAGAGAAACCTGAGATATTTGAAGAAAAGTTACCAAACTATCATGGATCATACAGATGAAAAGTTAAGGTGGAACATTAAGTGTGATAGAAGCAATAGTAGAAAGAAGAGGCAAAACAGATCTTCAATGTGAAAAACACTGAAACAACCATTGCTGACTTTCAAAGATCGAGGAAGGGGCTTCAGCCAGTTTGCTAAGTGGTTAGAGCATCAGCTTGTGGACTGAAGAGTCGCAGGTTAGATTCAAGTCAAGGGAAGGTACTTTAGTTGCAGGCTCCATCCCTGATCCAGTCAGGCACCTGCAGGAGGCAATCAGTTGATGTGTTTCCCTTGCATTGATGTTTCTCTCTCTGTCTCACCCTCTCCCTACCATTCCCTCTAAAAGGTCAATGGGAAAAAATATCCTCCAGTGAGAATTAACAACAACAAAACAAAAACAAAAAATGAGGAAGGGGGCCATGTGCAAAGGAATATGAGTAACCTCTAGAAGCTAGGAACCAGCAAATGTAGAAACCTCATTTCCACAACTGCAAAAAACTGACTTCAGTCAACAACCTAATGAGCAGAGATATGTATTTCCCCCTGGAGCCTCTAAAACATATGCAGCCTGCTGATACCTACATTTTAACCAGATAAGATCAATATCAAACTTGTGACTTAAAGAACTGTAAAAGGATAGATTGGTATTAAGTTGTTAACTTTATGGCAATTTGTTACAGCAGCAATAAAAAACAAACAAACAAACAAAAACTAATACATAATACATTCATTTCAATTAAGTTTTCATGGGCCCAGCCAGTGTGGTTTAGTGGTTAAGTGTTGACCTATGAATCACGAGGTCATGGTTTGATTCCTGATCAGGACACATGCCTAGGTTGTGGGCTTGACCCCACCCCAGTACGGGGCTTGTGAGAGGCAGCTGATAAATGAGTCCCTCTCAGCCTTGATATTTCTTTTTGTTTGTTTGTTTTGTTTTGTTTTGTTTGTTTTAAAACATATTTTATTGATTTTTTTACAGAGAGGAAGAGAGAGTTAGAAACATTGCTGAGAGAGAATCATTGATCAGTTGCCTCTTGCGAGTCCCCCACTGGGGATGTGCCCGCAATCAAGGTACATGCCCTTAACTAGAATCAAACCTTGGACCTTTCAGTATGCAGGCTGACGCTCTATCCACTGAGTCAAACCAGTTAGGGCTGACTTTTAGTTTTTATTTCATTTCCCAAATAGTAAAAAGTTGCAAGAATTTATATTTCATTGTTGGTGAGAATATGGATATATGAATGTTCTCAAATCCTATTATTTTAAATTGGTAAGTAAATTTGAAGGATAATCTGAGAGCATCTGTGACAAATTTTAAATTGCAAACCCTTTGACCTAGCTATTTCAACTCTAAAAGAAATGAATTCATTGAAGTACTTTGTTTATAATAGCAAAAAATAAAAATAAAAAATAAAAATTGGCCTATATATACTTTTGTTTTTTAAAATAAAGATTTATTGTTCATATTATAACAAATGTCCCTCATCCCCCCCCTCCATCGCTCCCCTCCACCAAGTTTCCTATTTCTATCTTTCTCTCCCTCTCCCTTCCTCTCTGAAATAAAACTAATCAATTATTTTTTCAAGGAAACCCCATTGTGAAATTTCACATAAACAAAAGGAACTATAAGTTAATTTACTATTTATTCCTTGTGTGAGACTAGAAAACACACGTATGAAAGCAGATTAATATAGTTATTAAGATTAAGTTCAATGTTGCTAGTGTTATTGAAATGACCATGTTATGAAGAGCTACTATAGATGTTAGGGACTAGATGGGGTAATGAATAAAATAAATAACAATATAGTTACTGGGTCATGGAATTGGCTTAGTAGAAAGTAGAGATAGAATTAATTCAAAATTAGGTAAAGGGGGGGTTATGCAAAATGATGATGATGAGTGAAAGCAAGTGAATTAAAATAGAGTTTTTTCTTTGTTCTGTTTTCTTTGTTCTTTCTTTTTAGTCAGCTCTTTCCATTTTTCTGTTCCCATTTTCCTTTTCATTTTCTATATTCTTTGTGTCTCTGTTTTCTCTGTTATTTCTTTGCTTTCTGTTCTTCTTTATTGTTAACACTATTACAGTGCTCGCAATTTTCCTCTTTTGCCCCCCACCCCAGCTTTCACCATATACCACAATGTTATCTGTGTTCAGGGGCATATGTGTTGTTTGGTTAATCTTTTACTCCCTCCCCTCTGAGATCTGTTTCTCTGTTCCATGCATCCATGCCTCTGGTCCTTTTTTCCTCCCTATCAGTTTATTTTATTAATTAAACTCTACATATAAGTGAGATCACATGATGTTTGTCTTTCTCTGACTGGCTTATTTTGCTTAGCATAATAATTTCGAGGTCTAACCATGCTGTCGCAATGGGAAAGACAATAGAAAGAGGATAAAAAATGAAGAAAGATGAATAAAGGGGTGGAAAATGAAAAGACTGAAAGGGGAAATGAACTAGTAAAGGAAAACATTTTGTGAGGATCCACCTATGTTGCTTATATGCATAACCCATGGACACACTCAATAGGGTGGTGAGGCCTGTGCTGGCGGTGGGGTGGCTAAAAGGGGTCAGTAGGATAAAGAGGAGACACATATAATATTCTTAACAATAAAGATATAATTAAAAAAATGAAACAACCCTTAATTCCAAACATCACCTACCTAATAATCCCCAGCAAAGTCTGTAATCTTGCTGTCCTAAATTTACTCCTTTATAGAGAATTCAAAAGGCCAACTGCCCTTGACTGCTTCCCTCTTCATTGTTGTTCAGCTTTCTGTCTTCCTTCCAAATTCTGCTTGCTTACTTTTCTTCAAACTACCACTTGACATTTACGTACATCTGCTTTTGGAGATTTGAGGCTTTCCTTTTATTGCATCCTCATTTCAACTTGTGGCTCTTTCTTACTCACATGATTTTGGAATATAGATCAATAATCTGTATGACAATAAGCTTGTATCTGGTATGGCTCCAAGAGTACCAGGAGACTGGACTATGAACCTAAAACCCAGAAATGAGGGCAAATTTGCGACACATGAGACATCAGTCCCCTGCATGGACCGATGATTGCAGCTTGCCTCATTTTTTTTTTTTTTTTTGGATTTCTATCGTTTGAAGCAATAAACACCAATGAAGGGTATTTTTCAGGGAAAGAAGATCAATAACAGCAGATCATTTGAGTCAAGAGAGGAAATGATGAATGGTCTGAGGATTGGAACTGGGTTATTTGGTGAAATATTAGTATTGTATACAACATTTTCAATTGAAATTAAGTTCCAGTAGGGTCTTATTTAAAAGATTGTGAGACCCATCAATTCTAAGTGAAGAATCTAATAAGGAAAACTCATCCTTGCTGTCACTTTATTCATGTGTTAGTAATTTAGGAAAATGTGCACAATTTGAGCAGGCCCTATATAAACAGATATTTGCATATTATGAGCAATGCAGCAATAGGTGACACATTTCACACTCTAAATCATAATGAAGTATCCTTGGAGTTAGAAATAATTTATTTGATCAGATATTTATTTTTTATGCTGACATTTCTTTTGACTTCTAATTACTTGTCTATTGTGCACATACCAATGAAACATGTTTGAGTAAGTCTTTTGGGGAAATTACTCATTTTAAGTACTGAAAGATTTTTCATACTGAAAGATTTTGTAAGGCCTTAAAATATTTCTGTATGAAATAGCCTTGCATTTTTTTATTGTGGTGAGATAAGTATGACATAATCTTTACCATTTTTAGCATTTTAAGTATATAGTTTAGTGACATTAAGTACATTCACATTATTGTGCAACCATTCCCGCCATCCATCTATAGAAATTTATCATATCAAATACAAACACTATGCCCATCAAATAATAACTTCCAATTCTCCACTCACTACAGTTTTTGGTAACTAGCATTGCACTTTCTGTTTTTATGAATTTGATGATTATAGATACATTACATAAGTGGATTTATATTACATATCCTTTTGTGTTTGGCTTATTTCACTGAGCAGTGTTTTCTGATTCACTCATGTCATGGTATGTATAAGATTATATTTTTATTGAAGGCAGAATAAAATTGTTAACCTTTTATTAATAGATAGATAGATAGATAGATAGATAGATAGATAGAGTGAGAGAGAGATAAAAGGGTAATATGCTAACTAGACTGGATAGCCTGGACATCCTTCTGGACAAAGCCAGAGTAGTAGGGACTGAGGCAGAGCAGTTAGGGGCAATCAGGCTGGTTGGGGAGCATTTAGGGGTTGATCAGGCAAGCAGGCAGAGGGGTTAGGAGAGATCAGGTAGGAGGGGAGAAGTGGTTAGAGGTAAGCGGTTAGGAGCCAGAAGTCTCAGACTGTGTGAGGGATGTTTAAACCGGCAGTTGGGCATCTCCTGAGGAGTCCTGAATAGGAGAGTTGGAGAGGGTGCAGTCCAGGCTGAGGGACCCCCCCCACCCATGAGCAGATTTCGAGCTCTGAGCCTCTAGTGTGCATGTATATAAATATAAAAGATAAAGTTCTATAACAATTCAAATGTGCATCTACAAATAAATAGGTAAACAAAATTTGGCATATGCGTGTGTATGTATGTATACACACACACACATACATGCACACACATGCCAAATTTTGTTTACCTATTTATTTGTGGATGCACATTTGAATCGTTTCCATCATTTGGCTACTGTCAATTTATGGCTTCCCTCTCTTTCAGTTACACCTGAATATTGTACTTTCTCCCATTCTTTTGAAGTTAGGTGTAACTAGTTCTGATTAATATATTATAGGTGAAAAATGATGCAAATTACTTCCATGCTGAAGCATTCAATTGCAGAAGAGAGACCCTCTGGCTACACTCTTTCTGTGCCATAACCACCAGGGAAGGATGTGTGGAGATGGAGCCTTTACCAGCCTGAATCCCTTTGTAACCACAACAAATAATGTCCTCTAACTCCTCCTCATCACACATGACCCACTTGCATTAGATATTACCTTGTGAGTCAGAACTAACCTTTATTGTTTTAAGCCACCAAGTATGGAGGTTATTTTTTTATTGAACCACCATAAAAATCTAACTTTTTTTGTAAACCAACTTAGTATATGTGTGTTGTTGTTGTTTTCATAGTTCTATACTCTGACTTGATAAGAATACTCATGTCTCCTAAATCATATCCTGATATCTAAACATTAAGGGTCTAAATCATAACATATAAAAATTTGGTTTCAGATTATTTCAGGTTTGCAGGTCCAGACAACCAACTAAAATTTACCCAGGTAATCTCAGCAATTGTGTGTTTCTGGTATAAACTCTAGAGATGCTCTATAATCTCATTGGAGTGTTCCATAGTAGGGAGATTAACCCTATAAGATATATAATTTGTTAAAATAAAAGCAGTTATGTCAGTTTAATCTATGAACTGAGATGGCTATTCCCCATCTTTCTCTTTTATAGGATTTGTAGAATAAAATAAAAAACTTGATTTACCAGTAAGGTGAAATGGAATAGTAAATGTCAAAGAATCATTGAGGAGCAAAACATACAAGAATACAAAACTGAATTAATATATCATAACTTTGTTTTGTTTGTGATATTCCTCTAGCTCCATAAGAAAATAACAGGAAAAACAATACTCTGTCAATAATGACATTCAAATAATTAGATTGTACAATAAATTAGCAGAGGTGGTAATTCAATTCACATATACATTATACAGGTTTATCATTAATTCTCAAATCCCTTTAAATTATTATTAATAACATTAATTAATATAATCTGATTTAACAAAAGCATTAATCAATATTATCTGATTTAACTTATCATTAATAAAAATGGTTGAACTCTTTTCAAAAATTTTATTTAAATTGTCATTAAATTCCAACTATTCAGTAGTGACAATAAATTACTGTATTTAATGTCATTACATCTTTTTAAATGATTTTCAAACTATGCTATCTTTTGTCTACATAGTTTCTTTTATGCTAGAATATTTTTTTTAGAAATTCAGAAAATTTGTAAGTTGTTCAGTATTCTATGGCAACCTACTTAGAACTGCTTAATTCAGTCAAGAATTTTTTTTATTTCTCTTAATACAGATAAACAGTTTAAGATTAACCCACCTGCAGTGGAAAGTGTATAGTGTTTTGTAATAAATGGCCTGATGCTAATGTGTAAATGGGAAAAAAAGTAGAAATTTTCAATTATCAAAGTGAATGAATTTTTAACCTATATTTTTATATTTTGTAAGAATATTATCTGTTCATAATGCAGCTTCAGTATAATGTAAAGTTTATTTTTAGGCATCACTATCTGCTTACTTAATTGACCTCTATTGTTTATTTCTTATGTGTGTTGACATTTTCTCCTCCTGTGCTTTCCAGCCTAGATTTAGAATTTGCATAATCATATGGAAACACCCTCAAATGCACTCTCATATATTTTGCTTTTATGTAGCCTAACATCTTGAGTATACTTCACATTCTTATTCTTTAGGTATTCACTGTTTTGTGATTACAAAATAGTCAATGCTATCTTCAATGTAGAATTAAAGTAGATGTAACAGTTTACTATTCTCTCTTTTTCTGATAGTTCATGCCCTTTATGCTACCTCCAATACAAACCTTTGATATCTGGGGAAATTTTATGATCCTCTAAAATGTTCCCCATTGTATATCATAGAAAATATTCCAAATAAAAAAAGCAAAATAACTCAACGTTCTCTAGCCCCTTCAATGCCTAATTAAAGTATATGTCTCAAAGCCGTATGCATTTGCTTACTAAACTTGCCTTAACAAAGTACCACAGACTGGGTAGCTTAAATAACAAGTATGTTTTCTCACAATTTGTAAGCTAGAAGATTGAGATCCAGATGACTGCAGACTGCTTTTGGGGCTTTCCTCTGTGACTTTATAGATGAGCATCTCTCCTTTATGTCTTTGCATAGAGCTTCCTCCATATGTCTGTGTCATAATTTGTTCTTGTGATAAAGACATGAGTAATATTGGATTAGGGCCCATCATAAGACCTCATATTAACTTATTTATCACTTTAAAGACACTATCTCGAAATACAGTCACATCTTAAAGTACTGAAGGTTAGTGTTTCAACAATTCTGTCCATAACACCCTACTATGATGGGGGGCAGTTTTCTTCTAAAGTACTATTCTAATACTCACACAAGCCCAGAATTCTGAGCCTTCATTTCCCCAAATTTTGCCTATAATAAATTTCAGTTCCTTGATATCCAGAAATCTCTTAAACAGCAATATGTTTTGTAGAAAAAAGTCAGTAAACTAATACTTCTAACTGTATCAACCCAGCTATAGAAGAGCCTTAGGAGACAATTATAATGAACAGAATCTCAAAAAAAATGTAAGACAATAGGTAGGGAACTTTTTTTTCTAGAGGTCTAATTGTAGATACTCAAATTCCACTATATATGAGACAATTTACATCACTAAGTATAAAAGTTAAGCCCTTTTTCCCTTAAAATAGAGGGGTCACCAATCCAACATGATGCCTAAATATGGAAGAGTTTTTAGATAACATAAATATTTATACATCATAGCAAATGTGTGCCCAGCATAGCAAATAACTGCACTTCCAGTTGCCGTTTCTATAATAAAAAGGCAGATAGTTAAGTACCTTCTCATAACTATATTAAAGTTTAATCACAACTTATATTATATACCAGCAGGTGAAATCACAACACTCACCCATCTGTCTTCTCATCAGTGATGTAGGGATAAAATTATTGGCATACTTCAAAGGAATATTATCACAATATCCTCACATTCATGTCCAATTATTTCTATTTATGTGAAATAAAGAGGTACATAAAAGTGGCTTTACATTTGTAGTATACAACACCCGTTTATTCTTGTATTACTATTTATTAATTATTATATTAGTCCTACTACAACTGTAAAGCTATTTTTGCACACTCCTATATCTACAATATATGAATATGCATTTTTATACCACATTACATTGTAATATTGGAAGCTTAGTTATATACACAATAAAAGTATGTTTTCTAATTATCATCCCATAACATGGGAACACAGTCTGATTGGATGTTTTGAGGGTTTTTTGTTTTGTTTTGTTTTGTTTTGTTTTTGTATAGTGTGGTGTATATTCTGGACATGGTAACTCAGTCATACTTTTTCAAAGAGTAAATTAGTTTCTACCTATTAAAAACATTTGCATGGAATTTAAAAGGTGCAGGTTAATGAATAGAAGAAGCCATCTACTTGGTCTTTGGGCTCTTCTGTTTTTCCATCTTGTAAAAAAAAGTTGTTAACATGAAGATTTTCTGCAATTGCATTCCAATATCTATTCCCCACCTCTCTGGGTATCAAAAGATAGATACAGTAGTAGCAATGAATTTTGATTTCTAAATCATGGATTGTAATTATGAAGATATATTTTATTCTTGACTTCAAATTCAGGGTAGCTTCCCTGGGAGGCCTGTTCTGGAAATCATTATTGGAGTTAGAAACTAAGTCAATTCTTCCTCTACTTCTTGCAATGTCTTACTTACTAGCCACATCCCCTAATTTCCTACCTGGATAAATTTATTCTACCATGTGTGAGATCTTACACAATGTAGTATTTTTATTGTTATTTTGTTGTTTTATGTTTCTTTTCTATGTTTTGCTTTAGCAAGTTGATCCCAAATTTCTGATAGCTAATCACTGCCATTTCTTATTTCTTTCAGACAAATAACTAGATATTCAAGTGTTCTTTGAGGGTACAGGTAGAAAATTTTATCCAGAAGGTAAAAGCTCACCTAACAACAATTTATATATATATATAAAAGGCTAATATGAAATGTGTCCCCTCTGGAGTTCTACCAACTGGGAGTTTGATCACTTGCTATGACGTGTGCTGACCACCAGGGGGAAGCACAGAATGAAGGAAGACCCCACCTGACAGCTGGTAGCCAGGGAAGAAAGGCCACAGCTGGCAGTTGGAAGGCCCTGATTGGCTCTGATCACAGGCCAGGCCTAGAGACCATACCTGTTCACAGATTTCAGGCACCCAGGCCTCTAATGTAATTATAAAATGCTGCTAATTTATATAGAGAGTAATCCAATAATTATGTACAACAATATATTTTAAAGGTGTTTGAGTAAGCAGAAAGAAATAAGACTTTAAGCCAGGTCTATTAGTGTGGGTACATTTACCACAGATTCTAGGAGAGATTCTAACAGATAGCTCAGCTATTTGGCAAGAAATCAGGACCCAGTGGTGTACTACATTTAAATAAGATAAATAAGATAGACATTCCAGAATCTCAGCTATATAATGAAAAGTAAAGCATTCAAAGGCTGAGAACATTGTTGAAGAAATTTGTCATGTGCAAATCTATTTGACAAATATATCTTCAAGAAGCTTCAGAAGACACTCCCATCAACAAAGCTTTGTTATTGTAGCAGTCTTCTGCAAGATAATAACAAAGGTATAAATGTTATAGCCCAGCTGGCATGGTTAAATATCACAGTTTGAGAGCATATGCCTGAGTTGTGGGCATGATCCCCATTGTGGGGTGTGCAGGGGAGGCCAATCAATGATTCTCTATCATCATTGATATTTCTATCTCTCTCTCCCTCATCCTTCCTTCCTAAAATCAGTCCCTCAATCCCTCTCTCTCTCTTCTCTCTCTCTCTCTCTCCCTCTCTCTCTCTCTCTCTCTCTCTCTCTCTCTCTCTCTCTCTCTCTCTCCTCTCTCTCCTCTCTCTCTCATATATATATATATATATATATATATATATATATATATATTCACACACACACACACACACACACACACACACACACACACACACACTGGAGGCCTGGTGCATGAATTTTGTGCACAGATGGGGTCCCTAGGCCTGGCCAACAATCGAGGTTGATCAGGGCCAGGCCAATCAGGATGGGACCAGAGAGGAGACAACGGTCACCTGGCTAGGACAGGAAGGAACATATGCCAGACAGAAAGGAACATGTGCCAGGCACCAATACCACCATTGTCAGCACCCCATCACCATGTGGTTCCCCACCTCTCCTCCCCTCTTCCTTCCCTTACTACCATGCCTCCACCTAGGTGGGTTGGTGATGGGCCTATTGGGGCCTGCCGGCCAGGGGGAGAACCGACATGGGAGGTTGGCCACCAGCCCCAAGGAGGGTGCCTGCCCTCAGCACCCTTGGGAAAGGGGCTGCATCTGCCACAACTTACCCTCAGTTTCCCATCCCAGCTCAGGGGCCAGCCTGAGCTAAAGAATAGTTATTTCTATTAGATAAAAATTTAAATCCAATATAGAAAGTTGTGTATGAGGGTGCATGCATTTATGTGTGTTTGTGTAAGGTAACAAAACCCCTATCATGAAAATATTTAGCATAAAGAAATCATCAAAAATTTATCTTATAATGGAAAATATTTCTTGTGGCTAGAGGGAGTTGTAATAATTCAAATAACTTATTTTTCACTTATAAGCTATGAACTCTATAACACTTCATTTAATTTACTGAAACTCTATTCATGTACATGTTTATTGTGTTGAGTGTGCCAGAGGATCATGAACTATCATTAATATTACATGATTATGATTGAATTCTAATTTAGGAGAAATAGCATATTGTTATCCTATTGAGGATGAATGAAGTGGACCTTAGATCAAACCTTTGTGTTGATCTTAGAGATACAACAAACAAACAAAAACTCCAACTTTTAAGCTTGGGAAAAATATGGGACAATTAGAGAATCTTAAAGGGAGGAATAGCATTGAAGTATATTATTTGATTTTATCCCTATGTTGAATAATACATGTGGGAGCTCTTATGCATTTATGAAGCAAACACATTCAATTGATACTTGAATTTTTTGAGAGAGTAAAACAGGAAGGATGAAATGAAACCATAGCCTATTTTTAATTTTGAAACCCTGAGAAAACTCTTTCTGCTGCCACTATGGACTATGTTTAAGAATGATTTCTTTTCAGATCTAATAATTGAGATAGGATTGGGGACTGCTATAGAGTGAACTGTGTCCCTCCGAAATCCATGCCCATGTCCTAACTCCTAATGTGATTGTCACTCTTGATACCATGAACTGCAGCCACAATGGGCCTGCTTTACATTACTATGGTATGTCCAGCTAAAGCTACCACATAACCATTGCACATACTTTTCTGCATCTGGAAAATGCAGAAAATACCTCAGCCCTCCTCCACCCACTTTTCCCCATTGCCAAGATCCTTCAGACCTCAGCTTAAGTTTAATATGTAGGAACACCTTTCACCAATTCCAAGTCTCAGTAAGTAATCTTTGTTATCTTTTCTCTTAGGACTGAAGCTTAAGTTTTAATATGTAGGAATATCTTTCATCATAATACATAGCAATTTGTATTTATAACCTCCCTTAGTGATGACTTAATTAACTTCTCTCTTTTTCCTATAGATTCAGAGCTATATCTTTTCATTCAGCACTAACATTTTCATGTTTAACATGTATTATACATGCAAACAAATGCTCAATAATTTTCTGAATAATGAAATTAATATTTATATTTTAAAAATTATGCATAACAAGTTCTCAAACAGCTCTAGGTAAAGTGGTAAATCTATAATTCTCAATTGTGACTTTTAAATAAATATTTTGATTAACATGCATTTAATTAAAAAGTGATACATTGTTAAAATAATGAAAATAAGTACTTTAGATATTGAAAAATAAATTAAAATTGAACAAAGGTTTGTTATAAATAATGGCAACTTTAATAGATGCAGAGGATAAAAATAGTGAGTGGTTATGCATCTGGGTATTGATATCAACATGATTTTAATGACTAAATATATTAAACCTTGTATTAACATTCAAAATCAAAATAGTCTCACTTTGTGGAATGAAACTATATCTGCTGGAGGCAGCATCTTTTTTTTTTCACTTAGCTAGTCTCTGTACCTCCTTATAAAAAAAAAGAGGGTTTGGCTCAAAGTCTCAGCATATTGTGGGTGCAATTTCTGAATTTGTCTATTAAACAAATCTAGAGCAAGAGATTTGTCATTCTTGTTCTTGATAACAAGCAGATGTTCAGAGCAGCTTGTGTCCAATTATGACACAAATATTTAAAATCTGCATTGGTATACAGTTTTTAGTTTTTGTAATCAGAGGGAAAGATGAGTGTGCTTTTTCACAGAATTTATCCTAATGATGTTTTAATGGGTAACACAAGCTACAATGAATAAAGTCAATGCTGACAGGTGGCATAACATCCAAAGATGTACTCTCCTCCCATACCCCATGATGTGGGTTTAGTGGTTGGATTTTATTTACACTGCTTCTTAATACCACTTAACCACAATGACCACATCAACCACACATCACCTCCAATGCTTTTCTAAATTATATTATGGAATAAATGGCTTATGGTGGACTCTCACATGGAAAGTAACCGAATGTTGCGGGGTAAATTAGGTTACATTGTGGGAATCATATCATTACCTGGAGATTGGATTCTGGCACTTTGGCATATTGAATTTTTTAAGTTTGAGCTTTAAAAAATGGCAGAAGCAGACCCTCATGTGAGAGGTGCCCTCCTTATCCCCAAACACAGAAGGACACCAAAAAATGATAGGAACAAACAGGTCTTGCTAAGTTTTCTCCAGTTGAGTATACCTACTTCATATTACTGGTAATATCGTATTTCTCCATGATTCTCCATTCTTCATCACACCTAATATAAAAATACTCAGGTTCTTTTAAACTTAGTTTATTTTATAATTACCAATTATATTAGTTTCAGATATAGTGATTGGGCATTTACATACCTTATGAAATTATTACCCTGATAGGTCTAGTACCCATCTGACACGACACATAGTTATTACAATACTAAAAGCCTAGTGCATGAAATTCAGTTGGACAGTCCTCTCACAATACGGGATTGCTGGCTACTAACCCCTCACCTGCCTAATCACCCCTAACCATTCTGCCTGCTTGCTAATCGCCCTAACCCGCCTCTGCCTCGACCCCTGCTGCCACAACTTCCTCCGGAAGGATGTTCAGGTCATTCGACTGTCTTGTCTAATTAGCATATTATGCTTTTATTATTATAGGTTATTGACTTTATTCCATATGCTGCAATTTATATCCCCATGACTATTTTTGTTATTGACAAATTGTACTTCTTAATTCCTTTCACCTTTGCCACTTATCTCCCCAATTCTCCTCTCACCTGGTGACCATTAATTTGTTCTCTGTATGTTTGTTTTCCATTTTGCTTGCTCATGTATTTTTTTTATATTTCATAAATAAGTGACATCACATATTATTTGTCTTTCTCTGTCCAAATTATTTCACTTAGTAGAACACCCTCTAGGTACATCCATTTTATCTCAAATGTCAAGATTTCATTCTTATTTTTTCTCCAGCTGACTAATATTTTATTTTACATATGCACCACCTTCTTTATTCATTCATCCATTGATAAACACTTAGGTTACTTTCATATCTTGGCTATCCTATATAATAAAAGGCTAATATGCTAAGTGTCTGGTGGTCTGGTTGTCCATTCAACCAATCAAAGCATAATATATTAATAAATATACTAAGGTGCTCAACTACTCACTATACCATGCACTGACCACTAGGGGCCAGACAGTTGATTGGTCTACCAGTCACTATGACATGCACTGACCCCTGGGGGCAGGTGTACCTAGCAGCAGGTTAGGTTGCTGCTGGGTTCCGGGCTAATCAGAACTGAGCGAGCGAGACAGGCCAGACACATCCTGGAGCCCTCCCACAGTCCCTCCCTTGCTGGCCAATCTCCCACATCCCTCACTGGCCCAAATTGTGCACCAGTGGTGTCTCTCGGCCTGCCCTGTGCCTCTCACAATCTGGCCTGAGGGACTCCTGCATGCCCGCAAGTGTATGAATTTCGTGCACCAGACTTCTAGTTTCATATAATGCTGCAATGAATAAAGAGATACAAATTAGGGTTTCCAATTTTTTTAGATAAATACATGTAAAATTGCTGGATCACATGGTAGTTCTATTTTTTAAAGTTTTTATTTTTATTTTTATGGACCTCCATATTATTTTCCATAGTGGTTGCACAAATTTATAATTTCACCAAAAATACTTTATTTTTTATAAATCTTTAGTGTTCAGATTATTACAATTTTCCCCTTCCTCTCCCCTCCCCCCAATAGTTTCCCTCCATCTGGTTCCCACCCCATTATTTGCCCTTAAGCCTCCCCCTTTTCCTCATCTATAGGTGTATGATTTTTATCCAGTCTCTTCCCGCACCCACCTATCTCTTTCCCCTAGAGAATTGTCAGTCTACAATACCCTCAATTCTATTATATTCGCCAATTTATTCTGTTCATCAGATTTTTTATTCACTTGATTTTTAGATTCACTTGTTGATAGGTATGTATTAATTGTTCATAATTTTTATCTTTGTCTTTTTCTTCTTCTTCCTCCACTTAAAGAATACCTTTCAGCATTTCTTATAATACTGGTTTGGTGGTGATGAACTCCTTTAGCTTTTTCTTACCTGTGAAGTTCTTTAACTGACCTACAATTCTAAATGATAGCTTTGCTGGGTAGATTAATTTTGGTTGTAGGTTCTTTCTATTCATCACTTTGAATATTTCTTGCCACTCCCGTCTGGCCTGCATAATTTCTGTTGAGAAATCAAATGATAATTGTATGGGTGTTCCCTTGTAGGTAACTTTTTTCTCTTGCTGCTTTTAATATTCTCTCTTTGTCTTTGGCTCTTGGAATTTTAATTATGATGTGTCTTGTTGTGGTCCTCTTTGGATTCCTCTGCACTCCTTGGACTTGTCAGTTTATTTTTTTCACCAGGTGGGGGAAGTTTTCAGTCATTATTTCTTCAAATAGGTTTTCAGTACCTTGCTCACTCTCTTCTTCTGGCATGCCCATAATTCTGATGGCATGCTTGAAGTTATCCCAGAGGCTCCTTAGACTATCCTCACACTACCTTGTAAGATTGTCTCATTAATAAACAAGTTCCAAAATCAATGTTAAATAATTGAATAATTAATTGAATGATTAAATTTTTAAAGAATTAATGACATGAAAAATATCTGTTTTTATCCAATAATGTGATTATTTTGAGTATACACACTCTAGAGAATAATATCCATTTTATTAGGTCAAGTTGTCTAAGAATTTGTAAAAATTTGAAACCTAATTTCAGTTTATAATTGACCCACCATTCATATATTTTTTTAAAAAAAACGTTCAATGTTTTTACAGAGAATTAGTAATATAGATGATATGTGGACTATATAGAGATAATTATCAGGTAAAACTTTTATATCAAATTAGAGGTCCAGTGCATGAAATTCTGAATGGAGGTGGTGGTGTCCCTCAACCCAGCCCACACCCTCCCCAATCTGGAAACCCTCAGGGGCTGTCTGACTGCTGGTTTAGGCCCAATCGTGCAGTCAGACATTACTCTCACAGTCCAGAACAGCTGACTCCTAACCACTCCCCTGATGACCTGATCGTCCCCAACTGCCCTCCCCTACTGGACTGATTGCCCACAACTGCCCTCTCCTGTTGAATTAATTGCCCACAACTGCCCTCCTCTACCACAGCCTGCCTCCTCTGCTAGGACCCGCCTCCTATGAGCCTCACAGAGCATTGGGACCCCCAGGCCTCACCAGGTGGAGCAGCAACCGTGTGGCCATCTTGTGGCAACCATCTTGTGATGATGTCACATGAGGGCGTGATACCACGTAGGCTTTTATTATATAGGATAATGACCAAAAAAAAGCTATATTATGGTTGTATAAGTTATGTTTGTAGAAATTATTTTCAAACTCTCAATTTCTTCATCTGCTATTATTATTACTTAGTTTCAAACTACTGATAGATTAATCAATTTATTGGAATAGATGATTCCAGGTTGATTAATCATCATCTTTCTATTTATGAGAGAAAATATTTAACCCTGTTAAGAGGCCTTCAGTTAATAAAATTATATGGGCTTTAATGGTACAATTTTATGGGTATATTGTATTGTGTGTTCACCACCCCAAGACAAGTCTCCTTCCACCCCATTTATTCTCCCTATACCCTCCTATACCTGTCCCACCCTCCTTTCCTGTGGTAATCACTATGTTGTTTTCTGTCTATGAGCTGCGTGTGTGTGTGTGTGTGTGTGTGTGTGTGTGTGTGTATTCCTTAATCCCTTCACCTTTTTCACCCAGTCTCACAACCCCTCTCCCCTCTGGGAACTGTCAATCTGTTCTCTGAGTTGTTTTTTATTTTGTTAGTTTATTCATTACATTCCACATATAAGTGAAATCATATAGTAATTATCTTTCTCTTATTGGCCTATTTCACTTAGTATAATGCTCTCTAGGTCAATCTATTAACATTGTAACCCCAATAAATTCAATTAGAAAAAAATGAAATAAAACAATCAGTAAAATCTCAATTAATTCTGGCATTTTCTTCCTCTCTGATGTATTACTTCAGGGAAGAAAAACAAAACAACAAATGGAACTATATCAAACTAAAAAGTTTCTGTTCAGCAAAGGAAACCATCAACAAAATGAAAAGATAACCACTAAAATGGGAGAATATATTTGACAGTGATATATCTGATAAGGGATTTATATCTAAACTTTAATTTTTAAAAAAACTTATACAATTCAACACATACAAAAACAAACAAACAAACAAACAAACAAACAAGCAAACAAAACAATAAAAGACTAGGCAAATGACCTAAATAGATATTCTCCAAAGAGGAGCTATAGATGCCCAATAGACATATGAAAGGATGGTATCATCAGACAAATGCAAATTAAAACCATAATGAGATATCTTCTTATATCTGCCAGAAGAGCTATCAACAAACTGTGCTGGCCAGGATGTGGTAAAAAGGGAACCCTTGTGCACTGTTAGACAAGATTGACAAAGCCACTGTGGAAAGCATTATGGAGTTACTTCAAAAATTAAAAAAAAATAACTGTGTTAAGACTTAGCACCTCCACTTCTGTGAATATATCCAAAGAAACTCAAAACATGAATTTGTAAGAATGCATGCACCCCTGTGTTTATTGCAGTGTTATCTACAATAGCCAACATTTGGAGGCAACTTAAGTGCCAATCAGTAGATGAGTGCATAAAAAAGCAGTGATATATTTACACAAAGGAATACTACTTGGATATAAAAAAGAAGAAAATCATATCCTTTGTGACACCACAGATGCTAAGTGAAATAAGCCAGTCAGAGACCGACAAGTACCCTATGATTTTACTCATATGTAGAATGTAATGAACAAAGAAAACTAACAAACAAAATTGAAACAGGCTAGATTAAAGTTGTTAGAGGGGAGGTTGTGGAGCTAGGTAAAAATGGTGAAGGGATTAAGCAAGAAAAAAAACAAAACAAAACAAAAAACCCATTAAAAAAGCCTTCTGCCTAAGGAAACATTTGTATATCTGTATTCATAAGTAAATAAGATTTATTTTTTAATTTTCATATTTCACAATAAAAACATAAGTAGAAGGATTAATTAATTGTGCTCATTACCCCTTGTTTCTAAATATCTGATGAAGAGTTTACCATAATGTATTATACTATATTATATTACTAATAAGGTTATAGAAACATGTATATCATGTGTGTTTTTCTTTATTTATAAGACGATTCAATGATTTTATGCACCTAAAAAGTGTCCACTTACAAAATATTTGAATAGAAGAGAATAACTGAATCACTTCTAAGGCTGGCACATTTTAATAAAGTTAGGTACCAGGGGAAAATGCAGAAGAATGAGATAGATTGCTCAATGTGCAACTTCTAATGATCAGTATGACTAGGACACCCATTATTAACCTTGGAGTGTTCTTAGCATCTGCTTTTGTCCTCAACTTGTTCTTAGGTGTTTTGTGCATCTCAATGGGAACAATAAGAAAAAGAAACGAAGAGGGGGATTTGCTTCAGAATAGGGTAGAAATTACTCAAGAATGCTTAAGGAAAAGTGACGTGGAATGAAAGACAAAAATACAAATGTATGAACTGGGTAAGAGTTGACTTTATATTCCTGTTAAAGTCTGAGGGAGAAATTTCACCATATAGAGAAAAATAAGAAATGGTGAGATTTTGAAAAATGCTTTAAAGTTACTTTTTTATAAATTACATTGTTTACACCCTGATTTCTATGTCCTTAAGGAACGATTTCAAGATTAAAATGAGTTGAATCTAAATTTTCTTTGCTGATTTTTGCTTTTTTGAAAATCACATTATTTAAGGATTCCACTAGCTGAATATCCACTTATATTTTGGTTACATGTGCTGATGTCTGTAATGCAAATTAGGCAGTTCACTTGATTAAATGTCCAACATTTAAAGGAGAGAGGGATGATAGGTTAACTTTCCTTGCATTTTTTTCATATGACGATGACTTCATTAATGCATTTTGTTTATTAGAAATAAAGTTTGAATAAAAGTGCTGTTGATGGTCTCAGGCAAAACAATTCAATTATAGTATGACAGACTTGGAAAAATATTAATCATACTTAAATAATTGCAGTGTAAATAGGACATTAAAATCTATTAAAATTTCACATAAGTTAATATATATATATACACATTATCATAGATAAGGAGCTAAGAAATTACCTATATCGACATTTTTCTCATTTGATCTATGTATCTCCTACCTGACTATCTATTCATACATAAGTGTGTGTGTGTTTGTCACAGAATTTTCCAAAGTGAAAAGATCTGAAAAACCTGAATGTTTTGTAATTGAGGAACAATTAAATAATATATGAAGTACTTATAATAGGAAACAGTATGGAAGGTTTTTCATTTATTTTTTAATCTTTATTGCCGAATATAATACATATGCCCCACCCAATGACGTCTTCTAGCCCACAACCCCAGACCTTCTAGCCCCCAACCCCAGACCTTCAGCATCCTATTGTCTATGTCCGTGGGTTATGCATATGTGCATACAAGTTCTTTGGTTGATCTCTTCCTACCCACCCTCCCCTGCCTTCCCTCTGTAGTTCAAAAGTCTGTGCCATGCTTATATGTCTCTGGGTCTATTTTGTTCATCAGTCTATCTTATTAATTAGATTCCACATATGATTGAGATCATGTGATATTTGTCTTTCTCTGAATGGCTTATTTTGCTTAGCATAAAACTCTCCAGGTCTATCTAAGCTGCAAACGATAAGAGCCACACAGTGGGTTAGATTATGAAGTGTGTGTGAGAGATGTACCTTGGAATTGTTAAACTTTTAAAATCAATCTTTATAGTAGTTATTTAATATAATTTAAATTGTATTTTTCAAAAAGAGCATATTTCCATTTTTAAGGATAATTGTATATATGAAACTACACTAGACTATGAATACTTTTATACTAGAGGGTTAAAATATGAGTGAGACATAGAATCATGGAACAGACTGTGAAATCTCAGAGATGAAGGCAGAGGTGAGTGGGTAGTGGGAAAAGATCATCCAAAGAACTTGTATGCACCCATGGTCAAAGTTAATAGGGATGCGAAGGCCTGGGGTGGAGGACAGAGTGGGCTAGAAAAGTCAATGGGGAAAAGGGGACATATGTAATACATTTAACAGCAAAGATTTTAAAAAAAAAGAAAAGGAAATTTAAAATCTGATTGAGTAAAATATTACATATATTACCATTCTTTATTATAAACTCAATAGAATTTGCTTTATTACACTTAACATTTATTTTTTTCTAAAACCCAAAACAATGTAGAACTCAGCACATTTCATACAATTCAAGTATTTGTAGTTGCTATAAAAATAAATATTACTTAATTATAATGGTATTTAAGCTAAATAGGTTCTTTCTAAAATTGAAGTAGCTCTAACAATCCATGTGGCCTTATAATGTCAAAGGAGTAAATATCTTTCATTAACAATTAGATTATGAGTTTAAAGGTAATTTCCTTTTTGACTGTACTATTCTGGTAGAATTATACTTTAGAGATGATAAAGTCTTATGATTATCCAGCTCTTTCCATATGTCAGACATTATATATATTACAATTTTTAGTGTTTTAAAGATAATATTATCCCCTATAAATATTGGAACTGTAGAATAAAAGTCTACCTTGTAATTTGTGGTCAGAAAGTGAAAGAGATAGAGTTCTTTTCTTTTTAATATATCTGTTTATAATGTGAGCAGATACATGATTTTCCCCGATGCAAATGGTAACATTCTTTAGACTCCCTATTATTTCACCCATCTTAGGGCTGCAAAGAAGTTTTAATGTTATCTGTTGTTCCCTTCAGTCTTCTGACCTTTGGCAGCAGCAATTCTGACTGACAGTAACATTGAAAATTAAGTCCATCACATAGACTTTCTCCTCTGAGGTTCTGTAAGCCCTGAATTCCCTGTGTCTTTGTCAAATCAGTTCATAACTGATACAAGAGACAAAGTCAAAGCATATTGACTATTTTTTTGTGTTTATTGTGTTACTTCAGGTAAAAGAGGTTGATAATAATGACATAGCACTAAAGGGCATATTTAAAAAATATTTGAGCCGAAACAGGTTTGGCTCAGTGGTAGAGCATCGGTCTGCGGACTGAAAGGTCCCGTGTTCGATTCTGGTCAAGGTCATGTACCTTGGTTGCGGGCACATCCCCGGTGGGGGGTGTGCAAGAGGCAGCTGGTTGATGTTTCTCTCTCATTGATGTTTCTAGCTCTCTATCTCTCTCCCTTCCTCTCTGTAAAAATATCAATAAAATATATTAAAAAAATATTTGAAGGTGGGGCCAACAGGATTCCCTGATTAATTAAATGTAAATATTGAGAAAAAAAATCTAAAGATTACTCTACAGATAACTCTAAGAACCCATGGAATTCTATCAGATGTCATAAAGAGGAGAAGAGATCCCCAGAAGAAACTGATAAGGATTAACCAGCGATGAATTAGGAAAGCCAATCACACCATTCTGTGCACAATGTGAAGAAAGTATACCAAAGGAAAGGATTCATCAACTGGGTCAAGTGCTACACTGAAGTCAGTAAAGATGAAGACTAATCTTAATCATAAAGAATAATAATTATATTTAAAAGCATGAAGACATTGATGTACTTGACAAGCACAGTTTTAGAAAATTGATGAGGACTAAACATGGAAAAAGAGTTAAAAAAAAAGATTAACTACCATACCTACAGGTATTCGAAGACTCATACTGAGATTGTGTGCATAGTTTAGTATGCTTTCATATATTCAATTGTTTATCCTTTAAAAATACAAATATTTAAGTACATACTTACTTTGCTTAGTATAGTCTAAGAGTCTGGGTATATTTTGTTAAGCAATACAAAAAGGGGGGCATAATTACCCCCTGAAACTGGGGTCATCTAAACATACATATTTTAATATTACATATACTTTCCTTTATGTATATCCACCTGTTCTTTATTCCCTATCCTTGTCATGCTGGATTGTGATGACTCCCTTTTCCCATTGCTAGTCTCACAAACCAATCATCTCTCCAGTGCCCTGTAGCTTTCCCATAGAGGGAATAAATGTTGCTATCTCTGTGAGTGATTGCGTCTGTTATGGCACTTTCTCACTGGTGCAGAGGCAAAGCTGAGGGAAATGGCTGTTTGTATTGTTCTCCTTTTGCGAGCCAAATGGAAAATAGCAACGTTTTTAAACACCTGTTTTGAGATTTTTCTAGTTACAAAAAAATAGTTGAGCATGATACAGATGAGCAGTGAGAACAAACTGAACCCTTAAAGAATAATAGAAAGATACTCAACTGTGAAGCAAGATTAAAACAAACAAAGAAGTGGTTGGGTTTTGCAGGAACAGGTACACTGAGTGTTAAATTAAACATTTCATAAACTATTGCATTTGCCTATAACCCAAGAGCCATCTGTTACTTGGAATGTGACTTTTCTATTTTTTTTTTTCATGTACACTGATTAGAATAAACACATCTACTGTATACAAACTTGCTGTGGTCTAATTAACCAACATTTCCATAAGAACTTGAATTAGTTCTTTAGGATTAGGTAGAGAGTAGGACATATTTTAACTACCTATTAATCTCTAGTGAATACATATGTAACTTTTCTGTAGATGAATTTAATAGCACACAAATATGCAATACTATTTGAAAATATATATTCAAGGAATACAATAAAAACACAATTTAAACATGTGTGATTTTTTAAAAATGTATAGACATTGTTACCACTATGTTTTCTCATAAAACCACATCTGAGAAGCTAATATTTTAATATTAAAATGTTACTTTAAAACAAAAGCATAGCCCAGCCAGGTGAGCATTGGCCCCTTCACCAGGAGGCCAGGGTTCCATACCTGGTCAGGGCCCTGGCCCAGTTTTCACACCCGTCTCCAGGAGGGTTATTCATTCAGGAGGCAGCCCGTTGACATTTCTATCTTTCCTCCTTCTCTCTTCCTCTTTCGGAAATCAATAAAAGCATTTTTAAAATCACATATTAAGATGTTTAGAGGCATCTTATTTTCTGCAATAATATAATCAGACTGTCTTTCTGAGAGAGAATCCTTGGACTTTAATAGGAGGTAGAATCACCAATCAGACATGTAGCGTCATAGATATGAGCTGATCCTTTACTGATCACCTTACCTATTATTAATTCAACTTGCATAATCTGATTTTACCAAAATATGCAGTAAAGCCTATCAAATCCCATTGTAGTAAATGAATCCAATCACCCCATTTATATCACCCAACATAACTCTTAAATGTATACAAATTAAGAGGCTGCTGTCTAAAGGTGTGATTTAACCAGCTGTCTCCAATCCTGGAGGTGCTTCATGCAAAGACTCCTGAGCCCTACTCCAGGTATACCAGATCAGACTCCCAGGATTTTAAAAGCCCCTCTAAATGATTAGGCCTCAATGTACACTGGAGTTTGAAAAGACTGATGTAACATATGCAGATGGTCTTCTTGCCCTCGCAGGTTGGGCTCAGTGGATAGAGTGTCGGGCCACAGGTTTGATTCTGGTCAAGGGCACATACCACAGGTGAAGGCTCAGTCCCTGGCCATGTTAGGGGCTCCTGTGGGAGGCAAACAATCCATGTGTCTCTCTCATATTAGTGTTTCTGTCTCTCCTCCTCCCTTCCACTCTCTCTAAAAATCACTAGAAAAATATCCTTGGGTGAAGGTGTTCTCTCTCATTGATGTTTCTAACTCTCTATCCCTCTCCCTTCCTCTCAGTAAAAAAAATAAAAAAATAAAATAAAAATAAAATAAAATAAAATATATTTTTTAAAAAGAGTATCTAAACCATGCCCTAAAAAATAATTATTTCAAATGATTTTTTTTCTGTTAGACTTGGCTATGTTGTAGTTATTCTCAAAAATCAAAAATCACAATGAACTGACTGTGTGATGGTTGGGATTGAACTGTAGGCTAATATTTCAGAAAGCTCATGCCACAGTTCTTCAGTGCGTTATCAGACACTCCTAAGCTAAGGCAACATACACAGAAGGCTTCATGGGAGACTTGACATGAAACTAAAAATTTGTCATCCAAATATATCCCTTGATAAAATCTGAAATTCCATATTTTATGTTGTCATTATGTCATATACTATTCTATTTTTATTATATTAAAATGGAGAAACTCTTTTAAGAATACATCACTTCACTAGATCCTTAGGATGAATATATATTATGTAATTATATATATATATATATATATATATATATATATATATATATATAAATTTATTTTTTTTCCTGTTAGAAAAGATTAGGTAAAGCTTGAGTGCTGGCAAGAATTAAAAAAAAAAAAAAAAAAAAAAAAAACCCTACCAAAAAAGAGAGAAGGACACTATTTTTATAGTAACACTTTCTCTTTACTTGGCCTCTTCATTGGGCAGTATTATTAATAATATCAATATCTCCTATCTTACTAGGAGAAAAGAGGAATTTGGTCAATGCTATTGTCTAGAGATCCAATATTCAGATTCCCCAGATAGCCTTAACATTTGGCTTTTCTGTTCCTATCTTATTTACAGTGACAATGTGTATGATTTATGTTTTAAAAACCTAATAAAATAATTATTTGAAAGGGACAAAACTAATTAATATTTTGCTTTATGTACTTTGGTATCTATGGTTGTACAATATTTGTGAAAGGAAAATATATAGCTTTCTTTAGAAAAAGGCAAAGTAGAATGTAATTATTAATTTAAATTGCGTATTGGATTAAAAATAAACATACTTTGAAAACTGCCACTAAAATTTGACCTAAGTTTGTGAAATCGAGAATGTGGAGAGAAGAGAAACACACACACACAATGTAGCCCAGAGGCATGTGTTTTCTCTCTGAGCTAACAGGTTATTGTCAGAAATCACGGTACGGCCTGATGGGATTCTTGCTCTGCATTCTAGGCCATTCCTTGCAGGGTCAGTGGAAAATAAAGTTCCACAAGAAAACATTATTGTATCATGGGTGAGGCTTCTAGCTTTATTGCAATTACTGTGCTCAGTGATAGAATATGACCAGTGTTGGCTTAGCTACCCAGGACTGATAGGAAGAAGCATTACTCTGAATTTGTGTCAGCTGCAAAAGGCATTTCTCTCTTTAATCAGATTTCTCTTTGTCTTTTTATACACATCACTAGGGTCAAGAAGAAACTAGAAATAGTTTAAATTGATCAAAAGTCATGTTTTATACACACATTTATAAACTTAGTAAAAAAGAAATCAGTCTTCAGAGTAATCAAAGACTCTAAATAATACAGTACTTTTTTCAAGATGTATGGTTAAATTTGATACCTTTTTCTTCACTAATGATAAAAACATTGGTACAGAATTTAAAGTTAAAATTAGGAACCAAAGCGTGAGAAGAGTGGTTTCAGTTATATTTTCCAGGGTACCTGAAGGGCATATGAGTATAATTCTGATTTGAGCATATTTTGGCACGGATGTTTACTCTTATTCAAAGCAATTTTCTTATCTTTAGCCATAGGTGATCTATTGTAACTCCATCACAGCTCCAAATAAAAAAATTAAGTCTAACTTTTATTCATTCACAAACTAATCTTTATATCTTTGATGAATGAGGTTGGGGAGTCTGACATTAAACTGAACTGTTCTCTAGCTTATAATCTTGTGTAATATGACCCATTTGTACTCTATTCAATATTCCATGCATTATTTTTGTTTAGAGAAAAAGCAAGAAAAATAATCAAAAGTTCACAGTAAAAATGAGTTCAAATAATAAAAATTGTCTTAAATTTATTTTATATTGTATAATTATCACTAAATAAAGAAATAATTTTGGCATAATTATGACTTTTTGGTATAATTTATGTGAGGAATCTAAAAAATCCAGCCTTAGACAGTTTGGCTCAGTGTATAGAATAGAACATAGGCCCTTAGACTGAAGGGTACCAGGTTCAATTCCGGTCAAGGGCACATGCCTGGGTTGCAGGCTCGATCCCCAGTAAAGGGCATGCAGAAGGCAACCAATCAGTGATTCTCTCTCATCATTGATATTTATTTCTCTCTCCCTCTTCTTTCCTCTCTGATATCAATAAAAATATTTTTTAAATAATAATAAATGCAATCTCACCTTCTAGAAACAGAGTATAGTGGTGGTTAAGAGGAACTTGGGGAGATGTAGGTCAGTAGGTACAAAATTGTAGTTACAGGGTAAGTAAGTTCTAGGGATCAAATATGCACCATTGTGATTTACTTAACAATACTGTACCATATACTTTGATTTTGCTGAGACTAGATCTCAAATATCATCATCACAAAAATGAAATTATAATTATGAGTCCTGAGGCAGGTATTAGCTAGCACTACAGTGGTAATGACATTACAGTATATAAATATATCAAATCATCACGTTGTATACCTTAACCTTACCCAGTGTCATATGTCAATTTTATCTCAAAATAAAATTATATAAAATAAAATTGGTGAGCTATGTGGCTGAATCCAAAAATCTGTTTTAGTATGAGATACAACTTTAGTTTTTAATGACAGATATTTAGATATTTTGTCACATTGATATATTTAAGTGATCACTCTCCTTTTCAGCATTCTAACATATGTGTAGCAAATAATTACAAAATACACACTTTAAGCCTCTATAAACTATTCTTCAAATTATGTTTTAGCTTTGATTTGTATGTTATGTCCTCAAAATATAGTAATCTCCTTGATGATAATTTGCATTATACAGACTCTCTATCATCTAATTCAGTGAGATAAATAATTATACTAATTTAATTGCATTAAATTAAATTGAAATGACCAAGTGTAATTTGCCAAAGAAAGCTGTTTAACCTTTTTAAAATGTTGTTTTTGCTCAGGTAATATTGTTCAGGATTTTTTTTAAAACACATCCATCTTAAAATTATGTCACTTTTGAATTATTAAAATTAAATAGACCCAACTTTGCAAAAATATTTTATTCTGCCAGGAGATTTGATATATATATGGTCTCAGTTCTTACTAAGATTTTCATGCCTCTACTTTCATGTATTTGTAAATATGTGTAAATCAAACTTAACATAACTCATCTGAAGTGCTTCGAGTCATAGTCTTGACATAGCTTATTTTTATGAACTCTTTGGGTTACTTTTGTTGCAATTATTATTATTATATCCAAGGGAATTTAATAATATTGATGACAATGGGTTCATCAAGGATTTTTGGTAGCTTATAATTGAGTGACTACCTGTGTTTCCAGCTGTGAGAACTTTTTGACTCTTGAATAACAACTTGGGATACTTGAGAGAAAACAAACAAAAGAGGACTACTTGTCAATAAAGAGCTAGGAAGCTTAGGAAGCTGTCTAAAACCTGTCTTCCTAGAAATTTGAATTAAGTGCTGAAATATAGATGAGAAGAGAAGCTCAGTTCACTGTTGCAATTCAGACAAAGCTTTTGCCTGAGGTTGATTTGAGGTAATGTTCAGGTAAAGAATGATGGCATTTTGAGCACAGATAAGATGAATAACCTAGCAAATAAAATCCTAAAACCAACTATAAGTGAAGATTTTTTATTTTCTCTCCAAGACTTTTTGGTGCACTGAAGCCAAATAATCACTCTAAGAATCTTGTTTTTATATAAGGTCAAAAGATCATATGTCTTGAGATTGGACAAATAAATTGAATGTGCTGTGTAGTAAAAGAAAGCAGCAAAATCTAAGACAGTTTTCAATAAAAATGATAATGAGTAGAGTTCATACACAACTAAGAATAATAAATAAAAGGTTATCTGAAAGGAAATATTCTGTGTTTATTTAAATATGTAATAAAGGTATTTCTTTAAGTAAAAAGAAAATAAGGATAAGGATATTGATATGTGTAAACACCATTTTATCTTAGAAATATTAGATTCAAAGTATTAGTAATTAGCAGACCTATATTAACAAACTCTTGTGTATTAGTTTGTAAGCTTCCTTAAAAAAACATTTTGAGCAAAAGAAATTTAAGAAAACCTTAGCATAATTGTGTGTGCAGTCAGAACTGAGCTGTCCACAGTCAGGAATAAATTGACCCCAAATCTAACAATAATTAATCTTCAAGCTCTCTTACTTGTACTGGTCCTTCCAATGCCATGTACCTAATTTTGTAATTATAATTTTATCTTCTCATAGAGGGCCCCACAATTTTTATGGGCTCCAATGCTCACAAAACTCAGATTCACATATGGAGGTGTTATAACGTTGAATAAAGCAACATACAGAAATAATAGGAACATTGTCATCCTAAAATACCTAGGCCTCTTTTTCTTAGTATTAACCTGTCTCCCTATAAGTAATACATTTTAAATCACTAATTTTAAAGTTGTTTTGCAATATTTGTTCAGGCTTTGCAAGAAGGAAAATGAGTCACTGTAATTGCTTTCAGAACAGACTGGGAAATGCTGGTCAGGAATTGTACAAAAATAGTTGACTTGCACTATTCATACTTCTAATGCTGAGCACCTGAGTGTCTACAGCATTTCCTCAATAAGCTACTATTTTAAGAGTATTTCTAACTTGGAGGAAAGCAATGATGATTTTTCAATAAGCAAAACGTTAATTTTAAAGAAAAGATGTTACATTTATCTTTTAATGCTAAACTCTGTTTTTAGGTATTTTGAGCAAAGAACTAATTAGTTTTACCACCTCTTGTGAAAAATGTGTGTGCATATGTTTTTGTGGAGTTTGGATGGAAGGGTTGAGGTTGAAGAGAAGGCATCATAATAGTATGGTAGAGACTAAGGTAAGAGTAAAAAACACAGAAAAGAAAGAGCAGAGATCTAAGTTACTGAGTCATAATGCCACTAAAAAGGGACTTTAGAAGAAAGCAGAGTACTGTCAATACAGGGTGGGGCAAAAGTAGGTTTACAGGTTTTGGTATACAAAATAATACAATGATGAATAAATACTAATACAAGGAATACACTGCTTCACATATTCATAACTATAAACCATTTTTTGCTCCACCCTGCATATTAACATTGAGGTCTTTGGCCCCATAATCTTGTTAAATAAGATCTGTCTGGAAATTTGATCATCTAAAGTCCAGTGTTTCCCAAACTTTTGACATATGTGTACCCCTTCTATAATTTTTGTAACTCTGAGGACCCCTCCTCAAAAAAATGGATGTATTTTAATAACAACCAACATATATTTATTTTATTTTTTGATACATGCACAAAATAATAATAAATGGAAAATAAAATTATTCATAATAAAATATAAATAAAAGTTATCTCATAAATGATATTTATTTGCACACCAGACCATCTCACGGCTTACAAGACTGTCTTGACTTGACTTATGAGAATGTAGAATTAGGCACAGCTAAGCATGGTGCAACGCATACCCCCACCAAACTCTTCCCGTACCCCTGGGGGTACGCGTACCACACTTTGGGAAACACTGAAACAATAGTCTAAAGGAAAGTCTAGGCAGTTATAGCAGTTCTTAGTTTATTCAGGCTGCTATAGCAAATATACCATAGACTGAGTGGCTTAAACAATAAAAACATCTGACTCACAGTTCTGGAGGCTAGGAATTCTAAGATCAAGGTCCCAGAGTTTGGGTGTCTGGCAAGGGTACATTCCCTGATTCATAGGTAGTCATCTTCTTTTGAATCCTCAGGTATGTTATGAAGTACAGGGGAATAATGAGTTTTCTGTGGCCTTTTTCATAAGGTACTAATTCCATTTATGAGGGCTCTACTCTCATGACCAAATCATCCCAAAGTCTCCACCTCCAAGTATCATTATACTAGGGGCTAAGTTTCAAAATATGAATTTTGCTGGAAAAGAAAGACATTCAACCTATAGCATCAGTCAATACATTTCACTAGTCCTCTCCAGAGACTGTTCATTGGTCTGGGTATAAAAATGAACATATCTATTTTAGAAGGAAGACTGGTGTTTTCTGACTTTCTAAGATGGCCAACTGTGTATATTCTTATGAATTTAAAAAATATTTATTTGCATCTTCCTACATGCATCATTGTTACTGCTACTAATGTTTTACTATATTTGTAAGATATTCAGAATAAATTCAATAGTGAAGGGAAAATGACAATAATATGTGTTACTTAATTTATAAAATATATGTAAACCTAATTTTTCCAATGGCATAACATGGAATTCTTGTTATTTTATAATATGTTTATTACCTATATACATTCCACTTTGCTAGTCATTATGTATGTTAAAAATAACCGTTTTCCCAAGATGTCATGCATTCCTACATATGTACAATTTACATAATGTATCTGTGTAAACACCTATTGTATTTAAAAGAATATCTCAAATGTATTTGTTCCTCAGATAATCTTTCCTTGAGACCCAAAGGAGAGATGCTCTTCTATTATTTAACTATATCATTAGCTATAGATATGTGCCTAGATTCATTGTGGCTAATTAATTTCAAATGGGCAAACAGCAGATATTTCATCTTATCTTATCATCTACTAGAGACCTGGTGCACAACTTTGTGTACTTGGAAGGGGATCCCTCAGCTCAGCCTGCACCCTCTTGCAGTCTGGAAGCTCTTGAAGCTATCAACTACTGGCTCAGGCCCTCTCCCCAAGGCAGATAGGCATCCTTTGTGCTGCTGCTGAGGCTGGAGAGGCTCCCACCACCCCACTGCCAGAAGCCCTGAGCGGGGCCAGTTGTGAGCCCAGTTCAGGGCATCTGACTGAGCAGTGCCCCCCCTGTGGGAGTGCACTGACCACCAAGGGCCAGCTCCTGCATTAAGCATATGCCCCCTGGTGGTCAGCGCACATCTTAGCAACTGGTCATTCTGCTGTCTGGTTGCTTTGCATATTAGCCTCTTATTATATAGAATTTTCATTCTCACCTCCATTTCACCACTTCATTTCTGTCTGAAAATATGTTTTCATTCGGCCTATTAGGTATCATTGAATACAGTGGTTCTCAACCTTTCTAATGCTGTGACCCTTTAATACAGTTCCTCATCTTGTGGTGACCCCAAACCAAATAATTATTTTTGTTGCTACTTCATAACTGTAATTTTGCTACTGTTTATGAATCATAATGTAAATATCTGTGTTTTCCGATGGTCTTAGGCTCTACAACAGTGGTTCTCAACGTGTGGGTTGTGACCCACAGGCTGAAAACCACCAGTAGGGTTGCCCACAGGTTGAGAACTGCTAGCAGAGTTGCCAAAGACCATTGGAAAACACAGCTATTTACATTACGATTCATAACAGTAGCAAAATTACAGTTATAAAATAGCAACAAAAATAATTTTATGGTTTGGGGTCACCATAACATGAAGGACTGAATTAAAGGGTAGCAGCAATAGAAAGGTTGAAAACCACTGATTTAATACATTATTCTTTATAACTCAACCCTATGCACTATATATTATATGTATTCAAGTTTACAGCTAAGAAAATTAAAATATACTCAGTGATGTTAAAGCATGTGCTCAGGTTCACAGAGATTAAAAATGAAAAAGAACAACGTTATTGAATATAGTTCCACTAACCCCAAAGATCCTAAAATTTTCATATGCTCTGCAATTAATAGTATCTCTAAACACTCAGAGTTATTAAGCTTTACAAGTCAGCCCTCTTGGCATAAACAACATAAAAAAGGAAAGAGGAAGGTAACAATACATTCATATACTTATATGATTGTGCTATAAATGCTGATTAACTCTTTAGGGAAAATTACTAATATTTTGTTAAGAAATCTCCTGAATTTACCTTTTCTCCAGAAATACAAAAACATAAACAAACAAACAAACAAAAATTCACCAATTTAAAACTTATTGATAATATATATATATATTTCTCTTTTGGAGGGCAAGGGTAAAAACATTAATAAATTATATTGTGAAAACTATAAAATTCATTAATCTGTAAGAATCTACTTTGATGGATTTTTATATCTACCTACTCCTGTAACTGCTACCTCCAAAATATGGAACACGTCCAGTATTCCTAAGTGTTTTATTAATGCCCTTCTTTGGCACATCAGAAACAACATACACATTCTATTTCCTATGACCATAAATTAGCTTTATCTAGTTTTTAATTTTATACAAATGGAATCTCATAGAACATATTTCATGTTTAATTTTTTGTCGTGTTTTTTTCTTTCTCTAAACATTACAACTGTGAGATGTTTCAATCTTGCATACTAGTATACCATTATTTTTATTCATTTACATTTGAGTCATGGTCAGTTTTGGTCTTCAGGAATAAATATGATAAGAAAAGTTTGGTACATATGCCAATTTTTCTTATTACTAGGAAGGCAATTTTTAATAAACTGAGCAATTAAGGAATTTTAGTAAATTGACATTTAAGTGAAAAGTATAGCATATTCATTAGTAAAAAAAACAACGACCAGATCCATATACTGGAATTCGTAGGTTTGACATCAGATTTTTGTCAGCACCCATATTATTAGTATATTGAGTTATTAAAATTAGTTATTAAATTAAATTTAATAGTCATTAAATTTAGTATATAAAATTAGTTATTTAGTTATTAAATTAAATTTTCATATATATTGAAAATTTATTTTGACATGTTTTATTTTGTACTAGTGGCCCAGTGCACAAAATTTGTCCACACTAAAAGGGAATGAATTAGAGGAAATATTTTAATATTGATATTTGCCTTTTCTCTATAATAGAAGTGTCAGAAATGAAAGAAAATTAGTAAAATGTATATGAAAATCTTCCTCCTGTCAGTGTCTGGGCACATCACGTGACCCAGAGTCAAATACACACCCACCCACATGCACCTCAAAATCTCATGAGACCCAGACCAGGACTGCCTCACCCCCATTGGGTGAGATCCAGACCAGGCTGGTCCCAACCCTGTCAAGCCCTAAAGGGTGGAAAGTGCAGCTTTAGGTCCCCACTTGGTGGGGGTGCAGTTTCTTAGCTCACGCCAGATGGGCTGGCACATCCACAGGTTCCCTGGGGACACAATTTCTGGGCAGGGAGATAACAGTCTCAGGTCCCCAACCCGGGCCAGGATCCACACAGCCCAACCCGGGCCAGGATCCACACAGCCTCAGGTCCCTGCTGATCACTTATTATGGGAACCCGGGTGCTGATGATAATTTACATATTACCTCTTTATTATATAAGATATGCTTTTTACATAAATATGAAAAAAGATGATTGGCATGTAATAGTATTTTAAGCTGTCTATAAATTGTTTTATTTTTATAAATCATGGCAGATAATATATATAATTTAGCAGTAGTATTAATATTTTTAAACATTTCTGTATATATTTTCTTTAATTATATTTTTATGATTTGTAGTCTTCCTATTGTAGAAAACAAACAATAAAACCAACATTGATTTTCCATCACTCTATAGAGGTTAGTAGATTCTGCTTAGAAATAAAGGTTTCCTTGCTTGTGAGGGAATAGAAAGTGAAATTGGAAAGTGAAAGGATGAAAACCTCAGGTACAGTGGAAAACTAAAAACAGATGGACATGTAGCCTTCTCATTTCAGACTCTGTAAGAAACAACATCACAGAGTATTTCATGAAGAATGGAGTACATTTGTCAGGTACTCATGTTTCTGTGTGGCCTAAGAATGATACCACACTTACATGTAGAAGGTCATTGAGAATTGAAAACCTGTGCACTTGCAATAAATAGAGTTGTCTTGGTGATGAGTGAGTTGATTTTATAACAAAAGCTACAGGGTCAAGTGCCTGAAGCAAGGGGTAGGCTGAGAGGCACATGCCTTAGGTGTTTTAGATAATCCGAACTATTATGATGGAAGTGGGCCTACTCAAATTTACCAAGATTTGAGACTATTATCTTGCCAAACCCTGAGTTCGACAAGGGAATAGTCCTAATAGTTATGGAGACTTAGTAGTCAGGATATAAGGCAACAAAAAAAGAAATATCAAGTGCCATGAGTTCAACAGTCTGAAATAGACAAAAATCACCTTAACCCACCACTGAAGAATACTTAAGGTTTTCCTGATGTATACAAATCAATGTTTAAAAAAAAAAAATTAAGGGGGAATGTGTGGTGAAACAAAAAACTAAGAAAAGATAAATATCCTCAATACAAAATTAGAGCCTTAAGTGAAATAATATTTACCCATTAAATCATTAAATTGTTCACCCATCTAAACATTATTGAAGTTTCTCATATCAATTCTTTCGAAGGAGAATCTAAAATTTATTTTATTTTATTTATTCTCTCTTTCCTCCTTCTCTCCCCCTCTCCTTCTCTTTTTTCTGTCTCTCCTTTCCTTTCTTCCTTTTTTTTCTTTTTTCTCCTTTCTCTTCTCCTTTCTTCTGTTTATTCAGATTATTTTACTATTTTTCCCTTTTTATTATCTTTCCTTTTTACTTTCAGTATATGTAACTGTACTTATGATTTTAGAGAAAATGTAAGTGAACATTCTAGATTAATTATATGTTATAGGCAAAAGTTGTAATTTGCAAGAATAATTTAGTTGGCAATAATTGACAACATAAAATCTATGCATCTTTTAAATATGCAAATAATTTTTAAAATAGAAGAAATATGGATTAATTGATTACTGTAAAACCTTAAATTAAGTCAGAAGTTCTATGTCAAAGAATCACTCTATATTCCTTTATGTTCATGAGGCCTACATTAAACTGTTCAAAACTTCTGTACACAGTGTACAACAGAGAAGGGCTTAAAATATCTGTGATCTTTTCCAGGCAATCGGGAGTGTAAAAGACATACATAATTTTTATTACTTTTTTCCTGCTCCCTAAAAGTAAGATCCCTATGCCAAGACTCACCCCCACCGCCTGCTCTTCCAAGTATTTTCTTTTGGCAAGTCCTTTTTTAGGATCTCAGTCAGAACAAAGGCAATCTCAACCCTCCTAAGTCCCACTTACCCCCCCCCCCCCCAAACATTTTATGACATTATAAAAGCTACATAATCCTATATAATACAGAGATAATATGCAAATTGACCATCACTCCAACACACAAGATGGTTGCTCCCATGTGGTCAAAGATGGCCACTGCCATATGGACACAAGATAGAAGTGACAAGATGGCCTGCAGGGGAGGACCGTAGTGCAGGACTCAGGTCAGCAGGGGAGGGCAGTTAGAGGTAACCAGGTAGGCAGGGGAGTGCAGTTAGGGGCAATAGGCCTGGCAGGAGAGCAGTTAGACATCGATAAGGCTGGCAGGGGAATGGTTACGCTGTTAGGCATAAGCGGTTAGGGGCAATCATGCTTGCAGGCAGGCTAGTGGTTGGGAGCCAGCAGTTCTGGATTGTGAGAGGAATGTCTGGTGGGATCAGGCCTTAATGAAGAGTCAGACATCCCTTGAGGGGACCCAGATTGGAGAGGATGCAGGCTGGGCTGAGGGACACACATCCCCATTCACGAATTTCATGCATCGAGCATCTAGTTTGAAATAAGTGTATTTCACCCATTACCTAGATGTTCATATGTTTATTTTATCACACGTCTAACTTTCCTTCTATCATCTATCACTTTTTTGTGTATTTTTAATATTTAAAGCAGGTGATGAAAGATTTAACTTCTGAATTATGTACCTCACATACCATAATTAAATCAATTCTGTTCTATGTCCCTTATTTAAACTTTCAAGTTTTCATGAACTAAAAAATACATATATTAAAGCTCTGTCTTGCTACTAGTCTATACCCAGGAAAACATGATATAAAATATTGAACAAAAGAAAACTCATTCATAGTATAAATCATATTCTCACTTGGCCAATAATTCTTTATATAACTGTACAGTTCTTCTAATTTTCAAATATCTTTGGCTTATATATACACCACATCTGATTGGTTTCTATAATAACATTTTATGGCTTCAGCTCAGGAATGCCCTAACCATAAAAGCTGAAACTGAAGGCTGATCTCCTGATCCCAAATTATGTGCTCTTTCATTTCTTCTACTGTCATTACATTTTTCTTGAATAGATAAAAAATAAAATCCAATAAGTATGACATTTAATTCCTTTTGTGTTATGTGTAAAAACCCATCCCTTTCATTCTTCATTTTAATTTTCTCATCTAATTCATACTAACAGGATAAAAGAACATAGGGTTACTGGAAAATGCTCAAAATTTCCCACACAACAGTTACTTAAATATTCTATAAAGTAGTTTCATTAATGAGCATGTTGCTTGGAATTATTAGATGTTCTCTGCCAAGGAATATGATGGATTCAAGGCATGTTTACATAACTCTTGTATTTTTTAGAATCACCCATTTCCCCCAAACATGCTGGTTTTGTTACTGTAGATAGGATGTCATATATGTAAGTAAAAAAAAAAAAAGAACATTTTCAAAAGAACATGAGCAGAATTGAGAAAGCCAGCATTTTTGTCGGTGTTAAGCAGAATATTAGACTTAGAGAACATCTTATGATATGAGGTCCAGAAGCCTCTGACACAGAGCAAGCCAAATGCCCAAACATTGCATCAGGAAATAGCAAAGCTATTAGCAGCCTTCCTGTCATTCTGGGAAGCAAACCACAACTAGTATTCTAGTCTTCAGAAAGGAGTTTCTCTGAAAGCCTCCTGAATTTTATTAAATTGGAAATCTGATGGAGAAAATTGGAAAATAATTCCAATAAATGCAAGAATTTCCTCAGGCCAAGTAATGAGGGGTGAGATTGTAGGATCAGATATCAAAGGTCTACATAGAGGGTGAATGTACATATAATTTTAGAGAAAGGCCAAATTGGACTTTTATAAGATTTGTACTATTTAAAAACTTTGTCTAAAGTGCATAAATATTCTGATTTTACCACATCCTTGCTATAACTTGATGATATTGTACATGATACATTTTTACCAATTTCACAGTGTCTATGACATTTCTCTCTGAGGTTCTAATTTTCATTTCCCTATTGTATATGTGTAAGCACATATCTGTTTCATTATATAGGCATTTTGATTTTTGCTTATTTTTATCTTATGCTGTTTAAAACATGCTTTGCAATATATGATATAAGCAATTAGCAATGATGTTGCAGGGATACCTAGTGATGTTATAGAAGCAGTAGAGTGAAGTAGTTAACAATACAGATTCAGCAGCCAGACTCCTTGGATATGAACCATTCATTCATCTCTTATTACCACAACTACAAACCTGCTGTACAAAATTCTTGAACTCAGGGGGCAGGGTATATGGTGTCCTTCAGCCTAGCCTGTGCCCTCTCACAGGCCAGGAGCCCTTGGGGTCTTACTGGTACTCAGGCTTGTGTCTGCATCCTATGAGTGCTCACCTTGGAGATATCTATAGATGGCATTTCTCTGGAGAATTCTGGCTAATTAATTACTATAAAAATTATACATACTTAAGTTCATTTCTCTATGGCCATAAATATTTTTAAAAACATGTTTTTTATTGGTTTCAGAGAGAAGAAGGGAGAAGAGAGGGAAAGAAGCATTAATGATGAAAGAGAATCACAGTTTGGGTTCCTTCTGCACACTTCCCACTGGGGATCAATCATAACCAAGACATGTGCCCTAACCAGGAATCTAACCAGTGACCTCTTGGTTCATGAGTTGATTCAACCACTGAACCACACAGGCCAATACAATTTTCACATGTCTTGCTACCATGGACGGGGATATGGAGTGAATATAAGTACATTACCACACACACACTCACAGATCTATACATTTATTCAATCTATACTAATACTAATAAAAGCCTAGGTGGTCCTCATGCCCTCGTGTGCGACGTCATCACAAGATGCCACCATAAGATGGCCACCACAAAAATGGCCACCACAAAGATGGTTGCCAGTTGGGGGTGATTAGGTTGATAGGGGAGCAGTTAAACGTCAATCAGGCTGGCAGGGGAGCAGTTACGGGGTTATCAGGCTAGCGGGAAGAAGTGATTAGGGGTAATCAGGCAGGCAGGCAGGCAGGTGAGCAGTTAGAAACCAGCAGTCCCAGATTGTGAGAGGGATGTCCCACTGCTGGTTTAGGCTCAATACCACACAGGGGTTGGGCCTAAACCATCAGTCAGACATCCCCAGGGGATCCCAGATTGGAGAGGGTGCAGGCTGGTTGAGAAATATCCCCATTTCCATGCACGAGTTTCATGCACTGGGCCACTAGTTTGATTTGTAACAGGACAGGATTCAATCTAATTGTTATGTAAATATTTGTAGGTTTATGACTTTAATCAATGTTTTTAGTTTTTTTTTAATTCCATATACTATTTAAATATTTGAAAATCTTGCTTTCTTGCATTTTTAATACAATAAAATGTTTTAAGCAAATCCCATAAAATATGATGGATTCAAGGCATGTTTATACAACTTCTATATTTAAAATACTTGAAAATTATTAAAAAGAAGCTACATAGTAAAATATGCATTTGTATTGATTGAATAGTTTTATTATCCTGTGTGAAGTTGCTTGTAGGTATTAAGCAGAATATTAGAGTTAGAGAACATCTCACGATATGAAGGTCCAGAGGGTCTTTTATTATATTTATCTTTATTCAGAAAATTCTTTATAAAACCATGATGACTATGTTTGTACATGTTTTAGTTTTCTTAATGTCTTCTTCCTCATCAGAAAGTAAAGTTGAAGACGTAATGAAACCAGGAATGATACTTATCCCAAAACCTAAAGATTCCTAAAAGAGAGATTACAAAAAATAACACATAGAGAAGAATAAAAAGTAAAAATCTCCCTTTTTTTTCCCCTAGGCTGCTACCCTGAGTCACTTGAGATTTGATTTAAAAAATCCCTAATTACCTAAAAAAAATTGTGAATTAAAAGACATAAAAGTGAACCACACCAAACTTTAGTCAAATGTATCTGTTTATTTCAACAGCAGACCAAATCTGAATCAAATTGATCCATTACCATGTTCATGTAATGAATCAGTGATCCATACTCATCGCTAGTCTAGGATTGTGCAAACAAAAATACAAATTTAATTGATTTAAATGCCCCAATTCAAATTTGAATAAGTTTGTTATGAGAAGACATTAACAATATTAAAGTAGCATTTAAAGGAGATAGTAATTCAAGATTAGTGGTGAATTGTGAGTGTAGGCTAAAAATATAAAAATATTTTCCAACAATCTAAAATAAATTAATGAAAAAATAATGGTTTTTATAAATAGCTTAACCAGAAGAGGTAACAAGATATTTAAATAAAAGCTGTAAAACAAAGGGAAGAAAATGCACATTTTTCTGATAGATCTCAACAAATTAAAAAATAATTATAATAAAAATTTCACATATCAGTAATTGGTTAGAAAACATTTGGAGAAATAAATAAAATACAAAATTATGAGAGTATAAAAGTCATTACAGAGAAAAAAATCAATGGTTAACCCTAGAGCAGTGATAATAGCTAAAATACTAATGAGCATATTCTTGGCTATATTCTAAACACTTTACATATATTAACTTATTTAATCATCACAAAAACTTCTGAGGAAAATCATCTTATCATTTCCCCCTTAGAGTGGATAATCTCAATGTATCAACTGAGTCACAAATAGATTAACTAAATTAACCTTATGTCACAGCAACAAAATTATGGAGCTGTCATAAAAAACCTAATCTGGCTTTCATCTGAGCATACATTTTTAACTTTTATGCTAAACTGCATCTCATAAAGTAAAATAATGATGGCCAAAAAACTTCAACATGCATATAATAGGTGATCCTGAAATAGAAAACAATGAAAAAACTGAACTATAGTGAATAAAATTATCAAATTAAATACTTATTGAATGTTAAACACCAACATATTTCATAAAGATTGATTTATATTGAAATATATGTTGATAAAATTACCCAATTTCAATTATAATAAAAACTAATAAAATTACCAAGATACCTACAAGGTATCCTGTATAATAAAAGCTCAATATGCTAAGTGTACAGTTGTCTATTCAACCAATCAAAACATAATATGCTAATGATCTGCTAAGGCCACTCAACCGCTCCCTATGACATGCACTGACCACCAGGGAGCAGACTCTCTGACTGGTAAGTTAGCTTGCTGCTGGGATCTGGCCTATCAGGACTTAGTGAGATGGGGTGGACAGGCCCTGGAGTTCTCCCACAATCCCGCCCCAGCTAGCCAACCTCCCCTGTCCCTCCTTGGCCCTGATCATGCACCAATGGGGTCCCTCAGCCTGGCCTGTGCCCTTTCACAGTCTGGAATCCATCAGGGGATGTCAAAGAGCCGGTTTTGGTCCAATTTTGCTGGCCAGGCCGAGGGACCCCACTAGTGCATGAATTCTTGCACCAGGCCTCTAGTAAAGGCATAAATCATTCTGAACTTGCTTTTTCCATGCTAATATTCATTTCCAGAATACAGTTAGTTAAATATATAGAATTGAATAGGAGGGAGTTTAATTTAGTTAAGATATATAAGAAGACATTTCCAATTATACAACTTATCTGATAAAGAAAGAGATAAAAACATTACCAAATAATAAAATTAAACTAAACAAGCACAAAATCACAGTAAGTTCTATAAGTTTAAAATATTACTAAGGAAATGGAAATCCAAGGAAGAAAAAGGACAACTATTGAAAAACAAAGTATGTTTTAGTAAAATCTCTGGGACCTTATATTTCAAAATGGTAGGTATTTTTTTCAATCTTAAAAAATTGCATTCTACAAATATAGTAATACTAGAGGCCCAGTGCACAGGATTTGTGTACGAATAGGGGGCGTGGCCTGTGGGGATCAGCCTGCTGTGGGAGCTGACCCTCATCCACCTCAGCAGAGCAGCTGTGGACCTCCCAGGTGCAGCTGCTCATCCCAGTCAGCTGAGTGGCATTCTCACTGTGGGAGTGCACTGACCACCAGGGGGCAGCTCCTGCTTTGAGCATTTGCTTTGAGCATTTGCCCCCTGGTGGTCAGTGTGCATCACAGCAACTGGTCAACCAGTCATTCTGGTTATTCTGCCTTTCAGTCACTGTGCTTTTAGTATACAGGATAATTAAAGTAGATTCTAATAGAACATTCTGGTGCACTGATACATAAAACAATGCTGACTTTGTTGAGGGGAAGATAGATAGCATATTAAAATACTAGATTGTTAAAACAAACTATTAGTTTCAATTGTTTCTGAAAAGCAGAATTTTAGGATAGAAGATCCTCTATTAACCATTTATATGCTCTTGAATTCTTATAAAAACATTATATGCTATCTTAAAAATATGAAATGCCTTTGGATTCATGCCATTTAGGTTCAAATGTTGTGAATATATGGTCATTTACTCAAATTTTCTAACAGATTACTCATATGAAAAATAGTGACAATGAAAATAAAGACTTCAAAGTACAATACAACACAAAGTTTGCTTGAGTATTAAATTAGATAATGCATATAAGTAAACTAGCATAGTGAATGACACATAATAATTGTGCAATTATAATTAATTACTTTTGTGACGTTTATTTTTAACTCATTTACACCAATTGCATTTTTTAATAAATTTTTGGAGAGAAAGGAAGGGAGAGGGAGAAAGAGAAGCATTGATGTGAGAACTGCCTCCTACACGTCCCCTGTTGGGGATGGAGCTGCAACCTGCTGATATGTCCTGAGTGGAAGTCAAACTGGCAATCTTTCTATGCACAGGACAACGCTCATCCAACTGAGTCACACTGATCAGGAGCAAAGGCAGTATTTTAAAAGGCTGCTAATCCAGTCTTCTTTCAGATTGCATTACTGTGTTAGACTTTCATTTGACTTTATGTAGTGTATGCACCATGATATCTCTTTGAAATTATACATTATATGTTAAAAGAAAAGGTGTGCGCTCTTCCATTTCCTTATCTGAACAGAATCACATTTTACAAGCTAATGTAACACTCTTTATTCTATCTTAATTGATATTCAATCTACAATGAACAGTAAGCAATCTAATGTTTAGTACCATTCTACCTTGGCCAAGATCATTTGGTCTCATTACTCAATATTTTACTTCCTAACTTTGTCCCTCTGGTAAATACACTGTTTTCAGTAGACTTTAATTCTGAAAATTAGTCTGCTGATATATTAAATGTTGTATAATTTCCCTATTTATTTTGAAAAATACTTGATAACTTTCTTTTTCCTGTGTATTTATATTTGCTTACTAAAGAAGTTGTTTCTGTGTTAGCTATTTAACAGAGAAATTTTTATAAGATATTCTTAGGGGTAAATTTAAATTAAATGTGACCAAAATAAATAAAATTCAAACTCTTAAAGTTTATATTTAATTTATAAATCTGTGTGATTTTTAAAGGTGAAGTGGAGATTAGTACCTTAGGACTTGTTGTGTTTCAGATACCTTTTATCTCTCAGTTACTGCTATTTGCCCTTAGAAATTTTGCATTATTTATTCTTTTCATGTATAAGTACATGGCTTTGCAAGGCCATTACTTTTCAGTATCACTTTACTCATTTTTATTCCTTCATTGTGATTGTAAAAATTACAACACAGTTATTTTTATACTTTATACTTTAATAAGTGACATAAAGTTTGATTTTTTTCTCTTCTATCTATACACATTTTATAATATTTTTTATCTGTATTCATCTATATAATCCTAAACCTGAGTAGAAGTTTGATGACTATGGCAGCTGTATAACTGTTACAATAATCAATAAAAGATACAGATGTCAAATCAGAAACATAGAGTTTCTGTACTGTAAATACCTCTGCCTCTAGACTAGTCATTTGCTCATTTTAAACATAAATTATACTTGAATGAATAACCTGTAAATATTTAATAAAGTTGTGACCCTAATAAATACTAAAAATTTAAAAATCTAGTCATTACATATTTTCCATATAGATAAAATATTTCAAAGCTATGTTTAAATGGATTGAAGAATATGCATTCAAAAATAAAGAAACAAAGTAATCCTCTTGAAACAAATTCTTTGTGACCATTGAAATATTTTAGGCAAGTATTCAGACACAGTGGTAACTTTCTCAGATTTATTTATTACTCCAAAGAAAAGAACCCTGACATAGAGTTAATCACTAATAATAATAAAAATATTAGAATAATGTGGTGCTATGGTATCCTCAAATGCTTAATTCACCTGAAAACTAAGATAATTTAAGTAATTTACATCAGGTTTGGCATGATGGTGACATTTTTATTAGTGTTTCCTCAACTCTAGCAATCATCCATACAGCAGTCCTTACCTACAAAATTCCCTCCTGTAAGAGTTAAGGCAATTCTAAATTATAAAGTTGCTCTGTCAGATTGAATTCAATAGTTAAATATGTTACTCTGTGTGATAGAGAGTGACCCATATTTCTAATATAAATAGAATTCCCTGTATTTCTGCTTCTGATTTACCTATACTTAAATGTTTCTAGTAAAGTAATATGCATATATTGGAGGGCATGTGTGATTCATGGATACATTCACATCATATGGGACAGGAATAGTTTCAGAACTATGTGCAGTGGTGTTTTGTAGTAGTGGATTTTCCCCCAGGTGAAAAATAAAAAGGATGAAACTCTTTGTAGTTGAAAAATGGTTCCTGTGTAGCAATTCAGAAAAGGATGCAGTGAAAGCTGAAGTTGATAATTTCACCTAGATATCACTCCAGCTTTAAGATAACCAGGCAGATGCAGAGCTTTTCTAAGACTGTCTTTTATTTCAGCTAATTCCCTACTTGTTCTGTTTCTTGTCTATTCTTCATACTAATTCATTATGATAATCTTATTCTTTTCATAAGTCTCTAAGCTACTATGTTTAACCTTTTTATTGGGATGTTTGGATTATCTAAAATGGATTCATGCTGCCCTAACCAGTTTGGCTCAGTGGATAGAGTGTTGGCCTGCAGACTCAAGGGTTCCAGGTTCAATTCTGGTCAAGGGCATGTACCTTGGCTGCGGGTACATACATCCCCAGTAGGGGGTGTGCTGGAGGCAGCTCTTCTATGTTTCTCTCTCATGGATGCTTCTAACTCTCTATCCTTCTCCCTTCCTCTCTGTAAAAAAGATCAATAATATATATATAAAATAGATTCATGCTTTTGGAAAAGGGATGTGTGTGTGTGTGTATGTGTGTGCGTGTGCGTGTGCGTGTGCGTGTGCGTGTGTGTGTGTGTGTGTGAGAGAGAGAGAGAGAGAGAGAGAGAGAGAGAGAGAGAGAGAGAGAGATGGAGCTCTCAGGAATGAATATTTTCACAAATCTGTGAGTCTTAAGCCATAACAAGTTATTAGACTTTGAGTCTTATTAAATGGTAGTCATAATTCTACGGACATGTCAATTCCATGATTCACAAAGTCCAGAATTTATATAATTTTATTTAATTGAATATAATTTGGTGTTGATAGTAAGAACCCTTTGTTTCTCTCCCTGAATACAGGAGTCCTTCCAGCAGGATCTTGTCTAGCTCTTCAAAACAAAACCTCAGGAGGATGCAAAATCTTTACTTTGTTGAACCTAGGTACTCTCCTTTCAGTTTTTCTGAAAATTAAAAATCTTTAAAATCTTAGGGAAACTAAAAGTATTTTTACAGAAAATGAACTACTTGCCTACAAAACAATAAAGTATGATGCAATTTAATTATATCCAGTACATATAAAACATGTTCTGTAAGCAATACATTATACTAAGAATTATTGGGGATGGTATATTAAGGAAAATTTCATAGGGGATTAAATCCAGTAGTGAAGACTGGCAAGTCACAGCAATTCAATCCTTATAATGACAAAAACATAGACTTTATTGCCAGAGAAAAGCAAAGGGAAAAATTAATTCTTACTTTTTTATATTAGGTACATTCACTTGTTAAGTCAGTTTACTTAATTTTATGTCAATTGAGCTTAAGAACAATTATTTGAAGTGTCAAGAAAAATTTGAGTGTGCATGTATAAGAGAGAGAGAGAGAGAGAGAGAGAGAGAGAGAGAGAGAGAGGGAGAGAGAGAAAGAAAGAGAGAGAAAGAGAGAGAGAGAGAGAGAGAGAGAGAGAGAGAGAGAGAGAGAGAGAAAGAGAGAGAGAGAGAGAGAGAGAGATGTAGGGAAAGTGTTTAGGGTCCAAAGGTTTACCAGAATTAAAGACAGGGATAAATGTATATTTGGAAACAAGAAAGCACAATGCAAATACCCTGAAATTGGATTTTATTGAGAAGCCTAATTAAAATATTAAGCCTAATTAAAATAGTATGTAATGTTCCTTATTGACATTAGTGTCTGTACAGTTATTATTTTATCACATCTTTCCATAATGCCAAGATGCATCTTCCACCACCCTTCATACTTAAAACTATGCTTCTGTGGAGGGTGCAACTTTGTGAAGGCTCTTTCTTTCTCCTTTACTGCCTTCAACAAATACTGAACTACATTCCACTCTGCTATACTATGCATCTACTAATAATATGATCATTTGTTTTAAACAGAAGAGTTAATTTAGAATATGACATGGTTAGTAGTTCAATATAGAAATAAAAAGTAAAATAAGGTTTTGAGATGTATCCCTTAAAATGAAAGAAAAAACGTTGTTGATGAAAATAGGAGTGTGTAGAGGATTTCTCAAAATAAGTATTGCAAGTAAAAAGAGATAAGAGGAATCTAACACCTGATATCTGTCTGACATTAAATAAATAAGCTAATTGTTAATAATGTTTTAAAAACAAGATCAAATATATTAGGCAAATTGCCTAAGGACATGCAGCTAGTATTTGATAAAAAGCTAATTTAAGTTTAGTTCTGATGAATTAATGTATGTTTCTGATACTTCCTTAATCCTTCTTTATTACTTTATTCTTTTCTATTTTTTTCTATACATTACACACACACACACACACACACACACACACACACACACACATTTATATATAGTTTTATTTCTTTTTACTGCCCTGTACATACTGGGCATTGGGCTAAGCAATTATAGCTAGTTATTTTGGATCACTGCATCTATTTGGTCCTGTTCTAATGGAATTTAGGTTACTAAATTCCACTAAGAAACACAGTGGGCTCAATAGACATTAAACTATAACACAAACTACAGATATTCTTTCTTTGATGTGTTACATATCTTGAAGAAAGCTAATTGTACTTAAGAGAGTGTTCATTAGAAATTACATTTAGTTTGAATGATCATAGAATACCTTCATAACAAAATACTTTTACACTAACTACAGGAGAAAACCAAGGGCTATCTCAGCTATTATTTTTTTATAAAAACTATATTTTAACAAAGTATTATATATCTTAAACTGGATTAGTGCTTTTAAGAAAATATTATATACCTTACACTGTAATAGTATAATGGTAAAAGCAATAAAATGAAACACTAAACCACAAACAAAATTTCTGTCCTCTGGTTTCTTATCTTATAGTTAGTGGGGGCAAGGGGAATTAATGGACAAACCATATAAATAAATGTCACATTATAATGATATATATATATATATATATATGTATAACAGCCAGATTATTATGACCACCTGATTTTTGTAGGCAAATTAGCCATATACTGCATCATATGGGATATGGGATATGGAAGCCAAGGGCCTGTTCGACCACCTTCGCTGTCTGCAGTTACTAAGATAAAACATCTCCAATTTGCACAGGAACACAAAGATTGGACAGGAGAGCATTGCAATAAAGTCATGTGATCTGATGAATCACATTTCCAGTTGCATCATGCAAATAGCAGAGTAAGAATTTGGCGGAAACAGCATGAAAGCATGCACCCCACATGCATGAGTACAACCCTTCCAGTTGGTGGGAGCAGTGTTATGGTTAGGGCCTGTTTTCCTGGCATGATTTGGGCCCTTTAATTCATGTGGAACAATGTCTGAAGAGTACAGTATACCGAAGTATCGTTGCTGATCACGTTCACCCTATCATGTTGATGATGTGTCCCAAGGGAGAAGGCTTCTTCCAAGAAGACAACGCACCATGCCACGGTGCTCCTATTGTGCAGAGATATGGTTTCAAGAACATGAGGGAGACTTCACCTTACTTAGGTGGTCCTCACAATCCCCAGATTTCAAACTATTGAGTATTTGTGGGACAAAGTTAAAAGAACCATCAGGCAGCTTGTTCCACAACCATCAAATCTCATAGAACTGGACAGTGCTATTCATCAGGCATGGTGTCAGATTCTTCGCATCACCTTTCAACATCTCGTGGAGTCAATGCCAAGAAGAATTGCTGCTACCTAAAAGAAGATTTAAATAACCAAAAAGGTAGACATTGAAAAATATTTATCATGTGAGGCAAAGGACCTCCCAAGAGTACTAGGTAATATGTACCTTTATAAGAACTAAACGAGGCCCCATATGAATGGCATGCAAAGATAGAAGTTTGGTAGAAGTAATTATGATATATTATGCAATCTAACAATGAGGGGTGTGTGTGTGTGTGTGTGTGTGTGTGTGTGTGTGTGTGTGTGAAGTTAAAAAGTGTTTAATGATATTCATTATGATATTCAAATTCTTTAAAAGCATCTCTGGCCAAAATAATAATAGTAATAACCTACACACAGATCTTATGTCTGTCACACACGAAAATAATTTAAATGGATTAAACCTAAATAAAAATTTAAAACTATAAACCTCCTAAAAGATAGTAGAATCTAGGTGACATTTCATTTGGCAATGATGTTTTAGAAACAATACCAGAAGAACAGTCTTTGAAATAAAAAAATGTAAATTTCATTTTATTAAAACAAAAACATTCGCTCTTTGAAAAAACACTATTGAGAGAGAGAAGAGATAAGCTACATAATTTGAGAAAATATTTCCTAAATACATTTCATAAAAGACTATTAACCAAAATATACAAAGACATCTCAAAACTCAATAATTAGAAAACAAATATCATTAAAAATTGGGCACACATTTGAACAGATATCTTTCCAGAGAAGATATACAGTTGGAAAATGAGTATTTGAAAAGATTCTCAGTGTCATATGTTATCAGGAAATTGAAAATTAGATTTTAAAACAGCAAAGTTTGTGATGTTTTACAGTGAACTCTCCCTGCTCTCTTCCCCTACAGTTTTGTGGAAGCCTGGAAAATCAACTGACTTGCAACCACTACCTATAAAATTCATCAGGCTAACAGCAATGGGAAGAGCAAAATGAGTTGTTTCAGCTCCTCAAAAGCCACATCCACAGAGCATTGTCACAAATTGACATATCTCGCAGCAACCTAATCATATCTGAATCACCAGGCTAGCCTTTCTGTGGATGTGTAAGGATCTAGAAAAGACAAGCATACATATAATCACTAGAGGCCTGGTGCATAAAATTCATATACGGGGATATGTGTACCTCAGCCCAGCCTGCACCTTCTCCAATCTGGAACCCCTCAAGGTTTCAGGCCTAAACAGGCAGTCAGACATCTTGGTCACAATCCAGGACCGCTGACTCCCAAATGCTCCCCTGCTTGCTTGCCTGATTGCCCCTAACTGCTTCTGCCTGACAGCCTTATCACCTCCTGACAGCCATTCTCCTGACAGCCTGATTGATGCCTAACTGCTCCACTACCAACCAATCACCCCAAACTTCCCTCCGCTGTTAGACTGATTGCTCCAGCTGTTCCCCTCCTGGCCTGTTCTCCCCAAACTGCCCTCCCTACTGCACTGATTACCCACAACTGCTCTCCTCTGCTGGCCATCTTGTGGTGGTAATCTTATGCAGTCATCACATGTGGCCATCTTGTAGTGACCTTCTTGTGATGACGTGGGGGTGGCCATATTGTAACCACATAGATGTGGCCATCTTGTGGTGGCCATCTTGTGATGATGTGGGACTTTCATTTTGGCACGACTTCGGGATAGCCATCTTGTGATGACATGAGGGTGCAAGGACCATCTAAGCTTTTATTAGTATAGATTATTATTGTTTCTATGAGATGAAAAGTAAAAAGTGCAAAGCATATCCTATCTTTCTGGATATTTGATAATGTCTTGCCATCCCTATACCTAATGTCTTTATTTATTCTATTGCATGAGATGTAATTAGTTAATTATAATGCAATCATTTTAATATAAAATATAAAAAGTTATTTTTAAAGAAAACTTAAAAAGCTTCTCTAAGAAGACATCAACCAGAACACTAAAGTTGCCCTTGAAGTTAACACCATGTGTTAAACTTTCTTTAGTAGTTTCTATCTTAAAATAATCACTGAGGCATTTCTTGCCTTAATATAAGTTTCTTTAGTTGCTATTCATGCACCTTTTCCTTCAATAACAAAAACAAAAAGTGACTACTCTTTTACAGCTTTCATTCTAACAGAGGAAGTGACAATTAAAGTCTATCCATCAAGTAGAAGTTTCATAAAAAGTAATACAATTTTATTAGATAAAAGATAGAAATCTTATTTTATCATAAATTGACTAGTGTGATAAGAAGTGGGTTTAGAGTCAGAGCTGTAAGACCTTCCAGTCGATCTCTGATCATTGTAGAAGTTCTAAAGTGACTTTGTGGAGTTAGCATGACCTAGATTTGAATCCCAATACCATGGTAACTGATGTATTACCTTGAAACACCCTTGATTAACCTCTGAGAACCTTAATTTCTTTTCCTATGAAGTATGATTGTCAGAAAATTACTTGTAGCATTGGGCTAACTCTTCCAAAAGCAAAGCATATCAATTAGACTGACTACCAGACTGTCTTCCTTATATCAGAGGCTTCAAAAGCATTTGGCCTTCTATAAATTATATTGATGCTCAAAATCAGGTACATGTGAAGAAAATATAGATTTTCTTCTGAAATTATGTGAAGTCTTTTTGAGTAAATTATAATTGGTGATGGGTACACATTTCATAAAATTTCGTTTTGGTCTTTTGTATATTAAATTCAGCACTTCCTACTATTTCTGTACTAGTCTTTTTAATACTCTTCCTAAAAATTCTCTGTGATAGATGAATAGTCAATATTGCTGACCTACAAAAAGCAATAACTTTAGAGCTATCATATTTGGTATTCATTCTAAGGCTGCCACTTACTTGCTGTGTGATTTGAAAGGGGGAAGTCACTCAATATCTCTGTGCTTATATTTCCAAAACAGAAAAAAAGAAATGGAGATGAAAATAGTACCTACATTATTAAGCCTTTGTGAATGTTAAACAACTCAATATATTTTAATATACTTAAAACAGTAACTGAAATATTAGAAGTTCAATATTTTGTGTGTAAGTTATTATTATTATGTAAAATTAAGTTTTGGAAAACAAGAACTGAAGACAAACTATGACAGTTCTCATATATAACATCTGCTCATAGAGAACAGAAAACTACAATGCATGATAAATTAAGATATTATAAATGGCATTTTAATAGTTATGAAAGATTTTCATTCAAATTACTATCTCATAATCACTCAGTTTTTTTAAAAAAATATTTTGTTTTAACTTTGATAATACACATTGTAAGATACATTATTCCTTAGTCTTACATTACATCAAACATTCAATGCCTACATAAGAATTTAGAATGGACATGTACTTGCAAAACTACAGTGACGTGAATTCATATATTGTAGGACTTATAAAACCAAGAGAGAACTTTACAGTGTTTATTTTGTCTTTCCATTCTATTCTGGATTTTCTAATTAGTAATGCATGTCAGAGACTTCAAATAGTGGGCAGTGTGGGTAACGCTATAGGAACAGATATGAGAAAGAGCATTGCAATAATTATAGCATGTCTATTACCTCTGTCAAGTCTTCTTCACACCTCCTCTGCTCTAAGTGAAACTGACCAAAGAGGAAAAATAGATTAATGAAGAGTTCCTGTGCATTTGCAAAGCAAAGACAGCAGCAGATAAAACAGGAACTCAGAACAAATAAAGTAAACCAATTTGCTTTAATTCCAAGGACACTAGGACAGACAACTTAAGTGATTCTTATAAAAATATATTCTGGTTCAACTATTTACTATATATTTTAATCCTACCCCACCATTATATATTTGACTCTTTTATGGACACAAAAATAGTAAGTTTTATGCTCTATGTCAACTTAATATACTATTTTTATCTATAAATTATAACACTATAAATGTGTTCAATGTGCTCAAATGCAGCATATGGGCAGGATTTCTCACAGCTCTATCAGTCCAGCTGCTTGGGTGGCAACTACATTAAACTCTGGTTTTGACTCCCAACATTAGAAGACCCAGGCTGCTGCACTTCGGAGAGCACAATTATAGCTTCCAGGTGGCATCCAAGGACTTCACAGTCCATTATGACTCTATGACAAAACACCGCTGGCCAAGTGTTATGAACAACAACTTATTTCTTACAGCTAAGCATTCTGGAGGTTGGAGATCAAGGTGCCAACACAGTTTGTTCTGGTGAGACACCTTTTCCAGGTTGTGGAGTCCTTGGTGGAAGGGCCTAGAGAACTCTTTGCAGCCTCCTTTCTGGACACTAATCTCATTTATGAAAATTCCACAATAATAACTGAAGCACCTCCTAAAAATTCACTTCCTAATACTATCATTTTGGGGGATGGGATTCAACATGTGAATTTGGGAAGAACACAAACATTCAGACCATACATAATACAGTTCTTCCTTGTTTTAACTACAAGGAATAGGAAATAGCAAGGAGACCTCAATTATTTAGGGAAATGAAAACTTATACAGTTTTTTTCATGGATATGCAAACAAAAATTTTTCATTTACATTGGAAGTCATATCATCTATATCTATATATATACATATATATGCAAATTAAATAAGAATTGAAAGAAGAAAAATACTCCAGAAAAAAACAAAACTGTGACAAAAATTAGAAAATTAAAAAATGCTATATACTGACTTGGATGATTGTAGCTTGTGATGTATATATATCTGAATGCTTCGGGTCTAGTAAATCTTCCAAATTCCTTTGGCTGTGGAAACACAGCTTAAAAGCATTTATTGAACATTAGTTATGATAGAAAGCATTGAAAGCATTAGAAAGAGGTAGCCCTGAGTAAATATAAAAAATAATCATTTATGTACATGTATAACTTCCATTAATGCTAATCAGAGCTTTGCATATAAATCTGATCACATCAGGAAGACAGGGATATATATGTATAGACACCCTTGAGCTTTCCCTGAGATCCATTTTATGATGATGGTAAATAGGGCCTCTCTTGGGTCACTTATAATCTAAATACATTAATATTTTAGGACCTGAGCACTTGAAAACTTTTAGGGAACTAATGCTTTAAATATTTGTGTAAAATAATTTGCAATCTGCAATAACTACAGATTTTTTGCTGCAGATGAAACTATGAGGCCGAAACTACTAATGTTTGATAAGGGAATCTAATTCTCACTTTACCAGCAATTAGATTTACCCAAGCCCATGAGAAAGCAGGAGAAGGAGATGGGTGAGAAGCAGGAGAGAGAGGTGGGGAATGAGAAAAACAAAGAGGAGAAACGGAGAAAACATGTGCAATAACAACCACATAACAGCAACCTAAGTAGATGTGAGATCCTTGACAATGGGTACTTTTGCCTTCCTTTCTTTGAATCTCTATTGCCTTGAGCAAGGCCAGGTACAATGCTGTGAAGAATGCATGCTTGTTAAACTAACTTGCTAACCCAATAAAGGATATTTTTGAAGTTTATTAGAGTTGAAAATTACCTTGAAATAATTTCAAATAAAAGTGCTATTGTCTGTGGAATAAAAGAAAAACATTAATTATAATAATACTGAGAAAGATTTAGTTGACTTAGAGATTGTAGATTTAGGATAGCCATGCTAGTAAATTTACAATTCCTTAAATGTTATGCAAACATTAATGTTTATATCTATATCTTATATTTCTGAGGCAAAATCACATGCACGGATCACATCATTGGCTCTCAGTAGTTGAGCCTCAACCTATGAACCAGGGGGTCAGGGTTCAATTCCAGTTCAGGGCACATGCCTTAGGTTTTGGGCTCAGTCCCCATTGGGGGAGCATGCAGGAGGCAGCCAATCAATGATTCTCTCTCGTCAGTGATAATTCTATCTCTCTTTCCCTCTCCCTTCTTCTATGAAATCAATGTATATAAAAAATGACATAGTTGGTAAATTTAAATTTCTGTGGCTTGTGAATGGCAAGATAAGAAAAGTTTCTCCCTCTCTGCCTTACTCTCCTCCCTCCCACCGTCCTTCTGCCCTTCTTTCTTTCCTTGGAATGCACAATTAATGATGGGCTGTGTGCCAGCAAGTGTGCTGTGCCTGGCCCTGGAATCTCCATTACAACACTGACTGTAATCATCTGGTTATTTATGGTCTCCTTCAGAAACTTGAGTCTATCTCTGTTGTTTTGTTTTGTGTTTTTTTTAAGAAAAATATTTATTTAACTAAATTTAATAAATAATTATGAGGTTCTGCACCAAGAATAGGGTATATTTTATGAGATTTAAGGTGAAAAGGTAAGGGAGAAAAGATAGCATAGTCTCTGACCTCATGTAGCTTATATTTTTAATAGATGGGAGAGCCATTTTAACCAAAATATGCATAAAGAAGTTACAAATTGAGCTTGTTGAAATATGGTGAAACAATTCTACCCTTAATAATAGCAAATATATTAATTGATAAGACTTAAAGGAAATTAAATAACTAATTTCTTTGTCATTTTCATATAAATAGTTGGAAAATTTTTAAAAATAAAATATGTTGTTTTTGTTTGTTTGTTTGTTTGTTTTTTACCCTAAGCAGATTTCACAATATAAATATGGACATAAGATCTTATACAAGTGCCCAAACCGGCTTGGCTCAGTGGTAGAGCGACGGTCTGCGGACTGAAAGGTCCCGGGTTCGATTCCGGTCAGGGGCAGGTACACTGGTTGCGGGCACATCTCCGGTCGGGGGTGTGCAGGAGGCAGCTGGTCAATGTTTCTCTCTCATCGACCTTTCTAGCTCTCTATCTCTCTCCCTTTCTCTCTGTAAAATATCAATAAAATATATATATTTAAAAAAAAGATCTTATACAAGCAATCCTAACATGGAAAATATGATAGACAATCTTTGAACACAATATAAGACAACAATTATGGGAATGTAGAAAAGTTTAAACAAATTGCTATGAAACTCTAGAAGAAAAAATCTATTCCAGTAGAAGGAATAACTTGTAAACAAGCACATATTAATGGAAAACAAGAATTAGTTCAAGAGTTAGAATAACAGAAAGGCTGAGGTTTGATGCCATAGTAAACGAACCTTGAACTAGGTATATCAGCGAAATATGTGGCAAGTCAGATGTCAAAAATTTAAGCCTGCATCTTAATTTCCTCAATAACATTTTTTAAAGAGAATTTTAAATCAATCACTTGATTCATTGTGTATTTCTACATCAACTGACATCATATATATTATTTTATGATGACAATATAAGCACAAAGACTGAAATTCTTTCTAACAATTTGCTAGAATTTTTTGAAAGATTAATGACAACTAGAATTTTCTAAGACCTATTTTAGTAGAAATAAAGAATATAAATTTTGGAAAATATGTTAAATCTTTCCTGATATACAAGTAAATCTTAGACATATAATCATAAAAAAGGAGCAATGTGAAAAATGTTCCATGGTCTTTTTTGTATTACTATTGTTTAAGGGAAAGGACATGAAAACCAATTGCTGTTAATGACATTTTCTTTTGGTATAGCTAAGAATATTAACGAATTTGGCCAAAGTGACTGAATTTTATTAGCTAGTTATTTACAAGTCAAATACCCTAGACATTTAGTCCCTTGTTGACATGTTATCATTAATTTTCTTTTTACTTTTCTGTCAGATTATTACTGACAATTAAAGCAATGCATGTAAAACTAATAGGCTCATAGTTACTTTATTTCAAATGCTCATTTTTTTTCTCCAAATTGAAAATTAACATAATATTTAATGGGATACTTTTCTTATTTCCCTTACTTTTGAATTTTTTCTATGATCTTAGCATTATTGATATTGCTGTATCACATGTGCTGAGCTTCTGTTCTGAATTATATGTATTTTGGCAGGGCCAATTTTCACCTCTGTGTAGCATATTTATTATAGATCCCAAATCTTTTCTATGATATTCTTATTCTTCCTAAAGATACAATACTTTGCTACTGGGTCTACTTTTGAGAGAGAATTGAGCATAAACTATTTAACAAAATAGCAAGAAAGGAGGAAGGAACAAGGCAACATAATATATACTACTTTCAACAATAAAGAATTTAAATTTAAAAGGAACATATCCTCAGGTGAGGATTAAAGAAAGATAGTAAAATTAAATAACAATGAATTTGGGCACAAAGTCTGGTAACTATAATAGCATTTCAAAATATATTATTTTCAAATAAAAATCAAATATAAAAAGTACTATTTTCATAATCCTTAGTTAAGGTTCAACCTAATTTGTTTCTATCCTTATCTTTAGCCTTATCAATGAGTATTCCATTCCCTGAACTGATTTATTAAAGATACCAAAACAGAACTGATCCACTAACATGATACTTTTGATTACTATTCCATCAAACAGATGGAATTCCCTGCTTTTTTCCTCTAGACTCGCTATATCTATTCTTCAAAACTAGTAATTTATTACTGATTCTTTAAAAGTTTTCTATTGCCAATCCATTGCCAATCCAACTTAAATTGATCACTCAGACTTATGAGTTTTCATATCAAGGCCAGTTTTATATTTGGCATAAGCTGTATGCTCCAAGTAATACGGAGTTTCCCCAAAATAAGACATCCTCCGAAAATAAGACCTACTTACATGTTTCCTTCTGAGCGAAAAATAAGGCATCCCTCCCGAAAATAAGATCCCCAGGCTCTGTCTCAGAATGAAAATTAATTTACTGTAAACTGGTAGCTAGGGCCGCCCCAACTGGCGTTTAGCAACCAGTGATGTTACGCGGAGTCCTGATGTCACTGCTGTGTGAATGCAGAGAACTCAGTGTGGAAGCTTTGTAAAACTAAACTGCAAGAAGTTGTGACTTGGGTAAAGAATTCATGGGAGAAAATCACTGACATTTGCATTGCAAATGCATTGCGAGCAGGCTACCTTGACAACAAGTACTCATTTAAAGACAGTGCTATTGCTAAACATGAGAGATTTGGTCCACTGATTCTGAAAGAAATGGAGTCACAAGAATTTCACCAGGAAATTAAGGAATTGGATTGTTATGATGATGTTCCAGAAGATGATGACATGATTGTCATTGAATAAATGAGTAAATTCTTGATACTGTAGGATTCACAGTTTGTCTGGTTTGTGTTGACAACTACCATACTACCGTACTGTATACAGGTAATAAATTTCCTTTATTTTCATTTAACAACAAATGTGTACCATATTCTTCTTCATGGAAAAATAAAGCATCCCCTGAAAATAAGACCTAGCGCATCTTTGGGAGCAAAATTTAATATAAGACACTGTCTTATTTTCGGAGAAACAGGGTATTTCTACAATTACTTTTCAGAACTTCTAAATAGACCAGTTTAAAGGGGTTGGGAGGACTATTGAAGACTGCAAGTATTTTGTTTAAATATATTTTTGTTGATTTTATAGAGGAAGGAAGGGAGCGAGAGATATATGAACACTGATGATGAGAGAAAAATCATTGATCAGCTTCCTCCTGCTCACATGCTACAGGGGATAAAGCCAGCAACCTGAGCAGGTAAGGACCAGGAATCAAATGGTGGCCTCCTGGTTTATAGGTCAACACACAACCACTGAGCAACAAAGGCCAGACCTGAAGTTTGCAAGTATTTATGTCATATCTCTCTATTCAAAAATTTGAGACCATGGACCACATTGTATATGTTATTTCCCCACAGAATACAAAGCAAAAAGCTGAAGAATGTTGTTGTGACACTTATGAAACCTAATCTGTGGTATAGTTCCATCTATGGAGAAACAAAAGGCTGAGAATTATTCCATTTATTTGTTCACTGGTTCATTAGTATTTATTGAATACTTGCTAGGTGCAAGGAACTGGGTAAACAAACACAAAATGTCTCTAATTCTGCCTTCAGTGCATCAGTACAATAGGCAGTTGTCCCTTTTCCCTCCTCTACATGGCCAGGCTCCCAAGGACATTTGTGTACATTCAGTGGCTGCCAACCCCTTAGGTCTGATGATGAAACAAAAAGTTACTATGAGCATATTACTTTCCAGGCCTGTCTGGATAGCTCCATTGGTTAGAGCATCATCTCCATATGACAAGGTTGTGGACTTGATCCCTGATCAGGGCAAATACAAAAATAAACCAATGGACCTGCTGGTATTGCTCAGTGGTTGATGTTGACCTATGAACTAGGATGTCAAGGTTTGATTCCCCTTCAAGACACATGCCTAGATTGCAGGCTGGGTCTCCAGTAGGCAACATGAAGGGGACAATAGATCAATGACTGTCTCATCATTGATGTTTTTATCTCCCTTCCTCTCTGCAATCAATAAAATTATATATAAAAAAATAAAGAAAAGAATCAAAGAATTAATGCATAAATAACTGACACAACAAGTCTCTCTCTCTCTTTATCTCTCTTCTCTCTCTTCCTCTCTCTAAAATCAATCAATGAAAAAGAATATATTTATCCCCATATTTAGCCTAACAAAAAAGGTGTTTGGTTTCTAGAAAAGTTGAATTTTTCTTTTAATATGCTTACTTACCCATATAACAAAGTTTATCAGAAAAACTGAATAAAAATAGAAACATTATTCAATAAAATAACAAAGCAGTCATCATGTAAAAAATGCTTGGTAGCATTTTGAGATAAGCCATTTTTTATTATTCCCTAAAACATAATTATATATTTATTTCTAAAATATGAAGAGTTGAGTTAATGACAAATTCACCTTAGGACAGATGAATCTATCATGTAAGTATGTTTTTCGTAATTAAAATAAAGTAATTAATTCTAGTCATAGCTTAATTACATTAAAATGCAACCATTAAATTTTTTTAAAAAAAATTTAAAAACTGAATCTTGGAACATGGTGGCCAACAGGACAGCAGGGAGGGAGAATGTGTGACAGACTAAAGAGTTAGAGGTATGTGTGTGGACATGTGTAGAGTGTGTGGGGGTGAATGAGGGACAGATGGATAATTTAGGAGTCCCAGGGTCTGGCAGATTGGACTCTCCTGGGGGTGGGGGAGGGGGGACGATACTGCCCCAGGCCAGTTCAGCTTTGGCTCAGAACCCATACCACCTTGTAGAAATAAATGCCAGGAGTGCTGCCACACCAACATTTAGACCAACCTCAGGTTCCATCCCTGAGTGCAGGGAGCCTCTTGGAAACCATAACTCTCCTGGAACCGCCACCATGCCTGGCAGTGATCAGTCTGGTTCCACAATGCAGGTCCCAGAAGTCTGCAGTGAGTGCACACCAGACAGACTTCCCAAGCTTTGCCTCCTAACTAGAGCCCAAACCAAGCATCCAGGGATCCCGTGCTTTAGGTCCCCACACTGTGAGTGTAAGCCAGGGGTATACTACACCCTGCTCCATCCCTGGACCCAGAACAGAGCCCTCACCCAGCCCATACCCCGCTGCCAGCACAAACAGAGCCTTTGGCCAATGTGTGTTATGCCCCTAACCCTGACAGAGGAAGAGTCTTTGACTAGTGCATGCCCTACTCCCGGCACAGACAGTGCTATCACCTGACATGTGCCCTACCCCCTGATTTAGGACAGAGCTACTGGTACAACCTGGTGTGACCAGTCACAGTTCACAGGACCAAACTGCAAGTGCACTGCCAGAGGGACCTAGGTCACCATCCTGCCTTGGGTACAGGGGCCACACAGTGACTTGCATACAAGAAGACTCTGGCCCTTCACAGGGAGTTTCAAAACAGAGGAATTGTGCACTCATCCCTGACAACCAGTGCTAACATCAGCAGGACGGATCTAGATCCCAGGCTGTCAAGGGAGTCCCACTGCCTGCCAGGAGGGCCAATTGCCAATCACATCCCAGCCCCCCTCCCCCACCTCTCGGGACCACACCCATGCATGCATTCATGCACCGGGCCACTAGTATAGCATAATAAAAACCAGAATAGCTGCAGCAATCTTGAGACAAAAGAACAAAGTCAGAGGGCTCACAATACCAGACATAAAGTTATATTACAGAGCCACTGTTCCCAAAACTGCCTGGTACTGTTGCAAGAACAGGTATATAGACCAATGGAACAGAACAGAGAATCCAGCAATAGAGTCACAGTAATATGCTCAATTGATATTTGACAAAGCATGCAAGATCATACAATGGAGTCAAGACAGTCTATTCCATAAATGGTGTTTGGAAAATTGTACTGATATTTGCAAAATAATGAAACTAAACCGCCAACTTACACCATATACAATGAACTCAATATGTATAAAAGACTTAAATGGGGAAACCATACAAATCTTAGAAGAATGCATAGGCAGCAAAATATGAGATATAGCTCAGAGCAATATGTTTACTGACACATCTCCTAGGACAATGGAAGCAAATGAGAAAATAAACAAATGGGACTACATCGAAATAAAAATAAAAATTTCTGAACAGGAAAAGAATCATCAGCAAAACAAGAAAGTTCACTGTATGGGAGAACATATTTGCTGATGTGAATCTGATAAGGGTTTAATCTCCAAAATTTATAGGGAACTCATACAGTTTTATGAAAGGAAGATAAACAATCCAGTCAAAAAAATGGCCAAAGGACCTAAATAGACATTTATAGAAAGTGGACATACAGAAGGACACGAGATAAAGGGAAAAATGCTCAAATCACTAATTATCTGATAGATGCAAATAAAAATAACTGAGATACCATCTATACCTGTCAGAATGGCTATCATCAATAAATCAACAAATGACAAGTGTATGTGGAGAAAAGGACCTCAGTGCATGCTGGTGGGAATGTAGACTGGTGCAGCCACTGTGTAAAACACTGTGGAATTTCCTTAAAAAAATTAAAAATGGAAGAACCATTTGACCTAGTAATCCCAATTCTAGGAATATATACCAAGAAGAGAGAAACAACAATCAGAAAGGATATATGCTCCCCCATGTCCATAGCAGCACAATTTACAATAGCTAATATTTGGAAACAGCCTAAATGCCTATCAGTGGATGAGTGGATTAAAAACAAGTGGTACATCTGCACAATGGAATACTATGCTGCTATAAAAAGGAGGACCTCTTATCAATGGCACCAGCATGAATCAACATGGAAAGCATTATGCTAAGAGAAATAAGTCAGTTGGAGAAATATAAATTTCACAAGATCTTACTTATTTGTGGAATATGAAGGACAATATAAACTGATGAGCAAAAACAGATCCAGAGACACAGAATCATTGTATAGTCCATCAAACCATAGAGGAAGGCAGGTAAGGATGAGCATGTGGAGGGAGGTAGGTGGGAGCTGAGATAAGAGATCACCAAAGAACTTGTGTGCTCATAATCATAACTAATGAACACAGGCAATATCAGGGGATGTTGAAGAGCAGGGCTGGGAGGAGGTGGCAGGCTGGGATAGGACAATGAGGGGAGGTGGGGAAGGGACATATGCAATGTTTTCAACAATAAATAATTAAAAAATAAAGCTGGCATATATAGAAAAAAAAATCCTCATGTTACCACAACGTTGGATAAATTTTTACTTTGCAGAATCATTAGGTTTCTGTGCAGAAAATGACATAGTAACATGTTTTAAATGAAAATTTAAAATTTCATGATAAAAATAAATATATTTGGAGAAAAAATTGAAAACATTACAAAATTCAAATTATAATTCTACATTTGCTTGTTTGTGTTAATATCCTATCTAACAGAAGTATAATATGCAGATAAACTGCACCTCTGCTACACCCACAAGCCATGCCCACCATGCAATGAGGAGTGAGTATGCAAATTAAACCAACTCAGATGGCTGTGGACATAGAGCGAGCAGTAGGCTTGGGTTTCCCCAGTAATCAAGGAAGCCAAGCTTTCTGCATACCCTGGCTGGCCTAGGCCTCCATTCAAGGCTAAAAAGTTTCAATTATAGAAGATAAATAAATCCCAGATACCTGGGCCTCCACTTGGGTTGCTGGGGAGTGTAGCCATCCTGCAAACCATCATAGACCACTAATCCAGGCCACTCCACGCCCCAAGGGAACCCCCATCTTAATCCTGAATACCCTTGAGGGCAAACCAGCTGGCCCCCACCCGTGTACCAGGCATCTATCCTATCTAATAAAAGAGTAATATGCAAATTGACCATCACTCCAACACACAAGACTGCTGTCCCCACGTGGTCAAATATGGCTGCCCCATATGGACACAAGATGGCCAGCAGTGGAGGGAAGTTGGGGGCAATCAAGCCTGAAGGGGAGGACAGTTAGGGGTGACCAGGCCTGCTGGGGATGGCAGTTAGGGGTGACCAGGCCTGCAGGGGAGGGCAGTTAGGGGTGTCCAGGTTGGCATCAGAGCAGTTAGGCATCAATCAGGCTGTCAAGGGAGTGATTAGGAGGTGATCAGCAGGTAGGCAGAATTGGTTAGAGGTAATCAGAAAGGAAGGCAGGTGAGCAGTTGGGAGGCAGTAGTCCTGGTCTGTGAGAGGTATATCCCATATTGAAGAGGGTGCAGGTTGGACTGAGGGACATACACCCCATGAATGAATTTTGTGGACTGGGCCTCTAGTATGCACACATATATTGCACTATACCATCTCATTTTTTAACTCTTTCACATTTTGAAATTTTTATGTTTAGAAAGAAATTCCCCCTTACAGTGGATTATTCTTTGTTGAATTGATGTAGAGGGCATGAACTGTGAAATCAGTTACAACTGGGTTTGAATTCTAGTTTTCCAATTTTGCAGCAGGATACAGCTCCAGTTTTCTCAGCTTCAAAATTATCATAATAAAACATATTCATGACATGTTGTGCACTTAAAATTATATGTTTATTATTATAATACTAGGGGCTTAGTGCATGAAGATTCTTGCATGGGGTTTGGGTCTCTCAGCCTGACCAATCTGGGAACCCTCAGGTGAGCCCTCTCCAATCCAGGAGGTTCTGTCTATCTTTGCAATAATATGAGCAAATTGTCTGAGACCCCAACCAAGTTTGGTTTGGTGCTCAGAATACTAGAGGTTTGGTCTTTTTTTTTTTCCCCTTTGCTCCTTTGGTGGAGATTTCCTTGAAGTTGCAGAATATCTTCCCTTTAAATTTTCCTTGACATTGTTACTTTACTTATGTCTCTAACCTTTGTTTTCCCTCTGTCCCCACCTGCAAAAATAACTTGTTCCAGGATTACTTTGCTCTAGTGTCTAGGAGATCCCACAATGCAACTGCCACCAGAACTACAATTCCCAGAATTCCTGGTGCTCCCCACAGTCTTGGTTTCTGCTTCCAGTTCAGTGGTTGCAGGAACCTAGAGGACTGTGAACTCCAGCTGCTCCCTGGATGGGCTGACAGGTCCAGAACTCTCGTGGCTTTCCTAGGATCCCAGCCCTGTGTGCTGGTCACAAGCTCAAAGCAGGTAGGATCCCAGGGATACCCGCAAAGTCTCCCTGGCTACACAGAGGGCAGGTTGGGCATCCCACCCCACTCCTGGCTGCTCAGCACCTCTGTGCCTGCTCATTTGCATGCTGCCCACAAGCCTGCCATCTTTGTTGGGTCAATTTGCATGCTCACTCTTGATTGGCTGTGGGTGTTGCAGAGGTGCAGTCAATTTACATATTTACCTAATATCTGTATATATTGTGAATTTATACAGATAAAATTCATATTGATAATCTATTTGAATACTAGATGGACAAAAGGTAATTCAGATAAAATGCTCATCTCTTTCTCTGTTTTATGAGAATGGGTGGGACTTTAAAAAATAATATTTTTCCTTGTTAAATTTTCATTTTTCTATTGTGGTAATATCTGTTTTAGACCATTACTTTGACCATTCTTTATGCTGGACAGTGTATATATTGGAAAAAACATTATCTTTGTTGTGGGCCTTTTAAAGTATTTTATTTTTTAAAATATATTTTATTGATAATTTACAGAGAGGAACGGAGAGAAATAGAGAGCTAGAAACATCGATGAGAGAGAAACATCGACCAGCTGCCTCTTGCACACCCACTACTGGAGATGTGCCTGCAACCAGTGTACATGTCCTTGACCGGAATCGAACCTGGGACCCCTCAGTCTGCAGACCGACACTCAACCACTGAGCCAAACCGGTTTCGGCCTTTTAGAGTATTTTAAAAGCTTACTATAAGTTTATTCAAGATGTAATATGCTAGCCCTTTTGGTATTACTCAGTGGTTGGAGCATTTGCCTGCACACTGAAGGTTTGTGTGTTTGATTCCCGGATAATAGCACATACTTGAGTTTCAGGTTCAGTTCCCTGCCCCAGTGTGTGCATGTGGGAGGCAACCCATCACTGTTTCTTTTTCCCTCTTCTTCCTTCCCTCACTTCCGCACTAAAAATCAATGAAAAAAAATATCCTCAGGTGAGGATTAACAACAACAACAAAAGATGCAGTACCTTAGAATATGTTAGGTATGGGAATAATAGTTGTTCTATCATAGGGTCTTAAATGATTCAATCAGAATTTCAGAAGTTAAGGAATTATATTTATATATTACTTTTAGTTATCTCTTATGAACTGCTTTTCCCCCTACACATACCATTTTTTTAATACAATGCATTTAATGTGCTTTTAACTGGTACAAAAACGAACAAATAAACATTGTAAGGAAGACCTGAGATCTGCATTATGGTCACTGGATACTAATAGAAGATAGTTCCTAAAAAGAAGCAAATTACAATTTTTTAGACCTGCTCATACTGTGATTTTAATTGTATGTACAGCCATTGTTATGGTCAGAATAAAAACATATTCTTGAGAATGGATACATTCCTGGGTTACTGAAAACACAGTTTGGATAAGCCTATACTTGGAAGGGATCTTGCCAGCTCTGTGAACCCAGCCCTCAGCTTTAGACCAGGAATGTCTCTTTATTTTTATTTATTCATGAAGCAAATGAAACCCAGAAGCTGAAATAACTTGACAAGTGCATTAATAGTTTTTTCAACCACAGTAAGATTGGTCCCAAAGGAATGAAAAAATGTACAATGCTTAAGTATGTGACTTTTTTTAGAACAGTGGAAGACTTGATTAAATTTCATTGCTACATGAGCAGCAAACTTGAGAGTTTTATATTTTTCAGACAGATTAATTCCTACAGCATTTCATTATCACTACAAAATCTAATGAAGATAGAACTGCACTAAAGAATAGACATTGTCTAAAACCTGAACCTGTCCTTCACTGGTGTGGCTCAGTGGTCAAGCATTGATCAAGAACCAAGATGTCACAGGTTCAATTCCCATTCCAATCAAAGCATTTGCTCATATTGCAGGCTCAATCTCCAGTAGGCAGCATGCTGGAGACAACCAATCTCTAATCAATGTTTCTTTTTCTCCCTCTCCCATCCTTTCTCTCTCAAAATCAATAAAAGCATATTAAAAAAAAAAAAAACTAACCTGAAATCTGCAATGCATGCTGAATAACAAACCTGAATAACTACTTACATATACAGCTGCTTTACAGAGTCTCATAAAACATTCCTCTCTTTCATATTAAGCTTCCTTGGGTTTTTACATGCACAATATCTCAGTGTTTTATCTGGGTGATGATAGTGCAAAGAAAAAAATAAATCCTTACTAATCCCCTCTAATCTTTTTTCAAGATTTGAAATTTCAGAACATTTCAGTTATTAAAATGTCAGTCAAACTTTATATATAGGTTAACATTTAAATAATCTTTTCTGTCTAGAATATTTAAACAGTAAAATTTATTGGAAAACGAAAACTGTTTTAGTCACTTTTCCAGTGGAAGTTGAGACAAGTGTATCTGATGCTAAATTTCTGTTTTATAAAACAACTTTATCTTTACCAAAAAAGCAAAAGGGAATCTTCAAGCTTAAGTAAGAGTGTTAACCAGGAGTCTGAAAATAAATTAAAAAAGCTTATCATCATCAAAATATACTGTAGCTAATTGGTATACTCTCTGGTTTAGAAGAAGGTAGAGCATCTGTTGCTATTTATTGACCATATAGTCATTCTCATTTTGGTGTCCCACTGCCATCCTTAGTGTCTTACTCATGGAGAAAAGCCTTTCATACTACAGATCTTTCAGTTCTTTCATCACATGTAAAAGCTTAGTCATAATTTATTTAATATTTTAAGTAACTTTTTACTGGAATCATATTTTCTCCTAGCTCTGTGGAAATCTGGACAGAGTATCTTCTTACAAAGATCAGCATTAATAATAACTTTCTAATACCCTTTAATAATGTCAAGTATACAATAAAATTGTATTCCTTAGATACAAATATTAAATGTCACACCATGATATCGAAACAGCATGATTGTGGACGTCATTTTTTTAAAATCTCTGCTGAATTGTGTTGGCTTAGGAAATGTCTAGTTCTATGAAATTGCATAACAAGATATCACCAATACATGTACGTATGGCACCAGAAGGTAACACAAGCTGGTGCTGAGACACAACAAGTAGTTGGGATTGTGCTGAACTAGAAAGCACATGTTCCTTCTACAGAAAATTGTGGCCATGGGGAAAGATGTGCTGAATGTTATCAAAGGGCAGCTAGAAGTCCAGAGTATTTACATGTGATTGTGTGAAATTAAATTTGAATTCATCCAAGTAAAACACACACATACCCTCACACACAGAGACTGTGATGGCCCATTAAAGTGACTATTTGTAATAGAACAAATTATGAATATCTGTTAAGTGATTTAATGCTCAGTATGTGTGCAAATGATCAATCATATTAAGCTCCTGACTCATAATGCTAAGTTAGATTTAATTAGTTTCCACTAAAGACTTACTGTGTTTAAGATAGTTTTATAGGTATTGTGTCAACATAAACACTAACAGAGCATGGTCTTTTCTTCAGAAGTCCATACATTCTACTAGGATGTTCGTAAATAATATTGAAGAAGAAAATCCACTAAAAAATATTTGAAAAAAATGAATAAAAGTAACACAAATTTGTCTTGATTTACATCTTTATCACATATTACTAGTAAAAGAGTGACTTTAATAAAATCTATTTACATTTTTGATTCTGTCTTTTCTTATCTATAAAATACTACCTCGTTGAAATGTGAGGTGAATAACTCTTATATAACTCTTAAATAATAAATACTAGGTGAAACCCCAAACAATAAAGAAAACCTACCTCCCCTAGTAGAGTTGTATTAACAGAAATCCTATTTAATAAAGAGGGAATATGTTAATTGACCCTCACACCATCACAAATATGTTGGTGCACACCATCAATAAGGAGAGACTATGATAATTGACTGTCATGCCCTCAAAGATGGCAGCACCCAAAGCCAGTAGATGATGGCACACAGTCCCCTCAGTCCTGCTGGGATGGCAGGTGCATGGAGCAGCCAAGCTCATCCCCAGGTGGACCCAGCCACTCTTCTCGCCTGGCTCCAGAATCCCCTAGTCCTCTCAGCCCCCCAGCTGCCTAGGGTCAGCCTGAGGCACAGACAAGCTTCAGATAGTATGTGCCCACCTCCCAGGGCTGCCTGAAGTGCAGGTAACCAGGGCCACCTGAGGCTTGAGCTGCTGGCAGTTGTAGCAGCAGAGGTATAATGGGAGCATCACCTTCCCCTGATCTCAGGGTCACCTCCCACCCTGAGGGATCCTGAACTGTGAGAGGGTGCAGGCTGGCCTCAGGGTTCCTCATCCATTGCATGAATTTTCATGCACCAGGCCTCTAGTAATATAAATAAAGGGTCTACTTGGTGTATGAACCATTAAGTGCTCAGCATATCAATTTGGGGACTTAGTACGCTATCCGTATTTTATAACATGTGGATGAGGCTTTCTAATCAAAGTACGCCCATTTCATTTGATAATTCTATCATCTAGTCTATTTGTCATTTTTTTTACATATCTTGAACATATCAGTAATATAAACTTCTCGAAGGATAATATGTAATAGTAATATAAGATCAGGCAATTCTTATATTATTGCAAAAAAAAATGCTTGGCAGGTTAAATATAATACATTAGAGATCCAGTAGGTGAGATTTGATGCACTGGAGTGGGGGTCCCTTAGCCCAGCATTCTCCCTCTCACAGTCTGGGAACCCTCAGGGGTGGAAGGCAACCCCACAATCAGGGGAAGTGATGTCCCCATCATACCTCTGCTGCTGCCACAGCCAGTAGTGAAAGCCTTAGCTGGCCCTGGTACCTGAGACTCAGGCCACCCTGGGTAGCTGGGCAGCTGCCATATGAGGCTTGCCTGTGTCTTGGGCTGGCCCTGGGCAGCTGGGGGTCTGAGGGGACTGGGGACTCCGTAGGCAGTCATGTGGAGGAGCTGGATCTGCCTGGAGGTGGGCCTGGTCATGCTGCGCACCTGCTGTCCTAGCAGGACTGAGGGGACTGGGTGCCTCTACCTTGTGGCTTTGGGCGCTGCCACATTTGAGGGTATGACAGTTAATTAGCATATTCCTTCTTTATTGGTTGTGAGTGCTGCCATCTTTGCTATGGTGTGATGGTCAGTTAGCATATTCCCTCTTTATTAGATAGGATTCTTTAATAAAGGCACTTTTTTTCTGGGAATGTTTTTTATAAAGCAAGATAACATTTCAGAACCTCATTCAAATAGGCCAAAACCTTACCAAATTCAAAATAAAATGAACAAAATTTATGAAAATACTAAATATATCACATTGGTGAAATAAACACATCTTGAACACAGATTTTCCAAAGTATCTATCAAGTTAATTGTATAGCTCTCAGTAAATATACATTTTAGCTGTCCTGTATAAATGAGAAGAAAGAAAACTTTAGGCTTAGAAGACTATTCTAGCAAATTCCCTGGTCAAATAGAGACCAATACATGAAGTAGATTCATATATCATGAATCCCTGACCACCAGTAAATTAAGCATGGAAAGGGAATAGCAAAGCCAAGGGCCCTTTCTAAAAATTGCTTTTCATAATTTGGGTCTTAAATCTTGAAATCATTAGCAAGAGTGCTATGGACAATCAAAATTGCATGGAGTTTTATTTATTATATTATTTTCTACATTGAATTTTAATTCTCAGGAGAATTTTTCACAATCTGATTTTTAGACATTCAGGGAACAGTAAAATATAGGATCAAATTAAAATCATTCTACACAAGGATTAACCAGTCATGCTTCATGGAATACCTAAATTCAGTCTTTGCTTCACCAAATCACAAGTAACATTTCACAACTCCTTATGGTGTCCTGAGACTAGGGCCACATTTGTCAATTGCTGATGTTAAGTCACTGGGCATCTCTGTGTGTATGCATCTGTGGGCACATGTGTATCACATTTCCATGGTTTACACAGGCTTACTGTAATTAGCTGCAGGATAAGTGAGAGCAAGTGTACTGATGACATCATCATTGGAAAGTGATACATGGGTTTCAGTCCAAAATAGTGGGTTGGCACAATCTCGTCAGCAGACACAGGATGCTTGAGGAAACACATGTCTCTGGAGGGTGCACCATCTGCACATGCATTCCAGCCTTCATCTCTGAGAGTTCACTATTCTATTCTGTACTTAAAAATCAACACGGATGATCAGATCCAGAGACAGTAAGGACTGTTATTTCCAAAGTCAAATGATTCAGAACCTGTTAACTATTTTGTTTTTATTTAATTGTCTATATATCTTTTTAATATATTTTGTTGATTTTTTACAGAGAGGAAGGGAGAGGGATAGAGAGTTAAAAACATCAATGAGAGAGAAACATCGATCAGCTGCTTCCTGCACACCCCCTACAGGGGATGTTCCCAAAGCGAAGGTACATGCCCTTGATCGGAATTGAACCTGGAACCCTTCAGTCCGCAGGGCAATGTTCTAGCACTGAGCCAAATTGGTTAGGGCTAACTATCTATATCTTTTTAAAAATGTTTGAAATATAAAAGTCATGCTGATACACTGAAAACTTTAGGAAAAAAAAAACTTTCAAAGTGAACATTGGTTTCTTCTAAATTTTTCATCAACATTTCATTTACAAACATGGAATGTAATTTATATACTATTTATAGCTCCTTTTATCATGTCATAAAAGAGAATAATAAATTTACATCGCATAAATGGCTTTCTAAATCTTGCTTTTGATGGTTACATAGTAATTTAAAATTTTTATAATACAGATATGTTCATATATTATTTTACCAAACCCTATGTTACCTCACTTCTATTACAGTAAGCAAACAAAAGGTTGGAAATGAGGCTCCATTATTTAAGAACAAAACAAGACAGTTTTTGTCCAAAACAAAACTGTGGTCACACTAGATTTTTCTAAGTAGAGAGGAGCTGAGGCCTAGAAAAAAATATAATGTAAACTATTGAAAAGAACCAATAATGACCATGAAAAATATAATTGATGATAGATAAAATGAGACCAGATATTCTTTATTACAAAAGAACACTATCAGTTACTAACCTATTAAGAAAAAAAGTGTTAAAGTGATTTAATGTTGAGCATTCTTAATGACATACTGGCATATTTAGACATGACAAGGAGTAGCATACAAAAGTAAATCATGTGATGATGATCAGAAAGTCTTGTAATAGAGAAGATTTTACCAAAATAAGAAGCAAACACCTGCCATTCTCCTATTATCTCCCACTGTCCCTCAGCGGCTCTCCTCTTCCTCCTGCTTCTCCTCTCTCTATCTTTCTTTTTCATTTTCTCTCTCAATCTTTGTAATTGAATATTTAAATATTAAATTCTTAATGAACACTTGATTCTTTTTTAACTTAAAAAGATTAATTTGTAGATTATTAATTACATATTTATGGGTTATTATAGGGAGATCTTTTTCTATTAACACTTGAAAAATAAACCAAAAAATTAAAGAAAAAATAATATTAACAATAAAATTTCATGCCATAAATAATGACGAGGCTTTGCCAGCTTTAGCAAGAGAACTTCAGTGTGGTGATATGATGCAGGCAAGTATAACAATCTAAAAATAGAGAAAAATACCAAATATCAAAATATGTGATGCCATGTGCTAAAGACAGCAGGTCAGAAAATAGAGTGATAGATATTGACTCCAGCTAATGAAACAGGCATAAGATTGGTTCTATTGAACCTTGTTAAACAGGATTTGGGGAAGATAAACCATGGGGATTCGTTTTCAGACAGGACCTATGTGAGCAGGAAAAACTTCTTAAACATAAACTATATAGCATCATTTTCTCATCTGCCTGGGACTCCGTGTATAATGTTGTTTTCTTAATGATGAATTTTCTGCCTTCTCTGACAACCATATTATAGATGAGGAATAGGAGTCTAAAGCTACTATATTGAAATTTCTTGGCAGAACAAGAGGCAAAGTTAATTTGACTTTTCTAAAAGCATTTGCATGATAATAAATTTCACTAAACTTAAAAAGATAATAATGTGAACCTGGAGAAAATTATTCTAAATTCTGAAACCATTTAACAAAACTCCATAGTTTCAGAACTTTTTTAAACTCAATAAGCTATGATATAAGACATTGATTCTATACAGAATTATATAACGCATTGATCTTTAAATGACCAATATTTCAAATCTCTTTCATTTCATTCTTTCACTTTACTTCTTCTCTTACAATTATTCTAATTTTAAGCTAATTGTAATTTATGATACATTAATATGATGACATTTCAAAACTGTTTATTAAAAGCATCTTTCTGTAAAACATTTAATTTCATGGGAAATGTCTACCCTCTAAATTTGAAATTAAAGAAGATTGTATATATACTAGGGTCTCAACCTTACTTCATATTATAAACAAGCACATTTTCTCAGTCTTTAAAACAAAGAAAAACCTCCTGAGCTTCCCTTTATCTATAACTAGATTTTAGCTTTATCTCACACATTTTGAATGAAGAGTCTATTTTCTCAATTCAAACATTCTCACATACCATTACTTATTCTCTCACACCCCTTATTAACAATATGCTATAGGCAAAGCCTCCACTGAAATCATCAATTTATCATCCAACGCTCTACTTTTAAAGTGAATACTTTACATTTAACTTGGCCTAGTGTGCTCCAACTCTTCAATTTTCCTTGAAGCTGTCCCTCGACCTTCCTTCATTGACACCATGTCTGCTGGTTACTGTCCTTCTCCGGTTGATCTTGATCTTAGACACCTTTATATGGTCCTATTTTTTCATGGTCTGTCCTAATGTGTTAGTGTTTACCAGAGACAGTTTTCTGGCTTTCTGATCTTATTATAGATACATCACATTTACTCCTGTACCTTTAACTATTATTCATATTTGATGTGTCAAAATCTATATTTATATCAATTCTTTATTCTGTCTTGTCCTATAGATAAATATATAGCTTGTATCTTTAGCTTTATCTTCAGTTTCATATGTATTACCTTTTCCTGAGTTCCAGACTCATATATTCAAAGAAACTTTAACAGAAGGTACAAAAATGCAAACAAACAAATAAAATACAGTGGGAAATAAAATGTAATTATATTAAAAACTAAAAACATGCTGAAACCGGTTTGGCTCAAGTGGTAGAGCATCAGTCTGTGGACTGAAAGGTCCCGGGTTCGATTCTGGTCAAGGGCATGTACCTTGGTTGCGGGCACATCCCCGGTAGGGGGTGTGCAAGAGGCAGCTGGTCAATGTTTCTCTCTCATCGACATTTCTAGCTCTCTATCTCTCTCCCTTCCTCTCTGTAAAATATCAATAAAATATATATTTGAAAAAAAAAATAACTAAAAACATAATATTAATATAAACACTATATATCTCACTAAATTATCCATTTATGTTTAACTAAAACTATAGATGCTCATTTTGCTAGACATTTTGATACATCTCTTAGTGCATAGTGGCTCAAGAAATGCTGACTAGCAACAAGTGCAAAGACAGACTGCATATTTCCACTCTCATCTATTTTCAAAATGATATGCAAAATCTCTTTACTAAATATTGCTCAAATTGATGATGCAGTATCCATGTTGAATTTTGTAGGATTTCTACTTATCACAGCAAACTCAAATTTTAATCTTTGGTTTAGAAAAACTTTTTTTAAAGCACTCAGTTAATCAACATCTTATTGGCTAAATATTTGACAAGGCTTAATCACCTGAATTTTTCCATTACTGCCTGTTTATTACTTTGATTTTAGAAGTATAATCAAAATCTATCTAATTGGGTATATAGCACACAGAAATACTAACAAGTTTACTTGATTTAGTGTGGATCAAACACATTAAAGCTCTTGCACTATTGATGTAAATATCAGAAGAAAGGAAGGTCTGTGAATTTTGCAAAATGAATAATTCACACACCAAATTTAAAAATTGAAAAAGCTAATTTTAAATACTATAAGTAAAAGTAAACTTTTCAGCCTATATTTAAAAGGCAGGTTGGGCCCAAACCGGTTTGGCTCAGTGGATAGAGCGTTGGTCAGTCAAGAGCATGTACACTGGTTGTGGGCACATCCCTGGTGGGGGGTGTGCAGGAGGCAGCTGATCAATGTTTTTCTCTCTCATCGATGTTTCTGGTTCTCTATCCTTTTCCCTTCCTCTCTGTAAAAAATCAATAAAATATATTTAAAAGGCAGGTTGTGGTGCAGTATAGGTGTTACTGAAATCCTGAATATTAGAAAAATAATATGAACCAATTTAGGTAATAGTAAGTCTTTCTACAAAATGAATATACCTAAGCTGAAAGATATTTTACACTCAGGAACCAGTATCATAATGCAATTCATCAAGAGTAGTTTTCTCTATAAAATCCCAATACACATTCTTTAAGAAGCTGAATAAAAGCAAGTTTTATACAAAATATGTTTTTATGGTTTGGGCGTTTTTGTTTTTGGTTTTGGTTTTCTCATCACAAATAGTTGTTGAACATTCACAAATAAAAGAGTTTATAAGGAGATAATTTGCAATCCTAATTTTGTTATTAAAATGGACTAAATATGGAAATATGTAACAATTCTTTGAAATGACGTTTTGAACATAGTTTCTCTGTCAACCCCACCCTATCATTTATGTATTTGTGTCTACATGATTATAGTAATTTCATGACCACTAAGAATATTAAAACCTTCTATTTAGTATACAGAGTCAGAATGCTCTTAATGATCACAGCAATCCTTAAGTCCAGAGTTTTGAGATCTATTTTGCTACATCTCTGGAGTTGACATTGTGATTATGTTGATCTATATAGAATGTGACACAAGAGGCCTTTTACTAGGTGCCTCTATCAAGTGAAGAGTGTAAAAGGGTTTACCATGAAGACCAGAAGGAAGGGTGCTCCAGGGAGAGTAAACAACTGTACAAAGAGCCTGAAGTATTTAGCAGTGTTTGGTATATTCAAAAATACAGAACTAGCTCTGATTGGTTGAATAAGGAGGAAGAGGCAAGACTACCACTGAATAGATAGATCTAAAGCCCAATACCTGATGACTTTGGACTTTATCTGATATTAGTGGCTTGGTGCATGGAATTTGTGCACTCGGGGCGAGAGGGGTCTCCAGAGCGGCCTGTGCCTTGTCACAGGGAGGGAGCCCTGTGATCCAATGCCCCAAATAGATAGGCCCCATCTACTCATCTGGGGATTCTCTATGGATTGCCCCAAAGAGGTAGGCCAGAGCTAGGGGAGTCCTTAGGATCCCTGGGCTGGGCCATGGTAGAGTCCTGCAGACCCCTAGCTGGGCTGAGCCCATGGCAGAGGGCCCTATCCACACACCTGTGAACCCCAGGCAAGGGAGGGGGTGGAGAGGCCTCTCCACCAAAGCCCTGCCCTTATCCCCAACACTGCAAGTCCCCGCCCACCCATGCCTGCTGCTCACACAGCCTGCTGATCAGTCATTACTGTGACAGAAGCCCAACCAATTTGCACATTACCCTATTATTAGTATAAATGTTTTAGAGAGCTGGTGAAGAATTTTAATTAAATACCTAGATTGCGAGCATATTTATTTTTTTTAATAGGGAGCATTATTTAGTTTGGACTTCTGAAGTACTAATGGAAGCCATAAAAGAGACATGGAAAATAATAAAGGCAGCAGGGTTGTGTAGGAAGAAAAAGTTACAGATTCTAAAAATGGCTTAAAAGCATAAATAACAGAACTTAAAAATTTATTGTATATTCGTTAGACAAATAATTTCTAAATTTAATTTGCTCAGTATTGCTCTGACATTCTAATAGTGCCAAAGTGGAAGAGAGCTAAAACAGTTCTCCAATGTGTCTAAGAAAATTGGAAACTGCCTGAGAGCATGAGAAGACAATTTTGTTAGATTGGTTTGAAATTGCTTTTTCTCTTGATACTGGTGCAATTTTTAGGAATTTTTTTTGTATCCTGTCTATTGATGTTTGGCTCCTGTGGCTTTACATAATGATAAAAATCTATACAGGACTGAACATTCTCCAGTCTTGAGGGGTAAGAGTGTTATGTATTCTACTGTAGAAAACATTAGTTGGATATTCTTATCCCGATGTATTTTCAAGAGATTTTAAAATCATGCCTGACTCAGGGGATAATAAACTCATCTGGGACCCAAAACCATATATCTCACAAATCATGTATGCATTTCATTTTGTTTCTAATTCTCTGATCCCAGTTATGATTTAAAAATCTTCTAAAAATAAACTGGAGACAGGCAGTTGAGATAATGAAAAGACAGAGAATAGATAGAAAAATAAGAACAAATGCTGCAAATTTCAGAAAGAAAGAAGGGAAAAAAAACGATCATAAAGGAAGATATATCACATCGATATAGCACATGCAGGGAAGTGCTTAGCATTTCCATGAAGATATGATTAAATGCAATTTTGTAAGGAATCAAAATATATAATTTTATACTGCTAACTTGACATGTCTATAATAGGAGTCTAAAACAATAGTTCTCAATGTAAAGTTTTCAGACCATCGGTAGTAGCATAATCTTGAAACTTATTTGAAATGCAAATTCTCAGAGCCCAAATCAAGACTTAATGAATTAGAAATGCTTGGGATGGAGCTGAATATTCTGTGTGCTAACATGCCCTGTATATGACTCTGATGCATAGTGAACTACTGACTGGTATAGCAGAGTATGTGGTTCTATCAGTTAGGTTCCAGTGGTCAATCAAATTATCCATATCACTTCGAGCATGCATTGTAAAATTCCTGGTCTCAATTACTTTATAAAGTAAAAAGTTGGATTAGGTTATCATTAAGGTACTTCCAACACATATATGTTCTAATGATTTGTCAAGTACAGCCACTTGAATAGTTAGTTGTAAGACGTTCTTTGATCAACCTTCTCTCCACCAATCCTGTCACCTCTCTGAACACACCTCTTAGTACTTTTTCATTTCCAAGAGTCTTCCTTGCCACTTCAATGTGCCTGTATATCCCCGCCATAGGGATTTCACAAAACATATCTCAAATTAACAAAATCAATCAATTAATTAGTTAATTAATGCATATAGCCATAATAACATGTAATATTTATATAATTCAAAATGATGTAAAATTTTTTAAAGTTTGTTCATGTAGATATATTTAGGCTTTTAAAGTGGCAACTTATGAATGATTTAATTCAACTCAGTCTCTGAGATAGTTATTTATGCAGTAGTCAGTTGATGAAGCATTAACACTCATTAAAATTGTCATTGCTTTCAGGGATATAGGGTGATATATTAAATGCTTGGATAATGCTAATAAATGTTGCTAGATCACATAGAATTACTAGATTTCTCGTATTTACCCACTTCCCTCCTTCTTTCCTTTCGTCCTTCGATCCTTCCTTTCTTTGCTCCTTTTATCCTTCTCAATATTTTTGAAGTCCTTTCTGCTATGCCCATCATTGTGCTGTATGAGGTTAATGGAGAGGTAATCAAACAGACATATACCCTGCCCAAATGCAACTACAATGTACACATGTGTTTTGCCAGAACAGCTTACATGCTGATGGCTCTAAATTTTAATTTATCTGATCATCTAATTATTTACTGAATACATACACTTAGTTGCCTGATAGATGTTTTACTCAAACTTTGCCCAAAATTAAAATTTTAAATTATATTCACAGGCTTATGTTTTTTGTGGTTTTCCCATGTCCACTTATCTATTCTCTTGGCCCTAATCCTTGGATTCCCTCTTGATGCTTTTCTTTTCATCATATTCTATATACAATCAGATAGCAAATCTGTACTTTAAAAGCATTACCCCCAGCTCTACCTTCATTTTCACATAATTTAATTTGTGTGTGCATATTTATGTCCAAATTCCCCCTCTTATAAGGACACCAGTTATAATTTATGGGAGTCCATGCTTCTCCAGTATGACCTCCTCTTAACTAATTATATCTTCAGAGACCTTACTTTATTTTTTTCCAGTTTTCTTTTTTTTATTGTATTTTTTATTATTAAGGTATTATATGTGTACATAGCTTACCATTGCCCCCCCCCCCATCTCCCATTCATGCCCTCCCTCCCCAGAGCTCTGTGTTGGTTGGTTGTACTTATATTCATGCATACCAGTCCTTCGGTTGTTCTCTTATCTCCCCCCAGGTCTCCTTCCCCTCCCCACTGTCATTTGACAATCTGCTTGTTTTATGGTGACCATCTCAGGATCACATAAATAGAATCCGCTCCTCATTTGGCAGTCTGCTTGTTTTATGGTGACTATCTCAGGACCACAGGAATAGAGTCCTCTCCTCCTCTGGTTCTCACCGCCCCTCCCCCCGGGTCCCACTGCTTCCCCTGGGACACACGGCTCGCCCGGGCACACAGCCCCCTTGGGGGACACTGAGACCTTACTTTAAATAGAGGCTAATATTCTGTGATATTGGAGCTCAGGACTTTGACATACAAGGTTCTGGTGGGTTACAATTAAACCCATAACAGAAGACAGAAATTAATTTGACTGTTTATAATTGAGACATAGTCTTTCTCCTGAACTCATCAGTGTATCTGGACCCCAACAAGAGGGATCCCTGAACTGGATTTTGTGTTTTTGCAGGCCCCAATGTGGCCCTTTCCTGGCCTTACCTTTCCCTACAGTATAAGAAAACCAGGTAGCAGAGAGGATGTGTCCTCCTACCATTCCTTTTACCATGCGCTGTGTACCTGGCACTCTGGGTTTCACTAGTCATATGGTCCCAGACCTGCCCCAGAAATTGCGGGAGTTTCATTTCCAAGTTTGATCCTTTTGTGAGTAAACCACAGTCCACTGGGCATGAGTGATAGAGAACCTTTGTCCTCAGGAAAACAGGGAGGGAGTGAGAAATGAAAGAAGATGGGAAAGGCAATTCCTCTCTCTGCTATTATTTCGGATGTAGAACTTAAAGTAGGCCAAAAAATTCTAAATTAGTATTTACCTTCAAGATGTTTATGAAGCTATATTTTTCATGATTGATGGGAAGTTATCTAACAGGTTTGTCTTTTTTTGGGTGAAAATTGCTCTTTATGATAGGTAATATTGATATTTGTGTTCAGTTAAAAATAGCTCAATACAAGGAGAAGCTTATCATTTAAGGTTCATCAAAAAACTATTACCCATGGGCCACATTTAGCCCCTCTCAATATTTGGAAATAAACTTTTATTGTAACACAGCCAAACTAATTAATTTACATATAACGTGTGGCATGTCTGAATAGCTGCATGTCCTGTGGCTCACAATTCTGAAATATTTACTATCTGCCCCTTTACAACAAAACAAAAGAAGAACAGGTAGATGACTTTTCATTTATGAGACAGAGGAAATAACCAAAAAGCAAATCCCATGAGAAAACATGAAAGGGGGTCTGAGAAACTCATATCAAGTGATAAGTCCATCACTCAAAATAGGAAGTATAATAAAGAATTGGCTGATATAGACATGTACGTTTGATGGTGGAAAAATAGTCATACACACACGCGCGCGCACACACACACACACACACACACACACACACACACCAACATCCATCTTGGCTGCTCTGACCCATGTGGTTCAGTGGTTGGAGGGTGGGCCAATACTCCGAGGGCTTGATTCCTGGTCAAGGGCATGTGCCTGGAAGAGAAACGGGAATGAGAACAATTCATTTTTATGGCTCTTTAATTTATTTTATTTGACCTCATTCACTCTTCCCAAAGATTCTTAACATTATTATATCCATCTGTATAATTAATCATTAAACTTTCTCAGCTAACAAGATAGCATGATCAGTAACAGCTAATTTTGACATTCAATATACTCATGGACATTATAAATATATATATATATATATATATATATATATATATATATATATGTGTGTGTGTGTGTGTGTGTGTGTGTGTGTTTGTGTGTGTGTGTGTGTGTCACAATTATAAAAAAGTGTAGACATAATATGCATTTTTGAGTTATTCATAAGATATTTTATGAATTTTTATTTTATTAAATGAATTCATATGACAAGTCTCTTATAGCTTATCTTCCAATATTGTGTCATTGTGTCATTTTTTTTTTATTCTAGATACTAGACTATAAATTCCACCAGGCAGAAGTCCTGATCAAAATTACCTTTATTTCTACAACATTTTTTCAGGTAATTGGTGTTCAGTGTTCATTGTTGAATTAATAATGTGTAGGCAAATAAATGAAAATGCTTCAAAGGTATAATAGGCTTTAAACCCACTGCAACTTTTTTTTTTAAAATTGCCAAAATACAGTTTTTGTGACATTTGCTATACTGGCAGTTCTTTTTTTTTTAAATAAAATATTTTTTTTTATTGATTTTAGAGAAAGAGACAAAGGGAGATATAGAAAGAGATGAAAACATTAATGAGAGAGATACGTCAAATACCCCCTGCACACCACCACTTGGGATTGAGCTCACAACCTAAGCCTGCGCCCTGACAGGGCAATAGAACCTGTAACCTCTAGGTACACAGGATGACACTCAACCAACTGAGCCAGACCAGCCAGGGCCACTAGCACTCTTCATATATTATGCTACCAACAAGATTTGAAACTTTTGAGTCTGTTGCATTAGTAAATAATTCAGATTTAATATAATTTTATTATTGCATCTCTAGTTTATTGAAAGATGACAACTAAATTTCTGTGGCTTGTCTGTCAAGAGATAAGATATATAAAAATGCAGAAGGGATGTAGTCCGATTTATTTATTTTCTCCTTAGTTTCCATACAGCCCTAGGAGCTGTATCAGTAAAGATATTGCTATGATAAATGTCTGCTATTTTGCTGTTCATGGATTCTTCTAGGATTTTCATGGTTTCCCATTTTACATTTAAGTCCTTTAGACATTTTGAGTTTATTTTTGTGTATGGTGTAAGTTGGTGGTCTAGTTTCATTTTTTTTTTTTTGCATGTATCTGTCCAATTTCCCCAACACCATTTATGGAAGTGACTGTCTTGACTCCATTGTATACTCTTGCCTCCTTTGTCAAATATTAATTGAGCATAATGACTTGGGTCAATCTCTTGATTCTCTGCCCTGTTCTACTGGTCTATATATCTGTTCTTGTGCCAGTACCAGGCAGTTTGAGAACAATAGCTTTGTAGGATAGCTTAATACCTGGTATAGTGATTCCTCCAACTTTGTTCTTCTTTCTCAAGATTGCTGAAGCTATCCAGGGTCTTTATTTATTTCAGATGCATTTTTGGAGAGTTTGTTCTAGGTCTTTGAAGTATGCTGTTGGTATATTAATGGGGATTGCATTGAATCTATAGTTTGTTTGGGGTAGTATGGACATTTTAATGATGTTGATTCTACCAATCCATGAACACAGTATCATGATATTCTTCTATTTGTTTATGTCTTCCTCTATCACTTTTTATGGTGTTCTGTAATTTTTTGAGTACAGGTCTTTTATTTCCTTGGTTAAGTTTATTTTTAGGTATCTTAATTTTTTGTTGCAATTGTAAATGGGATTATTGTTGTTGGGTTTTTTTTTTTAGTTTCTCTTCCTGTAAATTAATTATTGATGTGTAAAAAAAGCCATATATTTCTCTACATCAAAATAAAAAGCTTCTGCAAAGCAAAATAAAGCATCAACAAACCAAGAAAGCCCACTGCATGGGAGAACATATTTGCCAATGTTATCTCAGAGAAGGGTTTAATCTAAAAAAATGTATAAGGGAACTCATACAACTTATCAAAAGAAAGATAAACGATCCAATCTAAAAATGAACAAATGACCTAAATAGACACTTTTCCAAAAAGGACATACAGAAGGCCAAGAGGCATATGAAAACAGCTCAAAGTCACTAATCATCAGAAAGATGCAATTCTAAATGATAATGAGGGACCATTTTATACCTGACAGAGAGGCTATTTTCAATGAATCAAGAAAGGACAAGTGCTGGTGAGGATGCTGAGAAAAAGAAACCCTCATACACTGCTGGTGGGAATGCAGAATGGTGCAGCCATTGTGGATAACAGTATGATGTTTCCTCAAAAAATTAAAAATGGAACTTTCATTTGACCCATGAATCTCACTTAGGATATACCCCAAGAAAACAGAAACACCAATCAGAAAGGATATATGCACCCCTATGTTCATAGCAGCACAATTTATAATAGCTAAGATTTGGAAACAGCCTAAGTGCCCATCAGAAGATGAGTGAATTAGACAACTGTGGTACCTCTGCAGAAAGAAATACTACACTGCTGTAAAAAAGAAGGAATTCTTTCATTTGCAACAGCATGAATGGATATGGAGAACATTATGCTAAATGAAATAAACCAGTCAGAGAAAGATAAATATCACATGATATCACTCATTTGTGGAATATAATGAACAACATAAACAAAAATAGTACCAGAGCCATAGAAGCATCAATCAGACTGTCCAACCTACAAGAAAATGTGGAGGGTGAGAGAGAGTAAGAGATCAACAGACTGTTTAAAAATGTATCAAGAAAATCCAGTTCTATTACAGCGAATGCTGTAAGATTATATTCATTTAATAGTTTTTTTTCTCCTTTTGATAGTCTTCATTGATTTTTTGTATGAACGTTTTCTTTTAGATTCTTGTTTTGAAACATTTCTCCTTTTGATCATAACATGAATGTACTTCTCTATGCTGGCAGTGTGAATTTTACTACATTTACTTCTAATATTTGCATAGTATGTTTCAGTTTATGAAACTTGCTCACATTTACTGATTCGTTTAAACTCACAAATGAGGAGAGTGGCTTAGAAGTTAAGTAATCAAAGCAGCATCATACAAGGACAGCTATTAAACTGTGATTCTGTGTGAGACAGTTTCCCATCTTTCAGTTTCATGGACCCTTTCAGAACAATAATGGTTTACAAAAACTTTGAAGATAATGTCTGTTTTAATTTTTAAAATATTTGGTCATGTTCTTGTATTTTCTAATTTTTATTTATGTATCAATATTCGAGTTTATATTTGTTTATCCATCTGTTGTCAGGATGGTGAAAACACTTATATGCATGTTATATGACAAAAAAGTAATTCAGGCAATAAACTTGGTAATAATGAAGTAGATAAGTGTCAAGCACCTTCTGAATAATAATTATGTCTGGGATACAATTAATATGGGAAAATGGGTCTCTTTTAAGATTAACAGTATAATATTTACTTTCAGGTCAAACCATCTGCAAATAGTTCATGAATACATATCTTTATTATGCTTTTTTTAAAATAACATATAGTATATAGTGGTTTAAAAAAATCCATTACAAATGGCCTGAATGTCAAGATAATCTAAGATTTAGTGTAAACTTGAAAAAACCTTAATTTTAACATTTGGTTCAAATTTATTAGATTATTTTGTTTGTTTGTTTAATTATACATTAAACTTTATGAGTTAACTTAATAATACTTAATTCTGCCCAAAAGTTCTGGAAAGATTACCAAAACATAAAGGCTTATAACTAAATTGTAATTGACACATTAAAATTTGAAATATAAAGGATATTTCCAGATATTTCTGAAATTTTATTTGGGTTTATTCCATTTTGCCAAATCAAATCTTAATACAGACAGCAATGTCTGATCTCACTTCTTTTTTTGATATTTTATCTCAATTTAAAATATTTTAAAAATCAACATTTATTATATGAAATATTATTCAGGCTAAGTAGTCCTTAAAACTTAATATTTGAATAGCACATTCCAAATAATTTCCACAGTTTGTTTAATTAATTGGATCTGCATACAGGCCTTCTGCCCAGGGTATTATATACTTTCAAAGATAAAGAGAATGACCTTTAGAGAAACTATGTGACTAATCTAGAAAATATAATTACAACTAACATTGGCATGCCCAGTGACTATGCTATAAATCATATGAATCAAATGGCATCCTAGACTTCACATACTTTTCAGGCATCAAATATGTATGAACACTCTATTTTCCCTTCTATGATCTCTGGATTTTAGTAGAGACAAGCAATCTAGTCAAGCAATAAGGGTATTCTGAAGGAAATGTCAGTAAATACTGAACAATACACTCCCCAGGAAAACTCAATACTGACCTTCATTGTTTGTTGACTGCAAATTACCGGTACTTTATCCTTCCAGACCTAAATTTCTTCATTTGCAAATAATCTGAGGCTTGAGAAGGATCAATGGTTTTATGGTGTGTTTTTTTTTGGTTTGGCAAACTTACAGGAAACTCAAATACATCAAATCAGTAAAACCCTTTTCTGCTTTAGTTCAAGAAGAGCTAAAGGCTTGTCTCACACCCCCTCCCTGTTAAGCACCAATGCACACCTTCCCAAATACATCTGTCTCTTGATGTAGTCATGCTGGGGACTAGTTTTACATAGTTCCCACAATGCTCACACAGGCATATTTGACAAAACCTTTCCTCACCCTCATCCTCTGAGCCTCTCAGCTCCAGATCTGGAGCTTTCTTTGAACACTAAGCTATGAACAACCCTGTGGTAAAACATCGGCCAGTTAAATAGGATAGGGAAGCCGCTGGGTCCATCCTCCCCCTTCCTTCCCTAGGAGGAGCTGTCCACACTGCAGTCACCTAAACAGCCTCTCAGACATTATTTCATGAGAGGGAAAAATCAATTCCCCTTGATATCACAATATAGCCTGTGAAGCAATACACCCATATTTGGTCTCTCCTTCCTCAATTCACTCTGATATTCTCTCACTGCTGCTTACAAGAATTACTATATGTCCTCTAAGAGATTAGTGCACATAATAAGACTTTGCTTTGGAGTTTATTTTTAGGGGAACCAAAACTCAAAACCAAGGAAAAATGCTAAGCCATTTTGCAAGTCCAAGTCATTCCTCTCTAACAACACCTGTGGGAGGGAACAACTCCTAATTACACATTTACTCAAATTCCCTAATTAACAACATACTAGCAAATTAACCTAATATAAAATTAACATAAATCTCTTTAACTTTATTCTTTATCCTTTCACTAGGAGATAAATTCTATGGAGCCAGAGAATTTGGTTAGTTTTGTTTACCGCTACACACTCAGTGCCATTAACCATTGTCCTTCTCCTATGTTGGCTATAAATTTGATAGAATCAATGAGAACATAATATACATCCTTTTGCTATTAATTCCATGACTAAATAAATGATTTAATCAAGAGAAAGCCAAGTGCAAATGTTGGGTATCATAGACATCTATGTCAGTGAGTTGAAAATGATTAAAATATGTCTTCAGAACTGGTCACCCCCAAGCTAATTACTAAATGTTATTTTAAACACTTCATTATTTTTATTCCTGAGGGAGAAGTTTTTTTTTCTTTATTTCTAAATTAAGACATAAAAAAATGAAAAATGTTCAAAGTTACAAATAAATTTTCTTTGTGCTGTCAAGTAATAGACTCATATGCTGTACTTATAATAGGGTACGTGAAAAGTAAATTAGCTTAACTGAATACCCCCCTGTTTCTAAAATAGTAATTTTATGTGTGCAGGTCATAATACAAGATAATATGTTTTAGACATATCTGTGAGGTTAGAATCATTTAGAATCCAAGATACTTTTTGGATTTCATAGCAAAGTATTTTAAAGGCACTTAATTCAGTGTGAACTGTTTGGAATTGTATGATTAATCCCAGTGGAGTATGTTATCTGGGGGGAAATGATGCATATAAAAAGAAACTAAATAGAAGGTTTTACTTTTACCTCATCCAATTTTTTAGATGTCCAAATTAAGAGTTTTACTTGGCACAATTGATAACTAAATCTTCCATTAAACTGTCCTTAGAAATGTGTTGACTGACAGTTAGTCAGGTAATTCTTTATGGAAACCCTACTGTGTGTCAAGTATTGGATCTCTTGCTTCAAGGAACCCAATCTGGAAAAACAAAAAACTTCAGCTAATGCATATTCAACAAAGGTGGGATATGAGATGGAAGAGTACATATACAGGGAAAAGATTCTCACTGATGCTCAAATGCTCCAGTGTATCATCTCCTTGGATGTATTTCACTATCTTATTCAGAATAAAATCCAACGTTCTTTGATGGCTCATGTATTGCTATACCATCTGGCTCTTCTTTACTTCTTGGATTTTTCTTACAATCAATTAATCACCTTGTTTATTCTGATCTGGTAACACCAATATTTACTGATCTTCCTGTTGATCTTCAAACATTCTAGGCCTTCTTCCACCCAAAAGACCTTGAGAGCCTTCCCCTAAAGAGCCACATTTACCAGCACTCTCATCTCGGCAAGCATTCTCTGAAATGTTAGCTTCTCAGGATGCCTATCTCAACCGACTTTTGAAAAATTAAACCAACCCTTATACACTTTCTGGTACACTCTTGCCCCTCTAATGTATCATATACTTCTTATATATTTTACTTATTGTATTATCTTTTATCCCCAGTAGAATTTAAACTTTATAAAACAGGGGATTTTGTCTCCTGATCTATCTCTATTGTTTTTGAAATGTTCTGGCACAAAAACAGAGTATTTGATGGACGGTCATTGAATAAATAAATTTGGAATATAAATAATATGACACCCAAAATTTTGACTGAATAATGAATAAAAGAACACAAAGGTTTCTGAGCTGGATTTGAAATCAGAGTTTTCTCATAGCAGAGAAAACAAAAAGCATGGGTGAAATTGGGGAGGTAAGCAGAACTTGGATAAATAGTTGCCTTTACAGATAAGAAATAGCCATCCTAATGAAGTGGGAGGGTTAAAGTTCAGGTCTTTGCTTATAATGTTGCTGCAATGTAGAGGTTGATTCTGAAAGGAGGAATTTAAGAGATAGGAAGACCAGATACATCAAGGAATCAGGCATGAGATCCTGAAGAAATGCTGGAGCAGAAAGGGAAATGTGAACATTTTTGCAGAATAACTGACAATTTAAATGGTCTGTGCAAAGCCGTGATCACAGACACTTTACCTTGCCAGAACTTGATTCCTTTCTGCAGCCCATGCAGAACTCTATGTGGAATGCTAGACTTCCTTATAAAGAAAACAATCCTGGCATAGGCAGAAACTAACATTAATGCTCTGGCAACTCTACAGATTCTGATATATTGTTCAAAATGGAAATTTTAGGAACTTGAATAGAGTCCACACCGGGGAAGGAAGTCTTTATATACTGAATGATTACGAGTGAAGACAGGTTCCTTTGTCTTTCAATATTGAGGAAACTTTGCAAAGAACATGAGAGATATTGTAGAGTCCTAACATGTAACCTCATTCAGTCAAACTTTTAGCTTCTTTCAGAATCAGAGTATAAGAGCATATGACAATCAATACAAATCCAAGACATAAACAAATAGTCCTATGAGTCTTTATTTGCTGATTTCCATTTCTGAGGGTTAGACCTATGATGACTTGCAAAACTGCAAAAATAGAATACCATATATTTCTACTTTATTCAGAAACTGTCATAATATAGCCAATATGTTGGTTGCTCTCTCTAGTGTGTAGATATCATTGAGGGGGAAAATATAGTGATTGAATGTTTTCAGCTATAAGTTAAAAGTAAGAAAGGCTAAAACAGAATATCTTTTAAAAATATATTTTATTAATTTTTACAGAGAGGAAGGGAGAGAGAGAGTTAGAAACATCTTTGAGAAAGAAACATTGATCAGCTGCCTCCTCCACACCTCCCACTGGGGATGTGCCCACAACCAAGGTACATGCCCTTGACTGGAATTGAATCTGGGACCTTTCAGTCCGCAGGCCAACACGTTAGCCAAACCAGTTAGGCTAAAACAGAATATCTTAATAAATTTTAGAATAAGAAATTGAAAATTCTAGACTTTCTGTATCTACAAATTCCAGGAAGACAATAGGGTTTGAGTCATCCAGATATCTTGAGCCCCTTAGAGTTTCACAAATGGCTGTATGCCTATTTGAATTCCAGCAAATCATTCATGGAACACACTATTTAAATGGGCTCTACAGTCAACTATGTTGGAAAAAAACAACAACCACCTGCTCCAGTTCTCTCTGGAGATTTATAACATACATTAAACATTAAAATTTCTGAGACAATCATAGAAGAAAAGTAGAACCCCCCCCCAAAAAAAAAACTTTAGTCTCATTACATTTTTAAAAGTTTTCCAAATGTGCTTAACAATGGAGCCCCTTTGTCATGTAACCTGTTGTCATTCCAAGAAACCTGTGGGAAAATTATGCCCTGGATTATTATTTGGAACCAGTGTCTTCTTTATTTTTGTATTTGTAACATTGCCACCCCGGGCTGGGGAACCTTCTTTCTGCCGAGGGCCATTTGGATATTTATAACATCATCTGTGGGCCATACAACACTATCAACTTAAAAGTTAGCCTCTATATTTGGTTTAAACATTTAATTAACTCTCTCCTAATGCCTTGGCAGGGCCGGAACAAATGATTTTGCACCCATTATAAGGTCTGTGGAGCAGATATCCCCAATCCCAACTTAAATTTCTATAGACTGGGTGCCTTATAAGTAACATATATTTCTTTCTCACACTTCTGGAGCTGGGAAGCAGGAGATCAGGGTGCCAGCAAGATTAGGTGAGGGCCCACTTCTGGGTTACAGATTTCTCATTATATCCTCACATGGCTGACAGGGTGAGGGAGCTCTCTGGATCTTCTTTATAAGGAAGCCAATCAAACTCCCAAAGGCCCCACCTCCTACCTAACATCACTTTGCGTAGTAAGTTTTCACCATATGAATTTGAGGTAACACAAACATTCAGACTTTAGCAAGTATCTTTCACGCATGTGGCATGGATACCTACTTTCTCAATTATCTCATATAAAATCAGTAATTTGTGCAATGGGTAATAGACAAATATTCTCTCTCAAGACATTTTCAGTTGTTGGTTTTGTTTTTATTTTTTTTCCATATTCCATTTCTTTCTTTCTTCTTGTTAATGCCATTATGCGACGTTTTTATGGCTACCAATTTTTGAGAATGCTAGTTTAAAAAATTGATCAGTTTGTGTTTCATAGGCAGAGTTAGGAAGAATTTAGGATCAAAATCATAGAGAAATGGCAGTAACTTAGGAATAGTATTATAGAGTATCAATGCTGAGTAAGATAAGTAAGTGCCCTCAGTATTTAAGCTTAAATAATAAAATAATAATATAGTTTTAGTACATATATATATATATATATATATATATATATATATATATGAACACAAATATAAGGAATTTTTACTAAGCCAAAATTTATTTACATAAATTGTCAGATTTAATTAGCAACAAAATTCTAAAAGGTATCTGTGTTTTCTAAATTATTAAACCACAGATTTGAGAGGTTAAATTAATATAAGGAGATTTCCCAAAAGGTCCAAGTTTATCCCATATTTCCTATTATAATAATCAACATAACTCCTTTTTCTTGTCAAAATGCCCAGTTTAGACATCAATTTATATAGTCAAGCTGTGGATAACAAACATCCAGTGGAGTATAAGAAGAGAATTATTACATATAGCAATGAGAACATACTTTAAAACTCCAGAGAGATTTTTTTTTCTTATCCTCTCAGAATCTAAGGAAGCATGCTAAGTCCTCTAAAAAAAATCTATACTAGAGAACCTTGGGGCTCTCTATTTCAATGCTGTCTGATTTAGAAGTCACTTTAACTCTTAATATTTCTGTAGAGACTGTGTGTGTGTGTGTGAGTGTGTGTGTGAGTGTGCATGCTTGCCACATAAAGTTCCCCTTCCAAGGCTTATCTGAAGCATTTTATCACCAGGAAGCAATCCAAAGATTTTATCCTTCCTCCCTGAGAAGATATTACTACCATCAAAGCAATATAACTTTCTTGTAAATAACAACTAAATATCTGATATATTTTGTATATTTAAATAAATGCAATGTAAGTTAATTCTGCATATTAGAACAGTGATTTTCAACCATTTTCATATCATGGCACACATCATCTAATCAGTAAAATTCCACAGCACATCAAAATATATATTATATTTTTTGCTGATCTGACAAAACAATAGAAATAATTTAGATTCATTCACACCAGACAGCTATTGTTGTGTTGGCTGTTGTCATTTTTTTAATATTAACAATCTAAGAGTAAATAAGCCAGTTGCACACATTACATAGGTGTGCAAGTTTCTTGTGAGAGACTGATTGAAATTCACAGTCTTAGAGCAGAGGAAATAAATGTTTTTGAATGATTCACTGCACTAAAATATTCTGTGAATATTTGTTTTACAGTACGTCTTTCTCAGGACAGTATAAATTCATACCTAACTAGTAAAAAGGGAGAGGTTTTTAATATATCTAAAATTTTTATTTTATTTTTATTTTTAGAGAATGTTGAAGGATAACATAGTTTATTAAGATTTCCAACTTGAAAGTGGAAATAGGTGTCCCTGTAAGTCATAACCAGGCTTTGTGCACTTGAAGTCAGATGTTGGCAACCTGGTCAAATGTGCCAGCTAGAAAGCAGGAAATAAAAATTTTAATAGGGAAAATGAATAGGTACATGGGAATTGTAGAAGTGGCTCTGAACAGGTCATCTCCCTGAAGCAGCTATCTTGCCTAATCCCTCTCTTTTATAACCACACACCTTTGAAAGCATAGTCAATTCTGAAACCATTTCCTTGCCTTAGAAAATGTCAGTGACATTCACATCATTACATTTTTCAGGAATATATTAATTCCCATATGACTTTAAGTCTCTGTAGCTTTCAGAATAAACATTTACTTCTTCAAATACTCCCTTTTCGGTGATATATAAATCTCTTCTTATCTCCTTTCTGCCCTGGTGGTTCCTCTATCTTTTGTGCTTCTTTGTTGATATTCTTTTTTTCTAGGCTTATAATGTTAACATCTTTCTTAGATCACTTCATAAGCATACTCAAAGGCTTCAACTATCATTAAGAAGCAAATGACTCTTGATTTTAAGTATCTAGTTTGTTTTTTAACTCATCACATATGTATTTAATACCTGCTACTTTCTAGATATACAGTGGAGATTTAGACAGTGTGACTGTTGCCTTTGTAACACAGCCTATCTAATAAAAGGGTAATATGCAAATTAACTGTCACTCCATCACAAAGATGGTGGTGCCCATAGCCAGATGCTCAATCCTCTCAGCCCAGCTGGAGTCCCCCAGTCCAGGTGGGGTGGCCACTGAGAGTGGGAAGCATGAGCGGCCTGGCACAATGCTTGTTTTGTCTTTGGGCCTTGGCTCAGGCTGCCCCAGAGCCAGAGCAGACAGGGGCAGGGCCAGGAGGGCCAGCAGAGGCAGCCAAGTGCAGGCCGGGAGAGGAGACAGCAGGCCTGCCTCCCACTGAAGCAGTGTGGGTCCCTCCCGGCTCCTGCAGAAGTAGTGCGGCTCCCTCCTACCTCCCATGGAAGCAGGCGGCTCCCTCCCGGCCCCCATGGGCTTCAGCAGATCGTTTGTGCCTCCCACAGAAGCCTCAGGGATCCCAAGGAAGGAGCACGGCTCCTGGTGGTGCCCTGTGGTTCCTACGGTTCCCGCAGAAGCTGCGGGAGGCCTACTACACATGATAGCGTGCAATTGGCTACTAGTCATCAATAAAAGTGTACAAACAGAAATATACCTATAAATATCACAAGGTTTATAACCTGAAAGCCAAACTGTTCCTTTAAGCTTGAAAGCCAAACTGTTCCTTTAAGTTTGATGTGTTTTATTTGGCAGATGGGCTAATGGGGACTCTAACGAAGATATTCTTAAAATGGACAGTGCTTATTAGATGTCCATACACATTATTCACTGTTAAGGGCACAGTGAAACTATCCTTTGTGCTCATTTGTTTTGTAAGAACTGATGAAAAGTATTGTAATTGGACACACACACACAAAAAAAAGGCCAATTAAGGAGGGGAAAGACAGTACCGAGTCTGATTTCTCAGAGAAAATACTGACAAAAGCAGAATCTATTACAAGAAAAAGCTTTAGAATAGAACCCATGCAAATATCTAAGGGAACAATGGTCAGTGAGGGAGAACTGAAACGGTTGGACATTCCTTGGGGCTCGGGAAAAATTCACAAAGCTGATTCTTACAGAAAACAAGACAATTTGTCACTTGAAAAGTCCTACAGTGCTCTTTTCCATTTCAACATGATCATGTGTAATAATTAAACGATTGATGAAGAAGCCTCTATGCATTTTCTAAAAACCCATGAGTAATGAAAACTGTAACTTGTTCTTATTAAAACTGCATTTACACTCATTTAATAAAGCTCTCTGGGAAGAATATAATTGCAGAACTGATTTTTTTTAGTATCTTTGAGATGTGAATCATAGGCAGTAAGGTATAAACATTTTTGATGAAAGATAAATAAAATGTGTGTATATGTGTTTGCCTAGTCTCCTAACATCTGTGCTCATATAATACGTTGGAACAGCTGCCAAAAAAATTATTTAAAATTTGACAGTTTCTAGTTTGAATAGTTTCCTTGAGGGTATGATCTGCCTACAGTAGCATTGTGGTTCTTAGGTATGTGCCACTAACCTTTTAAAGGAAAAGCTCACTACCCAGCTCTGGAGTGAGGTCAGCGGCCAGTGTGTGGCTGTCTGAGAAGGTTTGGCCTCAGCAGCAGAGAACTCACTGACTGTGCAAGGCTAACTCACATTTGGTAACTGAGTAAGACCGAGGCACATAGGAGGAGTTTGCAAGCTTTTTCTTGGGACAGGAAGCAAATGTTTCAGGCCACACAGGCTATCGAGCCGCTGTCAAAACCAGTGAGCTTTATTTTGTCACTCAAAAGCAGGCAAAGGTAACACATAATGGATGACAGTGGTTGGATTCAAATAAAGCTGCGTTTGTGTGCATTGGAATCGGGATTTATAATTTTATTTTGCTTTTATAATTTATATTTTAACAATTAATTAGTCTTTATTACTACGTTAATTCACAAGTGTTAGAAAAATTCACTTTTACTATTTAAATGCAGAAAGCTTGCTACATACAGTTGAGAAATTGCTGCTACTCACATTAACTGTTTAGATTTTATTTGGAGGTTAACAGAATGAGGCTTGCACCTAAGCTAATGATTAACATGATGTAATATTTTAATCTAGTATTTTTTAAAAAACTTTTTAACTGCTATAAAGACTTAATTTAGCCGAAACTGGTTTGGCTCAGTGGTAGAGCATTGGTCTGCGGACTGAAGGGTCCCGGGTTCAATTCTGGCCAAGGTCATGTACATTGGTTGCGGGCACATCCCCGGTAGGGGGTGTGCAAGAGGCAGCTGGTCGATGTTTGTCTCTCATTGACGTTTCTAGATCTCTATCTCTCTCCCTTCCTCTCTGCAAAATATCAATAAAATATTTTTTAAAAGACTTACATATTTAACAAAATATTATCCTTCTTTTGAATTTTCTCAACCATTTCAAAATGTAAGAAACAAAACAAACAAGCAAACAGAAAACATGCTTAGCTCACAGGCTGACAGCTGCATGGCAGGCTGGTCCAAGTTCACTGACCCCTGGCACAAAGGCCACATCCCTCTCAGCCTAATGGACATAATCCCCTGAGCAATGTTTGTTGCAGAGCCCTCCCCGAATTCTCCGAGGGTCTGCCAGTCCTGTGACGCCCTTTCATTTCCCCCTCTGCTCAGTCTCACTGCTCCCTGCCCTTTGCAGGTGCTGATCCCTGACAAACAACTTGCTTTCTAAATTCTGCCCCAACTTCTTCTCCAGAACCCAAAATGGGTAATGCATGAATTGATGCTCTGAAGTCTTTTCTCCTCTAGAGATGGGCAGCTTTAATATCCTGTTTCTCATGACCATGTTTTCATCACATAGAAATCAAGGAGGAATGAATCACGAACCGAGCAGCTCTGTGTGTGGGATTGTAGTGGGGCTCATAAACTCCAACTTCTAGGCCACTTTTTGTGTATTGACCTGTATTTGTTTCAATCTAGCCTGCTCATATTCATTATAGATTCATTTTGTGGCATCCCTAGATAGTTGACTATTTCCCACCATACTGCCCTTTGCATTCTATTTCTACTGACTTCCCACTCCTAGTCACCTTTCATCAGACTAAGCACTCTGTTACTGCCAGCTCTGATAAAGTGTATTTTCCGTCTACAAAACTGCCTTCCCTTTCCGTTATGCTCAGCTATGCAGTGTGGTTTCATCCCATCCCCTGCGTGTTTCCTCCATCCAGGCCTAGGTGTAACACAGAAGCTCTGCTGGATCTCTCCACATGGCCTCGCTCAAAGTGTATCCACTGTGAATCTCATTCCCCAAGTCACTTCTTCCTCTTGGCTCTCGGCCACTTGGAATGCCCCTGATATGTTTTATTCATGTATTAAATGAGGACAATAGTTTTATATTTGCTCTCTTCCTTGTATTAGCTTTTTAATACTTTATTCCATAGGAAAGAATCTCCGCTAAGAGAATATCAGACTCTTTGGCAGCTACAAACACGGATCATTTTGAGTGTGGAAAGCTACCTGGTGACTCTCAATCAGACCGCGTGGAGACTTGCCAACAAGAAAGAATAGCCCTGGCAGCATACAGTACTTACTCATAAATTAATTGACTCTGAATTATGGATATGACAATGATTTTATTGGAAGCTATAAATCAGACAAATACTTGAAAATGTGGAGAAATGGGACTCATTGTCAGCACCCCAAAATCATTTAATCAAACAGGGAAACACAATTTAAATTAATCATTATGTTCATATTACTCTTCCTCATGTATGAAGGCTCCAAAAAAATGGTCCAGCCAGTGTTGCTCAGTAGTTGAGCATCAATCCATGGACCAAGAGGTCAGAGCTTAATTCCAAGTCAGGGCACATACTTGGGTTGTGGGCTCCATCCCTAATAGGGTGAAGGTAAGAGGGAACCAATCACCGAGAACAGAGCTCACTCCACCCCGGGCCCAGGGAGTGGGCGGCTTCAGAGCTTGGCCTCCGCATCTGCAGACGTTCCTCTGAGACTCCTTGGAGCACAGTCTCCCCGCCCACAGCCCTCACAACCCACCCGCCATGCTAGCGAGGAGTTAGCAAGGCAGATCCAGTTTGCGACCCCAGCGCCCAAGAGGGGCTGTGTGTCCCGGGAGAGCTGTGTGCCCCAAGGGGGCCATGTGCCCCTGGTGAGCCATCTGCCCCAGGGGGGACGGGTGTCCTGGGAGAGCAGTGTGCCCCGGGGGAGACATGTACCCCGGGAGAGCAGTGTGCCCGGGGGAAGCAGTGGGACCAAGGGGGAGAGGCAGTGTGAATCAGAGGAAGAGCGGATTCTATTCGTGTGGTCCTGAGATAGTCACCATAAAACAAGCAGATTTTCAAATGACAGCAGGGAGGGGAAGGAGACCTGGGGGGAGATAAGAGAACAACCGAAGGACTGGTATGCATGCATATAAGTACAACCAAGGAACACAGAACTCTGGGGAGGGAGGGCATAATTGGGAGGGGGGGGGCAATGGTAAGCTATGTACACAAATAATACCTTAATAAGTTAAAATTTAAAAAAATAAATAAAAACATTCAATTGATGTAAAGATTAGTAATTAGAAGTTTTAAATTATTTTTAGATGCAGTCATCACTCAGTATCAGCAGGGGATGGTTTCCAGGACTCCTAAAATCCATGGATTCTCAAGTAACTTATATAATATGAAGTACTTGCCAAAATCGGTTTAGCTCAGTGGATAGAGCGTCAGCCTGGGGACTGCAAGGTCCCAGGTTCAATTATGGTCAAGGGCATGTACCACCTTGGTTGTGGGCACACCCCCAATAGAGGGTGTGCAGGAGGCAGCTGATTGATGTTTCTCTCTCATCGATGTTCCTAACTTTCTATCCCTCTCCCTTCCTCTCTGTAAAAAAATCAATAAAATATATTTATTTTTTTTTAAATATGAAGTACTTGTGTATAACCTACCCACACATTCCTATACTCTGAAAATAATCACTGTATTGCCTCTGATAATACAATGCAAATGCTATGTAAATAGCTGTCATATTATATTGTGTTGGAAATAATGAAAAGGAAAAAGTCTGTTCATGTTCAGTACAGATGCAAACCACATAAGGCTAACTGAACAGTACAAGTAGGTCACAAAAACATAGTATTTTTTCTATAATTTTCAATCTGTGGCTTTGTGTGCTATTTATTATAACTAATCCCATTTCAAGTGATTAATAGCCACAAGTGACTTGTGACTACTGAATTGGCTAGCACAGGTCTTAAACTCTTTGTTCAAAATATAAAGTGATAACATCAAGCTCATGCCTCTAAGGTAACAATGATAGACCCAGTCTTCTACGGGTGTAACCCTTGACCTTTCCCTAGTTAAGAATGTTAGTGAGTTTTTCTACCACATTTTTACTTACTTCCCCAAATATTAGCCATTCTGTTCACCATAGTAAAAGTCTTCTTAGTCCTTTCCTTACTTGATGCCAGTTATACTATACTTTTGGCCTGGTGCATAAAATTCATGCCGGGGGCTGTCTCCCTCAGCCTGGCCTACACCTTCTCCAATCTCAGATCTTCTGGGGGATGTCCAACTGCTGGTTCAGGGATCGGGCCTAAACCAGCAGTCAGACATCCCTCTCGCAATCCAGGACCACTGACTCCTAACTGTTCACCTGCCTGCCTTCCTGATCACTCCTAACCACTCCATGCCACCCTGTTTGCTCCCAACTCCCCCCACCCTAGGTGGCCTCCTAGCCCTCAATTGGCCTCCTTGCCAGCCTGCTTGCCCCCAACTGCCCCATGCCTACTGGCTTGCCCCCAACTGCCCCCATGCCAGCCTGTTCACCCCCCAACTCTCCCCCCTGCCAGCCTGCTCATCCCTAATTGCCCCCCTGCTGGCCTAATAGTCCTCAATTGCCCTCCTGCCAGCCTGATTGCCCCCAACTGCCTTCCACTGCCAGCCTGCTCACCCACAACTACCCCCCCTCCAGCCTGATTACTTCTAACTGCCCTCTTCTCCTGGCCTGATTGCAGCTAACTGCCTTTGCCTTGGCCCCACCACCATGGCTTTGTCTGAAAGGACGTCCAGAAGGTCTCCTAGTCTAATTAGCATATTACCGTATTTGCCGGCCTATAAGACGATTTTTTGGCCCTGAAAAATACGTATTTGCCGGTGTATAAGACGACTGGGCGTATAAGATGACCCCCTAACATTTCCACTAAAAATACAGAGTTTGTTATATACTCGCCGTATAAGACTACCCCCCACTTGGAGGCATATTTTTCAGGGCCAAAAAATCGTCTTATACGCCAGCAAATACGGTACCTTTTTATTAGTATAAATTGATACAATTTTTCCAGCATATAACATATAACTGTATTTTTTTCCCTTAGGCTTAAGAACAGATGCTGATTATTTTGAGTATTTCTATTTAATTTATTATTTTCCCTTTTTATTTCCAACTAGGGCCCACTGCACGAATTCGTGAACTTGAAAGGAACTATGGGCCATGAGATTGCAGTAGGCATAGGGACTGGTCTAGGCCCATCCTCTGAGCTCATACTCACCTCCTCTCACCAAGCCCCTGGTCCCCTGTCTGCTGGCAGCCCTGCTCCCACCACCACTGCTCCCACACACTGACAGCACCAGCACCACTTGCATCTGCTAATGGCGCAGAGCAATTGGGGCTGGCGCCAGCAGGGGGTATGAGTAGCAGTTGCTGCCCTTATCGCACCTCAGGAGCAGGGGGGAGGTGGAGAAGCCCTCAAGGGCAATTGGGGCCTATAGCCACTATTCACACCTGCTGATGACACTGAGTGTTTGGGACCAGCAGCAGGTACAAGTGTTGGATCTGGTGGCAGCTGCTGGTGTGAGTGGGGCCAGCTCTGGCAGTTGGTGTGAGCGAGGCAAGCAATGGCAGCAGATGTGAGAACTGGGTGGGACTGCAGCACTTGAAAACAACCAATTTTCAACAACCACCAGAGGCTCATCTTGATGACAGTGACCAGTGCTCTGCCTTGGTCTGATGCCTCCACTCACCTGCTCCACTATCCCACCGCAGCCAATACCCTCCCCTCCCCCCACTGTGTTCTGCACATGCCCCTGGTGGTCAGCACACATCATAACGACCAGTTTTTCGTTTGTTCAGTTGTGCTGGTTGTTCCGCCATTTGGTCTATTTGGGTATTAGCCTTTTATTATATAAGAGCATATCTGGATGGATTTTTTAAATTTAACATTTGCACTCAGTTCTCATCCAGTAAATTATTTGAGTTTACTTCAGAAATTCCAAAAGATAATTTGAGTATATTATAGAATAAAATATTTTTTCTTGAAAATTAACTACTTATTATGAAAACAAGTGATACTAGATAAAAATAAGCAACATGTTCTAAGCTATCAGACTGTAGTATTAATAAAAGCAACAGGTAAAAAAGACAGTAATTCATATTATTTTTAAAAATGCAAATACTATATACTTTTTATTTGACAATGTAAACATTTCTAGATTCTATAAGAGCTTGAAGTTACATTTATTATACATTGTAACTATTCTCTGATATAATAATTTTAAGACCTATAGCATAATACTTTTCTTCAAAATTTATTTTGTGTGTGTGTGTGTGTGTGTGTGTGTGTGTGTGTGACAATATTGAAAAAGCTATACTCCCTAACCCACTTTGAAAACAAATGCAGTCTGGTGCTTGGAAAATACACTTGAAATTATTGGATACTTCTATCCAATAATATAATCAAAAGTTTCCCAGTATAGTACAAAAATGTGTTGGATAGTTATAGGTCAGTATTGATTTATAAAATATTAATATTATTGATTTGTTTATGTTTTATTAGAATTTACATGGTTCCTATTAAGTATCTGAAATAGTTTAAAAATCATCATGTGCAATTTGCACATTAGTGGTTTGATTTAGGTATCTGTATTTTACAATGAAATTGAAGATTAAATACCTTGTTCAAAAACACAAAGCTCATTAAGTGTTTCACTTGTGCATTCAAGCCCAGAGTTCATTATAATGCTCATTATGTTCTGAATTTGCATTTTTTTTTCTTTCTTTGTTTTGGATAGTTGCAAAGATAACAGAAAAAAATGAAACACACTATCTTTCATTGCTCTTCTTTACAAACTAGCTGAAATTATAGTTTAGAAAAAGGTTAAAATGGAGCATGATTAAAAGGAAGAAAAATACATTTAGCTGGCAATTGGGAGCATATTTATAATATTAAATACAAAACAATTGATTTATATTAGTTCTTATATTTTTATAGGCAAGTGGTCAGCAAACTCATTAGTTAAGAGAGCCAAATATCAACTGAAAAATGATTGAAATTTCTCTTGAGAGCAGAAAACTGACTTCCGCCCATGGGCTATGAAATTTCAATCGCACTGTACCTGCATACCTACACATGGTATTTTATGGAAGAGCCACACTCAAGGGGCCAAAGAGCTGCATGTGGCTTGTGAGCCACACAGTTTGCTGACCACTGGTAAAGGGTTATATAAAAAGCCAATGATTGGAATTTTGTGATGACAAGAATGACTGGTCACTATGACACCCACTGCTACCAGCAAACCACCACATTGGAATGTGGAGCTGGCCAGTTAACTTTCTGAGGCCCCTCCCTCAAGCTGGCTCCATCCCTGATCAGCCTCTCCCACCCTGATAGAGGGCAGGATGGCCTGCTAATACCCCCACAGCCCTTCCCTCAGGCTGGTCCCTTCCCCAATCACCTGCCCCACCCCATTAGGGGGTGGGGGTAGCTGGAAAACCTTCTGAAGCCCCTCCCCCTGGCCAGCCCTACCCTCATGGTCCCCACCACCCTGAAGCCCCTCTTCCGGCCCAGCCCCACACCAGATCAGCTCCCCCACCCCAATCAGGGGAAGGGTTGGCTGGCCAACTGCCTGCGGCCCCTCCCCCCAGCTGGCCCCTTATTGGAATCACCTGTGGACCTTCTCCCCTAGCCAGCCTGGCCCTGATTGGGCCCCAATTGAGACAGGCCAACTGGCTAACCTCCCACCATCTCTTTACTTGCCCAGCTGGAACTCACCATTGCATGAATTCATGCACTGAGCCTTTAGGTTCACATAAAAAACCCTTTTAGAGAAAGAAGAATCTTGATTTTAAAAGATAGGTATTTTTAAAGCAGATTAGACTTTTACAGTAATGTGGTTTGGAATTCTATGCCACCATTTTCTTCCTTGGCGTACATCCTATGCTCAACATATATATTATTCACTCGAAGGACAAGGTTTACTAACATATCCTTGATTTTTACCCATAAGGCAGATTTAATATAGTAGCACATCTTATAAACCTCTCACTGACATTACTTGAAATGTAGAAGCTTGGGTGGGGGACAAAACTGGGAATAATAAAAGAATCTATAATAATAAATGATAATATGCTAATTAGATTGGAAGTCTTCTGGACATCATTCTGGGCATCCTTCCTGATGAAGCCAGAGTTGGAGGGAAGCAAGCCCAGGTCCCGGTGCCTGCAAGCAGCCAGAGGAGGGAAGTAGCCAGGTCTCAGGTGCCGGAGGGAAGCTGGTGCTGGCAGCTGGGGGAAGGAAGACCTACTCTTGCACGCATTTTCATGCATCAGGCCTCTAGTTAGAAAATAAGGAGGTTGTGAAGGAGAATAAAGAGTGGTGAAGAAAAACAAAATGATTGGACCTGATAATAATAGAATTGAAAATAAACCAACCTCTGAAATTTGCTAAAGTGTAACTTTTCCATTTTGGTCTGAAGATATCACCATTGTTGCAGGGGGACTTACCGTGCCTTCCAATTATCCTGTGTATTCAGGCTCCTATCTTTTACCACTTTAATTTTACAAGTCAGTGGGTTAACAATTGTTTAGCTGCTTTAGTACAGATCATTTCTGATGCCCTCAGTGTTACTCGTGGGTAATAGTTAAGCTGGTGAAGAGTCCTCCATTTGTTTCATTTGCTGATATTGACACAAGGATTACCTGCCAAGGCTGCTGTACTTGCCTCTTCTCTTCTCACAAAGATTAAAGTGATCACAATAGTCATTATTTTTTTTTTTAGGTAACTATTGGCATACGGTACTAAAGACAACCTGTCATTAAACTTTTCAGTTAGAATTCAGCACAGAAGTTCTATTTTTTGTAGCATAACAAAGCGATAGATTTAAATCACCAATTGCCTCTTTGTAGCTCAAAATGTTATCTGAATTGTATTTTTGACACAAAAATGTCATCAGTTTATTGTTTAATAACAGCATCAGTCTTTAACAGAAAGGTATGGAAACACTTAATGACATTTGGGCATTAATCTAGACCACACTCTGAAGAAATTCTTTTGGAATTAAAAATTACTGCCACATTAATGTTTTTCTCTGGTGTTGTGAACAATAAAATGGCAAGTGTCTCCCCCCAATACACACACACTTAATGACTAATCCCTTTTTGGAAACCGCTGTCATTTACCTCATATATATTTCTTGTTTTGTAGACCAGATGTGATGAACAGCACTAGGTGTTGGGCTCTTGTCAATAGAATTAGAAAGTACTAATTATAAGACTAACATACCACAATCGTGCCTGATTTTGTAAATCCCTTAAGGCAAGATCAGTGAATGCTATGCAGCAAACTGAGATGGCAGCATTTATATCTTTTGTCTGTTTACTTTTTTGTAGGATAAAATTAAAGGCAGGGAAAAAGAATTTTCTGACTACATAACCTTTAAAAAAAGAATTTGTTACAGTCATATAAATATAATTTAGACTTTTCTTATACCTTAACATTGGTTTTAATTTAATATTCCATTTTATTAGTTCCTGGAAGGACAGTCAGTGTGCATGATTAGAAAGGTTACCTCTATCACAGTTTTATCTCACATCCTTTTTTAAAGGTCATAATACTAAAAAAGATTAGTGTTTTTTGTTATAATTAACAATATCTATTCCAGAAATTACATATTTCTGAATAAAATATAAGGTAAAAATAGTACGTTTTTTTTTGTTTGAATTTTAATAATTATATAATGGCATCAGCTAGAAAAAAGAACTAAGGGAATGAAAGATAAATATTCTAAATTGTAGTTCCATCCATTTTGTTTGTTTTGTTAATTTCAGGATCAAGCAAACAAACAAAACAAAGATTAAGATGGGAGTTGCTATTATAAACAAATTATCTAAAGCCTAATAGATTGTAAGAAATTAAAAATATGCTTTATTTAAAAGAGGTGAAGATGCATTTCTGTGTTATGGTAACATTAGAATAAGCACATAGAACTACAGCACTAAGCATGGACATATGCCAAACAAGATTTTAAAAGCAATAAAAAGGAAGTTGAACAGTTGGCCAAGCAAATATTCAATGTGAAACCCCCCAAATTAACATTTAAATAACATGATAAAGATGATTTTTAGTAATTTCCAAACAAATTTCTAAAAATAATATTTAAGCCAGATCACATAGATATCATGAAAATAGAACACATAAACATGAATACATACACACAGATTTATAGTATGTTTTCCTGTAGCACTTATTGTTTTTTGGAAAAAGAATTCAACTCCTTTGAATTCTTTTCAAGATGAACAATTATACAATGTGATGTCTTAAAAAAAATCTACAACAGTGTTATAATGGAAATAATTTTAAAACAATGTTCTTAGTCTTAAAGACTGTCAACAGGTAATTTTGCTTAGGATTTACCACAAAAACAGTTTGCCACATAAAATAATTATTTTTAGAAATTACATGAGACTTAGTTGTTAGGAGAAATAATTCAAAAGCTTATTCACTTACTCAGTACACATTAAATTGGGGCCTGGTGCATATTAGGCACTATGCTGGCATTAAAATTTGCTAGATAATTTGAGCTAATGACTAAAAGGTTACCAATAGGTTACCACTTTAACTTACATACCTGGAGGCAACAAATGCCATATCCTTATACTCTAATTTAAAGGAATAAATCTGTTGGAAAATTTTACTTCAAGAAGTAATCCTAACATATAAAAACCCTGGGTCATAAGGACCAGTAACTACTACACAAACTGGAAGTCAGTTCTGCAGTCAGCATGGGTTGCCATGGCATTATCTTCAGGCCTCCACCTGGCTGCTGCTAATCAACCTTGCCTTTCTGATGAGGCCCTATTGATAGGCTCAGAGACATTGACTGGCAAAAGAAGTGACCAATCAGAACCAAATGTGGGTACTGTGAAGAACCAATGGCTGCCTAGGAAGCAAGCTTCTGATGCTGACTGGGATAGAAACTGAGGAATCAGAACCAAATGTGGGTGCTATGGAGAGCCAATGTCTGCCTACAAGGTGCAGCTTTTGACACTGACTGGCATGGAAATTGACCAATCAGAACCAAATTTCCAGAAGAGGAGGGCAGTTGTGGGCAACTATGCAGGGAGGGGACTTGGGGGTGAGATCAGGCTGGCAGGGGAAGGCCATTGGGACAAGTTCAGGCCACAAGGGAGAGAAGTTAGGGTCAATCAGGCAGGCAGGCAGAGACAGTTAGAGGCGACCAGGCAGGCAGGTGAACAATTAGGAGCCAGAAGTACCAGATTGGGGTCCCCAATTGGAAAGGATGCAGGCTGGGCTGAGGGAATCCCCCACCATGCACGAATTTCATGCCTCCAGTTAAGATATAATCACAATAGATAAAATGCATTAGGTATCAAATATCTGCTTGTCATTATGTTAAGAACTTTATATATTTATTTTATAAAATTAATATATCTTCATAATAATTGTGTATGTAGTAGATATAATCATGATCAGAGTGCAGATAGGAAATTTAAGACTTGGAGAAATTAAATAACTTTCTCAAAATAGATATCAAAAAATTGCATAATAGGAAATTATTATGTAAAATTATGTAATTTTAATAATTATTAAAATTATAATTATGTAAATTATTATGTAAAAATTGAAAAATTTTACACTTAATGTCCAGAAAAACATTTTATAGTTCCAAAACAAAAAAGGCTATCAAATAGAATGTCTAGGCAAACCTACTGGAAGTACAGCTATAAATTTAAAAGTATATCTAGAACATAATTTAATTCTATTGAAATTAAGCTCCTTAAAACAGTACCATGCGTAGAAAGATAAATTTGAACCTTTGAATAATTTTTTTTTTAGCTCACCAGAGGGACTAGCACCTTTAAATGAGGTAGTGAGCCAAAACTGGTTTGGCTCAGTGGATAGAGTGTCAGCCTGCGGACTGAAAGGTCCCAGGTTCGATTCCGGTCAAGGGCATGTACCTTGGTTGCAGGTATATCCCCAGTAGTGAGTGTGCAAGAGGCAGCTGATCAATGAATCTCTCACATTGATCTTTCTAACTCTATCCCTCTCTCTTCCTCTCTGTAAAAAATCAATAAAATATATTTTTTTAAGTAAATTATGTAGTGAATCTTATCCTTTGGTGGTTCACAGAAAGTCAATCCAATTTCTAGGAAATAATCAAAGACAGTTCTCTGTAGTCTCTCAACAATTGGTGTGAAAGTTCTAAGCTCCTTCTGAGATGGAGGAGGAAGGACAAAGAATTATTGAGTCTAAGTCATATAAAAGGAGGGGTTTTGCCCCTTATTGAAATCACCAGCCAGCTTGCCATAGAATCACTGTACCATTATCTTCATCGTATCCTAAATAATAAAAGGCTAATGTGCAAATTATCCCCTCAACCGGGAATTTGACCAAGAGTTCAACTGGGAGATTGACCAGGGGTTGGGCCAGCCGGATAACTGCCCATGGCCCCTTCCCCTGGCCAGCCCCGCCCTGGATTGCCAATACCCAACCCGATCAGTGCCAGGGCTGGCCAGCCAACCACCTGCTGCCCCTCCCCCCAGCTGGCCTGGCCCAATTGACTCTGATCAGGGTATGCTGGCCAGATCCCACCCATGCACAAATTTGTATACCAGGCCTTTAGTATATCATATTACTATACTGACCCACTCCAGTTCATTCCTTAGGCATGCTGAAATTTGAGAAGCAATATAATATGTTATTTACATTCTATCTTCTTCACCTTGCTATAACCACCTTCTCGTTCCATCTGGCCTCACATTTTCAACAAATTTATTCCTTTGAGTTATAGCATAAGGATAGGACATTCATTGCCTCCAGATATGTAGGTTAAAGTGGTAGCCTATTGGTAACCTTTTACTCATTAGCTCAAATTACTTAGCAAATTTTAAACTAAAAAATAAATAAGTAAATAAAAATAAAAATAGCCTGGCCAGTCTGACTCAATGGTTGAGCATCAACATATGAACCAGGAGGTCATGGTTCAACTCCTGGTCAGGGCACATGCCCCAGTGCAGGTTTGATCTTCAGTGTGAGGCATGTCGGTGGGAGCCAATTAATGTTTCTCTCTCATAATTGATGTTTTTATCTCTCTCTCCCTCTCCTTAGCTCTCTAAAATATATATATATTTTAAAATTAAAAACAAATAAAATGAAAACATATTATTTAATTTATTACTTTATTTTGAGTTGTTTAAAGTATTAAAAAATAGTAGTACATATGTCTCCTTTCCCCCCGTATTTTCTTAATATCATTTTTCTATATTTCCAAATGAAATGATAGGAAAAGGTGATCTCAGTGTATTTTAGAATTAATATAACAAGAATCCATGCGGCTTGTTAGTAAACTAAAAGGAGCCAGCACTTACCATGTATTCACTAAGAATTAATTAAGGCAGATTCTCTTCATTATTTTTCAGGGGAACATGGTACAAATGTTAATAAATGTATCCTGGGTGGTTTTATTGCTTCAAAACAGGGGGAAATAAAACAAAAAAATGTTTCTTATAAATTTCTGACACTTAAAAGATAAAACAGAAAAAAATGGAATTTTTTGTAGAATATTCAAGTATATGTTTGCTGTTTCTCTAAATGAGGTGATAGAGTTTTTATCCATCCATTTATAAGACATAAGTAACTTTGGGGAGTCCTTTTCTATAAAAAATATAAAACTACTGAACATTATGGACAGTAAAGTTTTCTCATTTTACCTACCAAAATTGTAGAATGCTTATTACTGAATAGCATAGAAATTTAAATGGATAGAATTGTACCCAAAATTTGGACTCAAATAACATGTTACAAATACCTCTTTTGGTATAGGTTCTGTCATGATCCTTATAGAAATTCAGACTACATAAAAAATACCACCTTTTTTGTAGTTGTTTTGGTTTTACTTCTTTTGGAAATATGGCAGTATTCAGTTTTGCTTTCTTTTAACCAGATCTTTTGTCCAATTTCTATTATTCACATCCTGAAAATATGCTCATTCTATTTCTTCCCTCTTTAATTTTTTTCTTCATGTCTGTTTCTGCTTCTACCTCCTTCTTTATTTTGACAAGTACAACTGATTGTGTAGTCATGAATAACTCATATTTAGAAGTAGAGCTAAATAAACTTTTTAAACAGGCTTAAGTTATATCAGTGGTCGGCAAACTCACTAGTCAAAAGAACCAAATATCAACAGTACAACAATTGAAATTTCTTTTGAGAGCCAAATTTTTTACACTTAAACTTCTTCTAACACCACATCTTCAAAATAGACTCACTCAGACCATGGTATTTTGTGGAAGTGCCACACTCAAGGGGCCAAAGAGCTGCATGTGGCTCATGAGCCGCAGTTTGCCGACCATGGAGTTAGGTGATCTAATATTGTGTTTCTAACACAATTACATTGTCTTTATTTTTTTCTAAAACAAAGTTATATCTTGGTTGTAGTTTTTGTTTTCATTGTGTAAAATAGTATATTATAAATATTTTATATTGTATTTCTTGGTGGCAGATTTAGTTGTGTGTTTTTATTTTCAAATTAGTGGCCCAGTGCACAAAATCTGTGCACAGTTGGGGAAGTTGTCCCACAGCCCAGCCTGTACCCTCTCCAATCTGGGACCCCTTGGGGAATGTCTGACTACAAGGAGTCAGATATCTCTCTCCCAAGATGGGACCTGCTTGCTTCCAACTGCCCCCCCGCCCCCCTGTAGGCCTGCTCATCCTCAACTAGTTCCCCCCCTGACAGCCTGCTTACCTCCAACTGGCCCCGTGCTGGCTTGGTCACCCCCAACTGCCCTCCTGTCCTGGCCTGATCGCCCCTAACTGCCTCTGCCTTGGCCCCATTACTATGGCTTTGTCCAGAAGGATGTCTGGAAGGTGTCCCAGAGAATCTCTTAGTCTAATTAGCATATTACCCTTTTATTAGCATAGATTCTCATCTAAGTGTATGCTTTTTTTCCCATTAATTTTAGTGAGATAGGGAGAGGGAGATTAGGTAGATGGATGGATAAATGAAGATCGATGATAGATATAGATAGATAGATGATAGATAGATAGATAGATAGATAGATAGATAGATAGATAGATAGATGATAGATAGACAAATAGATGATAGATAGGTGATAGGTGATGATAGATGATGATAGATAGATAGATAGATAGATAGATAGATAGATAGATAGATAGATGTGAGACACATCAATTGGTTGCCTCACAAAACTTGCCCTGACCAGGATATTGAACCTGAAATCTGGTTTGTGCTCTGACTGGGAATAGATCCCATGACTCTTCATGTCTGGCATGATGTTCTCATCACCATACCATACAGACTGGGGCAGCTAGATCAACTTTTAATTGCCTTACAAATAAATAAAACATTTCATGTAGTGTACCCACTACTTATAGAAACATTTTATTTCTAAATGCTTTCTTTTTAAAATTAGGGCATACTTTACATACAGCAAAGTTCACTCATTTTTATTGTATATTTCTGTGAGTACTGACAAACATAATGTTTGTTATTACTAGCATAATAAAAATATACAACTGTCCTATAAACTTCAAAATTTTGTTACCACCTTATCCTCAATCATTCATCCCATCCCCGGCCTTAGAAACTGCAGATACCTATCATTTTAATTTCACAGAATGCCATATAAACAGAATCATACAGTATGTAACTTTTTTAACTTAGCTTTTTACACTTAGAATGATGAAATTTAATTCATGTTTTTGTTAAAAATAATAGATTACTACTCTTTAAATTGCTGAGTATAATTATTTATATTAATGTATTACAGCTTATCTTTCCTTAATGAGGAACATTTGGGTTTTTCCCAGTTTAGTACAATTATGAATAAAACCTTTATAAACATTTGCATATGAACATTTTAACAATATATGTTTTCATTTTATTTGGGTAAATTTCTGAGAATGAGATGCCAGTTCGTATGACATGTTTGTTTAATGTTACCTAAGTGTTTATTTCAGTTTGCATGTATGAAAGTTCTAGTTGCTCTGCATCCTTAAGACTTGGTGTTACCAACTTATTTGGAGTTGAGCTATTTAATCTATATGGAATGTTATCTCACTGTGTTTTTATTTTCATTTCCCCAATAAGCATCTTGTGAGGAGACTCTATTCTGATAGTTTGCCCATTTAGAAATGAGATTGCTCATTTTCTTATTGTTAATTTCTGACTTCTCTGTCCCATTCCACTGATCTATGAATCTGTCCTTTTGCTAAAACCACTTGCTTATTACTGGAACTTTATAGTAGGTCTTTAAATTTTATAGTGTAAGTCTCCAAATTTATTCTTCAGAACTGTCTTGGCAATCCTAGTTTTTTGATAGGATAAAATCAAATCAGAATTCTGAGTCTTCAGCTTTCTGGGCAGTTCAGGAAAACTGCATTTTTAGATTATCTGGCACATTTTTTTTTTTTTTTGCCATGTGGTTGTGAGTAAAGTTTTTTTTGTGTCTTTTTGTTGTTGTTTTTTGTTTTGTTTTTACCTTAAATGAATCTAGAAGTCCTTTATTTAATTTAATTTCCATGTAATTAGATAGAAACATTTTGTTTTATATTCTTTACAGGCTACTGGACATTTTCTTCTGAAATGTTGATATAAGTGAAATAAATATCTTCATTTTATTTCCTTTTTCACTTTAAAGTAAGATTTGTACCTATGGGATAATCTGGCTGTCAATCATATGCATTCCCAATACTTGTGTTATTACTAGTAAGATTTGATAAATTTACTAGTAAAAGAAACTTGCATTCTGTTTTCACTTACATTTCTTTTTATTTCAATCCACTCAGTAGTGTTTTGAGGTAGATATTCTTATTTCCTTTTTAGGAATACAGCATCTCCCTCTTTATACATGGGACACTTTCTATGAATCCCAGTGACTGCCTAAAACTGTGGATAGTACTGACCCTACTTATACTGTTTCTTTCCTATATATACAGCTATGATACAATTTACTTTATAAATTAGGCACAGTGGAAGATTAACAATAATAAAGAATAATAAAATAAAAATGATTACAATGTATTATAATAAAAAATATGTGAATGTGGTCTCTTTCTCAAAATATTGTACTATAGTATACTCACCCTTCTTGTGATGATATAAGACAATACAATGCCTACTTTATGAGATGAAGTGAATGATGTAAGTATTGAGATGTAGCCATAGGCTACTATAAGATTTACTTGAACATAATCATAGTATTGTAATTCTGTGATGGTTGATCTGGAAAACAAGGCAGCTACTAGATGACTAAAGGGTGGGCAATGTATACAGTGTTTATATACTGTGTAAGGGATGATTCAAATCCTAGGTAGGATGAAGTGGGGTGGTGCAAGATTTCATCACACTGATGGTGCACAATTTAAATCTTAATGAGGGATAATTGTATATAAATTTGCAAAATACCTTATCATATTATAACCAAAGTTAACCAAATGTTCTTACTCCATCATTCATTTGGCATACATCTAAAATTAATTACTAATAATGAGCACAATTATAAATTGCTGTGAAGTTTTAAAGTTGAATCACATAGTGCAGTTTTCAAATAATGATCTAGAAAACACCAATTTTTTTTTATATTACAAATTGAAAGATTATGCAATTCTTTCGTTTTTTTGGTTATGCTACTTGGAATCACTGCTTCACAGATTGAACCAGAGTATGAAAGTAACTGGAAGTTAGAAGGACAGTTGAAAATTAAAGATATTTTTCAACTTGCTTTGGGAAACATCCAATATTAGTCCTTACAGATAGGAGCTAGTTAATTTAAATTAATTGCATATAATTTAAATATTCATTTTCTAGCATGTATCTATCAACATTCAGTGACTGCTTCCCTATGTCCAGAAAAAAAAATGAGTGGTCTTATTTATTCACATAGCCCTACATCCCACACCAACAAATTATAAACAAATAATAAGTTCTATTTTCTTTATTTATGTGGTGTAGATTTCTGAAAATATGCTTAGATAGATTATTTGATTTGGGGTCTCAAATTTTTAAATTAGTTTTACCATAAGTGAATTATACTGAAATTTCCTTCATATGTAAATATTAATATGTCTATTTTATTCCTTAAATAGATAGATATAGAGATACATATATAGAGATATTAGATCATTTATAATATGTACATAATTGGTTTATGTTTTCAAATTTCTGCCTCTGAGATTTCAGAATAATGACTAATAATGTAAAACATACCCAACACTACCATATTATACTTAACTAGACGCCCAGTGCACAAAAATTTGTGCACTTAAGGAGGAGTCCCTCAGCCCAGTCTGCATCCTCTCAAAATCCTGAGACATCTTGGGTAGGGTCCCTAGGCCTGGCCTGAGATCAGGTCCTATCAGGGCTTTCCTTTCACCAGCTACAGGCAGCTGGTCCCACCCCTGTCGCTTCCACTGCTTGCCATCTGTGCAGTCTGTCCCCCTCCCCTGCCACCAGTGACTTTCTTCTGCAGGCAACAGGCTGGGGTGTGATGGCTTGGCTGGCTTGAGCCTCCTTCTTTCTTTGCTGGGGGGTGGGGACAGCCCTGCAAGGGGCCACCTGCCTACCTGATCTCCCCTAACTGCTGGACTGCCTACCTGATCACTCCTAACCACTCTGCCTGCCTGCTTGCCCCTAACTGCTTGCTTGAGAGCAGGGCCAGTCCACAAGGAGCTGTGGTGGTCTGATCTCTGGTCGTTTCTGTTGTGATGCCTCTGGCCTTTTATTATATAGGTTATGTTGTTGGTAATATTTGATTTCTTCAAATTACCCTCAAGAAAAGAAAATACTTCTTGTCCTGTGTTATTTCCACCAAATAACTGGGCACATAATGATAAAGGGCAAAGCATGGTAAGGTGCAACCGTATACTACACTGAGTACCAAACTAATGCATTTAGAACCATTTATTTGTCTTTTGCTCCCTTCCACAAGTACAGACCCACCCATATATAAACATGGCAGCTCCTAGTATCTGTTCATGAAGAAAAACAGCAGCATCACAACTATCAGAACTTCTTTACATTCTGTATTAAACCTATATTACCTTAGACTGAGTTGCTTATAGTGCTACAACAGAATGTTAAGATAAAATTCATTCTGTATCTCATTTCTGTTTTTCTGCATAAATGAACTGGTTAGCATTTTCTGCTCTATTTTTATCTACACAGTTATATACCTTTCATGATTCTAATCTAACCCCTATTACTTTCCTTTTCTCCCCAACTCTACCACTCTGCTTGCCCAAATCTTATCCTATTGTTAACCCCACCACTTATATCCTTGACATCTCTCAGATAATTCCACCATGACTTTGTCATAAAAAATTTATATGCATCTCAAAGACTATTTGTCAGATAGCTCTATAGAAATAGGATCAGCATTTTTTTATCCTCATGATTCAGAGCTGAAACTCATAACTTAATTGTTCCCTCATGCTACATCGAAGTCACTATTCCATAAAATTATGAACAAATTCTTTGACCTCACAATTTTTACTACCACCTCAATTTCTCTCTTTATCTTGGGAGGTTTCCACCTCAATGTGGACCACTTCATCCACACCCTCTCCAGTGACCATCAGATTACACCTCAGCCACCTAATTCTAATAGAGCTCCCCTGATTTCATGAACTCAAATATTCCTCTCTTACCACCACATGTCTCTTTTGTGCTTCTTTGTGCAGCATTCCAATTACAACTCCTTTATGACATGACTGGAGCATTAGCTCTCTTATCTTAAAACCTGCATTCCACCCCTAACATACAATGTCAATTCTAATGATCCTTAGTTCAGAATTGTTTTTTGGCCCATGTCTTTTCACTTTAACCATGAGCCCAAACCCCAAATATGGATAAACTCAAATACTTTACAACTTGTTATCTTGTTTTCGTGTGTGTGTGTGTGTGTGTGTGTGTGTGTGTGTGTGTGTGTGTGTGTTTCATACCACCAAAAATGAGTGGCACTTAAAAGGAAAGAAAATGTAAGTATATCCTGGGACAGATTGCTAACACCACATATTCATTCTTCACCTTATGCAACAGTGAATTAAATCTTCTCATGTTTCTCACACATCCAACTCTTTTCCATTCCTCACTGAGAAAGATATCCTGCACTTAAAAATAACAGAAGCTTCCAGATGGAATTCCTTCAGTTCCTATCAAGAGATCTGCCTCCACACCTCACTTGTTCAGTCATCCATAAACTATTTATTGTTTGGCACTGGGAACACTTCGGTGAACAAAACAGATTCCATCCTTGTCCTTATCTATTTTACTTAAGAAAAGAGAAATTAATCAAGTGGAGAGAAACATGTTTTTTTTTTTAATTATATGTGTAACATGTCAAAGAAATACAGGTCCTATGGGAGAGTAACATATAGTTTCTTTTTAGATTGGGCAGAGATCCTGTTGTTTTCTAGAGCAGAAACCTTTACATTTAGTCCTGAAGGATGAGTAAAAGGAATCATGCTGGCAGTGGGAGGAAGAACATACCAGGAAGATGAAACAACAAGTGGGAAGGCCTAAGAAGGAAAAAGAGTTTGATCCACATTGAAACTTTAAAATGCCAGTGCGGTTAGAGCATGGTGAGTGAGTGGGAGAGCGGAGATGGATGCCTGTGAAGAATCATGTTAAACAGCAATCTGGGAAAACATACAGATGGACACAGTCCTTCCTGCAGCCAGACTGTGCTACAATGTGATGGAGCAGTCATTGGTGGTGTGGGCATGTTGATTAGCCTTCTTGGGCCTATTTTTCTCACTTATGGGCTAATAATATCTACAGAATATGAAGCATAAGGTTCTTGAAAAATAATTATTTAATATATGCAGAGTATTTAGAAAAGTTTTTGGGGTGACATTGGTCAACATGAACATATAGGTTTCATGTGTGGATTTCTAAGTTACAAAATCTGTATATCACCATATGCCCGCAACCCAAAGTCAAATCTTCTCCTCTCACTTTATATTAGCTCCCCCTTCTCCCCCGGCCTTCTTCCTCTGGCAGCCATCAAACTGCTGTTTGTATTAATAAGTTTCAGTTTTATATCCCACATAAGAGTGAAAGTTTAATAAAATAAATTATCTCTAACAAGGGATTTAATAAAGGAAGAATAAGTTATTGAAAATTAGGCAGAGTTCTCCAGAGAAACAACATAACTAGAATATATAGAGAAAGGCACTGGAAGATTGCTTTAAAGAACTGGCTCCTCAGAATGTGAGGACGGCCAGATGTCAAGTCTGTAGGGCTGGATGGCAGGCTGGAGGTGCAGGCAAGATTCTGAAGACTGAAAACTTGGAATTTCCTATTCTTTAGGAAACTTAAGTTTCCTCCTTCAACTGATTTAATGAGGCCCACCAACACTCTGAAGAACAGTCTTCTTTACCTAATGTAAAACAAGTATGTTAATTATATTTAAAAATACTTTACAGCCCTAGCTGGTTTAGTTCAGTGGATAGAGCTTCGGACTGTGCACTGAAGGATCCCAGTTCAATTCTGGTCAAGGACACGTGTCCAGACTGTGGGCTGAATCCCCGGTAGCGGGTATGCAGTAGGCAACTGATCAGTGATTCTCTCTCAGCATTGATGTTTCTCTTTCTCCCTCCCTCTCCCTTCCACTCTGAAATCAATAAAAACATTTAAAAAAAAAAAAAAAAAGCTTTACAGCTACATCTAGAGCAGTGTTAGACCAAACAACTGGTCAATATAGACTAGCCAAGTGGACACACAAAACTATCCATTGTGCCTAGGAATTAATAATGTGAATTCTAAAGAATATAAACATAGTATAAATAATGAGTAGTGATGCCCTCTGAGCTAAGATAGAGCCCCTAAGGTAGAGGTTCCTTGTTAGCAAATGAATGGCCATTCCTCACTACATGTCAGAGAAGTAGCTATGTTGTTGCACTAGTGAAACTTACTTGAAATTTGTTCTCCAGGTAGCCACAGAAAGTCATGTCACATCAAAGGTACTCCAAGGAGAAAGTGCTGGAATGTGGACCCCGGGGGACACTATTGGTCTCTGGATGCAGCATGCTTCCCTGTACAAATAGAATCTGGGTGCGGAAGGAGCCCAGTGCTGGAGAAACTCCTCCCTCAGTGCAGGAGCCAGGTGCTGAGGAAGCTGCTTGTGCTGCCGAGCCAGACACTAGCAAACTGTCCACTGGGCAGAAGTGAACCCTGATGAACCCTAATGTGCGACAGGAGCCTGTGAAGAAAATATCAATACCACTAATGAATGAAGGGCTCTCTGCCTGTTTATCTCCTTCATTTTCTACCAACAAAGCTTCACACAGTGCCTGTGGACAGAGAAAAACAATTTAAAGGGCTTAGATAACTCTTTGCAATGGTAAGTGGATTTAGAGCTGAGATGCAATGAATTAAAAACTATCACAAGCATTGTTATTGGTTACTTGTGGAAGCTACTCCATGTAACAAGACCTACAACTACAGAAACAAATTTAATAAAGGGCCACAGTGGAATTGGGTAAGCAAATTTGTGTCCTGTAGTTTGTTCTCATGCCCATATATTATATAGTAGAGCTGAAAGAAAAAAAATATTTGCCAAGGAACATCATCAATGAGTCTCATTACAAGTACATCTTTATTTGAAAATGTTGTCACAGGTAGATATAAAGAGCCAAGGTGATTAAAATAGAAGAACTAATGGTACTTCAGAAACAGATTCTATTAGAGGAAGAAAATGCACAAGGAATATTTGTCTCCTGCTCACACTTTATTTCTGAGTCAGGACGTGGCCTTGAACTCCTACTTACCACATGACTGATGTGAACTGCTTTAAATGCACTGCAGTTAAAGAGGAGTCTCATTAGTGAGGGCTCATTCTCAAAGAAGCAAGTAAAGTGAAGTGAGATTGAAGAGAGAGGAATGGGCTGTCCTAAAAGACTACATTGAGAAATAGAGCACCGTCTGAAATACCTCTTTTTGCAAAGCCACACTTTCCTCAATAAGTAGAGGGTAAAACTGCAGTGTTTTTCAGGCAGAATAGTAAGATGCTCAGAAAATTCCTGGGCAAGTGACACGGGGGAACTGAGATAAGATCATTAAGCAAGGACAAACAATTGGAACAACTTACAGGGAACTAATGAATCACAAGACCTTATCTTCCCTCACCCAAGCACACTGGAGAGAAAATGGTTTATACCGCTCCTCCCTAAACAGAGAACACTTAAATCACCCTGGTGGGGAGATAGAAAACAGAAACCCAATTAATGTCATTTGTACCAGCCAAATGGATGAAGTCACAGAAACAAATAACAAGGAAAACAAAACAAAACACAATTACAGCCAGGTAAACCCAAAATAAAAATAAAACAATAAAGCCCACCAAAGGCTTTAAAAACCCCAAACTCCCCTCACTGCTCATTTTGATGCACCAGCATGTTAAAAATGCACTTGTGGAGCTGATGAATATTCTGCTGAAAATCTTTCCTGAGATTCTCCCCCACAGAAGGAGATAAAAAGGAAAAGGATACTTGCATGGGCTCTTCCCATGTCCCTTCTCCAACATGAACTTTGTCCTTCCTCCTAAACTCTAAGGGCCCCCAAGAGACTTGCAACCAGTGGAGCAACAGCCAACAGCTGCTCATCCCGGGGTTACCTCCTGAATTTATCCAAGGCCTCCTTTTTGTCTGACTTTCCTATAAGCTAAAAGCAGTCCCGCCTTGCTTCACTTCTGTCCCTGTGGCCTTCACTTCCCAGTGAGCTAACAGTAGCCCTGCTTGGGCTCACATCTTCCCTACAACGTTTCTAGGGAGCCACGCAGGGCACCACCTCGGCTCTCTCCTGCTGCTTCTACTCTCCTACGTCCTGCCTTTGTTTCACTGCCCCAGCTTTAATAAACATACTCTCAAAATCACCTGGAGTTGTTTTGTGGATTTTTCTCCTGCGCTAAGTCAAAAACCCACACACTAAAGGCCAGTCCAGGCAGACCCACTCTGGGTGCAGCCGCAGTCTGGTAACATTTTGAGCTGAAGAGACCATGAGAATATAACCTTAATATTGGCTGTGGGAAATTCCAGCCTCTATATCCACATTATTGCACTGGAAAATTTTATAAACAATGCCAATTTCCCTTTCTTCTGACAATCATCCTGGTATAAAGATATTGTGTATATTGAGCTAACGATATTCACACAATTGACTTTATAATATTTTAGGTTGCCACTAATCCATTAGCAATACATCTTTCCCCTTCCTCTCTAGAGAATCAAATGTACTTAGCATTTCCTATGGCTAATCTTGGAATGTGCATAGCTTATCACATCAGGGCCCTTCTGTGCCTGACCGCTAGTGTCAAACTGCACAATTGGCAGTGACATTCATCCAAGAACCCATTTAAAATAGTGCACTGCAACTGTATTGTATTGGGCCCTTGCACAATACTGTGCTTTCTCTTACTGCAGAATTAAACAGCAATCCAGGATATATTGTCTTGTGGAATTAAGATACTTTATTAAACGGAACATGAATGAAGTTATCTATAATTTAGTTTACATTGGTTTCTCGATGAGAAATGCTAGCATTTAAACTAGTATTTGGCAGAATTTCCTTAAAGTGGATTATAGGTTTTCTTTTTATTCTCTTTAGAATACATTTTTATTCATCAAAACACTCTAGTAGTAACACATTTGAAATTATGCTCACTGAAGTAACACAGAGTGGAGTGGGAAATGGATTGTGAAATCACTTGGCAGCACATAGTAGTAGAATAGGGTGCAAACTGGGCCATATAACAATGGGAAGCAGTTTTTAAAGCTAGATCTCAATAAGCTATTCCCTTAATCTAGATTTTGGTTACAATGAGAGTTAACATTCCTGTGATTATTTTTTAGTGCTAACATTCTAGACTTGCTATTAGTCTAGTATAAAGTTGGAAGGAAAAAAAAAACTAGGAACTAGCAAGTTATAACAAGTTATACTGCTCTTCATAACTAGTTTATGGAATATTATAAGCAAGAAAACAAAAATATTAACTGGTCCCCAGTAAAGGTAGACTTAAAAATATCAGGAAGAAACAGCTTCAGAATTTTGATAAAGGGAGCACTGGTATTATTATATATTTATCATGTTTACATTCATATATTTGTTATTATCATTATTGTTGTTATTTTTATTTCCACAACTGCTACTGCTTAAAAAGTTGGATGGTATTCTCCTTGATCTTTGATCTTACATTTATAGTATTGTGTTCTCTCTAGACTACCTATTATTTTACTGTATGTATTAGAATCACCCAATAATAAGCTGCACTAAAAAGAGTAAGATACAAATTGACCATACCTTTACAACGTCCTCCAGCCATTTAGGATGAGTATGCAAATTAACACAACAAAAATGGTGGGTTAATTTGCATATGCAGACACCAAGCAGCCAGAGACAGGGCAGGATGCATGTGTCGTTGCCCTGGTGATGCAGGCATTCCACACAGCCCCAGCCACTTGGGGCCTTTGGGCAGCATGGGATGGTGGAAATGCAGCTCCAGGCCTGAGCAAAAGGTCAGCTCTGGCCAGAGCAAAGGTGGCACCAGCAACCAAGGGAAGAAAGTCTCATTCTTGCATGAATTTTCTTTCATTGGGCTTCTAGTAATATGCATAAATAGAGTAAGAGTCTAGACCAGGGGTGGGCAAACTTTTTGACTCGAGGGCCACAATGGGTTCTTAAACTGGACCGGAGGGCCGAAACAAAAGCAACCTGACCATGCTGGCACTCTCATCTTGGGCTGCTGGTGAAGGAGTGGAGGGGAGAGCAAGAAAACCCTCCACTCTTTCAGCTCTGCGGGCCAGATAGAACAGCCGAGTGGGCTGGATCCGGCCTGCGGGCCTTGGTTTGCCCAGGCTGGTCTAGACTCATTCAATTCAAGATTTAAAAAAAAAAAATACTGAGACTTTTCAAAGAGAGTTCTGAAATATATTATTGATTCTCAATTGAATGATTCCTAAGGGAATATGTCTGTGCCTGTATGCCAGGAATTACCTTCCCCTCCCCATCTCAGACCCTACTTTGCTCCCTTCCTTCCACTTTGTTTATTTTTAGCCTAACTTTAACCCAGCCCTTCCTAAAGACTCTTTTTCTATGTTTTTGATTGATGAAGAGCCATGTTCTTTGTTTCCCTCCTGAAGTTTAATCAAGGCTCAGATTAAGAGATGTTTTATCGCTATTTGTCTCAATCCACTCCTCTTTTCTGGTGGAGCTCTGGAGCTCAAAAATATTTTTCTTTTCTTTTTTTCTGAAATCATTTTCACATAATTTTATGTCCCACACAAATGCTTCTGTTTCAACCACAATTACATAACATAAATGTATATTTATACAAAATATGTATTGTTCAGAAATCACATAGTACAAAATGTTTATGACAATATCCCTTGGTCACTTTACTTATGATGTTTAAGCCAATCTTGCCCAAAAGTTTGTCAATAGATTACTAATTCCCTAGTAGACTTTTAGAAAATAAGGTCTATACATAAATATTTTCCAGGTAAAAATCTTTCCACATCTCCTCTGGAGATTTACAATGCATATTAACGTATCAGGTAAATACTGAAGGCAGTTTGTCTCAAACATACTTGATTTGAGGACCCTTGTATTTTTAATGCATATAAACAATTTATGGATCTCTTATTGAAACCTATCCTACCTAATAAAGAGGGAATATGCTAATTGAACATTATGCCCTCACAAAGATGGTGGCACCCACAGCCAATAAGGAGGGAATATGCTAATTGACTACCACACCCTCAAAGATGGTAGCATCCACAGCCACAAGATGGTAGTGCCCAGTACCCTCAGCCCTGCTGGGGCCGCAGGCACATAACACGCCTGGGGCCGCCCCTATGTGGGTCTGGCCAACCTGCACCCGTCCCTGGAGTCCCCTAGTCTCCTCAGCCCCTTAGCCACCCAGAGTCAGCCCGGGGTGCAGGCAAGCCTCAGATGGCAGCGGCCCAGCTAATGCCCGAGGTGCAGGGAAGCCTTGGATAGCAGCTGCGCAGTCACCCAGGGCCACCTGAGGCTCAGTTTAACAGGGCCAGCCAAGGCCTGCACTGCTGGCAGTGGTAGTACCAGAGGTGTGATGGGGGCCTCGTCTTTCCCTGATTGAACTGTGAGAGGGAGCAGGCAGTGCATGGATTTTTATGCACCAAGCCTCTAGTTATCTTATAAGATGCCAAAAATATGATTAATAATGCAGTCAATTTATGAATAAAAAATGGTATTAACAGATATTCTAAAATTATTTTAAAAGTGAATTGTATTAAGTTGAAGAGGTAGGATTTGAGCTTTCTACATGTAATTTTTTATTTCTGACATCATCTCCAAAGCAACCAAAACTACAATTAAGCAGAACTAAAACATAAGGTCAGTAATTCTTTCTCCATGATTAGATTCTGCATTGGTCTCTTTTCCCTCTGAAGGGCTCATAGCTCACTCTCATTTCTTTTCCAGGTATGAAGGACTTGCAAAATTAATTAGCCACATCCAGAACACTTTTTAAATCTAGCTTAAGAGAGAATAAGTTATTATTTAAAGAAAGGAGCAAACCATCCACTCTTTCTCTCACATAGGCTGGTCTTGGCATCCAAAAGCAGGATTTGTTCTCTTGGAACAGTTTATTTTAGCATCCTGATCTAAGAAGCTATTGAGGAAGAAGTTCAAACTCTACTCCATAGACTCAGTTACCAGAAGGTGATGGATGTGTACCCTTCTCATGACCTGGCAAGACTTACAGAGAGGTCCTATCCTGGGCCACAATGGAATACTTTCACAGATGTCAGTAAACCATATTTCTTTACTTTTGGATATTTATTGTCTGAATAGTCACATTCAGAGGGGCTAGTGAAGTTTGAGAGCCAAATTCATATTTTGAAACCATATATTGGTAAACAGGACCAATTTGATTACATTGACTCATCAGGCAATGTGGACCAGGATATGACAGAATGGAAAGTACAGTTATTGGCATTAATAATGTATAGTTACTATCTGCTTACTATGTATGAGACAACATGCTAGATAATATAAACAAATTATAGCTCTTTAATAAAGACAAAGTTTCTCGGTTTGCTACCTATCAGGATTACCAAGAGAGTTTGTAGAATATGGTGGACCCTATATGGCATGTTTGAAAGTAGTTGGTTTTTCCTAAAAAAGCTCCATCTAAGATAACTGTCAGTTCAAATTAACTTAAAAATAACTCTGGTAATCATACTTATAAACTATGAACATATATGAAACACACCATCACTTAAAAATGGTTACATTTCCTGGGATATGATATACAAAATGGTTTTATGTAGTTCTAGTTATAGTTACATATATATTTTCCTTTGGATAACTATCATTGAGGTAGTTAATAATATTGATCCCTGCTGTCTAAGGTCATTTCTGAAACCCTGCTGAAGAGCTAGCTTATATTCTTTCCATTAAAAAGCCTCTGAGCTTTAAAGTCCCTCGTCTACAATTTTCAAGTACTAGAATTTTACAATAAACAGAAAAATTGACATAGTTTTATTCATTCTGTTACTAACAAAATGCCAGGAGAGTTTCAGAGTCATAATAATTATTATTGTGAAACAGAATAGGCAATCAAATAAGATTTTACTACTACAGAAAAAATAAACAAACAATTCCACCTTCTTTAAACATCAGAAAGTCTTACTATTTCTGCAAAAAACATTACCACCCCCCCAAAAAAAACTAGCTCTGAAAACTAATACCATAGATATATTATAATACTGAGACCCCACATGTAAATAATGTATTTCAATATACAAGCATCAAAGAAATAAGTATTTTAGTTTTATGTAGATGATAATCTTTGAAGTTATGAAGATGGTATATATGCTATAGTTATATATTCCCCATGTTACCATCTAAGGTAACTCCCCCCAAAAAATACACAATTAAATGAGTCATATTTGTATTCACATAAAAGTTTCATGACTTAGGAGTAAAATTAATATTTAATATGTATTTATTCAAACTGAAAAGCAAAAATATATGTTAATACAGGTGAATAAGTATACCAAGGCAGTAATAAATATTCAGGATTTACTTACATTAAATGTATTTTAATCAATAACAGTTAATATTAAAATAATAATTTATCATAAGAACCAAAATCATACTCAAATTATTTTTAGCAGGCCCACTTAAGAAAATGTGAATTTGAAAATATAAACTTTAATGTATTTATAGAACTATTACTATAACTTCACTTTATGAAAATATAATCTAAGCAATACATTACACATGCACATTTATTTATTGATAAATATATTAAGAAATTAACTATTGCCAAAACCGGTTTAGCTCAGTGGATAGAGCGTCAGCCTGCGGACTGAAGAGTCCTGGGTTCGATTTCGGTCAGGGGTATGTACCTTGGCTGCCGGCACATTCCCGGTAGGGGGTGTGCAAGAGGCAGCTGGTCAATGTTTCTCTCTCATCGACATTTCTAGCTCTCTATTCCTTTTCCTTCCTCTCTGTAAATAAAAATCAATAAAATATATTTTAATAAAAAGAAATTAACCGCTTTCTTTATCTGGACTGAGTACTTTTATTTGTTGAGTAATCTATCCTAATAAAAGGGTAATATGCTAATTAGACTGGATAGACTGAACAAAGCTGTAGTGGCTGTGAGGGCTGAGGAAGGCTGGCAGCCAAAGGCTGGCAGTGGCAGCAGCAGCAGGGTGATGGGAGTGGTGCATTCCCCTGATCAGCCCAGTTGCCTCCCGCAGAGGGAGTGGGTCTAAGCTGTCCTTAGGATGGCTTCTGCACTGTGACAGGGGGCAGGCCGGGCTAAGGGACTCCCCACCTCAGTGCATGAATTTTCATGCATCTGGCCTCTAGTCCTATGTAACAAAGAGCTAATATGTTAATTAAACCAGATGGCAGAACAACCTTCTATAACAACCAGTGGGTTGTTATATATGGGATGGGGGTGGGGGATGTGACCACTGTGTCATGAGGCAGCCAGGCTGTGAGGGCCGAGCCCCTTGCACAAAGTTTGTGGGCACAGGCCAAAGCTAGCAGATGGAGATCCTTAGTGCTGCTGCAGAGGCAGGAGAGGCTCCTTCCACCACAGCTGGGCTGGCCAGCCTTGAGCCCAGCTTCTGGCTTGGCAGTGCTCTCACTGTGGGAGCACACTGACCACCAGAGGGCAGCTCCTGTGTTGAGCATCTGCCCCCTGGTGGTCAGTAAACATAATAGGGACCAGTCATTTCGCCATTTGGTTGATTTGCATATTAGCCTTTTACTATATAGGATTTCTAGGATTTAAGTCTATTGCTAATGATTATATATTACAATGATATGGCTTGCATTCAAAATAGACAGTTTAATAATCAGGATATTTCAGTACATAGAGCCTGTGAAAATCTCAAATAAAGAAACAATTCCTGACTTGTATCTTCACATTGTAAGTCTTATGTTTTCCTTTCATATAATATTTTCATACGTTCTCATACTCATTGTCTTTACTGCCATAGTCTCCTTCTTCTCTCTCTCTTTCTCTATCCCAATTAATTCCTTCTCTCTTTAAGAAGTATTCATTTTCTACTCTGTTCTAGCACTAATAATACTCTAAAAATTGCAAACATTAATTAAACATAGAAATACATTAAGTTTACTTAAAATTTGACAATTGTTTTGAAGCCAAAGTTAATCGGAGAGAGCATAACAGAGAGCTCCAAGTTTAGTGGTGGTCAGGAGGAGTGTCTCTTAAGAAATATATAAACAGCAACCCAAAGTATGAATAGGCATTGGCTCCATAAAGCAGGTTGAGAGAAGGGAGAGTTTCAATTAGCATAGGTTCAAGGGTCTTAAATCAGAAAGGAGTAGAGAATGAGAGATAGAAGTGAAACAAGCCTCCCAAAACTAGTTTGGGTCAGTGGACAGTGTCGGCCTGCAGACTGAAAGGTCCCAGGTTCGATTCTGGTCAAGGGCATGTACCTTGGTTGCTGGCACATCCCCAGCAGGGGGTGTGCAAGAAGCAGCTGATTGATGATTCTCTCTCTTGATGTTTCTAACTCTCTATCCCTCTCTTTTCCTCTCTTTAAAAAAATCAGTGAAATATATTTAAAAGAAGAAGAAGAAGAGGAAGAAGAAAAAGAAAAAGAAGAAGAAGTGAGACAAGACATAATAGCCTAGAGAAAGTTTTGGGGGATTGTGATAAAAGGGCATTGTGATAAGGTTAGAAATTAAGGAGCTACAAGCAAATAATAAAAGAATGAATGATGGAAACATTGGATGAGGAATCATGGTTTGTGTATAGCTAATTTAGTGGATAATTAAGTTTTATAATTAAAACAGTTGAAATATAATTATCATTGATGTGAAACTTACCAATAAATGAACTTTTAAACAAATATTCTTTTAAGTGAACACTGCATATTTAACTCATTTGTGAACATACATTTTTAAGAGAAGCGTTTTATAAAATACTAAAGAAATTTTAATACTGCAGTTATATATCTACTTATAAATATGTTGTCTTAAAGCATTTAGAAAGTATCACGCTAATAAATTGTTTTCTCTGATTTTTTAGCACATAGGAATAACTGTTTACTTAATTTGTATGACTCATTTTTTTCTTCTCTTAAATAAGCCCTCCTCCTGCTCTGTTTCCCCTCTGGAAACACACACACATATTTCTACTTAGCAAAAGGTACTCCTTGATCTCTGCTGCTAAGATTTCCTGTTTGTGATTGTTGTGCAATATGCTTACACATTGGAGAAATAATCATTGAAACCAATTTAGAAATCATTAAAATTCCTTTAAATACCAATGATAAATGAGTAATATAAGCAAATGACAAATCTCAGATGTTTAAAAGTATATATATAGATGTGGAATTCTAACTTGCTGTCAACTTTATCAAATAAACATAAAAAACAATTTTAGTCATATTCAACTATTTTTTCTAAATTTGTAGTTACAAAAATTGAGTAATTTAAAAAATTAAATAGAAAGTTCAAAAAAATTACTATGCATTCATTCAATGATTTAAATAATTTAAAGGATTAAAGTTCAAACTTGTTTTATATATTTTGAATAAGGAAGTAGAGCAGATGCTGTTATACTTTGACAAAGTTTATTATTAAGTATTTTTATGAAAATTATATATATATATATGTATATATTCTATCAAATAAAAGAGTAATATGCAAATTAACCATCATTCTGCTACACTCACAAGCCACACCCACAAGCCATGCCCACAAGACAATCAGGAGTGAATATGCAAATAAATATAACCAAGATGGCTACTGCCACAAAGAGCAGGAGGGAAGCTTGAGTTTCCCAGGCAATAGAGGAAGCCAAGATTCCCACCTATCCTTGCCAATCTAGGCCTCCACTCAAGAGTACAAAGTTTTAATGATAGGAAATACATAAGTCCAAACAGAAATGGTGGCAGCAATGGAGCTGGAAAGAGCAGGGAGGCTAGAGTTTCCCCTGGAAATGGAGAAAGCCAAGCTTTCTGCACACCCTGGCCGGGCCAGGCCTTCACTTAAGGCTACAAAGTTCCAATTATACAAGATACATAAGTCCCAACAGGTGAGGGCAGTTAGGGGTAAACAGGCTGGTAGGGGAGCAGTTAGGCATCAATCAGGCTGGCAGGGGAGTGGTTGGGGGATGATCAGGTTGGCAGGCAGAAGGAGTTAGGAGCAATTAGGAAAGCAGGCAGGCAAGCAGTTGGGAGCCAGAAGTCCTAGATTGTGAGAAAGATGTCCGACTACCAATTTAGGCCCAATCTCCATGGGATCAGGCATAAATGGGCAGTCGGACATCTCTCGAGGGGTCCCAGATTGGAGAAGGTGCAGGCTGTGCTGAGGGACACCCTCATCCCGCCATACATGAATTCCGTGCACCGGACCTCTAGAATATATATATATATATATATATATATATATATATATATATATATATATTAGAGAAACATTGCATTCCAAACAAACTGATATAATTTTTCAGGTGTGGAATTCAAATCCAAATAAGGAATCTGTATGTCCCAATATTGATTAGAAATTTTGAAATAAGGATAGGCATACTATTGAAACTATAGATTACTTTAAATTTCATAAAGAGATAACTCTATTTCATGTGAACTAGAGTGATAATAATGATGAAAAAGGGATAACATCATATGGTTCTGAAGTATGCTGATGAATAAAGAGGGAGCTAGTCCTATTTCTTACAGAGCTATCAAGAATGTTTAATTTTATTTTGTTCAAAATATATAAACCTAATTGTCATATGATTTCTTATACTAACATGTCTAATTTTATTAACAGATTTCCTTCTATTGAATCATTCTAACCTTCATTTGGAAGTGAGGAAGTAAAATAGGAAGGAAGTAAAGAAGAAAGGAAGGAAGGAAGGAAGGAAGGAAGGAAGGAAGGAAGGAAGGAAGGAAGGAAGGAAGGAAGGAAGGAAGGAAGACAGGAAGGAAAAAAGGAAGGAAGGAAGGAAGGAAGGAAGGAAGGAAGGAAGGAAGGAAGGAAGGGAGGAAGGAAGGAAGGAAGGAAGGGGACACCAAAAAGTGTGTTAGTGGGTGGGTTCCAACCACAGGTTACTGGGGCTGAATCATTCAGAAATCTTCTGAGATACTGTCAATTCAACCCAGTATAGTTAAGATATTTTTCCACCTTTTCTTCTCTCCTGATCTGTTAACACTGTTGCATGACAGGTGACCTATCTCCTGGTCTGTTAACACTGTTGCATGATGCCCTGCCATAGACCATATTGAACAAGTTCTCATGACTAAGGAAAACCTCAGGCAACAGGCTTGAGGTCAAGAGCCGTCTGCCTGTGTCAGACCTGTCCACTAACTGCAGATGACCTGTGCAAGGGCTGAGAGGGTGAGGGTATATACTTCCTATTTCCTCAATTGCTTTGAGCGTTCGGTTGTCCTTTCACTCCCCTTTCTCCAGTGCTATGATCATTTTGTGTATTTCTGTCCTGTCATTTGTATGTACCTATTATACTATTTATTGTATACTATGTATTATATTGTATATTATACTATATACTATTTATTGTTTGTCACTGGGAACCCTTTGGTGAACAAAACAGACTCCTTTTTTGCCCTTATCTATTTTACTTAAGAAAAGAGAAATTAATCAAGTGGAGAGAAAGATGTTCTTAATTATATGTATAACATGTCAAAGAAATACAGGTCCTATGGGAGAGTAACACATAGCTTCTTTTTTAGATTGGGCAGAGATCCTGTTGTTTTCTAGAGCAGAAACCTTTACATTTAGTCCTGAAGAATGAGTAAAAGGAATCATGCTGACAGTGGGAGGAAGAACATACCAGGAAGATGAAACAGCAAGTGGGAAGGCCTAAGAAAGAAAAGGAGTTTGATCCACGTTGAAATTTTAAATGCCAGTGTGAGTGAGTGGGAGAGCGGAGATGGAAGCCTGTGAAGAATCATGCTAAACAGCAATCTGGGACAACATGCAGATGGACACGGTCCTTCCTGCAGCCAGACTGTGCTAGAATGTGATGGAGCAGTCATTGGTGGTATGGATATGTTGGTTAGCCTTCTTGGGCCTATATTTTGCTCACTTATGGGCTAATAATATCTACAGAATATGAAGCATAAGGTTGTTAAAAATAATTATTTAATATATGCAGAGTACTTAGAAAATGATTGAAATTTCTTTTGAGACCCAGTTTTTTTTAAACTGAAACTTCTTCTAACACCACTTCTTCAAAATAGACTCAGCTAGGCCATTGTGAAAGAGGCAAACTCAAGGGGCCAAAGAGCCACATGTGGCTCGTGGGCCGCAGTTTGCCAACCAGGGCCCTAGACCAATCCCCATCATCTTCCTCCTAGACCATCACAACAGTTTCCTCCCTGGCTTTCCTCCTTTTATACAGGTCTTTCCTAGATAGAAAGGCTACTCCTTAGTTGTAGAGTACATTTCAATACAACAACTAGCCAAAACCGGTTTGGCTCAGTGGTAAAGCTTTGCTCTGCGGAATAAAAGGTCCAGTGCTCAATTCTGATCAAGGGCATGTATCTTGGTTGCAGGCACATCCCCGGAGAGGGGTGTGCAAGAGGCAGCTGGTTGGTGTTTCTCTCTCATACATGTCTCTAGCTCTCTCTCTCCCTTCCTCGCTGTAAAATATCAATAAAATATATTTTTTAAAAACAACTAAGGAGTATCCTTTTTCACCTTCTACTCAAAACCCTCCATATGCCCTATAATACTCTAACATCCAAACCTCTTACCATTAATTATAAGTCTACAAATACCACTCTCCTGCTAGTACACTCTGGCCTCCTCACTGTCATCAGCATAAAGTAAGTTACTTTGTGCTCCTCCTAATAAAGAAATTTGTAGCACACCCTCAGTTCCATCAGAAATGTTAACAGAACCAATGTTTATCATTCTAAAATTTAAGAACTCACAAGTGCTCATGCCCAAGTCTATCTTTTTTTCTACCATGTTAACCCATGATGTGCCACAAAGAAGCTGCTAACTTATCCTAAGTTCTAGAATCAAAAGAGCATTGAGCAGAGGTACGACTAACCTATGATGCATATATAGCATTGTAAATAAGAAATAATTTCCTATGCCAAAACTGGTTTGGCTCAGTGGTAGAGCGTCAGTCTGCGGACTGAAGGGTCCCGGGTTCGATTCCGGTCAAGGGCATGTACAGTGGTTGCGGGCATATCCCCAGCAGGGGGTGTGCAGGAGGCGGCTGGTCCATGTTTCTCTCTCATCGACATTTCTAGCTCTCTCTATCTCTCTCTCTTCCTCTCTGTGAAATATCAATAAAATATATATTTTTTAAAAAGAAAGAAATAATCTCCTATTCATGTAAGCAGCTGGTATATAATGATTGATATACACAACAAACAAATTTCTGTGATACAGCACTATATTTGTTGTTTCATTTTCTTGGAAGCACCTTCTCCTAGCACAAAACCATCTTCTTTTTGTGAAATCCTCATAGGAGAACATGATTTTATTGATTTTTAGAGAGAGAGAAAGGGAGGGAGAGAGAGAAAAAAACATTTATGAGTGAATGAAGCATAGATTAGTTGACTTCCACATGCTCTGGACCACCCTGATAAGAAAGTGAACCCTCAATGTAGGGGGCCATTCCCCAGCCAACTGAGTCACACCAGCCAGGGCAAGTACTCTTCGATTTATGGCTTATTTCTTCACTTAATTTTATTCCTGTACAAATGTCAACTTTTTAGACAGGACTTTATTCCTCCTTAGATATGACTAGAGGCCTAGTGCACAGATTCGTGCACCGATGGGGTCCCTTGTCCTGGCCTGTGGGGATCGGGCCAAAATGGGCTCTCCGACATTCCATGAGGGGCCCCGGATTGTGAGAGGGTGCAGGCCAGGCTGAGGGACCTCACTGGTGCATGATCTGGTCCAGGGAGGGACCAGAGGAGGACTTCAGAGCGTGTCTAGCCTGTCTCATTCATTCCCAATCTGATGGACCCCAGCAGCATGTTAAACTATCCCTTGGAGCATCTCCCCTCTGGTGGTCAATGTGCATCATAGCGACTGGTCAAACAGTCAAATGATCAAATGGTCAGACACTTAGAATATTAGGCTTTTATTATATAGGATAATATATTTTATTTGATTTTCCTTCATAGTACTTACTACTAATGAAAATTATATATCTCTTTAAAATATTGTAAGCAAAATGAATGTAGAAATCTTGTCTCTCCTATCCCCTGTGGTATGTGACTTGTACATTCCCATCATGTAACAAGTATATTTACTGAATTGATGACTATAATAAATATGTATTAGATAAGTGAGTGGATTACTTAGTTAATATAAAAAAGTTTATCATGCAATTTATGAAAAGCTGATTCAGAATACTTAGCATCAAAATAATTTATTAAACCTCAAATACAGGGAACTTTCTAGACAACTCAGCAAAGTGAGCATAAGATGAGAAAATAGTGAATTGTGTTTAGATTTCACTGCAGTAACATTCAATGTGAAAAGACTATGATCAATTTTTCTAAATTCTGAAATTGAAGAAAATATAGTTTGACAGTACTCACCCAGCCAAAATTACATTCAAACATATGGCAACTGATATTGTGAGACATAAAGGAACACAAAAAAATGGCATCTATTTGTAATTCTAAAATAAAAAGACCAAGCACTAAAATCAAGAAAATGTAGAGATAAATTTAAGTGAAAATCATTTGAGCAAACCAAGAACTTTGAAAATGATCTATGAGTGATATTCACTCTCTTTAATATAAAGTCAACACTAACCTTTTGTACTCATGGTTATAGAATACCATATAAATTTGTGGACAAAAGAGGCCACATGCTGACCTGACAAGCTCAGGGGAGGCTTCCATGGCAGTCTTGCAAACTCAGAGACTTAAAGTAACCACAAAGGATGGTCTATAATTAAACTTTAACTAAAAGCAGTAATAGCGCAATGTGAGTGAAAATTTCACCTTTCATTATGGGTAAATAGATCTGTATATAGTATTTACATACTATTTAGAAATATATAAATTGCAACCTGTGTGCATCTAAATATTCATATTATTGACAGGGAGAGTGGGACAATACTTAATGCTCTTTATAATTATCACTCTAATATTTTATTTTCCCACTGAAACTTATTTATCTCTTTGTAAATATATATTTCTACCAAGGAAATAAACGTATGAGTTTTCAGTCTATCATAGTAAGTATATGTGGAGAACAAGCTTCCTTGGTGGAGCTGAACAAAAGGTAGTTAAATGCTAATGCTCTACCAAATACTTAGTCAAAATCTGGAGGAAAAACACATTATGCTGTTTCACTATACTAAATTGGATTGGTGTTGAGCATTATTCATGTCTATACTGTCTCAATTATCTCAAACATAAGCCACTTTCATGTTTGAGATTAGCTAAACAGCGTGATTTTATTCTGGTACAATGGGAATGCATTCTTGCTTCATTTTATATCACTATTTGCATTGTTAGTGATTGATGGTTTGCTTATACTAGTTTTATGTTGAATTTGATTTACCTGGTTGTCAAAGAGAAGTTCACAATGCAGGATGATCTGCACATGACCTAAATTATTAGCGTTGTCATGCAAATAAAATATGTCTCCTAAACTTGACCACAGCTGAATGCTCTCTATAGGAGAGACTCTGGCTCTTAAGTGAAAATGAGAGCCTTTTTCAGTATTTACAAAGGGAACCGAAAAATAAAATTCACCCCTCTCCTTGAGTGACTTGACTATAAAATTGCCATATGGGAACTATTGGCAGCCATGTCTTCCACATAGTTTGAAGAAAAAAATATGTGGTAGATCAACAGTCTCAAAGTCAGAATTGGTAAAAATTGGGGGGAAATTAGTAATTTTTATCTCCTCATAACCTTTATCCTGACTTTTCAAACTATGATAATTTTTCTAATTCTTTCAAAATCTAATTATTTTTCTAATTCTTTCTAATACATTTCAAATTTAAAGATTATTTCAAGTCATATCTCTATTACTTGCAAGCAAAAGACTTCTTATCAATATATTAAATATGTGCAGCAGAATTGTTTATTCAAAACTAAACTCTTAGCCCTGGCTGACATAGCTCAGTTGTGTAAATGTCATCATGTGCAATGAAAAGTTACTGGTTTGATTCTGGTCACATGCCCAGGTTTTGTTGTTGTTGTTGTTGTTGTTGTTGTTTTTTAATATATGTTTGGCTCAGTGGATAGAGCATCGGGCTGTGGACTGAAAGGTCCCTGGTTTGATTTCAGTCGAGGGCCTGTACAAGCCCAGCTTTTGAGCTCGATCCCCAGTAGCGGGCATGCAGAAGGAAACCAATGAATGTTTCATTCTCACATCAATATCTCTCTCTCTCTCCCTTTCTCTTTATCTCTCTTAAATAAATAGGTAAATACAAAAATAACTGTATAAGGTCTTAGAAGGTAATTATGAAAAATTTATCTTAAATGTTTAAAACCATGTCTTCCAAATCCTTAGTCACATAAGGAAAATCTAAGTTAATAAGGAAAATCATTGTAACTATGAAGTTCCAGTGGGGTGTCATAGGTGGGGTTCCAGGAAGCAGCCCCTGAGATGTAGATCTCTTGAGTTGTTGTTTACTGGGAATTATTTTCAGAAAAAGACAAGTGGAAAGGAAAACATCTTAGAGTAAAGGAAAAGTTGAACTTCTTTACAGGCACAATACCAACTTCTGTTGATCCCATAGGAAGCTCTCAAGCTGATAGTCTCCAAAGATATTTTTGATTGAGGCAAAGAATAATCAGGACCTAACCCCATGTCAACTAGTCATTGCATACAGGCAGTGCCTTTGGTTGAGGGTCCTTTCTGAAGAAGGATTCAGTTATGAGTTATCAGTAGGTAAATACGTCAAGCTGATGAGGAAATTAGTACCTACAACCCAAAGCAGGGAGTTTGGGGCAGAATACTACAGTATCTACTGCATTAAGTATAGTAGCATTTTTACATCTTATTTAATTTATATTTAGCTAATGATATTAATATAATATTCACTACAGGCCCGATGCACAATATTCATGCACAAGGGGGGCAGATGTCCCTCAGCACAACCTACACTCTCTCCAATCTGGGACCCCTCAAGGGATGTCCAACTGCCCATTTAGGTGGGAGATGTACATGCTCTAAACAGGCAGTCAGACATCCCTCTCACAATCCAGGACTGCTGGCTCCCAACTGCTTGCCTGCCTGACTTCCTGATTGACCATAACTGGCTCCCAACTGCTTGCCTGCCTGACTTCCTGATTGACCATAACTCCTCCTGCCTGCCAACATGATCACCCCCTAACTGCTCCCCTGCCAGCCTGATTGATGTCTAACTGCTCTCCTGCCAGCCTATTTGCCCCCAACTTCCCTCCTCTGTCGGCCTTGTCAACCCTAACTGCCCTCCCCTGCTTGCCTGATAGCCCACAACTGCCCTCCCCTGCAGGCCTGGTGCCTCCCAACTGCCCTCCCCTGCTGGCCATCTTGTGGTGGCTATTTTGTGTCCACATGGGGGCAGCCATCTTGTGTGTTGAAGTGATGGTCAATCTGCATATTACTCTTTTATTAGATAGGATAGAGGCCTGGTACACAGGTGGGGGCCTGCTGGTTTGTCCTGAAGGGTGTCCCAGATCAGGGTAGGGGTTCCCTTGGGGTTTTGGTGGGGGGAGGGCTGGGCAAGGGGCTTGTGTTGGTTTGCAGTCCAGCTATCCTCCCTCACCCCTGACAACCCAAGCAGAAGCCCTGATATCTGGAATTTATTTATCTTCTACAATTGAAAATTTGTAGCCTGGAGCAGAGAGAGCCAAGCCTCCTGTTTGATCTGTGGCAGCAGCCATTTCTGTTGGAATTTATGTATCTTCTATAATTGAAACTTGGTGTGGATTAATTTGCATATTCACTCTGAATGGCTGGTAGGTGTGTCGGAGTGATGGTTAATTTGCATATTACTCTTTTATTAAATAGTATTAGCAATACATTTGCCTCATATGATTCTTAGACCAGTATAGTAAACTGCAAAGGAAGGAGCAGTAGACAACTAATAATCAAGATACTGTTTTTTTTTTAATTCCCACTAGTGCAGCTGTGGGCAAACTACAGCCCCTTCGGCTGTTCTATCGGCCCGAAGAGCTGAAAGAGTGGAGGGTTCTCTTGCTCTTCCCTCTGCTCCTTCACCAGCAGCCCAAGATGAGAGTGCCAGCATGGTCAGGTTGCTTTTGTTCCAGCCCTCCGGTCCAGTTTAAGAACCCACTGTGGCCCTCGAGTCAAAAAGTTTGCCCACCCTTGCACTAGTGGATACTTTTACTTTTAATATCTCTGGATCAGGGAATCCATGCATAGAAACAGTAGGAGTCTGTGGATTAGCCAATATTTGGCATATTCAGTGTCCAATTAATTGGTATCATCTGAACTTAGGATAGTATAATTCCCTAAAAGTTACAGATACTTACAATTTTAAACAAGAAAGATTCCATCATGTCCAGAGCTGTCCTATGGTTTATTTGACTGAAATGACATTCATTGTCTTGTATATGTGAAAAGAGATGTAAAGGCCTGAATGGAAGTTAAATGTGCCCCTATGTCTTACCACATTCTCTATACTCTCTCCATCATCTATACTCTGCACCATCTGGCTGTGCAACAAACAATGCTTTATTTTATTAAAATGTAATGTTTTCTCTAAGGTTTTCAACATCTGTATTTATCAGGAATAATAGAATAAAAGGACAATGATTTTTCATCAAATGCTCATGATCAGGAAATTATAAGGAAATTATAATTGTCATCATATTGATTATTATAGTGATAAGAAATTATAATTGTCATTGTACTAATCTCTCTGAATATTTCCTGGGTATCCTCACAGAACATTCATTACTTATATTCTAACTAAGTATCATTCCTTTAAAACTCCAGATTATTCATAAACCAAATGGCATAGAAACCCTTCTTCAGAACCACAAGTTCACCAGCATATTGACAATGGTAGAATTGCAACTATGAAAAACAACATTTGCAAAGCATTAGAATACAGTAAAAGAGATAAATCCCAGAATCTTTGGACTACTAAGTTTTACAAAATTACTCATAGAAGTCTTAACTATTCTCAATATTTTGTAAGCTAAAATAAATTGCATTATTTTTGGTATTTTGTGAACTGGAGGTGTGCTTTCTTTTAAAATCAGAAATCAACGGATATCAATATTTAATTGTCTCTACTGATAAGATATCTTGAACCATTTTGTAGTTATTACTGGTACTAGAGGCCCAATGCATAATTAAATTGTGTGCCTGTAGGGTCCCCTAGGCCTAGCCTGGCATCAGGGTCATGTCTGCTGCCCCGTGACACTACACATGCTCTATGGATTCTGTCAGCATCCCACCCCACACATAATGAGAGCTGCTGGCCTTTTATGATATAGACTATTGGCCCAGTGCATAAAATTCATGCATGGGGGTTCCCTCAGCCCAGTCTGCAACCTCTCCAATCAGGGACCCTTTGGAGGATGTCTCACTGCCAGTAGTTTGACATCCCTCTCACAATCTGGGACAGCTTGCTCCTAACTGCTCACCTGCCCGCCTGCCTGATTGCTCCTAACCCTTCTAACTGCCTGTTTGATCTTTCCTAACCTCTCTGCCTGCCTGCCTTATCAGCCCAATTGCTCTCCCCTGCTGGCATGATATCTTCCCCAACATCGCTCCCCTGCTGGCCTGGTGGTCCCCAACTGCCCTACCCTGCTGGTCTGATCTCGCCCCCAACAGCCTTCTCCTGCAGGCCTAATCTTGCCCCCTCTCCTTGTCCCCGGACAACCTGATCTCACCCCGAATGGCCCTCCCCTGACAGCCCGATCACCCCTAACTGCCTCTGCCTCGGCCCCCACCACCATGGCTTTGTCCAGAAGGAAGTTGGACGTTTGAACGATAGCCAGTCAACCTGGTCTAATTAACATATTACCCTTTTATTAGCATAGATAGATTATATAGAATAGGATTGCTTAAATGGGGGAAGTCTTTTTCAGCAGGAGGAGATGCTCTTGGCACACAAAAACACATAATTCCTATATTTGGACTGATAGCCAGCCATATGCATAATACTGCCAAACCGGTCATTGAAAAATTAAATTGCTTGCCGAAACCGTTTTGGCTCCGTGGGTAGAACGTTGGCCTGCAGACTGAAAGGTCCCAGGTTCAATTCTGGTCAAGGGCATGTACCTTGGTTGCGGGCACATCCCCAGTAGGGGGTGGGCAAGAGGCAGCTGATCAATGATTCCCTCTCATCGATGTTTCTAACTTTCTATCCCTCTCTCTTCCTCTCTGTAAAAAAATCAATAAAATATATATATTTTTAAAATTAAACTGCTTTCTTACACCTTATACCAAACAGCTGTTGCCCTTAAAACCCCTCCTCAGCCCCCACCTTAGGTTCTGCCTTAGCAGTTCACCCAGATTAGGTTCTGATTACTCAGTTTCTATGCCAGTTAGCATCAAAAGTTCCACCTCCTAGGCATCCATTGGTTCCTCACAGTTCACCCAGATTTGGCTCTGATTGGTTGGTTTCCATGCCAGTCAGCATCTCTGGGCCTGTCTCCAGGCCTGATCAAAGAGGTGGGACAGCCCAGTAGCCCCTTGAAGGCCTGGAGAAAAAGAGTGGTGCAGCTGCTGGCCAGGCCTGGAGAGAAAGAGAGAGGTAAGGGCTGATCAACAGCTGCCAAGGAAGCTATGGGTAAGACCCTGATTCTCTCTCCAGGCATCTCTCTGGGCCTGATTCCCAGCCCCCTCAGCAATCAGTGCTGAGCAACCCAACACTGACTGCAGGACTGACTTCCGGTTGGTCAAGTCTTTGGTTGTTTTGGACGTTATGGACCCTGTGTTTTTATATATTAGGATTATTTAACTACAAGGCAAGAAAGTCTTTTCTTTGTTAAAAATCACTTTATTTGCTAGGAATTTTATTTAAAGCTTAAGAATCTTGGGGCAAAGTAATTAAAGTCACTTTATTTATTATGTTTGGAAATTATTGATATAAAGAAAAGAGTTTGGAGTCTAAAACCTAGAGTTATAAGTCTATTTCTGCTATTAAATGACTATGATTTGCGAGGTTACCTAAAATGTCTGATTCTATGTAAAGTTAAATAAGCAGATAACACAACTTTTAAAAAAGTCACATTTTAATTTATTTGATATTTCATTGTCCTCCCCTCCAGTCCCTCCTTCTGACTTCAGGTGAAGAATTGGGGAAGAGATAATTTGGAACATCTCTGCTGTTTCACACACTTATGCAAAATCAGTTATCATCACAAGATTCAACAACTCCATTTTTAACTCATTCTAATTCATTTGTTTATATAGCAAACATTTTTTCAGTACCTTTTTATTATCACTTTACCTTTTATATTGTAGGAACAAGATGAAATTTGTTCTAAAGCTGCTTACAATCAAGTAGAAGAATCAAATATTTATGTATAAATTATAGTGCCTAACACCGTGTTGCAATTTGCAGTAATTGAAACTTGAACAACGTTCATAAATAGCACAGGAAAAGAACAAATGAAGTATAAACATTTTGGAGATACTGAGTGAGAAGCAGTGAACAGGTTACTGGAGTATAATTGTTTCCCAAGGACCTATAGGAAGCTCCTCTTAGGAGAAATGTAAGATCCCCACTTCAAGTTCTTAGAATAGCACTTACTCAGTCTTCAGATACTGTAAATGCTTGTATCCTTTGTATTTCAAAAAACTATGTGTGGCAAATTCCATTAAAAAGAAAAAGAAAAACGTATTAAAATTGTATTAATTAGTTTTTGAGTGTTTTCTTTTAAATGTCTGAAAAATAATGTTGGACTACTTCTTTAAGAGAATAGCTAAAATTTTTTAGAAAAAATATAGCTTATGGTGTGCTTCCATGAACTCTGTCATTTTCTTAATGTTTTTATTTGGTTTTTGAGAGATAGGGAGAGGGATAGAGAGATTGAAATATCAATAAGAGAGAAATAATGATTGGTTATTTCCTACACAGCCCCACTAGGGATTGGACAAGCGAACCCAGCATGTGCACTGACTGGGAACTCAATAAGGGACCTCTTGGTTGGTGGGTCCATGTCCAACCACTGAGCAACACCGGCCATGTTGAACTCTTTTTTATCCCTTACTATACTTCTATCTATAAACTATACTTCTATGTATAAACACATCCATTTCTCCTTTAACTCATAAAAACAAGAGCTTTGAACTCTTATCAACTCTGACAAAGAGTCTCTGAATTACTGCAAACATCTGTGTTCTAGAATTGGGTTAGTGCTCAGATACTTAACCATATAACACATTGTTCTGAAGTCCACCATAAATAGCATTCTAATTTCTTTAAGACAGTGGCTAATAAAAATACTAGCAACAAGAAAAGCACTATTTTAGTTTTAATAAGCATTTAGATGTTAAGACTATAGATAAAAGCCAAGATTACATAACAGTGTTCAAAATAAATTTTAGTTTTTATAAAGTTATTATGTCTTAGTGTCAATATATAAAAATTATATCTTGTGTATATTTCTAAATATTTAATTTTTTTTTACTCAGAAACCTTTACTTAGTATATAAAAATATTATTCTTATTCTAAAGATTATATTAGTTTTTACATAAAAACTCTGATTTTATATGAAACTTTTAATATTTGGCAATTATTCTATAGTGTATGTTTAGATTTTGGAGAATGTATTTTAGACTCCAATGATATCTTCTCACTTCATATTTTTTTCTCAAATCATACAATTCCATGACTTCACTTGCCATATGTAAATAGATAAATTTGAAGTTTTTATCTCTAACATGGAAATATATTGTAAAAAGTAATGCAATATAGGTAACACTCTTTTTAACATATCCACTTATATGTCTAAGAACACGCTAAATATAATATTCATTTATTAAAACACTAACTCTTTACTCAGATGTACACAAAAGAGACATATACCTGCATACAAATAAACACATACTAGAGGCCTGATGCACAAATTCGTGTGTGAGTTGGGTCCAGCCAGCCTGCCCGAATGGGGGCTGATTGGAGTGGGCTGGTGGGGGGGAGGGAAAATGGGAGGTTGGCTCCGGATTGGAGGTCTGTCCCCAATCATGGTGGGGGACTGATTGGGGGCAGGACCAGCAGGGTTAGTGGTCATGGGAGGTTGGGAGATACAATTGGGGCTCTGATTGGGCCGATTGGCCACCACAGTGCATGTTAAAGTAACCAGTTGCTCCTGTCATTCTGATAGTTCTGTTGTTCCAGTTGCTTGGCTTTTATATAATATAATATATATATATGCTATATATATTTTATATACTAAAGGCTCCGTGCATGAAATTTAACCAGACCTGCACTTTCTCCAACCTGGAACCCCTTGAGGATGTCTGACTGCCGGGGTAGGCCCAATCCCTGATATAATGACTTTATAAAATATAAAGATATAATGACTTTATAAAAAATAAAATTTATTTTGAAGACTATTACATAATCTTGGCTTTTCTCTACAGGCTTAACATCTAAGTGCTTATTAAAACTATACATCCCTCTCATAATCCAGCATCACTGGCTCCTAACAGTTCACCTGCCTGATTGCCCCTAACTGCTTCTGTTTGCCAGCCTGATAACTCCTAACTACTCCTCTGCTGGCCTGATTGATCCCTAACTGTCTCCCTGCTGGCCTGATCACCCTGAAACAACCTTGCTTGCCAGCCTGATCACCCACAACTGCCCTCCCCTCCTGATCTGATGGCCCCCAACTTCCCTCCCCTGCTGATCTCATAACCCACAATTTCCCTCCCCTGTTATGACCTGCCTCCTCTGCCAGGTCCTGCCTTCTCTGCGAGGCAGTGGAGATCCCAGAACCAGCTTCCTCCACACCATAAAGAGCTGAGAGACACTCAGGCCTCACTGCGTGGAGCGGCCATCCCCCACTTCTGCTGTGCACGCCACCATCTTGTAGTGGCCATCTTGTCATCTTGTGATGATGTGGCAGGAGGGCATCGTGTGAAAGAATGATGCCGCCTAGGTTTTATTATATATGATAGATACAGAAAATCTACAACTTATACAAGGTTTCTTATGTCAGAAAGTATTGTGGCCATTAAAATTATGATTATAAAATGAATACATGATTGTCATAGAAAAATGGCAGTGTAGAAAAGCGAATAATTTCACCTGTTTTTCAACTATCTAGAAATCATAGTGTTTTTGATATTTAGTATATTTAATTTCAAACAGCTCTTCTTGATCTGTTACTCTTTGATCATAGTACTTTCTTATATTTTGAATATATTTTCAAGTGATTTTAAATATCTTTATTAAATAATGAGTTCAATTTTATTTTTTTGCAGTCGGTGTTTTCTTCAAAGTGTCTAATTACCTCTGTCTATAATTTCATATTTAGGAACAAGATAATAAAATGATTGATTATAATGTCCATCCAATAGATAGAATTTAGTTAAGGTAGTGGGTAAATCAATTATTATTCAGAACAAATACCATTAGATTATACGTTGCCTTGGAGCATATTAGAAAAAGACAATTTATTCTCTCAATAGATGCAACCCTGGCATATGACTCAGAAAGCAGAATGTGGATAATCCTTTATCCTCTATTGTTTTCTTGTCTGGGTATCTTCTGAAAGGCACAAACTGCAAGGTTTATGCCATGATCCTCAGGCTGTGGGAGCCTTAAGTGCAGGACTGACAGATGCCAACATTCTCTTTAGCTGCTCCCATCTTTCAAGAAATTTAATTAAATGTCTTGACTGAGAAAACTTCTGACTTCTGCTCATGTGGAGGACTTGAGAACAAGGCTTTCTATTATTAACAGCAAGTGAAGTGGGAAAGTCAAATAATTTATGAAGCAAACATGTTTTTGTTATTTTGTTTTCAGTCTCATTCCTTATATCTGACATGTATGGCCTTTGGGTCTGGAGGCTCATCAGGGCTCTTCTAGACAGATCTGATCTATTCTATGCCAGAGTGTCCCTCCAAGAAGAAGTTGTTTCCTTAACTCTCCTTTATCTGCCACATTTCCTTCTAAATTTTAATTCACTTATTTAAAAGAAATTAAATAATTTTAATGTTTATTTTAACTGGGTGACTTACTTTTGAAGAGTTTTATACAAATATTTAAATGCAGGGTGAGTGTATTTTCTTGGGCTTCTCTTATGTCTTTATGGTTCAAATCTGAGATTTTAATAGATTGTGCACCTCTCTAATTACTGTATATTCAGAGTTATATTTTTCTGCGATCTTCTCCCATTGTTTCTGTTATCTGTGACTGTAATATACCACCCCGGAACTTTCTGCCTAAAACAAGAATCATGAATATTTCTCATGCATCTGTAATTTGTCAGTTGAAAGGTTCATGCATCTGCACTCAGCAGTCACGGCTGGAATATCCAAAATGGCTTTTCTTACATGTTTGGCATATTGGCAGGGAGAGCTCAAAGGCTAGAACATCGTGTGCAGTCTTTCTAAGAGAGTAGTTTGCATGTCTTTAGTCCATAGTAGCTGGCTTCAAAATGGAGAGTTGCAAGAAATCAAGCTCTTATGTATAGACATGTGTTACACCTTTGTTTACATCTAGATTACTATTGTCATGTCCCAGAGGCCAACGCCAGTCACATAGAAAGCTAGAGGTAATTTGGTGGAACTAAATGGGGCATAAATACCAGAAGGTGTGGTTCATCTGGGACAGTGGTTGGCAAACTCATTAGTCAATAGAGCCAAACATCAACAGTTACAACGATTGAAATATCTTTTGAGAGCCAAATTTTTTAAACTTAAACTTTTTCTAATGCTACTTCTTCAAAATAGACTCACCCAGGTCATAGTATGTTGTATAAGAGCCACAATCAAGGGACCAAAGAGCGCATGTGGCTCACAAGCCGCAGTTTGCCGACCACGGGTCTGGGGTCATAATGGTAACTGTTTTCACACCCATCAACTACTAACAGAGATGTTCGTCTGGTCATCTGGCTATTTAGGGGATAATTTATTATTGAATAATTTAAATCACTACATATTTAGGTTAAGAAGCAATGCATAAAATATCTCAATATAAAGGAAAAAGAAAGAAAATAATTTAATCCTCATCTGAGGATATTTTCCCACTGCTTTTTTTTTTAGATAGAGTGGAAGGGAGGAAGGGAAGGAGAGAGAAAGGAAGATACATTGATTAGTTGCCTTCATTCACCCCAAAAAGGGCCAGGGAAGGAACCTGCAACCCATGATCTGCCTCTGACCAGAATTAAATCCAAGACCCTTCGTGTACTGGCTGATGCTCTAACCACTGAGTCTGCAAGCTAGAGCAAGAAAAATGAATTCATCACTATCACAATGTTTCCTGCCTCTGCCATTTCCTAGCACTGAACTTGTTTTCCAAAGTTTAAGTTGTCTTTTGTGCATTTCTCCCATTACTCTGTTGAATTATGGTGAGCTAGATTTTATAACAGGTGTTTCAGAACATCTCCCACAGCTGCCCCCCAGCTCTATGCAGTGTCGATATCAGCTGTACCCTCTGATGCTCCTTGCTTCCTTTTATCCCATGCTTTTCGCATTATTCAAAGTGCCTTATCTTTATTATGGGAACCCATTCATTTTTCAAGCCTCTATTTAGATTTTTATTCTGTAAGATTTTCTTTGATTGAATTATATGATAAGAAGACATCACTATCTCTTCTCATCCTTTATAAAGTAGTATAATATTTATAACTTTTATAACTCTGACAACTGATATACTCTAAATATATTATCACTATAATATATATGTTCATATATATTATGTACATATATACATAATATACTATATTATGCTCTCTCTTAGATGAACATTGAAATTGAACACTCTCTTTTAGGTGAAAATTGAAATTAAAGTATAATAATATTTCTTATTCCCATTTGTACATGGAAATTTGTAAACTATTTTATAAATAATAGACCACAAATTTATAGTCCTATATAATAAAGAGGCAATATGTAAATTGACCATCGTGCCCTCACAAGATGGCTACCTACAACTAGGCAGGCAGCATGGTTAGTGAGGGATGACCAAATCAAACAACTGAATAAGCAGGCTGCATGGGGTGACCAGGCTGGCAGGGGGGTTAGTGAGGGACAACCAAATGACTGAACAAGCAGACTGAGTGGGGTAACCAGGCCAGTGGAGGAGGCCATGAGAGGTGACCAAGGTGGCAGGGGAGGCAGTTGGGGGCGGCCAGGTCAGCAGGGAGGGCAGTTGGGGGTAACCAGGCCAGCAGAAGGGGGCAATTGGGGGCAAACAGGCTGGAGGGGGCAGTAAAAGGTGATCAGGCTGGCTGAGGGAGGGGCAGGTAGGGTGACCAGTCCAGCAGGGGGGGAGGCAGGAGTTAGGGGCCAGCAAGCAAGCAAGCAGGTGCGAAATTAAGAACCAGTGGTCCAGGATTGTGATAGGGATGTCCGACTGCAGGTTTAGGACTGATCCCCGGGATCAGGCCTAAAGGGGCAATAGGACATCCCCTGAGGGGTCCCGGATTAGAGAGGGTGCAGGCTGGGCTGAGGGGATCTTCCCCTCATGAACAAATTTCATGCACTGGGCCTTTAGTAATTGAATAATTAGAGTAATGATTTAATTATTTAATTTATTCAACACATGTGTCAGTTACATTTCTAAGTACTATATGTAGGAAGTCCCCCAAAAAATATATGCAAACACTTTGAACAATTATAAAGGCAGCGTATGCTAAAATACATTTCATTTTTAAATTGAGCTATCAGCTATTAAAGTGTACATGCATTTTGGAGGGACACCCTGTGTTTAATTTAGTTAACTCTCTCTCTTTCTCTCATAAAAATGAAGTACTTATTTTATCCTCATTATACAGATCAGGTAACTGAGGATAAGAATATTTCTTAAACTCTAATTGTAAGGCTGTAGCAGAATGATAATTTGAAGCCAGTTAATCTTGTACCAGAGTCCATGATCTCAGTCACCTTGCTCTACTGAATCTTGATTTTAATGAACTTGATACTAATTGGCTTAATTTTCTCAATAAAAATGCCTTTTTTAGTAACTAAGTGTTTATAACAATTTCATTTGTAATAATGTTTTACAGAATCATAGCTATCCAAAGGTTAAAAAGACATAATGTTTATCTAGTGTTATAACCTCATTTCAAGGAAGAGGTTACATTTTTAATAATTTGTTCAAGGAAGATCTAAGATGTGAACAGAGATTATTTCACTCACTGACCAGCTTTCACCTCTTACCATTCAGATAATAATGCAAAGGTCCACAATGTAGCAATTTTGAATCTTAAGTATAGGAGGGGAAAAATCTGAGATAATTGGAACTAGATGTTTGGAATAAGTATAAAGGAAAAAAATATGTTCAAAATATTTTGGAATCATTTCAAAAGTTATACTTTTTTTTCTGATACTTGGTAAGTGTCAATTTAAAAATACAGCAGTAACTAGTGAAAATGAGAATGTTAAAAACAACAAAAAATATATAGTCACGTCAGAAATTGACAACATGAAGCATAATGGATTTTAAAATGGAAAACACATCCATAAATATCATATTTATTTTATCTGGATGATTATTTGGGTATAGAGAATATACCAAAGTACCAAAAGGGTTTATATATGTGTATATTATATATAATGGGACTCTGAAAATTTGAAAATGGTCAGAAAAATAGTTATTGGGAAATAAACACCATATTAGAAAAAAATAAATAAAAAGAGAGAACAGATTGTCAGTTAAAAAATTACTCAGCTTTATGTGAGATTTCCTTTCATTTTAGTTTTTATAACCAAAATAAACTTTATATAATTAGAGAATTTATCCCAAACTATTCCATCTACTAGAAACAAAATTTTATCATTATTCCAAACGTCTTTGTGAATTTTTCCCTTTGTTAAGGGAATGTAATTATCCCCAACATCCATCTTAGATTGACTTCTCAAACAAATAACAATGAAAACATTAAAATATTTTGCCATTGGAAAGTTCATGAAAACAACATGCTAATTTCAGAATACTTTTTATGGAACATTATAAACAAGTTTCATTTTTCATATACTTAACCTCTATTTTTTCTTTATAAATGGTAATATTGTAATAGACTTTCACTGAAAGACCCCCTAAGGGATTCAGAAATGACTTCTGGGAAATCTTAGTTATTATAACTTCTATTTAGAACCCCAACATGAAACCACAGTTATTTTGTTGTTGTTGTTGAATAGAGTAGTTCAAAGTCATTTTACAAGCATACAGAGTAAAAACACACTAAGATTGCCTCTATTTTAAGATGCTAATTTTTCTCCTATTTAGTGGTTTTCACCTTAAGAACATTGTGTATTAAGGTGTTATTCAAAAGTACATGACTTATTAAAAACAAAATTTCACAACTTCTCAGAACTAGTCGATGTATCAATTAGGATTTGGTCATTAAAGCAGACATTACCCTAGTTCTTCAAATAGTTAAGAGAAAAAATGGGGAGGGATTTAATACAGAGAAGTGGTTAAAGGCGTTTTGAAAGAGCAGTCCATACAAAGAAGAGAAGCTAAGATACTCTAGAGATTTGCAAGGGCAGTAATCTGCTACTTTACATAGAGCTGAGACACAGAGAGAGGTGCTTTTACTGGGGCAGAGTAGCTGGAACCGTCAAGAGGGAGCTAGAATCATAGCAGGTGAATTATTCCCTGGGGGGCCAAGCTCTTGAATTCAGCCAAATGGAGAGAAAAGATGCAGCAACTATGAGACATTCCATGAAGCAAAGAAACTCCTGTTCTGGCCATCCCTAACCTCATGCTAGGAGATAAGGGACTCAGGTAAATGCAAACCTTGGAGTTAGAGTGGAAAAGGGTAAAGGTGTTACAGGATTTGAAAGAGAATTAACAATTGATTAGCACAGTACAGAAATCTATTTTTTCTCAAGTACATTTAAAAGTAAATTTAAGGCAGCTCTACCATAATTTAGGAAAATTTTAAATTTCACCATTATGGTTTAAGAGCAGTGCTCTCCAATATAATTTTTTCAATGGTAATAATATTTTATGTTTGTAGTGACTTGTAATACTGTAGTTACAAGTCACTTGTGGCCATTAAGAATTTGATGGTTAGTTTAACTGGGGAGATAGTTTTTGAGACATATATTGAGTTATTTTTTTCAGTAATTTATTTTTAAGATCATTTTATTGAGGTATACTTGACATGTAAAAACTGCATCATATTTAGTCTATACAATTTGATGAATTCGAAGATATTTATATACCCATGAAACCACCATGCTCACTACCATCACTACCATCACTATCATCATACCATCGAGGCTATGGGTATACCCACAATCTCCTAAAGGTTCATCCTGACTCCTTTATTATTATTACTAGAAGCCCAGTGCACAAAACTCATACACGGTAAAGGGGTCGCCTCAGCTCGGCCTGCACTCTCTCCAATCTGGGACCCCTTAGGACCTCTGTCTCCTAGCCACTCACCTGCCTGCCAGCCTGGTCCCCCTAACTGCTCTCCCCTGCCTGCCTGATCGCCTCTAACTTCCTTTGCCTTGGCCCTGCTAACATGGCTTTGTCAGGAAGGGATATAGGGAATGATATCCGAAAGGTCGCCCAGAAGATGGTTGGCCTAATTAGCATATTACCCTTTTATTAGTATAGATACCACCTTGTCCTAAAAATTCAGGTTGTTCCCAGCTTTTCCTATCTTGAAAGGGGAGCCCACAGTAGCATCCTGGGTTCTGATCAGGGCTTATGGGCTTGTGCTTTATCTCACCAAATGTGATTCCTAGAAGACTTGTGGATGTACCTTGAACATTTCTGTTGAATTTGCCAAATCATCCTCCAAAAATGTTGAGCCGCTTTAAACTCCCACTGGGAACCATGCATGTGCCCTCTGTCCCACTTTGATGCCAATATCATTGATTTCCCCCTAGAAGCTCCCCTCCCCTCAGCAGGGATTGCTTGGTACTTGAGCCAACCTCATTGTTCAGCTGGGGACTTGATTTCCCGAGATAAAATTATGGAGAAAGAAAAATAGTTTCCCTCTACCTTTCTGAATTCTTATTGGAGGCCCTTGTAATGAAAGACAGATAAACAAGAGAAAAAACAAAATTTCATTAACATGTGTATCTTGTATATATGATGGAGATCTCAAGGAAAATGAGTAGTAACTCCCCAAGGTGTCTTAGAATGCAGATTTAAATACCTTCTTCCTAGGAAAAGGGGACGGGAGATATTGCAATGATTTTGATACCTTGGATAAATAAAAATCATTTGATCATTTCAATTATGGATAAAAATCATTTAACAAAATTTAACATCTATTTACAATGAAAATTCCCAATAAATTAGATAAATAAATGTACCTCAATATAATAAGAGCCATGTATGACAAGCCGACATTTAACATTATATTCAATGGTGAAAAGTTGAAAGCTTTCCCTCTAATATCTGAAATGAGGAGGATTAAACTCTAAACTCACTTTTATTTAATTTAGTCCTGGAAGTCTTACACAGGACAATTGGGAAAGAAAAAAAAAATCAAAGGCATCCAAATAAAAAGAAGTTAAATTGTCTCTGGAGATTGCATCTTTTATAGAGAAAACATCAATGGCTCCATGAAAGTACTCCTAGAAATAATAAATATATTCAATAAAGTTACCAAATACAAATAAACACATATGAATTAGTTTTTTCTATAACCTAAGAAGGAATTATTTAAAAAGAAACAATTAATTTTATGATACTGTCAAATGTTCAAATAACAGAAGTAAAACTAATAAATCACCAAAGTCATTAGTAAAATTTTATTATGCACAAATAAAAAAAAGGAAAAAACAGTTAATGAAACACTCAAACCAAAAACATGGAATCTATATTCTTACATTTGAATTAGAATTATTGGTGTGATCACATGATTTGTTTTTCTGTCTATAAAAATGTGTACTTCTTATACATCCACATAAAAGTTTTGTCAATCCTAGCATTCAAGCCATCACACAAATAAGTAATTTCTTGGGGAATAGAACAAGGACTTGTAGACAAATAGTTCATTCCACTGGGGTAGGGAATTAAAATACACTTGCACACGGGCGTGAGCTCACACACACACACACACACACACACACACACACACACATCATCATCATCAAAATATAACTATGACTTTAGATACAACTTAATAAACTACAAGCCAATAAAATAAAATAAAAAGTTGAGGAAATCTTTCCAGATTAAACACTACTAAAATAAACATGGTATGAAACATAATCATTAGGAACTAACAAACTTTGTTTCCTTTTTTGTAAACGTTTCAAAAAGTAATGATCTATTTCATGTATTAGCTATTCAGGGAATTCACATACTGACTGGGCAATAGGAGATACTACTAATTATTTTACTTTTTTAGATGTTATAATAACACTTTAATTGTGTAATGAAATGGATTTAGGGGGGTTAATGTGATATTAATAAGTAAAATGTTAAATTCACTAAAAATAGTCCAACAACAAAAATGTACTGGAAGGATAAATGAAACAAGCACAACAATATGTTAACTGCTGTTGAAGCAGAATGATAAATTCATGAGCACTCATTGTTTTTTGTTTGTTTGTTTATTTGTTTGGGGGGTCATAAAAGTTTAATGGAAATAAATATGTATGTATTAATAAAAATGTTCTTTCAGGGGAAAATCATATTTAAAATCAGTGTTTTCTCAGTGCACAGTTCTGCATTTGGCAAAAATTACTCATTCCATACATATTGGAAGAAAAAAGTGCATAAAATATACAAAACCAAAGCCATTTGTCTCCTAAATATCAGCACCTGCTTATTCAAAGCAGAATTATATTATAACAAGATCAACAAATTAGTGACATATGGTATATCTTCCAGGACACAGAGACAGTTATGTCAATAGGGACTTTTCTTTGCAAAGCTATTCATCACAATGGGTGATTGCCTCAAACATTAATGCAAATTATTTGAGTTGAAATAAAATGCAAAATGAACTCAGGGATTACATTTCACCAGGGATCCATTAAGAAAATTACATGGAGGCAGATGATTATGCATTTTTTTAGGAGAAATTAGAGAAATAAAGAATCGAACAGCTTTCCTAATTTTCTTCTCCAAACAGGAAGCCGTGTCTTATTCGTCTGTAACCTCAAAGCTTGGAGTAGCTCCCGGTCTTTGATGTAGTCACCTTGAATATATCAAAAATAATTATAAGACACATTTACAGGAATTAAAGTAGCACTCTGTGGAAATCATTTAGGCATATTTTAAAAATATGTTTTTATTGATTTTTTTAGAGAGAGAAGAGGGGCGAGAGAAAGAAAAGTAGAAACATCAATGAGAGAAAAAACATCCATTGGCTATCTCCTGCTCACCACTATTGAGGGTTAGCCCACCACCCGGGTATGTTCCCTAATTAGGAATTGAACCTGCGACTTCTTGGTGGATTGAGGATGCTCACCCAACAGAGCCACACTGGCTGGACAATTTAGGCATTTTTGAAAAGCTCAACATTTGCTTTGAAAATAAGCAATCTAGAACTTGAAAGTCACTCAGTGAACGCCTAGTAAATGAAAAAATAATAATTGCTGTTGTTTTCATGTAGAACAATAACATTGATGGAAAAGTAAGTGGATTTTACATGCAAGGGAAAGAAAGTATGATGCATTTAGAAGATAAGTAAGAGGTAATGTTTCAAAAATTATGGGTAATAGGCATTTAATAGTTAAATGCCTATTACCCATACATATCAAAATTAAATAGGTAAGAAACATGAAAATTTATCTTTTAAATTATTATTTTGAATACTGTATTTTAAAACTATGCCAATGCTGATAATCAAATAATATTGTGGACATTTTATGGTTTAGCAAGAAAAGTTCTTTTTGTTGTTGTTGTCTGTTTGTTTATAAGTTGATTGTTGTTAATCTCTTACTATGCCTAATTTATTAATTAAGCCTTATCATAGCCATATATATAAAGGAGAAAACATAGTGTGGATATACAAGGTTAATCGCTCCTCAATTGCCCTCCCCTGCTGGCCATCTGTGTCCACATGGGGGCAGGACCTCTAACCACATGGGGCAGCCATCTTGTGTGTTAGATTAATGTTCAGTCTGCATATTAGTCTTTTATTAGATAGGATAGAGGCCTGGTGCACGGGATGGGGCTGGCTAGTTTGCCATGAAGGGTATCCTGGATCAGGATGGAGGTTCCTTTGGGGTGTGGGGTGGCCTGGGCGAGGGGCCTATGGTGTTTTACAGGCCAGCCTCATGCCCTCGTGACCCAAGTGGAGGCCCTGGTATCTGGAATTTGTTTATCTTCTACAATTGAAACTTTGTAGCCTGGAGCAGAACCAAAGCTCCTGCTAGCTCTGTGGCCAGAAACAATTTCTGTTTGGATTTGTTTACCTTCTCTAATTGAAATTTTGTAGCCTTGAGTGGAGGCTTAGGCAAGCAAGGGCAGGAGGAAAGCTTGGCTTCCATCGTTGCTGGTGGCAACCCTAGCCTGTTCTCTCCAACTCCGTGGTGCCATTTTTCTTGGGCTTTATCTTCTATAATTGAAATTTGAGTGGAGGTCTAGGCCAGCCAGGGTGCGTGGAAAGCTTCACTTCCTCCATTGCTGGGAAAACGCAAGCCTCTCAACTGCTCTCTGTGGCTGCAGCCATATTGGTTGGGGTTAATTTGCATACTCACTCTGATTGGCTGGTGGGGATGGCTTGTGGGTGTAGCTGTGTAGTGGTTAATTTGCATATTACTCTTTTATTAGGTAGGATGGCCATCAGCAGTCGGAGCCTGCTGGTAAGGTAAAGGTGTTCAGTGTGCCTCATAGTAACTGGTCCAGCAGTCATTCTGCTGTTAGGATCAATTTGCATTTTACACCTTTATTATACATTACTAGTGGCCTGGTGAACAAAATTCATATATGGGGGTCAGGGGCAGTGTCCCTCAGCCCAGCCTGCACCCACTCCAATTTGGCAAAACTCAGGGGATGTCTGATTGCCAGTTTAGGCCTGATGCAGGTGGATCACAACCCAGGACTGCAAGCTTCTAACCACTCACCTGCCTGCCTGCCTGATTGCCCCCAACTGTCCCCCCCTGCAGGAACCAAAACCTAATATTGTCACTGGTAATAAAATGTAAAGGGAACTGGACAACCTTGATGGCTCTGAAATGTCAGAGCTATTAACTCATTGACTCTAGGTTGAGTCACCAGTGATAAAATGTAAAAAGAGCTTGCTAACTGAAACCAAACATTGTCACTAGTGATAAAATGCAAAAAGAGATGGCCAACCTCAATGGCTCTGAATGGTCAGAGCTATGAACTAATTGTCTAGTTGAGATAGTGGAGCTTGAGGCAACTTTACTTTGATAATCATATGTAAATTCTTGTTGATTTTCTGTTGCTGGAAATTTTCCTGCCTAAGAGATGTCCTTGTCTCAGAATCTCAATAAAAGGAATGGTAAAAGGTCAGAGTGTCGGTTAGTCTTCCCACTAGAGGTGGACTCCCTGCCTGACCCCCATATTCCCAAATTAACTATTTTCCAGTCTCTTCATTTTAGTGCCCAGCCTTCTCCAGAAACCGGACCCTGAGTGGACCCTGAACCATGGGGATAGTATTAAGGGATCCCACAGCCCCCCTCACTAGCCTGCTTGCCCCAAATGCCTCCCTGCCAACCTGATTGCCCCCAACTGCACCTCCTGCTGGTCTGCTCATCCCCAACTGTCCCCCTCACTGGCCTGATCACACACAACTGCCCTCCCCTCTAGACACCTAACCGCTTCTACCTCTGTCTATCACCATGGCTTTGTCCAGAGAACATCCAGAAAATCTTCTAGAAAGTCTCTCAGTCTAATTAGCATATTACCCTTTTATTAGTATAGATAGAGGCCTGGCACACAGATGGGGCTGGCCGGTTTGCCTTGAAGGGTGTCCTGGATAAGGGTGGGGGGTCCCTTGGGGGCAGGGTGGTCTGGCCAAGAGGCCTGTGGTAGTTTGCAGGCTGGTCACACCCCCTTTGGGATGGGGGTCCCTTCTGGGGACTGTGCCCACCTGGCCAGCCACGCCCCCCAGTGGGGACCCTCACCCCATGGGGGCATGACCAGCCTGGGTAAGTGGCTGAGGGCCATTTTAAGGCTGGCCTTACCACCCAGCGTGATCCCTCATCTTGATGGTGGCATGGCCAGCCTGGGTGAGTATCTGATGGCCTTTTGGCAGCTGGCCTGGGCAACTCAAGCCTCCTATGCATTCAGGCCTGCTCTGTGGCCAGCACCCACAGGCTCCTCCTTCAGCCATCAGCCCGGGCGGATAGGAAGCTTGGGAAACCAAGGGCAACCTAGCCTCACACTTGCTCCAGATTGCTCCATGGCCGCTGCCCACAGGCCCCTCCTTTGGTGGCCAGTCCAATGGGGTAGGTGGCTAGGCTTCCTCCATTGCCAAGGGTAACCCAAGCCTCCAGCCTGCTCTGGCTGGCTCGGTGACCACTGCCATCTTTGTCCCACTAATTTTGCATATTCCCTCCTAATTGGCAGTGGGCATAACGAAGTGACAGTGAATTACCTATTTTTCTCTTATTAGTATAGATTATAAATGAAATTGAGCAAACTGGTGGCTTGAAGAAAAATTTGGACAGTAGATACATTTTGTTCAACCTACATGGTATTTTGTATTTGTTGCTGCTTTACTACTAAGTTTGGCTGTGGATACATTCCCCAGGTTCCCAGAACTGTTCTGCTCTGTTTGTATACTTTGCCTCATTGACTAATTTGTTTTTATCTTCCCAGCCTCTGGAAGATGTGTCTGTGACCTGAGAATTGAGAACACTTGAATGGACATTGCTCAGTTATTGGGACTGACAACTAAGACCACTGATGTCAATCTGAAGTATTCTATTCAAGAAAGAATTTGCCCAAAAAGCTAAGCCAAAAAATCAGTAACTAATGTCACTATTTGCTTCAGCCACTTCTTGCCAACTAATAATGTGTACAGAGTTTGCTCATATAAAGAAAAGAAAAGTTAGAAAAGCAGAGTGGACTAATAATAATTTTGGTGGGAAAATATATTTATAAAGACTATGTGTGTGTGTGATATCTATCTACATTTTTGTTTCTTTCCAGAATAAGACTCAAAAATAACATTCTCAATTCATTTCACAAAGCTAGTGCAACCTATATAACTGACTGACGAAAATATTACAATAAAATAAATATGTAGACCTATCTTTTTTATAGAAAAAACATATGTCATGTAAATTTGGACTTTATTGTGATAAGTTACATTATTAGGTTTTAAAAGGTAAACTTGAGTGCATGATCAAAATGACAAATAACATAAATCTAAAGACATGGAAGCATACAACATACTGAGGATTCTTAGAGGGAAGATGGGGGAGGTAAGATATCAAACCAAAGAATTTATATGAATACGAGAGGCCCAGTGCATGAACTTTTTTCACTGGTAGGGTGCCTAGTGGCTGGTGGCCAGCCGAGTACTCCTGTCCTTCTCCACATTGGCCCCACTCCCTGGTCAAACTCCCAGAAGAACTCCTGGTCAAGGGGAGAATTTGTATACTACGCTTTTGTCATATAGGATATGCATAACCCATAGACACAGACAATAGTGGGATGAAGATCTAGGAAGGGGTGGGAGTGGTGAGGAGGGGGTCAATGGGTAAAAAATGGATAACATCTGTAATACTTTAAACAATAAAAATAAAATTTAAAAAATAAAACAGCCACATGTATGTTCATTTAAAAATATTATATTAAAATTTTAGATATTTATAGACAAGGATCCACAGACTACTTTCCCTCTTATTTCTCTGCTACTCAGAATTCTTCTCACATGCTGCTATTGGGATCAGCATACTCAATTATTAGTGACTGAGAGGAGTAACATGAAATTAATTAGAAGCAGATGGGAATAAGTTTGGTAAAGTGAACTAAAGTAATCATGGTTAACTATGAAGCTTTAGGCCAGATACTTCTGTAAAATGGAAATATTAATACTCTACCTAGCCTATTTTTATAATGATAATAATGCCCAAACTATTACACTAGTTATAAACTTTCATGCAAGCCTCATGTCATCAAAACAAACAAATGATAGCTTAGTTTTGCTGTCAGTGTCCACTGTGAAATGAAGCCATGTTTATATCATAAAACAGGATTCATATACAAAGTATTATTATGAAATCATTTCCTGGCTTTCCAAGTACTTTGACATACCTTGATTGAAAATGAAATGGTTAATCTTAAAGTAGACTATCCAAAGAAACCTTGGACACATTTTTGGATATTTTAATTGGTGGCAATTATACAAAAACAAAGTTTCATGAGACAAATTCTAGCTGTCACATATTCTATTAGTAATCAGGAACAAAGAGAAGAATATGGGAAATGGATAGAGGGAAAGTTTAATGAGACAGGGGTGACCAGGGGTGGCATGGACTGTGTTATACTCAAGCAAGTTTTATTACAATTGTGAGCCTACCAAGGCTAATCTGATTTCTCCTGTGATTAAATGACAGACAGGAATATACTACTGCATATATATTTGTAAAATAACGCATTTAAGATATTTTAAAAATCATGTACTCCAAAACCACTAGATAATATTATGTAAATTATAATAATGTTTGATTAATAACTGCCAAGTTAAATTTTAAATAAATAAAATCATGACAGATTAAACATGAAAATGCTTACATTATCAGAAAACATGTTGACATTAAAATTATTTTTTTCATGAGAGTTTACATTTATCCAGAAAAAAGAATTCATATCCAAGAAGATAAAATATCACCAAGATACACTTATTTCTAACCAAGGAGAAAGAAAAATAAATGAGAAAATGAAAAACAAAAATGTAGCAAAGTGAACAGTAGAGAATTCTTCTAATGTAAAGAGGCATATTCTGAGAAAAAGGTCTGTACTTTGCTTCTTCTGATTCTTAAAAGTTTCAGCTTTTATCAGAAAAATATAAGATTGATGAATACTTTTATAGTTTGCTATTGATTTTGTTCATTTCAGTACCCATTAAAAATAAGATGCATCTTGACTGTTACTTCCATTAAGCCACCCTGGGTTGTGTAAATGAAATAAGCAGTCTGCCCTGTGCTTGCACTCGAGTGACACAGGCATGGAAATGGCAATAATGAATATGCCTTTCTGCTTCAGCCACATTTACGTCTATCTAAATGGCTCATAAGTCTGTTGAATGCACCAAACAAACTTGGAAATATTAGAACTATTGTTTCATCTAGAATATTGTTTTTAGTAGTACTCTGGACACATACCCACAGGTTCTGAAATAAACATTGTAGCTGAAAAAACCTTACCAAAGCTAATTTTAAAAGCCTCTTCTAAGTTGCATTTTTTTTTAAAAAAAGTAAAGAAAGATTCAGAAATTAGCAAAATAACTTGATAGGAAAAGATTACATATTAAGAAATCAGAAATGATCAGCAAAACTTTATAATAAAACTATTAATCATATATTAATTTTAGATATGTAATTTAAAATGTATAAGAGAAAAATAAAATATATGAAGTGGATATTGAGGTTAATCGGTAGTCAAAGTTGGCTTCACAAAGATAAAAGCAGATGATAGGCTTGTTGAAAAATATATGCAGAAAAATTCCTCCTTCTATAAAGTCTTAGGCAGCCATGTTCTATAAATCTTGCTTCAATAAATCTTCAGACCAACCTCCTAATCCCTCAAGTAGGACTGAAGCAAAGTGACATTTTCTCTAGACTCAAGGGCTAAATATAGCTGTATCCAATTCCAAATGATTAATCTGAGCTAAATACTCCAAATTTCCTACTGATAGAAAACCTCCCATCAGCATGTCCATCTATCTGTCTTCTCTCATCTCCTTGTCCAAGCTCAAATCTCTTTATCTTCTGACCTCCTACAGAAGTCAACTCCTCTAGAATAATAACTGATGTCAAAAATTATTGCTGCATCATCCAAGGGACCACCTTATGAAATGAGCAATCTGCCCTGTGTTTGCACTCAAGTGATACAGGCATGGAAATGGCAATAATGAATGTGCCTTTCAGAAGATTCCTTCAAGGATAGGAGGAGAATTCACCAATGGATTCTATTTCTCAGGGTGCTCATAGGTACTGAATAAACCACCTAATGTACTTTGAACTGAAATGACAACATGCCTACAACCTACACAAATTAGAGACTGACTTAAAATGCCTTCAGGCAATGGCTGTTACTCTCCGGATTCTCATTCCCTGTTCATGATAATTACTATTGTCTCCATGTGATTATGAGCTCCCTGAGAGCTGGGACAATGTCTATTCTATTTCTCCTGATACAGTAAATAAGAATAATAACATGCAAGATTAGAAGGACTTTCTGGCTATAAGATATAAACATATCTTATTTACTAAATTTGGATTTCAGTATGATAAGCAATTTGATTCTGTTAAAACGATTTCCGTTATTTTTGAGAATCATTTATGTAGAAGTTACCATAGAAGTTACCATATTGGTTTAAATCTTGATGTTTCTGTAGAAACTAAAGTTGCTTTATTTTATTTGAATCAAGCAGGAATGTACAACTTGTTTACTTTACATGCAATATAAAGTTTAGTGAGTTTAACATAGTTACAGGACAAAATGTTGCAAATGACTTACACAGGCCAGCAGGTGAGATGAAAAGGGAAGATCACCAGAGAGTGATAATTACTGTACACCCAGGTGGATGATGCTTGGAGGCAGGGAATGAAGCCTGGAAGGTCTCACTGAGGTAGGTTGAGAAGCGGGCAGATGATCCTGGGAAAGGCTCAAAGATGTCACTTGAGATAAAATGCTACGCTTTTTAGACAATCCTTGTTTTTATAGGAGATTTTTATATACATTGCATTCAGCTACTACATATGGTATCCATATAAATTTTAAGTTGCTTGATATATTTTTCTCATTCAATATCTGGTGGTATTTGATAGCACTTACTTACAAGGTATATACTGATAGACTTGTACTAACTTCAAACCCCCAAATTAACGTTCCCTTTTCATCTTTATCTATAAATTACAATGATAGTCAAACCACATTAAAATTGTGCTTTAAACTAATAAATTACCAACAGAACCATGCTTGGTGAAGGGACAGAAAAAGCTGAGTTTGTCGCTTGCTGGTGGAGGTAGATGAGTGCAAGGAAATAAAATAAGAGAAAACCTTTCCACTGGCTTACTGCCTTTTTTTTTCCTGAAAATAAAACTTAGAATAAATCCAGTCCTAAAGAATAAATAGTCAACCCTTCCTGATAGGTATATGTAGCCAAAAATTCCCAATAAAGTCACCATGTTAGCATTCATATCTCACTTAAAATCTAAGCATTTTATATATGCTATTCTTTTCCTCATAAAAAAACCAATCTATGATATCAGCAATTAATTTTACTCCTATTTTCAGATGAAGAAATTGAGACATGATAAGCATAGGTAAACTTGCCTGAGGTCACAGAAACAAGAAGTGTCAAAGCCAACATTTAAACTCTAGCAGTCTTGTTCTAAGAGTGCATATCATTACCCACTACTTCGTATCATCTCTGATAAAGTTGTTACATACTATTCATGCCTTTTCATAATTACAATTGGATGGTGCTTTAGGATTGAAAAACAAAACTTATCAAATGCCTATAATAATCTATACATTTACTTAGCCTATTTATTCATTAATCTGTACCATAATTTTAGAATACCTAATTTGTGTTTCCCATTGTGCTATACCCTGAAAATGCAAAAATGCAATTACATTCTTTATACTCAAATCTAGAAATATAAGAACTAGATAGCATTACTTACTCGTCATGTAGAATATTATGAATACAGAAATATATATTTATTTTATTTCCGTTTAAATCACAGAAGGGGCAACTACAACTGACTATACACACTTCTGGTTAGATTAAAATCAAGTAGAATGACAAAAAGTCAAGAAATTTGGAGTAATATAGTTTTCATAAAACTGTATAATGTAACTGAATAATTTCTTCAATATAAATCGCAAAAGTGGTCTATTTTTATTCAGTCTTGTGGACCATAACAGAGTTTCCTCTACTGGGGGTGGCGGATCTGGACAGTATTCCTCATCAACATGGATTTCCCTTAATCTGGGGTCTCCATGAACAAATCTTAGGCTACTTTGACCAAGGAGGGAGGCAGCCTTGACTAAACACATAGATTCCCTAGTTTTATATTTAAATCCCTAGTATCATTTGGTAAAATCTAGGAGGTTGTGTGTGCTTGCTTCCACACAAACATCTCCTCAATAAATTGCTACTTAGCAACTGTTTCCTGTACTGTTGCTGTACTTGGTAAATTTATGGGCTGATCATTCTTTCCACCAAGATTGGTGATGGGACAAAGACAAAGAGACATAAGGTGCTATTTCTTCCAGGGATCCTTACAAAGATGAATGACATAGCTGCAGATAAGAGAACTGTAGGCACAGGAGGTCGTATATGAAATAGAATTTAGTTGTTTGTTTCCTTCTTTCATACAACTAAACTCGCCCTGAATTTTCATAGAGCTATGTTTGATATTCTGTCATAATTCCCGGTTATTGGTGAATATCTACCGATTCATTTATTTATTTATATCTTCCTGTCTGCAGAAGATTGCATTGATCAACATGTCTGAGAGATATGTCTAGGACTTCTTGGAGTGGTGTGGATTGTGGTGTTCACCTAATGGATTCCTCTTATGGTCTGTAGAAAGAAAGATAGAATTCTCAAGAACATAGGCTGTATTATATATATATATATATATATATATATATATATATATATATATATATATATTTTAATTGATATTTTACAGAGAGGAAGGGAGAGAGATAGAGAGCTAGAAACGTCGATGAAACTCCGGCCAGCTGCCTCTTGCACACCCCCCACCGGGGATGTGCCCGCAACCAAGGTACATGCCCTTGACCAGAATCAAACCCCGGACCTTTCAGTCCGCAGACCGATGCTCTACCACTGAGCCAAACCGGTTTCGGCAAGGCTGTATTATTTTAAACAGATCTGACTTTAAATCAGCTCTTCCACTTATCAGCTTTTGCAAATGATATCTTAAAAAATCTAAATCTATTTTTTCCTCTGGAAGATGTTAATAATGAAGGCACATACTTCAAAGGTTTGTTGGGGAGAAAAGAGAAAGATAACAGAAGAAGGTACTTAAGCACAAACAAACATAAAAATGCCATACAAACATAAAAATGTCTATAAATATATGGCATCCATATTAATATATTGCTTTCATAAACAAGGGTTCATAGAGTTAGGAGACCTGAATTTATGATGTATGCATTTCAACATGTATATTATATCTTCTTATTCTTTCACATCTCTATTATCTATAACAAAATCAAACAAAGATTCCTTTTCTGTCAAGATAGAAATTTGCACTGTGATATTGCAAACTATTCATAATTAGGACATTGTAGTTCTTTCTTTAACATCCTAAGCGAGTGCTAGAATTTTTGATAAATAAGTTTTCAAAAGGGCATCATTAAAATAGTAGAAGCAATAGCATAGATTATTTTTTTCTAAAATGAAATTGGAAGTTTTTATTGTTGGAGTAGAAAAATAAAACTAAATCTAATTTTGACAGGCTTTCAAACCTCAAAAAGTCAAGATCATTTCCTCTGAGGTAATAGAATAAATAAACTCATAGAATAGAAAAATATTGAATTGACAAACTTCCTATGCAGAATGAAATAATAATGAACATCTAATGATGATGTTAGTATTTTAAAAACTTATTAGCACTAATCAATCATTGTATTCTGAATAAGCTATTATTATTGTATACTATATTATGATTGAATTGAGCCCAGATCTTCCAGATTGAAGGAAATATTAAGAAAATAATATACTAAGTAGTTTAAAAATCATAATATCTTAGGAGAAAAAAATGTATATTAGTCTCTAAAAATCAGCTATTTACAATTTTTTTCCATTTGTAAATTATTTTTATCTATTAACTAAGACAGTTTCCCAAAAATATAAAGAAGAATTAATTAACTTTGACCAAATTAACACATAATTCAATGTATTATACACTTTTTAATTTCATAACTGTCCTATCATAAAAATTATTTTGTTACTTCATATTAACTTTCTGTTAACCCAAATTTGAATGGTTCATTAAGTTCATTTATTGTGTATTTTGTGAACCCAGTTTCTTGGTTTTATATTTAAAGCCAACTCTCTGGATTTCTGAATTCTATAATAGTACATATGAGCTGAAAGTTTAATTTTAACATACATTTATAGAGAAATAAATTTTTAATGCCAAAATTCATTTTCAAATGCCATTAGTTAAGAATGGGTCTCCTTTAAGTTCAAAATAATCAATTCAATTATCTTCAAATGAGGAAATTATGTTGATATTCCTAATGAGAAAGTGTTTAAAAGTTAGCATCTTGGATACCATTAGAAAAATTTTACTTGTGTTTCTGAATGGGAACAGATTTCTAATGCATTATTTATGCAGCAGACTGTAACCACTCCTTCTGTTCTCACTCAGTCTTTTTCATTGTTGCTCACAGAGCTCATTTTTCAAAATACATATTATTTTTCTCAATAAATCAAGCAGGCTCTCTGGGAGCATAATACATCCTTTCATGTAGAAATAATACAGGAAAACATTATTTAAAACTTATTGAGTGTAACTGATAAACTCTCATCACTTCTGTAGATGTATAATTATCGAGTTACAGTTGATTTCTGAACCATGTTTTCTCTTATTCAAACACCACTGATTGTTTCAAATTCACACCTTTCATTACTAGAGTCTCTTTCAATATACTTTTTTTCTTCTGCTTGCTGTGACAAGGGCCAGTTAGCTTCAAAGAAAATAAAACAAATAAACAAACAAAAACATAGAAAGTGGTAGATATTCTTGAGCTGTTGAAGGTTATGAAAATCTTGTATGGAAAAATAACAGACTTAAAACTCTCAAGTTATCTTTTTTTTCTTTTCTTAAAAATGTAAGTGCATTCTGGGGGTCAATTAGAGAAAAAGGAGGGGTCATCTGTAATACTTTCAAAATAAGGATACATTTAAGGTAAGACTATTCTAACACAAGTCTCATAATTGGATACAGATAGTATAACATCAAAAATAACTCCATAGGTTTCATCAGAGGATTCATCCTCTAATGACAAAACTAGACAATAGATACAAGTGTGGTTACCTGTTTTAGGAATGAACCAAACCTCTATCTGACATGAGTTTGTGATGGGACTATGCTGTGTGATTCTAATCTTGACAGCTAAACTTTAGGCTTTGGTTTCATACTAGCTACCAGGAAAAAAAGTAATTGTTGATATATGGAAGAAAAAAGGTTTTGGAGAAATTGTTGTTAGGTAAAAATGAGCACCATGTCAGAATGTAAACAGTGATTTTGGTGATCTTGGAACTTTGATAGCTGTGGAAATCACTGGGCTTATTTCTTAGAAGAGACTTAGTATTTCTAAATACTTACATTAGCTATTTGGGTGTGAATAAAGCATTAGAGATAAGGCAATCTCTCTTTCTCTTTTAAGAGGAACTAAGAGTAAATAGCTCTTTGATGATATACCTTGAACCCCATCAGTATGAACTGCAGGGTAAACTATTATTTTCTTGATTTTAAGATTTTGGATTGATCCACTTTATCTGTAATCAGAAAATTTATTTACCATAAGAAGGTGATTGTCAGGATAAGCTCTTAATTTTTCCAATGAAGAAAATGAATGTAGAATGCTAGGAACTTGATCAGCTTCTTCACATAATTACTTCCAAAATACAGAAAAATTAAAAGATCAGAGGCCTCCTAATCAAAAATAAATTTCATTATGTTTACATGATAAGATTTCATAGAAATAATATATAAAATTGTTCTGTTTGTTGGGGAAGGTCATCAAGAAGCCATTACCCATAGGTTTGAGCCAAGAGCTAGACCTGGGGAATTGGAGGCTCTACTTTCCTTCCCCTGTGTCTAGAATGAGCTTCATTTGCCACCCTCTCCTGAAAACAGCCCAAGTACCTGATATAGTAATGTGGTGATTGAAAGGTTGTAAGGTTCCAGCGGAGAGGTTTGTAAGATCCCAGCTGAGAGATTTGTGAAGCAGAAGCAAGACACAGAATCCAGGCGATTAAGAAGGGGGTTTAATCTGCACTCCCAGGCGAAGATCTCTGGTCCCTGGGTGGGCCAGGGAGGTTCCCGCCAAAAAGCAGCATAGGTATTTCTTTTATACAGCTGTTTAGGGAGGGGAGGGAGGAGGGCATGAGAGGTGTGGAATTCCTGCCTCGGGCCAGGGGTCTAGGAAGGCCCTAGGAAGGCACCAGCTAGCCAGCTATCTTTGTCACCATGGATCCCGCAGATGCTTGCATCTGCTCTGGGCTTCTCCCCTGCCTTGACCTACCGGTAACAGTGATGAGACTATCTGGATTGGGTAAGGGACTTAATCTCTATGTGACAGCTGAATCCAGTTCAGGTCTCTAAATAGTTTTTTAGGATTCTGGCAAATGGGTGCAGTCACCCAAAACAGCCTGTAAGAATTCCCCTTGCTTATTAAGCCTGCCACCTATCAATCTGGAGTGTCTTGCCTTTTTCTTCAGTCTCTCCCTATCCCCGCCTAATTGGGGGGGGGGGGGGAGGTCAGTTTTAAATTATACCTAAGAAACTGCCAAGGAGGTTTCAACACAACACAGTATTAAAATTATTAAGTCTCTATTGCTTTTTTAAATTTTTTTTTTAATTTAATTTTATTTTATTAAGGTATTATCTGTGTACATAGCTTACCGTTGCCCCCCCACACACACACCTCCCATTTATGCCCTCCCTCCCCAGAGTTCTGTGTTCGTTGGTTGTACTTATGTTCATGCATACCAGTCCCTCGGTTGTTCTCCTATCTCCCCTCAGGTCTCCTTCCCCTCCCCGCTGTCATTTGACAATCTGCTTGTTTTATGGTGACCATCTTAGGACCCCATGAATAGAATCCGCTCCTCATTTGGCAGTCTGCTTGTTTTATGGTGACTATCTCAGGACCATATGAATAGAGTCCGCTCCTCCTCTGGTTTTCACTGCCCCTTGCCCTGGGTCCCACTGCCTCCCCTGGGACAAACGGCTCGCCCGGGTCACACAGCCCCATGGGACACTCGGCTCACCCGGGGCACTCGGCCCCCTGGGATACTCGGCTCACCCGGGGCACTCGGCCCCCTGGGACACACGGCTCACCGGGGACACCCTTCCCCTTTGGGGGGGTACGGCTCACCCGGGGCACACGGCCCCCTGGGACACTCGGCTCACCCGGGGCACACGGCCCCCTGGGACACTCGGCTCACCCGGGGCACTCGGCTCCCTGGGACTCTATTGCTTTTATATAAATACTAGTGGCCTAGTGCACAAAATTCATGCAAGAGTAGGCCTTCCTTCCCATGCAAGAGTAGGCTTCCCTCATAGCCCTGGCTTCATGTGGAAGGTCATCTGGGAGGACGTCCAGAAGCATGCCTGGTCTAATTGGCATATTACATTTTATTATTATAGATTATTAAAGTATATTTATATTTATTTCAGAGAGGGTGAGAGGGGGAGAGAGATAGAAACATCAATGATGAGAGAGAATCATTGATGGGCTGCCTTCTGCATGCCCCACACTGAGGATCAAGCCAGCAACCCAGGCATATGCCCTTGACCAGAATCTAACCTGGGACCTTTTAGTCCACAGGCCAATGCTCTATCTACTAAGCCAAATTGGCTAGGGCAAGAACATGTATTATTGATTTGAGAGAGAGAGAGAGAGAAAGAGTGAGAGAGATTTGTTGCCTTCCATATGTACCCTGATTGGGGATGGAAACCACAACTCAGGTATGTGAATTTACCAGGAATCGAACCCATAACCTTTCTGGTATATGGGAGGATATTTCAACCACTCAGCCACCTGTCCAGGACAGACATAACAAGTCTTGTTTTAGTATATATATTACAATTGAGAAAAACTTGCCTTATCGTTCTATAAATATCCTCCTTATTTTCTTTTTATTAGAAAGTCTCTGAAATTGAGGGTTCCAGCCTAGGATTTTAAACAGCTTATTCTGAACATCTTGATGGTTAAAATAATATGTATGATTTGATACAAAAGGACAGAGATGGAAATGGTATCTCTAGATATGAGTGATATAAATAAAAGACATCAGGGATAAAATATGGAAAAATGAAGCTCCATTCTAAAAGACCTAAAATTGATAACTTTGAAACTTACCAATTAAATATGTGTATATGGGGTATAAATTGGTAGATCAACAAGCAACAAATATTGGTGAGAGTGTGGGAAAAAGGGAACTTACTTGCAATCTCAACTTTCTTGCAGATTGGTACAGACACTGTGGGAAAAAAAATAGTATTGAGTTTCCTCAAAAAATAAAATGTGAAACTGCCTTATGGACCAATGATTCCACTTCTGGAAATCCATTCAAAGAAGCCTGAAAAAGTAATTCAAAAGAATATATGCACTCCATATGTTAATTGCAGCATGATTTACAATAGCCAAGTTTTTGAAGCAGCCCACGTGTCCATCTGTAGAAGAGTGGATAAAATAGCTGTGGTACATAACTCAGCCGCGTAAAAAAAAAAGGAAATCTTACCCTTTGCAGCATCATGGAGAGGCAGTCAGAGAAAGAGAAATAACATATGATTTCATATATATGTGAGCAAAATGAACTAACAAAATAGTGACAGATTCATAGAGAGAGAGCAGCTGTAGGAGTGTGGCTGGGTGGGGGGTGGGAATGTGGAGAAATTAAGCAAAAAATAAAAAACAAAAAACAAAAGTCATGGCCAGGGACAGCAGTTGGGGATTGCCAGGGGCTAGAAGAAGGTTTAAGGTGGGTGAATAGTGATGGACAGAGACTTAAATTGGGGTGGGGAACACATAATCCAGTGTACAGATGATGTGTTGTAGAATTGTGTATCTGAAACCTGTATAATTTTGTTAACAAGTGTCACCCAAATAAATTCAATAAAATGGGAAGCTAAAAGATCTGGGACACATTGAAAGAAGTGAGGATGTTGGAGCCCCTCGTTGGGGCATTAATTGCTGGGGTTCTTTTCCCCCCAGCCTTAAGGGGGTTCAGCATTCTGGAGAAAGGGCTGCATGTAGATGATTAAGAAGGAGTCCATGGATGAAAGATATTTTTGATAGGCATTGGGGATCAGAGGAGCTTCGAGCTAAAGGAGCTAGAAGTCTTCCCTTGTCTCAGGAGCCCTTGCTTTTATTAAACACAATTTGTCCCAAGGCAAGGTGGAAATGTACACTTCAAACAGTAAGGTATCAAAGGGTGTACAGAAACATTATCATTTTGTGGAATAGCCTACACCTAACTGTTCAGGTGTTTGGGCAACAGGAGGCAATAAAATGCCCCGAGCTGTCTGGCAGTTAATAATCCTATTCAGATTTGGGGGAGATGTGACTCAACCCTGTTAAGCTCCCCAAGTTTCACCAACCTTTTGGTAAAACTATTGTAATTATTACATGCTGGAATTGGTTCTTGGCAGAGAATACCAGCATTAGTTCTCTGATGGTCACTTTTTAAATTATGTTTTTGAGGGAGTGATATTAGTCTAATGGTGGTAATCAAAATAATCTAATGTCATTAGAGAAGAAAATAATATCATAATTCTTCATTTCATAAGACTTAAATGATATGAATAATTTCTTAGTGGAAATTTACAGATGCTATAATTAAATAGTAGCCATAAAGTCATCTAAAAGATTTATGAGGGCGTTAGAGGAGACAAGTCATCGGATTAGTTATCACTATTCTTGCATTCTGATTGTGATAACCTCTCAACTCTTTATTAAAGTTTCAAAGATTTAAGAAGTGAGGATGACACATGACTAAATCTCCTAACAAGTATATTCTATTTTTCCATTCAAGTAAATGTTAATTTTATTTAAAAATATTTCTCAAATTTTTAACACCAATTTTCATAACTATATTAATTTCATGAATTAGTGAAAGGCATTATGAAGTAATTGTAAAAACTCAGATTCTTGAGCCACACTACTTGAATTCAAATCTGTGTTCATACTTACTAGCTGTGTTACTTAACACAAGTTGCTTAACTTCTCTGTGCTTTAGTTTTCTCATTTATAAAATATTTTTGTATTTTACAGATGATAAAATATTACATTTCATGATAATTAAATATGTTGAAGAAATAAAACACATCATAATATGGAATATATTAAGGTTAAGTCTCAGTATTAAATTATATATACATTTCTATTAACTGAACCTATCTTTTCTTTCTTACATTTCAATTTAAGAAATACTATCTTATTCAGTATGTTTTATATAAACAGGGAAATAATTATTTCCTAAACATAAAAATTAAAATATAAATAAATATATCTGTGTTTTATATTCTGCAGAAAAGTTACAAATGTTTATATTGAATTTACAGAACTTCAAAGTCATAAAAATTTGATTCTATTTATTATTGAACTATTCTTAAAGTAGAGGAGGAAATTAGCAACAGAGAAATAGAAAGTCAGTCAAAAACCTTGTGAGATAAGAAAGAGATAAAATATATTTACAAAGTTTTGAGAGTCGATATTTTCAAATTCTTAATGAGATAGTAAAAAAATTGTTTTATATAAAAATAATTTTATATTTATATATTATATAAACCTGGCATTCAAACTGATTTATCTGATTAATTACTAGTCTATCATAATAAAAGCATAATATGCTAATTGGACTGGACATCTTTCTTGATGTCCTTTCCCATGAAGCCAGGCCTGCAAGGGAAGCCTGGGTCCCAGGTGCCAGAGAGAAACAAATGCAGGCAGCTGGGGGAAGGAAGGCCTACTCTTGCACAAATTTTGTGCATTGGGCCTCTAGAATTAAATAAATATTTTTGTTGGTTTTCTAGGGACTTTAAACTCTTATGTTTAGATGCATTATCTAATTGATCCTTATAATATCCTTACTCTTTTTATCAGCAATTTAAATATGATATCCAAATTATGACAGTTATAAAATCTATATTAAGAGAAAGATGCAAATTGCCCATACCTTCACGTTGCTCACCAGCCAATTAGGAGTGAATATACAAATTAATTCAACAAAGATAGCAGGGTAATTTGCATAGACAGGCACCAAGTGGCAAGCATCAGGGGGAGAGGGTACATACTTGCATTGTTCCACACTGCCCCAGGTACTATGGGCCTTTGAGCAATTTGGGAAAGCTGAAGGATGGCTCTAGGCCAGAGTGAAGGCAGAAAGGCAGCTCTGGGCTGGAGCAAAGGTGGAAAGGTGGCGCCGGCCAGAGTAAAGACATTGTCAGAAGCCAGAGGAAGGAAGGCCCATTCTTGTATGAATCTTCATGCATCAGACCTCTAGTACTATATAAAATCATAATGATGTATATTATTAAATTATTTATATTTTAATATTTTCTTGTCAATAATAACAAGAATTAATTTAAATGTTATTTTTGCAAATAAATAACTAGTCTGTATTCAAGGCCAGATATTTTTTATCCAATCTCAGCTCAATAGTTACATGATTATTCTGTTAATAACACAGAAACAAAAAGCATACAATTCCTAGAACAAACCTGACAATTCTATCAGAAGCTCACCAGATTGAGAAAAATTACCATTAAACATCAGAATTAATGGGAGGATAAAACCAAATGCAACCTATTCCTTCAAGATGTATTTTATGCAATTATAGTTTTTTCAATAATTGATTCCCTGAATCTTACATGGTAGTGGTAGAAGATTTGAAGCTTTCAAAAACTATCACTTAAAAAGTTAAGCCAGAGAAGAGATTATCTCTTCATCTAAATGTACCCTGTTTCCCCGAAAATAAGACAGTGTCTTATATTAATTTTTGCTCCCAAAGATGTGCTAGGTCTTATTTTCAAGGGATATCTTATTTTTCTTTTTTTTCCTTTATTTCCTTTTTATTTATTTAAATTTATTTTTATTGATTATGATATCATATAATTGTCCTTATCCCCCATTCCCATCCCAAACCCCTCCCTACATATTCCCCCACTCCCCTGTTGTCTATAGCCACTGGCTAGGCCCATGTGCATGCACACAAGTCCTTTGGTTGATTTCTTCCCCTTACACCCACCCTCCCCTACTTTCCCTCTGAGGTTTGAGAGTCTGATCACTGCTTCTCTTTCTCTGGGTCTGTTTTGGTTCACTAGTCTATGTTGTCCATTATTTCCTCTAGATGTGTGAGGTCATGTGATCAAAGAAATACCCTTGTAAGAACCTAAACTGCAACAAGCCTTGATGGTTATGCTGAGAGGCAAATGAATCAGTGAGTTCCTTTCTGGGCCAACAATGCTTTTGAGTCCCAATTTCAATGTCAAATAGTTCCTTATGTGTACATGTCAGCCATGATATTTCAGATCTGGTTGGTGGACAAATGGTGGTAATGAAGGTCAGACCTTCTCTGGTTTGGTACTGGCATCCTTCAGCAACATTCAGCTGCTATCTGCTGGTATGATGAGGCGTCATCAGCATCTTCCATCTCTGAATTGTGTCTCTTCTGTCTTCATGGCTGGAGCATTTTTGTCTATTCCTCTCTGTTACCGGATTCCAGATGGTCTAGGAGTTGCTTTCTGAAAATATACATTATTTTTCCATGAAGAAGAATATGGTACACATTTATTGTTAACTGAAAATAAAGGAAATTTATTACCTGTATACGGTATGGTAGTACAGTAGTTGTCAACACAAACCAGACAAACTGTGAATCCTACAGTATCAAGAATTTACTCATTTATTCAATGACAATCATGTCATCATCTTCTGGAACATCATCATAACAATCCAATTCCTGAATTTCCTGGTGAATTTCTTGTGACTCCATTTCTTTCAGAATCAGTGGACCAAATCTTTCATGTTTAGCAACAACACTGTCTTCAAATGAGTACTTCTTGTCAAGGTAGCCTGTTCACAGTGCATTTGCAATGCAACTGTCAGTGATGTTCTCCCATGAATTCTTCACCCAAGTCACAACTTCTTGCAGTTTAGGTTTCACAAAGTTTCCATGCTTATTTCTCTCCATTCTATTTTCAATATAGCCATTAATTTCCATGAGCAAACTGTCTTTGAATGACTTGTTTATTGCAATACCAAGAGCCTGGAGATAGGCCCTCATTCCTGCGAGAATCATTATCTGATCTATTTTTCTTTCTTGAAGAAATGTCTTCATGTCTTTAGCTGGCTGCATTCCAGACTAGCAGACCTCTTTGATTCTCTCACATAATAAGCAGCAGCATTAAATTGACCCACTTCCTTATAACTGCTTGTGTGGCCCAGGCTTTTTCAGTTTCAAGAATAAAAATGCCCAAAACACGTTCAATCTTTTCCTTCTTGCCCTTAGAAATGATTAAAGGTCGAATTTTAGTGCCATCCAGACGAATTGCCAAAATACAGGAAACACGTGCACTTTCATAAGCAGTGGAGGGAATGTACACTAAGGAGGCACCCCGCTGTTCAATTGTTGTTTGAGAGGATTGGCCCATAAACACTGCAGTTTCATCCATAGCAATCATGTTGGAAACATTGTATTTAGAGAAGTCAGCATCATCAATAAAGGACATGAATGCAAGTGCTCGCTTAATAACTTGAGTATCTTCCAACCTAAACAATTTTGTAGATCTTCTTAAAGACAGTTCACTTCGCTGAAGGAAATTATCCAGCCAGTGTTGGGATGCTTTGAAGTCTCCGGGGGCTATGTCAAACTGTGGTGCCATTGCAAGGGCAAATTCTTGAATCTGAGCCCTATTCACAACCAAAGCCTTGGCTCTCTTGTCAACAACCCATTCACAGATCAGGTCTTCCAGTATCAGAAAACAATGGTTACCAATCTGATCCACACTTGCGCTTTTTAGCATTTCCCTTGTCCACTTGTTCAATGAGGTTAACATACTCTGCTGGCCATTTTCAGGCCAATCAGATACTCAACATCTTCTCTTTGCAGAAAGCAGTAAGATTTTGGCTCCAAGAGTCTTCCACGATTCCTTTCTTGTACTCCATGGAGTAACTTTTTTCTTTTTGTGCTCATTTCTAGGGGTAAAGAAAAGGAATTGGGGTATCAAGGTGGGGGGAGGGGATCACTTAAAATGACACAGGGGGGATTAGAGGGAGGAATCAAAATGGCACAGTTGAATCAGAGGGGGATTACCATTTTAGTAACCCCTTTTGATCCTCCTGTGTCATTTTGATGGCCCCTCTGATCCTCCTGTCATTTTTATTGTCCCCTCTGATCCTCCTGTGTCATTTTAAGTGATCCCCCTCCCCCACCCCTGTGCCACTGAACACCTTCACCAGACATCCCCCCCCTACCCCTTTATCAGACATTTACCCTCAGGGCCTGCCTGGGGACTGTCACTGGGCTTGCTGGGGCCTGGATCTGGGCTGGAGCAGGGTCTGCCACTGACTGAGAAGCTTCAGTCATCATGAAGGTGGCCGTGAGCATCAGGTAGTGTCGCCAGAGATAGACCAGCACTCACCACCTTCACCGCATCCTGTCCGCTCTAATCCTCCTGTTCTTCTACAGGCATCTGCGAAAGGGTCCTCCTCTTTCCCACCCCATGCTCACTGCTCACTCAGACCTCCGCTCTGCTTCCACATAGTAGTGATATCAGGACTCCGCGTAAGGTCACTGGTTGCTAGACGTCAGTCGGGGTGGCCCTAGCGACCAGTTTACAGTAAATTAAATTTCATTCTGAGACAGAGCCTGGGGGCCTTATTTTCAAGGATGCCTTATATTTCACTCAGAAGGAAATCTGTAAGTAGGTCTTATTTTCGGAGGATGTTTTTACCGGAAAACATGGTATAACTAACCAGAATGCTCCTTCTGATCTGCTATTGTGTTAGTTATTTTCACTTTGCTGGTCAAAGTTTTCACAGATAGGAATCAAACAACTTTTTCCCCCTACTAATACATTGCTTGCATTTATGTTGCATTTATGGATTGATTTCTGTGAGAATACTTTTGAAGGTATTAAAAGTTAAATATGTTTAATTTCTGAGAATTTTAAGAATGTTGAATTTATTAATTGTTTAACTCTAAGTAAATAAAAAATAGAGCGCCTTAAAATGATTGTATTATCTAATTCGCTAATATCATCTGGAGTTTGATAAATATTACACATCCTTAACCTATACACATACATGCATACATGCATACATACACATCAGCTGATGCAACTTTATTTCAGGGGAGTTCAGGCCACTGCTAAATAAAAACAAATCTGAATGGAGGTAAGAAGATACATTATTCAGAAAAGCTTTTGCAGTAGGAAGAAAGATGCTGTTGCCACAGAGGTAAAAGCCTGTGGCAACAGGAAGACCCTCTGACTGTAAGCATCAAAGGGTAGAAAAATGGTTTTCTTTCCCAAGGGGGATTAAACAGGTTAGAAAGAGCAAGATGTGGAGGAGTAATTGGTATGTTCATACAGTTGATCAGAAGAATGCCTGTCCTTGTGCTTTGCCTATGCACTCAGGATGAGCCATGAGAAAGACGTATGCTGGCTCGGGCTGAAAGTGGATCAAACTTTAAGGACATGAAGAAAGGAAAGAAAGTTAAATCTGTTCAGGATATACATTTTGGTTTGTGGGTACAATGTGTTCAGTTAATTATTTATAAAGAAAATTTGGGGGACCTGTGTAGGGTCTTGTCATAGGTAAACAAAGGGGAGGGGCCCTGAATTTTATCTAAACCATATTGGCAAAAGTGGTTCTTTGTAGTAATTTATTTCCTAAAATGCAAACGGGTATAGGGTCTTTCTTTAACTATTGCTATTTTCTAGAAACATCATGAAGTTTAACAGAAGAAAGATTAATGCTAATTCTAAGGTGCAAGTTGTATCCAGATTGGTTATTTCATGTGCCCCTCATTCTCCTTGAACCAGAACTTCAAAGTAGATGATTGATGCTCTTCTTATGGCAGAACTTCAAGAAATAAATCTCAAAACACAAACACGATTCAAGAGCAAGCTCTATCTGCTTGTGCCATGCACATTGGCCATAGTGTCACATTATCTACCATAAAAGAGTCACAGACTTGGTCCAAATCCAAGGAATGAGGTTATGCATTCTTACTAGAGTGAGAGGAACAACAAAGTCACATAGCATAAGGAATGTATAGAAGAAGGATTAACAATAGTATGACATCTCAAAGTCATAGGATATGGAATACCACAATCAAGGAATCTACGTGTCCCATTAGGAAAGGTCAGAATGGAGAGGGCAATGTAAGAACTTCCTCTACTACTAGAGGCCCAAAGCATGAAATGTGCTCAAGAGTAGGCCTTCCTTCCCCCAGCTGCCCACACCAGCTTCCCTTTGACACTGGGACCTGAGCTTCCCTCCAGCCACCTGGGACCCGGGCTTCCCTTGCAGAGGGAAGCACCACCCGCCTGCTGCAGCCCACTAGTCAGTGGCCTGGGCCTTCCTCTTTGGGTCTATGGCTGGGTCCCCGGCCAATCACATCACACCCGCCTTGGTTGGCCTGGTGCCAGTGGGTGTTATAGGTCCCGGATGGTCATCTGGATGGCTGTCCAGATGGTCATTCCGCTGTTAGGCCATTCGGTCGATGTGCATGTTACACTTTTATTATATAGGCTATTACACCTTCATAGGTCCATCCTATGTTACACTCTTAGAGTGTTTCACAGGTTTCCTAAAAATTACCCCTTTTCCACTCTTTCCAGAATGACCTTTATTTTCTCCTTCACACTTTGTCTTCTCAGATGTTCTTGACGCAGAATTTCATATGTAGAGCAGTTGGAAAAATGTAGGAGAATAGAATGGGTCAAGTTATTTCACCTTTGTAGTTCAAGGTTCCCAAAAAGCAGTTGGCATACAGGTTAACTGTGATTTCTTCTTAATCAAATTTTACAACTCCTAAAATCTCTCTCTGTGTAGCAGTTGCACAAAAAATTATCCCCTCTGTTAATAAAAATGTGTCATGGATATTGAGGTGTGGCTATTTGCCTACTCCACAGTTGCTGCTTTTCTTCATTTCCATTTTATTATACTAATCCTGATAACTGACATAAGCAACACCATTTCATTTGTGGAATAGTAATCTTATAAACACTATTTCCTACTTAACCATGTTGAATGAAAACAAGAATTTGAACAAAGTGGCTGAAACCGGTTTGGCTCAGTGGATAGAGCGTCAGCCTGCGGACTGAAAGGTCACAGGTTCGATTCCGGTTAAGGGCATGTACCTTGGTTGCGGGCACATCTCCGGTAGGGGGTGTGCAAGAGGCAGCTGATCTATGTCTCTCTCTCTCATAGATGTTTCTAACTCTGTATCCCTCTTTCCTTCCTCTCTGTAAAAATCAATAAAATATTTTTTTTTTTTAAGAATTTGAACAAAATGATTGGTCTGAGGTCTAAAGGTTGGAGGAAAATGTTTGAAGTATCACATAGTCATGGTCTAAAGCACCATAGCTTTTGAATTTGTAGCTGAAATATATGTGTGCTTCACAATTTATGCATAACTGAACAGAGATAGAATGAAAATTATATACTTGTGAAACTGTCCAATTATCTGTTAGAGCTCAGGATAAAATGAGGAGTGTCATTTTATAGCTTCCGATGTACCTTTCCCTATTTATCTCTTAAAAGTATTTCATACTAGCAGAAATTACAGGAACACTAGAGAAAATTGTGAACGCTTTTCCTAAATAACTATCTCCTTTATCAGAAGGAAACTCTTTGGGGCACAGACCAAGAACCATGGCCTATGTGTCAATAAGGGTTTTTAGACTTGGGGGCAGGAAGGGAGAGAGAGAAAGCATTCCTCGGAAGAGGGAGATGTAAGGAATGCTCAGTTCACGCTGGTAGTAAAGGAAGTAAATGCAAATGACAATAATAATAATCCAGATACTTGATTATTCTCCAGTGGAGGACAACCATGTTAGAAAAAAATAAACAACGTATACATTTAAAAAAGTGATCACTTACTATTAGTCATTTAGTAGATTTTGAAAAATAGGTGTTAAAATATATTTATTAAGAGAGATAGGTTGTAGTGGAATCAATCATTTCTACAAATGCTCAATGTTAAATAAAACTTGTCTTAATAAAGGGAATAGCTGAGACAGCTGTCTACAAAGACATATGTATTTGGGCAAGCTGGATAAATCTTTGCATGTTAAAAAGTTTGCTTTCTCAAAGGATCATAAAGGCTACATAGATTTGGAACTAAGATTAAAACCAAATTAAGTCAATCTTATCCACAGCAGTAAAAATAAATAAATAATAATAATAAAAATAATAATGATGATGATGATAATGATGATTTCCCTCTGTTGACTCTCCAGAGGGAAAAATGTAATTGTTTACTTATTTAACAGTTTATATTCTATTAAAGGACAACATGAGATGAATAATAAGAAAATTCCACTTTCCAAGTGTACTTAATTTAGTGAAATTAATACAATCATGGTTTTCTTAGGGAAATATTCCTATTGGTTAAAAATTTGATATAGATAAGCACTTATCAATAATTTGATACATATAATATTTTTCTATACAACAAAAGTTAACAAGATAGTCTGCCATAGCTACATGAATTCTAAAAGAAGGCATGAGATTCTTCAGTCAAAGAAAGAGCACTTTATCACTCATGGAACAGCAAGCAATCTGACATTCATGATCTCATTGGTATCATTGTCCCCCACCTCCCACAGGGACTTAAGTTGTGACCCAGGTACATACTGCACACATAATAGGTTTGTATTTTTTTGTTTTGTTTTTTAATCCTCACCCTAGTATATTTTTCCATTGATTTTTAGGGAGAGTGTTAGAGAGAGGGAAAGACAGAGAGAAATAGTGATGTGAGAGAAATACCAATTGGTTGCCTCCTGTAGGAGCCCCTCAAAGGGGCCTGGGCCTGGAAGAACCTGCAACCAAGTAACTGCCCTTGCCAAGAAGGAACCAGGACCTTTGCTCCTCAGGCCAGCGCTCTAGCCACTGAGCCAAGCCAGTTTTTTTGTTTTGTTTTTTATAGCTGAGAAACCCCAATTTTAGAATCTCTAATATTAAAAAAAAAAAAAAAAAAAAAAAAAAAGATTTCTAGCAAACCTGCCCAACTTTTGACTCTGAAGGAAGTATCTTTATTTCCCTGGACAACAAACAAATTAACCCTTTCACTTGGAAAAAACATCCTCCCCCCACTCCAGATTCTTAAGTTTTTTTTTTGTGTTTTGTTTTGTTTTTTTTAACAAAGAGTTCATCTTAAGAGCTGTCAATATCTTTGCTCATAAGAAGTGAGGAAACATAAGTTATTCAATTAAATTCATCTCACACAGAATATCCGACCTTCATTTCTACACCATCCTGGCTTCTGGTGACGTTTCCCTGAGCACACCTGCTTTGCTAAGTCTGATTGCTGGGCTGGGATAAACGTTGTTTATTTTTCACACAACATTTAATTGTGGTTATATCAACAGGACTCTAGGTAGAAGGTTTAAAACTACACTGTCATTTTGATCTCAGCCACGCCACTCTAGTGTTCCAGCTCGGCAAATCCTCCAAACCATTGGTTTATCTTAAAACACATGTGGCTTCTCCTTAGGTTTCTGTATTGACCTTTCCATTTAGCTGAGGACATCAATCTAGCTGCAGCAGAATGTATTAAGAAATGTACAAACTCCGCTTTAGCCAGAAAGCAGGAACTCTGGAACAAATCTATTATCCAAGGGAGCCCTGGCTGGTGAGTTGGGGCTGGTCTGAATGATTTCCAGGGCTGAGGTAATGCTTCTTCAACACTTGACATTTTCTATGACTACTCTTTAGGTGCAAGTCATCATAATGTTGAAAGGGAGGGAGACTAATGCCTGGCTATCATATAAGAAATATTATCTTTATTAATATTTCTGGACCTGGAAACAAAATGTTATTTGAAATTGTTAGGTCGTTTCAGGTAGTACTTACATCAGCAAGGGGACAGAGGTTAACGGTGCCTCCAGGGTGGTCTCCTGGGTGGCTGACAGGCCTTAGGATTGTAAATTTAGTTTGAATAATTGAGTATAGTTCTTATTTTTGGAGGGACTGTCTGGGCAGTAGTTCAAACTGTTCTGTTTGTCTGTGCTTCTAGCTGGGGATATATTTATGGGAATCATGGAAAGATGCGGAAGAGGGATGGCAAAAACTTTCCAGAAATATTTTTCCTGGGAGGAAATGATTTGGGGCTATCTATATTGTTGGAAGGAAATTGTTTTCTCCTACTTGTCAAGCTTTTCTCCTGTTTCTGCAACTCTTCTGAGCAGAAATATTGACAGCTCTTGTTCTGGAGGTATCTGTTCATGGATTTTTTTATGATCAAACCACCTTGGGTGATAGGGACTGTGTCTCTCTCCAGGAAAGAGAGAGCTGAAGGCACATTTGTTTGTTATCCAGGAGAACAAAGATATTGCTTCCATATGGCACAAATGGTAGGCTTATTAGCAGCTCTCATAAAACTATGGTTTCCTAAGCTCCATTTTCTTTAGCTATGATGCAAACCTGCTCTGTGTGTCACAGCCACTAGAGTGTGCCGCATGAATCTGTGAGACTTGGAGGCAAGGTCAGGTGCGAACACAGAGTTCAGGATGCCTTTTGTACCATCAGTGATGCAGTCAGACAGGCCTCTGTCTCTGACTCAGGAGCTGCAGGCTTCTGTCAGCATCTATGAGTCTGTGCTCAGCTATCATGGTGTCTTGCAAGCAGAATAAAATCCAGACCTTCCAGAGTCCTTGATAATTTTTTATTAGTTTAAAAAATAATAGTAAATACAAATAATTTATTAATTTGTTAACTGAATTATTAAATTTACAGTTCATAGAAAGAAAGCTATTTATCACCAATTTATCCACCACACCTCTTTCACCTCCACTCCTTCTATTACTTTTTAATATTGCTTCCATAGCCAAAAAAAAAAAAAAATTGATAACAAAAACTAACACACTAACACAAGAATGATAGCAAAGAGTCTGATTTGAATAGGTTTTAAGCAGAGAAAATGAAACCCTCATTAGGCCAATGCCCAACACTATTCAAGCCCAGACTCTTTTTTGAGAATAAAGTAGAAATTATTCTGTACTAAAATTCCTTCCTACTCCAGTCTTAGAGCACATTTTTTCATGATGGTCTACATTCTGAATGCTTTCTGAAGGAAAAAAAAAAAAAGCCATACTTGAAAGATCATTGACAATGAATTCAAAATTATGTTACTTTTGACTTCCCATGTTAGATTTAGACTAGAAGCCCGGTGCATGAATTTGTGTATGGCGGAGTCCCTTGGCCTGTCTGGAGATAAGGGCCATCTCATCCAGACCCAATTGGAGGCAATGGGGGCCAGCCAGCAGGGGAAGGGACCACAGGAGGTTGGCAGGCAGTGGGAGGTTGGCTATGGGAGCGCCATCCTACATTGAGCGCCTGCCCCCTGGTGGTCAGGGAGTATCATAGCTACTGGTCAGTTGTCCTGTTTTAAAGGTTGCTTAGGCATATATATATATATATATATATATATATATATATATATATATATATATATATATATATATACTAGAGGCCCAGTTCATGAAATACAGACACGGGGAGGGGGATCCCTTTAGCCAGTCTGCACCCTCTCTAATCTGGGACCCTATGGGGAATGTCTGACATCCCTCTCACAATCCAGGACCACTGGTTCTTAACTGATCACCAATAACTACCACTCTCCTGGCCTGGTTAGCCCCAACTGCCTCCCCCATTAGCCTGGTTGTCCCTTAGTGCCCCCCTGCCCCTGCCAGCCTGGTCACCCTTTGCTGCATCCCCTGCCAGCATGGTTTCCCCCAACTGCCCCCCTCTACCAGCCTCGTTGCCCCTCAATGCCCCCCCATTGCCAGTCTTGTCACACCCAACTGCCCCCCTGCCAGCCTTGTCACCCCACACAGCCTGCTGCACTCTGATTTGGTTGCCTTTCACTGACCCCCTGCTGGCCTGGCCATCACCATAAGCAGCCTGTTCAGTTGTCTGTTTGGATGTTTTAGATGTGTGATGGTTGCATATATATATATATATATATATATATATATATATATATATATACTAGTGGCACGGTGCATGAAATTCATGCACAGGGATTGGGGGGGGCTCAGCCTGGCCTGCACCCTCTCCAATCTGGGATCCCTCAGGGCATGTGTGACTACCAGTTTAGGTGTGATCCCAGGTATTGGACCTAAACTGTCAGTCGGACATCCCTCTTACAATGGGGGACTGCTAGCTTGTCACTGCTCAACTGCCTTCCTGCCTGATCACCCCTAACCACTCTGCCTGGTGGCCTTCTCGCCCTCTACAGCCCGCCCCCCTGCCAACCTTGATAACCCCCAATTGCCGCCACTGCTGGCCTGATCGCCCCTAACTGCCCTCCCCTTCTGGCCTGATTGCCCCTGACCACCTCTGCCTTCGCCTCACCACCATGGCTTTGTCCAAAAAGATGTCCAGAAGGTCTCCCAGTCTAATTAGCATATTACCCTTTAATTAGTATAGTAATAAAAGCCTAAGTGATTACAGCCGAATGACCAGAACGACCAGTCACTATGATGCGCACTGAGCATCAGGGGGCAGACGCTCATTGAGGAGCTCTCCCTTGGTGGTCAGCACCATTCAGACAGAAGCCAGGCTCAAGGCTGGCGAGCACAGCAGTGGTGGCAGGAGCCTCTCCCACATCCGCGGCAGCACTAAGGAGCAGGTAAGAAGCAAGGAGTCCTGGACTGTGAGAGGGATGTCCAACCACTTGCTTAGCCCTGATCCCCATGAGGAGCGAGCCTACGAGGGGGTCAAACATCCAGACTGTGAGAGAATGCAGGCCAGGCAGAGGGAACACACACACACACACACACACACACACACACACACACACACCTCCCAGTCCACAAATGTCATGCACCAGCACTCTAATATATAGATATTGGTGCCAGGACCTGAAAAAATCAGTATAGAAATGTCCTTAGAATTCATAATTCAAATGTAAGATCTTGTCTCTTATATAACAAACTATCTTATGAATAAATTATCTGTATTTTTTTTTTCACGATAATGTTCATTTTCTGTATTTGTAAAGGAAATGACAACTTCCCTTAGGGTAAATAAGTGTCAACATGTAATTCAATTGCAGTTGGTAGTTAAGAAAATTACTCAATGATTTTACCTTCTTTTGAAAATAATGTGCATTTGAAAATATCATGTTGACATTATTGCAAGGCAATATGAACTGAGAATATAATTTATCACTGTGGGAAAGACTATGAGGAAAATAATTAATATAAATGTAATAAAGTGGATTTCAGTGAAAGGACAAATATAACTCAAAATTTCTTTACACATTTAAAATATGACCTTATTTATGTGTATTGTACCTATTAATATTTATTAGATCAACATTTTAATATTAAAATGTTTAGATCAACATTTTAAATAATAAAATGTTTAAATAATTATTTTCTTTTATTTAAAAATAAATCATTTACAAAATCACATACATAACTAAAGCTTGATTCTCTTATTTGATTCTATATATAATCTGTTGAATTACTCTATTTTGTTAATGTGTCATGAAAAATCCCACCTCTTACCATCTAAGATTATAGTAGCATCCCCAAATTTACAAAAACATACACTACTGCTTTATGTACCCAAATCTTTATTATTATTATTATTATTATTATTATTATTAGAGGGGGTCCATAGAGGTGATTTTTGAAGGTCATACAATCCTTAACAGAGTTTAGATTAGAAGTCAGATTCCTTAGTATTTTTCCTATGCTCCTTCCAAAAGAAAATAACTGGAGACAGTCATAGAGGTTCTTTCTTCCTCTAATTAAAATGTAATATAATTTCCAAACTGCAAGTTGGCCAGTCCTCCTAAGACTTTGCCATATGCCTCACAAAATTATAACTCAATCTTTAATCTTCAAGTGAGTTAAATTTACGACCCCTGGCTAACATTCCATTGTTTTTCTTTGCTTATAATGATGTGTGCCAAACTTACTTATTGTATTAGTGTACTTTCCTATCTAGCATTCATTCTATCATATTTTCCAGAATCTGGATTCCTTGCACCTCTCTTCCATTGTTTTAGAATCACCGGGTTGCTGACATTATCTAAAGCAATATTAACTATTTTTTACAGCTACACAAAAGATGATTGATTAATTACATGACATCTAGTCACAGGTTAAAATGTCAGATGGAAAGAGACATAGCATAAAAAAACTATTTAGTCACTAAGTTAAATACTAAAACTAATTTATGTTAATGATGCTTACTGTGTGGTAGACAATGAGCTAAATGCTTTAAAAACATTCTAATTTAGTTCTCTTAATAACTCTATGATACATATTTTGTCATGGTTTTTGGATAAGGAAAATGAATAAAAAGAAGGGAATAGTTTGGACATGATCATGCTTTGAGGTAAATCAAAATCAGAATGCAGAATGTGACTTCAGAACAAGCCAATTCACTGCTCTACTAAATTGTTTTCTATAAGAAAAATGAAATTTTAATTTATTTAATGACTTAATAAGTATTTACCTTATTTGTCATCCTTATTCATTTTTCAATGAGTTGATATTAATGTTCTTACCAGTTATTCATCTAACAAAACATGTGGCTCCATGTGTTTCTCTGTAGCCATTAGAAAAAAAAATATGTTTCTGTGCTTTAGCTATATTTCAACATTTAAAAATCAGGAAGAAAATTGACATGACAGAGTGTCAGAGGGCATGTTAATGAACACCTTCTGTTTTACTTTTTAATAATGTGATGGCTTAGTCTGCTTAGAAACACTGAGCTTTGAATAAAAAGACAAGAATGGATAATAAATCGGGTACACTGAAAGGTATTCATTTGGGGAATTAATTTACAATGTTGAAAACATAATTATAGCCTGAATGAAATACACTTTTCTCTCCTATGTACATTTATTTTTAATTTATTAATTTCAATGCTCATTACATTTTGATTACATTCTATTTCTAGAGGAAATAAGATTTGAAGTGCCTTGCACTGTGTACATTATTTTTATACAGAAATTGTATATTTAACATGTACTTGGATCCACTGTACTTTCTCACTCTTCAGTTTCTATTTTAAGTTTATTATATTTGGGAGAAGAAAAAAAAAACAAAAGACATTCAGTTGCAAATCAGTCCTGTATGATAAGAGCTTATTTAAAGTGACATCTTTACTTTTAATGAAATTATCTATATGACATGTGAATCATGAGAAAATTGCAACACACATATCTGCTATTCATAATTTAAAAATATTTCATTTGTCACTTAATACAGATAATTGAAGATAAGTTATTTATTATTTTGTAGAAATTAGGTGGGGCATAAAAGAAATCAAACTTTTTATTTTTTAAATTGAATTCTTCCACAACCTATATTTCTATGTACTATACACATGTAAAATGTTTTTGAATGAAGTTTTTGGATTTTCATGCTTTAACTAGAGGCCTGGTGCATGAATTTTTGCATTGGTGAGGTCCCTCAGCCTGGTCGGCAATCAGGGCCTATTGGAGGAGGAGGGCGGCTGGCAGGGGGGAGAGGCCATGGGAGGTTGGCTGTGGAAGCACATTGACTACCAAGGGGTAGCTCCTGCATTGAGTATCTGGTCCCTAGTGGTCAGGGTGCATCATAGCGTCTGGTTGACTGGGTGTTCTGGTTGTTCTGATCTCTGAGTCACAAAGGTCACTTAGGCTTTTATATATATATATATATAGACTAGGGACCTGGTGCACAAAATGCATGCACTGGTGGGGGGCATCCCTCAGCCCAGCCTGCCCCCTCTCACAGACTGGGAACCTTTAGGGTATATCTTACTGATGGCTTAGGCCTGTTCCATTTGGGGAGTGAGACTAAGCTGCAGTCTGGCCTCCCTCTGCGGGAGGCAACTGGGTTGATCAGGGGAAGGTGCCAGCCCAATCACCCCACTGCTGCAGCCACTGACAGTCACCACAGCTGCCAAGGTGTTTTCATCAAATGGACTCCAGTCTCTTCACCATGAAAAAAATGACAACTTTCTTTTGGCATTTTCAAGATGTCTTTCATAGGAAATGACCAGTCTTTCTTCCTACCTTTCTTCCTTCCTTCCTTCCTTCCTTCCTTCCTTCCTTCCTTCCTTTCTTTCTTTCTTTCTTTCTTTCTTTCTTTCTTTCTTTCTTTCTTTCTTTATTCCTTCCTTCCTTTCTTCCTTCCTTCCTTCCTTCCTTCCTTCCTTCCTTCCTTCCTTCCTTCCTTCCTTCCTTTCTTCCTTCCTTCCTTATCCTTACCTCAGGATATGTTTTGATTGATTTTTAGAGAGTGTGGAAGAGAGAGGGAAAGACAGAGAGAAACATCAATGTGAGAGGGTCACTTTGATTAGTTGCCTTCTACATGAGCCCTGACCTGGGCTCCAGCCAGGGAGGATCCTACAACCTAGGTACATGCCCTTGATGAGAATCGAACCTAGATCCTATGGTTGTCAGGACGAGGCATTATCCACTGACAGGATATGACATTTCTTAGTCCTCCAGCAGCAGACCTTCCATTTTTTTTTTCTCCAGAAGTGTGGTGGAAAAATCCTAGATCACCTTTTTGGATCCTTATTACCCAAGTTACCAAGAACATTACCAGTGGCATACAGGAAGCTTAGCCAATGAGTGGTCAGAAAAAGATGTTTCCTCTGCAACTACTTGCAGAAGCAGGACTGCTGGCAAGTGGAGGCTGGCACACACCCCTGTCTCCAGGCTTGTCCAAGCCTCTCTCATGGCTTGGGCAGGGCCCCCCAGCTCTTCTCAAGCCTCCGATGTGGCTTGGGCAGGGGACCCCTGCTCTGCTCAGGCCCTGTTTAAGCCTCCAATATGGCTTTGGCAGGGCAACTGGCTCCAATCAAGCCTCTGCTGCAGCTTTGGCAGGCGCACCCACCCACCCCCTCGGCTTGATCAAGTCTGTGCTGTGGCTTGGGCAGGGCCCCCTCAGCTCCACTCAGTCCCAACTCAAGCTTCTGCCGCCCTACCCCTGGAAGCTTGGTGCCAAGGGCCATAAGCCAGGAGTGGCTGGGGGTATTCTGGGACACTGGCAGCTCAGGTCCTACGTGTGGGCCTACAGGCTCAGAGCATCCTGTGTTCTGAGGATGTTCCCAGGACCCAGGGCGCTGGGTGCCTACATATGCAAACTAACCTGCCATCTTTGCCAGATTAATTTGCATACTCACTCCTGATTGGATGGTGAATATCATGGAGTTACAGTAAATTTACATCTTTCTCTTTTATTAGTATAGATGTAACAATGAACCCTTTGACCTAAGGCATCATGTTTGCACTTGTCATCTGACTCACTCATTTGACTACATTATACAGAACTATGAATTATATGTGCATGTATACATCTATAGAAATGATGTGCAATGCAATGTATGATGATAAGTGCTATTGCTATTAAGAAACCTATATAATAAAAGGCAAATATGCAAATCAATTGAATGATGGAATGACCAGTCACTATGATGCACACTGACCACAAGGGGACAGATGCTCCATGCAAGAGCTGCCTCTCCTCCCCTGGTGGTCAGTGTGCCCCCACACCTGCAGGGGGAACGCTGCTCAGCCAGAAGCTGGACTCATAGTATTATCACAGCAGAGCAGCAGTGGCAGGAGCCTCTCCTACCTCCACAACAGCACTAAGAATGTTCCACTGCTGGCTTAGGCCTGCTCTCCACAGGGAACAGGCCTAAGCCATCAGTCAGACATCCCCAGGGGGCTTATGGACTGCAATAAGGTGTATACGAGGCTGAGGGAACCCACCTCAAGTGCACGAATTTCATGCACTGGGCCTCTAGTTAAATATAATAAACACCACTAAGCACTAAAGTGTTCAGGAAATTATTTGAAAAGCAGTTAGACAGACACTGTCGAGGACTGAGCAAGTAGAAGGTATTCTAGGAAGAACAACACAAATGAAGCCATGCAAACAGACTCAGGAAAGAAAGAGTAGATAGGATTGAAAGGTGGGGAAAGTGAAAGAAAACCAGATAAACTTCTTTTTTCATAATAATAATAAACTTAATACTCTTTGAAATTTTAATTCTTTTTGAAATTGCCCATTTAATATACATTTTAATATTGGCTTGTCTATTCTTTTTATGTAATTTTTTCTTATGTAAAATCTATGTTCAGTTATAATTTATGTGACCACTTACTTTTGTATTTCTTATCTGTGCTGTCTGATTTGATTAACCAAATGTGCTAAAAGTTTCTTGGTTCAGTGTTCGAATAACATTTGTAATTTTCTATTACAATATTTTGTTTTCTATTGTAGGAATTCCTACTCTTATATTTACTTTATCTTCTATGAAATTTCTTTTTTTTAAATAGTTTTTATTGATTTCAGAGAGAGGAAGGAAGAAGGAGAGGTAGAAACATTGATTAAAGAAAAACATTGATTGGTTGCCTCCTACAGGCCCACTATTGAGCACTGAGACTGTAACCTGGACTTATGCCTGGAACTGGAATCGAACCAGTGACCTCCTGGTGCAGAGAACAATGCTCAGCCCAATGAGCTATCCTGGCCAGGATCTTCTGCAGTTGGTTTTTTGTTTTGTTTTTTCAATTTTTCTGTTGTCTGTGTTCTCTATGCTTGAATTCACCTTCCATTTTATTTTTTTCTATTACAGTCATGTAAAGCAGAAAGCTTTCTTACCAATATTACTTAAGCTTGTTTTTTCAGACTTTGATGTGTAATGTATTATTAATAAATACAACATATTTTCAGAATCTCATTGTCTTCATGCTATTACTATATTAAACTAGAGGCCCAATGCACAAAATTCATGCAAGGGGCTTGGCCCTTGCTGCCGCGGCAGCTGCCTCTGCCTCCGCCCTCACATCCCTGGCTTCATCTGGAAGGTCATCTAGAAAGACATCCGGTCTAATTAGCATATTACACTTTCATTATTATAGATTATAAGAGTTATATTGAAGCAATTTTATTGGTTCATTTATTTCTATGATACATTAAAAACTGATCATAGATATATATTTTAGTTACCTACTTATTTCTAAGTTGCATTGTTGGTAACATAACCATCATATTCATCTTTTCAAAAGGCTAATATATGATTCTGCAAGATGTTGGGGAATGCACTCTTCCAGAATGTTAAGTTTTTTGGTTGTTGTTTTGTTTTTTATTGTTGTTGTTATTTTAGCATGTAAGAATGCTATTACTTTCTTAGTCATGGAAGACAAAAAAAGTGTGTCTACGTTTGGTTTTTCAAGTAAAACAGCTCTATGGTATTTTCCCCAACTATGTTTTCTTGAATCTCAGTTGTCCCTTTTCCAGGAAAGAATCATATACCTAGAATCTGATAGCCATAATATAGGTTCCATGTTGAAGGGTAATCACAGTGTTTTTAATTCACTCTTAAGTAGTAGAACTGTATTGTGTTGTCAATATTGCCAATATTTCTACAGTAAAAACTGAAATGCCCATCGAAACCTTGATTGTTACAAGGAGGGTAGTGTTATTGGGAGAATCTGTATAGCATCTAAAAACTTCTGAGATGCCCTTTAATTGCCTTGGAGCAGTAATTTGCTAAATTATATTTAGATTCAAAGTGACCCTATCAGAAATTAATGCATTTGTTCTATTACTTTTTGGCTCATTAAAAAAATTAAGTGTATTTATTAGAAAGCTTATGCAGTTACTAATAACAATTAAAAACTCCTCTCTGCACCAAAAAATAAAAACAACAAAAAAGAAATAGTCAAATCCTACTTGATTGTACTTTAATAAATTCTCTTGAGAATTTTTATTTTGAAAACTAAGGCAACAAAATACTGTTCTGTAATCTAGTCAGAGATGAGAATGAAGCAAAACAATGAGCTCTATTTTTACCTAGAAATTTTTTTTTTACTCAAAGAAAGCAGACTAGACACTGCAGAACTGCTACTGGTGCTGAAATAGATTTGTTCTAAAACCAATACATTCTGACTCATGCACAAAGAGTATCAACAGGCTATTTTTCAAAACAGATCACCATGTTAATATGATGAAAGAACCAGGAAATTCACCTGTGGATACTTACAACAAAAGATGAAGTTAAAATATATTTCCATCTTTCAACTGGTGTGAACACCCGGTGCCAAGTTTGTTCGCCTGAATACATATAATTCCTTCGAACAATAAGGAATGCTAATTTATATCAATTGCATCTTATGAAATCAATAGAATTCTACTTTCACCATTCAAATTTCCCTATAGTAAAATTAAGACTAAAAAGGCTACTTTTCAGCCACTTTTTTTACAGTCTTATTTTTAAGTGGCTAAGGGGAAAATATTTTTTATTGTAACAAGGATGAATTTGGCATTTTTATATAATGAATCAAAGCTTTAAATGTGTTGAGTGTGTCTCATGGAGATTAATCAAGCCTTTCTAATATGCATGGCCCAATCAAAGTTCCTTCTTGGTCTAAATAATTTTAATTAAGCAATTCTACCTTCTGTAGCGGTCATTACCAGGAGATAATTGACTGAATCAGTAATGAAGCATTTGGTGGATGCTAAACAAACAGCAAGGTTAATTATCTGGCAGTGGTGTCTGTTATAGAAGTACAGGGTTGGCCTTCCAAGTTCCCTAATCCCCTGCAGCAACTCTTAGTAAATTATTATAATCTTCATTCCAATATACTTTGCAAGTGTAGTTGCTGTGCAGCATGCAGGGTCAGATCAAGTGATCAAAAACCTCATTTAAATATAATAATAGTGAAGTGCACTTTTAAAATTAGTCTCTTTCTTTTGAGCAGCATGTTTCTTTTTTCTTGTTTAATTGTTCCTTCAATTTTAAATTTTGGAATAACTCTACCAATTATACAGCTTAGTACCTGCAAAACTGACAACAAAGATATATTTTGCTTAGAAACTCAGCCCAGAAGGTTTACTGGTGCAGTACATAAACCCACAGCTTATCTGATATTTTCATATTCCTCTAGCTATTGTTTTCCCCTTTTTATTTATTTTTTAATATATTTTATTGATTTCTTACAGAGAGGAATGGAGAGTTAGAAAAATCGATGAGAGAGAAATATAGATCAGCTGTCTCCTGCACACCCCTCACTGGGGATGTGTCTGCGACCAAGGTACATGCCCTTGAACAAATCAAACCTTGGGACCCCTCAGTCCACAGACTGATGTTCTATGCCAAACCAGTTAAGACTGCCCCATCCTATCTAATAAAAAAGTAATATGCAGATTTACCATCACTCCAACACACTAGATGGCTATCCTATGTGGGCTAAGATAGAAGCCCCCATGTGGACACAAGATGGCCACCACAAGATGGCTGGCAGGGGAGGGCAGTTGTGGGTTATCAGGCCAGGAAGAGAGAACAGTTGGCGCGGGGGGGAGGGGAGGGATCCAGGCCTGCAGGGGACGGCAGTTGGGGGGGGGGAAGCCTGTAGAGGAGAGCAGTGGTGGGCGATCAGGCAAACAGGGAAGGCAATTAGGGGTAACCAGGCTGGCAGAGGGGGGTATTTGGGAGATAAGGTCAGCAGAAGAGGGCAGTTGGTGGGGGACTAGGCCTGCAGAGGAAGGAAGTTAGGGTGACCAGGCCAGCAGGGGAGTGCACCAGGGGCTATAGTATATAGGCATCAATCAGGCTGGCACTGCAGTGGTCAGGGGGTGATCAGGCTGACAGGCAGAAGCAGTTAAGTACAATAAGGCAGGCAGGCAGGCAAGTGGTTGAGAGCCAGAAGTCCTGGGTTGTGAGAGAGATGTCCCAGATTGGAGAGGGTGCAGGCTGTGGGAAGGACACCACCATCACCACCCCCCCCCCCCACCGCATGAATTTTGTGCACCAGGTCTCTAGTCTTCTTATATTGCCAGTAAATCTATCTGCCTTGGGTTACATGATGAACCAGATTACTTTCATAAAACACACAGTTACTGTTTAACATAGAAATTGGGACTCAGAAGAACTGTTGGCCCAGAAAGAGACTCACTATAAATGGATTGATTTGTCTCTCAGCATAACCATTATTGCTTGTCTCATTTTCGGTTCTTATAAGTATGTTTCTAGTATCACATGAGCTCACTCATCTAGGGTAAATGATGAACAACATAAAGTGATGAACAAGAACAGCATCAATCAGACTGTTGGACCTCAGAGGGAAGGTAGGGAAGGGTAGGGATAGGGGAGAGAGATCAACCAAAGGACCTATGTGCATAATTATGAGCCTAACCAGTGTTCACGAACAACAGGGGGATGGGGGCATGCGTGGGGAGGGGTTTGGGATGGGAATGAGGAAGGGAATGATGAAAAATATGTGATACCTTAATCAATAAATAATTATAAATAAATAAATAAATAAATAAAATTCCCTAAAACAAACAAACAAACAAACAAACAAGCAAACAAAACACATACACAGTTACATTTTATATTTACTTGCATTTTGCATTTAACTCCATTCACTTGATTTTTATGCCTTAAAAAAAGTAATTGTAATCATGTACTGTTTTCATATAGAAAAATGGTATTTCAAATTCATATCAAAATAGAATTTTTAAAGGCAGGCATGAATATTAATAAAAATAATCCTGAGCTAAGATGATTTGCTTTTTAACCTACAGAGATATCAGAAGCCTTTGTTTTTGTTACATTATACAGGGTGGGGCAAAGTTGGTTAACAGTTTTGAGTAGGAAAAATGCAGAGTTTATTCTTGTATTGTTATTTATTATTGTATAATTTCTATTCAAACAACTGTTTGCCAAGATCCTGAGCATAAATTTCTTTATTTATAGATCACCAGATTTCTGTGTTTTTAAATTTTCTAAATTCAGAATTTGAACATTAGAATTTTATTTTTATTATATAAATATACTAACATTTAATAAAAGAAACCTACAGTTGTATTAGGAAGCGGTCAGAAAATAATATAATTTTTCTCCTCTTTCCTCTGAATATAAAAGTCAGAATAACATATGCACCTTGTAAAATGTTGAACAACAGAAAAGTAATGATTAAAAATGTATTCATAAGGACTGCATTTGAAGTGTTATTTTATTTTAAGCATCTGTTTTTGTGAGAACAGGTTAATGCACAGCCCTCATCATATGATAAGCAACCATATGGGATGATTGCCTATCAATGTTCCATTATTATTTCCACTTATTATGCAAGAGTCAGAACACAATGTGAAAACTGCAAAGAAGCAAAGACTTTTACATTCTATACAGTTTCACAAATTTCAACTTGATATAAAAGTCAGTAGAGTCATGAAATACTTTATATCCCTCTGGTTTTGGTAAAACTTCCACTGAGTTAATTTCTTGGTGCTCTGGAAGCCAAAAGAAACAACTTTGTTCATAAAATAAAAAATGATGCTTATGACTATGAGCTTTGTTTGGAATCCCTTTGGTAACCAAGTCAACATGATATAGGTTTTTTTGTTTTGTTTTGTTTTTGTTTTTGTTTTTGCTTTTTCCCTTATGGGAGTAAAAATAACCTGGCACTTCTAAAAACAATAAATTGAAAACTGTACATAGAGATGGCACAGTTAGTTTTCTAAAGTGGAGATGAATGAAGAAAACCCCTTGTAGCTGCAATAAAGAGAATTCCCATGAAGTTTAAAGAGATTTTCTGCCTTTTGAACATGCTTTGTTTCCCAGGGAAATATAATTTTCTTTTTTTCTTTTTTGCTACTGGCCCAGCTTTACCAATATAATTGAATAAGAAATCTGACAGCAAACAACAAAAAAAAATCTTCAAAAGTATCTTAGGTATTTCCCATCTATAAAGGAAAACAAATTATAGCAAAAATTACAAAAAATACATGTATTTTAGTCATGGGCTAAATATCAAAAGTACAAAATATATTTCAGGTAAATTTAAAAGTTGTATATTAATAAGGCAAATATTTCTCAAACTTGCATTTCAACTATTTCTTTAATACTTCCTAAAGAATTTTGTTCTCTTTTTCCATCTATAGATTGCATCCTTAATTGTATTCGCTCCAAGGTGTTCTTAGTTGAAGGTCATTAGCCAATGCCTGTTTCATCTGACATAGCGATAGTTGGTAGTGATAACTGGTTTAACTTAACCAAGTTTATTCACACATATTTTCTCTCAGGAACAGTGGCAATCTCAAGTTTTCATGCTTTAAGAAATACTATTTTTTGCAATATAATCTCATGGTTTTTATCTGTGTCAAAAATTAAGAATAATATTCTGGCCGAGCTGGAAGCATAGGGCAGTGCATTTTATTAAATCTAGTGTTGGGTTAATTTATAAATTATTTTAAATATATACCAAATTAGTAAAATACTAGAGGCCCGGTGCATGGATTCATGCACTGGTGGGATCCCTTGGCCTGGTCTGAGGGGATCAGGCTGAAAATGGCTAGTATCCCCTGAGGTGTTCCAGATTGTGAGAGGGTTCAGACCAGGCCAAGGGACCCCCTGGTGCATGATTGGGACTGGGGAGGGACCACAGGAGGGCTCCAGGGCATACCTGGCCTATCTCTCCCAGTCCTGATGGGCTGGACCTCAATAGCAAGTGAACCTACTCATTGGAATGTGTGTCATAGCAACTGGTTGAATGGTCAAATAAATGGTGGGGCACATCATGTATTAGGTTTTTATTATATAGAATACTTTGAGTCTTTATATTTTCTATTTTGATTTTCTCCCAAATACATAATAATGTAATAAATTTAACTTCTCATGTTTTATTTCTCAAAAATTATTCCTTACTGCCCATCTGGTGTGGCTCAGTGGTTGAGTGTCGACTTATGAACCAGGAGGTCATGGTTGGATTCCTGGTCAAGGCACATGCCAGGGCTGCAAACTCAATCCCCAGTGTTGGTGTGTAGGAGGTAGCCAATCGCAGATTCTCTCTCATTATTGATGAGAGAGATTTCTCTCTCTCCCTTCCTCTCTGAAGTCAATAAAAATATATTTAAAAATTATCCCTTGCAAAAAAATCACATTAAATTACATATACTTTCCATGTTTTATATGATTCATGAAATTGTGAGATAAGCTAAATTATAATTTTGGTAAAGTTAGAGATAAACTTGACCATCTATATCTATACATTTCTGCATATAACAACATAAAATGTAAGTATATTTTGCAAATATTTTAAGAACATCCATTTAGTTAAAGTTTCTCAAATCTATACACGTGGAAAACTAATCAGAGTTGATACATAAATAATCAAAACAAATTTATCTTAATGATTTAAAAAAACAACAACAACAAGGTTTCTTAAATAATCAAAATTAATTGGGAGATAGGAATTCCAGCCACACAAATCAAACTAACAAAATTTGAAGTGCAGAAAATCACATTTTACACAATAAAAACCATGGAGAGAAGATTTTCCTAGTATCCCAGCTGACCTGCTCCCCAGCACCATCACTGGTCATACTTGGTGCTAGAAGTATCTCTCCGGGAATCCTTGCACCAAAGAGTGCTGAGTGACTCTCTCAAGTCCCAAAGAGGGAAACCTATAATTTCCTCTAAATAACTTAAGAAAGATCTGAATTCGACAATTAACAATAAAACAGTTAATAAAGAAAAGGCCGAAAATGCAAGACATAAAAGGAATGCAGATCGTTTTATCTAGATGAGATTAATTCCAGATCTTTGACTTTGGCCAGACTTATTATATCTTTAAAGTCAGACTTTATTTAGAAGCCTCCATTTTTGTTTGACATTTAATGGGTTTGAGACTTTTTTTTTTTTTGGCTAAAGAATATAATCTATGTAAAATAAAGTTAATTAAGTCTTGAAAAAAACACCTAATATTTTTGGTGAAAATAAGCAGCCAAATAGAAAACTTGAAACACATTTTTAAATCTGTCTATTTTTAGCCCTGGCCAGTGTGACTCAGTTGATTGAGAATCATCCCATGCACAGAGTTCACTGGTTCCCAGGGCACGTGCCTGGGTTTGTGTTCAGGAAATAACCAATCTCATCAATGTTTCTCTCTTTCCCTCTCCCTTTCTCTCTCTAAAAGAGCAATAGAAGCCACCCTAGCCCATTTTTCTCAGTGGATAGAGCATCAGCCTGTGGAATGAAAGGTCCTGGGTTCAATTCTAGTCAAGGGCACATGCCTGGGTTGCGGGCTTGATTCCCAGTAGGGGCCCTGCAAGAGGCAGCCAATCAATGATTCTTTTTCATCATTGATGTTTCTATCTCTCCCTATCCATTCATCTCTGAAATCAACAATGAACAAAAATTAAAATATTTTTTAAAAAATGAAAAAAAGAGTAATAGTTTCCAGAAGTTATTTTTATATCATATGTAACAAACAGGGAAAAAAGTTTCAAAAACAAATTCAGCCTTTACTATTTCTTAAAAAGCAAATAACATATAATTTTTTGAATTGTTTCTATAGCTGCAAGGACATTTTAAATTTCATTTTATTATTTCTCTGTCATGTAAAAATTTGTAATTTGTATAATACATGAACTATGATGAATTATTAAGCTATAAATATATGGAATAAGTAATATTTTCTAAACTAATGTGCAGTTGCCTTGATTACCTAGAGTTTCATTACACTTTGCTCTGTTTCCACTAGTCCAAATCATTGAAACTAATATCATTATAGAAAGTATACTGTGAACTAAGTCTTTTGAAAATCATAAACATATTTGGGTTATGTGTTATTGTTGTTGTTTAACATTTTTATTAATTTCAGAGAGAAAAAGAAACATCAATGATGAGAGAGAATCATTTATCAGATACCTTCTGCACGCCCCACACTGGGGACCAAGCCTGCAATCCAGGCATGTGCCCCAACCCAGAATTGAACCATGACCTCCTGGATTATAGGCCAACACTCAACCATTGAGCTAAGCAGGCTGGACTGTTGTTGTTTTTTAACATTTCAATTGTCCAGTTCACTCCTAATTCTTGCTTTCACACCTATAATGTGCTTGCAGTTGATGCTACAGAAATTACTGAAATACCCACTCTCAAACATACTATGATACAGTGTAGAAAGTAAAACCAATATCACAAAAATATATGACATGTGTCTAATGAGAGTTTGCCTAAGGGTGCTATGATCATATACAAATATGGTTAACTCAGTGTAGCTCATGGAGAGTGAGAAGAAGATTGTCACAATCTTAGTGAAGAAGTTGATATCTGCCTGAGATTAAAGGAAGCAGAAGGTGATCAGGAGAAATGTTGGTAGTGCCATTGGAGAAATGGGTGGATGGTCTTTCTGTGTTGCTGGTGGGAATGGGGTTCTTTAATATAGCTTAAGGAAAATAATTTTCAGAGACCTGCATGGGAGGATGAGTGATTTTTATTCACATGGAATTGCATTATTGAGTTTCCAAAGCCCCATCTCCCTTAATTCAGTCCTGGAAGATGTAGAGCTCAGGATTCAGAAGAGTTAAAATCATAGCCAGCATCCAAAGTTTTCATCCCAGGGTGTAATTGAGCCCATTGTAGCATTAAGCTAATTGCAGTCCATAGTCCATTGCGTGTACGGTCACATGGTGGTAGGCCATGTCGGCGGATATAGGAGCATCAGAGTCCCACAGGCCAGGAGTCATGAGCAACACACCAAGAGGCAAGAGAGTAAACTCCTTTGTTTAGGAGATTAAGTACCTCAAATATTCCCATGCTTGCAGTGGCCACACCTACTCTGGCCAATGTCTGTTCCCAGGTGTGACTGACAGCCAACTTCCTTCACCATTTCATCCAGACCTCACTGGATCCGTGTCTATTCTTCCCCTGTTCGGGTTCTTATCCCATGAATCTGCAGGGAATAGACCTGGGGACTATTAAACTTCAGATTCTTAGCCAAGGTGTATAAACAGCATGGCTGTAATAATGGGTGTTCCCTTTGCTGCTTTCCAGTTATTCATAACTAGGTTAAGTTACGGTATCGACAGGAGTATGTCAGGCTACGTACACTGTTTGTGCAACGGTGCAAAGGTGTGAAATGAAAAAGCCTATCCTGGGGACTGCGTGTGGTTGATATGGTTGGTGTTATGGAGAGACCAGGGAGCTTTTAGAGTTGAAAATGGAGAAACATAGAGGGGAAGACCATGAAAAGTTTTATAAGTGACTCCAAGGAGTTCGGACCTCATCATAAAGAACAGCATTTTATTTTTATTCTACCAGCCTGAGAGAGGCAGCTGCTTACTGCTGTCGCTTATCTCTGGTTTGGCTTGTTTGTTTGTTTGTTTGGGGATCTTTTAGCACTTTCAACACTGATGTAAGTAGCTTTCTATTTTATTTTATTTTTTAAATATATTTTATTGATTTTTTTTTTTTTACAAAGAGGAAGAGAGAGGGATAGAGAGTTAGAAACAACACAGAGAGAATCATCTATCAGCTGCCTCTTGCACACCCCCTACTGGGAATGTAACCACAACCAAGGTACATGCCCTTGACTGGAATCGAACCTGGGACCTTTCAGCCTGCAGGCTGACGCTCTATCCACTGAGCCAAACTAATTTCGGCAGTAGCTTTCTATTTTAAATGTCTTCTTTGAGATCACTATAATGGGCTCTCTTTTACTTACTCATCCTCGATCAATATAAACTATTAATAACAATGTCCCTATGAAATTCTTGCACATGTTTTCTGATGCACAGATGAAAGAGTTTTCTAAGACTGCATGTTCAGTACTATAGACAGTGGTTACAAGTAGCTTAAGCATTTGAAATGTGGTTGTTCTGATTTGGATGTGCTCTACATATAAAAGAGACATCTTATTTGGAAAACAGTATTAAAAAAAGAGAATGTAAAATTATCTTAAATACTTTTATATCACAGAAGAGGCCATGTGCACAAAATTCGTGCAGTGAGGGGGTTGTCCTTCAGCTCAGCCTGCTGAAGGACATGTCCCTTTCCAATCTGGGATCCCTCGAGTGATGGGTCTAAATGTTCATTCGGACATCCCTCTCACAATCCAGGACTACTGGCCCTCAACTGCTCACCTACCTACCTTCCTGATTATCCCTAACTGCTTCTGCCTGCCAGCCTGATCAATGCCTAAATGCTCCCCTTGCAGCCTGATTACCCCTAACTACCCTCCCCTGCTGGCCTTGTCATCCCCTAACTGCCCTCCCTTATAGGCTTGGTCCCTCCAAAATGCCTTCCCCTGCTGGCCATCTTGTGTCCACATAGGAAAAGGATCTTTGACCACATGGGGGCAGCATTCTTGTGTGTTGAAGTGATGGTCATTTTGCATATTACTCTTTTATTAGATAGAATAGAGGCCTGTTGCATGAGTGGGAGCCAGCTGATTTTCCCTGAAGGGTGTCCCAGATCAGGGTGGGGGTTCCCTTGAGGTGTAGGGAGGCCTGGATGAAGGGCCTGTGGTGGTTTGCAGGCCGACCACGCCCGCTGCTGGTGACCCAAGTGGAAGTCCTGGTGTCTGGGATTTATTTATCTTCTATAATTGAAACTTTGTAGCCTTAAGAGGAGGCAGGCCAGTGCTTCAGAAGTTTGACTTCCCCAATTGCCAGGGGCCACGATAGCCTCCTTCCCATTCCAGCTCCATGGCTGCCGCCATTTCTGCTTGGATTTATTTATCTTCTACCATTGAAATTTTGTAGCCTGAATGGAGGCCTAGGCTGGCAAGGGTAGGCAGAAAGCTTGGCTTCCTCCATTGCCTGGGAAACCCAAGCCTCCCTCCTGCTCTCTGTGGTCACAGCCACCTTGGTTGGGTTTATTTGCATACTTGCTCTGATTGGCTGGTGGGTGTAGTGGAGGTACAGTCAATTTGCATGTTGTTCTTTTATTAGGATATATATCAAATGATATTTTAGATATATTGAATTACATAAAATATATTTTAAAAATTGTATAAACTATTTTTAAATATTTTTATTGATTTTTAAGGAGAGAGAAGAAGGGAAAGGGATAAAGAGAAACATTGATCAGGTGCCCTACCAGGAATGGTGCCTGCAATCAGGAATGGAACCTGCAATGTTTTGGTGGGACAGAGGACACCGACCCAACTGAGCCACATGGGCCAGGAATGTATTACCTGTCTTTTAATGTGGATACTAGAAAATTTAAATTTACACATGGGGCTTACATTATATTCCTATTTAACAGAGTTGACCTAAGGTATATGATTAAGAGTGGAGTTGTTAATTCATAAGTACAGATGTGCCTTCATCTTTATAAGAAAATCTAAAAAAGTTTAACAATGTACATCCTCATCAGCAGTGTTCCACATCCTTTCTTACAGTCCCTATTTCACACATTTAGTTTTTGTTAATCTTATGAGTGAATATATAATGATATCTCAATGCAGTTATCTGGTCAATAGTGGTTTTGTGTACATTTTCATGTTTTTTGTTGTCTTTTTAGTTTACTCTTTTTTTGCATAGTATCTTTCATTAACTGTCTACATCCCTACAAATATTGACAAGTGAATATGTATAGATCATGGAGTCCACTATAGGAAAGAGTCTCTTATAAGGGTGGGCAAAAGTTGATTAATGGTGGTGAGTACCCAAAACAGAGTTTATTCTTATGTAATTATTTACTTCTATATTATTTATTTGTATTAGAACTGTAAACCTACTTTTCCTACTCCTGTGCATGTCTAATTTTTATAATGTAAAGTTATATAAAGTCTAAATGTTTAGTGAATCTCCAAAAACATTAAATACACAAATATTTAAACAGCACAAAAATTGGAACATCAAATATTTTACTCAGATTTATAGTTTTAGACTTATATTGGGCCATAGACTAGACTCCAGACTAGTTAAGTATCATCTGAAACAGGTCTGATGTTTTTAACTTTTAAAGGAGAATGTTAGTCCATTCACTCCTATGAATGTAAAGAATTATTTTTTCTCCATTGCCAAAATCTGAAGATCTAGCTTGAACAGCCAGAGCTTTCTGTCACCTGTCTCAGGTCATTAGAGACAGGGAGCAGATGTTTGTTGGAGAGCTTGTTTTATAGCAAACCTTTGTTTCAAGGTGCTGAATCTCTTATGAGAAAAACAAAGCTGTTCGGATATATTTACTATTGAAAGAAGTGCTTACAATTTAAAGCTGTCAACAAATTAGCCTGCACACTCCTCATAAATTAAGTTTATTGAAATTCAGCTTGTGATCACTGTCAGGCTTTTATAATCTCAAATTGAACTGAGCACTCAACCACTGGGCGAGTCCACAGAGGAGAAGCAGATCCAACCACAAATCATTTACCCAGAAGCTAGTATTCAGTTGCTGCACATGCTACTCCATTTCTTGGCAGATGACACGCAGACATAGGTTTTCCTATGCAGGTCTGATAGGTCAGCATACAAGACACTGGGAAGAGGACGGTAATTACTTAATCGAAAGGTTACCTTTGAGAGGGAGCAAGATAGATGAAACGAAATGTGTTTGTCTGAGTACATGTGAGCCATGAAAAGAGCAAGGATAGGTAATATTGGTAGTGACATAATTTTTCAATATTCATCTATGCCAATTTGAACATTAAGTATTAAAACATTGAGCGGAGGACTGAGAAGGTGGGGCAGTTCTGTACCGTGCTGCCTTCCACTGGTTAAGACCTCCAAGAGCAAAGGCCTACCAAGGTGAGGATGCCCCTACTGTCACCTGTAGAGGGGCAGCACTGAGCTGGCCAATATTTGTGGTGGTACTGCTTGTCCTGGCTCGGGAAGCGTTCCACTAAGTCTGAAAGACTAAGACATCGCGGGGACTCTCCATCACCGCCCGCGGCCTGCTATGCCAGGCCTTCGCGCGCGCTGTGCTGGCGCTGCGCCTTCCATTGGCAGACCCGGAGAATCCTCTCTCCGCTGCTCATGGCCAGGCCAAAGCATCAGACACTACCACCATGCGGATTTTAAAACTACAGGGGAAATTGACCCACAGGAGCTACCATCGCTGCCGCACCCACCGCCGCCCCCAAGAATGGGAATCCACCAAAATCAGAGCTCACTACACACCGGGCTCATAGAGAGTGTGGCTTCAGAGGTTAGCCTCTGCATCCACAACAGCTCCACATCCGCAACAAAGAGGACACCATTGAGGGCGGACTCTCCCCATGCAGCCATCACAGCCCGCCCACAATCTTCCCAGCACACCCACCATGCTGGGAGGGAAGAGGAGCGCGCTGGTGAGGAAATGGCACGGTGCCTTCCATTGCCCACCCAGGCGAGCCCATCCTCCAATGCCACATGGCCAAGCCGAAGCTCTCACCACCACCGCCATGTGAACTTTAAAACTACAGTGGTAATTGAACCACAGGAGCGACCGTCAATATTGCACCTGGCACCGCCACCCGCCACTGCCGCCGAGAATAAAGGAAATCCACCAAGAACAGAGCTCACCACGCCTTGGGCTCAGGGAGTGGGCGGCCTCAGAACTTAGCCTCCATGTCTGCAGCTGCTCCGCCCCCACACCGAACGAGACACCTTTGAAGGTGGTCCCCCGCCTGCAACCATCTCAGCCCAACTGCAGCTGTCCCAGCCTGCCCGCCATGCTAGCAAGAAGCTAGCGAGGCACCTCCAATATGCGACCCCAACACCCTAGAGGGGCCGTGTGCCCCGGGTGAGCCGAGTGTCCCAGGGGGCCGTGTGCCCCGGGTGAGCCAAGTGTCCCAGGGGGCCGAGTGCCCCGGGTGAGCCGAGTGTCCCAGGGGGCCAAGTGCCCCGGGTGAGCCGAGTGTCCCATGGGGCCGAGTGCCCCGGGTGAGCCGAGTGTCCCAGGGGGCCATGTGCCCCGGGTAAGCCGTACCCCCCAAAGGGGAAGGGTGTCCCGGGTGAGCCGTGTGTCCCAGGGGGCCAAGTGCCCCGGGTGAGCCGAGTGTCCCACGGGGCCGAGTGCCCCGGGTGAGCCGAGTGTCCCACAGGTCCGAGTGCCCCGGGTGAGCCGAGTGTCCCACGGGTCCGAGTGCCCCGGGTGAGCCGAGTGTCCCAGGGGGCCGAGTGCCCCGGGTGAGCCGAGTGTCCCAGGGGGCCGAGTGCCCCGGGTGAGCCGAGTGTCCCAGGGGGCCGAGTGCCCCGGGTGAGCCGAGTGTCCCAGGGGGCCGAGTGCCCCGGGTGAGCCGAGTGTCCCATGGGGCCGAGTGCCCCGGGTGAGCCGAGTGTCCCAGGGGGCCATGTGCCCCGGGTAAGCCGTACCCCCCAAAGGGGAAGGGTGTCCCGGGTGAGCCGTGTGTCCCAGGGGGCCAAGTGCCCCGGGTGAGCCGAGTGTCCCACGGGGCCGAGTGCCCCGGGTGAGCCGAGTGTCCCACAGGTCCGAGTGCCCCGGGTGAGCCGAGTGTCCCACGGGTCCGAGTGCCCCGGGTGAGCCGAGTGTCCAAGGGGGCCGAGTGCCCCGGGTGAGCCGAGTGTCCCAGGGGGCCGAGTGCCCCGGGTGAGCCGAGTGTCCCAGGGGGCCGAGTGCCCCGGGTGAGCCGAGTGTCCCATGGGGCCGAGTGCCCCGGGTGAGCCGAGTGTCCCATGGGGCTGAGTGCCCCGGGTGAGCCAAGTGTCCCAGGGGGCCATGTGCCCCGGGTAAGCCGTATCCCCCAAAGGGGAAGGGTGTCCCGGGTGAGCCGTGTCTCCTAGGGGGCCAAGTGCCCCGGGTGAGCCTAGTGTCCCATGGGGCCGAGTGCCCCGGGTGAGCCGAGTGTCCCACGGGGCCGAGTGCCTCGGGTGAGCCGAGTGTCCCAGGGGGCCGAGTGCCCCGGGTGAGCTGTACCCCCCAAAGGGGAAGGGTGTCCCGGGTGAGCTGTGTGTCCCAGTGGGCCAAGTGCCCCGGGTGAGCCGTGTGTCCCAGGGGGCCAAGTGCCCCGGGTGAGCCGAGTGTCCCACGGGGCCGAGTGCCCCGGGTGAGCCGAGTGTCCCACGGGTCCGAGTGCCCCGGGTGAGCCGAGTGTCCCAGGGGGCCTAGTGCCCCGGGTGAGCCGAGTGTCCCAGGGGGCCTAGTGCCCCGGGTGAGCCGAGTGTCCCAGGGGGCCGAGTGCCCCGGGTGAGCCGAGTGTCCCAGGGGGCCGAGTGCCCCGGGTGAGCCGAGTGTCCCAGGGGGCCGAGTGCCCCGGGTGAGCCGAGTGTCCCATGGGGCCGAGTGCCCCGGGTGAGCCGAGTGTCCCAGGGGGCCGAGTGCCCCGGGTGAGCCGAGTGTCCCATGGGGCCGAGTGCCCCGGGTGAGCCGAGTGTCTCAGGGGGCCGAGTGCCCCTCGTGAGCCGAGTGTCCCAGGGGAAGCAGTGGGACCCAGGGGAAGGGGCAGTGAAAACCAGAGGAGGAGCGGACTCTATTCATATGGTCCTGAGATAGTCACCATAAAACAAGCAGACTGCCAAATGACAGCGGGGAGGGGAAGGAGACCTGGGGGGAGATAGGAGAACAACCGAGGGACTGGTATGCATGAACATAAGTACAACCAATGAACACAGAACTCTGGGGAGGGAGGGCATAAATGGGAGGGGGGGGCAATGGTAAACTATGTACACAGAAAATACCTTAATAAAATAAAATTTAAAAAAAAATGCTAAAAAAAAAAAAAAAAAAGTATTAAAACATTGAGACTCTTATAAGTGTTATTAATTTTGAGTTGTGCCAGGCACAAAATAACAAGCTAACTGAAATGATAAATTCTAGGTTCTTAAATTTAGAAATGAGAAAAATGCCTCAAAACTAAAAGTATGTGCTTAAAAGATTAGACTTTCAATACTGTTTATAAATCATTTGACATGCTTATGAGATACAAGCTTAGCAGTTAAAATAAGCAACCAGACTAAATTTAACAATCAATATCTCCACGAAAGAGATACATCTCTTCACTTTCTAAAGAACCTTTAAAGAGAGAAACTTACATAACCATAAATAACATATTTATAGCTAAAATTTTTATCTAAATTATTGAAACACAATCTCTTTTTTTTATCCCCTTACTTGCCTCCATTAGTTTGGGACAGCTCTTTTATGATATAATACTATGTATTTGATATTATTATAGCTTGTAGCAAATCTGTATCTCCTACCAGCTTATGAGTTCCTTAGGGAAGGGATTGTGTCATATTCTCAGTTGACATGTACCAGAAGCTCAAAAACTAAAATCACAGAATAAATGAATAAATAAACTAATTTTAAGTTATTACATAAATTATAACTGTAAACATCATGGTGATTGCAGTTAACAATATTACTTTGCATACTTAGAATTTGCTAAGAGGGTTGTTCTTAAATATTCTAAAAAACACCAATAACAACAGTAAAACAATGGGTAACTATGTGAAATAATGGATGTGTTGTAATAATCACTTCACAATAAATGCATATATCAGTCATCATAAATTTATATAATTTTATTTGTCAATTATACCTCAATAATAGATGGTTGGAGCATTGTTGGTTAGAGCATTGTTGTCTCATACACAGAAAGGTCATGAGTTTGATTCCCTGTCAGGGCACAAACCCAGACTGTGGGTTTGATCCCCAGTCGAAGTGTGAATAAGAGGCAACTGATAGATATTTCACTCTTGCATTGATGTTTATCTGTCTCCCTCTCCATTCCTCTCTCTCTAAAATTAGTAAAATGTCGTCAAATGAGAAAATTTTAAAAAGATGAAAAATGAGGATATAATAGTCATAATTATATGAACAATAGTAGATAAAGTATAGCATATGAAGTATAAAAGAGTTATAAATATATAGCATATGAAGTATAAGAGTTATAAGTACAAATGATATACATGAAGTATGATGTTGAAATTAATATAGTCAGTGATTAGTGTTTAAAGTCCAGTTTTAAATGTCAGTGTGTACTTATGCATTTTACTCAAATATTTTGCATAGAACAATTATTCCTAGTCATAATGTGAGCAAAGAAACTTTCCACAGCATTTATTCTGTTTACCATGTTTAGAGGAGCATATTGAAGGTATTACAAACCTTTGTGTTTCAAGCTCATGAGGAAAAAGCAAACAACAACAAAAACAACAACTGAGTGATATCCAGTAGACAGAACATTTAAAGGGGGAAAAGGTCATTGATAATAACTCAGAAGTGAAGTGATAATACTTCTTTTAAAATGAAACAATGATACTAATTAGTTTGATTAGAGGGATCCTTTCATGCATCACACAAAACTATGAATAAAGATACAAATTCTGACTATAATGCTACTTCTTCACTATGAAATCTTCGAGGTCACAGCCCAGTGTCCACTGGTGTAAGGACTGGCCCAGAGTTACAAACATGCTCGTCCATTTATTTTTATCTTCCCAAACTGCATCTACTAAATGATGGAGAAAGTTTCAGATAAAATGATTGCCTGCCTGGAAAAGAGATCAGAGAAAAAAATGCATATTAAACCTATGAAAAAAAATAAATCTGTGAATGAGATCTTTGTTTAAATGATTGCTTCTATCATTTTTCTTCCAGTTTGCCTGCACATGTTTCCTTAGATGTATTACAAATTGTTCTAAAATACCTAATAAACGGAAAATTTTCACAATACTTCCTCCTCCCAATATCTCAACTTTATTTTTACTAAAAATGTATGTAGTAATTTATAAAATTATTCTCCATAGCTGTTATGGTTTAAAACATGCTCAAAAATAAATGAAGTCATACCTATGTTTAGTGTTCTATCTCTGTTCAGGACCAGGAACTAGGGTCTCTTCTATGCTCTGCACAGCTCATCATTTTTCTAAGGGCTGAATACCTGATGGTGCTCATCTTCAGAAGCAGTATTTCAGGAAAGGGGTAAATTACGTGATAATCTGGTAGCTAATGCAGGTTCTACTAAGTACTGAATAATATCCCAACACATCTCATTCTTAATCTCCAACTCCATGAATTAAATTAAAAGAAGGTAGACATAAATAATAGAGAAACTAACACTTGGAACATATTTGATCAAGAAGAACAATAAAAGTACTAATTGTTTCACAAAAGAAAAAGCATTATTTTGATACTCAATTTAGAATAAAAACAAAATTAGAACAGGCCATAAAGCAAAAAAAAAAAATATTCTTGTTTGTGTGAGATATTGTACCTAAATTTGGCATTAATAATTTTTTTAAGCAAACCAGACCAATTTAAGGAATAATTGTTTTCTAGGATTAAGTCAGACCTCCTGCCCCAGCCCTTCGATGACGGCCAGCAGGTCAGCATATTTGCTTGGGGCACCCGGCTGTTCCCTGTTCCCTGCCTGTAGCCTAGAGATGGTGGTCCACAGCCACTCAGCAGCTGGCGGTGTCGGGAGGATGTTGTCAGGCTGGTGGAAGGCTGTGGACACCCTCAGCGGCATTGAGATTGAGGGGGCGGCGGGCATGTGCGGGATCAGGTTGGGTTGGTGAGACACCCCCCTGGGCTGCAGGCAGGCCGGCCCCTCTGCACACCCGCTGAGCTCCCGCACTTTTTTGTGGTTGACAGCTCGGGCAGCACCGGCAAGGATGGCTGCTCCTCACCCTGACACCACCGTAGCATCATGGTCTTTCAGTTTCTTGATGTTCTGCTTGTGCTGCTCAGTTTCTTTCTGTGACACTCAATCTCCTTTTTATGATGAGTGATCTCTTCTTGTTCTTTCTTCAAGGCTGCCAGCTGCTCTTTAGTCTCAGAAGAAGCATCCGTCCTCTTCAGCCTTCTCTCTCTTTTTTTTTTTTTTTCTTTTTCCTGAAGATCACACCGGCTTCCCTGATTGCACCGCCTCGGAGCTGAAATTAGCTGACCTTTCGCAGCCAAAGCCTCTGGCTTCATGATCTCACTCCCCCCACTCCGACCTGCAGCCGTGCTGCCAACCCAGAGACTGCCATGGCTGTCAGTGCCGCAGCTCTGGACAACCCCACTTGTTTTTAAAGGCAAACCTGCCTTGGACAGGCCTTGAAGGCCTTTTTTGCTTCTGTCTGCTCACATTCAAGTGCGGGCGGCGCTGGTCCGTTGGTGCCTGTCCTGTCCTCTTGAGACTGACCCTGCAGGATTCCTAAAGAAGTCAGTCCCCAGTTCCTCCCCGCTCCCAATGGTGTGTGCAACCTCCTCCTGTCTGGTCCAGGGACAAGTTATGGTGTCCCCGCCTAATTTGCATATTCTCTCTCTCTCTCTCTCTCTCTCTCTCTCTCTCTCTCTCTCTCTCTCTCTCTTTTATCTACATAGTGTTTTTTAAGTTGTTAACCTCTGCTCCATTGGAAACAAATTTAACAACTAAAGTATTTATAGGCACTTACATTTGCCTTTAATCTTACATGCTCCATTTTACGTACCAACCCATTCAGTTATTTTATACATTTGTAAACCAGTTAGAGTTCTTTCTCAGGGTCTGCATTTTAACTAAAGTTTCTTGAAATGCATATATTTAAGTTACACTCTTTCTGCTGTAAGTTTCTATGAGTTTTGACAACTGTTGCATATTGTGTATCTAACACTGCAGTATCATACCAAGTAGTCTCATTAAGCTAAAAAAAAAATCTAATTTTAAAGCGTTCAATTAATTTATCAGGCTGATTTGACCAAATTATAATTTTAACTATTTCTTTTTAAAAAAATACATTTTATTGATTTTTTTACAGAGAGGAAGAGAGAGGGATAGAGAGTTAGAAACATCAATGAGAGAGGGGATTTTCTAATGTAGATCCACATTTTCTGTCATTTTTTTTTTTAGCCTGAAGAGACTTTTAACATTTCTTACAGGTCAAGCCTTTGATGACCAGAAAAGTGACATTTAGTTGTCTGGAAAAGTATATCTTTGCTTTTTAATTATATTTTTCTGTATATAGAATTTTAAATTGGTGGGATTTCTCTTTCAACATTTTAAATGTTTCAATCCACCCTCATGATGCATCCTTTTGTACGAAACCGGGGCCAGAGGAAAACCAGCCAGGTCCCAGGTGCCTGTGGGTACCCGAGGAAAGCCAGCCCAGGCCCCGGTGCCAGAGGGAAGCCAGTGCCAGCAGCCAGGGAAGAGAAGCCTACTCTTGCATGAATTTTGTGCATCGGGCCTCAAATAGTCAATAAGATGTTAAATAGAAACAAAAGAATTATTTTAAAGAAATCATTATTTTTTGCATATCTTATGATTGTTACTATTAGATGTATTATGAAAATTCAGTAAGATAGACATAAATCTCAAAAAGGGTCTAGAAACTAATTGAAAAAGAAAGTACAGAACCTATATAAAAATTAAAAGATGGCCGAAACTGGTTTGGCTCAGTGGATAGAGCGTCAGCCTGCGAACTGAAAGGTCCCAGGTTCGATTTCAGTCAAGGGCATATACCTTGGTTGCGGGCACATCCTCAGTAGAAGGTGTGCATCAGGCAGCGGATCCATGTTTCTCTCTCATCGATGTTTCTAACTCTCTATCCCTCTCTCTTCCTCTCTGTAAAAAATAAATAAAATATATATTTTTTAAATTATAAAATGTATGTCATAATACAGTATTAAAAAAATAAAGGAACTCATTTAACATTCAGTTGGAAGCCTCAATACGAATATAATGTCATTTACTCCACAAATTATCTATATATGAAGTTCAATTTTACTTGAAATCCCATTATGACTATTTTACAACATGGCAAAAATTCTAAAATTAATCAGCATGAATAAATGTGTAAAAATAGCCATAAAATTTTAAAAAATACAATTACAAAAGAATTTGGGAGAAAGTGTTTTTCCTCTCAATAATTATAACTGTTATACTGGCACAGGAAAAAAACAGACATAGAAATTACACATAATTGAAATATATTTATAGTACAAATTATTTTGAAGATCAAGAAATCGATTTTGTTAATGATTTAGAAACTCAGCTTAAAAAGAAGAAAGCTATCATCATACCCATATTTAGAGGATCCAAACAAAAAATTCCAACCCATCTATAAAGAGATAAGTGCAATGGAGGATGCCGCTTAACAGGGTGCAGAAACAAAAAGCTAGATATCAAGATAGAAAAATAATTAAATAGAGTCACACACTCATTTTTTTTTTTTTGTCAAAGAAGTGAAAGGAAGGAAGCTATAAATATACTGAAATGGCCGAAACCGGTTTGGCTCAGTGGTAGAGCGTTGGTCTGTGGACTGAACGGTCCCAGGTTCGATTCCGGTCAAGGGCATGTACATTGGTTGTGGGCACATCCCCGGTAGGGGGTGTGCAAGAGGCAGCTGGTCGATGTTTCTCTCTCATCGACGTTTCTAGCTCTCTATCTCTCTCCCTTCCTCTCTGTAAAATATCAATAAAATATATATTTTTTAAATAAATATACTGAAATGCCAGACTGGTAGAAACAGGATATACTAATAAGCCCATATGTGATGCTTCACCCAGTTGAATGTCAGTCACCTATGAGGTTTATAGAATTGGGGAAAAGACTATGGAAGACTTCAAACTCTTCAATGAATGAAGAAATATAGTATGGATTTAATAGATGATATTAATCAAACTGGCTGAAGGGGTGTTTTGGTATGAGCAGTAATGGAGAAACAGTTTTAAGTAGGAGAAATAGTGATAAAGACAGTAGCAAGAACGAAATTGCCTGACATCGCCTCTTCATTGTTATTTACATTTCTCTTCCTCTTCCTATTTGTATTTGCTCTCTACTTTGCTTCTGCTTCTTTTGTTACCTTTCTTTTAAAAATTATGATTGGCTTCTTGATATGAAATATGCCTTTTCCTGCCTCAGAGAACCCCAGGCAACTAACTTGAGCCTCATTTTTAAAAATATATTTTATTGATTTTTTACAGAGAGGGATAGAGAGTTAGAAACATCAATGAGAGAGAATCATCAATCAGCTGCCTTCTGCACACTTCCTACTGGGGATGTTCCCCTCAACCAAGGTACATGCCCTTGACCTGAATCGAACCTGGGACCTTTCAGCTTGCAGGCTAACACTCTATCTACTGAGCCAAACTGGTTTTGGCACTTGAGCCTCATTCTTAATCTCATGACTTTTCAGTCTGATTCACAAAGATTAAAATGTTTATAAGCAATCAGATATAAACTAAAAGAAAATAATACAACTAATATAATATATAAGTTTGAAAACAGACAACTTTTTATCTGAATTTAATACAACATGTGATATTACACACAATAATATTTCTAAAAGCTTCTGTTTTGATTTTTTAATGTGAATTTTGTCAAAGCAGTTGTTTATGTAAGGAATATTAGTAATGTGTTGACTTCTGTTGTGAGAACAATTATTTTTCTAAATCACCTCAGATTTCCTATAAAGAATCATATATTCATATTTTTTACTTACAATGTCCTTGTACCAGTGTTACATTTTTTCCCTTAAACATAATGGGTGACGTATTAATATTGATCCAATTTTATAGTCAAATGAGTATGCTTAGAAGAGAGCTAATAGAAGTCTCAGTAATAATAATACATACAATTCATAGTACAGAAGGGCCTATTAGTCTATGGCATTATTGTTTTGATATATTTAACTACTAACCTTCAAATTAATGTGTTGCTCTGCTTGTATTAAGGTATTTGAAAAATCAGGCTATATTCATTGTTGCAAAAAAAGTTTCATGATAGTAATACAAAACAATGTAATAATCAACATTGTATTTTCAGTTGCATTATTGTAGAGTGAGATTAAAATCATAATTAATATTCATGAAGTAAACAACCTCTCATAAAATTATAAATACATAGGCATTAGGGTATTTCTAAAAAATATATCTGCTTTCATTGAAAGTTAATAATCATAAATACTAATGCTTTTGAGAAAATGTGTATATATGTAAATATACATTAAACAAAATAAAGTAAATAATTTAGTTTTTCCATGGTTGTTTACGTCAATTTATCCTCTTTCTCTTTTCTTTTGAAACTAAGAATAATTTTATTCAGTAGCTTCAGTGCCTTTTTTTCATTTTAAATATATTTAGTAAAAATTAATTTCATTTCTGCAGAATGCAAAACAATAAGCTAGAGCTGCAAAGAAACATAAATCTATAAGACACAGTACCTGTCACCTCTAAGTCTCACATCTAGTGGGAGGAAGGTGGACATTCATTTCTGTAATGTGAGGTAGTAAACCATGTTGAAGAAGGGGAAGTGAAGTTGGGGGTCATCTACCATTCTAGTTTGCAAGCAATTAGGCTGCTGCAACAAAATGCCACACACTGGAGGATGTTATGAAGAGATGCAGGAAAACATCACGTAAAGATAAAGACAGAGATTAGAGCGATTCATCTCAAGCCTCCAGAACTGATACAATAATTATTTATTTTTCTGGAGGCTTGAGCTCCAAAATCAAGATGTCCAAAGTAGATTCCTTCTAAGAACTGGGAGGAAGAATCTGTTCATGCCTCCCTCCTAACTTCTGGCGGTTTGCTGGCAATCTTTAGCTATGGATGACTCGCTCTAATCTCTGTCTTTATCTTTACATGATGTTTTCCCTGCATCTCTTCATAACATCCTCCCTCTGTGATGTCTTTCTCCGTGTATAAATCTCCCCTTTATAGAAAGACAGAAGACAGTATATTACAACCCATCCTAATGACCTATTTTTAAAATTGATTACCTCTGTGAGCATTCTATTTTCAAATAAAGTCACATGAAGTACTAGAGGCTCAGATTTCAACATTTTTGGGGGAAATGGGTGCAATTCAAACATAATATCTACCGCTATTGTGTTCCTGTAGCATACGGAGATCTTAGTCCTGCCTGGCTATACCTGGTCAGTTTGTGGCCTGACAATAATCTATTAACATGAAGGATGAAGGAGCTTTCTGGAAGGGACCTGAACCCCTAGGGAAACAAATGACTCATAATGAGCTCTCTGACCTCAATAAATCAACCAAGCAGCTTCACAACAAGGATGGTTCATGTGTATTTAGCAGTAACATGGAAGCAAGTTTTCTTTTTAAAAAAAATATATTTTATTGATATTTTACAGAGAGGAAGGGAGAGAGATAGAGAGCCAGAAACGTCGATGAGAGAGAAAGATCAACCAGCTGCCTCCTGCACACCCCCTACGGGGGATGTGCCCGCAACCAATGTACATGCCCTTGACAGGAATCGAACCCGGGACCCTTCAGTCCGCAGACCGATGCTCTATCCACTGAGCCAAACCAGTTTCAGCTGGAAGCAAGTTTTCTGTGGAAACCTGGAAGATCTGATAGTTTTTTCCATTTCAGGAAAAGAGTTTGGGGATCTGGGCAAATTACACTCTTGCCTAACAGGAACAGTTTATACCTGTACCCAGAGGAAAGGGGAGCAAAGAGGAGAAATTAAGAATGTCTCAAGGTAGCCCATTCAATCTGAGGGTATGAAGGTACTGCATGGGGATGCCCATAAATGGGATTTTGCATTAGTAGATTAGCACATGAGGCAGAAAAAAAAGAGGATTATATATAAAAATTAAAATGGATCATGAATATGTTATAAGTGGTACTCTTGAGGGTATGTGGTAAGGGGAAGTGTTATAGATCTGGGAGGATAGCAACCTGTTTTAAAAAGCCAAGATTAATTATGGGAGAGGGTCGATGTATATCAGTAGGTTGCTTTGCTTAAATTTTGGCAAAACTTATACTGTATTTCACTTGAAACTTGGTACTGCTGGGGCTATATTTTTAAGGCAGTAGTGATAGAAATGTATTTCAATTTTACAATGAGAACCCGGACAGAAATGCTCACTCTGGCCAGCAACTCCTGCTCAATCTTTAAGACCCTATCAAATAATATCTCCTCTGTATAATCACCCCTGCTGTATCTTTTCCAGAGGTTTTGGCTGCCTGTTCAGTGTTCTTATGGTTTTCTATCTATTGATTTTTTATTTGTCCCTCCCAGAGAGTATGATCTTTCTGAAGACAAGAAATGCACAAAATTTATATTTAAATTCATAAAGCACATGATATAAATCAAATTCTAGTGAAACTACCCTGTTTCCCTGAAAATAAGACAGTGTCTTATATTAATTTTTGCTCCCAAAGATGCGCTAGGTCTTATTTTCAGGGGATGTATTATGTTTCCATGAAGTAGGTCTTATTTTCAGAGGATGTCTTATTTTCAGGGAAACAGGGTGTCTAATATACCCGGTACACTGAGTGGCCAGATTACTATGACCACCCCATCAGTACTTCGTTGTGTCACCTTTTGCCTTCAATATTATGGCAATTCTCCTTGGCATTGACTCCACGAGATGTTGAAAGGTGATTCGAGGAATCTGACACCATGCCTGATGAATAGCACTGTCCAGTTCTGTGAGATTTGATGGTTGTGGAACCAGCTGCCTGATGGCTCTTTTATTTTTGTCCCACAAATGCTCAATTGGATTGAGATCTGGTGATTGTGGGGCCACCTAAGCAAGGTAAAGTCTCCCTCATGTTCTTGAAACCACTCCTGCACAATACGAGCACTGTAGCATGGCACATTGCCATGTTGGAAGAAGCCATCTCCATTGGGATATGCCATCAACATGATAGGATGAACTTGATCAGCAGTGATACTTAGATATGTTGTGCTATTCAGACACTGTTCCACACAAATTAAAGGGCCCAATTCATGCCAGGAAAACATTCCCCAAACCATAACACTGCCCCCACCAGCTTGAATGGTTGTACTCAAGCCTGTGGGGTACATGCTTTCATGCTGTTTCTGCCAAATTCTCACTCTTCCATCTACATGATGTAACTGGAAACATGATTCATCGAACCACATGACGTTATTCCAATGCTCAACTGTCCAATCCTTGTGTGCCTGTGTGAATTGGAGACATTTTTATCTTGGTAACTGCAGACAGCAAAGGTGTTTGAACAGGCCCTCGGCTTCCATATCCCATAAGATACAGTATACGGCTAATTTGCCTACAAATGTCAGGTGGTCATAATAATCTGACCACTCACTTTATATTAAACTAGAGGCCTGATACATGAAATTCCTGCACTGGGGGGCAGGGATGGAGAGGAGGTCACCTCAGCCTGGCCTGCACCTTCTTGCAGTCCAGGACCCCTTGCTCACTCCTTACCACTTGGCTTGCTGATCCTTAGCAGCAGGCTCCTTACCGCATGGCTCACTGCTCCTTAGCACTACTGTGGAGGCAAAAGAGGCTCCTGCCACCACTGCTGTGCTCTCCAGCCACGAGCCTGGCTTCTCGCTGAGATGTGCTCTCCCTGTGGAAGTGCACTGACCACCAGGGGGCAGCTCCTGCGACTGCCCTGACCTCCGGTGGTCAGTGTGCATTATAGTGACTGGTCATCTGGTCATTCCCCCATAACAGTGGCTTAGGCTTTTATTATACAGATTACACATGTACATGACCATACATACACCTATGTGTGTACTTTGTAAATGTGTAGGAAATGTCACTCATCATTGTAGAATTTATATGCCATCATTGTTCAATTTGGCCATTTACTGTATATGAAGAACTTTAGCAACATACATATATTAATGTTGAAAATAATGGTTTTTCTTGTACTACTCTGTAAGTGTATAAGTAGAGAATTTTGGATATTCAATATTTTTTAAATAGGCAGAATAAACCAGATAATGTTATACTACATGAACACATTAAATGCTTTTAAGTGACTGTCAATGCTCTTATTATAGACATAATGTCATCTCCATTAGCAGATGGTGTGGGGCAGCATATCCTGATGTCTCATCAATACTTCTGAGAGCATGTGAATGTTCTGCTATCCATCACATTTTGCATATGCACGGAGCCCACGCCTTTGATTCTGTGATGAATGCACATTCTAGAATGGGCAGTTTGGAATAAGCGGTACTCCCCTTTCCGCCTTCCAGATGTGATCATAAATCCAGCAGAGCTTTCTGCAAGTCTGCCATCCCCATGCATTGTTAACCATGAATCCATTTCCCTGACAGGAGATGTGAATCCCACAGAACCAGATCATCATTAACATTTCTAAAGTGCTTGGTGGCTCTTTGAGATAAAAGAAATATTATAAATATTGTTATGATTATCCCTTCTCTCTCTTTTTTCTCTTTGAAAGAGAGAGATTGTTATTAACAGGGTATATCTTTTTTTTTTCCTCCTGAAAAATATTTGTCATGTTGATGCATTCTCCAACCACTGCCAATGAAGAAAAACGTTTGCATCCCTTTCTGCACAAACTGTGGGTGGGGAGAGACTTCAAATTGAATTAAGATCACATCAGTGAGCCCCAAATAAATGACTCAGCCTGAAACTGAAGTGCTACCTTTTATTCTATGGCCTATAATTGACACAAAGTACGTGTAGTATAATTCATAAAACAGACTGTGCAACACTGGAATATTTTATTTTAGTGAAGGATCATTCTTTGTAATAGTCAAGAGGAAGCACAAACCCCCTTATCATTAAGTAATATGACATATTCTAAGTTTAAAGGTAAGATTATGAGCTGAGAGATTATTTTAATAAGATTTGTATTTCATTTAATATAAATTTTAATAAGTTAGTATTTACTGTTTTCTGAATTATCAGAGACGGAAGATTCTCATAATAAGTTCTATATTATTTTTGTCTATCTCAGATGTCAACAATAAGAAATCATGGCACTGTCTTTAAGAACATTATATAATGTTACAGAGTTAGAGAAAAGACTAAAAATTATATATTCCAATAAAATTTAAAGTAGTAATGATTATAAACACTAGCCATAATGTACAAAACTCCTAAATATTCAGGTGAAAAATCTGAGTGCTCCCTGAAAAACTTTAGAAACTTTTCCCAAGGTCAGCAGAACTAACCAGTATTGACTAGAATCCATGTGAAACTGGGTCTTTATTGGATGTACCTACATTGCTATTATGCAGTAGAATCTGAAAATCTGCCAAAAGAGTAATATTTTTATTGATTCAAGGAACTTCTCATTGTAAGGTATTTTAATGTTTTTAGCTAGCAACAAAAACAAGTCCCAGCTTATTTAATACTAGAGACCCTGTGCACGAAATTCATGCATGGGCTGCCTCAAGAGTTGGTTAAGTGTCTTAGGACAAAAAGCATTCAAAATCTTTGAAAAGAGAATTCCAATATTTATAAAAGGTTGAACTAGACTATTTAAGGTTATTTTCACTACAACCTTCTATGATTTTGTGATTTAACATTCTGAATTCACATAGTACCAGATGTATTGTATGTAACCAGATATTATTTAAAGGAATGGCCATTATTATTAAAACAACTCATAAAAGCACACTGTATGTCCAGGACATTCTGTGTGATTTTCCTAATGCCTGGAGTTAATGCCTCTAAACCAGCAAGCAGTCAGACATCTCCTGAGGGGTCTCAGATTGGACAGGGTGCAGGCTTGGCTAAGGGACACACATATCCTCCAGGGCACAAATTTTGTGCACCGGGCCTCTAGTCTATATATAAAAAAAGCCTAAGTGGCCATTACAACTGAACGACTAGAACAATCAGTCTCTATGGCTCACTAACCTCCAGGGGGCAGATACTGGTGGTCAGTATCTGCCCCCTGGTGGTCAGTGCACTCTCACAGCAAGAGCATCATTCAGATGACCAACCCGTTTAGGTGGCCCACCAGCCCAGCAGCAGCCATTCACTTCCTAGGTAGTCCTGCGGTCCAATCTCTGGGAAATGGGCCAGACACCAATGGACCACCACCAATGGCACAATCCTGACAGCACCACTGGCCTCCTGGAAGTCGTCTTTGGGCACTGTGGCCAATTACCCTACCTAGATGCTCCACAAGGAAGAAACAATATACTAAGGCAGCCAGGTAGCTCCCAACAACCAGCCACAAATGTCAGCAGATGGATCTGGATTCCATGCTGTCAAGGGCAGCCTGGCCCCTCCATTCTACCTCTGAACCCCACCCATGCATGATTCGTGCACCAGACTTCTAGTAAATAATAACACAAGAATAAACTCTGGGTTGTGCATACTCACAACTATAAACCTGAGACAGGATAGGTAGAATCCAGGAAAATTCCCTGGCAAGTGGAATGGGGAAACTGTGACCGCTGATTTAACCTGGCCCCATGCAGTACCCCGATTCACTGACCCTCTTCTCCTTTGCAGTAAGGACCGCTGCCTTAAGCAGCAAGCCCTCAGAACCATGAAGTTCTGCTAGGCATCAAATCATCTTAGGAACAAAGCCTAAGGTATGTTGACCACAGACACAGAGTTCTAATCAAACTAAAAAACATATAGGCCTCAGTTGTGCTCCAGGCCCAGAAAAGCAGCAAAACTGGGTGAAATGACACCATGGCTGGCATCTGGATCAGATGCAATGACCAATGCTCCCCTACTCCAACACTGACCAATTAGTAAAAACCATCACCATTACCCAATATGCTCATTTTGATGAATCAGCATATTACATGAAACACCTGGAAATCTGATAAATATTCTATTGAGATCCTTCCCTGAGAACACCTATAAAATACCTGTCTTTAGAAAAATGATAAAAAAAATTCTTAAGACAATGGACTTGGTGCACACACTTCCTCTACAATATGCTTATTATCTTTGCTTTCTTTCTCCTAAGTTCTACAGGTCTCCATGATACTTGTAAGCAAGGGAGCAGCTGGCAGCTGTAGCTCATCCTAGGCCAGGGGTGGGCAAACTTTTTGACTCGAGGGCCACAATGGGCTCTTAAACTGGACCGGAGGGCCGGAACAAAAGCATGGATGGAGTGTTTGTGTGAACTAATATAAATTCAAAGTAAACATCATTACATAAAAGGGTATGGTTTTTTTGTGTGTTTTTTTTTTTTTTAATTCAATAGTTTTATTCACCAGATCCAGCCCTCAAGCTGTAGTTTTCCCAGCCCTGTCCTAGGCTAAAACCCCCTGAACCTGTTTCCAAGGGCCCTTCTTTTGCCTCTGTAATTTGTTTCATGAGTCCACACAGCCCAACTGGCTCACTTCTTCTGTCTCTGTGACTTTCTTTATCAAAGGCCAAAGCAGCTCTCTGAACAGCCTGTTTGAATCTTCTCTTTGAGTGCACTTTCACTTTGCATGCTAAATAAATTTCCTGTTGGGCTAAAGTTCTTGGCTCTGAATTCTTTCCTAATCAAATTCAAGAATGGAGAGGCCACATCAACAGCAACAAAACTGCTTTTGTTCCACCTGAATTTTGTGTTCCTACTAACAGACTATAGCTTCAAAAAATAGCAAATAGCAAGATATTACAAATTTGATTTACAAAAATAATGACAATCAATAATACAAAAATAATAGAAAAATTAAGAAACATATATTGAGACAACAAGATGGCGGCAGAGGCAAAAGCCTAACTGCAGCCGCACTCAACAATTTCAAAAAGTACAACTAAAATATAGAGTGGACACTATCCAGAACTACAGGAAAGTTGACTGACTGGAAATTCTACAACTAGAAGGAAAGAGAAAACCAGAAGGAAAACCAGAGGAGCTGTAAAAGCCTGAGGTACGGAGACATGGTGCATGCGCGCGGGGAGAGGACGGAGCCGGAGAGGAGGGACTGCTGAGTGCCTAGCTGGCGTTCCCTTGCGGGAAGGACATAAAAGCTCCGGACTGTGCTGAACCCCAACTCCGACTGCACTGAACCCCAGTTCTGGGCGAGACCCCGGGGGTCCCAGGCTCATACAGAGGGAATCTGGGCTGTAAGGCCAAAGCTCAGCTGAGCGGCGAAAAGGCAGAGCCCCAGAGTCGCGCACATTTGCGCACAGAGGAGGGACTGTTCACTGAGCTGCTGAATTGCCCCAGCGGGAAGGACTCAAAAGCTCAGGACTGTGCTGAGCCCCAGCTCTGACTGCACTGAACCCCAGTCCTGGGCAAAACCCTCGGGCTCCAGCCTCATACAGAGGGAATCTGGGCTGTAAGACAGAAGCTCAGGGGGAACTGCGAAAAGCAGAGCCCCTGAGTCTCGCACATTGTGCGCACAGAGGACAGACTGTTGTTTGGGCTGCGAGATTGCCCTAGCAGGAAGGAGACATAAGCTCCGGACTGTTCTTAACCCCACTTCCCACTGCTCTGAACCCCAGTTGTGGGCTTGTTGGGGGAGAGACTACACTGTCTGGTAGTGGGCGAAACTCTAGAGTGCCTTTCTCTCAGAGGTGCTTGCAGCAAGTACCAAAGGACCCTGAGGCACACTGAGACTCAGGAACCTCCGAGGGCGGGGCTAACCGGAAGCCAAGGCTGTAGGCTCCACCCTGAAACTCCGCCCCATCCAAGCTGAACTCAGAGAGGCTTTTGCAGCTTCCCAAGTCTAGTGGAATAAGGTTGTCTCCTGGCATAGACACAGCTGATCCTCCCAACCTACCAACTCAGGGAAGCAGCGAAAATGCTGAAACGAGGAAACAGATCACAAACGAAAGAAATGGAGGACAAAAAGTGACTGGATATAGAATTCAAAGCCACGCTTATAAGGTTGTTCAACAATCTCTTAGAAAAGGCCGATAAAATAAATGAGACCTATGAGGATATGATAAGGGATCAACAAGAAATAATGAAGGGTCAACTAGAAATAAAGAATACAATCTCTGAAATAAATAATATTATACAGAGTCCTAAAAACAGATTGGAAGATTGCAAGGATCAAGTCCAAGATTTGGAACACAAAGAGCCAGAGGACACTCCTCCACAGAAGCAAGAAGACAAGAGAATCCAGAAAGTTGAAGATAATGTAAGAAACCTCTGGGACAACTTCAAGCGAACCAACATCAGAATTATGGGCATCCCAGAAGATGACAGAGAGCAAGATACCAAAAACATATTGAAAGAAATAGTGACAGAAAACTTCCCCTACCTGGTGAAAGAAATAGACTTACACGTCCAGGAAGCACACAGAACCCCAAACAAAAGGAATCCAAAAAGAACCACACCAAGACACATCATAATTAAAATTCCAAGAGCTAAAGACAAAGAGAGAATATTAAAAGCAGCAAGACAAAAGCAGGTAGTTACCTATAAAGGGGCACCCATACGACTGTCAGCTGATTTCTCAACAGAAACCATGCAGGCCAGACGGGAATGGCAAGAAATATTCAAGGTGATGAACAACAAGAACCTACAGCCAAAAATACTCTACCCAGCAAAGTTATCACTCAGAATCGAAGGCCAGATAAAGAGCTTCACAAATAAATTTAAGCTAAAGGAATTCATCACTGCCAAGCCAGAATTATATGAATTGCTAAAAGGGGTTCTTTAGGAAGAGGAAGAAAATAAAGATAAAAATTATAAACAAACACGTAACTATCAACAAGTGAGTCTAAAAACCAAGGGAAGTAAAAATCATGATGAACAATATTAACTGGTGAATATAATAGAATCAGAGGTATGGAAGGGGAGTGGACTGATGATTCTCGGGGAAATGGGGAGTGGAGCGTGGCGGGAAGAGACTGAACATAAACTGCACCTATGGATGAGGACAATGGGGGATGGGGAAAGGGCAGAGAGTTGAATGGAAACTTGGTGTAGGGGAGCAATGGGGGTGGGGGGGGAATGAGGAACATTTGTAATAATATGAACAATAAAGATTTATTAAAAAAAAGGAAACATATATTATCATATTTTGTATTAAAGAGAGTAGAGATGGAAAGAGTAAAAACATTATTTTCACATTAGAGAGTAAATGGATATATTCTATGTCTGATAAATCAATACATAAAATGTAATATTTTATATTTTGAAATAACCTCATAAAAAACTTAAAAACAAAACAACTCTTTAAAAGTTGGCTAACAATTGCTTATTTCCTAGGGAAAAATCCTAAAAAATATGATGAGAAATATTTCACAGCACAAGTGAATATATTTTATTATGGGGCTTATTTTTTGTTTTAAAATGTGATTATGGAACCAAGAAGGGGGAAAACGGGGGTGGGGGGATAAGAGATCAACCAAAGGACTTGTATGTATGCATATTAACATAACCAATGGACACAGGTGGTGGGAGTTTGTTATGGGGGTTAAGAGTGGCCAGGGAGGGGCCGATGGGGGGGGGGGAAATGGAGAATTATGTAATACTTCAAACAAAAATAAAAGTATAAGCTTTCAAAATTTTACAATTTCTTTTATAGTATTTTAATCTTTACTGTCCACTATTCCTTTCCCACTTCCCCTTACTCATTTATGTTTTATTTCTCTTCATTTGGTTCATTTGAAAAATTTTTAATAGTTACAAAATCATAAAGTTCACAGAATTATTTAAGTCCTAAAACCCTTCAAATATCAATTTCATATTTTATAAACTCTCTAAGCATTTAATGCATAGGTTATCATATTCAGGTTAAGTAATTCATCTTGCATAAAGGCAGTTTGACAAATAAGGTATTAGAGAATTAAAATTAAAGCACAAAGCATTTACAACTCAGATATAGTCCATTTGAGATATTCATTGTAGTAAATAGTCACCATTATGAATAACTAATTTCTAATATCTACATCTCAAGTTCTCTGAACTCATTTCCCCCTAACTACCCTGAGACAACTCAAACTGAGCCTATTTTAGTTTGTGCCTTTCACCGTTATGAAGATTCTTATAGGTGAAACAGAACTTTCAGATTCATTTGTATTCATTCATTTATATAATCTCATTTTTAATGATTTCTCTTTGTTTCTCTATATTATAGCAAACACAAGAAGTATTAAAACTCAAGCTGTGTGAGTGCATTAAGTTGAGAATCAATATACTATCAACGGAAACACTAGGACACCTTTGGGATAATTTAAGAGCTGTCCTTTCTTCAACAACAACAAAAGACACATGTAATTTCTGCTTTAATATACAAATGTTTAGTATATGCAAAACGCCTCGACTTTCATCAGTTTAAGCCAGTTCTCTTTTTACAGTTTCTGGCAAGCCCTTGCACTATTTCCTTCATTTATTCACCTTTGTTCCTCTTCCCACTCTTTTTACTCATAACAAGCATGTCCTCGCATTGCTTTCCTTCCTTTCTCACCAGGCCTTTTTGTTACTATTGATTTTCCCCCCCTTATTGTAGTGAACCCTAAGTCATGCCAATCCCCAATTTATTTTAAAATGAACTACTAAAGAAAACAGAAGATAAAATTAGAAGAAAGGAACAGAAAAAAAAAGACAAAAGATGATGAAGAAGTGAGAAATAAAGAGGAGAAGAGAGGAGAAAAAGAAAAATTCTAGAAAAGAGAAAAATGAAGTGTTTTTTTGGTGTTGTTGCTGTTTTCTTTTTTAAATTTTTTTAAGAAGAAAAGGGCAGATATTTTAGGAGACAGAAAAACAGAAAGTTTCCAGCTGTTGAAAGGCAATTTATTTTCAACACACTCTATATATTCACCATCAATAAAATTATCATAGCAAGAAATAATTTTTGAGCTTCATATGGTTGGTTAAGAATGTAGCCCTTATGGTGACTCAAAGGTACAATTTCCATGAAACAAGCAATATCCATCTTTTCTTATTTTATGATCAAAATATTTCTGGTGTGTCAAACAGTTCCAGTGAATCACTTCAATAGCATTATAGTAAGGAATTGAGTTTTGTATTATTTTCAGATTAGAAAGGTAACTTCAGATCAAAACAAGTAAAAGATTGTAATGGAGGCAATGCCATGCAGGCCAAGTATTAATCAAAAGGACACTTCCAGAGCATGAAAAAGCCACTTCAGAATGTGAGACCTGCACATTGAGATACATTTGTTCACAACTATTGAATTATCTAACTCATTATATTACTTTTAGTCATTTAAGTTCACTGGAGCAGAGGAAGTGTTAGGTTGACAATTATACGAGCCCAAAAGAGAGATTGTTTCTGTTTCCCATTTTCAGGCTGAACTTTTGAAAGGGAGAATGAGTTACAATGAGAAGTTAATGGTTAAGCATGATAACAAAATGCTTAGTGTCTCAATTTTCACCTAAAATGTTCTGTTTTGGTTAAATGGTTAAGCATGATAACAAAATGCTTAGTGTCTCAATTTTCACCTAAAATGTTCTATTTTGGTTAAAAATATAGAAAATAATAGGCACTTTTATATTGACATTATGTTTTATTTAATAAGACATTTGTATATTATCTAATGCTTTCACCATTTCTCCTGTAGATTACAGAAGCATTGAGAAAAAAACCTGTGTTGTCTTAATTCATCTCAATCTTTAGCATCATAATACAGTATAATCCTATGAAATTAAAAAAAAATCTAAACACTTTATCCCTTTTTCTTAGACCTTATATTTTGGGCAAAACAATCCAATGATAAGTTTGAGATATAAAGCCAGAGGCTTGGTAATTATGAAAAATAGGTTACTGAAGTTAAATACAATAGGAATTGATATGTGTATTAGCCTAAAAAGTAACAGCCATGCTATTTTATAGGAATGTGTGTGTGTATGCATAATTTATATATAACATATATAACATATATAAATGGTATAATTATCAACTATTGCAACTATACATAAAACGTGTTTGAGTATATACACACTTTTATCTATAATTGTTGCAGTTTATAATTATATTATTGATATAGTACATTTTCATATATAGATAACTAAAGGCATGTGCACAAAATTCATGCATGGGGGGTGTCCCTCAGCCCAGCCTTCACCCTTTCCAATCTGGGACCCCTCAAAGGATGTCTGATTGCCTGCACACTAGGATCAGTTGGACATCCCTCTCATAATCCAGGACTGTTGACTCCCAACTGCTTGCCTTCCTTCCTACCTGATTATCCCTAACCACTTCTGTCTGGCAGCTTGACCACCCCTAACCACTCCCCTGCCAGCCTGATCACTGCCTAACTGTTCCTCTGCCAGCCTTGATTGCTCCTAACTGCCCTCCCCTACTGGCCTGGTTGCCCCTAACTGTTCAACCCTACTGGCCTGGTCACCCTTAACTGCCTTTCCTTGCAGGCCTGATCATCCCCAATTGCCTCCCTTGCAAGGCCTGATCCCCTCCAACTGCCCTCCTCTGCTGGCCATCTTGTGGTGGCCATCTTGTGTCACATGGGGGCAGCCATCTTTAACCATATTATGCATTGAAGTGATGGTCAATTTGCATATTATCTCTTTATTATATAAGAGATATATGTTTACTTATACATCTATACTAATAAAAGCCTAGGTGACCAACATGTGCAATGTCATCACAAGATGGCCACCACAAAGATGGCCACCACAAGATGATGGCAGAGTGTATAGTGGAGGTGGAGCCTGGCAGCTGTTCCACACAGTTAGGCCTCGGGGTCCCACAGCTCCATGCAGTGCATAGGAGGCAGGTCCCTGCATCTCCACTGCCTACCACAAAGGAGGTGTGTTCCAGAAGAGGAGGTGGGTTGCATCAGGGGAGGGCGGTTGATCAGGCTGGCAGACAGAAATGGTTAGGGGGTTAGGGGCAATCAGGCAGGAAGGCAGGTGAGTGGTTAGGAGCCAGCCGTTCCAGATTGTGAAAGGGATATCTGACTGCTGGTTTAGGCCCAATCCCACACCAGGTATTAGAAACACAGGAAGGAGAGAAAGCAATGTATTCTATCTCAATGACCCTGGTCCTGAATGCTCATCTAGAAGTAGTGGATGTAAGGACTAAGAGAAGTAGAAAATGTGGGGAGAGGGCAAGAAATGAGGAGAGAATAGATAGCCAAACTCTTTCCCTCCATTACATTTACATATACTAGTCATAGTTCCCAAAACTTGACTACCTGGTTCAATTTTACTACTTCAATCTAACAACACTAAGGGGTAAATTTATCAAAGTTATAAAAACATGAAATTAAATTGTTCAAATCATAATTCCACAATGGGGAACTATCAGATTCTTCTCAAGGATGTGTTTGTTTGTTTGTTTTTTATCTCCTTGATAATCAATTTGCTTTGGAGGTAGTAGTCAATGCCCTTAAATACAAAATCATTATAATATATAAAGTAAAAATGTTCCCTATTGGCAGACATAAATATTTTGAAAACTCAAACAGGATCATTGTAAAATTTACTATAAAAAAGAAAAATTTAGGTACCGTGTTTCCCTGAAAATAAGACATCCTCTGAAAATAAGACCTACTTCACGGAAACATAATACATCCCCTGAAAATAAGACCTGGCGCATTTTTGGGAGCAAAAATTAATATAAGACACTGTCTTATTTTCGGGAAAACGGGGTAGTATTGAGTCAAATTAGTGAAATCATGAGCCTCTATATTTAAAATATGTTTTATATAACTAAAAGTAATAGAGAAGAAAAATAAGAGCTATTCAGATTAGCAAAATTCAAACAAAAGTTGAAGATTCTGATTATATAAATTTGGTGACAAAATCTCAAATAGAAGAAATATCCAATGTGTGTTAGGTTTGCAAACATTTTTAAATAGTAAGTGCTAATGATAAGGACTGATCAAAATACATTATTATTATCTCTATTTTGTGTTGTAAAATGGTATTACTAATTGAAATTATTATAGTGAGGTTGAGCATAAGAAAATTAGGTAATTTTGTTATTGTAATTAGAATTGATATATTTAATGAAAGCAAAGAGATACAAATACAAAAGTAAGCTAAAAAAAAAAAAGCCCTACAGATTTTCATTTTCATTTTGAAACAAGAGCATAAACTTATTATTTTATCTTTAAGTTTAATACATACTATCGTATCTTTATCTTTATTTAAAATGCATATGTGTATATATGTTTATTAAGAAGAATACTAAAGAACAATTTAATAAATCTGTTATGAAATGTTTTCCAATAAGAAGACTCTCTTATTTTGCCTCTTCATATTTCAGGTCTTCTTTCAAAAGTACCTGCTCTGATGATCTGTCCTTTTATGACTTTCTATTCTCTATTTTACAAGAGTCTGTGTACTGTCTCTAAATGAGTGCAAAAGAAATGTCCTTTGATTCTTTCCATTCAATGAGAAGAAGCTGAACTCATCTTCCTTGCTGCCTGCGTGCCCTCTCTTTCTATGGTACTTATCTTAGACAACTGCATCACCATCCTGTCAGTCAAAGAGTATCTGTTATTTTCCTTGGCCTTAAATCAGTTTTAAAAACCTCACACTGCTTTTCAATAAAATGTCTTGCATCTGCCTTATCTCCATTTTCTTTTTGTTTTAATGTGTTTTTTTTTTAATTGATCACATGGAGGAAGGAAGAGGGATAGACAAACCAATGTGAGAGAGAATTATTGATTACTAGCTGCCTCCTGCATGACCCCACTGGGGATCAAGCCCACAACTGCAGCATGTGCCCTAACCAGGAGTCAAACAAACCCTCCTAGTTCATGGGTCAATTCTCAACCACTGATCCACACTGGCTGGGTTTAACTTCTCCATTTTTATAATGACTTAACTAAATGTGTTTCCTTCATAACTGCTTCATTATTTCACCTTATCTGTACCAAGCTCTCTACCCTTTACCAACTAAAATTTATTGTATACCCTGCCAGCTGTGGTGGTGTTAATATTTTCAAAGCATTTGTGCTATTTCATGATACGAGATATTCATTTAAGAATGCATACAAATTCCTATTCTTGGTGTTTTCAATTAGCCAGGCATATGTAATAGTTCCAACAATAAAGAATTAAAAAAAAATAACTATGATGGTTGAGGACACTATTTTTGTGTTAACATGCAAAACTCCTTTCTCACAAAACTCCACTTTGAGTAAGTGTCTGAATTTTTCCGGTCTCCAGAGCATGGTTCATTTTAGTCTCTAAGCAAATCACTGTAGGTTCACTTCAACAAGAGCTACTAGCCCTGGGAAGTCAAGGGATCTAAGGGGCACTTTGTAAAAGAGTATATTCCCTTATGAGTTAGCCAGCTTGAATGTAGTTTTCTATTACTGTAGCCTGTGGCATCCTTGTAGATCCTAATCTACATTTACAGGTAAACTCTCTTCTGTGTTTATTATTACTGACTTTCCCCTAGTGTTTCTACCTCCTACTGTTTCTACCTCCATCTCAACTACAAGAGGTTTCACTCCTATTGATTCAAATAGGCTGCTTTTCTACATCTTCCCAGGTAGAGTTTCTCCCTTCTCTAGACTTATAACATTCATTGCATCAAAACTATAGGTGTACTCTTCCCCTTCTAATATATTTTAAAGCAAGATCTGCATCCAATTCATTTTAATTTTACCTAGAAATTGGGACAAAATGTCTGGTCCGTGTACGTGCTCAAGTGTTACTCACTGAATTTCTTGTAAATGAATAAATAATTAAATCAGTAAATAGGCTAATTAAAGTATGCCAATAAACTTTAAGATGAGTCTATATCTATCTATCTATCTATCTATCTATCTATCTATCTATCTATCTATCTATCTATCTATCATTTCTATTTATCATCTATTTGTCTATCATCTATCTATATTTATTTATTTGGTAAAATATTTTATCAAATCTGTAGTCGAATGTGTTTTCCTATATTCTACTTCTCTTTCTTGTCTCAAACCTTTGTCCTGTTCTTCTTCCACTTTAAAGATCCACAATCTTCTGTTTTTCCACATTAATCTTCCAAAATACATGCTACAATCTCACAGTTCCCTCTTTTACACATTAAACAGAATATCTAAGAGGACAAATGCAAACTTCTCTTCAAGCACAGCTGCCTGTACAACATTTAATGGTGTTTTACTTTAAAAATACTATGATGTTTATTTATTTACATTAGAAGAATCATTTTGCTTCATTATACTCTGAGTAGTAAGGGTTTTTCCTTAAAAATAAATACTTTTAAAGAACCTTATTTAATGATAGAGTATAGAAAATTACTAAAAAGAGGCTGCTATTCCAGTAAAAAAAAAAAAGGTAGTTATCAAAAAAGAACTGAACTGCTTATGAATGCTCAGCTTATAATAAGAGATGCAGCATCATAGAAGTATTGTGCAAAGAAAGAAAAAGAGAAAAAGAATAGCATTTTGGAGAAAAGACTGAGAATAATTTCAATTAATTTATTTATATATTCTCTAAAATCCATACTTCAATACAGGAATATGGGATAAATTCCAATAAGGGAACTAGAAAAGAAAGAATTGGCTAAATGTTAATCTTTTTTTTTCCATTTTAGGAAAGCGCACTTATCATTTCCTTGACTAACAGTTGGGCACAGTTTGATGTATAATAAGATAAATATATATAAATATATTAATATAAAAGTAGTCACAGATATCCCCTCTCCATCAGTCTCCCCCCTCAGTCCAAAGAACACAGTGCAATTACTAATCTACTTGACCAAGTCAATAATTTATATTCCCATCTCCATCCCCCTGAAAGAACTGCCTGAACTTATGGTGATGTATAGTAGACAAAAAGAAGGGGATCTGGAGAAAACTGATTTAATAAGAAGAGATAGTAAATTTCCATCATAAAGATCTGAAGGAGAGGGTAAAATATAACATGCTATGGCACAAGGGGAGATTTGTAAAAGGTTGTGTTGGTGAATGAGAATTTACAGAGTGTAGGATGAATGTAAGTTAAAGAAAATAGAAAGGATAGGAGAGTTTATTAGGGAGGCAAAAAGCGAATTAGCTTTTCTTTAACCAATGATTAAAGTGGGAGTGAGCAATGGTTTCTTTTTGTTTTAAACAAAAATTTTAGAGCAGTTTTATATTCACAGAAAAATTGAGTTGAAAGTATAGCGCGTTCCCATATGTGCCCTGTCCCTAGACATATACAGCCTTCCTGCTAACAACATCACACACTGAATACATTTGTTATAATTGATGAGCCTAGATAGTTTACATTTGGGTTCTGACAAATATATAATGACATGTACCCACTAGCATAGTATCTTACCAGAATAGTTTCAGTGCACTAAAAATTCTTTATGTTCCACCTATTCATCCCTTCCTACCCACTGATACCTGACAACCACTGATCTTTTCACTGTCAGTGATACAATTTTAATTCAATACAATTTTAATTAACAATTTGCATATTTTAATGTGATAATACTATAACATTGTACCACATAATGGCTTAGTAGTTCAGGGCTTTTTCAAGGCCAAAATTATATGTGTGTAATATAGAATATTTATTTGTTATAAAATGGAAGAAATTTCCTTTTTAATAACCCTTGTTTGTCTTAGAAGTAATATCTTGTGTCAAATAACCTTCAGATATTGCTGCATAATCATACTGGAACTGATAGATTATAAAGAATAATGACTACTTGATGATGCCCATGTTCTAATCCCCCAGAACCTGTGAATATGTTCTTACATAACAAAAGAGATTTGCTTATGTGTGAAGAACTGTGAAATAGTTATATTATCCTGGATTATCAAGGTGAGCCCCATCTAATTATATGAGTTTGTAAAATCCTATCCCAGTGAAGACAGAGAAAGATATGTGATAACTGCAGTAGAGATGGTGTGTTTAATGATGGAGGAAGGTGGATAAGAGCCAGAAAATACCAGGATAGGCAACTTCTAAATGTTGGAAAGTCAAGGAAATAAACTCTCCCATAAAAACTCCAAAAAGAAGGTAACCCTAACACCATTATAATTTTAGCTCAATGAGACCTGCATCAAATGTCTGACCTAGAAATCAGTGAGCTAATAAAATTGGTTTTAACCTACTAAGTTTGTGATGATTTGCTAAAGCAACAATTGAAGACAAATATATGCAATTTCTAAGCAACAGTTTGATGATAAAAACAAACAAAACAGGAATAAAATATTATTTTAGAGATTTCTCTAGTTGTGCTGCATTAATAATTCTTAATTAATTTCCCTATAGTAAAACATGCAGATGAGTAATTCTGATGAGCACATCCAAATATTTACTATTAGATTATTATATTCATATTTGTTATATTAATGGTATCATTTTTATCATATTAATGTAATATTTTATGGTGTTATATTCTGGTTGAAAAAGTTGTGAAGATGGTTCAAAATGGCAGTCAGAAATGAACAATTTTGATTAAATTAAAAAATCCAACTGTCTTAGTCCTATTAGAAACTGATTTGGGTTACACTGTCTGTCTTATGTAAGAAAATGTACAAACTAATGGAAAGTTAAAGATCAAACCAATAAAAATTTATGAAAAGATGATCTTTAAAACTATATTAATAACATTTAAGTTTAATACAAAGCAATTTCTGAAGGTTTATAAATTGAATGATAATGCAATCAAGAAAGATATTTGTTGGAAACCATTGCACTAACTTATTTCTTGTTGTTGCTGATAATGATATAGAAAAACTAATTCTCTATAATACTTCAATCCTAAAATAAATCAAATTAGTAAGTAATCTTTTTAAAAAATAATTTCATACAACTATTGCCCCTTATTTTCACTGCAACAGTGTTTATGTTGGCATACATTGTGATTCCTAATTTTTTTCCTTTACTTTATTTCTTCTCCCAATTTACTTCCCAAATTCTCCTGGACACATTAAGATATCTTCACCTCATACATGAATGTGTGTTGACTTTATATCACATATGGATGACAAGAAGCAGATGATAAAATTATCAGTAATTCTACACTGAAGGTTTTTGCTCATTGGCAAAGAAAAAATTAAAAGACTGTAAAATAATCCATTATAATTTTGGTTAAAAGAACTGTTAGCACATGTAAGAGATTAAAAACAAAAGAGAAAAATAGCCTGATGTATCTTTTCATTAAAATTATATAATAATTAATAGTAATAATACAAGGATAAGTTTGTGTTTCATGTACTCACAACAGTAAACCTAATTTTGCCAACCCCTGTATATGTATCCATTGCATGGGAAATAGAGAAAGCTACCGTATTTGCCGGCATATAAGACGACTTTTTGGCCCTGAAAAATATGCCTCCAAGTGGGGGGTAGTCTTATACGGCGAGTATATAACAAACTCTGTATTTTTAGTGGAAATGTTAGGGGGTCGTCTTATACGCCCAGTCGTCTTATACGCCGGCAAATACATATTTTTCAGGGCCAAAAAATCGTCTTATATGCCGGCAAATACGGTATATGAGTTGTCTAAACTGAATTGGTTTATCAAAGTATTTCAAAATAAGTTTGATGGCTATAATATGACATGCTTCTGAATATAATTTGATTTTTAAGGTTATTATTTTATAGCATTTAAGAGAGTAAACAATCCCTAATTTGTCTTAATGTGCTTGATTTTGAAGACAGTAAATTTTTACATGTAATTTTCAGTCATTATTCATCTCTTCTGTACCTACTAAAAATTCAGTTCATTACAAAGTTTATTTTTTGTTAGAAGCTCTTTAAAAGACAAAAATCAATTGATGCTATAAAACATGGCTACAAGTACCCTCTAAACCACTTTTAAGCAATAAGTTATTTACATTTAAATTTACTTTATTAAGTAGTCATGCTACCTGTGTAAATGAAACTTTAGTCACACTGTAATTCAAGTTTGGCATTTTTAACATTTTGTATGGATTTTTTGGAACCCATTGTGTACCTCATTGTATCACATACACAGCAGTCCCAGCTTTAAAATTGCTATGGACGCTAATCACACAGAAGACATGAACTATGCTTTGCCAAGATGTAGCATTTACTGTGATTTATGGATTGAAATTTTTATAACAATTCTTTTTAAATTTTAATTTATGTTATGCTATTTAAAAGAAAGTTGTTATGCCCAGATTTCAAGATCCCCAAGGACCACCAGGGAGCCTAGTCCGATGTAAAAAACAAGAGCCTTTTTTTATTTCATGCCAGCATGGGCTCCTGTCTCCAGCAATCACCAGCGCAATGGCGAAAGAGAGAACTAGCCTTGGGAGGATGGGGCTTTTTAAAGCAGCGGCCAGGGGGAGCATTCGTGGTCCTGTTAATTGGTCAAGGGGCAGAATCACGCATGGGCACTGTGAAGGTTGCCTAATTTGGACTGAGTCTATTTTCCTGTACTCCTATTGGCAGATTTGTATAATTGTTACATTCCCTGGTTTTCAGAGAAGGAGAACAGGAGGAGTAGCAGAACAGCGGGTACAGTACAATAGAAACATAATAGAAGGACAATTTAGTTTAGCTCTATCAAAAGTCACAGTATTTGCATATTTAGTATGAAGATTTACATATAATAATTTTCCAAAATAAGACTCATATATTTAAAAGAATAGACAGAAATTGTGTTATGATCCTCTATAAAAGGTTAAAAACAGCATAATCAACTGTGAGTACTAGTGAATATTATGAATATGCACAAGAATTTATATTTAAAATTACTTCAGCATATCACACCGACATTAGATATCAGGAAGAAAGTTAAATGAGAGCGTTTGTGAATGTTAGATTTGCTCAGGAGAAAAACCAGTTGATATTTTCACAATGTGTTCTTAATCTATTTGACTATTGGGCATGTTCTCCATTGTCCACTCTCCTTTATGCTCTCTATAGCACACATTCCAGCCAGTACATTGAGAATTTATTTCCAAATTGAGTGCATTATTTCTTGAAAATGGACTGCATATTACAGCTGACATTTTGTAGAATATTCAACCAAAAAAGAACCAGTAAATTTTGCTAGCAGTGGGACTTATTCATTATTTGTCAGATTTTCTAACAGTGGAAATGAAGGAAAAATATGTAAAAATACTGAACTTACAAGAGTGAATTTAACAGGATAGTGGAAGACTCAGAATCATCTATAAATTGGCAATTTTATTTATGAAGTGGCATTGGTTTAGTACCATTTAATTAAATAAATCATTTTTGTTTTATGTGGTTTATCACAGTCACAGAATACACATATCAATGACTGTTTCTTTAAGTATCATAAAATAGAAGGTTGCTCTGAGTATTTTATTTTTTAAAAGGAGTAATATTACTGGTATGACTGCTGATGAGAAAAAAAATACACATTTCATGCCTCCAGAATTTTAAGGAAAGCAGTTTTTGAGTTTAACACTTCATTAGTCAATTCACACATCACAAGATCATTATTACTTTCCATATCAAGATGAATTTCAATAGTAGGTGAAAAAAGGCATAAAATAATTTCAGGGATTTGTGACACACATGAAAGAAAAATGTTCATAAACGTAAAAGGAAATAAATAAACAGGATGGAAGCAACACTTCAAATGACATAGTGATAATGACTATTAACACTGTGAGCAACAACCAGTCATTCGACCATCTGTTCCTGACAGCCAGAATAGCAAACAAGGTTAAAGGAAATAAAATACACGGAATTAATACTTTGCTTGATTTTCATTAAAAGCTTCTTTAATTCATGTAGTCTTTTTTGTTGTTGTTGTTCAAAGGAAATGGGATCCTCAGAAACTAAATTGGTGTATGGTGTAGTTCACGATCCCACTAAAATCCCATCTGATAGTCCCACAGAAGGTGTCAACATCCTTGGAAAAGCTCCAGTGAGTTCTAACAATGCAGTCATTAAAAAAAAAAATGCATTTCACTAAAAGATCTGAGATCTGGAGTTTATTTCTTGACTCACTAAGATCTATTCTATATAATAAAAGGCTAATATGCAAATTGACTGAACAGCAGAATGACTGGTCACTATGACACACATTGACCACCAGGGACAGATGCTCAATGCAGGAGCTGACCCTGGTGGTCAGTGTGCTCTCACTGAGGGAGCATCATTCAGCCAGGAGCTGGGCTTACTACTGCTGAGCACAGAGGCAGTGGCAGGAGCCTCTCCCGCCTCACAGCAGTAGGACAACCCCCAGGACTATAAGAAAGCATAGGCTGGTCCTCTGAGTGCACAAATTTTGTGCACCTGGCCTCTAGTTTATTTATAATCAGAGTATCTTAAAAACAGAGTTTTAAATTAGCCGAAACTGGTTTGACTCAGTGGATAGAGCAATGGTCTTCGGACTGAAAAGTCCCAGGTTCGATTCCAGTCAAGGGCATGTACATTGGTTGTGGGCACATTCCCAGTAGGGGGTGTGCAGGAGGCAGCTGATCAATGTTTCTCTCTCATCAATGTTTCTAGCTCTCTATCTCTCTCCCTTCCTCTCTGTAAAAAATCAATAATCTATTTTAAAAACAAAAGCAGAGTTGTAGTAGCTGAATAAGCCTGGAACAAGTTGGAAAACTTTGTCAACTTTCCTTCTCAGGGGCTCTCTCAGGACTTGATAACATTTTCCTAAAGTCCTTTTTAGCTCAAACACCATCATCTCTGCCCTTGATTCTTAGGCTCTTTCCCTAAACCCATCCTTTTATTTTAAACTGTTCCTAAGGATTTGCATCTTACCTGACCAGTATTTATCTAGTTCCTAATCCATTTACTTGTTCTGAGTAGTTGAATCTTGACTAACAACAAAGCCAAACATTGGTCAATGTTATATAATATTTTCTCAAGGCCATTTACCTTAATATCTTAGAAAGCTCTCACAGTGCACTGTTCACCAGTACAGCAGTTCAATTCTTTGCTTGCCTTTTCAACATGTTTAATTTATTATTATTTTGTATTTTTTAAATAATTATATATTCACAGGAAGTTGCGAAAATAGTAGAGAAACTGTGTACCCATCACAGCATCCTCAAATGTTTGTATTTTAAGTAATTGATAGCAGACTGAAAGAACTGACTTTGGTTCAATAGCATTTTATTGCAGGTGTATACTCATTCTTGTACTTAAATACAATTCAGTTATTTACAGATATTGGCCATTAAAAAAAGCTACTGTGAACATTCATGAATATGTTTTGCGTGTGTGTGTGTGTGTGTGTGTGTGTAAATTTTTATTTATCTGGGATAACTGTTCAGAAATACTATTGCTGGATTGTATGTTAAAATGTATTTGAGGTGATGGAAGGAAATTTGACTTAAGATGGTTAACACACAATATAATATACAGAATATGTATTATAGAATTGTACAAATAAAACCTATATAATTTTATTAAACAATATCACCCTGATAAATTCAACTAATAAATTAAAATTAAGAAAATAATGTATTTAGTTACTTAAGAAAATTGCACACCATTTTTAAGATTGTACATACAAGTTAATATCCCAAGTAGCCATTTATGAGTGACACAGTTTCTCTGAATTGATGCCAGCACTTTTCTACTTTTTATTTATGTGTGTAGATAGGATATCTCACCATGGTCTCAAGTTATAACTACTTAATGAATAGTGAAGAACATCTTTTCATGTGCTTAAGTGCAATCTTTATAACCTCTTATTTTATTTGCTTATTGGATTGGTTGTGTTTTGAGGATTTTTTTATTTACTGTTGAGTTTTCAGAGTAATTTACATGCTCTAGATATAATAACTTCATCAGATATATGGTTTGTTCACAGTGTGTTGTTTGTATTTTCATGCTGTTAACAGAATTTTGTAAGTCTGAATTATCAATTTTTTATATTGTAATGCTTTTGCATTTTCTATATTTATGTGGTTCTACAACTGGGTTCTTTATGTGCCAGTCTCTCTGCCAATGTCAGTCTTGATCACTGTATTGGGTATCACCTTAATATTGGATAGAACATTGCCTCCTATTTTATGTATTAATTTTTATTTAATTTATTAACATTAAATTGGTTAATAAAATTATACAGGTTTTAGATATAAAATTCTATAATACATCATCTATCATTTATCTGATTTCATTATTCTTTTTAAAAATTGTTTTAGTCAGCCTAACTCTTTGTTTTTACATATAAATTTTAGAATAATTTTGTTTATATTCATAAAAATTTTGCTAAGATTCTTATAGGAAATACATTAAATGTATATTATTCTAAGTGTTCCAGTCTATAAACATAATGTGTCTCTCCATTTATTTTCTTTTGATTTCTTTCATAAGCATTTTGTAGTTTTCAGAATTCAAATTCTGTTATATTGATTTTTAACTTTATTAAATTATTCATGCTTTATTAGACTTTGATAACTGTTTATGAGCAATTATAAATAGTACTGTATTTTAATTTTGTATAAATAGTATAAATAGTACTGCAATTTATTTTTTGTTGGCATATATTTATTGTTAATATACATATATTTACAAAATTACAATATTAATTTTGTAAATATTGATCTTATATTTGTGATCTTAATTAACTCACTTATTAGTTTTTAATTTTTTGTAGAATCCTTAGATTTTCTACATATATCCACAATTTCATCTGCAAATACAGACAGTAATATTGCTTTCTTTGGACATGTGTGCATTTTTTAAATATATATATATTTTTTATTGATTTCAGCGAAGGAAGAGGGATAGAAAGAAACATCAATGATGAGAGAGAATCACTGACTGGCTGCCTCCTGCACTCCCCACCCTGAGGATCTAAAGGTGATTTTCTGGTTCATAGGTTGATGCACAACTACTGAGTCATCTCAGCTCTGCTGCATGTAAGCATTTTACTTCTTTTTCTTGCATTATTCATTGATTAAAATGTCAGTATAATATTCAATAAAATTGGCAGGTTGTTTGTTCCCAGTCTTTGGGGAAAACATTCTATCTTAGACCATTCAACATGATGTTAGCATTAAGGTTTTTTTGTTTTGTTTGTTTGTTTGTTTGTTTGTTTGTTTTGTTTTGTTTTTTTCCTTTATTGATTAAGATTTACATAAGAGTCTTTATCCTCCCCATTACCCCTCACTCTTCCCCCTCCCCCGTGTTTGTGTCCATTGGTAAAGCTTATATGCCTTATATGCCTGCATACAAGTCCTTTGGTTGATCTTTCCCCCTTACTTCTTCCCCTCCCCCTTTGCCACCTATCGTCTGAGATCTGGTGGTCTGATCAATGCATCTCTGTCACTGGATCTGTTTTTGTTCATCAGTTTATGTTGTTCATTATATTCCACAAATGAGTGAGATCATGTAATATCTATCTTTCTTTGACTGGCTTATTTCACTTATCATAATGCTCTTCAGTTCCATCCACATTATTGCAAATGGTAAGAATTCCTACTTTTTTATAGCAGTGTAGTATCCCATTGTGTAGAAGTACTACAGTATATAAGAGAAATCCACAGGCAGCACAATCTCAGACATATGCTAAAGCAATACCTTCACTGATACAGCTCCTAGGCCTATGGAAACTAAAGCGAAAATAAACAAATGGGACTAATCAAAAGAAAAAGCTTCTGAACAACAAAAAACAACAACTACAACAACAATACAACCATCAACAAAACAACAAGAATGCCCACCTCATGGAAGAACGTATTTGCCAATGTTATCACCAATAAGGTTTTAATCTTCAACATTTAAAGGGAGCTCATACAACTTAACAAAAGGAAGATAATTCAATAAAAAATGAGCAATAGACCTAAATAGACACTTTTTGAAAGAGCACATAGGAAGGCCAAGAGACATATGAAACATATTCAAGGTCACTAATCATCGGAGAGATGCAAATCAAAATGACGATGCAGTACCTTCTCACACCTGTCAGAATGCCTATCATCAACAAATCAACGAAGGACAAGTGCTGGCTAGGGTGTTGAGAAAAAGGAACCATCATGCACTGCTGGTGGGACTGAAGACTGGTACAGTCACTGTGGAGAATAGTATGGAGTCTCCTCAGAAAATTAAAAATGGAACTCCCATTTGACCAAGTGATCTTACTTCTAGGAATATATCCCAAGAAACTAGAAACACCAATCAGAACAGATATATGCACCCCTATGTTGATAGTAGCATAATTTAGCATAGCTAAAATTTGAAAACAGCCTAAGTGCCCATCAGCATTAAGTATTTTGGTTTTGTTTTTGTGGAATTCATTATCAATTGAGAAAGTTGTCTATTCCTAGAGTGTCTGAGAGTTTTTTATAAATACTAAATTTTATTAAGTGATTTTTCTATCAGTTGATATTATTAAGCAATTTTAATCATGTGAATGAGGGGTTACATTGATTTATTGATTTTTTTTTCATCTTCATCCAAATATATGTTTTCATCATTTTTTGGAAGAAAAAGTAGGAGAGAGAGAGAGAGATTAGTTGTCCCTTCTAGGCCCTGACTAGGGATTGAACCCACAACCTAGGTTTGTGCCCCAACTACAACCCGTGTGTGTGTGTGTGTGTGTGTGTGTGTGTGTGTGTGTGTGTAACAATGCTCCAACTAACTGAACCACTGGGCCAGAGCTTGATTTATTTTCAAATATTAAACTGGTAGGATAGGCATGAAGATTCTAGTTTCCTACCTGAACTCCTCTGATGTGACTATGGTGAAGTGGAGGGTGATTCATGATAGTTTGCAAGTGTGAAATTTTTGGTCCTCCTTTTCCCTTTGTTGATAGAGGTTAGTATGAGGTTAAAGGCTTTTTCATGGTGATTTATGAGAGTTGTATGAATTTATTTGAGTTGTATGCCCCTTTCTCTTTGTCTTCTGGCTGTTGAGAATGAGTGCTTCTTATGGATTTTTTTGACCTACATTAATTTCTGTTTCTAGTTTGCCTACTTCTCCAACATTCTGTGAAATTATTTGAAGAAGAAGAAAGGAAAAACAACAATAACAAAACAACAACAACAACAGGAAACTTAACTGCCATAACATTTCTCAGGTCCTGAAGTTCCTAAACCATATGCAGGATTTTTCTTCTCACCCTCTGTCAAAGTCTTCTTAAGTTTTGTATATGATATCCAGGGTTTTTATTGACAGGAATAAGGCTAGGTCTGCCTACTCTATTTTATTTAGAACTTGAAGTCAGCATGCACTTTTTTGTATCTAAGTTACATTAATTTTGTGCATTACTTTCCTACTTAATTTAGAGCAGACATTTTGTTCAGTTACTAGCTATTTTAAATTATTTCAGGAATGAAATATTTTCTAGGATAAGAAAATACTACATTCGTTTCTTTGGAAAATAGTGGCAAGAACAACACTTCTTTAAATTTCTATTAGAAAAATAACTACCATAGAATTTGGTAAATTCTACTAGTCACTATGTTATAGAATTTACCAGTTAATTGAAAATACACAGGAGTACTCAGAGATACAGGAAAAACCCATTTATTTCCAGATGTACTAGTACAGTGACTCAGGGGAGCCTGTTTCCAAACCCTGAGTAAGCCAATATGGAGGAAGCTTTCTCTTTATACCCTTTGGTTTCTTTGTCACCCAAATATGGATCAGACTTCCAGACCTTTCACAGGTTTTGCAAAAATCCCAAGTGTTGGGATGAGGGCCATGAGACCACAACTAAAGGCCAGCGCTGATAACCCAATTTGGGGGTTGTGTATTGTTCATGGTTTATGGTTTCTATAAAATGTGATTATTTAGGAAGATAGGACTTGCAAGACCAGATAATTAAGATGGGGCAGAGACTTGATTATAGGCTCAGAAGAATGTGCATTAGGGATACTGATTAACTAGGTACAGTCAAATTTCTACCCCCTCCCAAAAGTGCATTTTTATGTTCTCCATCAACTAGGGAATACGAAAAATGAGGGATTACATAATCACATCCCTAAGAAAGTTAGAAGAAGATTGATTAATGAATGCAAAAAAAGCAAAACACTCTTATAAATGAAAGATTTCAAATACGGTAACTGAAGTATACGCATGAAAATATTAGACCATAAAAGGATGGAAACATAATCTAGGCCAGTGCTTCCCAAACTGCATCAGAAATATTTAGAGCCCTTTTCCAACTCTGAGCAATAACGCTGAGTTTCTGATTCAGTAGACTGAGATATGACTAACATTTTATTTTTAACAAGTTTCCAGATATTGCAAAAGTGCTGGTCTAGAGACCACATTTTGAGAACTACTAGGCTAAGGATTCTGGAAGGGGTTTCAGGAAAGGGTATTCTTGAATGGTTCTTAAAACTGGATAAGAGTTCACTACAGAATTTAGAACACAGGCTTAACTGTCTTAAACGTTCTAAGATGGAAATGTGTAGAATTAAGCATTTTGTTCAATGTAATTATTCTGTCTTCATTTTTCAGTTCAGACACATTGGTTGAAAGAGAAATAACGATGTTCTTAGTTGTAGAGATACAAAAACACTTCAGTTTAGAACTCTTGGGTAGAAAGGGTGAAGGTGAAGTTTCATGAAGTGGCATGAGGGAGTTCAGAAAGAATGATGAAGTTATTCTTAATGTATTAGTAGAAAAAATAGTTACAGGTCTTTAAGAATTACTGATTCTTTTACAGCTAAGTTTCACTTAAATTTATTTTCATCTGACCAGCCAAATGAGATCTATGAAGGAAAATATAATGCTAAATGAATTTATCTTCCTATTCCAAGTAGTTTTTAAAATATTTCATTGTATGGTGCCTTATAATTAAAATTTCCTATTAGATGCTTCCTTTCCTTCACATTTTACTAACAAACTGCCTAAACAGATGGTGTCTTACCCTCTGACACAATCAGAGATGAGTACCACTAAAAGCAGATACATGAAGTGTTATTTTGTTCTGTTTTCATAAATTTCAAGATCTCACAGTCCAGTTTCTAGCTTAGAAAAACAATTTGACACAAACTCCCTTTTCTCCTAATTTACTTATTCAGCATATCACTATCTCCAAAATTTTATTGTAGTAATGATAATTTTTAATAATTAATTTCCATTGTTTTACTGAAATGTTAGAAAAGACAAAGGTATTCTTACTTTAATTATATTAAACTTTATTATTATTATTTAAGTCCATATTCATTTGCATAGACATTGGCCAGAGATGTAGGCAAACAATAAAACATAAAACCTACATAAAGTAGCCATTAAACAGATATTTATAAAATGAATGATTTGCTTAATCTTATCCACTATTTCCATAAACAAAGTATCTTTAAGGTTTCTAAGAGAAGGTTACCCCAAAGTGAAGATCTATTAAATGCATGCCCCGTTTATGAAGAAGAGTTATAGTCAAGAAATTAGGAGTGGGAAATGTAGAATCAGATTACTTCACCTGTAATTCTAAATACTTCTTTTAAGGGCTGTATGAAACTGAGAAAATTACTTAATTTTTTTTCAAAATACTCAGAATGAAATGAGGATGATAATAATAATAAGACTTGATTATTAGGCACATTGTGATATTAAAATGAAGTCAATATATGTAAAACACATATCTATCATACTTTATAAATTCTCATCAATGCTAGATATTATAGTGAGAGCCTATTCAAGCTGCAACCCATGGTATGCTATGCTAAACCATATGGAGATGTCATTTGGCATGTGTCATTAATGGCACAAAGAAATTGCAAATTAAAATTAGGCCAAATGATGCCCTTCTAACCTTCCTCTTCTAGTCCTTATCTGCATCCCAAACTAGCATACTGATGGTGTGTAAAGGAAAATTCAGAGATGGCAAAGGGGCAAAGCCACAGAGGAAGCAGCTAGAAAGAGCACAGTAGATTTTAAGGATTAAAGCAGAGTGGTCCCAGTTTTGCCACTGGGGGCTTTTAAGGCAAAGATGAATCACAAGAGGCAACATCTCTTTTGTTTGTTTGTTTGTTTGTTTTGTTTTTCTCCTCACATGAGGATAGTTTTCTATTGATTTTTAGAGAGAGAGGAAGGGGGTTACATACAAGAGAGTGAGAGAGAGAGAGAGAGGTCACAGGAGATACATTGGTCACCTCCTGCATGCACTATAACTATGGCTTGAAAGGAGCCTGCAAACCAGATATGTGCCCTTGACTAGGAATTAAACATGTGAGCCTTCAGTGCATGGGCTCTGCTCTACCATTGAGCAACACCAGTCAGAGTGGCAATATCTCTTTTGAACTGAATGTTCCAGTCTTCGGAAAAATAAGCACAAACACAGTCTATTAAGAATGCCCACTCATCATTGTGATAGTTCCAAACAATGGCAGTAGCGTCCCATTATTATACTTAGATTTTACCTGCCGCTAATGTTCTTCTTTGTGTGAAAGAGGAAAAGGGGTAAGTTGAATGGAGACAAAATTTGAGTTTTAGGTAGAAATAATATAATTCGTTTAGAATTTTCTCATCTTCTTTGTATTTTGCTAGGATTTTTAAACAACTTCTTATTTTAACTTTAATTCTATTGAACTCTTCACATCCCTGCTTCCATGGCATAATGGTAAAAGAACCATTTGCAGACTGAAGATGATGTCACTAAAATTAATAGCATTTTCCAGAAGAATAATATTAACCTTCAAACTGCATAATTCATTTCTCCATTTATTCATTTGGTTACATACAAATATTTACTGCCCATTATTTTCTGCCAGCAAATTCTAGGCATAAGAAGTAAATAAATATTTCTGACAAAGACTTGCTCTCTGTTAGAATTGCTCTCCTAACAAGAAAGGCTCTAGGGCACTAAGGCTGGCTGAAAAAAATGAAAGGTTGAGTTGGCTTAGAGTAAAGGGTGGGGTGACCTATAGCTTGGGAACCTTAAAAAAAGAGTAATTTATATAGCATTAACAGTGTAGATTGATTTAGGAACAAAAGAGATATTTTAACCTGAGCTTCAATGTACATGTTGAAAATGGCAGGTTAAAAGCAGGTCTCAGAGAAGAGTGCTACAATGTAGGAGAATAGATTTGTGAAGATGAATAAGATGCAATTCCTAAATGCTATTCACGAGGAAAAATGCAAGATGTTCTGTGGGAAGTTTATTATGTTTGTGCTTTCACTGATAGAACTTATGATTATATATAAAAGTTGTCAGACTAATAAAAAAATGTGTAACACTCCAAGCCTGTCTCATTCTTAAGCCCATCATCCCAAAGTACCCTTCAACCCCTCAGTAAGGAAAAGAGATACTATACTTACAATGACTGGTAGTGGGAATCCATCTTCAAATTCCCTGAGCATGCCCAGGTGGGCATTATTTCCTTCAACTGCTTATCTGAAATTTTATCAGCATCACAAGCATAGTATGCATGCAGGCAATTCAGGACAATGAGCTATCTTAGTTGTGATCATTGAGTTCACAGTACTGTTTAAAAGAATTATACACACACAAAAAACTTATCATTGATTGGCATAAGCATCTTTCACACATCTCTCATTCAGCTATTGACAAGTTTAGGGTGACCTGACCAATATAACACCATAGTTCACAAAACAACACCAACAAGCTGTGAATGTACTCCTAAGTAGTTCTTAAAAAGGAAAGGCAGGTGTAAAAGAAAATGTAAAAGAGCTGAGTCAATCCTTTGCAGGCTAGTTAAAAAACCAACAAGTGAAAAACTTGTATTTTACTTTTGACACATGAAAGGAGGAAGTTAATGCCATTACTTGGTTGGTGTAAAACTCAGAAAGGGTATAACCTGGTCTATAGGTTTCCACAAATCCAACTTCAATTTATACCCAAAGGTTCTAAAACTTAGATGCGAGTGACCTTTCATAGAGGAATTTGCAGGAGTTCATTGATGTGAAAAGTAATGCTCTGCATACTTTTGTCCACTACCACTACTCATTCTCAAATTTCTTTGCCATCTTTTGTTTTTTTCTTGTTCCAAATTCCTTCTACCATCAAACTTCTCTGTTTCTCAGAAGTTCAAATATATATTTTATTTCAGGCATTTTTCCTTTCACACAGCCTATCACCTCTAAAATTGCTCAAAGCCTTGCTGATTAGGAAGATTCCTCTGAACAGTATCTTTCATGACTATTCTCATGTGAGGCTTCAATATAGCACCAGTCCATTTGCAGCCTTCGCCAATATATCAAGCCACCCCAATCATAAACCAGGCCCATATTTTTATTCCAACTTTATCATTTGGTTGCAGATAACATTTCATAGGGCTATAGGTGTATATTGAGGGAGAGGCTCAGTCAAACAGTGGTAATGTGGCTTGGGTATACATGGGTATCTTTGACAACTTACCTATTGTTCAAATCCAATCCTGAATAAACCACTTCTACCATTCCATGGCTTACTGACATGCTTACTTAGTTCTATGATTTGATAGACTATTTCTGACTGTATTATCATTGGATTTCCCATGTCAGGTGCTGAGCATCTACTTAGGGACTTAGGGCCACAGCAGAAGCTGCTTTTCAGATTGTAAATCTTTATCTGATAAATATGGTATGGCATTATTCTAGAGCCTTTATACAGGGTTCATGTCGCAACTCCTCTAGTGTAAGGTCCCAAGACCCCCGGTGAGTCTGACGGAGTGGGCGACGACCCCAAGTCAAACGCCGAGACCGAAACTTGATGCAAAAAGCAAGAGGTTTTATTACAAGCGCAGCGCAGGGGCTCTCAGGCAGGCAGACAGCAACCCGAGGGAAGTGCTGGCTGACTGGAGCCCCAAGTAATTGCAGGACATGAGTTTATAAAGGCAAAAACCACACACAGGTGGTCTGTAAATCAGGGAACTATGTTAACAGTTAATATTTGGCTCATAATAGTTGACAGTTGACTCATTTCCCTAGGAGGCCTGATGGTCTGTTTTAGCAGGCCGATCCCAGAAACAGATAAAATAGCTATAGCCCTCCCAGAAATAGATAAAATAGCTATAGCCCTGCGGTTAAGGAGGCTGGATGGTCTGTCTTAGCAGGCTGAATCCAGGAACAGATAAAATACCTCTGCGGTGACCAAACCAGAGTCTGCTAGAAAGGTCAGTTAACCAGGACATACTGGAAAAGTCAGTTTAAGAAGGGGATGGGGGTTTTTCTCTGGCCTTACACTAGAAGTTCCAGATAGTCACAAAAAATATTTATGCACCACAAATACCTACAACACCTTGGATTTGTTAGGTCACATGTCCCAAAAAGCAGTGCTCACCTAGTATTTCCATCCAAATCTCTTACAATGCCCCCCTCTTATACTATGATCCTTATTCAAAGCTGTGATCCTTGCAAAACACCAAGTAAATAATTTTTGCACTAATTCTAATTCTAGTATATATCATCTCCAAAATTTGACAAGGCCTGAAAGTGATTGTCTCTTTCTTAGTGTTTCAGAGGTACAAAATATAGTAACATTTTATTATTTATTAATTTATTTATTTATTTTTACTTTGAAGCAGATGTCACAGCATGTTGAAGATTATTAAAAACTTAAAAAATAATTTTGTAGGCCCTGAATTTTTGAAGTTGATGTTCTACCATCTGGTGTACAAGTGGCAGTGCTGAGGAACCAAAAAAATTTATAATTCTTTTCCTAAGGCATAATCAACATCATGGCCTCAGTATAACAGGCTAATGTGATGGCCTGTAGAATATCCAAGTAATCAAGTTCCCTTCATCCTACAAAGTCAAAAGAGTGAAGGAACAACAGACATGAAAAGATGCTCAACATTAGTAATCACTAGTGAAATGCAAATCAAAACCACCAGATATTATCACACACTCATTGGGATGGTTTCTATCAAAACAAAACAAAATAAAACAAACAAAAATGTTGGTGAGAATAGAAAGTAGAAAGAACCCTTGTGAAATGTTCACAGCATTATTCATAACAAACAAATAGTAAAAGCAACCCAAATATCTACTAATTCATGAAGGATAAGTTAAATGTGATAACATACAATGGAATATTATTCAGCAATAAAAAAGGTATTAACATATGCTATAGCATAGATAAAACTTGGAAACATTCTGATAAAAGAATTCAATTACAAAGAACCACATTTTGTATGATTATTTTCATAAAAATGTCCAGAACAGGCAAATCCACAGAGACAGAAAGTAGATTGGTGGTTGCCAGAGGCTGGAGAAATTTAGGGTTAATGGGAATTCACCACCAATAAGTATGTGATTTCATTTGAGGTTCTAATATTGACCCTATAACGTTTGTACAACTTTATGAATATAATGAGAACTACTAAAATGTATAATTTAAATGGTAGAACATACGGTATATGAATTATATTCAAGAGAGGGTTTAACAAAACAAACAAAAAAACGATGTGAGCTTCTATAGTCTTACAACAAGAATATTAGTGTATATGCCTGCTGTGGTTGTTGCTACTATTGCTGTCACTTTTCTTCTTCTTCTTCTTCTTCTTCTTCTTCTTCTTCTTCTTCTTCTTCTTCTTCTTCTTCTTACAAAAAAATAGCATTTTTATTTTTTCAAGTGATACATTTGGCTCTCTTTTCACAGAGTTTGGCATCTTTATAATTAATTCTATGAAAAACTAGAACTTCCCAACACTGGCTTGGCTGAGACCAGTCACAGACCCACACAGAAAAAAACAACAACAACAACAACAACAAAAAAAAAAAACGGGTTATCAAGACAGCCTTGGGACACACTCCCTCAGACAGCAGGGAGAAGGTGGGCCACTGGGCGTGGCTGCACACTTGCTGCATCATGCTCCATGTTTGCCCAGGAGGAGGCGCTGTGACCAATCTCAGATCTTCTTACTTTTTAATAAAATAAATATTAATGCATTGTAGTGAATATACTTACCAATGAGAGACATTTATACCTCTACAAGGTTATTCGTTAGAGATGTTTTTCCAGTTTCAGCAGAAAGACTTGATTTAGTAGAACTGAAACAGGAATTTTAGGGTAATATAGGCAGGTTTGGGAAATTTTTAGAATCAGGGTCCATGGGGGAAAAAAACAAACACTGGCTACAGACTATGAGAAGGTACATCTCCATAATACAAGGAAGCCTCTCATACAGACTATGAGAAGGTACATCTCCATAATACAAGGAATTTTATTTCCATAAGACAAGGGAGCATGAATAGTTACATTTACATAAGACAAGGAAGCAGCAACAGGTATATTTCCATGAGACAAGGGAACTGGAAGTAGTCAAAAAAGGTCTATATTTACAAAATAAAGAAGAAAGAAGGAAGCCCAGAAGGAATTGGAGGACAATGGGCAAGGAGAACCCCAGGAATCACTATAGTAAACCAATTCAAAAGGGAATATTGACCAATCAAAGGGGATGTCAGGACACAGGAACTGCAGCTTTTATAAACCATGGAGACAGGAAGTCGGTGGGATCCTTTCCCCCTTCCCACAGGGGAGTCCATTCTGTGGGACTCTTTCCTTCTCCCTACATGAGACATTGTATTTGTTCTTTAATATATCTCTACCTTTGTTATACCAACCTCTGTCCATGGATTCATTCTTGGACTCCAGCAGACAAAGAATCCAGGTTCCAGTCCAAAAATTCCATATCAGAATGACCAACAAATGTATAGCAATGCTGATCTGTGTCTTTGAAATAAACCTCACCTGATTTTCATTTCACTGTACCACAGTCTAATTAGGTGACTGGATAGCCAGACTAAAAACTTAATTTGATCTTGAATGGTAATGACCAATGTGACAAACAATATCCCATCAAAGATAAAACTTTCAGACCCTGTAGAAGCCAGACAGATAATATAGTTTTGGGGGGAAATGTTTTTGTTTAACAAAATTTAATCCATAACACATAAATATCTACATATTGATTCATTCATGAATTGCATCATAAATATTGTCTATGGATGTATATATAGATATATGTTTTTGTTAACACTTCCTTTTCTAGAGTTGAAAAAAATGCAATGGAGTTGCACAACCTTGCCACTTTCACCAAGCACATTAGTAGATTATTAGAGGCCTAATGTACAAATTTGTGCATAGGTGGGGACTGGCTGGCCCAGCCCCAATTGGGGGAGAGAGGAGATGGCAGGAAGTTGGCCAGCTGACTGGCCAGCCCCAATAGGGATCTATTAGGGCCTAGCCAGCTGGGGGAGGTGCCAGGGGCAATTGGCCAGTGGGTCCTGCCCCTGATTGGGTGTGGGGACCTGCCATAGGAAGGGGCTGTGGGCTACTGGCCTATTGGGTGTGGGAGGGTGGTCAGGGGCAGGCTGACCTGGGGGAGCCGCTGTGGCCCAATCAGGGTGGTGTGAGCCCATTGTGGGCATTGTTGTGGGGTCAAAACCTGGGTTCAAAATAACACTGCTGGAGGCTGATGATGAATTTAAAAAGCAGACAAAGATTTATTGGAAAAAAAAAAAAAAAAACTGGCCAGGACAGCCGCAAGAGCACTACATGCAGGTAGGCTCTATATGACTGCACTGTTCTAGGGGTAGGCAAGTCTTTTTAAAAGCTCAAACTACAGGAATTTTCCTTCATTTGAATTTTAAAGCCTGAATTCTAAAGACTTGGGACAACCTGCAAGGTTGGTTCCCAGTCATATCCTGCCTGGACATTGGAATGTGGCCCTATCTTGTGATAGCCCATATACAAAACAAAAGTTGAAGATAGCCATACCATATACAAAACAAAAGCAGTCCCTAAAGGTTATCTACAATTTTTATCCCTGAAGCTACTGAGTCAATGGGTATCAATTTCCTGGTTCTGTTCTTAGGCATGGGATAATTGCCTTAGCCTCCAGGTCAAGTACCCTGTGTTTTAATCAGACTTAGCAGAGTTAGAATTCAAACAGCAGGCTTTATCAAAATATGACTTCTACCATATTTCAGGCATGGCTGGCAGGGGGGAAGGTCTGCAGGAGGTTGGCTAGCCAGCCCTGCTTCCTATTGGGGTGAGGGGTGTTATTAGGGGGGCAGGGTTAGTCAGGGGTTAGGCTATTGGCCTATCATGGTGGGCCTAGACTGGTTGGGGGAGAAGGGAGGGAGCTTGTGGCCAATGGTTCTGCTCTCTCTTTTTTTTTCTTCAACTTTAAGACTTTTATTTGTGGTGCCTGTGCTATCTCAAAATATCCCCCCCCCCCCTTTCTTTCTTCTTCTTTATTTTGTAAACATAGATCTGTTTTGGTTACTTCTAGTTCCCTTGTCTGATGGAAATATACCTGTTGCTGCTTCCTTGTCTCATGGAAATGTACCTGTACCTGGCTTCCTTGTGTTATGAAAATGTACCTTCTACCCATCTGTAGCCCTATGTTTTTTTTGTGTTTTTTCCCCATGAACCCCAATTCTAAAAATCCCCTAAAACTTCCTATGCTCCCCTAAAATTCCTATTTCATTATCTTAGGAAATAATATCTATCTAATTAAAAAATTGATTGGATTTTCTTTTTTCCTTAGTTTCATATTTGTTTCTTTAAAAAATATTCAGTTAAATAGCATATATGAACTTAGCCATCATTAATGAGTTATGATAGTGACTGTATACAAACCAGAACCAAAATAGAAATGCTTAAAATAAGCTTGTGAGATAATAAAACCTCTTCATATTGACATCTAAATTCTAGGGAAATTATTGTAATTCTCTTTTCTCTCCATCCTATTTTTCTCTTGCCCAAGTGAAACATAGTGTTAAGCAATTATTCAGGTAATTTAGATGTGGGGGGCGGGGGAAACAACATGAGCTATGTGTGACTATGGCCTTTTGACTTTGAAGGTCACAGCATGAAAGGCATTGTGGGGGTAATTATTTCTTTCACTCTAGCAAAAACAATCAAGCAATAAAATGTTAAGCTTTTTCTGTTTTTAAGAAGCCAAAATGATACTAAAATTTAAGTTGTGTATGTGTATATCTGTGTGTGTATGTTTCAGTCCTGAAAATGTACTAAATATCTCCCAAATTTTAGATTATTTAATGTGTCTTAAATATTTCTAACACTATACCTATTTTAATTCAGTTTCTTTTTAACATGACAAAGGAAGCTAGCTGACAGTTTCAGAGAATATCCTACTTTAATTAATATCAGATTATCCTCTTCAGTGGTACATATTGCAGTGCTTAATATTAGCAAATGACATTCATGATGACCTTATAGATACTCAGTAGCAAATAGGATTCCAGGAAGCCTTTCAACTAACCAATGTAATAAATAAAACATCCTTTACATCACAATACAATAATTGGAGAAAACACACACAATAAATAGAAACCAATATTTCCAGGAGTTAGTTTTGCCAATTAGATGAATTCTGAGATTATTTCTATAACAGGTATAAACAATTTTTAAAATATGTATATATCCAGAGAGGGAAAATTATTAAAGTAATAAATTTTCTCTTCTTATTCTACTATACTATATTATTTTATATTATACTAGAGGCCTGGTGCATAAGATTCATGCGGGGGGCGGAGGGGGTGTCCCTCAGCCCAGCCTGCACCCTCTCCAATCTAGGACCCTTCAAGGGATATTCTACTGTCGGTTTAGACCTGATCCTTGTGGAATAGGGCCTAAATGGGCAGTTGGATATCCCTCTCACAATCTAAGATTCTGACTCCCAACTGCTCATATGCCTGCTTTCCTGATTGCCCCTAACTGCTTCTACCTATCAGCCTGATCACCCCCTAACCACTTCCATGCCAGCCTGATTGATATCTAACTGCTCCCTTGCCAGCCTGTTTGCCCCTAACTTCCCTCCTCTGCCAGGTTTGATTGCTTCCAACTTCCCTCCCTTGCAGGCCTGGTGCCTCCCAACTGCCCTCCCCTGCTGGCCATCTTGTGTCTACATAGGGGCAGGATCTTTGACCACATGAGGACAGCCACCTTGTGTGTTGGAGTGATGGTCAATCTGCATATTACTCTTTTATTATAGGATAGAGGCCTGGTGCATGGTTGGGGGCTGGATGGTTTGACCTGAACGGTGTCCCGGATCAGGGTGGGGGTTCCTTTGGGATGTGGGGCAGTCTGAGCCCAGCCAGGCCCCCTGGTGACCCAAGTGGAGGCCCTAGTATCTGGAATTTATTTAGCTTCTACAATTGAAAATGTGTAGCCTGGAGCAGAGCCAAGCCTCTTCCTCGCTCTGTGGCCAGCACCAGTTTCTATTTGGATTTTTTTACCTTCTCTAATTGAAAATTTGTAGCCTTAAGTGGAAGCTTAGGCCAGCAAAGAGCAGGAGGAAAGCTTGGCTTCCTCCATTGCCAGGGAAACCAAAGCTTCCCCCTGCTCTCTGTGTCTGTAGCCATCTTGGTTGGGTTTATTTTTCATACTCACTCTGATTGGCTTATGGGCATGGCTTGTGGGTGTAGTGGAGTGATGGTTAATTTGCATATTACCATTTTATTAGGTAGGATTTTAATTATATATAAATATTACACAAAAGGCCAAAAATTTTGATTTTGCCTTTTTTTCATATTATTTAAGCTCATATCTTCCTATCTACTAGCTAATTAACCATTAAATGAAAACTTAAGTCAAGACATATTGATATTTTAATAAGTGAATTTCCCCTTTCTAAGGTAAGATTTTTAGACTATTTTATGTTCACCAATAAAATTCATGATTCACATCCTAAAGTAAATCTCAATCCTTATCTCATTTGACCTAGTAGTAACATTTGGCTTTGTTAATCATTCTATATGAAACACTTTCCTCTTTTGTTTTTTAAAAAATATCAATTTTTCATCTACATTTCTATCCATTTTTTCTTAATTTCTTTTGTTAATTTCTCTAGATCACTAATAACTGAATTATCTCAGGTCTCAGCCCTTGGACCTCTTCTCTCTATATTAATTCATCTAGTCTCATGTCTTTACAAAGCACCTGTACACTGATTATCTCCTCTTTAATTCCAGAACCAAGTCTCTAAAAACATATTCAACAATTCCCCCTTTGGAAGTCCAATAGATATACCATACTTAATATATCCATACTTACATATCTACCCATTTCAGTTAATAGTTATACTTGTTGTTCAGATCAAAACATTACTGCCAAGTTCAAGTCCGCTTTATATCTTAACCTCACTTTTATCAGTCGGAAGTACTAACTTTACCTTTAATATATTCAGAATCTCATTACTTCTAATTAGACCACTGTTATCACCAGTCTGGTCAAAAACACCAACATACTTTACCTAATAACTGCTTTCTTGTAGGTTATCTTTAATAAGAAAATATAATAGTCTTCTTCAGACATAAATTTGATATTACTCTTCTGTTCTAAGTTCCTCAGTGACTTCTTATCACTGAGGGAAAACCAAAATCCATACTATGACCTAAAGGGCCCTACCATTTGGTCACTCTTCTCCAGACTACTTTGATTTTCATGCTTGATCTTTTTGTTACCCTTTATATATTTGATGAGGTCCTTTTCTATATTCTTTTCCTATATCATTGATTTCTAATTTGAAAGCATTTTTCAATGAGAGTACATTCTCATTGCTCTTTGCTTTTCTACAGCTTGGATAGTTCTTTAAGTTGAATGACAGAGCTTGATACAGTACTTTCACCAAGGCAAAAGCCATCCATGCCTCTAGTAAGCACCAGAAGCTCTAAGTATACAAACAGATCATGTATTGGAGAAGCACTTAAGAATTTTGATTTTTCCCTTTAGAAATGTCAAATAATTTTTGGTATGTATTTTCTTTTAATTGAATATTTGGGGAAAATACAGTGGAACAAAACTATACACAAATTGGAGGAAACTAATACCATAGAAATCTCTAGTGGAGTCAAATTAGAATGTGTAAACTCAACTTTTTTAACTTTTATTGTAATATCAGTTTATGTAACAAGCAGAGAAATACAGATTGTATTTTATACATTTACTATTACTTCACTCTATGTATTTTTTTGAAAATGTTTTTGTTTGAAAAAATTTAATCCATACCACTTACATAAATATCTATATATTGATCCATTCATGAATTGCATCATAAATATTTTCTATGGATGTATATATAGGTGTATGTTGCATTTTTGTTAACACTTCCTTTTCTAGAGTTGAAAAAAATGCAATGGAGTTACACAACCTTGCCACTTTCACCAACCACATTAATAGACTGTACGGTAATAGAGCATTTTTGTGTGAGCTTCTTTATATAAAACATAAAGATTGGAAATTATCAGGTTACTAAACTCCTCATGGAAAATATAAGAAATAAACATTGAATTTTCAAGTTAGAAATTCAGATTGCTGCCCTTATGCATTTATGGTAGCCAAATAGTATGATTTCATTTTCCCCAGAAATGACTTCAATCTATAATGTTATATTATTGTCACTAAATTCTTAACTGATCATTTAAAAACTAAAATTCAATAGAAAAATACATCTAATAAAATAAATTCATAAACTCTTTAAACTCTAAATTAATCAAATAATTTTATAATTTACTATAAGTGTTGCAAAAATCTCCAGGGCATGTAGAGGGTAAACTAGACATCTGGAACTGAAATATAATTATGGTAAATATTTAAAAAGTAATTAACCTCAAAATCTATGTGTTTGATATTTGACTCCCCCCCCCCACACACACACACAATTTTAGTCTTTATATCTGTATAAAATGAAGGCTTTTTAAGATATATCCTTTATGGAGAAAAGAGACAGCGATAGTAAATGGAAGCATATTATCCACTGTTTATAGTATTAATTATGATAACAGCCTATCTGAGGTTAACATTGTTTCCTATAAAATCATTCTTCACTCCTATAAAATTTGTATGATGATTATCAATTATATTTCAAATAATATATGCTTAATTTCTGATGTTTAGAATAAATCAAAGCTTTGGAAGGTTGCATTTTATTTCATATAAAACTTTGTGCTAATAATCTACCTATCCATATTTCTAGAAACACATACAGTGGTATTGAAGATCCTGAAGTAGAGAAAATAATGTACCTTCCTCAGTGTGCCAAGATGGCTAACTTGTAAGCTAACATCTACATTATACAAGTTAAGGAATTTAAACTAAGACATAGCAAAGTTTCTGTGCTGTTCCAGACAATTATGTGTTAAGCATGATGTTTTTTATCCACCAACATTGTAAAAGCCTTCTGATATCTTATGTTTCAAATGCCTGCCTTATAAGGATTTATCTTATAAAGCCTTAATTTTATACAGATATAAATGCTAAAATCTGGCAAGAATAAACAGTCATCTATTTATTTTCAAAACTGTAAACAAGCCTCATCTTCCATCAGAGTAGAAGCAATCATCTGTTGCATATGTTAGTCTAGCCTTCCAAGGAACATATCCCCAAATGGGGGTGTCATGAAAAATTTATTAGGTGAAACGCATGTTAGGAAAAAAAAGTGGGAATGGGGCCAAGGACCATCTTCTTCACTTGAGGTTGTTTCAGAGACTCCTTACACTATCTTCATATTTTTATATATATTTTCCTTTTTCTGTCCAATTGGGTGTTTTTTTTTTGTTTGTTTCCTTATATTCTAAACCATTGATTTCATTCTCAGCATCTTCTACTCTACTGTTAATTTTCAGTAAATTATTTTTCATTTCTAACTTTTTTTTTTAATGTTGTTAATGTTTCACTAAGTTCCTTGTTGAAGTTTTCACTAAGTCCTTGAATTGCTCATTCAGTTCATTGAACATCCTTATGACCATTGTTTTGAACTCTGTATCTGGTAATTTTCTTTTTTTTTTTAATATATTTTTATTGATTTTTTACAGAGAGGAAAGGTGAGGGTTAGAGAGTTAGAAACATCATTGATGAGAGAGAATCACCAATCAGCTGCCTCTTGCACACCCCCTACTGGAGATGTACTACTACCCTGGGCTGGGGACCTGGTGTTGATTCTCAGGTAAAACTTCCACTACCAAGATGCCCCTCCTTATTTTAAACTGCCACAGGTGTGTTTAGGATCAGTCAGTTCTGAGATTCTGCCCCACATCTCTGCCCCTCCTACCAGTCTCCATGTATTCTTCTTTAATTTCCTAGTTGTAGGACTTCCATTTTTCCATATTTTGGACCATTCTGAAAGATGATTATTCTATTCTTTAGTTGTTATTCTGATATGGCTGTGGGAAGAGGCAAATACCACATTTACCTACACTGTCATTTTGACCAAAACCAATATTTTCTTGAATAATGGCATATAAGTTAAATCACTAGATCCCAAGCTGATCAGAATAAGTCAACATTCCCCTCCCTAACCAGTCCCCTCTCTGCCTTCCCTATCATTCAAAGCCTTCTCAGAAGAAGTGCCATTAGAAACCTTTCTAAGGCTACTTCCAAATTTTGGCATCTTCCAGAGTATAATGTTTTCAGTTATAATGTTGTGCTAGTTCAGTTTCCAAGAGATATCAGGTTTCTTGCTTATAAAATAATAATACCTATGATTTTATAGATAAGGTTTGTAGACCTATTTAAATTTTAAAACATATATTTCACAAAAGTACCCCCCCCAATCAGTGATTTATGTGGAAGTTGTTTTGAGGTAGATTGTGACTATTCTAAGTTAGTAATATTATTAATAGCAAATGGTTTACAAAATATGTATGTATTTCTACAAGGTGTATTTTCTGGAATTATTTGTAAGGCTGGAGCTTGTCAAATGCCATATCTTGCTTTCTTTCATTAATTACAGAGTTCTGCTTCTGTATTATCTACAAGATAGGGCCACATTCCAATGTCCCCAGCCTTTAGAATTTAGAACAAAGGAAAATTCCTGTGGTTTGAACCCTTAAAAAGGACTGCCTACCCCTGGAACAGTGCAACTCCACCTGTGATCCTGTGGACTCCACTTGCGTGTGGTACTCTCTCAGCTGTCCTGGCCAGTTTTTCAATAAACCCTTGCCTGCTTTTTTAAATCAATTATCAGCCTCCAGTGGTCTTATTTTGAAACCAGGGTTCAACCCCACAACACAATTCACAGACAGAAAGTGATATAGCAAAGATGGAGATTTTTTTGAAGAACAAGTACAGACTCCCACATGGGGAGAGGGAAAGAGTCCCTCAGAATGGACTACCAAGTAGTGAGGGGGAAAGGGTCCCACTGACTTCCTTTTCTGTATGACTTATAAAGGCTGCAGACCTCGGTATCTTGATATCTCCTCTGATTGGTCACTGTTCCCCTACAATTGTTACTGTAATAACTCCTGGGCTAAAAGGTTGAACTTCACATGGTACATGTGAGGTGAGGTTCTTCTCCCCTCCCACCCCTCATTTCCTTATTGTTTTCCTATTCCCTTTGGGCTTTCTTCCTCTCCTTCTGGATGAAGGGCTTCCTTCTCTTTATTTTGTAAATATAGACCTTTTTCTGTTTCCAGCTCCCTTATTCTAAGGAAATATACTTGTTGCAGGTTTTCAGTTTCCCCTATTCTATGGAAATATGCCTTCTGCTGCTCTGTAGCCCTGTGCTTCCTCCATGGTCCCTCAATTTCCAAAATTTCCTATTTTACCCCTAAAATTTATTTTTCACTATTTTCACCACATCTGTAGTTACTTCCCCCACTGAAATCCTGAACCCTTAAGTCATTTTTGAGGGTTAGAATTAACTTCTTCCTAACTCCTATTAATTTTGATTTTTTTTTTAAATTCTTCTCATAAATCACAAATGTTCTTAATGGCATATAGAATGGTAAATCCTTTCCAGAAGGTTTTCAATGTACTTTGCCCAGATCCATTAGAGGACTCACTAAATATGGCAGCTGTAGCCTTACAAAATGTATTTTTAAAATTATAACATTGAAAATAAAAATTACTCCTTAATCCATGGTCTGCACAATGGATTTTGTGTTAGCAGGCATGAAAATAACATTAATATCCTTGTACATCTCCATCAGAATTTTTGGGTGACCAGGTACCTTATCAATGAGCAGCAATAGTTTGAAATGAATCTTTTTTTCTAAATAGTAGGTCTCAACAGTGGGCTTAAAATATTCAGTGAGCATGATGTAAAAACACATCAAGTTCTAGCTATGATCTTAGATGGTATCTTCTTCCAATATAAGGCTATTTCATCTTCATTGATGATCTCTTACTTAGTGTAAACACCATCATTAATTACCTTAGCTAGCTCTGAAAGATGTCCTATCGCTTCTATGTCAGTTGCTGCTTCACCTTGTGCTTTTATGTTATAGAGATGGCTTTTTTTTTTCTTAAGCTTCATGAACCAACATCTGCTAGCTTCAAATTTTTTTTTTTCTGCAGCTTCCTCTGTTCTTTGAGCTTTCATAAAATTAGGGCTTCCTCTGGATTAGAATTTGCTTTAAGGAAATGTTTCAGCAAGTTTGATCTCCTCAACAGAAGATTAAAACTTCCTCCATGTCATCAATAAGGCTATTTTTTGTTTTTTCTTACCATTCATGTGTTCACAGGGTAGTATTTTTAATTTTCTTTAAGAGCATTTTCTTTGTGTTCACATCTTAGCTCTTTGGTAGAAGAGGCCTAATTTTTGGCCTATCTTGGCTTTTGATATGCCTTCCTCACTAAAATTAATCATGTTTAGCCTTTGATTTTAAGTAATAGATATGTAAAACTTCCTTTTATTTGACCATTTACTGTCCCTTGTAGGGTTATTAATAGGCCAAATTTCAATATTGTTGTGTCTCAGGAAATAGGAAAGCACATGTGAGGATGAGAGATGGAGAAATATTCAGCTAGTCAGAACATATAACATTTATCAATTAAGTTCACTGTTATGTGGGCATGATTCACAATTCCCCAAAACAATTACAATAGTAACATCGAAAATCACTGCTCACAGATCACTAAAACAAATATATTAATAATGAAATGTTTAAAAGATTACAAGAACTGCCAAAATGTGACACAGGTGCATGAAGTGAGCAAACACTATAGAAAAATAGTGTTGATAGATTTGTAGAGTTGCCACAAACCTTTAATTTTTAAAAAACACAATACCTGCAAAGTATAATAAAGCAAAGTGAAATAAAATGAGATATGGCTGCCAATATTAAAACCATTATTTGGAAGAAAAAATGGACTCTCAGAGTTCTCAAGTTTATAAGTGATGAAGGCAAGACTACCATTAAAGTGTATGTGACCCAAACACCTGTGGTTAAGTTCCTATAAAATGACAAAATTTCTGAAATAATTCCCTGTTAAATTCTTAAATACAGCCCCAGAAAATGTACATCACTGTATTAATAATATAAAATATTGGAAGGCTCATATATTGGAACTTCCTGGAAATTCTTTAAGTTTTATTATTTTCTTATTCTAGGAATCTTCTCTTGTGTTGACAACTGTATACCCATAAATGGCCACAAAAATTGAATTACAAATTAGAATTTGAAATCTGTAAATTATGAATAAAAATGAATTAGCCTATTTCAGTTTTATTTAATGTACACTACATAAAGAAAAATAATCTATGTTAGAGTTAATCCTACCTAATAAAAGAGTAATATACAAATTGACTGTCATCTCATCACAAATATAATAATGTCCATAGCCACAAGATAGTGGCGCCCAGTCCTCTCAGCCCCCACCAGAGTACCCCAGTCCCTGGGGGTGACCGCTGAGAGCAGGCAGCATGACTGGCCTGGCAGAATGGTTGTCATCACTGCGTCGATGAGGCAAGTGTTCCACCCCAGCCACGGAGGGCCTCTGGGCAGCAGGCACAGAGCAGCCAGGCCCCACAGAGAACACAGAGAGCTACTGGTGCAAGGATTCATGCACAGGGCTACTAGTTATAATATAATTTGGTACATGCATAAAATAATGCTAAGGGAAACTTTATACCACTCAAGCAGAATAATTTTCATACATAAATTAATATTATGTCATGTGACCAATATAACAGTTTAGACTTCTTGGAGTTAGAAGAGAATACATTAATTTTAAATCAGAGAATAAGGAAAGGTTCAAGAAGGAAATTATATCAAATTTAAATAAAAAAGGAATTTAATTAAAACATAAAAAAAGATGATACCTCATTTTTTAAGGTTTGATATTTAACAGTCTTTCACTATTTAGAATATGACTGAAATCCATAATGAAACAAAACCTTTCCTTTTAGCAATAAAAACAATGGACAAAAGTTTTTGTGGTTAACTTTTACTTGATATCTTTAAAAAGAAGTTTGCACATAATTCTACAAAGACAAGTATTTCTTTTCCCTGACCAAGCAAGACACATTGAAGGGTCAAATTTGCAGGTGCAGAAAGAAACAGTTTTAAAGCAGTTTTGCAATAATTGAAAACCTACTTCCTGATCTGAAGTGAGAAAATAAATATCTGTTGTAACACAAAAGTACTTTGTAAGGAACATACAGTTATTATAGGGCAAACACTTCTAGATTCTTCCATAGCTTTTGAGAATAAATAGGTACAATATTTTACAAAGGAAGTGTGCTTATATTAATGTTGCTGTGTCATTAGAAAAAGTTTCTGATTACAACAGAAAAAATAGTAATACTTTTAAGACAGCAGCATTTGTTTTCCTATCAAGTATAGCTCAGTAGAAAATTTAACAAATAAACAAATACCTCCTGACCCAAATTTGACCTTTAAAAAGACAAACCTCAGCAAGAAATGTACTTGAAAAATGAAACAATGTGCAAAATATTAGTGAGTAAGAGAAGGCTAATGAGATGCAGCAGTTCATTTTGAATAAAAAAATCAGGATTGGTCACAATTAATATTTTGCTATTAATTTTCCTACAAGTTTTCTTTTTAAAGAGAAAAAAAAGAATCACATTTTCCTACTTAGATTTTTTTCTATTACTTTAATTTGTTCTTTTTTTAAGAAAAAATATTATATATATATAAATCAGTTCCCTTTGTAGTCACTGACTTACTCCGCCTTCCCTCCTCCAGTTCTTCTATTGCTATAACCAAGAATAAAGAACTCTATCGTTTCTGTGATCAGCTCTTCTGTCAGGCAAGCTGATGCAATAAATCTCTCAAAAGACGAATTTGTCAGTTACTGAAATAGCATTAGAATTCCATACTCAGCGACGCTACGAAAACACAAAGAGCTTAGGGGAAAAGTTAAATTTTAAAGTCACCAGTGTGGGAAATGCATTACGAAGAATCAGGTCAGAGAAGCAAAAACTCAATTATAATCCCTCAAATTGAGATGGCAAAAATCTCTACTGACCCACATTTCCTGGGCTTCTTCCACCAGCTACGTTTAGATTTAAAATGAGTTCAAACTAGAGCTGTGCTGGCAGCCTAACACCTGCTCCCTCTTCCCTCTAGGGTGGCTGAAGTAATTATCCACCTCTACCTTCACCAGCTCGGAATCTGTGAAATGCTGGTCATGTAGAGTCAATCATCCCCATGTTCTAAGGTGCCAAATGATCATCTGGTAGTCAGAACTGCAACACTGCTGGCAGGCGAACTTATTAGTTCTTTCATTTTTGGATCTAGTCTTGCCCAAATTTTTGCTACCTAATTTGCATTTGCTTTCTATAGTATGTTCGCACTCTACAAAAGAATAATTTATCTAAACTGTACTTTCTAAATAGAAAAACAATTGTTTTAAAAACAATTTTTACACATGATTACATTTTAGAAATATTCTCAGTTGGACTTTTGAATCTGTCATGACTTCCACAGTACCAACATGTACTGCATGGCAGAGAATATTGCTTCTCTTTATAAACACATGTAGACATCCAAGAGATTATGCCATCTCCATGGAACATTTATCAGATTAATCATGGCAGACTTTGATAATTCAGAACTCAGCCATAAATTTATCCTACCTGGGTAAAATCATGAACCCAGGGACCAGCCATGTCATGACATCACTGTATATTATTATGAACAAAAAGTTGTTGAAAGTTTGTTTTCTCTGACACTCTAAACATCAGGAAAAATGCCACATTTTCCTGTCCCATTCCATATTCTGGACTGGTGAAGTAGAATCATTTCTCATTGGAGGACATTGTGTTGCTTGTACTGACAATGCAAACAAATCTTTAGATTTTCCTCTGAGGAAGAGGCCATGGTGGACCCAACAGCCTAGAACTATGGTCGGTAAACTGTGGTTCGAGAGCCACATGATGCTCTTTGGCCCCTTGAGTGTGGCTCTTCCACAAAATACCATGGCCTGGGCAAGTCTGTTTTGAGGAAGTGGCATTAGAAGAAGTTTAAGTTTAAAAACTTTGGCTCTCAAAAGAAATTTCAATCGTTGTACTGTTGATATTTGGCTCTGTTGAGTAATGAGTTTGACAACCACAGGCCTAGAACATAGTTGTGCATGAATAAGGACAAAATGATAGAACCTCAAGTTGAAGAGTAGAAAGTTCATATTATGTCACCTGAAACATTTTTTGTAATAGACACAGTAATTATATATTCAGGTCTTAAAAGAAATGGGCCTGGACGTAGATATGTGAGTAGAGACATGTATTCTGACAAAAGGAGAAATAGATGAATGGGTACAAGTTGGCCATGCATTTTTAGTTTACACACATAACTGTAGTGTAGTTTGAGGCCCAACTTTTTAGCCAAAGGACCTGTATCATATCAGTTAATTTTTCATTATTAAGTTTATTCAAGCTATGGTACACTACTGTGTCCATTCCCACACATAGTAATTAAGAACAGACATACTGCGTCCATCACCAGACAATGTAGTTAAGAACAGATATAGAAATGTTGAAAATATAGAGGGGAACAAACTCACCCACAGGAGAATATTCAACATGTGTCCAGCATTATGATTAAGGACTTTATTATAATTCAATTTAAAAATTCTCTAAAATGAATATAACTCTATGTAACTAATAAACTACCCTGTTGCCCCAAAAGTAAGACAGTGTCTTATATTAATTTTTGCTCCCAGAGATGTGCTAGGTCTTATTTTCAGGGGATGTATTATGTTTCCATTAAGTAGGTCTTATTTTCAGAGGATGTCTTATTTTCGGGGAAACACGGTAAGGCCCAAAACAAGAAATTGAACTCAAGTTTTCATATCTAATTTAGTAAAAGGGACTATTTATGTATGTAGAAAAATGTGAAAATGGGTAACATTACACAGGAAGATTTATAGATGAAAAGAACCAAATAGTAGAGAACTAGGCCTCTAATACATGATTATTAAATTGAATATTGTACCTCTTTTTCCTATATCCATTGACATTAATATTTTCCCTTTGAAATAATCATATAAAATAAAAGTGTAATATGTTAAGTGTCCTGTTGACTCATTGGCCATTCAACCAATCAAAATGTAACATGCTAATGATATGCTAAGGCTGCTCAACCAATTGTGATTAAGTGCACTGACCACCAGGGGGGCAGATGCTCCAAATAGTAGGTTAGCTTGCTGCTGGGGTCCAGTAGATCGGGACTGAGGAAGACAAGCCAGACATGCCCTGGAGCCCTCCAGTGGTTCCTCCCTGGCTGGCCAGCCTCCCGCGTCTCTCCCTGGCCCCATTCGTGCACCAGTCCCTCAGCCTGGCCTGCTCAGTCTCACAATTCAGGACCCTGAGGGGATGTCAGAGAGCCAGTTCTGGCCTGATCCCACAGGCCAATCTACTGTATGTGTAAAGGAATTATTAGAACACTGTTTTAAAATACATCACTGCCATTTAAGAAAACAATAACTGCTAAGATGTCATGGGAACTTAACCCACTTAGATATGCATTTCTTTATTTATAGAAAAGGAAAAGAAAGGCTCATTTACTGAGGCATTTTGTGCAGAATAGCTAATTAATTAATGCACTTTAAGCATTTGAAGTGGTTACTGATGAAGGGCTTTCAAATATAGGCAGCTAAATAAAAGTTTAAAATATCTAATTAAATTTGAAAACTTTTAGTAAAAACAATGTATTCGTACTTTTTGAGTGTGTTTATATAAATTATTTTCAAATGTACATGCCTCTATTGTGTCTCACAATTAAATTACAATACCTTGTATAGATGAAGATTGTAATTGTTGCAAATATAACTGAAACCATAATTATGATGGATTTTAATTATGATGACATATATTTTATAATATATCATAACAAGAGGCCCAGGGCAAAAAATTTGTGCATAGGGTTGTGTGTCCCTCATCCTAGCCTGTACCCTCTCCAATTTGGGACCCTGTGATCCAGAACTGCTGGCACTGAACTGCTTGCCTGCCTGCCTGCCTGATTGCTCTAACCACTTCTGCCTGCCATTCTGATCATCACCTAACCATTCCCCTGCCAGCTTGATTACCCTTAACTGCACTCCCCTGCAGGCCTGGTTTCCCCCCAGTTGTTCTCCCCTGCAGGCCTGGGTCTCCCCCAACTGCTCTTCCCTGCAGGCCTGATAGCCCCAAACTACCCTTCTATGCAATCCTAGTCACCCCCACTGCCCTCCTCTGCAGGTTTGATCACCCCTAAGTCCTGTCCCTTGCAGGCCTGGTCCCCCCTAACTGCTCTCTCCTGCTGGCCATCTTGTGGCAGCCATCTTGTGTCTACATGGGGACAGCCATCTTGTATATTGGAATGATAGTCAATTTGTATATTACTCTTTTATTAGATGGGATAGAGGCCTGGTGCATGGGTGGGGGCTGGCTGGTTTGCCCTGAAGGGTGTCCCAGATCAGGGTGCGGGTTCCCTTGGGGTATAGGGTGGCCTGGGAAAGAGGCCTGTGGTGGTTTGCAGGGTGGCCATATCCCCAGTGTCCCAAGTGGAGGCCCTGTATCTGGGATTTATTTATCTTGAACAATTTAAACTTTGTAGCATTGAACAGAGTCAAACCTCCTGCACACTCAGTGGCCACAACCATTTCTGTTGGGATTTATTTATCTTCTATAATTGAAACTTTATAGCCTGGTCCAGTGGAGACCTGGACCAGCCAGGATGTGCAGAAAGCTTGGCTTCTCATACTGGCGGGGAAACCCAAGCCTCGTGCTTGCTCCATGGCTGCAGCCAACTTGGTTTTGTTAATTTGCATACTCACTCCTGATTGGGTGGTGGGCGTTGCTTGTGGCTATAGCAGAGGTATGGCCAATTTGCATATTACTCTTTGATTAGGTAGGATATATTGTATATCTTTTTAAAATACATATATTTAATTCATTTATACAGAGAGGAAGGGAGTGGGAGAGAGAGTTAGAAACATTGATGAGAGAGAAACATCGATTAGTTGCCTCCTTCACACTCCCTACTGGGAATGTGCCTGCAACCAAGGTATATGCCCTTGACTCAAATATAAACTGGGACCTTTCATTTAGCAGGCCGATGTTCTATCCACTGAGTCAAACCGGTTTGGGCTATATATTTTCTGTATGGACTGGATGTTTGTGTCCCCTCAAAATTTATATGTTGAAACTTTATCTGTGAATCAGATTGTATTAAGAGTTGAAGCGTTTGGGAGTTAATTAGATGTAGATGAGGTCATAAGGATGGAGCCTTTATCATAGGATCAGTTCCTTTTAAGAATCACAAGATTTTGTTTTCTCTTTTTGCTCTTTGCCAGATGAGGATATAATGAGAGGTCATGAGATTGCAACTGGAAAGCAGGCTCTAACCAGAATTCAATCATTTTGGCACCCTTATCTTGGACTTTTGTTTTCAGAAATGTGAGAAATAAATGTTTATGAGCCTCTCAGTGTATGTTATTTTGTTATAGCAGTCTAAACTAAGACACATTTTGTATATTTACTTTTTCATATGTTAACCAAATACAGTAGATATTAATGTTATGAATAAAGCTGGCACTTTAAACAAATGTTTTTAACATTCAACAAAAATTGAAAGGAATTATTAAGCAGCCTTTATATTCCAAAACCTGTAATACAATTTTGATAATAACAATAATAATACTGTATTTCTCCGAAAATAAAACATCCTCTGAAAAGAAGACCTACTTACAGGTTTCCTTCTGAGTGAAATATAAGACATCCCCCAAAAAATAAGGCCCCAGGCTCTATCTCAGAATGAAAATTAATTTACCATAAACTGGTCGATAGGGCTGCCCCAACTGACATCTAGCAACCAGTGACCTTACGTGGAGTCCTGATATCACTGCTATGTGGAGGCAGAGCGGAGGTCTGAGTGAGCAGTGAGCATAGGGAGGGAGAGAGGAGGAAACTTTCGCAGATGCGTGTAGAAGAACAGGAGGATTAGAGCGGACAGGACCCGGCAAAGGTGGTGAGTGCTGGTCTATCTCTGGTGACATTATCTGATGATCGCAGCAGCCTTCATGATGACTGAAGTTTCTCAGTCAGTGTCAGACCCTGCTCCAGCCAAGATCCAGGCCCCAGCAAGCCCAGTGACAGTCCCCAGGCAGGCCCCAGGGGGTAAATGTCTGATAAAGGGGTAGAGGGAATGTCTGGTGAAGGTGTTCAGTGGCACAGGGGTGGGGGGAGAGGGATCACTTAAAATGACACAGGAGGATCAGAGGGGACAATCAAAATGACACAGGAGGATCAAAAGGGGTTACTAAAATGGTAACCCCCCTCTGATACTCCCTGTGTCATTTAAGTGATCCCCCTCCACCCACCTTGATACCCCAATTTCTTTGTTTTACACCTAGAAATTAGCACAAAACAAAACAGCTACTCCGTGGAGTACAAGAAAGGAATTGTGGAAGATTCTTGGAGCCAAAATCTTACTGCTTTCTGCAAAGAGAAGATGTTGAGTATCCAATTGGTCCGAAAATGGCGAACCGAGTATGGTAACCTCATTGAACAAGTGGACAAGGAAAATGCTAAAAAGTGCAAGTGTGGATCAGGTTGGCAACCATTATTTTCCAAGCTGGAAGACCAGATCTGTGAATGGGTTGTTGACAGGAGAGCAAAGGCTTTGGTTGTGAATAGGGCTCAGATTTAAGAATTTGCCCTTGCAATAGCACCACAGTTTGACATAGCCCCCGAAGACTTCAAAGCATCACAACACTGGCTGGATAATTTCCTTCAGCAAAGTGAACTGTCTTTAAGAAGATCTACAACATTGTTTAGATTGGAAGATACTCAAGTTACTAAGCAAGCACTTGCATTCGAGTCCTTTATTGATGATGCTGACTTCTCTAAATACAGTCTTTCCAACATGATTGCTATGGATGAAACTGCAGTGTTTATGGGCCAATCATCTCAAACAACAATTGAACAGCGGGGTGCCTCCTTAGTGTACATTCCCTCCACTGCTAAGAAAGTGCACATGTTTCTTGTATTTTGGCAATTTGTCTGGATGGCACTAAAATCCCACATTTAATCATTTCTAAGGGCATGAAGGAAAAGATTGAACGTGTTTTGGGTGTTTTTATTCTTGAAACTGAAAAAGCCTGGGCCACACAAGCAGTTATAAGGAAGTGGGTCTATTTAATGCTGCTGCTTGTTATATGAGGGAGCCAAAGAGGTCTGCTAGTCTGGGATGCAGGAAGCACTCATCATACTAAAGACATGAAGACATTCCTTCACAAAAGAAAAATAGAGCAGATAATGATTCCCCCAGGAATGACGGCCTATCTCCAGACTCTTGATATTGTATTTAATAAGCCATTCAAAAACAATTTGCTCATGGAAATTAATGACTACATTGAAAATAGAATGGAGAGAAATCAGTGTAGAAACTGTGAAACCTAAACTGCAAGAAGTTGTGACTTGGGTGAAGAATTCATGGGAGAAAATCACTGACAGTTGCATTGCAAATGCACTGCGAGCAGGCTACTTTGACAAGAAGTACTCATTTAAAGACAGTGCTATTGCTAAACATGAGAGATTTGGTCCACTGATTCTAAAAGAAATGAAGTCACAAGAAATTCACCAGGAAATTCAAGAATTGGATTGTTATGATGATGTTCCAGAAGGGTGGGGGAGCAGAGGCCTCCACAAGCCTGTGCTGGGGGAAGGCATGATCAACAGTGGGTGTGGCTGCTTCAAGGGCCAGGGAGCAGGGCAAGGCCAGACTGGCAGTGGCCCTGACAGCTGCAGGGCCCAGAGAGCAAGGCAGGGCCAGATTGGCGACTTGAGGGTGAGCGGCACCATGCAATTTTAAATCACGTGATGGGCTCCTAGTTTATTATAAAAGGATATACTTCAGAAACAGCCAGATTAAAGAGATGCATAGACTGGGGTACTCAGGAATGGATGCAGAGCTTCCAGCCTCTCTAGGCATGGCACCCTCCCTGCACATCCAAGTCTTCAACTGACCTGGAAGCTCTCCAAATTTTGCTGTTTAGGGTTCATTTGGAGCCTGAGTCAGTTAGGCAGGAATAATTGAACTATTTGCCATTTATGATTCATACAACCTTTAGTTCTTCACAGCTTCTCTAGTACAGAGCTCTAGGTTGGGGCTGAAAGATCTAAACCTCTAATCACAGGGTTGGTTCCAAAAGGATATTTCAGCACTGGGGGTTCCCCCTAAGAAGTGGGGGTTGAAATCTGAACCAGGCCCTCCAGTCCAAAGCAACAGAGCTGGGAAACAGTGCCCACATAACATATGGCTGTGAAAAACAATGGTGTTTCTATCCACCAAGGAGAAACACAAGCACCCTCTTAAAGGTCTAACATACATCAGTTTGTTCATAGCCACTCACTCTGGGCTCTAGCAGAAAGATGGAAGAGCAGACTAGAGTTACCTGAGGAGAGTCTGGGGTTTCTGCCTATAGAGGCAGCCAAGGGAACATGCACCAGAACCCCTGTGCTCAGTCTTTCTTATTTAATGCAGACACTGGTATTTTGGGTGGAGCACTCCCCTCTGTGTGGCATAAGCCAGAGGGAAAGCAATTGTTCAACCCTCTGCATTTCCTCTGGATCCATCATGTGAAGCTTGGGCCCTGCTGAGCAATCAGGTGTCTGTGCCCCATGTGGGCAGACTCAAAGGGTGTCAGTGATTGAATTGTCTGGCTTTTTATGTGAAGGTTATTCCCTTTTTACAGGATATCTACCCTCCCAGCTTCTGGCAGACTTTACCTCTGGGCTCCAGAGGCCCCACACATCACACTTCAAGTGGCTCTGCCCTGTGGAGGTCAGGGAAAAATCTGAGACAGACTGACTTGTGTGGCTCTGGTGCTGGGCTCACACCTACCACTTTTCCTAAGGCCAGAACAGCACCTCCTTTTCACAGATCAACTAGCCTCATTCTCCCAATTCCACCAGAGGTTCTTTCAGAAATTGAACCTAACAGCCAGCAGGTGTAGGCAGGCAGAGGTGGACCTTGAGGCTCCTAGAACATTTTATGATCTGTCCCAGGACCTAATGCTGGAAAAAGCCAGCTTTGGTGCACAGCTTGGACCTTCCTGAGCACACCCGAGCCTAGGAGAGGCAGCCACAAAAACTGTGGAATGCTTGTAACCCCAAACAGGTTGTCTGGTGCCAGGTACAAACAGTGTCTGACATTGGCCTGCACCAGAGTCTCTCACAAGAGTCTCAAAACCAAGGCATGGAGTATCCAGCTTCAGACAACATCAGAGCAGGATCCAATAAGCTTCACAAAGAGCATATCCAAAGGGAGAAGTTGGCAGGCAGCAAACCATGTTCATGAATAGGAAGAATAAACATCATTAAATTGTCTATTCACCTTAAGAAATCTTATACATTCAATGTGATCCCTATCAAGATACCAATGGTATATTGTACAGAACTAGAAGAAATATTTCAAAAAGTTATATGGATCTATAAAAGACCTCAAGAAGTCATAGCAATCATGAGAAAGAAGAACAAAGTCGGAGGGATTATAATACCTGATATCATACCATACTGAGAACCCATAGTAATAAAATCAGCATAGTACTAACAAAAAACAAACTATTAAAGCGTGCGCAAGCGCGCGCACATGCGCGCGCGCACACATACACACACACACACACACACACACACACCAAAACAAAACAAAACAAAAGCAGCAAGACAAAAGCAGGTAGTTACCTATAAAGGAGCACCCACGGGACTGTCAGCTGATTTCTCAACAGAAACCATGCAGGCCAGATGGGAATGGCAAGAAATATTCAAGGTGATGACTAGCAAGAACCTACAGCCAAAAATACTCTACCCAGCAAAGCTATCACTCAGAATCTTCACAAATAAATTTAAGCCAAAGGAGTTCATCACCGCCAAGCCAGAATTATATGAATTGCTAAAAGGGGTTCTTTAGGAAGAGGAAGAAAATAAAGATAACAATTATGAACAATAAATACGTAACTATCAACAAGTGAATCTAAAAACCAAGGAAAGTAAAAAATCATGATGAACAATATTAACTGGTGAATGTAATAGAATCAGAGGTATGGAAGGGGAGTGGAGTGATGATTCTTGGGGAAATGGGGAATGGGAGGGGCGGGAAGAGACTGAACATAAACTGCACCTATGGATGAGGACAATTGGGGATGGGGAAAGGGCAGAGAGTGGGATGGAAACTTGGTGGAGGGGAGCAATGGAGGGGGGGGGATGAGGAACATTTGTAATAATATGAACAATAAAAATTTATTTTAAAAAAGACTCAAAACAAAACAAAAAACAAACAAACAAAAACAGACGTAGAGATCAATGGAACAGAATCAAGTGCTCAGAAATAAACATTTACCTTTATGGTCAATTAATATTTAACAAAGGAGGTGAGAATATAGTCTATTAACAAAGGAGGTAAATATAGTCTATTCAATAGTGTTTGGTAAACTGGACAGATATATACAAAAAATAAAACTGGACCACCTTCTTATACCATACAAAAGATACATTCAAAATATATTAGAGGCTTAAATGTTAGACTCAAATCCTTAAAAATCCTAGAAGTAAACATAGGTAGCAAAATCTCAGATATATCTTGTGACATTTTTTCTTTTTTTCCCCATATATTTTTATTGATTTCAGAGAGGAAAGGAGAGGGAAAGAGAGATAGAAAAATAATTGATGACAGAGAATCAATAATGAGAGGAAATAATTGACCAGCTGCCTCCAGCATGCCCCACACTGGGGATTGAACCTGCAACCTAGGCATGTGCTCTGATCTGGAATCAAAACTGACTTCCTGGTTCATAGGTCAACACTCAACCACCGAGCCATACCCTCCAGGCATGACAACATTTTTCTGATATATTTCCTCCACAAGGGAAACAAAAGAAAATTTAAAGAAAGAGAGCTTCTCACAATAAACATCAATTTTTATTCCCTCCCATATTTCCCCCATTTGCTCACTTGATGAGTGTTCTCCTGTAGAGTACATTCTATGTACCCAATATTACGCTAGACACAGTAACAAAGATACAATTTCATTAGTATAAATTTTTACTCATTGGTTTATATGCTGAAACCCCATTTTATAGATGAAGCTACTTTACAATACCTTGCAAATAATTAGGCCAGAAGCTAATTCTCCCCCCACCCCCGCCCTTTTTTTTTTGGTAGTCCTCACGTGAGGATATTTTTCTATTAATTTTTAGAGGGAAAAGACAAAGAAAATATCAATGAAAGGAACACATCCATTGGTTGCTTCCTGCATGCGCCCCAACCAGGGCCTGGGCCAGAGAAGAGACTGCAACCTAGGTACATGCTCTTGACCAGCATCAAACCCATGAACCTATGACTCTTCAGTCCAGATAGATGCTCTATCCACTGAGCAAAACCAGCTAGGGCCTGGAGCTAAATCTTAACAGAATTCTGCTGGAGGTCAATCTTACACTCTTCTCTGTAAACTCATGTAGCCTAGGTAAAATAGAAAAATACGATGTTACTTGTACTTCCTTTGGTTTATAGAGAAAGTCATTTATATTACACTAGAGGACTGTTGTATCAAGATTCATGCGAGAATAGACCTTCCTCCCACTGGCCTTGCTCCAGGCCTCCAGGGAGCCTGCAGGTCCTTGCTCCCAGCAGGAGTGCTGCTCCTCTAGCTCCCTCTGCTCCCCACCCCTTGCCCCTCATAGCAGGAGTCCGCCACACCTGGCTGCTCCATGCCTGTGTATGAAAATTAACCTGTCATCTTTGTTGGGTTAATTTGTATACTCACTCCTGATTGACTGATGTGTGTTGTGGAGTTACAGTCAATTTACATTTTTTCTTTTATTAGCATAGGTAGTGCTTGATATTAAAAAGTAAATATTTTCACATACCATGCCTACATTAGTTAACTTACACAGTAATCCTGACACATAAGTAACACATGATACAAGAAAGAACATGAACATTAACTTTAGTTGATCTGGAAGTGAATAAAGAACAGATATCTATACTATGGATTTCAGCATTCACCCAATCTCTTTAAACTCCATTTTCTCCATCAGTAAATGGAGATACTTATTAAGCTTTAATCCTTCAGTAAGGATTAAAACTGAATACATGTTAATTATCTTTATTTTTATGTATCTACTTTTAAATTTTAAAATAGGCAAATGCCTTTGATATAATTAATATGTATTCGATAGATATTTGGTACATTGCAATGTATGACCAATTATGGTTCATCAAGAAAATAAGTCATCTGTGCATACTTTATTTTACTTGCTTTTCACAACAAAATTCTGAAGCTGGAATATTAAATTAATCATTATGAAGGTAGAAAATATGTATAAGAAAGTTCCTGTGTGAATTTATACATTTTCTGTAGATTATGAAATATATCTAAAAATGACATAAATATTGCACAAACCAGAGCAAGTCAAATTGTATAAACAAAGAAATCCAGAAATACAAGGAGTTTTAGGCAATACATAGTTTTTGTTTGTTTGTTTCCTTACAAGGCCTGGAAGTTATGTCCTGAGTGACCAGGAGGGTGCAAAAGAGATTAGCTTTTATATTAGAGATTAGCTAATAATAACATAGCTATTTTATAGCATAATACTAACTTCAAATTTTAAACTCTAATTACAGTTTGAGTTAATATACCGAATTAAACCATGAATATAAGCTATATAGGTCTCTGTAAGGCCAAAAAGGTGCAGGAATATGTGTTGGAAAGATTTTAAACAAGAAAATGTATAGCTTATGCTGCCTACAGTGGTAAATAAAAGTGATTCAGATCACCCACCAATATGGTGTTCATCCCGCACAGAGAGCAAAGCAGTACAGAAAAGAATCTGAAGAAATAATGACATAAGGAAATCTTGGGAAAATTAATTACAAATTAATAGAAACCTAGGGAAAAAGACATAGGAAATGTGGGCACTGATATACTTATATTTGTGTAAATATTAGAAACAGGTAAATCAGCACACTTCCGTTGAAACATAACTGCCTATCTGGAGTCATCTGCACTCTGGGAAGGTTGCCTAAAAGAGATAAAGGGTGGGTGTTATCATCATCTTCAGAAACTCCTGTATGAATTTGGCTACAGTGATGCAATTGATTTTTTTTTAATGTTCTTGCCAATTTTCAAGCTAGTTGGAGAGATTGTACTGTGTTTATTTGTACCATCCCTGCACTTCCTAACAGCAGCAGGAAAAAGACAAGACAGAACATTTTGTCATTTAAGTTCCAATTGGAAAATTATAATGAAAGCCAATATTCCTTGAAATTAAAAAAAAAAGGGCAAAATACTTGATGAGAAAGGGAAAAATCTCCAAATCTATTCAGCTGTAGAATCCTTCAGGGATGAAAGACCAAAAGAATAAATGTGGTTCTGCTGACAAATTTACCACTAATGTGAATACTAATCTCTTCATCCCTGGAGATTACTTCTATTGCAGGTATTATCATTGAAAAAGGACTTTACTTCAGACATATCTAATTATGCTATAGGTTAATTCTATTAACTAAAAAATCTCCAAAGGACTTTAACATTTCTGACTATTAAATAAGTTTAAGTGGTCTAACCAAATTGCTAACAATTGCTTTCCATTGCAAAGGAGAAACTATTTAATAAATTTGCTCTTCCTTTTGGAACACTGGGACAAAAATTTGATTGTGAGGGCAGTAGCAATTTATTGCAATTACCCTCAATGCATGATAAAGAGAGTAGTATCATCTATAGGCTGTATTTTTCCATGATTGCTTCCTTTGCTATTGTCATCCTTGTGTGCATGCACAAAGAGCCTGTTGATAGTTATGAAATACATAGACAGCATTTATCAAGACAGGGTTTCCTTATTCATAAGTGCAAGATAGACTAATTTTCAGTGTAGATGGAATCAAGAGAGATTTTTTTTTAGGCCATCTGGTTATAATTGACAAATACAGCTTTTGTATCAAAGTGTGTGGATTATCTGAATGTAGTTATTTTTATTTTTTAAAAGTGTAGATATTGGTCTACAACACACTGGAATAACTAAATCAGTTAAGATTTATGATAAATAGTTTTTGTTTGTGTGTTTGTTTTTGCTCTGGCTCTGCCTGAACATTTAATGAATCTTTATTTGTTATGTAGAAGAATGCTATATTCCATTCCTATTCCTCCCCTCTCACCCATTCATTATTTAATTCAGCATGCCTCATTCAGTATTTAAACAGTTTTTGAAATAAAATTACAATACTGGAAAGAAAAATACCAATATGACACAGTGTCTTATTTCAAGGACTTCGCAAATTTTAAATCAAGATAGACTTAAACACAAATATTTGTCATATGGGAGTCCTAAGGATATGCATCTGGCTATACTGGCATTACCTTGTAATTATAACCTATTATCCATGACTAGTTCCAGGTAAACAACTTGGTGCGGGATAAGGATGAGTTAGAAATACTTATTCAATAGGATTATATGGCCATGCTAGCTGATATGCAGATTGGGGAAAATTTAGAAGATTTTATGTAAAGCCATGGCTTTGATCTGCATGTGCAATGGAAGGGATATAGAAGTAAGCACATGCAAAGTAGGAAATGAGCAAGTAGAATTCTTAGGACTGAAGGTCAAATGGAGACTATAACAAGAGAGAAAGAGGATGTGATGTATGATACAACCTGGTAATTGCAGAGGAACCACAAGGGAATCTATAAAAGTGATTAATGGCAGCTGCATTAAAGAGAAAGAAGACAAAGGAAAGGAGGGGTTGAGTAAGGAAAAGGCTTCCTTTGAGGAAATATGAAATTATTAGAATATATTTAAATAATTTTATTCAGAAATATGGCCTATCCACTACCTAATCATAACTCTCTAGTATATCTATCTTATAAAAAATGACAATATGGAAGAAATTATATCAGATAGCAAACGTGAAAACTCAATCCTGTTTCTCATTCCTCCTTGTCTTATCTATCCCTCCTCATTATCCTACTTATAATGTTATTTGGATATGAGGGCCATGGTTCCCAGTTCTGTTCCTATTCAGTAATAGAAAGGGAAATTGTAACAAAACAAAAAAAATAATGATGAATAGAAGATACAAGCTGAGAACCTCAAGATGCAGAACTGTGAAGGAAAAAGGAAGGATTGTCCTGAAGAGCTCTGTTCCCACTATGAAGGTTAAGCACTGGTCAACATGTGAGAACAACAACAGAGAGTTAAATATGTGATTATTACATGAGAGTTTTTTGAGGGGAGGATTTAGAACCCTAACTAGTTTGGCTCAGTGGATAGAGTGTCAACCTGTGGACTGAAGGGTTCTAGGTTCCATTACGATCAAGGGCATGTACCTTGGTTGTAGGCACATCCCCAGTAGAGACTGTGCAGGAGTCAGCTGATCGAAGTTTCTCTCTCATTGATGTTTCTAACTCTCTAACTCTCTATCCCTCTCCTTTCCTCTCTGTAAAAAATCAATAAAATATATTGTTTTTCAAAAAAGGGGTTTAGGGGTAAAAGGAAAGAATTAACTGAAGGTGTAAAGAGGTATAAGAAAATAAGAATCATCTATTGATTAGTGTCCTTGCCTCAGGATCAATGTGGGTATGTTAATTTATTCATACCAACAATCCTATATAATAAAATAGTAATACGCAAATTGGCCCCAATGGTGGAACAACCAGGAATGACCAGTTGCCATGACATGCACTGACCACCAGGGGGCAGATGCTCAATGCACTGACCATCAGGGGGCAGAACCTCTCCTGCCTCCAAGACAATGCTAGGGATGTCCAACTAATGGCTTAGGCCCATGGAGAGTGGTCCTAAACTGTCAGTTGGACATCCTCTGAGGTCTCCCGGGCTGCCAGAGGGATGTCTGACTGCAAGCCTAGGGCAGATTCCTCAGCAAGTGCACCTAAGTGATTACTCAGACATCCATCAAGGGGTCCTGGACTGTGAGAGGGTGCAGGATGGACTGAAGGACATACCTGGGTGCACAAATTTTAGTGCACTGGGCCTCTATTTTATATATATATATATATATATATATATATATATATATATATATATATAGCTAATATGCTAAGTGTCCAACTATCTGATTGGTTGCTATGACACACACTGACCACCAAGGGGGGGGGGGAGATTCTCAATACAGAATCTGCCCTGACACACACTGGTCATTGCAGAGAAAGGACACCATACCTGGCGCCCACAAGCAGCACTCGTCTTCCCCACCAAATCGAAGCCAACACTGCCAAGACCCCCATGGTGCACAATTCAGTCCACAGCCCAGCCCAGCCCAGAAACAGTTGCTGTGGGTGCATGGTAATGACATCATGTAGCTATGCCTGGCTTCCTCTCCCTAGCGAGTTTCTTCAGCCCAGGAACATGACTTGCTTTATTGCCAGGTGAAAACATTTCGTACTTTAACCAAATGTCTGTGAAGTATTTTCCCTCATCTCATTTGAACCTCACAGAAGTACTGGAGTAGGTAGATGGGAGACTCGATGGAATCCTATTTTCTTTTCATTAGCTGGAAAATGGAGATTTAGAAAGTTTAGAAATCTGGCTTGACTAAAAATAAATAAGAAATGGTGGACCTTAAAAATAACTTCAGGTTTTCTCACTGTGCAGAATATAGTGAAACCCTGCTGTAGTTAAATATTTTACCCTTTGTTCTCCCTGAATGATCTACAATAATAATCTGCTTTGTGTTGATATTTACTGCTGTTTTGGTGACAAATACTTGAAAGAAAAGTTGGGTACCTCACTCGGCTAGAAAAAGTTTAGCTAAATCAGAAAGCAGGTCTAATTAAGCATATATATATATATATATATATATATATATATATATATATATAATTATCATTGGCACCCATCACACACATGTGTTTCTATGTGTTATTGTGGATAGTGAATTTGGTTGACACTTCTATATAGAGAAAGGGCAAATAGTGATATTAAAATATTTCTTCTAATTGGTTTCCTTTCAATGTGCACAAATTTGTCCACCAGGCCTCTAGTCTTCATATGTAATCTATGTAATCTATATGTAAGGTATGATGTCTCACTTATACCATCTTCTGGAATTTTCTGAAAATACATTAACTCAGTACCCATATATTTCAAGATATTCTTTTCTATTATCTTAAAATATCATGGGTCTTCCTCCTACATCTGTCCCTTATTTAAGAATAAGAGTTATAATTGTCACTTAAATAACAGGACATTTATTGGATTCAACTCAAATATACTTATTTCAAGTTTATACACCAAGCACAGTATATTTTCAAATATTAGTAAACTCTGTATATTACCAGTGTTTCTAAAATAATTCACCTTTAATTAGAATGTTGCCAGAGTCATTGAGAACCCACTATCTTCTCTCTGATGGGCTGTCAGGCAAAAGCACTAAGTAGTTTATTATTCCCAATTCCAATTTAACAATTCTGGAGTGACTGGAGGTTAAAACTCAAAATGGCTCTAGGCCATTTCTAATTGACTAACAAAAATACACGAGGTCCTTGTTCAGTAGACTTTTATTGACTCTTCAGACTTTGTTTGATAAACCAGTTCTTGGTTCAACCATAGGTAGCCAGCAAATGAATGTCAAAGATTAGCTGCTATCATTGAAAATTTAGTTGGAATAATACAGGGGAGGAGAGGATATAAGAAAAAAAAAAGGGGGGGGGGATTAAGATTATAAGTGTTATTCAAAGAATAACTGAGTTACAGCACCTTATCCTATAAATTAACACATTTCACTGACCTTAAAAAGAAATGCATTAGTATTAAATCATCAGCATTGTTAGCATAAGCTTTTAAGTTATGCTTATAAGTATGCGTGTACAGCAAGATATGAGAATCCACACTGAGTTAGAGTTGTGCCTTATGGACTGTTACAGTGGTAACTAGAAAAGAGAGAGAAAAGGAAAAAGAAACTTCCTTTGTTCTTCTCTATCCCTGTCATCTTCTCCTTACAATTCACCTTCACAGCCCACTGTTTAGCTTTACACTGAATAATATGTGAGGTAATTGTCTGAATTCCGTCATCCATCTCCTAATATCTAAATTTCAACCATGTGTATTTACTGTGAATCTGAGACATACAAGATTAAACTGCATATTCCCCTAACTTCATTTCTCCATTTCATATTGAAGGGGAAAATGGAGTTGGGATATATCATTTTATTTTCTAATTTATATTAACATTAATATTTATTATGGGAAATAAATCCTCAAAGCAATTTCATTACATTAGAAACAGGAGGACAGAACAATGAAATTTTGATTGACAAGAAAATGGAAGAAAACATTGTTTTGAAATAAACTAATGGAAGCAGAAAGAGAACAGTGCAGACCAAAACCTATAAAAATTTTAAATATCCAGAGTATGAAGAGAATTCAAAAAGCAGTTACAGAGGATTCACAAAAGACATGCCTTCATGAACCCCAAATAAGTAATTTCTGATTTGTGGAAATTTCCATCTCCAATTCTCAATCTTTTCCTTTCTAATTTAATACTATGTCTGTTTTCCTCTACAAGAACCCCACCAGTCCTTATCTTTTCTAAGTCCCCCTCTAGTACACCCTGTGCCCAAGCTTTTAAGAATACCTAAAGAAGCTCATAACTAAGTGTTCATAACCATTTATCCAATGTCAGGCTAATGGGAGAGAAAAGAAGAAGCTCCAGTCTCAATGACTCTATCCAGATTAGTAGTCCATTTCATTCTCATAAGCCAGTGCTTATTAAAGCCAAAGAATCTATAGAAATACAATTTTACATGGTAAGGGTGCCTGCCCAGAGTATTTAAAAATATTTCATAAAGAAACTGCATTTTAAATTTTAATTAAAACTCTCTATTGGTGCTGAAACCGGTTTGGCTCAGTGGATAGAGCGTCAGCCTGCGGACTAAAGGGTCCCAGGTTCAATTCTGGTCAAGGGCATGTAGATTGGTTGCAGGCACATCCCCAGTGGGTGTGCAGGAGGCAGCTGGTCGATGCTTCTCTTTCATCAATGGTTCTAGCTCTCTGTCCCTCTCTTCTTCTTCTTCTTCTTCTTCTTCTTCTTCTTCTTCTTCTTCTTCTTCTTCTTCTTCTTCTTCTTCTTCTCTCTCTCTCTCTCTCTCTCTCTCTCTCTATATATATATATATATATATATATATATATATATATTTATTTATTTATTTAAAGCCTCTATTAGTTTTCTACTGCAGACTGTGTCATCCATGACTGTATTTTTTTTTCCTTTTGTATCCCAGTGACTAAGTTCTCACTCCACTACCACCATCAAATTTAGACAAGTGGTCTAAATTTAGTTCAGAACACTTTTCCAGGCTCCCAAGCTCTATATCCAAATGCTTACTTAGATTTCTCATCACTTCAATGACTCAAACGGAACTAAATTCAACACATATATGATCAAACTAGTTAATTTCTCCTCAAACTTAGCATTTTTTGTTTTTTCCCCCTAAATTCAGTGAATGAATCCAAAGTGAAATGTAGATAGCTAGGAAACTTCATATAATTGCCCATAGCATTTAGGTTCATACTATTTAAAGTTTTAATAACACAGAGTGCTTAACAAATGCCATTTTTTTAAAAAAATACATTTTTATTCATTTCAGAGAGAAAAGAGAGGGAGAGAGAAATAGAAACATCAATGACGAAAGAGAAACATTCATCAGCAGCCTCCTCCATGCCCGTACTGGGGATCCAGCCTGCAACCCAGGCATGCGCCCTGACCAAGAATTCAACTGTCATCTTCTGGTTCGCAGGTTGGTGCTCAACTCCTGCTCAACCACGAACCACACCAGCCAGGCCAACAAATGCAACTTTTAAAAGTTAATTACATATTGCAACTTGCTTAATCCTTATAACAATAAAAAAGCAAGTACTGCCATTCATTTTACAGATATAAAAGTAGACAAACGTGGAGTTTTAATAATTTGCTGAAGATCACATGGCTGGTAAGTGTTAGTCCTGAGGATGAGACTTGTGAAGTCTGAATGTACCCTCCATGTTTTTGTTCGGCACACTTTACTGACTTTCGTACAAATAGCAGTCATTAACATTTGTTAATTGGTCACTCTGGTGTCATTGAACTAAACGCTTAACATATTATTTCTTAAAAACTTTACATCAACCTAATAGAGAAGTATTAAAATTACTCTTGCTTTACAGATGAAGACATTGACGGTCACAGTGGTTAGGTTATTTTCACAATAGTCTTTAACACCTCAATTGTGGCACCCAATTCATATCTGTCTTTCTCATTCCAGACCCCACGTTCTCAAAAACCAACATTTTTGTCCCTTATTAAAAAAAAAAACACAAATAGCCAAACCTATTGTCTAAACTCACTGCCCAAGTGTTTTTAAGCATGTGCTTGTCCAGCGTTATTCAGAAAACATTGTTTTACTTTTATTGATGGACCAAAATTAAATAATGAGTTGCTTTGGTAAAATTTCTTTAAATGTTTAGTGTTATTTTATTTCCAAAACAACAACTTTTAGCTCTTGGCTCTAAGGGGTTTGGCTACAGTGGAGTAAAATAGTTTTCTATTTTGAAACATAAACTGAGGCTTTTAGGTTTTTCCTTTAACTTGTTATTTTAGAAAATAGAATTTCATAAGTTCCTCCCCCATCTAAACTTTGAAAAGTAAATTTTAGTGCTGTGTCATTTTGGGAGCATATTTTATTTGAGTAATAATCATTCCCTTTTGGCAATGATGCCATCCTAATTTACTATATATATATATGCAATAATGTCATCCTAATTTACTAAATATATATATATATATTTAGTAAATATATATAATATATAATCTAATAAATATCTATATATCTAAATATAGATATTTCTAACAGCTTCTAAAAAAGCTCTAAATATATAATAGAAACTTATTAAAGATTTTTGCAACCCTTTTTCATTTTTATGAAAAAAGATCAAGAAATATAGATATTTATATTTTATTTTTTTGTTTGTTTGTTAAACCTCACCTGAGGATTTTTTCCCCCATTAGATATTTTAGAGAGAATGGGGGGGGGAGACAGAGAAAGAGAAACATTGGTTCCAGAGAGACACTTTGACTGGTCGCTTCCCACCCACCAGGGATCTGGATCCAGCTTGCATCAGAGGTATGTGCCCTTGGCCAGAATTGAACCCCTAAGCCTTTCGTTTACAGCATGGATGGCATTCTACCCACTGAACACAACTGGCTACCCCTATGTTTGCTTTTATAAGCGCTTTAACAATGAAACCTAGTACTTGCTTACTTCAAAAAATATTTTATTGGGGGGGGGATTACAAATCAAAAACACACTTTCAAACGTACTATTCTCCAGTTAATATTTTTTAATTGAAAGGATATCAATTTTTAATATTCTGTCTCCTGTTGTAGAATTAGAACTCATCCTATTTTAGAACGCAGGTATTAAATTTACTTTTAGAATCAAAATGCCATCGTGAGTCTTCTAAGATAGTGTATCTGGGTTTTGATTATGTAGAACATCAACTCATGATCCTAACATGAATCTGCTCACTTGCAGAAGTGGCTGGAATTCTATATTAAGTGATGATCATTTTTGTTTTTGAAAGAATTACTAAAAAGAAGAGCAGCTCAGTTTACAGTGTTCAAAATTCAAATTAATAATTTGCTATTTACTTAGCTGCCTCAGATACAAAGACTCAAAGATTAGACACCCAGAGGGAATTGCCTTGGCTCAGCCTCACACAGTAACGTGTTTCTGCTCCCCAAGCAACCCCAGTGGAGAGGAAGAGGAGAGAGGGCTCCCCAGGCCCCCAGGTCTTACTTCAAATGATTGGTACAAAGTGCTCTTCCCTCTAATGATCTTCTTTACAATTTACACATATCCTTTCCTCCTTTCAAAGAAGATCCCTGAATTAATAAAATGCAAAGAAAGAAAAGTTGGTTTTTTAATGCTCAACAAGCTCAGGTGTCAGAATATCAGAGTCCTTTCCATTACCCAGAAGAAATTCTAGAAGGCAATGTCTCCTATCCTCACCTAAGAAGATGGGCAGCTAGTGGGCTCTCACCCTCTGAAATAATTGAGTCTATTAAGAACTTCTAACATTTATATAATTCCTTCCATTCCTTTCATCCTTCAAGTGCTATGCAAACATTAAACTAATTAAGTGAAAGCAATTTGTGAATTAAGGCACATTTATAAACAACTGCCTGTCATTGGCAAGAAGCACTTGCTCTTGCTTACTTGTTTATTATTTCATTCCTGGGCTTGTGGACAGCTTTTTAATTTTAATAGCATTATCCAATACATGTAGGCCACAGGAATGAAAAATACTCCATCCACCCCAGCACATCCTTCAAACACAACTTAAGTCATTTGATAAGAGTAACTGGAGGAGGTTTATCTGAAGAAAATAGAGTCCTTCAAAAAAAAATAATAATCCTCATAATCTTACCTTGTTTTGTTCTTTATATTTTATGGGGGAAAAACATGATAAGCTTGGATTTTATAGGTACACTACCCCAGTATATTAATAGGCTTAGAAAAAAAAATCTAAAACTTCAAACCTTTCTTTATTAACTGCTAAGTGAATGGGTTAAAAAAGAAAAAGTAGGATAGCCTAACTGGTTTGGCTCAGTGGACAGAGCATTAGCCTGGAAACTCAAGGGTCCCGGGTTCAATTCCAGTCAAGGGCATGTACCTTGGTGCGGGCACATCCCCAATGGGGAGTGTGCAAGAGGCAGCTGATCGATGTTTCTCTCTCAATGATGTTTCTAATTCTCTATCCCTCTTCCTTTCTCTCTGTAAAAATTCAATAAAATATTTTTTTAAAGGTAGGATAATAGGAAGTTTCATAAAAAAAACTTCACATGCATATGAAAAACTTTTCAAGAGCTAAAATGTCTTATTAAGAAAAGTAAAGGATCGCAGTTCCAAACTTCACTCATTTGTCAAGTTTTCAAGATTAAAATGTGTATACTATTGTCCAACCAAAAAGAGAGGGGGTGGGGGAAACAGGCTAAATAAGAATGTGTTTTGTTTTTAAAAAAATAGATTTTATTGATATTTTACAGAAAGGAAGGGAGAGAGATAGAGAGCTAGAAACGTCTATGAGAGAGAAACATCGACCAGCCGCCTCTTGCACACCCCCTTCTGGGGATGTGCCCACAACCAATGTACATGCCTTTGACCGGAATCGAACCTGGGGCATTTCAGTCTGCAGACCTACGCTCTACCACTGAGCTGAACTGGTTTCAGCTAAATCAGAATGTTTTAAAGTTACTTTCTGAAAATCTCTTTAAGAGATAAAATATCTTGTAAATAAATTTTAAAATATTTTAAAACATATTTCTTTCAAGAAACATGTGAAATTTTGAAGTGATCAAAGTAACTGCCTTGCCAATTTGTATTGGAGAAACAATTACAATTCTTATACTAAGCACAGATCTTAGGGGCAAACCTGCATGAGCAGCTAATGAATTGCTGGAATTTCTTAAAACATATCTAGCTGATTTTCGAAACATGTGTCTATGATTAATATCTAATTAATTCTAACTAATAGTGAAAAGATAGGAAGTCTTAATATTTTGAATTGTGGATGAACTCATACAATAAAAAGGCCCTTTAGTAATGCATCTAGTAATAGTGAGTTTTCAGAAAAATCATTTTAATCAAAGCAGTATTGACAACTGGAGTATAATTTTAGATTCAATAAAGCTAAAATGTCTGATCTCCTCATTACATAACTGAAGAAGTAAGTTCTGAAAGTTTTGGTAGCAGCAAAGTCAAATAGCAACGTTGTGATGGAAGACAGAATACAATTATGCCAGTGATCTTTCCACCTCACAGGCTGCTCTACGTGGAATTTGAGAAACTTGCAAAGCAGGCTCTGTTCCAGCATATGTTGCTGTAATAAGGAAGTATTTGTATGTGAAAAGTTGCTATTTGGCAACCTGTCTCCTACCCTTAGTTTTCTCAGGTTATAAAAGAGGGGAATATGCATCAGCCCAGAATTTCCTTTCTGTTAGTTTCTGAAATGTACCGATGTTTCATAAGTGCTGAACTTTATTGGGGCCATGACTTTCTTAGACTCTAAAAAATAAATATACTAGTCTGTTACCATTGAATCAGGAGTTCTTAATCTACTGTGTTTCCACTGACTTTTTGGCAGTCCAGTGAAGCTAAGGAACATTCTCAAAATAACATCCTTAAATGCCTAGAGGAAATTGTATATTATCAAAAAGGGGGGGGGGAGGTGGGAAGGCTTAAATGAATTATCAATCCTATCTAATAAAAGAATATTATGTAAATTGACCATCACTCCAACACACAAGATGGCCACCACAAGATGGTCTGCAGGGGAGGACAGTTGTGAGCAATCAGGCCTGCAGGGGAGGACAGTTGGGGGTGACCAGGACTATAAGGGAGGACAGTTAGGAGCAACCAGGCATGCAGGGGAGGGCAGTTAGGGGTTAGGGGCAATCAGGCCAGCAGGGGCACAGTTAGGTGTTGATAAGGCTGGCATGGGAGTGGTTAGGGGATGATAAAGCTGGCAGGCAGAAGCTGGGCAATCATGCAGGCAGGCACGTGAGCAGTTTGGAGCCAGCATTGTGAAAGGATTGTGAGAGGGATGTGGGATCAGGCCTAAATGGGCAGTTGGACATCCCTCCAGGGGATCCCAGATTTGAGAGGGTGCAGGCTGGGCTGAGGGACATTCCCCTTGCTCCCATGCATGAATTCTGTGCACTGGAATTCTAATATATTATAAAAGTAAACTTATGCTTCAGTAGTATGTGGTTATTAATACATTACAGTGCTGCTGATAATTATTACACTTTTCTAACTAGTAATAAATGAAAACAATTTATTTAGGTGTGTATAACAAACTATAACAGGATATGGAAATATCTATGATTTCTACTGGTAACAGTCACAGGCATCAGTAACTGTTATGATGTGTTGCCTATATTAATAATAAAAAATTATAAACTTAGAGATTGCTGAAAAAAAGTGTAAATTTCCCCACACAAATCTTGTACCCCCTAAATTCTGTCCTCCCTACTCTCAAAGATGCTCACAGGTTCAAAACCTCAATTTGGTTTACATTTTAGGTAACTCCACTTGTTTTATTTCAATCCTTTCCTGTCAGGGTCTAGTCTTTATCCTGGCTACCCTAGATATACCTGAAGATTTTATAACTGCACATTTTCATTCTCTAGTTCAGAGCCTGAAAAGGTACGGAAGGTAACAACTTCGAACAACTGATCTTGCTTAAAAACACTGCAGTAATTTTCTGCTTGTATCATTAATATCTCAGTCACTAGAGACACTTTGCTTTGCCTTTGTAGAAATAGCAGCATCGCTAACCAAAGCTCTTTTGAAATACAACAGCACGATAATGACAGCAGCCTGCAACAGGGCTAAGCTGTAAGGAGTTACAGTGACAAATCAGTGCTGTCTGAATAGCTTAAGCTCAACATGAATCTTCCCACGCAGGCCTCTTATGATCTATGGTTCCTAATCCTGCGGAGAGGACTAAGGTACCTGCAGTGCCAGGCGATACTCCTGGCAAATGGATCCCATGTCATGGAGACTCTCATCTACAGAATACTGATTAGTAAATTATTAGATTTCATTTTTTTCCCTCACCAGTTTTCTTTATTTTTTGTATTTGTTCTCTTCAGTGTGAATTGTATGATGTTTTATTAATGTTGTTTATTATTATTATCTCAGTTGAATTGTGTATTTGATGCCCCAACACCTTGATCACAGTAATGTAATATAAATGAAATTATCTTGACAAACAAAGACTGCAGGTGGTATTTAAATTTGCTTTTCTTTATCCATGAAATCATAGAGGTATTTAATTTACTCTCTTCTCTTCTGCTCACTTTCTTTATCCCTTATGACACTCACTCACTCCAGAAAATACCTGCAATTAGAAACTCGTGCCTTTGTAACTGAAATATATCTTTGAAAGGTTATATGATTTGCATATCTTCAACTATGCATCAAAAATTGGGGTCAGATTTATTTCTCAAAATTGTTTTCTCCAGAGGCAAAAGTCTCTTTCATAAAATATACATTTTATAATTATATTAACAATGTCAACAATGTCATTTTCTAATAACTCACAAAATGAGAATGCGTGTTTATATACAGGAGGAGGTCTTAACAGTAACCATGGAAACAACTAGAATCCAGTAACACTCACAATTTACATTGCCTGCTCTATGCTGAGGGCTGTGGATACAGGGATGAAAACAGTGAACGGAAATTCTAGCTTAGGCCACATTACATAGCAGAAACAACTAACCTTGTGCTGACTTTATGTCAAGGGCTTTGCATGCATTATTTGGATTAATTATACATTCTCAGTCAGCAATTGTGAGAATAGCATTATTTTCTTCCATCTCCTCCTCCTCCTCCTCCTCCTCCTCCTCCTCCTCCTCCTCCTCCTCCTCCTCCTCCTTCTTCTTCTTCTTCTTCTTCTTCTTCTTCTTCTTCTTCTTCTTCTTCTTCTCATTCTTCTCCTTCTTCTTCTTCTTCTTCTTCTTCTTCTTCTTCTTCTTCTTCTTCTTCTTCTTCTTCTTCTTCTTCTCTTTCTACTTCTTCTACTTCTTCTTTCTTTTTTTGAGGGTAGAGGTAGGGAGGGTAGAAGGGAAAGGAAGAGAGAGACACATCAATGTGAGAGAGACATATTTATACATTGGTCAGTTACCAGGGATCGAACCTAAAACATGGTCCATGCCCTTGACTGGGAATCAAACCGTGACCCTTTGGTCTTTGGGCCAACACTCTAACCACTAGAAAAAAGCAGCTAGGGCCAAATGGACTTCTTGGAGCTAATATATGATAAATGCAGGATTCTAGTTCACAACACTCAGAGTTAGAAGCCATGTGCTTCTAGAATTCAGGTGAAAGCTTAACTGTGTTAGAGTTCTGCAGCATGTAGGTGGGTGTGAGGGACTGGAAATGATGGACTTGAACTAAGACATCTTCCTCACAGGGTACTACTGGTTGCTTGTTGGGAGAGGCATTATAGTATCTGAGGAAAGCTCCATTCTGATAAGGAAAATGTTGTAACTGTAAGAGGCATTTTATTTTTCACTATTTTAACACAGCTGTCCAAATGAATGTCTTAAGAGCTATGTTCTATAAGAATAGCAACACCATTAATAAAAATAATGCAACACAATTCAGTTTGATTGAAATGATGTGCATTCATGCACAGACCTCTGGAGCAACTGTCTGAGTGGGAGACCACATGGACACTGAGAAATCATCATTATCCAAAGGCGATGTCTTTGTTGAATTCCTAAAAGGGAAAATATATTACTAATAGAGTGTGATTAATATTAGAATAGATTAATAGGTGGCTAGATAGACTTGTAGACGAGGGAGGTAAATTGTGGCAGGCATGGAGAGAGAAAACTGATCAAAAACATCGACGTAGCCGAAACCAGTTTGGCTCAGTGGATACAGCGTCAGCCTGCGAACCTAAAGGTCCCAGGTTCGAGTCAGGTCAAGGGCATGTACATTGATTGCGGGCACATCCCCGGTGGGGGGTGTGCAGGAGGCAGCTAGTCGATGTATTTCTCTCATCGATGTTTCTAGCTCTCTGTCTTTCTCCCTTCCTCTCTGTGAAAAAATCAATAAAATATATTTTAAAAAAAACAAACAAACATCGACGTAGGTGGTTAAATATGGGGTATGCTGGGGGAAGTCTAACATGGTGGTTTCAACCTGATGCTAAGAATTCCATCATCTGGGTATTTAAGAGAATATAAATGAAAATAATTCACTGGATTGGGAGTGGCCAGATTATTCCACACATGTTTACTATGTACTCTTGAGATCATCAGATAAAACCATTATTTTTACCAACTTGTGTACTTTAGATACAGAGTATTTTCTTTCACTTTAAGTAAAAAGACAACCTTCAAATTCACCTTCTGGTCTTCAGAACTGCTATGAAAGAAACTTAAAAATTAAAAACATACCATTGCAAAACAGAAGTTGTATTATAATTTATATTGCATAAGACTTTTATCAAGAGCAAATACTTTGTTCTAGTTATTATGTGAATCTCTAATAAAGAGTAAAATTCCTTATACATAGTAGATACAAAACAAATAAATGCACAATGTATACAAGACTAATAGGAGGGGAGGGGTGAAAAGAAGAAAGTGAGAAGGGGATGAAAGGGAGGGAAGCAAACTTACTGAAGTCTTATTTTTTGACAATGTGTTATAAGGCATGTTGTGTAGTTCATCAAGGTGCGATCCACCATTTGAAAATATTCAACTTGTGATCATAGTATCAGTATCACAAAGTTGGTCAGTGGTAAGTATGAATATGAGTAACTTATGCACCTCCTATCAGAAACAGTTGAATTGGAACTCAGTGAAAAAATCCATTTGGATTAAATCTATTTAGTTTCACTTGTCCTACAAGACATAGCAAGGTTATTTATAAGAGGAAAATCAGAAGAGAAATAATATATTTCTTCCAAATGGGACAAACTTGCTCTATCACTACCTCTACGGATGGTCTCACAGTGGTCAAGGCTGCCAGACTTCAAAGTTTGGAGAGTCGAAACCACATGTGAATTAAGATCCCTACCTATTTGTTCCCATAACACTGTATATGGTTATTGACATCTCCCTATAAAATTGTATTCATATTTCTGTTTCACTTTCTTAAATCTTTACAAGAAAGTGTACTAATGAGTGAATAGCATTGTCTAACAACCATGCTGAAAGTTAATGAAAATTCATTAAAATTTAATTGAAATGATGTTTATATTTTAAATATATTTATATTACAATACATTTTTATTGATTCAGAGAGGAAGGAAGAGGAAAATAGAGATAGAAACATTAGTGATGAGAAAGAATCATTGATCATTTGCCTCCTGCATATTTCACACTGGGGATGGAGCCTGTAACCTGGGCGTATGCCCTGACTGGGAACCAAGCTGTGACCTCCTGGTTCATAGATTGATGCTCAACCACTGAGCCATGCCACCCAGGCTATAGTTTCTTGATTTTTAAAAATTTGTGTTTTTATCTATTCTTGTACTGTTACAATAACTATATTTAAAGCTTAATCAAACCTGAAACTACCTTTGTTTTCTGATATATTAGGTGTCATATCTCTAAGCACAAGTAAAGGCTTAGATTTTTGTATTCTATTGATATGCAGAATTAGCCAAGTATTTATAAACATATAAATTGATTTAAAATTAACAGTACTAAAAATAATAAAGTATACAACTAGCAGTAATAAGAAGAATTGAATTTTTTGTGACCAAAATACTGAATGTTATTAGTCAGAGACTAATAGCAAACTAGTTGACTTGTCATTTGCTTCTGTAAAAATTTATCTTCCCTATAGACTGACCTTCACCTCAATGATAATACTGAATGTCTAAATAGATGCTGACCACAAAGACTCACATTAATATCAAGACTATTAACATAATATTGACCAAATGTTTTTCGCAAAAAGGGAACAACCATATTCTTTTCTACCAATAAAATACCATTAGGTAGTACTTTATACTAAATATTAGACACTTCTCTGTCAAATTAAAACACTTTAATTTTATTTTCAAAGACACCATTGCAGATGGAAAAATCACTTAAGGTAATGTATTTGCTGATCTCAATATAAAACCAAATTGCAAAAACATTCTTATATCATCAACGTTATAGAAATATGAAACATGTGATTGTACATAACATTTCTAATTTTGTTGCTTATGCCTTTTAGATTGCAGTAGGGAATACGATTTAATAAGCAAGCAGGTTGGGTTGTTCACAAAGCATAATTAATTTAGTGGAATGCCACTCTACTGGGTACTTGCAAGTAATAATAAGAGCTCCCTTTGCTTTCAGAAAATCATCTTTGCCTTAATTTTTATTAAAATGTGCACCCAGCTTTCCTGGTGATTACTCTCCTTTATGTCCTTGTAATCATTACCTGATTCTTTTGTTTTAAAAATATTTTACATTACGTTATATTCTTTTTAAGACAAAGCAGGTCATTACATTCTTTATTTAGTTATTTTAAGTAACTCAAATAGTCTCCAATTAAATAGTGATTTCAAATAATTATCTATTATAAAACCAAATCACCCATAAATTCAGAATTGCTTTAATCTCAAGAATGCTATAATTATCTAAATTTTCAGATAAATTCATATTTAGGCACATACTTTTAGTGAATCTAACATAAGAAGTTTTCATAAATCAAGTTAGATACCTCAAACTGATTAAGAAAACTTGGGCACATTAATAACATGCATAAGTTAGCAGTGTACCTATACTCACAGGAATTTTAAAATGTGACTTTCCAAAATTCTGCAGAGTCTGAAATGTGTCTAAATGGATATTATAACATGACTGACATTTCTGAATACACATCAGTTATTAATAATTTATCTCAATCACACACAACAAGGAGCACAAAAGTAATTTTATAGTGAGGATGCTAATAATATTCAACTAGGATTATTCACTAGTATTTTCAGGTCTTGCAATTTAAACCATGCTTAAGCTAAATTATGAATTACTTCATAGCATGGATCTTTTAGATCACCCAAGAGTAAATTAATACCTAATATTAAATTCTCTAAATCTGAAATTTCATTGTTTTACATTTGACTATCCTACGAAAATTACCAACAATTAGTCTACATACTGAGATTAATTTTGTTGATAATACACTGTAATAGAGAAGAGGAAATTGTATTGGATAGAATGTAACTGATGATTCCTGGAGGCATCAGAAATCAACACTTCCCTTGCTCGATATGGGAAGCTACCTGTAATTCCCTGCCTTCACCATCGTGTGAACATGTTCAAAGAAACAGACATAATTTTCTAAGCAATACCGGGCATGATAATAGCATGTGCATATTATATAAGACTTGCCTGTAGAATAATTTGATTTTTCTACAATTCATTATGTTAACAAAGATGTTCGAAAGTCCAGATCTGTCCAACATTAGGTCATGCATGTGGCCATCAAATCTATTAGGATCCAGACTTGCCTTACCTTAGAGTAAATCAAGTCTAGTGTTCATGGATAGCAAATGACTGACAAGGGAGTTAAACCTGGCACTGAGTCAAAATCTCAGAACATAAAATCTCAGCACAAATTTTAAGTAGAATATGTGTGATTCATTGGTGGGACTAAACAGAGGAGTAACAATCAGAGAGGGCAAGAAATTAACCAAATAATTCTATGGATATATTCATAACCCATAGACATAGACAATAGTGCAGTGAAGGCCCAGGAAGGGGTGGAGGGGGATCGATGAGGGTGAAAGAAATCATTTGCAATACTTTATAATAAAGATATATTTTTTAAAAAACTCAAGAAAAAAACAAATTTTATATTTGCCATAGAACAAGAAAAAGCAAGATTCAGTGGTTGCAACTTGGCTTCAACTGTGGAATTTTTAGAGAGCAACACTAGAATGTTTATAGCAGTTGTATAAAGGTGCCAGGGAAATCTCATGTGGCAGAAGAAGTGATGGTTGAGAGATTGATTCTGACATTTGTAGATGTCAGACGCTGAGATAAAACACTGTGACACTAACATTTCAAACCTGAGATCATTACGTTAGTCTTAAAACAGAACCTATAGAAATAAAGATATTTTCATGGAGATGAATATTTTCACTTCTCTATCTTGCTAAATGATTGTTATCTGCATTAATATAACTGCATTTCATGGAACTAGTTAAATGTTTAATATGTTAGACATGATTAAAAGAAAATATGTAACTATGATGTGTAGGACATCACAAATAAATCATACTTAAAATTATTCTCTCTCTGTTGTAAAATTAAAACAAAACAAGTGCTGAGCTTTGAAACCAGTAGCTGTAAATATGGAGAGGAAATGTGTCCAAGAGTCACACCAAACTTTTGTAAGAAAGAGAAGGAAATGGTGTTGCATTTTACAACTATTTGAAAAGATTGCTAGTGGTAGGTTTTGACTCTTTGAACTATCTTTTGCAATCCTAAAACAACTTTAATTAACACATTTGGTGCAACTGGTCTTTTTTTCCTTTCCTTTCTCTTTTAGCATTTCAGTAAATCTTATTTTCGATCTCTCTGAACTTAATGAGAAGCAAGTTTATTTTCTAGGTTATAGCCAGTGTTTAAACAACAACACACTTATTGAAAACCTATGCTGTATCTATTATAATGTAAGACATGTGAGAGATTTGAAGAGAACAAGTCATTGGATAGTGATTAAATTTTGAATTATGGCATGAGTATAGTAAAAGAAAAAAATAGTTCAGTGATGAAATAAATTATTTAAATTTGATATAATCAAAGAAATCAGAAACCTACCCAAGAATTTGGAATACGGGAGGTATGATACTTAGTCCATAGGCATGAAACATATTTGTTATTAAAAAGAGCAGGAAGCACATGAAAAAAGTATCAGGAAGACCCAGAGTAAAATAAAAGGTGTATTTCAAAAGAAAAGATGAATGTTCTTAATTTTAGCAGGATTTTTTTCCAGAATGAAAGATTCACCTTAACCAATCAGAATGCAAGCAAATGTTACCTGTAACTTTTAGGAAAAGTATCCACAAAATAAGAACAGGAATTTCTGGATCTATTTTGTTCATCTGTCTATTTTGTTCATTAGATTCCACATATGAGTGAGATCATGTGATACTTGTCTCTCTCTGACTGACTTATTCAGCTTAGCATAATATTCTCCAGGTCCCTCCATGTTGTCTCAAAGGGTAAGAGATCCTTTAATAGTTTTTTTTTTTTTTTTTTAATCCATTCATCTACTGATGGGCACTTGGGCTGTTTCCACATTTTAGCTATTGTAAAGTTTGTTGCTATGAACATTGAGATGCATACATTCTTTCTGATTGGTGTTTCAGGTTTCTTAGGAAATATTCAGAGAAATGGGGGGGTGTCACTCAGTTCCATTTTAAAATATTTTATGAAATTCCAGAGTGTATTCCCTAGTGGCTGCACCATTCTATATTCCCACCCGCACTTGGGTTCCCTTTTCTCCACATCCTCACCAGTACTTGTCTTTGTTGGTTTGTTGATGGCATCAATTCTGACAGGTGTGAGATGGTGCCTCCTTTTTTTAATTTGCATCTTTCTGATGATTGGTGACTTTGAGAATTTTTTCATATGTTTCTTGGCCATTTTTCAGAATCTCAGAGGGAAGGTGAGGGTGAAGGGTGGGTGGGGAGAGATTAACTGGGAAATTTATATTCATATATTGCATAGGCAATGGACACAAACAATAGTGTGATGAAAGCCTCGCAGGGGCAGTTCTAGGGTCAAGGGGATCAAAGGCTGGGGAAAGGGCACATATTTAATACTTTAAAAAATAAAGATACTTTTCTTTAAAGAAAGTGGCAGTAGGAGTTGATATACTAGAGCAGTGGTCAGCAAACTCATTAGTCAACAGAGCCAAATATCAATAGCACAATGATTGTGATTTCTTTTTGAGAGCCGAAAACGGGCCACAAAGTTTCAATTGCTCTGTGCGTGCACACCCACACGTGGTATTTTGTGGAAGAGCCACACTCAAGGGACCAAAGAGCCGCATGTGGCTCACAAACTGTACTAGAGCATCAGGCAGTCATTTCTCAAAAGGGCCTCAGGGAAATATTGAGGGAAGTATGTTGGGAGATAATGAAATGATTATAATCTCGAGATGAGACTGTATCCACTTGTGTTAGAGGCATCTCTCACAGACACTGGAGAGGTGTTATCAGACAGCCCCTGAGTCAGAGAGAAAGGTCTGTCCCCAACCTTGATTCTTGTCTTCTCATATAAAGAATTTATGGGAGAGACCTCGATTGCATTGTGATTAAGCCAATTTTACTAAAGCAATTAAAGCATGCACCTTTATTAAAGAAGCAAAGCAAGCAAATCTGTCCATCTGGCTTATGAAGCACAGACAGGCACTCAGGTAATCTGAAGAGTGAGTTGGGTGGGGTTCAAAGGGTTATATTGCCTCAAGTTTTTAGGTTTCAGAATTCTTCTGCTAAGTATTTTGGTACAGATTTTTACTTTGTTGTGGCCTTCCCAGGCAGAATTCATGAGAAGCACCTGGCAACTGTATCTTGCCAAGCCCGAGACTGCTGGCTTCTCTGCTTAGGGAGCAAAACTGTCCCTTTCCCCCTCCCCTCTTTCCCCCTCCTTTTCTCAATACTCCTCAAGAAGCTTTTTAACCATTTGCTCTCCTGTCCCTGGCAGGGGAAGATAATGGCTTGTTAGTGACAAGCTGGCTGTAAATTGCTCACACTGTTTGGCCTTGTTTTAAGTTTCCGGTGTCGCTTTTCCTATTCCTCTTGTCCTGGAATTTTCCTAGCTCCTCTCTGCCCTGTCACTGGAGGACATATAACAAAATGAATAAGAATGAAATATCAGACAGCTTGGGCCAAAGTCTGGCTGCTCCATTCCCAGTGTGGTGTTGGCCAAGTCTTTTCATTTATTTGTGCCTCTGTCTTCCTTTCTGTGAAATGGGGATGATGTCATTATGAGGATAAGTGTGTGTGTGTGCGTGCATGTGTGTGTGTGTGTGTGTGTGTGTGTGTTTACTGTGAGGGGTTTTGTAAGCACTACAATAAGACAGAACTAACAATGTTGAAACTCAGTTTACCAAACACTATACAAATATCACTTCATAGTAACCTGAAAATTGTTTTCCTTATTATCTTCACTTCACTGGTGAAACGGAGGCTTAACAACTTCCAGTAACTTTCTCAAGATCTCAGGGTATATAAAGGCTCAAAATGATTTCATGTAATCCTAAAACATTGATCCATCCTTATCCAGTCTGTCTCTGAAATCTGGCACTTTAAGTACAATTATATCCTTTTGTATCTTGAACTGTACAATCCCTAAGAAAAGTGTAGAATAGCAGGGACATTTTACATCTCTCCCCAAAGTTTATACTCTTATCTCATTTGAGATCTGAAACCCTCTGTGCTGTTAATCAGAAGCACAGTATTTTTTTTTGCCCTCACCTTTCTCTACCATCACCAGAAACTTCTAAAATATATAGCACCAAAAATATCTCTATTATCTTATTGATATTTTTCCCAAAAAATGATACACTAAAAGCTAAATCTTCTTTATTATATCTACATTAACCTAGGTCCTTTTCTTTAGTATCAAAGTCACATTAACCAACAAGGCAGTAACATTCATAATTCAGAAAGCATGCCCAGTGAGATGAGACTAATTGGAAAAAAATGCATATGAAGTCTCAAAGCAGGCATGCTACAATCAAGTTCAAAATGTACATAGTTCTATTCGAGACATTCCAATACAGTAGCTCAAAATGCAAGAACACAGAAGTATGAAAATGCCATAGACAATTCAAGGAAGACAGGTGTTAAATTATAGGAGTGTGTATTGTTCATATGGTATTTATGTCTTCCAAGTTTGTTTGACATTCTAGAAATAAATGTGACTGGGACTCATGAGTAAAATTGAAAAAAAATTATTTTCCTTATTATCGTATTTTTTTATCACTCTTACTTTCTATTGGGAAGACAAGTAGAAATAAATTCATCTATGTATTTTGCAAATACACACATAGGGAAACCAATTAGTAAGGTAGGACACTTTTTACCTTTATAATTCCTAATTACTTTTTCTCTGAATTCTGTTGTTTCAAGTGGCAAAAAAATCTGTTTAGTTATGTTGAAATAGAATTATTATATTTCTGGTAGTAAGCAGAGAATGATAAATAAAGGCACACAGGGACCTTGAAAGAAGAATAATAATGTTAAAAATAAAATAAAAGTTGCCTCCTTCAGGAAGTTCTTAGACAGACATTCTAATGTGATAATCCATAATAAAGTTCATTTGCCAGTATTGAAAGGTGTGAGTTTCATCTACTAAATAGTTCTATAAGAAACCATCATTTTGAATAGATAAAATATATGCTTATAAACATACACACTGAGGATAAAATTAACTGCTCATATTTAGTAAATGGCTCTTCCCCTGCATTGCAACATAGTTCTATTTTTCATTTAATCTAGTTTTCATTATAAACTGGGTGAGTTATGCCAGAAGTGTGGGCTGGAGGAATTTTAATTAGTTCATTCTTAGGAGAGAAATATATGGTTTAGAAAGCTAATTTAATGCTGTAGTGTGTTGTAAAGTTTGTAATATATATCTATATGTATACTCAAATATATTTTCAAATATGAAATGTAGTTTATATACCAACATAAAATACAAATACATGGTGTCGCCGAAAGATGTATGCATACTTTAACAGCTGATTTCTATTACATTTTGAAAATGAAATGTATTTTAATAAGCCCTGCCTTTATAATTATTCTAAGTCTGTATACTTTTTTGGGGGAGACCATGTATATTTATTTAAATGAATCTCATTGTCACTAATGAAAATAATGGTGATTTAAGACCATCCTCTAATGATTCTTTAGACAATGTGGCTACATTACTTTTAAAAGCAATGCCCAGTTTCAAACAAAGCTATAAACTATAGTGAGTTCATTTGTGTTAGGCTCTAAAGTCATTTAAGCTAGCAATGTATCATGAAGAATTTACCTCTTCTAAACAATCAAATAGTAAATCATTTACAAGTACTGAAGTATTTTCAAGCATCTTCTAATTACCCTGCACTTTCCTTCTTATAAATAAAGAGAAGTGCAGGTCTTCTCTACAAGGAAATTGTAATTGAGAAAGATAACATAAGGGAAAAACTAACAGAAAGCAAGAAATAGCATAAAGGTATATAAAAAAAAGTGTGTGTGTAGTAAATTTGTGTAATTAGGATTAGTCTCAACAAACAAAGCACTAGGTATATTCCTGGAGATTACAGTAAGGAATAATATATTTGAAGGACAAAGAATTATGCATAAATTGAAGGAAGATAAATAAGGGAGACAAATAGATCAGTTAAAATATTTATTTTCTTTTAAGTGTAGAAAAAACTACATTGACTTTAGGCCAGAAAAGAAGAAATCAGTATAGAATAAGAAACACCTGGCATTAGGAGAACATGAGAAATGGCTTGCATTCTAAACAAATGGAACACATGTCTTAGTCACAAACAGTAGAAAGAAAAATACAGAAGCTACAAATGAAAAGTGATTCTGAAATGTGCTTAAAATTTAAATCCCAAGAGCATATTGAGACTTTCAATTTCAGAACAATACAAGCTGAGTTAACATGGCATCCATATACTAAAGGCACATAGAAATTATGCATAAATGATCTAACTGCTAAAATTCCAAGTAGGATTACAAGAATTCAATTTCAATCCAAACATCTCAGTAAAGTGGAACACAGTAAATGTTTGGGAAATATAGTTATTGTGATTTGGGTGACATGTGGATAAAGATAACCCATTTGTCCCAAAATATTCCCTAGACTAAAGATTTTGCATTTAATGTATACAATAAGCCTTTGTCTCTGTACAAAAGAAAACTCAAAACATATAATGCCAATCCTTTGTAGGGGAAGCAAACTTATGAGAAATAGAGGGGGAAAAACACTTGGCTTTTAAAGAAATCCTATTCTGTGTGTGTGTGTGTGTGTGTGTGTGTGTGTGTGTGTGTGTGTGTGTGTTTTGTTTTTGTCTTATACTCTGTGTAGGAAAATGTTTCACTAATAAGAAATACACACATATACACACAGATTTTAGAATCTGCTTTAATAGTATACATATCCTATATAATAAAGAGGTAATATGCAAATTGACCCTCACACCCTCATGTCTCAAGATGGCCATCCCCACATTGTCACGAGATGGCCAGCAGGGGCGGGCAGTTGGGGGTGATTGGGCCAGAAGGGAAGCAGTTAGGCAACAATCAGGCCTGCAGGGCAGTGGTTAGGGGCAATCAGGCAGGCGAGTTGTTAGGAGCCAGCTGTCCTGGATTGTGAGAGGGATGACCAACTCACAGTTGGACATTCCCAGGGGGGTCCCATATTGAAGAGAGAGCAGGCTGGGCTGAGGGACATTCCCTTTTGTGCACTGGGCTTCTAGTGTCATAAGAAACACAAGCTGTTGAATTAATGTGAAAGTATTAGTCCCAGCCTATTATGCACTTAGTTCTATAAATCAGGAAGCACAGGATTACCATGGGAAAATAATTTCCTTTGAATAAATATTTGCATTTCAAATAAGCTAATTATAAGAACATATAAAGCAGAACTATATAGCAGAAATAATAAACTAGAGGTAACAAACCCCAAGGAATTAAAATAGAACAAAAGATATAAGAAATGCTGCAATAATTATTTTACATGACTAAAAGGTTCAACAGAGCAAGACAAAAAATATAATAAGATACTATAAAAGTATACAGTATAAGTAGGAAGTAAATAAATTCTATTAATAAAAGAAATTTAAAAATCTATTAAAGGTTCACAGATTAAACTCAACCTAAAAATAATTCATTAAATGGAAAATGCATATTAGGTAAATAACAAGCTTAAAATAAAAAGTGAAAAAAATCAAGTAAGCTTCTAAAGAGTGGCATCTTCAATTATAATACCAAAAACAAAAAGATAATTTTTATCAGTGAATGGGAAAAAAATTCAACTATAAATTTCAGAAATTAAATAGGAAAAGCATAATTCAACAGGAACCACAGAAGGTATCCTACAATTGTCAGATAAAATAATTTCAACATATAAATATTTATTTAAAATATAAATCAGGGTATATAAATATTAATTTATGATATAATTTCTGGGAAAATATTGACTTGGAATTCAATAGGTAAGGAAATAAATTACTTAATAATTCAGTAAACATAAGTTTTATTTCTGTAGAATTTCGTGGTAAGTATAATAATTTTCTTTTAAGAAATTTTGAGTAAGATTAAACTACAGAAGTAGACAACATACTATAACAGATGAGTTAGGGATAAGAATGTTACAGAATTTATCAGGGGACTGGAAAATACACAAACAGGAATACTCGGAGATACAGGAAAAACTCATTTATTTCCAGATGTACTAGTACCATGACTCAGGAGAACTTGTTTCCAAGTCCTGAGCAAGCCAGTATGGAGGAAACTTTCTCTTTATATCCTTTGTTTTCTTTTTCCCCAAAATATAGATCAGATTTCCAGACCTTTCGTGGGCTTTGCAAAAAGCCCCTTGTGTTGGGATGGGATTTGTGAGACCACACCAAACGCCAGCACTGATTACCCACTCTGGGGTTTGTGTGTTATTCAGGAATGTGCATTAGGGATATTGATTAACTAGGTACAGAGTTAGGATGTTGGTCTCTGCCCCCAAAAAATGTCTTATTTTCCTCAACAAGAACCATCTTTCCCAGGGAAACAACGTGCATTCGAATCCAAAATTTCCCATTTCAATTGCTAAGGGAGAAAACGAAATCTTAATTATTGCTACAGAGGACAGTTGGAAAATTGAAGGACTTTTGGTAGAAATCATTGTGGTCAGCAAGGTGGACTTTTTGAATCAATATTTTGAAGAAAAATCAGAAGAACTGATTAAGTACAAGATGTTGCCCTGTTAAGTGACATGTTCAAAAATATATCATATCTTGTTATCAAAAATCTCCAGTGTGGATAATAAGAGTGTGTGAATGATTCAGAGAACTTTTTCAAAGCTTTATTGTAGTTGAGTCCAAATTACACCCCCAGTCTACTGACCCATAATAAGGAAAAATATATTATTTGTCTGCCCCTTTCCAAATTGTGTTTATAGTACTGCTTACTCCCCTGTCTCATAGGTAGATTTATGATACCCACTTCCCAAAGAGAACACCTTACCTGATGGACAAAATTATTTATTTAACCATATCACATATCATAAGCAAGGATAACAAAAACATACCCTGTGGTTTATTGGTGTAATAAGGGAAGAAATAGCCATTTCTCTTTGTCAGTACTACCCGTTAATAATAAAATAAACTTTGGGTTGTCAGTTCCCCAAGATGCTATTACATGGGACCAAAGAAGTATTGATTTTGACAACCACCCAAGGATGAGAATACCTTTGTGGAAACCTGGGAATTCAATCCACCCATTTTGCTGGTGCCCTATGAATGCCTTCACATACAACGTGCAAAACCTTCTACAGTCCATGAATGAGTACAAATAGACAGTTAATTCTGCTTGATTTGGAAAAGGCACATAAATTTGAACACTTACCACGCTGACGTTTATGGGCAATAAATGGGAGGCTCTCATTACCCAGTCTGGTTTTGTGAGATGGAGATAAGACATACAGTCCTAAGATACCTTTCACTCCCCAAAAGGAAAGAGGAGTAATTGAACATAGAAAAAATATGAAATATACCCAGAATTCCTAACCAAGTTTACTGGTGAATATCTTTCTTTCTTGAATTCAGTCAATAAAGAATTGAGAAGGTTACTGCTATTTCAAATGAGGAGACAAAGATATAAGACTTCAAGAAACATGAAAAATCAAGGGAATATGATAGTACTAAAAGAGCAAAATATTTTTTTAATAATCAACTCCAAACAAATAAAAATCTATATAATACCTGATAAAAATTTCAAAATAATCGTTTTAAGGAAACTCAGCAAACTACAAGGAAACTCAGATAACTTGGCAAAAAGAATACATTAGCAAAATGAGTTTAAGAAAAGATAGAAACTATAAAAAGAAACCAAACAAACTTTGGAGCTAGAAAATACAATAATTAAAATGAAAAAATGTAATATAGTACTCAACAGCAGATTCAATCAAGTGGAATAAGGAATCTGTGAACTCAAAAACCAATTATTTGAAATTATGAAGACAAAGGGAAAAAAATGGAAGAATAGTATAGAAAGCCTATGGGGTTTATGGACCCCATCAGCCAGCCAACATCTATGCATTATGAGAGTGCCAAAAGGAGAAGAGAGAAATAAAGGGTAGAATGTTTATTTAAAGAACTAGAGGCCCTTGCACAAAATTCATGCATGGGGGTGTGTGTCTCTAAGCCCAGCCTGCACTCTCACCAATCTGGGTCTTTAAGGATGTCTGACTGCCCATTTAGGTTTGATCCCAGTAGGATTGAGCCTAAATGGGCAGCTGGACATTGCTCTCACAATCAGGACTGCTGACTCCCAATTGCTTGCCTTCTTGCCTTCCTGATTGCCCCTAACTGCTTCTGCCCGCCATCCTGATCATTCCATAACCTCTCCCCTGCCAGCCTGATTGATGTTTAAATGCTCCCTTGCTAGCCTAATTACCCCTAATTGCCCTCCCCTGCAGGCCTGGTCTCTCCCTCTGCCCTCCCCTACTGGCCATCTGGTGTCCACATGGGAGCAGCCATCTTTGACCACATGGAGGCTGCCATCTCGTGTGTTGGAGTGACAGTCAATTTGCATATTACTCTTTTATTAAATAGGATTATAGCTGAAAGCTTTTAAAATCTTGGGAGGAATATAAACATCTAGGCCCATAAACACAGTGTTCTCCAAACAGAGTGAATCTAAAAAAAATAATAATAATAATTACAGTAAGTCATATTATAGCCAAACTGTCAAAAGAAAAAGATAAAGAATTTTAATAGCAGCAGGAAAAACAAAACAAAACAAACATACAAAAACAACTTGTCATATACAAGGTAAGTCCCAAAGTATCAGTTCATTTCTCAGAACAAATTTTGTAGGCCAGGAAGGAATGAGATGATATATTCAGAGTTCTAAAAACAAAACAAAACAAAGCAAAACCAAAAAAATCCCCCACCAAACCAAGAATACTTTCTTTAGCAAAGCTGTCCTTCAAAAATTAAAGAGAGGTAAAGAGCCTCAAACAAACAAAAGCTGAGAGAGTACTTAACTACTAAAATTACTTTACAAGAAATGCACAAGGGATTTCTTGAATTAAAATGAAAGAATGCTAATTAGTAGCATAAAAACACACAAAGGTATAAAATTCACTAATAATGTTAAGTAAATGTTAAATTCAGAAAAATAGAAAAAACTCATACATCTTTAAGATTACTACATTTAAAAATTCACTTCTAAATGCTAACATATTTACAAATAAATGAAAATAATAATTCTATACAGCAAAACTTTTAGGATATCGCTTCTTCAATATTTTAAGGACATTGAACCTTGTCTTATAGTAGAAAAGAAGAAACACTCAATACCCATTCCTTATGCTTCTAATTTAAGGATTAAAAAAGGGGAAATAGCCGAAACCGGTTTGGCTCAGCGGTAGAGCATCGGTCTGCGGACTGAAAGGTCCCGGGTTTGATTCCGGTCAAGGGCATGTACCTTGGTTGTGGGCACATTCCCCAGTGGGGGGGTGTGCAGGAGGCAGCTGGTCGATGTTTCTCTCTCATCGACATTTCTAGCTCTCTATCTCTCTCCCTTCCTCTCTGTAAAATATCAGTAAAATATAAAAAAGGGGAAATAATATTCCTCCTAAAAATGAAATAGAAAGTAGAAAAAATATTATCATAACATAATGCAATAGAAAAAAATACAGTAGTAAAAATCAATAAAGTGGAGAGAAATACAGTTGATATGAGCATAATAATATGACATTAACATACCCTCTAAATCTATACATCTATTCCTCATATATAAGAAATATCTTATTTATATACATAAGAATATTTGTGGAATAATTATTTTAACAGCATTTTTGGTGCTAGAGGAAAAAAACTACTTTGACTATTGGAGTGGGAGGGTTACTCTATTTCTTCAAAGTAACACTAATAAACAATGAAAAGAATCAAGGAATGTTGCATGAATCAAGATGGACAAGACTTATACCTTGTTTCCCCGAAAATAAGACAGTCTTATATTAATTTTTGCTCCCAAAGATACCCTAGGTCTTATTTTCAGGGGATGTCTTATTTTTCCATAAAGAAGAATATGGTACACATTTATTGTTAAATGAAAATAAAGGAAATTTATTATCTGTATACGGTATAGTAGTATGGTAGTTGTCAACACAAACCAGACAAACTGTGAATCCTACAGCATCAAGAATTTACTCATTTATTCAATGACAATCATGTCATCATCTTCTGGAACATCATCATAACAATCCAATTCCTGAATTTCCTGGTGAATTTCTTGTGACTCCATTTCTTTCAGAATCAGTGGACCGAATCTCTCATGGTTAGCAATAGCACTGTCTTTAAATGAGTACTTCTTGTCAAGGTAGCCTGCTCGCAGTGCATTTGCAATGCAACTATCAGTGATTTTCTCCCATGAATTCTTCACCCAAGTCACAACTTCTTGCAGTATAGGTTTCACAAAGTTTCCATGCTGATTTCTCTCCATTCACACAGCAGTGATGTCAGGACTCCGTGTAATGTCACTGGTTGCCAGATGCCAGTCGGGGAGGCCCTAGCAACCAGTTTTCGGTAAATTAATTTTTCTTCTGAGACAGAGCCTGGGGGCCTTTTTTCCGGGAGTATGCCTTATATTTCACTCAGAAGGAAACCTGTAAGTGGGTCTTATTTTCAGGGAAACACGGTAGTTATGTTAAAAAAAAAAATTAGAGACATATACAGAGAGAACTGTTTTACATAAAATTTTAAAAACATAAAAATAAATAATACATTAATTAGGAACATATTCATATATAATATATCCAATAAAGAAAAACAAAGACATTGTGAAAAAATTCAAGTTTATGATTACCTTTTGTGGAAAGGAAGATATACAATATTTTATAATCAGTAAAATAAGTACAAAACATGTATAAACACATAAAACTGATAAAATGATTTCTTACTTTTAATTTTTCTTGAACAATCTGTGTATAATCTACACTAATAAAAGAGAAACATGTAAATTAACCATCATTCTGCTACTTCCGCAAGCCACACCCACCCACCAATCAGGAGTGAGTATGCAAATTAACCCAACCAAGATGGCGGCCAGCCACAGAAACAGCAGGAGGCTTTCGTTTCTCTGGCAGTGGAGGAAGCCAAGCTCTAGGTGGCCCTGGCCTCAGCTTAAGGCTACAAAGTTTTGATTATAGAAGATAAATAAATCCCAGATACCAGGGCCTCCTCTTGGTTTACCTGGGGACATAGCTGGCTTGTAAACCACCACAGGCCCCTCGCTCAGGCTGTCCCACATACCAAGGGAACCCCCACCCTGTTCTGGGACACCCTTCAGGACAAACCAGCCAGCTCCCATCTAATAAAAGAGTAATATGCAAATTTACCAACACTCCAACACAAAAGATGGCTGCCCCCTTGTGGTAAAAAATGGCTGCCCCCCCTGTGGACACAAGATGGCCACCACAAGATGACTAGCAGGAGAGCGTATTTGGGAGAGACCAGGCCAGCCAAAGGGAGGGCAGTTGGAGGTGATCAAGCCTGCAGGGGAGGACAGTTAGGAATGACCAGGCTGGCAGAGGAGGGAAGTTGGGGGCGACCTGCAGGGAAGGGCATTTGAGGGGGATCCAAGCCTGCAGGGGAGAGCATTTGGAAGCGGGGAGCAGGCCTGCAGAGGAGGATAATTGGGGGCATTTTGGCTGGCAGAGGAGCATGTAGCCATCAATCAGGCTGGCAGGGAGTGGTTAGGTGGTGATTAGGCTGGCAGGCAGAGGTGGTTAAGCCTGATTAGGAAGGCAGGCAGGCGAGCAGTTGGGAGCCACCAGTTCTATGGGGATAAGGCCTAAATGTGCAGTTGGACATCCGTCAAGGGGTCCCAGATTGGAGAGGTTGCAGGCTGGGCTGAGGAACACACACCACCATGCACAAATTTCATACATCATGCCTCTATTTCTATATAATAAATGGGTAATATGCAAATCAACCGAATGGTGGAATGACCAGTTGCTATGATGCGCACTGACCACCAAGGGACAGATGCTCAATGTAGGAACTGCCCTCCTGGTGGTCAGTGCACTGCATAGGGGTGGTGCTGCTCAGCCAGAAACTGTGGGTAGTGGGCTCCTGTACTGCAAGAGGGTGTAGGCCTGGCTGAGGGACCCCCTGAGTGCTGAATTTTGTGTGCAGGGTCTCAAGGAGGTTTTAAAAAATTGTTTATTCTAAGGATATTGGATTGGATTGAAATGCCATTATTTTTTTCACTCTAACAGGTTTCTTTATGTAATTTCTAATTGTATAAAACTAAATACTAATTATTAAATAGTTCCAAATATATAAAAATATAAGGACAAAAGGACATGAATTGAATTCCCAACACACAGAGAAGGCAGCCATAAACATTTTTGGGACAGTGTTTGAATGCCTGTCTTTATCCACATACTCATGTTCCTTTTTAACAAAGATATAACCCTGCATTTCATGCTTTGCCTGTGGAGATTTGCTGAAGACCAGACACTTGGAAATGCAGCTCAGTTTCTGCTATCTCATTCACTTTACCTGTCTCTGGGAAAGTCTTTCAGTTCTAACATCCATAGCATTGAATAAATGCTTATTAAATGCATATCTATTTTGAAACGCATATAAGCCTTCCGTTCAAAAGAACAAAAACAGATTTACATATTGGCCTGAAGGTTTAACCATGAGCTCTCTGAAATAACACATGGCAGGAAATTTCAATATTGGGGCCATTCTATCAAAAATATACCCTGTCTCTGTGAAATACTTTCAACAATAAAGATTTTTTTAAAATGCCCTGCCCCAGGATATATAAATTGAAATTCAAGAACTGTCAGCAGAAGCTTATCATTATTGTCCCTTGGGAGGAAATAAAGAAAAAGTAATGGAAGGGTAATAAGCAGAGTAGAATTTCAGTAGTAGAAAAAGGAAAAAAAAAAAAGTGGAACGTTTTTCTTACCACTACATAGTTAAGGGTGTATGTGAGTGCGAGTTCAATCTTTGTACATTCTCTCCCATAAAATGGATACAAGTAAAAACATTATATGAACGAATAATAAGTCAAACACAAAAGGACAAGAACTATATGATTTCACACATGTGAGATATAAAACAACAAACGAAAAAGATAAACAAGTGAACAAACAGATTGGTAGTTACCAGAGGAGAAAAGGGTTGGGGGAGGACAAAGTGAGTAAAGGGAATCAAATATATGGTGATGGAAGGAGACTAGACTTTGGGTGGTGAGAACACAGTAGAGTATATAGGTTTTGTATTATAAAGTTATACACTTGAAATTTACATGGTGCTTTAACCAGGTGCCTCAGTAAATTTACTAAAACATCTTTCCCAAATATTGGAAAACAAGCAAAAAAAAAAAAAACCCTCTCAAAACAAAACTTACAATAAGTATGATAATGATGATAATAATAGTAAGTACATTTTCATTCATAGACTGCTCTACAGATTTTAAATCATTTCTCTTCTCTCATTTAACATACAGATGAGTCATCTGAGATGTCAAGGGATGTATTAGTCATTCAAATAATTAGGTATTTGAGGCAAAGAAAAAATATTTTTGTGACATTTTAAGGTTACAAAGCTGCTTGATGCTGGAACTGGAACTAAAGTGATCATGTCAAGTTGACTGATAGAGTTCATGCTCTTTCATGATGAGGGACATAAACATATTCTTTAAATAAAATCTGCAGGGAAAGTAACATGTTATGTAATAAAACACATTTAAATAAAGGGCCATTTCAAATGTTTCTCATGTATTTAAAATTTTAGTCTATAAAGTGAAATAAATAGGTAATTTAATTCCAAGCAGCTTATGTAAACACTAGAGGCCCGATGCATGAGAATTCCTACAAGAATGGGCCTTCCTTTCCCTGGCTGCTGGGGCCGCCTTCGCTCTGCCCAGAGCCACCTTTTCCCTCAGGCCTGTAGCCGCATATAAACATAGTATGTTATGCAAACAGCTTTGAGTGATGAGAACTTTAGAGATGTCAAACTAATTCTCAGTTTGTTTGCTTTTTTAAATGAGAAACAAAATTTAAAAATTTTAAGTCATCCAAGGTCATATAGATTTTCTAGGATAGAGTTTAGCCAACATGTAGTGCAACTTGAACTATAAAATGTTATAAAGTGTTTATAATTATCTGTGGGGAAGGGAGGCATTTATATAGCTTGATGAGTTATGTAACGACAATCTCAATGATTTGTTTATACAGTGATAGCTATTTCATAATTATTTTAATTTTGAATTGCATAATTGTGGTACATTAATACTGAACCTATCCTTGTTAAAGTATAACAGAAAATTTGAAATGTCCCCATAATATGTGTTACATAATGTAAATATAACCACATTCAGAATCAGATCATTGCCTGAACACCAGAAAACCCCTCCTGCTCCTCTGATGTCACTAAGTGCACCCTATTCTAATTTCTAATAAGATGAGTGAGTTTTACTTCTTTTTTGGGGGGAAACTATATATAGGAAATATACAATATGTACGTTTTAGCTTTTTTTATGTTATCCCCTTTCTTACTCTCATTTTTTCTTGCTGGCAACAAATAATCTGTTCAAAATTAATGAAATTTTGTAATTTTAAGAATGTCATATAAATGGAATCATGCAGGATACATTCTTATGTTATCTGATATATTATTTAGTACAACCTCCCTCAGGTCCATCCAGGTTGTTGCAAACATATGCTCAGTTGTTTTTAGAATGCCTTTTGCTCACTTTCTAATTGGATTGCTTCCTTTTTCTATTTTGAGTTCTACTAGTCCTTTATCGGATACTAAAGATCTGATGCACGAAATCCATGCAAGCGTAGGTTTTCCTGCCCCCAGATGTTGGGATAGGCATACCTCTGGCACCCAGAACATTGGCTTCCCTCACAGCCCAGATTTCATCTGGAAAGTCATCAGGAAGAATGTATGAAGGACTTCTGGTCTAATTAGTATATTACACTTTTGTTATTATAGATGTAGTTTATACATACTATCATCCAGTCTACAGGTTTTCTTTTCATCCTATAAATAGTCTTTAACATTGCAAAAGTATTTTTTTTATGAAATTCATGTTATCATTTCTTATTTTACAGAGTAAGATTTCAGTATCAGATCTAAAGAGTCTTGGCCTAGCTCTATATCCAAAGATTTCTTCCTACATTAAAATATATCTATATCATCTATATCTATATCTATATCTATATCTATCTATATATCTTATTTTATATTGAAGTCTATAATCAGTGTTGAGTTGATTTTTTTTGTATAAGATATGAGTTTTAGATCAAGGCTACTATTTATGTGTGAATCTACATATGTATAAATGTTTGAATGTATGTTTGTATGAATGCCCACCTGCCTATGAATACCAGTTACTTCAGCACTATTCCTCTCTCCCTGCTTTTACATCCGTGTCAAAATGGGGGAGGGCATATTTGTGTGAATCTATTTCTTGATTCTCTATACATCTCCATTCAGTTACATGTCTGTTGTTCCAATACCACATTGTCTTGGTTATTGCAACTATATTGCAGTATGAAATATCAGTATGACTCCTTTCACTTTCTTAAAAAATGCTTTATTTACTTTAGGGCTTATTACTTTTCCTTATAAATTTTAGAATAAGCTTGTGGGAGTTACAAAAATATTTCTAAAATGTTCAGTGTTAAATAATATAAAACCTATAGACCATTTGAGGAAAAATAAATATCTTTACTATATTAAGTTTTCCAATATATGAATATAGTATGTCTCTCCATTTATTTAGGGCTTACTTAATTTCATTAGCATTTTATATTTTTTAGTATATAAATCCTGTACATGTTTTGTTAAGGGTACACCAAAGTATTTTATTTATTTTTTTTGGAGTGATTGCAAATGGTATTATAATTTTAATTTTGGTTCCCACATGTGCAATTTTAGTATTTCAAGTGTGTTTGATTTGGGGGTATGATCTTATATTCTGTGAAGTTGCCATACTTATTTATTAGTTCTAAAATATTGGTTTTTAGTTTTGTTTTGTTTATAATATTCCTTGAGATTTTCTATTTGGAAAATCTTGACATCTACAACTGGAGTTTTACTTCTTCTTTTACAATATGACTGACCATTATTTCTTTTACTTCACATGTTGCAATGTCAAAAATTCCAGCATTACATTGAAAAAGAGTGGGAAAGGAGACACCTCCTTCATTACCCTGATTTTTGAAGGAAAACATTGTTATACAACATTAAGTATGATGCCAGCTATAGGAGTTTTGTAAATTTTCTTTATCAAATTAAAGAAGTTTCTCTCTATTATTCCTGGTTTGAGAGTTTATCATGAATGTGTTTTGAATTTTTATAATTGCTTTTCATGCATCAGTTAATATAACTATAATTTTTTTCTTTTACACCTATTGATATAGTGTTTTACATTAATTAATTTTGATTGCTGACCAAGCTTTACATACCTGTTTTAAACTCAATTTGGTCATTTTGGATTAAATCCCACTTGGCTGTTTTATATAATTATTTTTATAAACAGCTGCATTTTATTTGTTAACTAGAGGCCCAGAGCAAAAATTTGTACATAGGTTGGGGGGGAGGGGTGTCCCTCAGCCCAGCCTGCACCCTCTCCAATCTGGGACCCCTCAGGGGATGTCCGACTTCCCTCTCACAATCCAGGACTGCTGACTCCTAACTGCTTGCCTGCCTGCCTGCCTACCTTCCTGATTGCCCCTAACCACTTCTGCATACCAGCCTGATCACCCCCTAATCACTCCCATGCCAACCTGATTGATGTCTAACTGCTCCCCTGCCAGCCTGTTCACCTCCCAACTTCCCTCTTCTGCCAGCCTGGTCACCCCTAACTGCCCTCCCCTGCAGGGTTGATCACCTCCACTGCCCTCACTTGCAGGCCTGTTGCCTCCCAACTGTCCTCCCCTGCTGGTCATCTTGTGATGGCCATCTTGTGTCCACATAGGGGCAGGATCTTTGACAATATGGGGCAGCCATCTTATGTGCTGGAGTGATAGTCAATCTGCATATTACTCTTTTATTAGATAGTACAGAGACCTGGTGCATGGGAGTGGGCCAGTTGGTTTGCCCTGCAGGGTGTCCTGGATCAGGGTGGGGATTCCCTTGGGGTGTGGGGCTGCTTGGGTGAGGGGCCTGTCGTGGTTTGCAGGTCAGCCACACACCCCAGCAACCCAATCAGATACCCTAGTATCTGGAATTTATCTTCTACAATTGAAACTTTGTAGCCTGGAGCAGAGCCAAGCCTCCTGCTCTCTCTGTGGCTGCTGCCATTTCTGTTTGGATTTGTTTTCCTTCTATAATTAAAACTTTATATCCTTGAGTGGAGGCCTAGGCAGGCCAAGGTGTGTAGAAAGCTTGGCTTCCTCTATTGCCGAGGAAACCCACGCCTCTCAACTACTCTCTGTTGCTGCAGCCATTTTGGTTGGGATTAATTTGCATACTCACTCTAATTGGCTGGTGGGCGTGGCTGGTGGGTGTAGTGGAGTGGTGGTCAATTTGCATATTACTATTTTATTATGTTGGCTATTTATTGTATTAAAGCTTTTTAAGTATTTTTTTTCCTTAGTTTTCCCTATCCTTGTGTTTGTTTTTGTTTGTTTGTTTGTACTTTCTGTTTTTGGTTTGGTATTTAGGGTAATACTTTTCCATAAAATGACTTGGAAATTAATTCTTCCTTCTCTTTTCAGGGTATTTTTTAACCTGATGCTAGTTCATCTTTAAAGGGTTGGTAAAAATCTCCACTGAAAATTTGTGTCTGAAGATTTCTTTTGATGAGCCTTTAAGTTACTCAATTTCAATACTCTATTTCTTAATATGATAATAATCTTAAATATTTCTTTATTATGACTAGTCAGAGTATCTATTTCATCTTTATTGAGTTTGGATAGTTTCAGTATTTTAGAGAGCTGGTCCAAATCTAGGTTGTTAAATTTATGAGTATAAAGTTATTTATAGTATTTCTTTATTTTATTTTAATAACTGGAAAATTTGTCTTGATATCCCGTTTCATTCCTGATGTTGGAAGTTTATAACTTATACTTGTTAGAATTGTTAGAATTTTATCAATTTTATTACTATTTTGTAGAACCAGCTTTTTATTTTATTGATTTTTAAAAATTGTTTTTCTATTTTCAGTTTCATGGATTTTTTGTCTTTATCTTTCATGTTTTCCTTCAATTTCCCATCTCTGCATTCTGCTCTTTTCTTTTAATTTCTTAAGGATTTAAATTATTAACTTGAGAATTTTTCCCAATACATATATTTATTACTATAAATATACATTACACTGCTTTAGCTGCATTTATTAATTTGACAGGTTGCATTTTCATTTCCATTCAGTTTTATGTATTTTCAAAATTTCCTTTTAGATTACTTCATTGAATCATTATATAATTATCCACATATAATTACTAAATACTTTAAGATTTCTCTATTTCTTTCTTTTATTTATTTTTAGTTGGAGTCCATTATAGTAAGATTACATATTGTGTATTGCAACATTTTGAAAAAAAAATATTGAGGTTTGATTTATAACCCAAAACATAATATATTATGGTGTGTATCCTAAAGGTTCTTGAAAAGTAGATGTCTTCTGTGTTATTGGATGAAATATCCTATATGTATTGGTTAGATTTTATTAGTTAATGGTGTTTTTGAGTTCTATATTCTTGCTAATTTTTTTTGTAAATTATATCAGGTGTGGAGAGGTTGGTATTGACATGTCCAACTATAATTTTTCATTTTTATATTTCCCCTTTCAGCTCTATCAATTTTTTATCATGCATTTTAAAGTTGTGTTGTTTTGTAATTTTGCAATTAGGATTGTCATATCTTCATGGTAGATTGATTATTCTATGTAATGGTTTTCTTTGTCTCTATTAATTATTTTACTTTGGAGTTTATGCTTTCTAATATTTTCCTTTGACTAGTGTTTATATGATATTTTTTATTCTTTAGCTTAAAATTATTTGAAGTTATATTAGTGCTTTAGTCTGACATTTATTGTTTCCTGTGTCTCATTTTTCATCCTCTGTGCCTCATCTTTCTATATAGCTCTTCTTAATTTCCTATGGATTATGTAAACATTTTCAAGATTCCATCTTAAATTTTTAATAGTATTCATAAATATATTGCTTTGTATGGTTTCTATTAGTTCTCTAGGTACTACAATATACATATAAAACTTATATTAGTCTGTAGTTATTGATGTTTTAAAAGCTCATTTATAAAGTATAAAAAGCTCATTTCCTTTTAAGTTCTTTACCTCAATTTCAGTTATTTTATTTTTCAGTTTATAAATTTCCATTTACTTCTTTTTTATAGTTGGTAGTCTGTTGTGATTTTTCTCTTTTTAAAAAAAATAAAGTTGTTTCAAGGGAATGTGTAATCACTTCTTAAAGCCTTTTTATGATAGATGTTTTCTTTCTAGATAATTCCAATATTTGATTTAAGTTGGTGATGTCATTAGTTGATTGTCTCTTATGATATTGCTGGTTTTTTATATAAGGAGTTATTTTTCCTTTGAGAGAGAGAGAGAGAGAAAGAGAGAGAGAGAGAGAGAGAGAGAGAGAGAGAGAGAGAGAGAGAGAGATCCCATAACCCTGGGGAATCAAATCAGCAAACTTTTGGTGCATGGGATGATGCACAACCTATTGATTCCCCTGGGGTAGGACATATTCTAAAATTTTTGATATTATATTATATACTCTTAATTTTATTTAATCTCTGTTTTAGAAAGTAGAGAATCAGAATTCTGTCACAAACCATGTTGCTACAGCTCAGCTTCCCACAATGCTATCTGGATAAAGAGATAGAAGGATAGAAGCAGTGTGCTCACTAGTTGCTGCTGGGTGATGATTTAGCTCACCACTGAACCCTCCTCACTAAAACTACAACTGCAGGAAAATCTGAACATTCCTGTGTTGGCCACACGGGAAATAGAAGATCAACTCCCTGCTCAATTGTGCTGAATCTGCTTTGGAAGGAGGATTAAGAATACCTGTGCTTCTGCTGGATGAGGAATGGGTAACCAGCTAATACTCTCTAAGCAGGTGAACTGAGCAGTGGATGGAAGATCGCCTGTCCTCTCTGTGTTCCCAACACTAACTCAGTAGATGATTTCCACTGGTCAGAAGTTGGATGATTAGCTCTTTGTTCATCCAGAAGACTCAGTCAGGTGGACAAATTGGAGTGATGTCAGTTTAGAAACAGAAAACTAGCTCCTTGTTCCATCCTGCCAGCCCCTTCCAGTGTAGGAATGGGAGCACAGGTACATGCTTCCACTGATAGGTAGGTGGAGTGGAAGTTCGACTCTGCTCCACTGAAACCACAGGAGTATGATGTGTGTTTTTCCTTTAGTGTTAAGTTAGAGGAGAGTAAGTATTGGGAAAGTTTTCCTGTTATAAGTTATCCCTTTCTTGGTGTTTTGGCTAGAAAAGCCTTTCTTGGAGCATTTTTCCTACTTGTGCCTGTTGGTGGTTCAATGTCCTGTATAGGATACATGAAAGGCAAAAAGAAAACAGGGAACTCACCTCCAGGTCTTCCCTACGGTCTCACAATACCTAGTCTGTTGGCCTTTGGGGGGTGTTTTTTTCACCTTTTGAGATCCTTACTAAGTCTGTGTGTTGTATTATGTTCAGGTTTTTTGTTTGTTTGTTTTTAACTCTGAGAGAAAAGATGTAAGGCTAAAAAGGCTACTCAATTTTGGAAGATCATAAAATTTACAATTGCATTTTATATATTGACCCTGTACACAATGGCCTTAATAAATTCATTTATTTACCTAACAGGTTATACGTTGTCTTCTATTTTATATATATTCTTCTATTAAATCTGCAAAGAATGAGTTTTATGTTTTTCTTCCAATCCATATTCTTTTATTATTTTTTTACCTTTGATCTGCAGTATAATAAGTGATTAAAGATGGTAATAATGATAGTCATATTGATCTTCTGGGCTTTTGTCCTCCTTTTGTTTGTTAAAGTATTATTTACATACAATGAAATTTATCAATTTTATATGTAAAGTATTGAATTTGGTAATTTTATAAAATTGAACAGTCACAAATACAACCAAAATATTTCCTACACCATAAGAGTTTTTCAATGATCTCTTTTTAATAAAGCTCCTTTCTAAAAACCCAGCCCTGAGCAATCACTGATCTACTCTCTGTCATTATAGTTTTGACTTTCTTGGGATTTCATTTATTGTACATAGTCTGTTTCGTTTGCCTTCTTTCATTTTGCTGGATGAGGAATGGGAAACCAGCTAATACTGGTTTCAAAATCCATTCACGTTGTTGATGTATTAATATTTTATTTCCTTTTGTTGCTCAATATAATTCTGAATATACAAAAATGTGGTTATCTATCCACTCTTTTTCAAAAATATATATTTTAGTCTTTTTATAGAGGAAGAGAAAGGGAGATAGAGATAGAAACATGGATGATGAGAGAGAATCATTGATAGGCTGCCTTCTGCACATCCTCTACTGGGGATCAAACCCACAATCTGGGTGTGTGCCCTTGAATGGAATCAAACCTGGGACCTTACAGTTCACAGGCCAATTTTCTATCTATTGAGCCAAACCAATAGGGCTCTACCCACTCTTTGATGGATATTTGGGATTGCTTTCATTGGGGCTATAATGACTAATCTAATATGAATATTAGTATATACACATTTTAGTGGACATATTTTATTCTTTCTTAAATAACTAGAAATGTAACACTTGTGTTGTATGGTACATGTATGCCTTATTGTTTTTCTATCTGTACCATTTTGAATCCCCATTAACAGATTTATGTTGTGTCAGTGGTCAGTGTATCAGTCTTTTTTAATTTCAGTGTTAGTGTGTGTGTGTTTGTGTGTGTGTGTGTGTGTGTGTGTGTGTGTGTGTGATGCATATATGTCACACTATAGCTTCAATTTGTATTTCTATGATGATCAATGGTGATGATAATTTCTTCTTGACTTATATAATATCCATCTACTTTTGTGAAATGTCTACTTAGAGATTTTGGCAGTATTTATATTGGGTTATATGTCTTTTTTACTATAGAAGTCCTTAGAGATTCTGGAAACAAGATATTTAATAAATATTTGTTTTGTAAAAATTTTCTGCTAGTCTGTGACCTGTCATTTGCTTGTATCAAGTGTCTTATAAAAAGAAAAAGGGATTGATCTTGATGACATCCATCTTATCAATTGATTTCAGGTATAATTTGTGTACTTTGGATATCAATTATTAAAAATGATTTGCTGTCACAAAATTCTGTTTTCCTTTAGAGATTGAATAGTTATAGTCTATATAATGAGAACAATTGTCAATTTTAAATTAATTTCTGTGTATGTAAAAAATAAAATCTGTTGTTTTCTGTTCTATATAGATATCCACTTGTTTCATCAACATTTGTGGAAAATATTCTGTTTTCTCTATTTAATAGCTTTGGCACATCTGTGAAAAATCAATTAACCATATAAGTGTAGATCTATTTATGGGCACACTATTCTGTTCCACTTACTTGTATTTCAGTCATTATGCAACTATCACACTGTCAGGATTCATTAGTTTTAGTTTTTAAAGTCATCTAGGGTAAGTCCTTCAGCTTTCTTCTTTTTATAAATTGACTACACTATCCTAAACTCTTTGCTTTTCTACAATAATTTGAAAAATGGTTTGTTAATTCATTCAAAAAAAAGAAGGAATAGTCCAGCATGGCTCAGCAGTTGATTGTGGACCTATGACCCAGGAGGTCATGGTTCAGTTCCTGGCTATGGCACGTGCCCTGATTGCGGGCTCCATCTCCAGAGTGGTGCATGCAGGAGTCAGCCAATTAATGATTCTCTCTCATCATTGATGTTTCTACCTCTCTCTCCTACTTCCCTCTCTGAAATCAATAAAAGTGAATCTTTAAAAAGAGATTTAAACAACACCATGATCCTACTTGACCTGTCATTTATAAATCAAAATTTCAACAACTGCAGAAAACATGCTATTTTTAAGTTCACATATAATATTTATAACATAGGTCACATGTTGGTTATAAAATATGTAAAATACTTGAAAACATTTAATCATATGCACATTTTAAAATGTTATAAATGAAGCACAAATTAATATTTACCAAATAACTAAATATTTAGAAATTGGGCAGCATTCCACTTTAAGGTAACACATGGGTTGCAAAAGATATCACAAAATGGCAAAGTATTTTAAACTGAATTATATTAAAGAGACAACATATCAATTTTGTGGGGCATAGCCAAAGCTGTGTGAAGAGGGTAATTCCTAGGTTCCAAGCTCATATAAAAGTTTAAAAATAAGAGCCTAAACCCCAACATTAAGGCATTAGAATGACTCAACTAAATTAAAATAAGTTAATATAAAATAATCAAAAGAATAATTAATTATTTTTTTACAAAATTACTACTGATTAACAAGATCAATAATGAATGGGTTAAAAATTGTCCTTGGCAATGGAACAAATTGATAACAATTGATACACCCTTGGCATATGATCAAATGTAACCAGAGAGAGAAAATACAAATTATCAATATCAGGATTGAAGGGGAAAACATCCAACACATACTAATATTAGAATAAGGAATAAAAAAATATTGTGAATGCCTGAGAATTTTTTTTACCAGAACTCTCTATTTTAAAGGCTTCCAGATTAGATTAGCAAATAAGAGGAACTCACATATTTTAGAAAGAATAGGAAATACCAAGGCCATATTACTCATAAGATTTCTCTGTGAAGATCATAAGCGGAAATGGACAATGAAGTGCTCTCCCTTCCTGATTCATGCCCCACTTGAATTTCTAGCTGGCTGTTGGCCTTTCTGACCAACAGCAGACTCAGACTCACCACTAGGTGCTTGGCTGAGGGCCAGAAAGGGTAGTGATTTCCACAGAAATAGTGGCTACATCAGAGGCAACAATTTCTAAGAAATAGATTCCATATAGGTAGTCATTTCTTACCTCTCTGTAAGTTCCTTTTTATGGAATACCATTTCTATGCCTATATCTGAGTATTTTCTTGGATTTCCCTTCAAGCTCTATTTTATGCATCCCCACCACTGTTTTTAATGGTTTTGTCAGTGGCTACTTTTCTCTTTCATTGATCTCCCCTTCTAGACATTCATTGCCCCATCTTCTCCCACAATCAAATAAGTTCTAATTCCCATGTGAAATCTTTTTTTTTCTACAATATTTCTAGTGACTCTGTGAATTCTGATACTTAAAATTGGGATCAGAGGGTATAATAGTAACAATGTACTTGTGGGAACCCTAATCAGAGTATTCCAGATGTTCAAACTGAGTGTAGGGGCCCTGTCCAAAGTACGCCGGATGTCAAGGCCAATCTGAGCAAGGGCACAGCAATTGCACTGTGTGCACTGTGCAGGTGTACCTTTCTATAACCCAAATACTGATGTCACTGTTTGACAAGAAGCCTCTTTTGTCGGAGTTGGTATAAAGTGTACTACTGACCAGTCGGTAGATGTCTCCTGTGTGTACAGTGGCTGCTTGGTTGGGCTACTTTTTTAGCAATGGCTGCTATGTTTTTGCAGCTACTACTGAAGACACTTGGAAGAATTGCTTTGTCTAATGGCTCCTTAGAAGCAATGGCTGCTTGGGCTGCAATAAAGACTCTCTCATATGCCTAGGACTTGTCATGTCTTCTTGGTCTAGTAACTGGTATCTGAGGATCTATGCATGCCACAATACTCTACATCATGAAAAAAATAGTGTATTATGTGCTATCAATATTGTTAGCCAGTGTCTATTTTAATATAAGCATAAGCTGATAGTACAAATAATTAGTAATTTTACATTTCTATTTTAAGGTGTTATGGGCATTTTAATTAGGTCAATGTTAGCTCCATGTTAGTGGATTAACACAATAGCCATTTATTTCTGTATTCAGATAAATAGCAATATTGGTGTTTCTGACTGATAGTAGGCCTAGGGATGGTCTACACTCCTGACAATCACTCAAGGATGCAGATTGACATAGGCTTTCATACCTTCACTTCAGCAATCCCAGTTTGTCCTTAACATTGACATAAAGCTTGATTATTAAAGAGGAGAGAAGACAGAGAAAGCACATAAGCTTTTTAACCATATTGGTCCAAAAATGTTACTCAGCACAACCACTCCTCTGTTATTTGTAATAACTAAGATTATATGTACTTTCATTTCTCAGAAATGAGAATGGGAGGTGAGGGGGTTAGAAATATAGGTATTTTTTTTAAAAAAAAACACTCACTTACACACACACACACACACACACACACACACATATTGCAGAGAAGGAGAGGAAGAGAGAGATAAAAACATCAGTGATGAAAGAAAATCATTGATTGGCTGCCTCCTGCATGCCCCCCACTGGGGATTGAGCCCGCAACTCAGGCATGTGCCCTTGACCGGAATCAAACCTGGGACCCTTCAGTCCATAGGCCAAAGCTCTATCCACTGAACCAAAGCAGCTAGAGTTGCAAATATAGTTCTTGACTAAAGCATATTCCCAGAAGAAACTGTAGTTCCTGAAAGTAAACATAATTTTTTTTTTGTTAAAGCTAGTCTCCTGTGTCTGCTACAGCTTCCCAATACCAAGGACATTTCCCAGAACAAAATCTTATCCACACACAGGGGAGGAGAGCCCAAAGTTCCACCTACTTACTGTGTTAAGTTCAATGTTCATACTCTCTATGTGAGTTTTCTCCATCAGATTTAGAAGAGATTCCTTTCATTCTGTAATCTACAAAAACAAACAAAAATCAAGTATTCGGTACCCCTCTTTTCATAGAGTGGTATAAATGGGACCAAAAAAGCACAGTACAGACTTCCATTATAAAAATAGATGACTAAAAAACAGCTGGTTCGTAGTCATAGAGGAATTCTATAGGAAAACTCCAGAAGGAGAAAAGCTCCTTGATGAATACCTCAGTCTGTTCTCCAAGAGTAATTTCCTCGTCCTTTATTTCCAGATCCTTGCTTGCAACCTCTGGGAGAGTCATCTGGTTTGTCTGTTGTCTTCCATGACCACATCTAAAGTGGACTTTTTTTCTGTCTGTCTTATTTCATTTAGCATAATGTTCTCCAGCTCCATCCATGTTTTTGCAAATGATAAGAACTCCTTTTTCTTTTTTTCTTTTTTACCGCAGTGTAGTGTCCCACTGTGTAGATGATCTCACTCAGTTATGGAATATAATGAACAACATAAACTAATGAACAAAAACAGATCCAGAGACAGAATGACATATCAGAATGTCAAATCTCAGGGAAGGTAGGGGATGATGGGAGTAAGGGGGAGAGATCAACCAAAGGACTTATATGCATGCATATAACCCTAACCAATAGACACAGACAACAGGGGGGGTAAGGGCATGAATGGGGGTTATTGGGGGGTAATGGGGGAATAAGGACACATATGTAATACCTTAATCAATAAAGAAATTTAAAAACAATAAAGTGGATGTCTTGGGAATGTATATGTTTTGCTTCATGTGCTTTGAAGTTTGTAGGCCAAAGTACTGTTTTAAGGCTCAGTCATTCAAACAATTGTTATTAAAGGTACCCAATTAGTGGGCAATGTTATTCCTTCAGAATCACAGTAGGTTTCTGGTTTACTTCCTTACAAGTAAGCCTATTTTTCATAAGCATATCCCAAATTACTTCCTTGGCACAATTCTTAAATCTGCTTCATTCCTCGGTTTCCGTGGTATTAAGTTTTCCTCTCAGGACTCACAGTAGTGTCATAACTGACTCTCTGCAGTACTGGCTTCTAAATTAGAGCAATAGCTAGCCATAGGCTACTTGCACAAAAACAAAATAGTATCTGGCATTTTCAGCATCAATGATCCAGACAGTTTTTGGCTCCCATCAAAATACCTAAGGTATAAATTTCCCAAAAGAAAAGGTGTCTATATCCTAAGAAGCCCCAGAGTGAAAATTGCTCCTACATTTGTATATGGTGTAATTTAAAATTTATACATAATAGTAAATAACAATCAGTTTTTCCATTATCACCTTAGTATGCAATTTAAATTTAGCAATTATTTCTCTTTAATCATTCCATATCCCTTTAATATTTATCCTAGTTATCATCAATTTATAGAGGTATAAGCCACTATGTTTTTAGTGGGGGAAGACAGGCAAAATAAGCACAAAGTGCTTTTATATAATTCAGTGCACACCATTTTCCATAGGAAGCATTCTGTTCCACTGATGCTTTGATGTATTCCTTGTAAAGTATGTTCTTTCTTGGCTCCTCTGGAAAGTGAAATAATGAAATTTCAAATCTTGAATACCTTTCCAGTTTTTATGCATCTTAATTGCTTTTCCAAAGTCAGATAACTCTACATTTTAAAATGAAAGCTTGATATATTGGAATGAATTCTGTGGTTGTAATGAGAATGCTAAATATAGACCAATTAGGTTGGCTTGGCCATCTTCTCTTTGATTTAAGAATCCCAAGGGCTGTTTTATGAACCTCTAAAGAGTATCATATTACTCTGGCTGTAATGGTAACCTGTACAGTTTAACCACTAACCTATCTATTGAAATATTTTTTTTTCAGAATCACATAACCGTTATTTCACTCTATGTTTCCTTTCCTAATTGTGTCTGTGCCAATTGTTATTGAATATTTAATAGGATGCATTTTATTCCAATGCATTTCTTATTTCCTTTTGTGAATAAATTATCTTCAGACACTAAAAACATAAAAGTTTCAGTGGCATATTTGATTTATAACATATAAATTAAAACAGTGTTTTGACAAATATTTGGTTAATTTGTTTCTTATTGATAGGTCACCAATTTCAGTTTTAAATGCAGTACAAAATAAAAGAGCTAAAAAATGTCATGTTAAAGGAGGGTATGCACATTACTAAAGATTTTTCCTCTTAATAAAAAGTTTCAATGAATTCCTTTCTACAAGTAGCATTTCAGATCTACCTGTCTAGCCAAACAGAATGAGATCAGGACTACAAGGCTATAAACACCTGTCTTGACCATCAGTACAAGTAACCCCTGGAAGAAATATTAATTAGAGAAAGCAAACATTCTAATTGTTTCAGAAGAAATAGCATTCTGAGTTTTCAACTGACTAGCGAACATTCCAGTGCTTCCAAAAGTATACTCACCTCATTAATATACTCTAGTGCTCCCAAAGTATACTCAGAGAAGTCCTAAAAAGTCCTCAGGGCCCTGATTTTAAGGGCATGGTTCCCGTGACCCCATCAAAGAGATGAAGTGTGTGTGTGGAGAAATAGATTCAGAAATAACTTTATTTTTGTAGAACATTTATATAAACCTAGAAAGCTTCACATTCACACTGAAAACATCAAGACCCAAAGTAAATACATTTGTTGGGTTGTCTTATTTTTAATATAAGCAGAAACGTCATAGGTATCTCCCTATAAACATACTATTCTCTGCAGAAAACACATCACCTTTAAAACCCTATTCCTTTCTTATTATTTCTAGGGAGATTTAATATGTATTATGAGAGCTTCAGATATTGGTGTGCCTATAAATTCTTCCAGAAAAGTTTATCACACTATCAACATTGATGATGATTCTGTATAACCTAAGTACTTTATAATGGAAATGAATATAAGAAATTACTGTTTAAGCATTGTAAAAAAGAAAACCTGATTTTTTCAGTATAGTGCCTCCTAATCCTTCATCTTTTATTCCCACTTTCCAAATAAAATGATTACTCAATTAATAACATATAGTGTAGCAAATTAATTTTAATATATTTGATGCTTTAATGAAAAATCTTGCAAAACATTAGAATGACTTCTATATATTATGCCACTGAGTTATTTTATTTGCCAAAAGTTATCTACTAATAAATATTTTAAACACATTATAGAATGCATCTAATAAACTATGTTGCTATGGAAATCTTCAATTGTGAAAGAAGGTTTACATGTTTTTTATAAGCCTGGATAAATGCCAGAAGTTAAAAATAATGTTATATTTCTTAAATAGTTGAATGTGAGTTTATAAATAAGTCTTTAAGCTTCTATACAAAGAAGTTCTCTCCAAAACTAAATATACTTCATTTTGTAGTTTGAACAAAAGGAAAATATTCTTCAAATAGATGGGGAAAAAACATGCAGAGGCAATATTAATATCACCTTGCTTTTAAAGTTCTTTCGGGGACAAATTCCTATCCCATTTCATCTGTCAGTGTTTGATGATGTCCCATTGATAGGAAACATCTTGCTTACTTGAGCTCGGAAGAGATTAAAAGATACGGAATAGGACAGACAGTAGCAATCATCTTCATTACTAATAAGGTGGGTATTAGAAATATGATCTAGTGGGCTTACTGATGCCAACCCACTTACTCACAGTGTCAATTGACTGTTGTGGGAACCCTGCCAAGGAGCACATCCCTTGACTAAGAACAATTGAAAGCATATGCTTCATGAAGGCACATGATTTCCCAGAGAAAGAACCATGACGAAGTATGTTCAGTTTCTCATCCCAAGTAAACCTATAGATTGGGTGACTCCTCTTTCCTGAATAAAAATAATTAATGGAGGTGAGTGGGTTCAGGATATTTATACTAATAGTTATACTCATACAGAAAAAAAACATTCAGGCGTGGAGAAAAAGCATTTGCCCATATCTGAGGACAAGCCTGGAGAAGATGGATTCTCATATTTATTGAAAAACCTGCTCTTGGATACTTATATAGCTTTATATCTTCTTAACAGATTTATTTTTTACTGAAAGTGTCTCATATGTTTCTGTTGCTGACAGAAAAAAATACTAAATAAATTATTGTTCTTCCTTCTGTTGGTAATGCTCTCCCTATAATTAACCAGTTGGTAGAATTCTATGTATGCTGTAAGGACTGTTATTGCATATTACTTCTTGTAAATACTTTAAATCACAAAACTGCTCTCCTCCCCACTCCCATACGAGTCACACTTTTGTCTAATTTATAACAGCCTTTTGCAATACCTCTGTGAACTTCTTTAAAATTCTAGTCCACAGATTTACTGGTGACCTACTATGAGGCAGATATTACACTAGGTATTGAAGGGGTACAAATATGTATAAAAAGTGATACAAGCTAACAGAGATTCATACTTGTGGTTGTGATTCTTCAGAAGGAATAATTGATTCTATCCAAGAAAATTAAAAAGGTTCCCATAAAATGTTATGTTTGAGCTAACAAAATAAATAATAAGAGGTACTTAAGACGATGGTACAGTATATATATGAATTGTTGGGTCAGAGGAAATGAAAATTGAAAAGAAATAAAGGACTGGAAAAACTCCATAAGCTAGTAAATAATTTAAAGTATAGGCCAATATAAAATGTGGGAGTGAAAGAAACAGAGAAAAGTTCAGTCACATAGGCTGGACAAGCATATTGAGGACAATTGTGAAAATGCTACAAAATTCTATTTTTTTAATTTTCTGATTTCCTAATAATTTTAAAGCTTACAGTTGAGTTCTTTCTAAAGGATTAAGGGTGTTGGAGGGATAAATAAAAAAGAAAACAATAGAAGAGGTAGCCAGTTTGGCAAGGACTATATGAGGAATTTTGTTTAGAGTTAGTATATAGCCTTATGATTTGAGGATTTGCATCCTCGAAAGGTTCTATCTGTCTAGAGTTAAAAATAAAATAGCTCATTATTACTTTAGATAAGATAATTGATCATTTTCAAAAATCTACATTAGATTATAAATATACCAGAGTCTTGGGGCACAAAATTTGTGGACAGGTTGGGTCCTTAGGATGGCCAGTAACCAGGACGAATCTGTGGGGTGACTGGCAGGGTAATTAAGGCCCCTGCTTGTACCTGCATAGGCCTGGTGACACCCACTCGCCATCCCTACTCCCTGATACCCAGTCAGGTCACTCTCTGTCTGGTATCTGATGGGCAATTGGGGGCCCCCGCTTGCACCCACCTTGGCCTGGCACCACCTGCTCATCTGCTCCACCATCCCGCTGTGGTCCCATTCTCATTGGGGCCCATCAGAGCCAACAGTGCCTCCACTGCTGCCTGCTGCCAGTGCAGATGCCCACCATGTTCCACGCCGCCCTCTGGGGGTCAGTGCATGTCTAACTCCCAGTGGGTTGAACTCTCACCTCTGGGGGCAATTTGCATATTAGCCTTTTATTATATAGGATAAAATGAATGAATGTCCTTAGATTAGGTGATGAGAACATTAGCCACCAGGACTAAAGATCGCAAAAGCATTAAAAGATAAATAAAAGGTATTCAGTATAAGAGACAATTTTCATGTACCATCAATTTCCTCTAAAAACTTGAAAAAGGAATATAAGCTATGAGGAATGAATGAAGCTGGATCTGAGGGACATTAATATTTCATGAGTTTTTAACATCCATTTTCTGGGGAATTGAAGAAAAAATTTGGAGCCAAGAATAGTAAAATGAGAAGTTAGCTTATTCAGAAAAAAAGATGGTATTGCAAAGAATATCAAAGTTTGACAGTAAGAATATTTAAGTAAAAGTCACCTATTACAGAATTTCAGTTTATTTCTAATTTCTTCTTCTCATATAGAGCATTTATGAGAAGATACATATTGATGCACACATGTATATATACACATATATGTAAATATTGATATATATGTATGTTTATACATGTTTCTGCGTATAAATAGGTTTGTGTATGTGTATGTATAAGTAAGTGTATGTGTGTAAACCAGTCCAAGCATAGTCTCATTGCTTATGTTTTCATGCTTGACTATCAGATTTGAAAATATTAAACAATAGGAAACATGTCTGACTGCCTGATTCAATGTTCATTTCCCCCCTGACCCCTTCCTAACACAACTGCAATCATGCCTTTTGTTCCCCTCAGGTAAGATGATATGAATTCAAAACTAAAGTCAATCATGAAATTCCATTTCTCTTTCTTAAGGTAATTTTGTAAATATGAAACCTGAGACAGGACTTGTGAATAGGTTCCAGACTCTTGTGAAAGACATCAGAGATAAAAATTAATATTTTTAAATCTAAATATTGTATTTAGATTTTGTGCAGGTAAGGGTTCATTCAGCAGGCTGGCATTGATCAAACCCTGTACATTTCCCAGAAGGTCTGTTTTCAGGACTTGCCCTTGGCCTGCTTCTAGTTGCTGAGCTCTGAGTATTTGGAAAATCCTGCCTGGAGAAAGTTAAAAGGGGGAGGGGGAAGAAAGAGAAGATATATGTAATACTATTAACAATCAAATGTATATTTAAAAAGTAAAAATAAAAAAATAAATACTTTAAAAGAAGAGTTTCTTTGTAAGCCTGAGGCTTTGGGCCATCCTTTACATGTATGACTAGGTAGTTTATGCTAACAGTGTGATCTACTAGTATGATGAAGACCGGTTTCTGCTGTGAAAGTCTGGAGTCTGAACTGACCTCCCAATAAAAATCTGCACCCAAGGCCTCAGTTGATCTTCATTAGCAATGCTTAAGGGCATGTAGCTACAGATTCTTATGAGAGAATTAGGTACATTTTTTCAATCCCACAGAGACAGAACACCTGAAAATTGGTATCTGGTTTCTGCCAAACTGTATCCCACATGCTTTTCCCCTTTGCTGATGTTAACCTGTATTCTTCCAAGGAATAAACTATAACCATAAGATAGCAGCTTTTGATCCCTTGAGTCTTTCTAATTAGTCTTTGAACCTGAGGGTGGTCTTGGGTATCCCTGTGTCAAATGCTATGTCTAATGCTGCTAGAGGTCCTATTAAGGCCACTAGGTTAGTTAGCTTTCGGATAAAACCATTGGTACAGCAAATATAGTTTTAAAATTTTTCTCTTTAGGACATTTATGTTTTCCTAATGTTATACTATGTAGATTCAGGAAATAAGCACATTTTTACCACTGTTATAAAGTCAACTTTATTGATGTATTCTTCATATATAAAAGTTGCACATATCTAACATTTATATTTGATGAGTGGGGATATATGTGCATACACCTGTGACACCATCACCACAACACAAGGTATTAGACCTATCATCTTTGAAAAATTTATTGTCTCTCTTTGCTTTATTTTCTTTATCGTAAAAATATTTAGCGTGAGATCTATCCTCTTAAAACTTTTTCAAATGCACAACACTATATTGTTAACTACAGCACTATCTTCCATCGCAGATCTCTAGAACGTTATCATCCTGTTTAATTATAACTTTATACCCAATTTGAACATTTCCCCATGTTTCTCTTCTTCACATTTCTTGGTATCTCTCTGCTTCTGTGAGTTTCACTATTATAGATACTTCATAGAAAAAGAATCAGATAATATTTGTCCTTCTGAAACTGACTTATCCTACTTAGTATAATGCCTTTCAGATTCATCATGTTGTTGCAGAAGGTAGGATTTCCTTCACTTTCCTGCTATTTAACCACCTGGATTTTCAAAAAAAATATTATTTTGGGTATTTTATTAGACAAATACCCTTAAATAAGGACAAAGAAGGACTCAAAGTATTATGGATTCTTATATATATATATATATTGATGCATAATGAGTTTTAACAGAGTTCCATGCTATCTTCCCCATAAATGTTCAACCATTAGTAGTCCCAGAAAAATATTGGCATACATAAGCATCTTTATTAGTTTTTATCATATTGTTTTAATCAATTGTTATATTTTTACATATGTGAGGTGGTGCAACAATAAAAATATTACAATGCTAAACAACGTGTCCAAATTACCCAGTTATTGGAAGAGACTCAGACTATAAATATAAATCCATCTTACTACAAACCCATATCATTTGTTTTACAACAGTTTGTTTTCATTGTCACTCCATTTCTATTCCAGCATCTTATTTTCCTTCTTACACATTCAATTATTTATTTAGTCATTGTGCACCCATGAATATAATATGTATGGCTGTCTATAAGGACTCAGATAGCAAGGTAGGAACTGGGAGAGCAATGATGGGGGCAGGGAAGCATACAAATTGTTTTATTTGATGGGATGTCACACAAATTATAACACTGCATAAATGTATAATTAAAAAAACAAAATTTAGTGTTATTGATGGGAGAAAAATAATATTATTATATCATCTACCAAATATATGGAGTCATTTTTGAGAGAAGCAGTGTATTAGTTGAGATGCCAAAAATTATTAGAATTAACTATGCAAGGGTACAGGGCCGTCCAATACAGTAGCTAGCTACATATGTCTATTGAGCACTTGAAATGTGAGTCTACATTGAGATATATAATAAGTTTAAAATATGCTCTGGATATCAAAGTACACAAAAAGAGGTGGCAAACTGCAGCAGAGAGGTCAAGTAAGATGACTCCTGTAAACCAAGCTGCTACATGTAACAATATCCATTGGATCTTCCCTGGAAAGGAAAAAAGCTTTTTGAAAGTATTTTCCTGCTTCCTTGTATTTTTAGGACTGAGCTACCTGTTTTATTCCTGGCTGTCAGTCAAGAGTTGCTCTTAGGTTCCTAGAAGCCACTCCCAGGTTCTTTCCAAGTAGACCCTCCAACTTCAAGTCAGTGATAATATGGTGAATCTCCCTCATGAGTTGAATCTCTGACTTCAGCCTAATGAGTTTTAAATTTGTCCATGTTGCTGCATGAATCAGTAATTCATTCATTTTATTGTTGAATAGTAGTGTTCAATGGATGGATATCCCATAATTTTTCCATTCATCTGTTGACATTTGTGTTGTTTTCAGTTTTTGACTATTACAAATAATGTACTATTAATTGGAAACCTTGAATACAGATTTTGTAACTTTTTAAAGAACATATATGATCAAGAAGCATAAACAGATATTTGGGACCTAGTAGAGTATGTAAATTGATGAGAATTTCAATCATAGTGGAATAGTTTGGAGAAAAAAAAGCCAAAAAAGGTACTCAGAAAGCATGAAAATTATTTTAAGGAGTTTGTAAGCTAGAAAAGAGAGACACTGGAAGTTTCAGGTAAGTCAAAGGAAATATTTGTGTTTGCTTGTTTGTTAGTTTGTTTAAAGATAAGAAATATATATTAAATATAAATCATGAGAGAAGTTGAATGTGAATATAGAGATTAAAAAAAGAAATAACTGAAAGTATCAGGGTCAGTCTCCAGAGAAGCCTAGTTTTCTGGATTTTCAAAGTAGAGTGGGAGAATTAGAATCTCTGCGAGGTTATTTAGTGTTCTAGCTTAATCTCCATTTAATCACATTATATTGTACCTTTATATTTAAGATATTTATTCTGACTGCCAGATATTAATGTCCTAAAAAATGCCACTCTGTTAGGGTAATATAGTTACAAGTAAACTAGACCTTCAAATATTCAAGTAAGCACATGCCTAGCACTCAAAATACTGACACTTAACTGAAGAATACATAATGGTAAGACATTTAGGTGGCATCTTACATCCTTGCTTTTGTGCATTCTACTCTGGACCTTCAAGCATGTGACTGATTCTTGATATAATAGTATGCCAAGACCTGAAAATAAATACAATTGATTTTTCTAAAGTTCTTTATATACTTGTCTCCTCCCTTTTCCCTATGAGTTTCTGTTGGCTTAGAGCCAACCTCCGGGAGCTTGTCAGAATACTTCACATTAACATTTTCTGCAAATATCTTGATTGCAATATTCATCTTAATACTGTATTTTATAATTATTATTTAATCATTAATTTATAGAATAACAAACACTTCCTCAAACCTCAGAGTGCCTTTATATAATTAATACCTAGAAGGATTAATCTCCCTACTGTTAAGAATCAATGTTGATTGTGGAAATCATTACAAGTACTTGCAAAACATTATAAAGCAGTTAAGAAAATAAATGAAGGGTAGTTGCCTGCTTAATGTCATAAGAAAATAAACTTTCTGAATGCAAGGGGAAGTCTGACTGTAACACCTACAGGTAGTTATCCTTAAGGAGGGGGTGGGCCATATAATGCTCAGAATATTATTGGTTGGGTTCTGTATTTTAATGTTTCAAATTACTCTTAAGAGGTCAATTCAAATAATTTGAATTGTTTCAAAGCTGTATGTAATGGATGGGCCACATTTTCTTTGCATCACTTTCCCAAGAACAACTTTGTAAGGATCTAGGCACAGGGGTACTTGTTTTAAATGTTGGGAACCTAACATTGTTCAGTAACATTGAAGGTATTAATATGTTTAACAAACAAATTTCTGCTTTGAAATAACCTCTCCCATTCTCTTTGCTGTCAATTAAAGAACTTTCATTCAGAAAAAAAAAGACACATAAGAAAGACTAACAATTTAAGCCTTCATTTCAATTACTTATTATAACTGAGCCCCTTATCTTAATTGATAATCCCTAATCAAAATAAAGATTCTCTAGCCATTTGTAACAGTAGTTTTATCATCTGAATTAAGCTTTGATCTCACTAGAGTGAGAGAGATGAGTGGTAATAGCAGAGGACTGGCAGGGATGTTCAGATGCGACCACAGGCTTTGTGATCATCCCTAAACTAAATGCAGGCTGGTGCTGAAGCCCAGATATGCAAGCCACCCTTACTCTACCCAGAATGAGAAATAAATGACTGTCACCATATGAATAAATTAAATCATTAAATAAATATGTAAATTGATAATTGTGCTCATGTTATGTACAAACACTGAGGTGGGTTGTGTCTGTCATGTGGTGCTTGTGAAAATGTTAGAGAAAGAACATTTTTGTAACAAATCCTTCATCTTGCCATTGAAACAGATATACTCAGTGTCACTGTGATTCTGCTGTGCTGTGTGCTGGATGCATACTCAAAGAGGATATCTTCTTTTGGGTTCAGGACCTTTCCTATACACTGTACATGTGGATGATATAGAGTGGACTTCCCTAATAGTGGCTTTTACTACTCCTGCCACATTAGTGCTCTTTCACTAAAAAGAGGAAAATGAATATGACAAAGAGCTTTTTCTAGAATACAGATTGCATCCTAATTTACGTTATTTTTCTTAAAATAATAAAGAAAAGCAAATGCATATCTTAACTTTATAAAGGCATTAGAGACTCCCAACATGAAAACTAGAACTATTAAGATATTCAGGTAACACTAAAACATCCAGAAATAGCAATCCTAACAGAGATGTTACTGAGTGCACAAGTAACCCAAAATGTCACCCAGATCATCAAAATGTATAATCACAAAATGCTTGCCAGCAGAGTAATGGCCACGTGCGCAAGGTAATTATATGAAATGCCAAAAGAGCAAGCTGATGAAAAATAAAGTATTTAGGAAAATTGAAGAATAAGCTTTCAACATTTTGAAATATGCCTGTGCCTTGATAAATAAACTAACCAACTGCACACCTGCCACACTGAAAATTTCCCAGGCATTGCACTTTGGAAGACAATTTTCCATGGGTCGCCTGCCTTTCTGAAATGCTATGAGCAGAGGCTCTGATAGCTTTTGTTTGGGACTATTTTTTCTAGGATGTTTATGTCACAAATGGCCTTGGAAGATACAGTGTCTTCCTTGAGAGATGAAGTAAGATGGACAGGATTGCTTATAGCCCTACATAAAAGACTGAAGTTAACTAGGGTTCCTCCACTGTGACTTAAGCCAACTGTGAAAATGACACCCACCTGGGACACTCTGTGTTGCTCTGAGCAGTGCAGGGAATACGGAAAACTGATCTGAATGTTAAACTCATACTCTTACATGACAATGAAATCCTTTGCTCTGACCCAGGATTCTCATGTCTTCTGCAATCATCCACAAAACTATGGCAGACTGAATTCTTAGTGTTCAAAAGAGTCTAATCTTAGATCCTACAGTTCTTTACAGTGCAGCAGGCCCCTAAGCTGCATTTTTGTATGTCAAGAAATTGGATCCAATTTTTAAATCTTTGAAGATTCTGGGTTATTAATAGAAGTTGATTTTTTACAGCCACCAGAACATATAGTTCTGGAAATATTTATTCAATTACTCAATTTTTGTTATAATTTTGTTAACCAATGTCACCCCAATAATTTCAATGAAAGGGAATAAAATATGAAAATGGAAGCATGAAAAAAGAGCACATGCAGTCTTTGTTTTCAATAATAAATTCATATCATGGTCCTATTCATTGATTGAACAGTGGATTATATAATCTACAAAAATTAATTCCACAACAACAAACCATCTCTGAATATCATCTCTGAATATCATCTCTGAATCTCCCTGCTTCTGCTCACTACTTGTAATATAAAATTAGTTAAGTGAATAGTAATTATCTAAAATAAGAATACTGGGTGTTGGTTCCTGCTAAGTCAACCAATTTTGAGTATGATTTAGGATATAACAGTGACACTAAAACTTCTTTAATGCACAATAATAACTTTATAGTTGACATTAAGCTTTCAAAAAATTGAAATCATTATGTCTGAAGTTGATTTTCTGTTTGCTAAACTCCTCAAATTGGGTAATCCAAAATACCTCTGAAATTGTGCTGAGGCACTTTCTATGACCACATTGATGAAATTTCAATTTTAAATATCAGATCCACAGAGTCCATGGTTCCATTTCTGGCCTTGGCTTTTTATTAAGAATAGCTCAATTTTTTGTATCTACTGGATTATCTGTAATTCTGTTAAAACAGTATTGCTAGGTAATGTCTGTGTAGAACAAGTTTATGAAAATAAATGACAGATATGGTTTAAAGTAACTATGGGGTTCACTTTTTCACACAAATATATTGTGAAAAACAACTCTCCTGGCATATTCCCTTGTAAAGATCTGTTGATAGTAAAGAAAGAAAAAAAAAAAAGCCCAGGTCAGTTTGTTCCTTAACAGATAAGAACAGTGAAAAGAACATTTATCTTTTCTTATTAAGCTACAGAGTACATAATATATATGGCACAAAGATCCACATTCATATGTTCCTCCTAATGCAACTAACCAAAGAGTTATCATCCTAATATATGAAAACCCAGGATCTATAAGGACCGAAAGTTGACTGGCTGGAAGTAAGTCCTGCTGCAGTTGCGAGCCCAGCAACCCAGTGCTGACTGCCCAGGGGGCTGCAGATTAGGCCCAGAGAGAGGCCTAGACAAAGAAGCAGGATCCTATCTGTACTCTCCATGGCAGCTGTTGATCATCCCTTGCCTCTCTTTTTCTCTCCAGGCCTGGCCAGCAGCTGCACTTCTGTTTCTCTCCGTGCATCAGTGGGGGCTTCTGATCAGCCCAGCTTCTCTGATCAGGCCCAGAGATAGGCTCAGAGACACTGACTGGCATAAAAACTGACCAATCAGAACCAAATCTGGGTGCAGGGCAAGAAGTCAATGGCTGCCTAGGAAGAAGAGTTTTTGACGCTGACTGGCATAGAAACTGGCCAATCAGAACCTAAATCAACAGATCTTTACAAGGGAATATGCTCCCCACTTCCGTTTAAGCAATCCTATCCTATATAATCTATATATACTAATAAAAGGGTAATATGATAATTACCCTGCCATCTTCCAGATGTCTGACTTTCTTATGAACAAAGACATGGTAGTGGGGGCCAAGACAGAGGCATTTAGGGGCAAATAGGCCAACCAGCAGGAGAGGGCAGTTGCGGGCAACCAGGCCAAGGGGTGGTTAGTTAGGGGTGATCAGGCAGATAGAAGCAGTTAGGGGAGGTCAGGTGAGCAGGGGAGAGCAGTTAGAGGCAAGATAAGGCCAGGAGGGGGGGACTATGGGGGTCAAAATCAGGCCAGCAGAGGAGGGCAGTTAGGAGCAATCAGGCAAACAGAAGCAGTTAGAGGCAATTAGGCCATCAGGGGAGAGCAGTTAGGAGTGAAATCAAGCCAGCAGGGGAGAGCAGTTGGGGCAACAAGGCCAGCAGGGGAGGGCAGTTGGGGGTAACCAAGTTGGTGGGGAGGGCAATTGGGAGCAAGATCAGGCCAACGGGGGAGGACCATTGTAGGCAAGATCATGCCGATAGAAGAGGGCATTTGGGGACAACCATGCCGGCAGTGGAAGCTAGGTGGGGGCCAGATCATGCAGCAGGGGAGGGAAGTTAGGGATGATCAGGCAGGCAGGCAGAGAGGTTAGAGATGATCAGGCAGGCAAGCACAGGTGTTAGGGGCAATCAGGCAGGCAGGCAGAGGCAGTTAGGAGCCTTTTTCAGCAGGAGGAGATGCTCTTGGCAGACAAAAACACATAATCTTTATATCTGCACTGATACTGCCAAACCACTTTCTTACCTCTTAGACCAAACAGTCATTGCCTTTAAAACTCCTCCGCAGCCCCCACCTTAGGTTCTGCTTTCACAGTCACCTAGATTAGGTTCTGATTGGTTGGTTTCTATGCCAGTCAGTGTCAAAAACTCCATCTCCTAGGCAGCTAATGTGCAAGGAGCCAATAGCTCATTATGGAGGTAGAGAAATCAGAATTAAAGGAGGGAGGAGAAGAGAAAGGGCCCAACAGGGCTGACTCCACAGACAGAGAAAGAACAGCAGCACAAGGAGGAGTGGGGAGCCTTTTGAGGGGAGGAAAAGGAAAGGGTTAGGCCCAGGGCAGAACAGGAAGGGGTAGGCTCCAAAGCACTTTCTCATGCACTGATTGGTGGTTCAATATCTTGGGGATGTCTCTAGCAGATGCCCGTAAGGTCATAACTCTGCCCAGTTGGGGAGGAGGGAGGATTCACACTTCCACCAAGGGGTCCGGGACTGGAGGGCATGCAGGCTGGGCTGAGGGAACCTCCTCCCATGCACCATTTTTGTGTACCAGGCCAAGTGTTTCTCATAAGATCCCTCTGAAAAATGGGGATGGGAATGAATTTGCCTTTGGCCACAAAGTCTATCAAAGAAAAGACTGAAATTGGAACTAAAAAATCTTTATACATAGTACCTAGTTCATTGCTTCTCTAAAGTGCCACACCCCAAGGGTAAATCTGAGAGAGGGCAGTGGAAGATCTAGAAAAGACAAAGAGAATACAGCTAGGGCTCAGTAGATCTTCCATCCCTGGATGAGGACACAGAAAGACCCCATCTGTAAGCAGAGGCTTTATTTTATAGTCAGAGACAAACAAGTTTGTAGTCAACATAATTACAATGTTCTTGTGAGTTTCATTTGTTTTGTAAGCATTTTCTGCACCTCCCACAGCCCATTAGCTATGTAGGAAGGATCTAGGGAGAGTCACAAGGTCAAGCTTAATTATGCTAAAAGGGCTGCGCCTTCCAAGCTGGAACTTGTTTGTGGCTCTGCCCAGGTCAATCTGAGGCTTAACCCTATAGCCACTCCCTACACTCTAATCTACCACACTCATAGGAGTCCCTCACTTTTATTATAAGTTTATTGCTAATTTTAAATAAAGTATAGAGCTGTAGCTTCTCCATTGTACTGACAAGGAGAAAAATTGAGTCTAGGTGTCAAGTATTTAGATAAGCTATTCCATGGTATTGCTGCCTTTGCATCCCTTTTGTTTGAATAAGTGGCCAGCTGGGATAACTGATGCTAGCACACCACGTAAGTGCATGTGCTATATGGCAGCCTGTAGAGTCACAAGCAAATGTGACTTGTTATGACTTCTCCTACAGTCCTTATAAATTATAGTGTCCTTTGCCTTTCAAGGATCTACCCTAATGTGCCCATAGATAAGAACCCCGTGGAGCTTACCAAAACCCTAATCTGTTTTCGTTTGCATTGACCAACCCAGCTTTAGCCAGAGAACTACACAGTCCTTCATCCCGGATCCCTTAGGGAGTTACATCTTTGGTGTACTAAATTAGAACCAGATGTCTTAGATTAGACTATTAGTTATTTATTCCATATTAAAATGAGAAATGGCCTGATAAAACCATTGTTGAAATGTGAGCATACTGATAAATGTCAAATCAAGCTTGACTCTTCCAACTCAAGGGTAGTTTTATGTATAGGTAGAGGGCACAACAATTGCGTGAAATGCTTTTAGCACCATGAAGAGATCCATGTCAAATTTATAGTCCTACCTTCTCTTCTCATATGTACCTAAAATTTTCTTCTCTTTACTATAATATAAAATATAAGTGCCCCATAAAAGGAAATAAAAAGCAACAATACTAATTTAAATCCACATAGCAGTATGAATGGTTGACATTACATGCTTTACAGATATTAAATGATAAATACCTATGATTAAACTAGATATGTTGAAAGATTAAAAGACCCATCATTCTAAAAACCTAGTGTTCTTTACCATAAACAAAACTCATGTAGCCTTGTTCTAGTTTATAAGAAAAATTTGGACTTTTGTCATAGATATTCATAAATTCTTATCTGGGCAAAATCTTAGCACTTAAAATAGTATCCTTGTGATTACTCTAACTCTGACTTTGTGTTTCAACTCTTAAAATCTGAATATCTTTCTTGTTCTCAGGAGTATTGTTGACTAGACTTTGCTTGGAATTTTTCTCCGAAGGAAGAAAAGAGTTTTATGTTGTGCTCCTAAATTATGCAGCCTATCACATTCCTAGCAAGAAATGTTGAACAGAGTTATACATATCACACACACACACTTAGTGGTCAGATTGTTATGATCTCTGAACGCATAATAATCAGGCCACTCAGTGTGTGCTGTATATATTAGAGGCCTGGTGCGTGAATTCATGCATGGGTGGAGGTCCAGCCAGGGGGAGGGGACCTGGGTGGATGGCCCATCTGCCTGCTGGTTGAACTCCTGATTGAGGGGACAATTTGCATATTAGCCTTTTGTTATATAGGATATAGATTGAGTGGCCAGATTTAGAGATAATAATAATCTGACCACTCAGTGTGTGTGTGTGTGTGTGTGTGTGTGTGTGTGTGTGTACAAATGTCTGGGTTTGAAGGATACAAGTGGATATGTAACAATACAAATTGGGACTAGATCATGTCATATTTCTTCTTTGTAGTTGTGATAAGGCCAAAAACAAAGATTATTTTGTTTTACAATTTATTTAATTGCCTTTACTTACTATTCCAACTAATTAATATTTCAGTTGCCTCCTCTTTCCACCATCTTCAATATTTAGGAAATAAGAATAACATACACTTTTGCTGTGGAACACAATGCAAAATTGGGGAGTGGTCGTGTTTCCTCATTCTTCTCTAGTTTGTATTATCCTATTCTTCCTTGGATTATATTTTCTTCTTACTAGGTAAGGTGTGCATTCACTACTGCCTATTTGTCTAAGATACATTATTATACTTACAAAAATCCTACAATTTTCTAATCTACCCTTTTCTTAATGTTTGCATGAATAGTAGTAACCAAAATCAGGAATCCAGAAAACCTGTCAACAAGCTAAATTTCCTTTGGTGTATTCTCCTCCATGAAGGGCACAGGGTCTCATATGCAAATAAGGCCACTTGAAGTGCCTAGAATATTCCATAGTTCCCCAAGGTGGATATACAAGCTAAACTCTAATAGATAATGACCCTGGGTTAATTACATAAAACATATAATCTATTTATATTTTGTGAGTGTATCTAGCTTCCTGAATTTTGAATTAAATAAGAGCTTACCCAGAGAAAAACAAAAATTAAAATTAGCAAATCTCTTACTTACTGTTACAATTGATACAGTAAATGTCAAAAATATTAAATGAGGCCAGATAACTAAGTTGGTTGGAGCATTTTCCCCGTACCCCAAGGTTGGGATGTTGAACCAGGTCAGGATACATATAAACAATCAACCAATGAATGCATGAATAAGTAAAAGGACAAATAAATGTTTCTCTCTCTCTTTCTCTCTGTTCCTCTCTTTCTCACTATCTAAAATAAAAAATAAAAAAAATGCAATAGGAATAACTTTTATTTTTATTGCCTCACCTCAAAATTTTAAATATTTTAGCAAAGAATACAGACAATTTAAGTAAGAATAAAAATCACTCATGATCACAGAACTTCAAGGCAAGGTTGTTATTATCTCAGCATATTATCTCCCTGAGTATTTTTCAATGCGAGTAATTAAAAATTACATCTAAACTCTTATACTTTGCTTTATTCAAACACCCCTATATTATGTATATTTCAGAATCAGTTTATAAGGGCAATATAACAAAGTGGCTAAGAAAATAAAATTAAAACCAGAGTGGGATATAATTCTATCTTGCTGCTTATAATACTAGTTGACCTTAGAGAAGTTATTTAAATTTTTACAAATAAAGTTTGCCAAGTATAAATCAGAGATTATAGTAATATGTGCCTTATGAAGGTCCTTGTGAGGATGCTCTGTGTTAAAATATGAAAAACTCTTAGATTACTATCTGACACATTAATTGCTATAAGCTATGAGATGTTATTTATGTTAATTATTTAATGTCTGGACATTATTGTAGTTTCTACATATAAACCATTTGTTTTACTGGTCCCTATATGGAAATTATTTCTCTTTTTCCAAACCTATATAAAAAAAGCCTAATATGCTAAGTATCTGGTTGTCCAGCTGATCATTCAACCAATCAAATCATAATATGCTAGTGATATGCTAAGGCCACTCAACTGCTTGATTTGACATTCACTGACCACCAGGGGGCAGACTCTCTGACTGGTAGGTTAGCTTGCTGCTGGGGTTTGACTGATCAGGACTGAGAGAGACAAGTCAGCCACACCCTGGAGCCCTTCCATTTTCCCTAGCTAGCCAACTTCCCATGTCCCTCTCTGGCCCTGATCATGCAACAGTAGGGTCCCTTGGCCTGGCCTGCATCCTCTCACAATCTGAGACCCCTCATGGGATGTCAAAGAGTGGGTTTGACCCAATCCTGCTGGCTAGGCCAAGGGACCCCACTGGTGCACGAATTTGTGCACGAGCCCTCTAGTATTTTATAAATGAAGTGTTTAGATGGACATCATCCTATAAAACATATAGCTACTTTTCAAATACTTTTCTTTGTGTATATTCACATATTAATTGATTTGGCCAAATACAGAATTTGAAGACATTGAAACATATGGTAGGTTGTTCTTCTCGTGAAAAGAACACAGACATAAAAAGCCACCAGGAGTTTAAGAAAGTGATTTCTTATCATCACTGAGTAACTTAAATATTTATCTTTTAATGCTATCACACTGCTAATCTTTATTTGGAGTTCTTTCATTATATGCAAAATGTAGTATATAGTATATGCTTTCCACCTTTTATGGGTTGAAATGTGTTTTCCCATAATTCATGTGGTGAAATCCTAACCTCAATACCTCATAATGTGACCCCACATGGAAATAGGGTCATTGCTGATGTATTTCATTTAGAACAAGGTCTTACTGTCATAGGGTTGGGCCCAAATTTAATACACCTGGGGAACTTATACTAAGAGGAGATTTGGATACAAATGAGCACACAGAGAAAATTCCATGCAAAGATGAAGGCAAACATCAGAGTATAAGCAGAAGCAGAATCCAAGGAATAGTGAAGACTGCCATCAAACCACTGAAGGCCAGGAGAGAGGCATGGGGCAGGTTTGTCCCTCACAGTTCTCAGGACTGGTGGCCTCCAGAGCTATCAGACAGACATTTTCTATTGTTCTAAGCCACCCATTTTGTACTTTGTTGTGGCATCTCCAGAAATCTACTATATTAACTATTGGTAATTCCTCTGTAGTAAATATATTGTGTGACATTTTACTCATTTCTACATCACACTCTTCATACTTCCTTTTTTGTACTTGATTTGCCCTTTGACATAGCAGTATGTGGTGTTCTTTTCTCTTAGGTGTACATAGTACGCAGGCACCTACTGGGATGGTTTGAGGACTATAGTAACTTTTCTTTCTCCAGCTATGTAGTCTAGCATTACCAGTAAGCTGTTGTTTTTGTTACTGTACTTTCAAAAATAGAGAATATATTAACAGGAAGGATGAGACCTTTCCTTTATGTCTTCCTTTGGTAAGTTTTAATACTGTGCTGATCTATTTCTATTTCCTTAGTTTTCTTCTCATGGTTTTGTTTTCAATCAGTAATGTATCTTGTGGTTGATTAAATATTTAGGCTGGGGTGTTTATAGGTCGAGGAAAACCAAATGTTCTCTCCAGAGGGAGGTGTCATAAGTATCAAAATTAAAGACAATTCTCTCATTACATTTACACATATGTAAACTTAATTTCATGATCATATTGCAGTTGGACAGTAAGTGTAACTTTGTATCTATATAAAATGAAATAATAATAGTTTTGAGAGAAAATAAATAACAGTAGTTAAAAAATCAGACATATATTTATACTTTTTGTAATGTAATAAAATTTAAGTTAATTGCAAATGAATACAATTGTTCTTACTTAAAGCATATAAAATTACATGTCAAGCAGTTCCTTGTTTCCATACCTTTCAGTTCTGTGACTGATAGGGAATTTAAAACTAATGAGAGGGATGCTCTATCTGATGATTTAGTTGTCTGAAATATTCAGCTATTATTCCTTCTTGGGAAGAGCATTTGCTGTTTGGTGTCAGGAGAAATGACAGAATTTGTGAGTTACTTAATGGATTATACGCACGCACGCGCACACACACACACACACAGAGAGAGAGAGAGAGAGAGAGAGAGAGAGAGAGAGAGAGAAAGGGAAAGGGATAGAGAGTTAGAAACATTGATGAGAAACATTGATCAGCTATCTCCTACTGGGAATTTGCCTGCAACCAAGGTACATGCCCTTGACCTGAATTGAACCTGGAACCTTTCAGTCTGAAGGCCGATGCTCTATCCACTGAGCCAAACCAGTTAGGGCTGGGTGAATCTTTTTCATCCTATGGAATAAAAGTCCAGTGACCAAAACGTCAGAATGACCAAAATGACCAGAGACTATAACCATCACAGTCCCTCTCCCAGGTTGGCTCCATTCCCCAGCAGGGACACCCACCCTGATCAGGGATGTGGTTGGCCTGCAAATCTTTGGTGGCCCTTTGCCCTGGTTGGCCCTGCCCCCCAGCAGGGATCCCTACCCTGATTCGGGAGCCCCATCAGGAAATGCCAGCTGGCTCCAACCCATGCACCAGGTCTCTATCCTATATAATAAAAAGGTGATATGCAAATTGACCCTAATAGTGGAACTACCAGAATGATCACTGGACTAGTCACTATGAGGCTCACTGACCACCTCTTGGTCCCTTTCCCCAGCTGGCAGGCTCTGGTTGCCTGATGGTGAACGGGGAACTAGAGGTAGGTGGTGGGGCACCAAACTAACCCTCCCACTTCACCACAATCCCCCACACACAGGGGCCAGCGAGTGGATGGGAACAGCTAACCTCTCGATACCTTCCCCTGGCCATTAGACACTGATCACCCAATGGCAAACTGGGAACTGGGAATGGGTGTCGGTGGGGGGAAGAGCAGGCAGTGGGAAGCCATGGAAGATGGCCCTGATTGTAGGCCAGGCCGAGGGTCTGAATCTGCACATGAAATTTGTGCACCAAGCCTCTAGTATTCATATAATTTCCTACATCTTTCAAGGGTAACTCTGCATCCGATTGCATGTTAACTACAAAGGATTTGATCAAGAGTGGACTTATTGTGATGGGTGTTTGTGTTACAAAATTTGTATATTTTTTTATTATTTTAAGTGATTAATTATGTGAAATGTGAAGTTTACAATAAATCTTGTTTGACAAATATACATAAAACTGAGCATGAATTTTCAGACTATTACAAAAAAACAACACAAAATCTTCAAATACTGACATAAATTTACTAAAGAGAAAACATTCCAACACTTGATGTACAACATGTAATTGTGTCTTCAGTAAAAGCATAAATGATCAATTGGTCTATAGCTCACAAAAGTTGAGATTTTACAAGACATTTCATACAGGGACGCTTATTAACTATGTGTTCTGCTAAAACTCTGCAAGTCAACATTTCAACAGAATATTTCTTTTTGTTGGCATGAAGACCCAATTTCTTTCTGAAGCTGACAGTTTTTCAGCTTGATAAGATATAATGAAAGCCAGCCTTTTTTCCCCTCTCTCTCTAATAAAAACTATATCCATCCCATATATAGTGATATATTATGTTCAATATAAAATCTGAAAGGACAAAATGTACACCACAAAAAAGTCAATGAACCAAATTGGTTTATGTAGCTGTCCCAAACCAATTTTACTGGAAAACTTCAGATCATATTGTAGGTTGATTTTATTTTTTTCTGGTTTGTGATTTCTATCTTTTGGTTTTATTATGCTTTCCATTTTGCCTTCTCTCTGTACATTCTCACAGAGCTATGTAAATGGACTTTCACGACTTTATTAAAAGGTATAAAGAACAGGACCTGAAGTTATTTTTTAGTTTTGAAAGAAGTTTTTGCTTCTCCATCCATGATATTATTGTTACTGTTAAATGTTAAGGACCCCTTTGCTCTTTTCACTGAAATATAAATAAGATATTTGTATTACTCCAATCATCAATTTTGGCTCTATGAAGTAATAATCCTGATGGTCCTAAAGCAATGAAATGTCTAATATTAAACAAAGTAAGGCATCCTAGAGCCTGTTTCCTTAATCTCAATACTCAGTATAAAGGATGATGAGGAACATCGCTGTAGTTTTTGATGGTTTAGGTCATTCTGTTACAAGGTCATTCTGATATTTGAAACATATTATTCTAATTTAAGAGTTAATAAGACTTTGGAGCCCAGACTTAAGGAGTCTTTAAATATTTTTTTCTTATTGGGGCTAATGGGCAAAGTAGTGGGCCACATTTATATTCAAAATATGTGCCCTCTAGTGGACTGAACTAGATTTTATATGTTCTTCATGATTGCACACCAAGTAAAACTTCTGATAGATTGTTTAATGGCTTCACTGTCCAGGAAAAGAACCAGTAAACTGAATGGGAATGACTTCCACAAAATCATGCTTTTTGCCACTTTAAGCAGGGAGTAGTTCAAAATTAATTACCCTTCAGGTAATTAGAGCCAGTACCTCTAGATATAATAGCACACCACAGGATGAGAGTCACTGTGTCTTCCTATCATATATCATGAGGGATCAAATTAATATACACATAACCAATGGAATATTCTAGATTTTCTCATGAATATATAGTATGACTTCATTCCTGCTCACTCCATTCTTATTTTTAGTTACCAGCTTCCGGAATGTCTCACATGTCAGTGAACTTGGATTAATTTTCCATTCCAAATCCTTGTCAGCTACTGGTGGTCATTCTTATGGGAATTAAGATTTTGAATTTTTTAGACCTGTCAGACAACTGGATTGTAAATTCATAAACCATCCATCATTAAGATGATGGTGATCATATCAGTCAGCTAAACCACTTACCAAAGCCAAAGAATGAACTTGAATAAAATTATTTTCTTGTAAGTCTACAGCCCCCAAAAGTACTGTACATAATGAGTTTTATGCATCTCTCTGGGACAAAGCCTCATTACCTCTTTTAAAAGATTAAGTAAGGCACATTAAAATTTACAAGACTGAGTTTAAACTAACATTGCTTCAAATTGGGCAGCACCGAACTGGAATTGGTGGGAAGCACTTCACTGACAGGAGCTGGGGGAGAGGCTTTCATGGAGCAGACCCAAAAGCAAAACAAGGGCATTATTTGATTGGCTGCAGCTTTAAGTGGCTGTTTTATTTGGGAAAGCCTGGTTGGATGTTTGTATTGGTTGTTCTTAAATTTAATTTTTCTGGAATATAAGTGCATTTACAGGAATTGACTCTGGCTTAGGTTTCAGTTTGCTCACATAGGCTACCCAGGCATTAGTGGCATCTCAGTCCACAGACCTCCTTGTTTAGTTACTTATAAACCTCTCTCTGATAGTATTTCCTCTGAGGCCTGACATTGAATGACTTCTGCCCATTTCTAAGATTAGATATACTGGTGCTGTAGACTCTTGTCATCATATACATATGTGGGGAAAGTCAGGTTAACTAATTTTGAGATTGCCAAATTGTCTCCCAGCATCTAAAATATTATACTCACTTCACTATCTATGGTGACTAGAATAACTTATGGGTTTTCGTTTTGTATTAAAATACACTTAGTAATTATCATTGGCCATTTTATCACGCCTCTATTACTGAAGTGCTTATTTTTATTTGTCATTTGCTCTGTTTTGCTCTGTGATATTTTCTAGCAGTTTTTTGGGGAGAAAACATGAGTATTCTATTCCTTGGATTTATGTATAAATGAAAAAAAAAAGTTTTGATTTATATTTCAATGACAACTTTACTTGGATATGATTTTTGAAGCACACCTTTCCTCAGACCTTGTTAGGTAGCACTCCATCCTGTCATGAACTTATGTAGAAAAAGCTGAGATCATCTTGAGTTTTCCTTCTATACAACTTGCTTTTCTTCCTGTAAGTAATACCATTTTTTATTCATCCAAAACATGTAGTAAATTTCTCTATATATGTGTTTAGGTTAACAACTCTGAATTATTTTTTCCTAGCAATAGCTTTTATGTACAAAAATTCACTATTTTTATTTCATAAAGTAGTTATTCTAAGTTTAGTTTGTATCATTTCCTATTATCTTTGTTTTCTTAATCAGGATTACTATGGGTAACTTAGATCCCTTCTGTCTCTCTTCCATACAGATAATCTCTTTAAAATCATTTTATAATCACTGTTATTTTCCCTTTTATTCTCCTTATTCAAGCTCATTCCATACCCTTTACTGTGTTTTAACTCTCCTTTTTAAAGTTTTGTTGCTTTAATGTGTGTTCATTACTATAATACTTTTCTATTTCCCCCCTCAAATATGATAGTTTGCCTTTCAGGTCCTTCTTATCTTACAATTTATTTCATGAGACTTTAGACCTCTAGAGCTGTGGTTCTCAGCCTTTCTAATGCTTCGACCCTTTAATACAGTTCCTCATGTTGTGGTGCCCCCAACCATAAAATTATTTCCATTGCTACTTCATAACTGTAATTTTGCTACTGTCATGAATCACAATGTAAATATCTGTGTTTTCCGATGGTTGTAGGTGACCCTGCTAGCGGTTCTCAACCTGTGGATCATTACCCAAAGGTTGAGAACTGCTGCTGTAGAACATAAGACCATTGGAAAACACAGATTATTTATATTACAATTCATTAACAGTAGCAAAATTACAGTTATGAAGTAACAAAGAAAATAATTTTATGGCCCTAACTGGTTTGGCTCAGTGGATAGAGCATCGGCCTGTGGACTGAAGGGTCACAGGTTCGATTCTGGTCAAGGGCATGTTCCATGGTGGAGGGTGTGCAGGAGGCAACTACATGTACCAGTAGGGAGTGTGCAGGAGGAAGCTGATCAATGTTTCTTTCTCATTGATGTTTCTAACTCTCTATCCTTCATCCTTCCTCTCTGTAAAAAAAAATCAATAAAATATATATTTAAAAAAATAATTTATGATTGAGAGTCACCACAACATGAGGAACTGTATTAAAGAGTTGTGGCATTAGAAAGGTTGAGAACCACTGCTCTAGAGTCTAGAGAAAGCATGTGATTTCTTTGAAAAAAGTAGCTGTTTTTCTAATGTCATCATCCAGTTTCTTTTAGCAATTTATCTAATTATTCAGGTTTACTTTGTTATTTTATCCTTTTATCTTACAGCATATAGGCAAGAGTTTCTTATTCTTGGTCATACAGAATAAGACAAAACTACTTTGTCTTAAAGAAATATTTCAGAGAGAGAGATCCAAGATGGAGGCATAGGTAAACACCTAAACTGCTGCCTTGTACAACAATTTCAAAACTACAACTAAAAGACAAAATGTCTATCACCCAGAACCACAGGAAAGCTGGATGAGTGGAAGTTTTACAACTAGACGGAAAGAGAAAAGAGCATCCAGGGCACAAACACTGAAAAACTGAGGTACGAGGGGCATGCACTTGATACAGGCTGGCAGCAGAACCTGGCTGGCAGCAGGTGTTGCTTTCTTCAACCCAAAGAGAGACAAGCTCCTAATCTTTCTGAATTACAGTTCTTGGAAGAAGCTGGACTGTCTGCCATCAGGTAGGAAAATGAGGGTGGCTTGCATACAGAGCTGCACACAAGAATAATTGTTTGCTGTGCTGGGACGGGAGACACAGGGATGTGGTTGAGTTGGCTCATTGCCAGGCATCACTGTTTGCCACATCCTAGCCTAGTGATGCCCTGATACTCCACCCCACACATTCTACAAACACACCCAAGCTCCAAGTAACAGCTTTTGCATATGAATGGCCTTCTCTATTGTAGTTTAACCTAGCAAACTTGCAACCTGGTATAAACAGCTCCAAAGCCTCCAAGCTCCAAGCAGGGAGGAGAGGATTGTGGTTATCATTGTAGCTCCTGCAGGGTGGCCTCATACAATAGTTGAACTGCACCCCATTGGAGATCCAGAAGCCAATGTAGCTAATGGTCAGTGTGAGACACTAGATTTGAACTCCTCACATCCGTAAGTGACACATTTGGGAGGCAGACTCAGTGAGCACCAAAGCCCCACTAAAACAAGGCCTGCACCACAAGTGTACCTCCAGCACAGCAGTTCTTCCATTATAGACACAGTGGATCTTCACAGCCAATTAGCCTGGAGGTCAATTCCTCCCAGTGTACCAACAGCAATCAAGCCTTAATTACACCAAGACTTTGCACTCAGACTACAAAGGGGTGTACCAAGAGCATCCATCTTAGGTGATTGGGGAAGCTGAGCTACTGGCCCCTATAGGTCACCTACCACACAAAGCCACTCCATCAACACAGTGAGGTAGCCAAAATATGGAGACATAGAGGAAGAACTAAGGTGGCAGCCTAGGTAGTCTCCTAAGCTGCTCCCTCATCAACAATAAAAAAAAAAACACACAAGTAAAATCAAAGAGGAGTTCATCAAAACCTTAGGAAAGCTAGCATAATGGGATTGCTACAACTAGAAAGAAGGAGAGAGGCTCACAGATTGGACTGGGAGCCGCAAAGTGCTGAGGTAGGAAGAAGCTCGTGTGCGGAGAGGAAGTGTGGCACAGAATGCCTGCCTGGCAGCAGGAGGGGAGGAATTCCCAATTGCATGGAACCCTTTCAGACTGTACTGAACCCCAACCCAGGCCGAAACCCCATGGTCCCAGGCTCATACGGGTGTAGTCTGGACTGTAGAGAAAGGCACTCAGAGACTGGGAGACTGGGGACCTGGGAGCCGCAGCCGGGTCTACAGTCACGTGTGAGTGAGTACACTTAGAGGTCTGACTGCAGAGGCTGCTGAAGCAGCCTCTCCGTAGTGAAAGGAGTACTCCGCCCCATCCAAGCTGAGCAGAGGCTTTTGCAGTTTTTCCAAGTCTGATCCTATAATACTGTCTCCAATACAGATGTTATCCCAAAGTAGACACAGCTGATACCCACATCCAATTGGCCTGAAGGTCAATTCACAACAATAAAGATTTAGCTACAACAAGGCTGTGCACGTGTCCACAAAGGGGAGCACCAAGAGTGTCTACCTCAGGTAACTGAGGAGGCTAACCCACTGGGCCATATAGGACACCAAACACACAAAGCCATCCTACCAACTCTGAAAAATAGTGATAATGCCAAGACAAGGAAATAGATCTCAAACAAAAGAGATGAAGGATATAGAGTTCAGAACTACGGTTCTAAGGTTATGCAAGAATATCCTAGAAAAGGTCAATAAACTTCATGAGACCCAACTAAAAAGTATACATAAACTGACTAAATTGGAAAATATTATGCAGCGATACAACAGCAGAATGGAAGAACACAAGAATCAGGTCAAAGAGCCAAAAGACACTCCTCTGGAGAAGCAAGAAGAAAAAAGAATCCAGGAAGTTGAAGATAGTGTAAGGAGCCTCTGGGACAACTTCAAGCGCACCAACATCAGAATTATGGGGGTGCCAAAAGAAGAGGGAATACAAAATACTGAAAACATATTTGAAGAAATAATATCAGAAAACTTCCCTCACCTGGTGAAAGAAATAGACTTACAAATACAGGAAGTGTACAGAACCCTAAACAAGAGGAATCCAAAGAAAAATACTCTGAGACACATCATCATCAATATGCCAAGGGTAAAAGACAAAAAGATCTTTCAAGCAGCAAGAGAAAAGCAGTTGGTTACCTATAAGGGAACACCCATAGGACTATCAGCTTATTTCTCAACAGAAACCATGCAAGCCAGAAGGGAGTGGCAAGAAATATTCAAAGTGATGAATAGCAAGAACCTACAACCAAGATTACTGTATCCAGCAAAGTTATCATTCAGAATTGAAGGGCAGATAAAGAGCTTAACAGATAGGAAAGAGTTAAAGGAGTTCATCACCACCAAACCAGTATTATATGAAATGCTGAAAGGTATTACTTAAGAAGAGGAAGAAGATCAAGTGAATTAAAAATCTGAGGGATAGAATAAACTAATGAATATAATAGAATCAGGGGCAAAGAAAGGGAGTGGATTGATAATTATCAGGGTGAAAGGGGTGTAGGGGTTCAGAAAGAGACTGGATTAAAATAGTATAACCTATTGATGTGGACAATGGGGGGTAAGGGCAGAGGGTGGGGTGGAATCGGGTGGAAGGGAGCTATGGGGGAGAAAAAGGAAAAACAATTGTAATAATCTGAGCAATAAAGATTTATTTAAAAATATGGAGACACAGAAGCATGTCATGAATGGAACAGATGGAAGAAAGTAAACTATTAGACAGCACAGAGTTCAGAACCACATTTATAAGGTTACTCAAGAATCTTCTAAAAACAGTTGAGAAACTTGATGAGACCTCCTAGAAGCTTAGTAAGACCTTCAAGGACCTTAATGAGAATACCCCAAAAAATGCAAAAGGACTAGTCAGAAATTAAGCATACACTGTCTGAAATAAAGAATATACAGAAATTCAACTGTAGATCAATGTACCACAAGAGTCAAACCAAAGATCTGGAATATGAGGAAGCAAAAAACACCCAACCAGAGAGGCAGAAAGAAAGAAGAATCCAAAAGTGTGAGGATAGTGTATGGAGCTTCTGGGACAGCTTTAAGCATACCAACATCCCGATTTTTGGGGTTCCAGAAGAATAGAGAGAGCAGGATATTGAAGGCCTATTGGAATAAATAATGACAGAAAACTTTCCCTACCTGGTGAAAGAATCAGGGACATAGAAAGGGAATGGACTGACAATTCTCAGGGGAAAGGAGGTTTAAGTGGTGTGGGAAGAGATTGGACAAAAATTTTACATCTATGGATAAAGACAGTGGGGGGTGGGTTAAGGGCATTGGGTGGGGAGGTGAATCAGGTGGAGGGGAGCTATGGGGAGGGAAAAGGGAACACCTTTAATAATCTGAACAATAAAAATTTAGTATTAAAGAAAAGAAATGTTTGAGAAAGGGTAAAGGGGTGAGTTGGTGTAGTCTGCAGATATAATTCTTGCTTTTTAAAATGATATCTAAAAAAAATGTGTTATTCTTTTTATTGTGCCTGTTTCTTCATTTTTGGCATTCAAAGAGTTTGGTATAGCTCATAGCAAAGCACTTTTTTAATAGTGCCTTCCACTGGTAGGAAGCTGCTACACAATGATATATAACACTGCCCACTCCATTGGATAGAGAAATTACATGGTAACCTAGAAAATACAACTTTTTATTTATATTTAATATTTATACCATAGGAATGGCATTTTCTACTGTTTAATTATTATATTTCTATTGCCTCTCTCAATAGGTCCAAATATCACATAATAATGCAGCTCATATTATATATCATAATCTTTTATGAAAGTTTCAGATCAACATTGTGATGCCAAAGTCAATACAGAGGCCTGGGCAGCAGGCCCTACATCATCTCTTCCTCATGGCCCTTTGATCTTGCTTCCTATTTCTTACGCCCTCCCTCACTTTGCTGCAGCTACACTGACCTCCTTGCTTTCAAATACCCACAGCATGCCTGTCACTGAGGAATTATCTGTCTCTTCTTTTCTCAGCTATTTATAAGGCTCACTCCCCTAACTTTCTGAGGTCTTTGCATAAATGTTACTTTCTCAGGAGGTCTTCCATAACCTCTTTATTCAATGCTACTACTCACCACCTGCCATTTCTACCCACAGCACCCTGCAGACCTTCCCTTTGATTTTCCCCTGGTTTTATTGTTCTCCACAGTATTAAAATCATTCTAACATACTATACATTTTATTTTTATTAATTATATGATTCTACCTAACAGAATTGATACTGTTTCAATGATGCTTCTACATATATTATGGGCATCTAATAGACACTCAAGAAATACTTTGGAAAGAATGAATAAACAGAGAGAAATCAAGAATAACAAATTTGTTCATTAAATTTTAGCGCATTGTTATGTATCACAGTTTCCATGTGTGCTAATTAATTAAATTTACATATTATGCTATCTAATTTTAACTAAATTCATCCATACTAAATAGATGTACATAGAAAGACACCTGCAAAGCAACAGAAGATTACTGGTAAAGATAGAACTACTACTGGAAAGACAAACAAGAAAATAAACAGAATCAATATTTCGTATACTTTGAGGGTAAGATTTTTATTGGCATTATGGTATAATACCATTAAATCTGATAAAATCTGATAAAATCAGAGCTCCATGAACTATCAAGATGACTGCAACAGAATTTATAGATAGTATCTTAACAGAATATCATGTCCTATACTGTGCTTAGAGATTTAATTATAGAAGGCCATGTAGGAAGTGTAAATAAGTAGAGATAGGATATGCATAAAGTTATTATTATTATTATTTTTTGCCTATGGTGTGGATGTTTAACAAAATATTGACTTCTGCCAATATATAGTTTTTGGTAGTAGATTTCCCAGCATGTGTAAATAGAATTTCTCTATAAAATGTTAATAATAATAATGATAATAACAACAACACTTTGCATTTCATGAACATTTATTATATGGAGGACAAGGTACTGAGATTTTATATGTATCCCTACTGCACTAATAAAGAAATTAATACTTAGAAAGGTGAAATTGTTTGTGTCCATATACTTAGCTAATAGAAAGCCAAAATTTAAATTCTTGGAATTCTGATAACAAAACCCATACTTTTAAACACTAAAAAAAATTGTCAAAATGATATTATTGAAGACTAAATCCACCCATATTAAAATACATTTATATGTATTCATGGAACATAAGTACTCAATCAATTATTGAAAGGATAAAAAATAAATTATTTAACAGGTGATTTTCTAATAGCAGACACATTATTCTAATATATCAAAATGAGCTAACATCAATGTCCCTTATTTCTAATGAAGGTAACAGAAAGGTAGACTTCTACATTTTTCACCTTATCAGTTGATATCAAGCATTCTGTGAAATGCCTTTGATCAAATGCTATTAGATCAGTCCTACAAAATATCTTACCAGCCACTGTATAGCTATCAGACTTATTTGCAGATTTTTGTTAGATGTAGTCCAAATTATTGCCAACATTTCTCCCCAGAATCTCTATTAATTTAATTTTCAGTATTTTACTTCAGGAAAATGTTTTTACTAGATATCAATATCTACTGCCAAATGCCAAACTTTAACGGGAATCTCCTTATACTTTTCATGCCCTCAATTTGGAATTTACAATGTATGCCACATACTGTCTTTCCAAACTCATCTCTTAGAGCTTCCCACTCACCCATATATCAAGCAATATCAAATGTCTTTATTTTAGTTGATATGTTATATTGTTGTGTATTTTTATTTACTTTTTCTCCCAGAAATACTGTTACAATTTAGTATTTAGAGGCAAATTCCTTTCCATGTTTCTGTATAGAATTCTTACTCCTAAAACAAAATTGAACTCTATCTTTTTGTGGTTTTGAAAACCTATACATACTTCTATAATTACAATCATTACATTATTATTTTTTTTAAAAAAGGAGCAATGCCTCACTATTTTTTGCATCCCTAATGTCTAAAGTGGTAATTAAATTGTATTAGGTACTTGATAAATATTTATTAAATTCAATTCAATTTCTATAGCTTAATGATTATTTATAATGAATATCTTTTTCAGGAAATGTATACTTTAGGAAAATATTATTTGTCACTACAGAGTTGGACAAACTATTTGCTGATAAATAACTATGTGTTTTTATTTTATCCCAGTTCCGTTTTTTGTAATTGGACTTTGGAAATAACAAATATAAGCAAAGCATAAAAATAATTATATTCTAAAATTGTTTTCATGCTTCTATGGGCAAAACAATAAGATTGAATCATAGTTTTCAATAATGTTTTCATTAGGAAAAATAATAATTTTATTGGGATTTATAATGACCTGCAATAATGTGACTGAATTAAATTTATTATAGTTCATTGCTACATTTTTTCTAACAACATTTATTTAATTTTGAGATTAAAAATGCAACTTTTGGGAGAAAACAGATGTTAGGATAACCTTTCAACTTAATAGAAAAGTTAATGATACAATGAAATATTAGGCGCATTAGTAAATGCCAATCAATACATGTAAAAGTAAAAGTACTAGTATTTTTTTCCATGTGAGTGAGTGATTATACACACATGGCTTGTCACATGATGCTGTTGATCAAAATCCAATTTACTTCATGAGAAACAACTTTTCAATAACTATCAAAGTCATCTGCATAGCAAGTGAGTTTGATTATTCTGAACAATTTAATTTAATTTTCTACTTTGTTTCATTTCTATCCAAATGATGGACAATAGGTGGCAGGACCCACCAGCTAATAGCCTGTGGGCTTTTTCTCCAGCTTGCCTGGTCCTGATTGGACCATGACCAAGGCGATCTGGTCAGCTAACCTCCTGCCATCTACTTCTCCTGATAGACAAAGCCCAGATCCACTATGATTGGGGCCAGGCAGGCCAGACCCCACCCAGGCAAGAATTTGTGCATTAGGCCTTTAGTAATCATGTAAATTGATGCAGAAAAGGCATTTGAAAAAAAATCAACATTTTTTTCTTGATAAAAACTCTCAGCAAGGTGGGAATAGCGGAATCATATCTCAACATAATAAAAGCCTCATATGATAAACCTATAGCCAACATCATACTCAGTGAGCAAAAAATATCATCATTTCCCCTAGAATAGGAACAGTGCACAGATGCCCACTTTCACCACTACTGTTCACTATAGTCCTGGAAGTGAAAGCTATAGTGATAAGGCCAGAAGAGGTAATAAAAGGCATCCAAATTGCAAAAGAAGGAGTAAAACTGTCATTATTTGCAGATGACATGATATTGTACATAGAAAACTCTAAAGATTCCATCAATAAACTACTAGAATTAATAAATAAATTGGGCAATGTAGCAGGATACAAAATTAACACCCAAAAATCTATAGCTTTTTTTATACACCAATAATGAACTCACATAAAGAGAAACTAAAAAAAAGTTCTCATTTACTATTTCAACAAAAATATTAAGATAACTAGGAATAAACTCAACCAAGGAGGTAAACGGCCTATACTAAAAAAAATATGAGCTAGAGGAAGACTTAAACAAATGGAAGAATATACTGTATTCAAGGATTGGTCGAACCAACATCATTAAAGTGTCCATACTACCCAAAGCAATCTATAGATTCAATGCAATCCCCATTAAAATACCAATGGCATACTTCAAAGAGCTAGAATAAACTCTCGAAAAATTCATCTGGAATAATAATTTTTTAAAAAGTCCCTGAATATCTGCAGCAATCTTGAGAAAGAAGAACAAAGTTGGAGGGATCACTATACCAGATATCAAGCTATATTGCAAAGCCACTGTTCTCAAAACTATCTGGAAATGGCAAAAGAACAGACATATAGATGAATGGAACAGAACAAAGAACCCAGAAATTTCCTCAATACATTAAGTTCAATTAATATTTGACAAAGTAGCATATAATGGAGTTAAGACAGTACCTTCAATAAATGCTGTTGGGAAAGTTGGACAGATATATGCCAAAAAATGAAACTAGCCCACCAACTACACCATACACAAAAATAAACTCAAAATGGATAAAGGACTTAAACCTAAGATGGGAAACCATAAAAGTCTTAGAAGAATCCATAGGCAGCAAAATAGCAAAGATTTGTCATAGCATTATATTTTCCAATACATCTGTTAGGGCAATGAAAACTGAGGAGAAAATAAACAAATGGGACTACATCAAAATAAAAAGTTTCTACACAGAAAAAGAATCCATCAACAAAAATTAAGAAAGCAAATATGGAAGAACATATTTGCTGATGTGACATCTGATAAGGGTTTGATCTCCAAAACTTATAGGGAACTCTTACAACTTAACAAAAGGAAGATAAACAATCCAATAAAAAATGGGAAAGGAAAAAAAAAATGGGAAAGGAACTAAATAGACAACTTTCAAAAGAGGACATACAGAATGCTGAGAGACATATGAAAACATGCTCAAAGTCACTAATCATTCTAGAGATGCAAATCAAAACAATGAGGTACCATCTTACATCTGTCAGAATGGCTATCATCAACAAATCAACAAATGTAAGCGCTGAAGAGTATTCAAAGAAAATGGAACCCTCATGCACTGCTGGTGGGAATGCAAACTGGTACAGCCACTGTGGAGAACGTATGGCATTTCTGCAAAAAAAATTTTTTTTAAATGGAACTTCCATTTGACCCAGTAAACCCACTTCTAGGAATATATCTCAAGAAACCAGAAACACCAATCAGAAAGGATACATGCACCCCTATGTTCATAGCAGCACAATTTATAATAACTAAGATTTGAAAACAGCTGTAGTGCCCATCAGCAGATGAGTGGATTAGAAAACTATAGTAAATCTATACAATGTAATACTACACTGCTGTAAAAAAGAAGGGGCTCTTACAATTTACAAAAGCATGGATGGAACTGGAGAGCATTATGCTAAGCAAAATAAGCCAGTCAGAGAAAGATAAATATCACATGATATCACTTATTTGTGTAATATAATGAACAACATAAACTGACAAATAAAAACAGAACTAATATTATAGAGGCATGGAACAGACTGTCCAACCTTTGAGGGGGTGAGGGGCTAAGAGATCAACCAAAGGACTTGTTTGAATGCATATAAACATTATAAATGGACACAGACATTGGGATGGTGAGGGTATGTGCTCAGAGGTGAGGGAGGCTGGGGAAAGGTCAATGCAGGGGGAGGGGCGGGGAGGGGAAGGAGACTTAGGTAATACTTTCAACATTAAAGAATTTAAATAAAAAATATAAATTGTTTCTCAAAACCATATTTTATCAGATAGTATTTAGTTCAAGGATAAATAACCCATTTAAGATTTTGGTTTTATTTTGCTTTATTTTTACCTGTTTTTTATTTTAGTGATTTTATTTACCAAAAACTATCAAATTAATAAGACTAATAGTTGTATACAGTTATGCCACACATCCTAGAGGCAGTAAACAAATGACTAAATTATGTTTCCTACTTTTCTTTTAAAGGAATTCCTAGCATATTATAGGTTAGAGGATACATTTATTTTCCCTAATTGTGTTAAGAAACCCAAAGCCAAGAAATTAACACATCCTGCAAGCAAGCAAACAAGCTGAGTGAACTTCTCATGACCAGTTGGGGCACAATACATACTACACAATAACACTCCACTAAAAATGTGGTCAAATATACATACATGCATGCACAAGCATATGTATGGAAACAGTTCACAATTAATAATAGCCATTAGTAGACAAAATCCAAACAATTCATGCTAAAATAATTAAATAGCAAAATAAGGCAATATTTTAAGTGATTAAGAAAGAAAAAAAAACAGAAATTCTGGAAAGCAACAGATAAATATTCTCAGAAAACTTGTGGAAATAAAATAAAAGAAATTACAGAAAAATAACTGTGAATGTGTGCAGGTACATATGACTTCAAAGAGAATGTGTGCACTGGAGCAAGATAATAGAGACTATCTCAGAGAAAGAAAAATATGTGAAACACTAAATATTGATAAAGAGATATGGAGAATAGAATTTGAGGCTTCTATAGAGATTAAAAAAGAGATCCCAGATGTAAGGTAGATTAGAAACAGTGGAGAAATAATGAGCAAAAGTAAAATGGCTAAAAATATTCCAAAACTAATGACAAATACAAATCCTTGCATTAAAAAACATTAGGAATATCTAGCAAATTATTTCACCTTGGAAGTTTCAAACTCGATTTTTTTTTGGACATTCTCTTATGTGGTTGTGAAGCAAAGTATAGTTTTGGATGCTTTAAGTTAAAATCATAAAATGTCAGAATAAAAAGATCTTAAAAGCAATTAGAGAATAATTAAAAAATATTGTATTTAAAAGATGAACACATATTCTTAATATCAACAATGAAGACTAAAGGGCAGATAATAGTATAATTAAATTCAAAGGGTAGCTAGAATTTCATAAGCAGATAAATTATCAGTCAAGAGAGTAAAATAAAAATATCTCTAAGCAAAACATTGAATATTTTGACTCAAATCTTAATGGAAAGAACTCCAAAATTATTTCCTTATAAATAAAAAAAAAAAAACTTCACTCAGAATAAATAAGTTGTAAATAAAGCCAGATAGAGTAAATGAATATATTAAAACAATAAAATATTAAGTATCAGCTGTATAAAACAGTAAGAATAATAAATTTTTAGTAGGACAGCATAATATACAACTAAAAGATGAAAACATTGCAATCTAAGACAAGGAGAATTTAGATTTCAAACATTCTAAAGGTATTTTGTTGTTATTAAGGAAGGGAGAAGGCATATTCATTATCTTAGAATAATATGTGGTTGTTTTATTTATTAATTTTAGTCATTTTTTATTTTTTTATTGTTTAAAGTATTATATATGTCTCCTTTTTCCCCCATTGACCTCTACCTGGCTGCCCCCATCCTCAGCACATGCCCTGACCCTCCTTTTGTCTGTGTCCATGGGTTATGCTTATATGCATGTATACAAGTTCTTTGGTTGATCTCTTATGCCCCTTTTCCCCTGCCTTCCCTCTGATGTTGGTCAGTATGTTTTTGTTAAATATTTAGAGTAACCCCTTAAATTTAAAAAGAAAACACACACAACATGAGATGTAATATTTTCAAATCATTAGAGGTAAGAAAAGATAAACATAAAATTGAGACAATAAAATATAACACAGAGAAGAAAACACTAATTTATAGGAAATAGATAACAAATTATAAAAGCACACCGATTAAAATTGTATGAGTCCAAATACATAAGTATCATACACACACACACACACACACACACACACACACACACATGAACTAAATTTAATTCACTACTTAAGAGACAAAGATTTCAAGAAAAAAATAAAAATAAGAGAGGAAGATAGAAATTAAAGAGATGGAAATAGGAATATGATGTTAAAAGCTAACCAAAAGAAAAACATTAACTCATGAAAAATTTAAAGAAAAAATAAATGTTTAGGCTAAAAATGTAGCTAGATAAAAGAAAAATGCATTAGGGGGGTCTATTATTTTTCAAGCAATATGCCATGAATTGTATACTCTAAAATATATAAAGCAAATTTTGACAGAATTACAATGAGAAATGAACAATCCAACCATGTGAAAGCATATTTTTCAGTAATAGTTCAGGCAGATCGAAGGAATAGTCAAAATAGAAAAAATATGAACATATTTCTCTAATGGACACATTGAACATTGCATCAAACACTGAGAGAATAAATCCTCTTAAGCACACACAGAACATTTATAAAAATTGCCAATGTACTAAGCCACAATGAGATGCTCAAAAAAAAATGCCAATGAATCAATCAATATCAAAGAAATGACATTCTGTGATCCCAGTGAAAGAGCAAAAAACTTATATCCAAACCCTTGTCATCTGAAAATGCCAAAAAAGGTTTTTAAATAACTAATTGTCAATGAACATTAAACTGAAGTAAAATAAATAATTAGAATTGCAGGATAATGAAAGCCTCATCCTAATATATAAAAACCCTGGGTCATATCAATCAGAAATTACTGGATGTTTTCCAACTGGAAGTCAATGCTGGCCCCACCCCCAAGCAAGCAGTAAGGGGCAATCAGGCAGGCAGGCAGAGGGGTTAGTGGTGATCTGGTAGGCAGATCAGCTGTTAGGGTTGACCAGGTAGGCAGAAGGCTTCTCATGGGGCTGGCCCTGCCCCCAAGCAAATGGTTAAGGGCAATAAGCAGGCATGCAGAGTGGTTAGGGGTGATTAGATAGGTAGATCAGTTAGGGGTGATCAGGTAGGGAGGAAGTAGTTAGGGAAGATCAAATAGGCTGATGGTCCCTTGCCGAGCTGACCCTGACCCCAAAGAAGTGGTTAAGAGCAATCAGGCAGGCAGGCAGAGTGCTAGTAGTCATACTAGCAGTTAGGAGTGACCAGGTAGGTAGACCAGTGGTTAAGGGTGATCAGGTAGGCAGACCAGAGGTCAGGTGACCAGGAAGGCAAGCCAGTGGTTAGGGGTGATAAAGTAGGCAAGCAAGTGGTTAGGGAAGATCAGTTAGGTAGACAGCCCTTGGCAGGGCTGACCCCACCCCCCAACAAAGAAAGAGGGAGGCCCAGACCAGCCAAGCCATTGCACCCCAGCCTATCACTTGCAGAGGGAAGCCACTGGTGGCAGGGGAGGGAGGCAGCACTGCACAGGTGGCAGCAGCAGGGGTGGGGCCAGCTTCCTGCAGCCTGGGGAAGGGAAGTCCTGATAGGCTGTGATCTCAGGCCCCGCCTAGGGACCCTACCTGAGGGAACCAGATTGAGAGTTTTATGATCCAATAATCTGCTGATGGGCACCTAGGCTGTTTCCAAATCCTAGCTATTGTAAATAGTGCTGCTATGAACATAGGGGTGCATATATCCTTTCTGATTGGTGTTTCTACTTTCTTGGGATATATTCCTAGTAGCGGGATTACTGGGTGAAATGGGAGTTACATTTTCAGTTTTTTGAGGAAGCTCCATACTGTTCTCCACAGTGGTTGCACCAACCTGCAATCCCACCAGCTGTGCAGTAGGGATCCTTTTTCTCTGCAACCTCGCCAACACTTGTCATTTGTTGATTTGTTGTTGGCCATTCTGACAGGTGTGAGATGGTACCGCATTGTTATTTTGATTTGCATCTCTGGAATAATTAGTGACTTTGAGCATGTTTTCATGTGCCTCTTGGCCTTCCTTCTGTCATCTTTTGAGAAGATTCTATTTAGGTCCATTGCCCATTTTTTAATTGGATCATTTATCTTCCTTTTATTAAGTTGTATAAGCTGTCTGTAGATGTTGGAGATTAAACCTTTATCAGCGATAACATTTGCAAATATGTTCTCCCATATAGTGGGCTTTCTTGTTTTGTTGATGGTTTCTTTTGCTGTGAAAAAAACTTTTTATTTTGATGTAGTCCCATTTGTTTATTTTCTCTTTAGCTTCCATTGCCCTAGGGTTAGTATCAGTGAAGAAGTTCTTTTGGCATATGTCTGAGATTTTGCTGCCTGTGGATGCCTCTAGTATTTTTATGGTTTCCTGTCTTATGTTTAAGTCCTGTATCCATTTTGAGTTTATATTTGTGTATGGTATAAATTGGTGATCTAATTTCATTCTTTTGCATGTATCCGTCCAGTTTTCCCAACACCATTTATTGAAGAGACTGTCTTGACTCCATTGTATATCTGTGCTTCCTTTGCCAAATATTAATTGAGTATAGTGATTTGGGTTGATATCTGGATTCTCTATTCTATTCCATTGATCTATATGTCTGTTCTTGTGCCAGTACCAGGCTGTTTTGAGAATAGTGGCTTTCTAATACAGCTTTAAATCTTGTATTGATATCCCTCCTACTTTACTCTTCTTTCTCAGGATTGCTGTGGCTATTCGGGGTCTTTTATTGTTCCAAATGAATTTTTGGAGAGTTCTTTCTAGGTCAGTGAAATATGCCATTGGTATCTTAATGGGGAGTGCAATGAACCCATAAATTGCTTTGGGAAGTATGGACATTTTAATAATGTTGATTCTACCAATCCATGAACATGATATGTTCTTCCATCTGTTTATATCTTCCTTTATCTCTTTTTTCAGTGTTGTGTAGTTTTCAGCATATAGGTCTTTTACCACCGTAGTTATGTTTACTCCTAGGTATCTTAGTTTTTTTTTGTGTGCAATGGTAAATTGCATTGCTTTTTTAGTCTCTGTTTCTGTAAGTTCACTATTGGTGTATAAAAATGCCATAGATTTTTTTGGTGTTAATTTTGTATCCTGCTAAATTGCAAATTCATTTATTAAGTTGATAAGTTTTTTGTTATGAAGTCTTTGGGTTTTTTATGTACAATATCATGTACATAAAATATCTGCAAATAAGGATAACTTTACTTCTTTCTTTTCTGATTTGGATGTCTCTTATTTCCTCTTCTTGTCTAATTGCAATGGCTATTACTTCCAGTACAATGTCAAACAGGAGTGGTGAGAGTGGGCATCCCTGTCTTGTTCCTGTTCTTAGAGGAAATGGTTTTACTTTTTGCCTATTGACTATGATGTTGGCTGTGGGTTTATCATATATAGCTTTTATTATGTTGAGGTATGATCCTTTTACTCCCACCTTGTTGAGAGTTTTTATTAAGAAAGGGTGTTGAATTTTATCAAATGCTTTTTCTGCATCAATTGATATAATTATATCATTTTTATATGAGATATATCATGTTTATTGATTTGCGGATATTGTACCATCCTTGCATTACCAGAATAAATCCTACTTGGTCATGGTGTATGATCTTTCTGATGTACTGCAGAAGCCAATTTGCTAGAATTTTGTTGAGGATTTTGGCATATATGTTCATGAGGGATATTGGCCTGCAATTCTCTTTCATTGAGTTGTCTTTATCTGGTTTTGGTATTAGGGTGATGCTGGCTTCAGAGAAGGAGTTTGGAGGTGTTCCTTCCTGTTGAATTTTTTTGAATAGTCTGAGGAAGATAGGTTTTAGTTCTTCCTTGAATGTTTGGTAAAACTCTCCTATGACGCTTTTTGATGACTGTTTCAATTTCTTTCAAAGTCTCTGATCTATTGAGATTTTTAGATTCTTCCTGATTGAGTTTTGGAAAGTTTATTTTTCTAAGAATATGTCCATTTCCTCCAGGTTGTCCAGTTTGTTGGAATAGAGTTGTTCATAGTATTTTGTTACAATCCTTTGTATTTCGGTGGGGTCTGTTGTTATTTTACCTTTTTCATTTCTGATTTTTTTTGTTTGTTTCTTGGTTACCCTGGTTAGAGTTTCATCAATCTTGTTTATCCTTTCAAAGAACCAGGTGTTAGTTTTGTTGATCTTATGTATTGTTTCTTTGGTCTCTATGTCATTTATCTCTGCTCTTATTTTTATTATTTCCTTCCTTCTGCTTACACTGGGTTTTTCTTGTTGCTCTTTTTCTAACTCTTTGAGTTGAAGAGTTAGATAATTTGTTGCCATTTTTTCTTTTTCTTTTCTTTTTTTTTTTTTTTTTTTGCAATAGGCTTGTAGAGATATGAATTTCCCTCTCAAAGCTGCTTTTGCTCTGTCCCATAGATTTTGGATTGTTGTGTTCTCATTGTCATTTTTTGCCAGGATGTTTTTAATGTCTTCCTTGATTTCTCTGGTAACCAAGTCCTTGTTTAATAGCATGCTGTTTAGTTTCCACATGTTTTATTTCTTTGGATTATTTTTATTATAGTTAATTTCCAGTTTTATGCCACTATGATCTGAGAAGAAGCTTCATATGATTTCTATCTTCTTGAATTTGAAAAGACTTTGCCTATGTCCCAACATGTGGTCCATCTTTGAGAATGACCCATGTGCACTTGAGAAGAATGCATATTCTGTGGCTTTGGGGTGGAATGTTCTGAAGATGTTGAATTCCATCTGGTCTAGTGAGTCCTTTAGGATTGATATTTATTTTCTAATATTTTGTTTAGAGGATTCGTCCAAAGGTGACAGTGGGGTATTAAAATCTCCTACTATCATTGTGTTGTTATTAATCTCTCCCTTAATGTCCTTCAGCGGGTTTTTCATATATTTGGGTGCTCCTGTATTGGGTGCATATATGTTTACCAGGGTTATTTCTTCTTGTTGTATTTCCCCCCTTAGTATTATGAAGTGGCCTTCATCATCTCTTGTTATGTCCTTCACTTTGAGATCTAATTTGTTAGATATAAGTATTGCTACTCCAGCTTTTTTTTCATTTCCATTATCCAGGAAAACCCTTTTCCATCCCTTCACCCTCAGTCTGTGAGCATCTTTTTTTCTAAAGTGGAATTCTTGTAGACAACAGATATATGGGTCCTGTTTTCTAATCCAGTCTGTTACTCTATGTCTTTTGATTGGAGCATTTAATCTATTTACATTTGCAGTTATTATTGATAGGTACTTATTTGATGCCATTTTTATCCTATACCCCTGTGTTCCTTCTTCACTTCCTATTTCTTTATTTTTACAGTAGACTCTTTAGCATTTCTTGCTGGTTTGTTGGTGATAAATACCTTTAGTCTTTTTTTTGTCTGTTAATCTCCTGATTCCACCTTCAATTTTGATTGATAGCCTTGTTGGGCACAATATTCTTTGATTCAGAACCTTCCTTTGCATGACTTTGTATATTTCATCCCATTCCCTTCTGGCCTGATGAGTTTCTGTGGAGAAATCAGTTGCTAGTCTGATGGGGGTTCCTTGTATATAACTTTCTGTCCCTCTCTAGCTGTTTTTAAGATTCTTACTTTGTCATTGGTGTTCGCCAATTTAATTATAATGTTCCTTGTCATCGACCTTTTGGGATTCATTTTGCTTGGGACTCTGCGAGCATCTTTGATTTGTGTCAGTTTTTTTCTTCTCTATTTCAGGGAAGTTTTCTGTCATTATTTCTTGAAATAGGTTTTCCATGTCTTCCTCAGTTTTCTTTCCTTCTGGAACCCCTGCTATTCTAATATTGTTTTGTTTTGTATTGTCCCAAAGCTCCTGTAGGCTCTCCTCCTGCTTTTTTTCTTTCTATAATCTTCTCTAATTGGGTATTTTTTTTTTCTTATCTTGTCTTCTAGCTCACTGATACGGTCCTCTGCTTCTTCTAGTCTGCTCTTGATGCTTTTTATTGAATTCTTCATAGTAGCGATGTCATTTTTCATTTCTTCTTGGTTTATCTTCATTTCCTCTTGGTTCTTACTCATATTGTCAAATTTGTCTTCCATTCTTTTTAGCCATCTTATGATCATTACTCTGAATTCTTGCTCTGGTAAGTTGCTTGCCTCTAACTTATTTACTTCCTTTTCTGGTGATGCAGCTTTTCTTTAATTTGTGAGCTGTTTCTTTGTCTACCCATGATTTCTCTTTTCAGGTCTGGTTATGTAGATCTCTCTCTCTTGCATTGATTTAAAAGCACAAAATACAACACTGCCAGGTACAACACACAAGGCCCTGAACAGAAATGTATTTGCGATATTATTAACCTCCAATAAAGGTGACCACTAGGGAAATGAAAATTAGGGGATAGGAGAGAAAGAAGAAGAGTAAAAAGAGAAGAGGTAGGGAGAAATAGAAAAAAGATAAGAAAAAAACAGAAAAAAAGGAGTGTCAAAATGAAATTGGGAAACAGGGAGAAGAAAGAGAGAGAGAGAGAGAGAGAGAGAGAGAGAGAGAGAGAAGAAGAAGAAGAAGAAGAAGAAGAAGAAGAAGAAAGAGACTAAGAGAGAAAAGGGTAACAAACTATATATATGGGGAGAGAATTTTAATAGAACAACCACTAACCCCAGCAAATGCTGGCAACAGTACCTTGAGAATAATACAAACTACAATACCTACTAATATCCAGCAAAGGAAGGGAAAACAGAAGTAAAAACAAAACAAACATACAAACAAAAATACCAAGCAACAGAAACAAAAGAATAAGCAAAATGATCTCACTAAAAAGCATAAAAATACAATATAATCAATATTCACACAAACAGCATTAAAAGGACAGAGAGGAAAACAATTTTTTTCTTTTTTTTCTTTTGCTAGTTAATACAGCTCAGAGAGTTGTATGTATGCACTTGGCACAGGAGAATGGAAATTAGATATATAAGTAAGGTAGAAATTTAGCATGGATGGAGACAGAAAGAGAAGAGAATATCTAAAACAAGATAGGGTTAAGATAAACTGGATAGCAAAAGGATAAAGGTTAGGAAGAGAGTGATGGTTTAAAGGTTGTTTTGAGATAGGGTTAAACAATGCTAAAGGAGAAATGAAAATAGAATGAAGAACACTAATTCCAGTGTAAAATAAAGAAAAAATTAAATGGTACTTTAAAAAGAAAGAAAAAGAAAGAGGAACCAAAAAATTAAAATAGCAGTAGTAATAATGCCAATTGAACCTAAAAATGTAACAATTAATGTAAAAAAGGTAATGTAAAAAAGGTAAAATCAAGTGAAGAAAAAAGGCAAAAATTTGTTTCTTAACACAAGATGCCAAAAAAGGGAAAATAAAATAAAAAATTAGCAAAAAAAAAGTCTGCAGTTGTCTGTTTCTCAGTCCAGACAGTACTGCAGTTCCTTGCATTCTGTTGCACCTCACTGTTGTAAGCTAGTCCTTAATTTTAAAATGGTGACTTCTCAGTTTCTTGGTTTTTTGTTAAATAAAAGTAATAATAAACACAGTCAGTTTGTACTCCAGCTCCTAGATGGCAGTATTTCTGGATTGATGTCCCCGTCTTTTTGGCTGCTCTAGCCTTCTTTTTCTCTTGCACTCAATACTGATTTTGCCTGGGAGATGAATCCTGGATGGTTTCTCCCTGCTCTGCTTCTCAGCTTCCAGAAAAGTAGTTTCCCCCTGCCATCTCTCAGGGCCATACAATCTGGGTGGTCTTTCTTTTGTAATCAGAAGCAAAGGGTTGCAGGGGAACCAGCCTAGGTGCGCGATGGGCCAGTCTGCATGCACTTACAAACAGACTGCACACCTTTCCAACTTCTATGTTCTCCCTCCATGTCAGTTCAGAATGGGTTGCTCCCTAGAGAACCCCACTATTAGCAACCTTGAGGACCCCTATCCACTCTCTCGAATCATGCCAGACCCAACAGTGGAGCGCTTTTGTGGACACAGATTTCCATGGTCCCAGTGTGTGTGCTTTTGTCACTGCCACGGAGGCAGCCACAGCTTCTGCAGCTGCTGCCTCCACTGCCAGGACACAGACACCCCATGTTATCCCAGGCAAAATCCAACCTTTCTGTGGAATCCACATGTCCGCACCAACCGGGGCCCCAAGCTGCTCAGTGGTTTCCACAGTTGTGGCTTTTTTCAGGTCTCAGAGAAGGGGATCCCCAGTTGTAGCTCTGATGTGGTTGTGAGAGGCAGCAAATGTACAAGAGTTTACCTATGCTGCCATCTTCCCAGAATGGGGGCTCTAGTTTTTAAATTAAAAGGAGGGAGATCATCTTATCACTTCAGCATCTTGGCACTTTTTATTTTTATATTTTATTTTGCTAACCATCAGAAAATCAATTCCAAAATTTCAGCCGTTAGAAGTAGCTAATGGGAATGATACTGCAGAACTGGAGAACCAGTTAGATACAAATACCTAGAAAATGTGGTTGATATCATGAAACAGAATGAGTTGTGAGAGGAGAAGTGAGGAAAAAAGAGAAATAAGAGAAGGAGGAATGGCAGGAAAAGAGGACAGAGTTGGGTAGAGGGGAAAGGCAGGAAAAAGATGTAACATTAGGAAACCCAATTAATTAATCATGTCATTTTAGAAGGTAAATAAATAAATAAATAAGAAAGTGGTAGAATAGGACCAATTAGAAAGTTAAGAGGATTATTAAAATGGGATAATTGTAGCAATAATATATCTGTATATCAACGACTACCACTTATTGATGGTCTAACATGGACCATGCTGCTTAGTACATATATTTAATTAATCATCATAAAAACCTCTAAGTCCAGGTGCTCAGAGATCATTAAATTGGTACTGATTTATGCTCTATGGCTAGAGAAATAAGTTCTCATATTACAGACCTAACTCTGTGGGTATGTTGAAAAACCACAGGAAAGACAGATCAGACTATAAGCTTCTAGGAGAGAAATTAGTGAGGTTTCAAACAAAGAACTGGAGCAAATTTTTAAAATTTAGTTAATGTTTTGTGGTAATAATACAGTTGATGTAGATTAAATACAACCACAGATTGTATAACTATTTCTAGATGTTCATAAATAAGCATTGATGTAGCTGTTATAGAAATTTGTGGGTGATAGTGATCTATCATTATAGTGACCATTGTAGATGTAATCAGCTCTCAATGCCTCAACATCCATACATCCACCCACCTCTTTCCCATCCTCCCCCTTCCCTTACCTCCCTTTTCTCGCCTGATCTCTCCCACTGCACTTTTTTAAAATTTACCAACTCTTAAATCAGATGCAATAGAATAGATATATTTTCATAAGCAGACAAGCACTGACCATACTTATTTTCCTTTCCATATTCTTATTAATCAGATGACCAAACAACATCCATTTAACTATCCTTCTCTTCCCCAGCTGGCTTCTGGCTATTAAACCTTCTCAACGCAGAATAACCTCAAGAAGAGCTAAATCTGTTTGAATATGGGTATAATATGATAATGCTTGAACTTTTTATTGCTCTGACCATTGGCTGGGATGGCTATGGCTAATCTAAATATAAATCAAACATTAGCATATGATGAATTTTTTTTATTGATTGATTTTTATAAAGGAAAAGTGTTGTTCCACTTTTTTATACATCTATTGGCTGATTCTTGTGTGCACCATGCCCAGTGATCAAACTTACAACCGTGGCTTATATGAACAATGATGTAACCAACTGAGCTACCTGGCCAGGGCTTCGATAAAAATTTTCACTACCTAAGATTCCACTGAAATAATTCAGAGAAATGAATTAAAACAATTAAGGAAGCAAAAGTGTTTTTTTGGGTTTATTATTTATAGACTGCAATTTCTTAATTACGATCCCAACCAAGAAGACCAAGGCAAGAAGTAAAACACACACACAAACACACACACAAATCCAAAATTTAACTAGTTGGGTTCCCCAGAATATAGAGGCTGGCAGAATGACACATACTTTGGGGTTCAAGAAGTATGTTAAAAATTTAAAACTTTTAAAAGGAAGAGAGAAGATGTAGGATTGGGCAGAAGAAAATGTAGGACTAACCTGGAGGGGATATTTAGAGTATTACCAGCCCACGTGACCCTGTCAGGTAGAAATGCCTGGATGTTTCTTCCCCACCTTGATTGAATGTAGACTGCCCAAGGAAGGGCATAAACTGGGGTGAGAGGGCTCTCTGCAGCTAGAACAGAATTTGAAGGAGCTCATGGTTAGAGCCTTTTGTTAAAGAGTTGGAATGAATAAGCAAATTATTTAGCAATATCTCTGTAGAATACAGTTTATAGAATTGGTACCTATGAAAAAGGATGTAATTCATGTATTCAAGGATATCAGGATATCATGGCATATGGGGATTTCCAAGTCCTTTCCTTGATTAGTGATTTCTCCTTTCAATATCCTCGAAGAACAAATCAGAACAAACTATGAGGTGATACTCTATTTTCTAATAATAATAATAAAAAGATTAGTAAACTAAGTGGAAAGAATTTAGATATTTTTTCCCCACAACAACATCTGAAGGTATAGATGCAATGTAGTTTGCCTAGTTCTACACAGACAAAGTAAAACAAACTTGAATCCAACTCTTATTACCTATCCTGAGCAAATTTGTGAATGAGAAGATTAAGCAGGAAGGGGAGGCTAATCAAAATACTTAAAGTGGAGCTGACCTGAGATTCCTTCCTGCCATGTACATGCTGAGATCACAAACCCAGGGAAAGTCTATGAACTGAGAAGAGCATGCTCACATGCTCTCCTACCTTAACTACTTGTAAACCAACAATCACTAAGAGTAAAGCCCCCATGTTAGGGAATCACTTACTGCCTTCTGGTTTGTCTCAATGCTATCATTTGAAATATAAAAAAATCTAAAAGGGAAAGAGTAAAGGAAGAAAAATGAATTGTATTTCCATGAAGAAAAGGACCATCCCCATACCTCTCTAAGGTTTGATTCATCTGCTTCAGTTGTGATCATTAATTCCTTTGAGTGCTCAAAGCCCTATGATTATGGTACCTTAAATCATCATGGCATTTGGCCAATAAAGACTTGTAATTCTAATCCATACAATTAAAGAATATTGATGGGATAGGGCCAAGAGAGGCCAAATGCTTCTCTTTCTTTAGATTCTTAACTAGATCTTGTGCAATTAAAAGGAGATGACTTTCTAATAGACATTTTAATAAATTACTATAATCTACAATTTCTCTGAATACTCCCCCTCTTCTAAGAACCTTACACTATTATGTCATGGTTGCTAAAACTTCTAACTCTAGGTACATTTCCACTTCTCAGAACACTATATCGTTCCTTGTCAGCCAGCTAGATTGTCTAAATGAATTATAAAGGTTAAAGATGGCTTTCTCTCCATTCTCCTTTAGGCTTAGAGAACAAGAAGTGAAATAAGTAGAATTATGACCCTTCTCAGTTAATTTCTTTTCTCCTTTTTAACAGTTTCCCATGAAGATCTTCCAGTACCTTTGACAAGCTCTCAAAGCAGTAGAATTAGGTGTCAAAGCAGTAACTGGTAGGAGAATCTCTGAGAGCTGGAGTATGTCAGGAAGAGGTGGTTTATAGCTGCTGGGTCCCAAGAAGGTCCTCTTGGCCTTGGGCCTACCGTGTAATAAAAGGCCATAAGTTGTAGTTGAAAGCACCATGTTTGGTTATGTTACAAACTGAAAGCAGTTTGAAATTCAAAAGTTCATTCCCTTCTAAATGATTAATAATATGACCAAGTAGGTTTGTAAATTCTGAAAGAACTAATATGAGTAAGAGAGTATTTGAAAGCTGGATAAAGCAGGCATGTGTTTGTGTGTGTGTGTGTGTGTGTGTGTGTGTGTGTGTGTGTGTGTGTGTTGGCTCAAGCAGTTGGGAATGAGGTGAGGACAAACAGCAGCTGTTATGTGAGAAATATAAGCTGATGTCTTAGAGAATTTGAACAAGTGAATCTGAAAACAGGCTCAGATAGCTGGGGGTTGTGTTTTAGAACCCAGAATGGCTCTCTTGTTGTTCTCCAGTAAATCCCCATGAGTGACTTAAGATAAGAGTCTTTAGGGCACAATTGAGATAATTCTCTATGACACTGGTTGTTGCACGTTTAACAAAACATTAAATGTTGTTAACTTGAGACTTCAATAAAATGACGTGAAGTGTTCATGTGATTTTTATGTAAAATCCATAGTCAGTACTAGAGTACTTGTTCTGGAATGAACAATGGGAATCTAAGGTGTACTCAGGGAAGGGCAGAGGATATAGAAAGGAGAGGAGGGTGTTTGCCTACAGCAGTGGTTCTCAACCAATGCCGCGACCCTTTAATACATTATTAACTCATGTTGTGGTGACCCTCAACCATAAAATTATTTTTGTTTCTACTTCATAACTATAATTTTGCTACTGTTAATGAATCATAATAGAGTATCTGTGTTTTCCGATGGTATTAGATTCTACAACAGGGATTCTCAACCTGTGGGTTGTGACCCACAGGTTGAGAACCACTAAGAGGCAGCTTGCTAAAGGGACATTTGAAAATCTTATGACAATTTTCTTTTCTTTTTTTAATTCTTTCTTTTTCCATTGACTCCCTCCACCCCATCCTATCAATCCTTAAAAATATATTAGGCCACAATAAAGCAAAATCAGGAATAAACTTTTATCTCTCCTAATTTTCTCTTCATCTCCCTCTAAGAGAACGTTGGGCACAGATATTCAAGGTGACACCAAACAAAATATGTAAGATATTGAGGTACTATAAGACCTTGAAGACATATTGATAAAGTCAATAGCTGTAGAAACATTTTAAACTTAAACTTTAGATTGCCTAATTTTTTTCTTTGATCAAAAATTAAGTTACCTTTACATCCTGTTTGTTTCCTTTATACTGGGAATTAATTTTCAAGGAAACACAGTATAGGTTAAAATCATGGGGCTTTACAAGAGACATTGATTCTACTGTCATTTCTTGGCTGCACATAAATCACTTCAATTTTCTGTTTTTTATTTTGTCTAAATGGATTATCAAAACACTTATAAGACTTAAAAAATGTGAAGGCAATTATAATGCATAATATAGGTAGTGTGGACAGCATTCTCTACAGTAAAAATTGTTTAACAATGCACTACCAAGCTAGAATAATCTATAAATAATATACTCTTTTTTTAAATGTATCTTTATTGTTGACAGATGTCCTCCATTTTTTCCCATTGACACCCTCCACACCACAACTGCCCTTCCCAGACCTTCATCACATTATTATATATGTCCATGGGCTATATATATATATATATGTGTGTGTGTGTGTGTGTGTGTGTGTGTGTGTGTATGTGTGTGTGTTTCCCAGTTAATCTCTCCATCTACCCTCACCCCCACCTTCCCTCTGATAATTGTCAGTCTGTTCCATGTTTCTGTCTCTGGATTTATTGTGCATCAGTTTATTTTGTTCTTTAGATTCCACATTTGAATGAGATTATGTGATACTTGTCTTTCTCTGACTGACTTATTTCACTTACCATAATATTCATCAGGTCCCTCTATGTTTTCTTAATGGGTAAGAGATCCTTCTTTTTTACTGCTGCATAGTATTCCATAGTATAAATGTATCATAGATTTTTTTTATTAACTCATTTACTGATGGGCACTTGGGCTGTTTCCAGATCTTAGCTATTGTGAATAGCACTGCTCTGAAAATAGAAGTGTACACATTCTTTCTGACTTGTGTTTGGAGATTCTTTATTTTTAATTGAGGTAATATTTTTAGGAATTTATTTATCCATTATTGATTTGAAGACGCCTAATACCATTTAGTATCTTCAAGTCATATGGAACTTAAAGCAATATTAGATGGATGTGGTTATAAACCATAAAATAAACATTATGTTCATTATAAACAAAATATGTTTACTTTTTAAAAATTATTTATTGATGAAAATATTATATATGCCCCCCTTCCCACCTCCATTGATCTCTCCCAGCCTGTCCCCACATACCAACCCTGGCCTTAACCCCCCATTATTATTTGTGTCCATTGGTTATGCTTATATACATACGAGTTCTTTTGTTGATTTATTACTTCTCCAATTTCCCCCATCTATATATATATAAACAGGTAATATGCAAATTGTCCAGGATGCCATAAATCACGACTGCTCAAGAGGAGGCTGAATGCACATGAGGGCGGGAGGGGACTGTGAGCATGGGGAGGCAAGCCACAGATGGCACAGGCCCTCAGAGAACAGGGCCTTCTAGCTACAGCGCACCAGCGGTCCCACCTCTGCACATGAGCTGCAGAGGAAACACCTTTTCTGACCGCTCATTGGCTGAGCTCCCTGTACACCACTCACAGTGTTCTTGGTAACTTGGGTAAAAAGAATCGAAGAAGGTGATCTAGGGTTTTTCTGTTCATTCCTGGATGAAAAAACAAAGGTCTGCTGCTGGAGGGGCTAAGAAATGTCATATCCTGCCCTAGCTGGTTTTTCTCAGTGGATAGAGCCTTGGCCTGCTGACCATAGGGTCTGGGTTCTATTTTGATCAAGGGCATGGACTTTGGTTGCAAGCTCCTCCCTGGCTGGGACCTAAGTCAGGGCTCATGCCAGAGGCAAAACATCCCTCTCACATTGATGTTTCTCTGTCTTTCCTCTCTTCTACACTCTCTAAAAATCAATGGAAACATACCCTCAGGTGAGGATTAAAAAAAAAAAGAAAAAGAAAGGAAGAAATGTCATATCCTATGAAAGAGACATCTTAAAAATGCCTAAATAAAGTTGTTATTTCTTCATGCTGAAAGGACTGGTGTTTGTGTTGGTCAAAACACCTTGACAGCGGTGGTGGCTGGCAGTGGCAGCAACAGCAGATTGATGGGGGCAGTGACTCCCGTTGATCGACCCAGAAGCCTCCTGCAGAGAGAGGCCAGACTGTGGCTTAGGCCCACTCCCAGCCATCTGTAGGACATCCCCTGAGGGCTCCTGGATTGGAGAGAGTGCAGTTGGGGTTAAAGGAACCACCCCCCAATGCACAAATTTTGTGCATCGGGCCTCTAGTAAGATATATTCCTAGAAGTGGCATCACTGAGTTTTCCAAAATGGGTGTGCCAGTATGCATTCTCACCAGCAGTGTACTAGGGTTTCCTTTGCTCCACATTCTGGCTAGCACATGTCATTGGATGACTTGTTGATGGTAGCCACCTGACAGATGTGAGGTGATATCTCAATGTCATTTTAATTTGCAACTCTATGATGATTAGTGACTTTGAGCATTTTTTTTCATACGCCTGTTGGCCATCTGTATGTCTTTCTTCTTTTAAGAAGTATCAATTAAGGTCTTCAGCCCATTTTTTAATTGGGTTGTTTGTCTTCCTTTTGAGTTGTATAAGTACTTTATATGTTTTTTTTTATTTTTTTAATATATTTTATTGATATTTTACAGAGAGGAAGGAGAGAGATAGAGAGCTAGAAACGTCAATGAGAGAGAAACATCAACCAGCTGCCTCTTGCACACCTCCTACTGGGGATGTGCCTGCAACCAATGTACATGCCCTTGACCGGAATCGAACCCAGGACCTTTCACTCCACAGACTGAAGCTCTACCACTGAGTCAAACCGGTTTGGGCTATATGGTTTTTTTTTTTTTTTTTTAATTAACCCCTTATTAAATGTAACATTGTCAAATATGTTATCCCATACATTGGCTTCCCTTTACATTTTGATGCTGGTTTCTCTTATTGTGCAGAAGCTTTTTAGTTTGATGTAGTCCCATTTGGTTGTTTGTTTGTTTGTTTGTTTTTTTCCTTTGTTTCTCTCAACAAAGCTACTTTAGTAAATACACCCTGGAACTGGCACAGGAACAGGCATTCAGATCAATGGAACAGAACCCAGAAACCAGAAATTGACCCAGGCTGCTATGCTCAATTAATATCTGACAATGAAGGTTGACAGCATACTATGAAGTATAGTATTTTCAATAAATAATGTTGGAAAAAAAATGGACAGGTACATGCATAAAAATGAAACTAGACCATTATCATTAAACCATACACAAGAATAAACTTAAAAAGGATAAAAGACTTAAATGTAAGTCATGAAATCGTGAAAATCCTGAAAGAAAATGTAGATAGCAAAACATCAGACATATTCTGTAGCAGCATTTCCACAGGCACATCACCTAGAGCAAGAGAAACAAAGGGGGGGAAAATAAATTGGAGTACATCAAAATCTAGTTCTTTGTTGTTTCAGCAAACCCTTTAAAAAAAGATGCTTTAAAATATTTTTTCAGAGTTTAAAATATGAATTCTGAGTCTCTGGAGTCACTGACAGTATATTGGAAATACCATCTGAAAAAAGTTATCTGAAATGTCTAGTGCTTGCACATTAGGGGCCAGAAATAATACAAAATATTAGTGGGAATGGAAAAATTTGGGAGACTTGCTTATTGTATGATACAATTGAGAATATAAAACTAGGTACAAAGATTCATTGGACTGGTAGAACATTTATTTATAGCTCTTTTAAAAGTATATTTATTTATTTTTTAATATTACAGTTCTATGTACACTTACTTGGTACATCACTACATTATTTATAGTTTTCACCATGAGAATAGAAAAAAACAAAACACCACATGGACAAAGGAGCGGCCCAGGGAATAACTACTTGTTACAATTTGAGATATTATTTTGTTTCTCAAATGAATGACTGCAACAATATATTCTCTAACAGAAATGGAAATTCCTTAGTCTCTTTAACATTCTCAAACACCTGGCAAAGCTGCTGAATTTCTCAAGTAAAGGATGCTTCTACTTTAATCAGTTTTGTTTGTTCTGCAACTCCTGTCTTGCTATTAGATAAATATTTTACAGTACACTTTGAAGCCTTACTCTATTTCAAACAGATGGGCGTCTTTCCTTTAGTACCATAACAGAAAGAAAATAGCTCTGTTCATAGAATCAACAGAGGAAAAAAATAATGAAAAAGGGGGCATGACAATTATGACTATAAACACAAAACTTTAAGAAACCATTTGTCAATGTAGAAATATAGATTCATGACTGCTTTTTAATTTGGTAGTGTTAAGAAGTTAAATATCTAGGTATTTGTATTTCTTTGTATTTTGTTCCTTCATTTCTTTCTACAGAGCTAGAAAGAAAACAGAAATCCATGATTGTGGAATTAATGCTCAGCAGATGTGAAGGTTACACAGTTGTTCTACTGATCCTCTAGGCAGCATGTGAAAATAATTTGAAACAACTCCAGTAAAAACTACTCAGGCTGAGACTTTTCAGCACCAAGTCGAAAAGTTCCATTAGTACGAGACACTTCTGAGTTAAAACTATCAAACCACATAGTTTTGGCCTCAGAGAAGATTGTTGTGTGTGTATGTATGTGGTTACCATATTTCTCTTATATATTTGGTCATAGTCCACATTTCCTGACTCACAGATTCCAAACTCTTGGGATTTCCTGAGTGGTAAGATCAATGAGAGCACCTTTTTCCTTAATATTTTGTCTCTTGTTGTCAACTTTTGAAAATGCTTCAGAACCATAAAGGTGGAATGGTTATCTTGTTATTTAGAAAATGCTTCTTTCCACTACAATTGAGTTTATGTCAATGAGGTAACTTTAGAAAAGCACTTGAGGATGCTAATGGCCTAAGGAAAACATGTAAGGAAAAGCTCTTATTGTATTTATATAATTCAATACACCCTTCCATAATTAATATCTCAAGGAGGCATACAATTAATAAGAATACAGCTAATCTGAAGAGAATTTTAAATCAATATGAACTAATCAAAATGTATAGAACACCCCTCCCAACAATAGCAGAATACACATATTTCTCAAGCTTACATGAAGCATTACAAACAGACTGAAATCTGGGCCATAATACACACCTGAACACATTGCAAAGATAGAAATTGTATATAATTATTTTCTCAGACCCCAATTGAATTAAGTTAGAAACCAATATTATAAAGTTAGCTAAAAATTCACAAATAGTTGGAGATGAAAAACCACATTTATTTTTAAAAAAGTCTCAAGAGGATCAAAAAATATATTTAAATGAAAATAATAAAACATCAAATTGTGTGGGATACAGTGAAAGTATTACTTAGAGTGAGAATTACATTATTAAATGTGTTTAATAGAAACAAAGAAAGGTCTAAAATCAGTAATCTAAGAATTTACCTTTGAAAACTAAACAAGAATAATTTAAACATAAAATAAAAATTATTGCATAAATAAATAAAATTGAAAACAGAAACATAGAAACAAAAGAAAAAATAAGTTAAATGAAGTCAAAAAGCTAGTTTTTAAAGAAGAGCAAATAAAATTAATAAAAAATCTTAGCTGTGCTAGCTAAAATCAAAGGGAAGAAACAAATCATCATTATCAGAAATGAAACAAAAGTCACTGCTGACAGCATGAGCACCAAATGAAAAGAGTTTACTATGAACAATTTTATGCTCACAAATTTGATATATTAAGAGAAGTGGACCAATTTTTAAAATATATAAATTATCAAGATTCACAAATGAAAAATAGATAATCTAAATAGGCCCATATCACTGAAAGGAACTGACACAGAAAGCACCAGGCTCAGACTGTTTTACTGGAAGATCGACCACACAAGTCATATTGATAGGATGTACCCTTAACTTAATGTGATGACTAGGGCACTTCTATGGTCTTTCTCCTAAAAATATAGAAATTTGGTCTAACATGATATACAAATCAGACAACCTTGGCAAAAGAGAAATTTTGACTAGACACCTGTCAAGTCACTTGTCAAGTCATCAAGTATCTTCAAAACTGTCAAGTCATCAAAAATGTAGAAATTAAAAAAAAAACACAACTGTGCAGTCAAGAGAAGCATAAGGAGATATGACAAATAAATGTAATATGGTGTCCTAGTAGAGATCTCGTGACAGACAAATGACACTCAGTAAAAATGAAGAAAAGCTAATAAAGCACAAATTTTAGATCATAACAAGGCAGTAATACCAGTTCACTAATAGTAAGAAATGTACAAAACTTGTGTGAGATGCTAATAATAGGGAAAACTAGATATGAAGTATCTGAAAATTATCTGAATATCTTCTCACTTTTTCTAAATATATAAAATTGTTACAAAGTTTATTTTTTAAAGTAAGGAATGCTTCATATCAATAAAAATAATGCAAAGTAAACAAAGAAAAGAGAAGAAAATATTAATAAAAATAAGAGCAGAAATTAATATAATTCAAAACATGACAAGAATACAGGAAATCAATGAAACAAAACATTGTTTTAGTCCCCCCAAAATCAATAAAATGACTAAAACTTTAGTAAGACTGATAAAAATATAAAGAGAAAAGGCACAAATCACTAATATCAGGAATGAAACAGTATATTATTGCAAATCCTACATCCATTAAAAGTGTAAGAAAACACTGCAAAACATTTTATGATTCTACATTTTACAACTAAGAAGTAATGAATCAACACTTCAAAAACCTTATTCTACAAAAGTTAACCAAGTGATATTGATGAAATATATAATCTATTAGACTTACTGCCACTAAACTTATTGAATTCTTACTTAAAATTCTAAAAAAAGAAATCTCCAGGCCCATGTAGTTGCATCAGAGAATTCTACAAACTATTTAAAGAGGACTTAATACCAATTTTGCTCTCTCTCTATTCTCTCTCTCTCTCTCTCTAATATATATATATATATATATATATATATATATATATATAATATTTATTTATTTAAAATAGTTATTGTTGAGAGTATTACATATGTCCTCTTTTTTTCCCATTGACCCCTTCTAGCTCATCCCTGCCTCCCATCCTAGGCCTTTACATATTTTTTTTTGAGAAAATAAAATAGAAAGGGCCACTACCAAACTCTTTTTATTGTGGCCAGCATTATTGTGATACCAAAAACAGATCCAAAATAAAGAATAACAACAAAAATAAACAAACAAAAGAACCATATCTTCAAACCAATATTTGTCATAAACTTTGATACATAAATCTTCAACAAAGTATTAGAAATTAAAATACAACAATATATGAAACCAGTTAAACAACATACCAAGTTCAGCATTGCAAACCATAGCATAAAATATCACTCAGCAGTAAAATAAATGAGCTGTTCATTCACATAGCAACTGTTATGGAAAAGTATATAAACTGAGTTAAAAAAAAAAAAAGCATATCCCAAAATGTGATATACTGATTACATTTATATAACATTTGAAATTGCCACATTATAAAAATGCAGAGATTAGCCGAAACTGGTTTGGCTCAGTGGATAGAGCATCAGCTTGCGGACTCAAGGGTCCCGGGTTCGATTCTGGTCAAGGGCATGTACCTTGGTTGCGGGCGCATCCCCAGTGGGGGGTGTGCAAGAGGCAGCTGATTGAGGTTTCTCTCTCATCGATGTTTCTAACTCTCTGTCCCTCTCTCTTCCTCTCCGTAAAAAACCAATAAAAATATTTTTTAAAAAAATAAGTAAAAATGCAGAGATTAGTGATTGGCATGGGATGAAGGTCAATGGGCAGGAGAGAGGGTCTTTTCAATTATAATAGAACAACATGAGAAATCCTTGTTCTCCCAAAAGTATTTTTATTTTGAGTGTGGTGCTTGATTCATAAACTTATACATAATTTCATAGAAGTAAGTACATATATATGAGTACAAGTAGAACAGGGGACATCTAAATAAGATTGGTGAATTGTATTAATGTCAATTATATGGTTACGTTATTTTACTAGAATTGTTCAAGATGTTATCATTGGGAAAAATCATTTAAGAATATACAGAATCTCTCTGTTTAATTTAATACAATTGCATATGAATCTATATCTATTCAAAATGTTTTTATAATTAATAGAAATGTGGAGACTGCTTCTGAAAGTTTTCATTCTCTATAAGGTCTGCCTGTGCTTTCTTTCTCTTGATTCAAGGTATTTTTTAGTAAAGGCTTATTTGAGTATATGCAAGTATGTCAAACTCACAGCCGCGGGCCACATGCCTCATTTAAATGAGACCTTCAGTTATTTTGCTGTTCACAGTGGCACTGTGGTAATTTAAATGAGTCCAACTTAATGATAAAGTGTTAGCCTATACTTTCTTTGGGAGAAAAATTGATGAGGAAAATGGGAAAGACCACCCTTGACTTAAGGTTGCTAAACTGCAACATCAGTGATAGAAGAAAAGTAATAATGGAACTTGGAGCTGTAGAAACACAGTGGGGAACATAGTTGAATGAACCACAAAAGAAATGCAGACCAATGTGAATCCAGGCAATAACTGTTTTTACTTTGAATGACTTTGTCATTTTTGGAGAAAATGAAAATAACTGAGAAAGAGGCGGTGGCCTCCAGGTCACTGTGTTTTGGCTGATGACCCTGTCTGCAGTGGGAGGGACATGATGCCAGGAAGGAATTCTACACATCCGTGTTTTGATCTCAATGCTGTAATACATAGATAGTGAAGGAAAAAAATATTAAGATACAAATGAAACAAATGTTTATTCAAACATTCAAGTCATTTATATGAATGCATTTCTGGGAAGTGAATGCTAAAATGGATTTTACATTTTGGCAGCCAGTGAGTTATTTCCCTTGCATAAGATGTTCCCAAATGGAAGGACCTTTTTGTTTTTATTCATGATCCTCATAGTTGCAACCTTCTCAGAAATGTAAGTAGCCAAACTCCCAATAAGTCCAGCTACATAAAAGTGAGGACACACAAAGTATACTTTGAAAGAGAAACTGTCTAATTCCATGGTTACATACTAAATGGCGCATTGCTTTTGCTGTCGCTCAGAATTCAAGCAATATTGGACTAGACATATGGCGAAAATAAAGTGTCCTCTAAATGTATGCCATTGACCTAAGTGATGATTGGTTCTTTGATAAATTGGGCTCTAATTGGTGCATATGTAGGATCCACCTACCACTGGAAGAGCAGTGAAGCTATAGGAGATCTGTTAACTCATCTCCCCTAAATAGAATTGAATAGTGGAAACTTACTAGGATTATTCAAGAGAGAGAGAAGGCCATAAAAATAAAAGGATTATGAAAAAATCACAGAACGTGAGTAGAAATATTTAGATGGTTCATTATAAATGACTCAGAAATGGAGAGAGCTAGAACTACTAAAAACGTAATGGACAACTAGAAGAAACTAGGTGGTCTAGTAGCTTTAATAACTCTTTAAAATGTGGAAGAATCATGACAACTAATTGATTACTAATTAAATAGCTCTTTCTATTGCTATAGAAAAATAGAAAATAAAGAATTAGTAATCAAATTAATTGCTTACTAATTAAATAGTTCTTTCTATTGCTATAGAAAAATAGAAAATAAAGGGTTTCAATTCAATCACGAAATGCATTTAATAATTATATATATATATATATATATATATATATGTATATATATATATAATTGTTGCTATAATTAATCAACTTAACCTAATCTATCATGCCAAAGTTAAAGAAAATTTTGAAAGAATTTGTTAAGACATTTTCACTGGTGAAAGGAGATAAATGAGGCATTGACCTCTCAGATGATCATTAACAAGGTATGTTGAAATTTATTGGAAACTGAAATGTGAGTTTAAAGTAAAAGTTAGCAAAATCCAACACTTGCCTCACCAGACTGACTGATGGAAACCTAGTTATTTATCCAGTGGCCAGGAAGAGAAGTAGGAATATATTCCAAAGTGGATATTTTAGTATTTTGCAAGTTAGAGGTGTGTGCATCATCGCTAAGAAATGGATCAAAACAGTCCTAACAGAGAGATGTGGGCCATGCACATGAGATGAGAGGATTCAGTAACTATGGATACAGGATTTTCACTTACATAAACCCAAATATTCCTTCCCATACATCAGGGCCTGGTACTTTCCAAATTAAGCTTTTGTCTTTGACATAACAGGCTCTCTCTACTTGAGAAATCAACCTATAAATAATTCCTAGGCTTAAAATTCTGTTTCTTCCCTTTAGCTTTAGAGAGTAGAGCCCTTCTAAGTAGATCCTTACACGCTACTAGTTATTAGCAGATAATTCTCCTTGGTCTCACATTTCTTCATACCATGAGAGTGAAGTAAAGATTACTCTTTGTTCCAAACAAATGATGCTTGTATAGCTAATGGCCTTGGAAGATAAATAGTTTCTCCCTCCCAAATAAAGGGCAGGCATGGTTAATGCCCATTATAAAATATCTGGGTTCACTAAACATATATTCCTCTTCTGTAACACAATCAAATTACATATGCTAGTGTCAGCTGTATTGTTTGCATTGCCATGTAGAAATGGAACTCAGTAAAAAGATCTTATATTCTGACTACTTTTATTGTTGTGACTAAGAGAAACTGTCCACTGTTTGTGACCCAGGAGTTGCATGGCTTCCATCAGCTTTCATGAAAGAATGGCAAACCAATTTATTATGTTACAAGTAGGGTAAAGCCACAGAGTCCTTACAGTTTTTACTAAAGAAGTCCTCTAGCTTCTATATTTAGCTTTGAATAATTGTCCCTAGCAACTGCCACATTTTTTTTCTTCTGTATTCTGAGGGCATAGAATGATGCATAGAACATAGTAGGTGTTCAAAACCGTGTTGAATACATTCAGAAATAAGGTTATTATATAGATTCATTGTGGAAGTAAGAATCTTTCATGCATACACTGTGGAATAGCAAAAATAAGAACAGTATTTATTCTTTCCTCACATAGTTCAGGGGGGAAAAAAGACTGAAATCTAATCAGATTATCACCTTGCAATAACTACCTTCCTTACTTTAGGGGTTACCTGGCCTATTCAATGTCATCAGGTATAAAGAAACATTGCTTGCTACTGTATTTGTCAGGGTTCTGCAGAAAAAAATAGGACCAATAGGATGTATACATATATAAAGTGATATTATGAAGAATTAGTTCATATGACTATGAAGCTGACAAGTGCCAAGATTTGCGGAGTGTGAAGTAAACTGAAGACTCAAAGAGTTGGTGTGATTCCAAATGAAGTGTAAAGGCCTGAGAACCAGAACTGATGATATAGCTCCAGTCCAAAGGCTAGAGGCTCATGACCCAGTAAGAGCCAATATTTCAGTTCAAGTTCAAGAACAGGAAAAAGTCAAGTGTTTCAGTTTGAAAGAAGACAGGGAGAAAAGATTGCTCAGAAGAGTGTCAGCTTGCCGAGGTCGGTTTGGCTCAGTGGTAGAGCGTTGGTCTGCGGACTGAAAGGTCCCGGGTTCGATTCCGGCCAAGGGCATGTACATTGGTTGCGGGGCACATCCCCGGTAGGGGGTGTGCAAGAGGCAACTGGTCGATGTTTCTCTCTCATTGACGTTTCTGGCTCTCTATTTCTCTCCCTTCCTCTCTGTAAAATATCAATAAAATATATTAAAAAAAAAAAAAGAAGAGTGTCAGCTTTTTTGTTCTTTGCAGACCTTCAACTAATTGAATGAGACCTACCCGAGGACAATCTGCTTTATTTAAGCCCATCAATTAAATGTTAATCTCTCTCTCTCTCTCTCTCTCTCTCTCTCTCTCTCACACACACACACACACACACACACACACACACATACACACACACACACGCAAACAAACCCCACACCCCTGAATATAATGTTTGATCAAATATCTGGGCACCTGTGGCTTAAATTGTAACATAAGATTGTCCATTACAGCTACCTTTTGTGTCTTAGTGATTCAGGGAAACAGTTTGATATAAATAAGGAGAAAAGTTTACCCTGTGTACTTACAGCCAGCTGTTGTTCAAACTTTACCAATGCAAGGCTTAGAGCAAAGGCCACCACTTTCAGGAAGACTGCCTTGACTACAACTGACAAACTCTCTCTTTCTCCTGTCACATGATTTTCTTCTGGAGGATTAATGCACTATTTAAACGAAACCTGCTTCTTTATGAAAACCTTTTTCAAGATTTGTCTTTTACTTTAGTCTTTTTAAAAAATATATTTTATTGATATTTTAGAGAGGGAGGGAGAGAGATAGAGAGCCAGAAACATCGACCAGCTGCCTCCTGCACACCCCCCACCGGGGATGTGCCTGCAACCAATGTACATGCCCTTGACCGGAATTGAACCCGGGACCCTTCAGTCCGCAGACCGACGCTCTACCACTGAGCCAAACTGGTTTTGGCACTTTAGTCTTTTGGGAAAAGATTATGAGACAATATTTTTCCCATGTTCTGTTTTTCAGTTTTTGGCACAAAGCAGAGTATCTTATACATAATGATATATCAAAAATGCTTGTTATATAGATAAATATCTATATCTAATCTATCATCTATCTATCTATCTATCTATCTATCTATCTATCACCTATCTAGCTAATATGCTAAGTGTCTGTCTGGGTAATGACATCACTTAGCAATGCCTGGCTTCCTCTTCCTAGCAACTAGCCTCCTTACAATTTCTTCAGCCCAGGAACAGGACTTGCTTTATAGCCAGGTGCAAACATTTTACATTGTAACCAAATGTTTGTGAAGTGTTTTCCCATGCCTCATCTCATTTGATCCTCACAGAAGTCCTGCAATAGGTAGATAGGACAATGGGTTGAATCCTATTTTTCTTTTCTTTAGCTGGAAAATGGAAATTCACAAAGCTTAGAAACTTCACCGGACTGAAAAGAAATGGTGGACCTTGGAAATGACTTCATGTATTCTCATGGTGCAGAATATAGTCAAACACTGCTACAGTTCAATATTGTACCCTTTGTTTTCTCTGTGTGATCTACAATAATAATCTGCTTTCTATTAATATTTACTGCTGTGTTGGTGACAATTATCTGAAAGAAAAGTTGGGGTGCTTCACTGGGCTGGAGTTTAGCTGAATCATAAAGCAGGTCTAATTAAGCAAGTTTAATCTATATCTATAAAAGGCTAAGATACATGTGTGATACATATAAAGCTCTCACTGGAGCCAATTGCATGCATGTGTTTCCATGTGTCATTGTCAATCATGAATTTGGTTGACATTTCTATTATAGAGAATGGATGAATAGCAATATTAAAATATTTTTGTAAGTAATATGCTTTCAATGTGCATGAATTTATGCACTGGGAAACTAGTATAATTATAACTAAATGCTAAAACACAGAGAATAGAGAAGCAGGTGAAATATACTGTATGATGGTGTCTCATCTTATAGCAGAGAGGGTACTGCCTAAAAACAAGTCAGCATTTAATAATAGAATAAACTCAAATAGTTATAAATCCTTTCAACCCAGGTTTCACCTTTATTCTGGAATAGACCTGCAATAGTACATGACATTGCATATGCCACAGCTACTGTTTCTGCTTGAACTTACCCATGGAGAGTAAGTATGCACATTGCTTTTGCAAAATATCTCTTTGAAAATATATCATTCACAAGTCTGACACACAATCTCAGAAGAATGTGCACCATACAGTTTGCATAACTCAAAGATGCAGGTCATTCAGAGGATACTCTTGCATGGTGTGGAACTCCAAAGTAATACAGATTCATGTGACTAAAGACAGTGTAAATGTGTTATGTGAGGTAGGTTAAAAAATAATAAAGATTGCAGAAAAAGTGACAACACTTAAAAACAAATTTACATTTCATGACCTTTTAGCAAAAGTGAACAAGAAAAAAGTAACATCTCACAAAACTACAACTCTCACAAAATGAAGCAGTAAAATTAATCAAAGTATGGCTTACATATGTTCAAAGTTCTCTTTTAATTTATTCTTTGTCCTTACAGCTGACAAGAGAATATGATTTACAATATTTACACAACTATCCATTTATTTTTATCTTAAACAAAATTTTAAAAAATGAAATATCCAACAAGTAGATAAAAAAATTAAACCTAAATAATCTACAAATTCTTTCTTGTTATTTGATATATTTTTAATTTTTATAATCTTAATTTTTTTCTGTCTGCCCCATAAGTATCTAAATATGCATAGGATTTGGGCAATCTATTTTTTGTTGTTGTTTTTCAAGTTAAACATATTCTGTTGAGTTGATAAAGGAGAGCTTATCTTTGGTTTGATTTTTGTAATTTGTTTTCCTTCTATTACTGTACAAAAATAATATCTAAATTGACATATTAATTATAGTACCTAAACTGCTCTGTATCATGCTAAATCATTTAAAATATTGGATTTATATATTTTTTTCCTGAAAGAATTGAGGAAATCATTGGACAATTAAATTCTATAATTTTTCATCTCTTAGTGGCAAATGTAGTCTGGAATCACCAATTTATGGATATGATGTGATCAAGTACTTACAAGCTCTCCTTTTCAAATAAAATCTTAATAATTCAGACATTATTTTTATTTATTAAATATGTTTTTATTAATTTCAGAGAGGAAGAGAGAGACAGAAACATCAATGATGAGAGAGAATTATTGATTAGTTGCCTCCTATACATCCCATACTGGGTATCTAGCTCACAAGCCAGACATATGCCCTGACTGTGAATCAGTCCAGGATCTTTTGGTTCATAGGTCAACGCTCAACTGCTGAGCATGCCAACCAGACTAGAGACTACTTTTATGTACATATTTTCAATTAGGAGCTTGCAGGAGTGTGTAGAAGGTCTTTATATTTTACACTATACTTTTAAAAAGGATAGAAAGCTTTTTAATTGTTTAAATCAACAGGAGTAATTCCATATATTTAAGTAATTAAAAAAATACCCCCCCAAGGGAAAAAAAAAAGATGCATTATAGGGAAGTGGAGAGATATAAGGAAGAAAATGAGGTGATGAAGGGTTGACAAGATGACAAATGTGTGCCTTTGGGGTAATTTTATATATCTGTCTCCTAAATGGCAATGGGCAATGGAAACTCATAGTGTTATTGGATAATTGGGTGAATTACCTTTCTCTTTGCTAGTGATAAGTGGGCCTTTGGGGCATTGCTGAAGGATGAGATGTGGGAGTAAGCTTTATTTGCATGGAGTTATCCCTTGGTTTGTGATGTCCCATTTCCTTGAAATCAGTCCTGGAATCAGTGCAGCTGGTGACACAGCAGAGTTAAAAGGAAAGCCAGTGTCCATAGTTTGTGTTCCATGGCAGGGCTGGGTTCAGCACAGCATCAGACTAGTTCCAGTCCATCAGTCCACTGTGTGTGGGGTCCACATGGCTGTGGTCCATGTGGGCGAGTGTGAGAGCATGAGAGCCAGGAGCCAGACATGAGCAGGAAGATAGCAAGAGAGTTAATTCTTTTGTTCAGAAGATTATGTATCTCAAATATTCCTGTGCTTTCAATGGCCATACCTATGTTAGCCAATGACCTGTTTCCAGGTGTGATTAACAAGTAAGTATCTTCCTTATGTCACCCCGTCTTTCTTGGACATGCCTATAATATTTGGCTTTCCCTTTGCTCCTATCCAGTTATTAATAAACTAGGTTAATTACAATGATATCAGTAGCTACTATGGCAATTGCCTCTTCCCTTTTCTGTATTTATTATTCAATTTAGATTTAGCCTCTGAAAGTACAGACATAGAAAAGAATTACTAATAATATAAATCATATATAATTACACATAAACAGATAAATATATTATATGTATACATATATAAAAATGCACACAGCTAATATAAGTATGTATGAATAAGAATACAAACAAGCTCAGACTAAATACTCTTCTTTTATGCTATCTGCTGCTAAGATCCTAAATAACAGTTAAAAAATCAATTATAGCTTTAACAGGTGTTTTTAATCAAAGTTCTCATATTATTTATCAGCTGAAGCCTTTCTGGTAGAAGAAACATTTTTGTTTTGTATTATTTTGTTTTGTGTTTTTCTTTTAATCTACTGCTTCTTTGGAGACACAGATTTAGGCATCTAGAAATTCATTCTGATTAAAAGTGATACATGAAGGGTGTTTGCAGGTATATGCACATTGTTCATGATAACATGGCAGGGAGTTACTCATTTATCTTGATTCTTTAGGCAGAACTCACTGCAAGAAATTCCTTTTTAGTTTGCTTTTCGGTTTGTTTAGGCAACAGTATTCTTCCTGTGTGTTCAGGAGATTTTTACTGGTAATGGGCCTACCCATTGTCAGAAGCATTTAAAAGCTATTTAAATGGTCTTACATTGACTTTAGGATATTTATCGTTACCTTTGTTAATCACAAGCTCTAAAATGCGCTTTTTTCCCCCCTGTCTCCTCTGCACTGTCTTTGTTCTTTCTTTCAGGCCCTGCCTTTCTCTCCGTGGCTTTTCATGTGTGTGCACTGCTCTGCAAGGTAGAACCATGTAATATTTATTGGTACTGTATTTGCCTTGATCACTGAAGGCTGTTTCTCTTGCCTTTCTGCTATATATTGGAAAAGAAAAAGTTCATTATACAGAGATTTATATTTTCCTTTTTGCATTAGATGTTACATTTCTGCTCAAATCTCTGATCTGCTATGATGTACTGATGTGTTTGTTGTTGTGTTTTTTTTAAAAAAAAGCACACTTACAAACAATGAAATGTGCACTTTAAATTGTATGGCAATCATCTGTTAATATCTTTTTTGGCTTTTTTCCATTCAATATTTTCTTTCAGCAAGTGACTGTTGTAGGAATCTGCCTATTAAAATTCAAATTAGGTACAAATTATACCATGAATATTTGTCTTCCTTTCTTGCAAATCTTCTCCATTTTTGTAGCTCTTACAGTTGTTCTACTCATGATGAGAAATTTTCATACAAAATTACTATCCTAATATATAAAAGCCCATTATCCATAATGACCAAAGGCTTGATTGAATATGGAAGTCAGTCCTGTAGTCAGTGTTGGGTTGCTGTGGCAACCTAGCACCTACTGCTGCTGCGGGCTCCACAACCCATCACTGACTGCAGAGGGGGCTGTGGATCAGCCCCAAAGAGAGGCCCTGAGGAAGAGGCATGTTCTGATCCACTGTTGATCAGCCCTTGCCTCTTTCTTTCTCTCCAGGCCTGTCCAGAAGCCATGCCTCACTTTTTCTCCAGGCCTCTGCAGTGGCTGCCGACCATCCCCATCTCTCCAATCAGCCTTGGAGATAGACTTGAAGATAGGCTTGGAGACACTGATTGGCATAGAAACCAACCAATCAGAACCAAATCTAGGTGAACTGTGAGGAGCCAATGGCTGCCTGGGAGGCTGAGCTACTGATGCTGACTGGCATAGAAACCAACTAATCAGAAACTAATCTGGGTGAACTGCAAAGGCAGAACCTAAGGTGTAGCATAAGGAGGGGTTTTTAAGGGCAATAGTTATTTTATGTAAGGTGTAAGAAAGTGGTTCAATTTTTTAATGACTGGTTTGGCAGTATAGTGCATATATGGCTGGCTATCAGTCCAGATATAGGAATTATGTATTTTTGTCTGCCAAGAGCATCTCCTCCTGAAGAAAAAGGTTGCCCCCCCACCCCCCATTTAAGCAATCCTATCCTATATAATATATCTATATTACTAAAAGGGTAATATGCTAATTAGACTGGGTCAATCAGCCATCCTTAAGATATCCGACTTCCTTCTGGAAAAAGCCATGGTGGTGGGGACAGAGGGAGAGGCCGGCAGGTGAAGGCAGTTTGGGGAAAGATCAGGCTGACAGTGGAGGGAGTTGAGGGAAACCAGGTCAGCAGGGGAGAGAAACTGAGAGTGAAATCAGGCCAGAAGGGGAGGACAGTTTGGGGAGAGATTAGGACAACAGTTAGGTGTGATCAGGCAGGCAGGCAGGCAGGTGAGCAATTAGGAGCCAGTGGTCCCAGATTATGAGAGGGTTGTGGGGAATCAGGCCTAAACCAGCAGTCAGACATCCCTCAAGGGATCCCTGATTAGAGAGGGTTCAGGCTGGGCTGAGGGAACCCCCTCCCCTCATGCACAAATTTTGTGAACCAGGCCACTAGTGTGAATATGTGTGGTAGTTCTTAAGTGAGAAAGATGCAAATTTCCATCATATTGCTTCAGAAACAGAAACTCAACCAGTTAGCACATTAACTAGATCATAAGAAGCTAATCAAGAAATCCCTTAAATCCTGAGGATGGGTTTAGTCAAGAAGCATATGGCAGCTTTCAAAGTTCTTAATATCACATTAGAAACATTTTTGATGGAGGCAATGAGGTCATCTCACTCTAGGGACTTAGGGATGTAGCCTAAGTTACTTATGAAAATGTGATTTCTCAGGGCTTTGGACAAATTTGATTTAAGAAAAAAAGCCAAGAAATATTTGATACAGCATAGAAGTTTCAGGTTAATAATATTGGGAAAAAAGAGCAGAAATGCAAGCTTTTCCACTTCAGAATCTCAATTTTGTCAATCGGATTGGCACTGTGATTATCTCTGAATTAGCCATAGGCCTATATACTCATTAAAAGTGAATATAAAGTAAACTGCAACTTGACAGGAAATTTGTTTTAAAAAGATATGACAAGGGTGGGGGCGAGAAGTTCAAGATGAGAAAGAAGTCAAACATTTTAAAAGTTAACTGCTGAAACTTAAAATTATTTTCAAAGGATGTTGCTGATAAAGGCAGCTTCAGAGAGTCTCCACATTATAAAGACTCCGTAAACTGCAGAAGAAGGCAGCTTCCAATTATAAAGGTACAACCTGTGTGGAGATGTTAACTCAAGGCAATATCCCAGCCTTTCCTCCCCCAGGACCTCCCCACCTTTCATTGATCACCTTGCCTTTAACTCCCAACACAGAAGGAGAACAGGAAAGTTCCAGTTGAATGGAAGCATATGGACAGATTTTTTCTGCTTCATTCTTCCACCTACTGATCCACTGATTTACTTACTGATTCATTCCATAACTACCCACTGAACATATGTAACTTTCTTGGTGGGTGAAAATGTTTCCTGTGTTTTGTTTTTCTCTTTTCTTATTTTTTTGAAACTACATTTTATTCTTCAAAAGGAAAAAAAAAAAACCCAATCACATTTAAAGATCTAAAAGAAAGAAAACAATAAAAACAAAACAAAGCTAGGACAGAGGAACAGAACTATAAACTTAATACAATATCTGGAATAAAACCAAGCTCTTTAATGTGTTAGCTCTTCATATATTTTCCTATAAGCTACTAAATATTCTGGACTAAAGATATTGAAGGGAAGTGTAATCAATGTTAAGGCAAAGTACAATGCATACCTGAATAAAAATGAAATGTTCAAAAGTATGAGATACACCGAATAAATAAAGGTATATCCACTTGATATTAGAAAATGAAGAAGTAGAATACTTCTTAATGACATGAAAATATACTGCTATGTAATAATATAGACCACAAAATATATTACAATATGACCTCCTTTTATGTTTTTACTGATTTTTAGAGAGAGAGAGAGAGAGAGAGAGAGAGAGAGAGAGAGAAGAAGGAGAGGGAGAGAGATAAAAACACTGATAGGCTGCTTCCCTCCATGTGTTTGAGCCCACAATCTGGGCAGGGAATTGAGCCTGCGACATCTTCGTGCATAGGTCAATGTTCAACCATGTAGCATTACTAGTTGGGGTGGTATGATCCTTTTTTTATCAATGTGTACACATAGGTAGAAGCTAAAATTGATTTATCTGAAATTTTAAAATTCATGATTATTATATGTATATTTTGTTTTTACGAGAGGGAAAGGAGGATGGAGGTAGTAAAAGATAAAGGAGGTTAAATACTTGGTGATGGTGTAAGGTCCCAAGACCCCCGGTGAGTCCGACGGAGGGGGCGACGACCCCAAGTCAAACGCCGAGACCGAAACTTGATGCAAAAAACATGAGGTTTTAATACAAGCGCAGCGCAGGGGTGTCTCAGGCAGACAGCAACAGTGCTGGCTGCCTGGAGCGCCGAGTAACTGCAGAACATGAGTTTATAAAGGCAAACACCACACGCAGGTGGGGTTACACATGGAGGGAGAAGAAGGGAACAAGGAAATCCCAAGAAGGGGAGCTGGGCTCGGTAATTACATGTAATCTTGCAAGCCCCTTTGCCTCTCCCCTTCCCATTCCTCTGGGTAAGTCCTCAGGGTAGGGAGTTTCTGGGGACTGATTTCATTCTTGCCTAATCTTCAACCATAAAGAACTGACCTCATCCCTGTCTAATCTTTAACCGTAAAGGTCACATCCTGGAACAGGCAGTGGGGAAGGTCAATTCCTCAATCTTGGGGTCCTACATTCCCCCCTTTTCTTTTTAGGGAAGTCCCAATCCTGGAACTATAGGTACCATCCCTGATTGGTCTCCCATTATCTCTTCTGGGTCTCAAGCCTTTCTCTCAGTTTGGACATGGAGTCTTTTATAACCCCTGAATGATCAGCATAGAAACAGCACTGCTCTTTGAGGGCTGCACATAGTCCTCCTTCTTTTAGAAATAGGAGGTCAAGCCCCCGTCTATTTTATAAGACTACCTCGGCTAGGGACCCGACCGATTTTTCTAATTCGCCTATAGATTTCTCTAGGGTACTTAAATCCTGATCTATTTGTTGACCCAACCCCTGCTCGCACATCTAGCTTCACCAAGCCTCAGACTTTTTCACTGGCTAGCAAAAATGTTTTTACCACAGTTTCCATTGAAGTCCAATTCTCCTCCTGCCGGCATCAAGTCTCCTCCTGGCCCGTGTGGAGCTCAGCCTAGGGATCTCACGGGTGAGGCCGCTGGTTGCCAGGATCCAGGCCGTTTTCTGTGCAGGAGCGGGGAGTGGTGTAGTCAGGTCTGGGTGCCGTCTACTTCAACAGCCATGGGCGTGCTTAGGGTAACAGTGTAGCGTCCTTCTCGGGTTGGGATTAGTCTTTGGGCAGTGAATTTCTTTACCCACACAGAGTCTCCGGGCCGGAAGGGGTGTACAGGGTCCAAGGTGGGCACTGGCAGTGCATCTGGAATAAGCTTATGGGTGGCTCTCTGGGTAAACTGCAGAGCCTGTAAGGACTTGAGCAAGGGAACGGTTACAAATTTTAGCTTTCAGTTTCTCCCTGACCCTGGGAAGGATGGAGAGGAAGTTTACCATACATGATCTCAAAAAATGGGGAACCCATCCCAGTAGAGGGCACACCTGGTCCATAAGAGGGAGAAGGGCAGGGGGTTGGTCCAATTTTCACCGGTTTCTACGACAAATTTAATTAAACTTTTATAGTCCTGCTCATGCCTGTCCTAAGGCTTGAGCTATACAAAGGCTGGGCTGTTATCTGATCCTATGATTACTGGCAGCCCAAAACTAGAGGCAGTTTCTGTCCTAGTGGGGTATGCTTCAACCTGACCTGAGGTGTTTACAAAAAACAAAAACAAAAACAAAAGAATTAGCATGTACTTATACCTTAATGTTGGTGGCTTAATCTCTGCGAAATCCACCTCCCAATGCTCTCCTGGGGAATCTCCTTGGGGCCCGAATTCCCAGGGGGACCCTCTTACCTTGCTTAGTATTTACCTGTGCAGACAGTACTTCTAGTGACTATGCTTTTAATTACCTTATCTAAGCTTGGTAGCATCTGTCTTACAGAAGTTCAGAAGACATGGTGACACCTAAGTGGGTAACCTGGCGTAACTGGGCAACTAATGTCTGACCTGAAGCCTCTGAGACCAACAGTCTTTCATCTGGTAGAGTCCACCAACCATCTGGTCCTTTGATGACTTGCTTCTGTTCAGCCAATTCCTCTTTTTGCTTGGTGCAGGTCGGGGTCCGGCAGGGTTACTAAGACTTATAAAGGCCCCACTGGTTTTTGGGCATCTTCCTTAGTAGTTTGATCTTCGGCTCTATTTCCTCTGGCTTTAATTGTCTCCCCTTTCTGATGTCTTTTGCAGTGCACTATTGCAGCTGCCTTTGGGAGTCAGATGGCCTCAAATAAGGATAAAATAATGTCCTTTCTGGCTGGAGTTGGTAACCCTCTTTCCCGGGTGATGGCACTGTGTCCCCATAAAAGGGTCTGGATTAAGGCCAAAAGTTCAGGAACTGTGCCCAAACTGTGTGGTCCATGGTGACTACTGCTGCCCCAGCATATCAGATCCCATCCTGTACATAACTGCTCCCATCCGTGAACAGTACCTCGTCTGGTGATGATCGCAGGCCTTCTGTCAGTGCTGCGTCTGTTACCTCTATGCAGTCATGAATGGGTTCCTCTGGATCATCTGGAAGCAGGCTGGCAGGGTTGATGGCCAGTGTGTTATGGAACCGGACACAGGGCTGGTCCAGGAGAAGAGCTTGGCACTGGGTGATTCTGGTGTTTGACATCCATCTTTCTGGAGCACTCAAAGAGGGCCTCAATGGCATGGGGTGTTGTCAGGGCTAGCTCCTGGCCCAGAGTCTGCTTATCTGCCTCCTTCACCAGCAATGCTGTAGTGGCCACTGCCCAGGGCACACTGGCCACTCTGCTGCCACAGGGTCTAGCTTCTTAGACAGATAGGCATCAGGTCTCTTCCAGGGACCTAGAGTCTGAGTGAGAACCCCTTTTTTAATGCCCCTTACCTCAGTCCCTTGGTGACATCTGGCAAGGCTAGGGCAGGTGCTGAGATGAGAGCCTTCTTTAGCTTCTCAAAGGCCAGTTGTTCCACTTTGGTCCAGCTCAGCGGCTGCATTCCCTCAGTACGTGTTCCTTCCCAGGTCTATGGTCCTTCTCGATGTCCCAGGAAAACAGGCAGTTTGTCTGGTGGCTCTCTGGACTGATATCTTCTTAGAGGTCCCATTGGCTCTGTCAAGACTGAATAAACTGTCCCAGTGTTCACCAGTAAGTTAATAGGTTTGCCTCTTACTTGTAAGGTTACCCGTGGGGGCTTAATGGAAAGGAGCCCCGCTCCTGTTAGTCCTTTTCCTCTATGTTAAAAAAAACTCCTGAAGTTTTAAGTCTCCCTTTCTTGCCTCTCTAGCCAATCTGCTAGGACATCCTCCCTTGTAGTGCCTTTGTTTCCTACAATAGGCACACTAATTCTTTCTTATTTACTGCTGGCCTTTTCCTCCTTTCAACCTTTCTCTGTTCCCCTTCTCATCACTTGCACAACCTTCACAAAAATCTTCACTATTTTAAATTAGCCTTCAAACTTTCTCTCTATGTCTTTCAAAAATGCAAAACCATGCCTTCAACCTTCCATTATTAAAAATTATTTAGAAAAGGAGAGAGGGAAGAGAGAGCAGGCTCAGCCCCTTGTTCCCACGCCTCCAGCGGCTTGAAATTTAAAGTGACACATTTTTCCTACAGATAAGGATCACAGTTTCTGATAAGCCTGAAAAGAGAAATGGGGAATTTCTAACTGCAGCTTTAAGCCCCTTAAGCCCCCTAACAGAACACTGTGAAAAGTGTCCAAGCAGTCACGGGAGTTTGGGGGTCTCATTGGGGTACAGGGGGGTCACAAAAGAATTTCCCTCCTAGTCAGCCACCCCCTCCAGCTACACTGGGTGGGTGGAGACAGGGAGCGGCGCAGGTCCCAGGTGGCAAAGGCTCTGCTTCCACAGAGGCATTTTCACTTGCCTCCTGCTGATGAAGATGGCGCAGGGGAACCGGTGACCCTTACACTGAAATCAGACTCCCTTAATATTCTGAAAAGTTCTTCTGCTCTTCTGTTTCCATTAATATTATTGATTTTAAAACCATAACTTAAGGGTTGACATACACACACCAGGACCTAGTTGTCCTCAAAAATATTTTCTTTTCTTTCTAAAGATTTTACAAAGTACTGTAATCATTAATCACATCAAATTTAAATGACCAATTGAGTCAAACAGTTCTGAAACCATTCCTCCACCACTGATGATAACTGGGTGGCGGCAGGTGTCTGAAATAAGATTCATTTAGTTTTTGAGCTTGCTGGGCAGACTTGGTGACTTTGCCAGCAGAAGCTTCCTTCTTGTAAACAGTTAACTTAAGAATCTGCTTTTAACTTTTTGTACCACAATTGTTACAATTTCATACCTTCAAATTAATAAACATACATAGAACTTTTGTTAGGCCGGCCATTTTCCCTCTGGCAGAAAGCAAGCACCCCTGGGGAAAGAGTTCCCCGTGGCCACTTGGGGCGGTTTGCTAGCCGTCAGAGCACTTAGTTTTAAACAAATTAAAAGTTTCTTTCTTTCTCCTTTTTTTTCTCTCACAGATTTTCACATTTATATGAACAAATAATTATACCCAAGCAGACAAACAAAATATCAAACAAACATCTGTACTTATACTCTTTCAATAACAAGTAACATTATAGTGTTTCAGCAAAACAGAAAAGGCACTTATGTTGGACAAAGAAACCAAGACTAATACTCTAGGAACCATGAGATGAAAGTTATCTTACAGACCGGCATTGACCTAAGTCAAAAGCATTAATATAAGACAGAGACAAAGAACAAAAAACGACGCAACAAGACACCGAACCCACACGAACTTACACAGATACAAAATACCAGATGAGGACGATATCCCTCCCAGATACCAGATGAGGGATGATATCCCTCCCAGGCGCTAGCCCGGCCGGACACGCAAGTGCCTGTCGCCGACCAGCTACCAGAAGTTACCAAGATCTCTCGGTCATCACCCGTCCCTGGGGCGTCCCCCAGGGTGACAGCTTTTCTGGTCGAAGACCCTTCAACCAGAGGTGCTGATTCCTTACGGTACCGACACCCTGTCCCAGACGAGGGATAACATCCCTCCCAGATTCCAGAGAATACCAAAAACGAACAGAGGACAAGACAAACACAGAGCGACTCCGGAGTCTGCTTACCTCCAAGACCGATCTTGGCGCTTGAGGGGTGGTCGCCCCCATCCCGGGCGAGCCCCCAAATGTAAGGTCCCAAGACCCTCAGTGAGTCCGACGGAGGGGGCGACGACCCCAAGTCAAACGCCGAGACCGAAACTTGATGCAAAAAGCATGAGGTTTTATTAGTACAAGCGCAGCGCAGGGGCTTCTCAGGCAGACAGCAACGGTGCTGGCTGACTGGGAGCGCCGAGTAACTGCAGAACATGAGTTTATAAAGGCAAAGACCACAGGCAGGTTGGGTTACACATGGAGGGGGAAGAAGAGAACAAGGAAATCCCAAGAAGGGGGGCTGGGCTCGTTAATTACATGTTTTATGACAGGGTCTATGCTTAGTCAACAGTCCCCTTGGGTAAGTCCTCAGGGTAGGCAGTTTCTGGGGACTGATTTCATTCTTGCCTAATCTTCAACCGTAAAGAACTGACCTCATCCCTGTCTAATCTTTAACCGTAAAGGTCACATCCTGGAACAGGCAGTGGGGAAGGTCAATTCCTCAATCTTGGGGTCCTACAATGGAAGGAAATTTGACTTTGGGTAATAAACATGCAATGCTATATAAAGATAATTTATCATAGAATTGTACAATTGAAACATTTAATTTTATTAACCAATATACCTCAGTATGTTAAATAAAAATAGGCATATTCCAAGTTAAATTTGTTCTAATATTTACAATTTTTGTTTTCAAAATTATGACAGGTACACAACACAGCCTTAATCAGGAGGATAAAAGGCAAGTAGTGATAGATTAGGTAGGGTAGACAAAGTTCCAAAGTGACTTTGAAGAAATAACTCTGATCCTCAGTTTCTACATTTAATAAGCCCCATACTTTCTCTCCAGCAAGATTATAATAAAAATGAAATGAAATCAGCATGTCAGCTACCTCCTACCATGCTTAGAATGTGGTAAGTACTATAATCATAGTATGCTCAACAGTCACTTTTCATTATTTTCTTTTACTATATAATATTTATTTAATAAAATCACATCCTTCTGTATTAGCTTCATTCAGAGTAATGCATAACATGGTAAAAAAATAGCAACAAATAACCACCTTTGATCTATGTTGGGGAATTTATTTTTGTATTTATTTATTTATAATTAAAGTATAGTTGACATATAATATTATATGAGTTTCAGTTGTGGAACATAGTTATCCAACATTTATATACTTTACCAAGTAATCACCAGGATTAACTTAATAATCATCTGTCATCGTTCAAAGTTATTACATTATAGGCTATATTCTCCCTGCTGTACATTACATTCTCAGGATTTATTTCTTTTATAAGTGGAAGTTTGAACCTCTTATTCCCCATCAGCTGCTGGGTTGACCAGCAGACCTTGAGCAATGGATGAACAGATTACTCCCACACAGGTTTTTGTGAAAGAGAGTGCTGAGGGACACTTTCACTTCATAGTAAAAGCAGTCCTATCTGCCTGTAGTGACTTTTTATTGTAACAACTGCTTGAACTCAAATTAACCTCTAGATACAATCAGCAGGGTAAGTATCCTTGAGAAAGTATATACTGTATTTGCCAGCGTATAAGACGATTTTTTGGCCCTGAAAAATATGCCTCCAAGTGGGGGGTAGTCTTATACGGCGAGTATATAACAAATTCTGTATTTTTAGTGGAAATGTTAGGGGGTCGTCTTATATGCCCAGTCGTCTTATACGCCGGCAAATACGGTACTTCTACAAGGTCACAAGGTCAGGTCTTTAAAGACTAAACTTAGCAAAACACTGGGGGAGGGAGGTGGATCGGACTTGTTTGGAAAAGTCAAGGTTAGGCTGCCACCTTAGGCAAGATCCCTCAGAGGCCTGACCTTTCGGATAATCCTTCTTTACAGACATTTCAACCAATCCCTTGCTTCCCCACAATCAGCCATTTTACCTATCCCACACCTCACTCCCCTCTGACAACCCTCAGTTTGTTCTCTTTATCAATGAGTCATTTCTGTTTTGCTTTTTTTGTTTGCTTTCTAGTTTCACTCAGCACAACAGGTTCATCCACATGGCAAGATTTCTATTCTGCCTACATATACATCAGGTGCTAAATATCTTAGCTAATATATTTAATCAGATTATTGAATACCTATATTTTTTTCTGCATTCTGCTAGGTATCAAACAGAGGTAAGTACTACAAAGATTTTAACAATGAGGCAATATAAGATTGGCAATTACATTGCAGTAAAAATTGTAATCACAGACTCAAGGTACCAATGATGAGAGCTTGTTTCACTAGAGGGAATGTCAGCATAGGTTTTTCAGAAGATATGGATTCTGAGGTGGGTTTAGAAGGCAGACTACATGGAAGGAGGCAGCAACCAATAGTCCAAGACTAAGACTTACAGAAAACCACACTACCTTTGTGGGAATTGTGAGAGTATTTCCTGTTGGAGCATAATATAGAGGGGTCATGGAGAATCAGGTAATAGGGATTGAGAAATAGGCTAGAGTCACTGAATAGGAGCTATTATTCAAGAAATCTCAAAGCCCTCTCACACCATGAAGAGGAGATATGTTTAAAAAAGTCTGTTTAAATTTGCCTTCAGTGGAAATGATTTATAAACAGGTACCACTGCAGTTCTGCAAGTGTGTCCTAAAGCAGTTAAATAAAGGGGTTAGCACACCTTTTTCCCCACCTGAGCAATCACTGATGGTACCCATTCAGCTTGACTGTGGCAAAGGTCAAACTCCAGGTTCACTCACTGGCCAACTGAGCCAAATCACCTCCAGAGGTTCTATACATTTAAAGAAACCTTATTGCTCACCCAGCATAGCTCAGTGGTTAAGCATTGACCTATGAATCTGGAGGTCACGGTTCCATTTCTGGTCCGGACATATGCTTGGGCTGCAGGCTCTATCCCCAGTGGGGCATGCAGGAGGCAGCCAATCAATGATTCTCTCTTATCATTGGTGTTTCTATCTCTCTCTCAGCATAAATTTAAAACATGTGTTACTACTGAGTTTTCCAAACTTCAAATCCTGAGATTTGTGCTTTATGTCTGCATTGCTCTCTCAAAGTGTCCATTTCCCTATGTAGGGGAAAAATTCTGTTTGACAGGTTTCCCATCTCTTTATCCATAGACATCCACTCACAGGTTGACCAGTGAGCATCAGGACTCTCAAATCCCATAATATGGGACACAGGTTTGTTTTTATTTTATCTTTTTCTCCTTTATTATTGAAAGCATTACAGACATCCCTTTATTTATCTTTTATGTTTATGTTCCTATTGACCCCCCCCTCAACACTTGCCCCTCCCAGAATTTTACAACTCTTTTGTCTATGTCCAAATCTATCTATCTATCTATCTATATATATATATATATATATATATATATATATATATATATAAAGCTAGCAACCAGAATGCCAGAATGACTAAAAAGACCAGTTGCTATGACGCCCACTACAGTGGTCAACCAGCCTGATGGGGGGCAGGGCCAACCAGCCAACCTCCCGAATCCCCTCCCCACTCTTGGCATGGCCCAATCAGTTTCCTTTGGGGAGGGCTGGCTGGACCCCACCCATGCACGAATTTGTGCACCGGGCCTCTAGTGTGCATAAAGTTTCCCAGTTAATCACTCCCCAACCAGCCTCCCACCCCTGCCTTCCCTCTGAAATCTGTCAGTGTGTTCCATGTCTGTGGATCTATTCTGAATATTAATTTATTTTGTTCATTAGATTCCACATATGAATGAGATCATATGATACCTATTTTTCTCTGATGGGCTTATTTCACTTAGTATAATACACTCTAGGTCCCTCCATGCTGTCTCAAAGGGTAAGAGATCCTTATTATTTACAGCTACATAGCATCCCATGGTATAAATATACCACAACTTTTTTATCCACTCATCTACTGACAGGCACTTGGGCTGTTTCCAGATCTTAGCTCTTGTAAATTGTGCTTCTATGGGCATATATTCTTTCAGACTGGTGTTTCTGGTAACTCAGGATATATTACTTAGAAGTGGGTTCACTGGGCCAAATGGGAGTTCTATTTTTAGTTTTTTGAGGAAACTCTATACTGTTTTCCACAGTGGCTGCACCAGTCTGCATTCCCACCAGCAATGTACTAGGGTTTCTTTTCTCCACATCCTCACCAATCCTTATTGTTTGTTGTATTGTTGATGAGAGCCATTCTGACAGCTGTAGAATGATACCTCATTGTCATTTAATTTGTATATCTCTGAATATTAGTGACTAAGCATTTTTTCATGTCTCTCAGCCTTTTGTATCCACTTTGGAGAAGTGTATATCTAAGTTCTTTGCTCATTTAATTGAATTGTTTGCCTTCCTTTAAGTTGTATGAGTTCCTTATATTTTGGAAATTAACCCCTAATTAGATGTCTTATTGACAAATATGTTCTTTAATGCAGAGGGCTCTCTTTTCAGTTTTTTGGTGGTTACTCTGCTGTGCAGAAGCTTTTTATTTTGATGTAGTCTAATTTGTTTATTTTCTCCTTAGTTTCTTTTGCCCCAGGAGATATATCAGTAAACATATTGCTATGAGAGATATCTGAGATTTAAAAAAAATATATTTTATTGATTTCTTACAGAGAGGAGGAGAGAGGGGTAGAGAGTTAGAAACATCGATGAGATGCCTCTTGCACACCTCCTACTGGGGATGTGCCTGCAACCAAGGTACGTGCCCTTGACTGGAATCGAACCAGGGACCTTTCAGTCCCCAGGCCGACGCTCTATCCATTGAGCCAAACTGGTTTCAGCGATATCTGAGATTTTGCTGACTGTGGCCTCTTCTAAGATTTTTATGGTTTTATGATTTTTTTTTAAGTCTTTTATACATTTTGAGTTTATTATTGTCTATAATATAAGTTTGTGATCTAGGATCATTTGTTATTGTTGTTGTTGTTGTTGTTGTTGTTGTTTTTGCATGGACTTGTCCAATTTTCCCAAAATCATTTATTGAAGAGACTGTCTTTACTCTATTGTGTATTCTTGCCTTCTTTGTCAAGTGTTAATTTATTTGGGATTTGTTTCTTTGTCTCCCCATTTTTGCTGATTGTGTTTATTTCTATATATTAGATCAAACTGCTAATTCTCCCAGACTTTGTGGTGTGGTCTTATGTAGTTGATATTCTGTGGGACCCAGTGGTGTTATTTCTTAGGTCTCCTGAACTTGGATCTTTAGGAAAGCCCTTTACTTGAGTTATTTGGGTTCTCCTGTTATAGTTGGGTCTTAAATTTACTGTCCCAATTATGGATGGAGTCTCCTTTCAGGCTGGCTGAATATGTGATACACTCCTGACTATGTTGTGCAAGCTGTTTTTGAATTGCAGATTAAATGGAACAAAACACAATACAACAACACATGAAACAAAAGAAACAAACTAACAAAAACATACAAAAGATCATTATAGCAACAACAAACACAACCACCAGAGAATAGGAAATTAGGAAAGAGAGCAAGAATTAGAGAAAAAAGAAAGAAATACAAAGAGAAAACAAAACAAAACAAAGAAAAAGCACAAATAAACAAAAAACAAGCTGAAACTGGTTTGTCTCAGTGGATAGAGTGTAGGCCTGCAGACTGAAGGGTCCCAGATTCAATTCCGGTCAAGGGCATGTACCTTGGTTGTGGGCACATCCCCAATAGAGGCAGTTGATGGATATTTCTCTCTCATGGATGTTTCTAACTCTCTATCCCTCTTTCTTCCTCTAAGTAAAAAAAATAAATAAAATATATTTTAAAAAACAAACAAAAAACAAAACAAAAACAAAAAAGTGGTTGGGAAGAAATATGTAAATGCAGAAATGAAATAAAGAAAATAAGAATAAAGAATTAGGGTACTAGGGGAAGGAAAACATTTTAAAATAAAGGATTAAAAGAAGAGAAAAGCAAAGCAAAGAAGAAAAACATTGAAAAGGAAAATAGAGGAGAAACCAGATAGATCTAAAATAAGAAAGGGAAATAAATGAGAATGCAGGAGTAAAAGAAAAGATTGAATGAAAAAAAAATGAGAATGGGAAAAAATTGACTTAGAAAAGGAAAGAGGAAAAAGAATAATAACAAATCAAGAATGTAAATAAAGAGTGCAAATTTAAAAATGGAAGAAAGAAAAGGGAAACTTTTAAAAAAATAAAAGAGAAAAAAGTAGAGAAGAAAAGTAAAGTGCCATTTGTTTCAGCTGAGTTTAGTGTCCTATGGGAGCATCCTTAGATCTTACCATTCTATCTTCTCTGCCAATCCTGGGCTTCCTGTGTTGTACTTAGATGCTAACAAATGTCAGGCAGTGCCTTTTGGCTTTCACACCCTGCTGGAAGCTGGAATCGATCCACTGATCCACTGGTTGGGTCTCCACAGGCCTTGGCTGCACCCAGAAGGGTTCAATCTGCTCTCTAAAGCAGATTTGTTAGCAGCATGGGCCCAAAGCTGTCAGCACACTTTCCCTGGTTCCCTGGGCTCTTCTTCAGCCCTCATTTGCCTGCTAGCTAGCTATCAATCTCAATCACTAAAGAGTTACTTTCTGAAAGGGCTTTAGGCAAGGGAGGGGCTGATTAGCCTTCAGGAATGTGGTGGGTGTGTTTCCCTGTCCCAGTACTCCTCCTCCATAAATGGCCCCAAATATTACCCTTCTCTTGGCTTGACAGTAACTAAGGTTACCAGATGTCCCGCTTTTGGTGGGATAGTCCTGATTTTTAACAATTTGTCCCGCATCCCACGGTGTTTTAAAAAAGTCCCAATTTTGGAAAGAATGCACGACAAGCTAGGGAACTGTTGGAGAACGGGAAGGGAATATACGGTTTTTGGTGACCATGTGGCTATTTAGCCAGGGTATGAGTTTTATATTATTTTTGTTCATTTTATAATGTTGAACTTTAATAATAACAAATAATTGTTCAGAACTGATTATGGAGAACTGCTTATCAAAGTTCGCATTGTTGATCAGTTGTTAGAATTTGACCATCATTATTTGGACTTAATGAACAATGGCATTTTTTGGGATTAGCAAGGACAAAAGCATTTTGTAACTGTCTCTTAGACGATACACATTGTACAGCGTGCTAGTAAGCTATTTAAACAAGTGATGTCATTACAAATCAGCTATTCAGATAATTTAGGTAAGCAATTATTTATTTATTTATTTCATAAATACATAAATTTTCTTGAGTTTAGCAGGTAGTACTCATATTATTTATATTTTATAGTGGCGGCAAAGTCTAGCGCGGGCCTTGAAAGTGACACTTATGACCATACATAATTTTTATTTATTTATTGTATTTGTAAATTGTACTTATGTTGAAATTTTATATATATATATATATATATATATATATATATATATATATATATATTGCAATACTATTTTTGAGTTCTATGAAAATTTTTGTAGCTCCATATAGACCAGCCGTGGGCAAACTACAACCCTCGGGCCGGATCCGGCCCGTTCAGCTGATCTAAAATATTGAAATAAAAATAAAAAAAGAAAAGACCGTATCCTTTTATGTAATGATGTTTACTTTGAATTTCTATTAGTTCACACAAACACTCCATCCATGCTTTTGTTCCAGCCCTCCGGTCCAGTTTAAGAACCCATTGTTGCTCTCGAGTCAAAAAGTTTGCCCACCCCTGATATAGAGCAAATTTTTAATCAAGAACCCTTCTATCCCCCCACTCCTCTGGTCAATGGTGTCTGGCTTTACCAATGTTAAAATCTGGTCACCTTACAGTAACCCTGTATGGAGACCAGTGGGGTCTGCTGGAAGCCTGGAGTGTTTATAAGCTCTTCCGTGCAGGGAAGTTATCCCAGAATAGTGTGCAAACAGTCCCTATCCCAGACCAGTCATTGATGCTCCAAAGACTGTTCAAACCCATAGGCATGGCCTTGGTTTCTGTTTCCTCTGCAAAGGTTAAAATGCAAGGTGTGGCATGGCGGGCCTCTGAGGGTGGGACAGGCTGTATCACCTAGGGTGTTGCTGGTTTGTTGTTGTTGTTGTTTTTTCCTTTCCCTCCCAGTGGCTAGTGGGAGCCACCACCTCATCTCAGGAAATATGGCCATTTCATTGGGGGCCTATGACCCAATACTCCTGGCTGCTGCTGTTTCATGTCTCCCCAGAATATTTGCTTGCCTTAGGCCCCTTGAATCCATGTCTCCCTCCCTGAACCAAAGCTTTAGGTGAGTAGCTGCAAATGAAAAATCCTGTGCTCTCAGTTTAAAAAACAAACAAAACAAACAAAAAAACATGAAACTGTGGTATCTCTCTCTTTGACTGGCTTGGTTCTGCCAGCTTCAAACCCCCCCACTGCCAGCAGCCCGGCAGGCTCACAGCTGGATGTTCCCTGGGCCTTGGTGCTCTGGTTGTGGAGCCCAGCCTGGGTTCCCGACCTCCAGCTTCTGAAAGAGCAGACTCTCCTGTAGCCAGGAGCTTCCCCCTCTCTCAGCCTGCTCAGCTTCCACACCCCTGGAAGCTGGGTCAGCTCCTCTGGTGACCTATTTATCCCTTCCTCCTGGTCTCCAGGTCCTTCCTCCTCAGGGGGACCTCAGTTGGTAATTCCAGGTGAATGTTCTCCAGTTTCGTTATATTTCCAGATTGGCCCTGGGTTGAGGTACATGACAGGTCTGCCTAAAAAGCTGCCAGTTTTCAAGGACTGTTTTCCTTTTAATAAGATATTTCACAAATTCAAATATATTCATATTTCTATTGTTTAACTGGAAAGTCTTACATTGATCTACTCGTTATATAATATTCAATTTATATTGTAGAAATCTCTTTCATGACCTGCATGGAAAGAGTTCCAATTCAGGGTTCGGGTTCTGGAGAAGGGCCGCACACAAATGCAGAGACTTGAGACTTGAAGAAATTCAACTTGGCGATATGGGAGGTAGTCCAACTCTAGTGGGAGAACTACTCCTGCTCTGGCCCTGCCATCCCCTTTTATTGAGGCTTTGGGGAAAATATCTTAGGCAATATAAACAGAAATTTACATGTAGCCCTTAGGCAGGAAATAACAGAAACTTACATGGGACAAACAAGGCGGAGGCTGCTTCAGCTAACAATGTCTCAACTAAAGGGCGAGTGGTTAGAGCAATTAAGGTTGTTGACCAGCCTTCCTGGCTTCCTGTCAACATCTCTCTTTTAGTTAAACTTGTTGTGGGGTCGAACCCTGGGTTCAAAATAAGACCACCGGAGGCTGATGATTGATTAAAAAAAACAGGCAAGGATTTATTGAACTGGCTGGAACGGCCTCAAGAACACCACACACAGATGGACTCCACACGACCACACCGTTTCAGGTGTAACTAGCCCTTTTAAAGGCTCAAACCACCAGAATTTTCCTTTGTTCTAAATTCTAAATCCTAAAGGCTACATTCTAAAGATGGGTCAGCCTGCAGGGTCATTCCCAGTCACATCCTTCTGGACATTGGAATGTGGACCTATCTTGTGAAGCAGAACTTAGTGGTTAATTTCTAAAGGCTGTCTCTAAAGGTTATCTACAGTTTCTATCCCTGAAGCTACTGAGTCAGTGGGAATCAATCTCCTGTGCTCCTGATCCCAGGCAAGGGAAAATTGCCTTAGCCTCCAGAGGCTAAGGTAAATATTCTTGTGTTTACTCAGGTGCAGGAGCCAGATCAGAGGGGCCAAAACCCAAACAGCAGTCTTTACCAAAGTATTGTTGCCACTATATTTCAAAACTGATTTGTTTCTAGCATTATATTCAGGAAACAATATTTTATCACACATTATCAAAAATGACAATGGTAATTAGCTACCAGAAAATACTGGTAATAGGAGTATCTTCAAATGAAATAAAATCTCCCATATAACCATTAACCATATTAAAAAATGTATGTGTAAGCTACTTCAGATCAAGAACACAGACACTTTTTATACCTGTGACACTTACCTCACAAGTTGGTGTCTTATTGCAACCTTGCATATTTATCTCTGTGTTTCTCATGCATTATACTTGTATTTTAATGAGGGAAATCAAATGGAAATTCAAGATATTATAAAGCATTTCCAAACTCAACCTCCCATTAAAAAGGCTGACATACCCTAAAATAAACAAATATAAATCTGAAAGACACTTTCTTATATATGGAACTTACATTCAATTTAGCAAAGGTATACTATAACATAGAGATTTTTAACACAGAAAAGAAAAGTGCATAGAGTGAAAAAATTTCTAACTACTGCTACCGTCAAACCCAGTCCTTTAATGCTTGCTTCAAACAATTGCATTTGGAATAGGCTTTGAGAAACCATTGGCATTCAGGCAGCCCTTTATGGTGCAAAGAAGATGGAAATCAGGCTCAGGTAAATAGAGAGGGAACAATGAAAATTCCATTCCAACAATAGTGTTGTTGTGAAAATTGCAAGTGTTAATCGGATTAATAAAAAAAAGAATATATGAGACTATGCAAATATTTGTAAAATGCAAATACACATTTGAAGGAGACACCATAGGAAAGGAAGACACATTTGTATAGCTGCACACTCAAGGAAATTTTTAATGAAATCTATAAAATAAGAGATAAAAGGGAATTAAATTGGAAGGGTTTCAGAATTTACTTCAAAGACAAATATATCAACACTGCTGCCAGCAAAACCCACAATAAACGATATAGAAAACCATGTGGAAAACAGTTGTAATTGAATGCACTGCAAAAAGAGATAAGTTAATGAAACATAAGATAATTTGCATGGAGGATAGATGAGGCTGATCCATCAGATTGGTAATAGACATGACTACAGAAGTAAACTAAAAAGTAAATCAAGGAACATATTTGAAGATATGAAAGAATACTTCATTAAAATGAAGGAAAATCTAAACAAAAATTTTATTAACAAAAGCTTATTTTAAAATTCTCAACCAGATATATTATGATGAAAACATTGGATTTCAAGGATAAAGAGTAATACCTGATAAAAAATTCAGCTGAAAAAAGCAGATTACCTCCAAATACTAAGGCAAAATACCAGCCTTGCCTCAATATATCTCTAGGGACATGAAAATGTCATTAGATGATTTCAATGTGGTCATTTTGACAAAGCCCTTTTCATAGTTCTCTTTTGGCAGAGAAACATTCTGAGATTCTGATTTAATATAGCAAGAAATTAACTTAATGTTAATAGCTTTAAAATTGACTAATATGTAGAGCAAACACCTATTCTATTTTATTTTAATTATTTATATATTATTTTTATTGATTTCAGAGAGGAAGGGAGAAAAAGAGAAAGATATAAACATCAATGATGAGAGAGAATCATTGATTGGCTGCCTTCTGCAGGCCCCCCACTGGGGATAGAGCCCATAACCTCGGGCATATGCCCTGACAGAATTAAACTGGTGACCTCTTGATTCCTTAGTTGATGCTCAATGGCTCAGGCACTATTTTATTTTTATCATCCAATTATTTACTTTAGTTTGCAAGATATGCTTTTGTGTGCATCATAACATTGTCTAATATTCTCTCTTTGATGTAAGAATTGTTATTGGTTGATAACTTTCATTATAATTTTATTTGTTTTAGTCTGTCATTATATTTGTATCAGCTTTCCTTTATGTATATTATTTCCTCTTTGTTGTATAAAAGTCACTGCACTTTTATATAGTTATTGTATTGTTCCCTTTGATAATTAAAATGCCGCTTCTTTGGTATGATTGGATGCTAATTTTTATAATATATTCTAAAGATATTTATTTATTTTTCTTTTTAAAAATTTATCTTTATTGTTTTAAGTATTAAACTTGTCCCATGCTTTTCCCCTTTGAACCCTTCTAGTCCAAACAAGTATCCAAACCCAGGCCTTCACCACACTAATTTTGTGACCATGGGTTAGGCATAGCTATAATAATAAAAGTATAATATGCTAATTAGACTAGAGGACCTTCTGGACTAAGCTGGATCTGCAAGGAAAGCCCAGGTCCTGGGTCCCAGAGGGAAGCAGGGGAAGGAAGCCCTACTTTTGCATGAATTTCATGCATCAGGCCTCTAATATGCATATAATTTCTTTGGTTAATCTCTTTTCACCCTTCAATCCACCCTCATTTTCTTTCTGAGATTCCACAGTTTGTTCCATGCTTCTATGATTCTGGATCTATTTTGTTCATCAGTTTCTTTTGTTCTTTAAATTGCATAGATAAGTGAGATCATGTAATAGCTTATTTTCTCTGAGAGGCTACTTTTGCTTAGTATAATACTTTACAGGTCCCTCCATGTTTTCTCAAAGGGTAAGAGATCCTCCTTTTTTTACTGCTACAAAGTTTCCCATGATGTAGATGTACCACTGCTTTTTTTATTCACTCATATACTAATGGACACTTGAGCTCTTTCCAGATCTTAGCTATTGTAAATAATGCTGCTATGAACTTAGAGGTGTATATACATACTCTTTCTGACTGATGTTTTTGAATTCTTAGGATATATTCCTAGAAATGGTACCACTGGGTCAAATGGCAGTTGCATTTTTAATTTTTTGAGGACACTCCATATTGTCTTCTCTAGTGGCTATACCAGTCTATATCCCCATTAGCAGTATACTGGATTCCCTTTTCTCCACATTCTTGCCAGCACTTGTCATTTGTTGATTTGTTGATGGTAGCCTTTCTGACAGGTATGAAAAGATACCTCATTGTCATTCCAATTTGAATCTCTCTGATGATTAGTGACTGAGCATTTTTTTCACATGTCTCTTGGCCATCTGTATGTCCATTTTGGAGAGGTGCTTACTTAGGCCATTTGCCCATTTTAAAAATATTGGTTTGTTTGTCTTCCTTTTGTTAAGTTGTATGAGTTCCTTATATATTTTGAATATTAAACCTTTATCAGAAGTATCATTGGCAAATATGTTCTCCCATACGGTGGGCTACCTTTTCATTTTGTTGATGGTTTCTTTTGCTGTGCAGAAGCTTTTTATTTGGATGTAGTCCCTTTTATTTATTTTCTCCTTTGTTTCTCTTGCCATAGAAGATATACAAACATATTTATAATTTAATGACTTACAATATTACTTTACTTTTTGCATCAGTTTATAGTGTATTTGAGCAGTATTTATATTCAACCTTCTTGAGACAATTTGTTTTTGGTAAATCTCTTGTATTGACACATTCCAAATGTTTCCTTTAGAATAGATATACTTAATTTTTAAGTCTTATATTGCCTACTGACTTTAGGTTTTATGTTTTTCATTTTTATTTTTTTAAATATATTTTATTGATTTTTTACAGAGAGGAAGGGAGAGGGTTAGACAGTTAGAAACACCAATGAGAGATAAATATTGATCAGCTGCCTCCTGCATACTCCCTACTGGGGAGGTTTCCACAACAAAGGTACATGCCATTTATTGGAATTGAACCTGGGACCATTGAGTCTGCAGGCTGATACTCTATCTACTGAGCTAAACCGGTTAGGATTTCATTTTTATTTTAAAATTTATTTTCTGTGTTTTTTTTTCCTCTCTCTCTCTTTTTTAAATCTTTTTGTAGAGGACAACATCCTTTAATTGCATTTTCCCACCAAACCCTACAACCAGAAAAGAATAATTGCCTTCAAGGTTATTTTTTTCTTTATTTTTTAATTCTGCCACCTGAACTCAGAAATTTCTTATAGATACAATGTTTATTAATGCTACCAAAATCCCAATATATAGTGTAGTTAAAATGTTTATCTCATTCTTTTTCAATTCTGTTTTGTTAGTATACACTGAGAAATTTTACTCAGTCTTTAGATTTAAATTATTATTGTTATTGTATTATTTCAACTTTCCTTAAAAAATTATAAATTTTAATAAAGTTTTAGATTTAATTCAAATTAAATTTCTATTTATTGCAATTTTAACATGTAATCATCACACAAGAGTATTTCATTATTCAATTTTTCTCTCAAATTAAAAATTCATTTTTAAAAGTATAATTACATTTTATCCATGCTTAAATCCTACTGTCAGCATGCAGGATATAAATTAGACTCAGTCCAATCAGTATTGAAAATTCCTTAAACTACTGAATTATGAGAAATATTGGAGATATTCCATCATATCGTATAGATGTTCTAATATTTTTATTAGGGCTATACAGGCAATCTCACTGGGCCTTTTGTCTAAGATCAAGTAGGATCATATAGGCACCATAAGAGTTGCATTTATGAAACAGATTCAATTTAAATCCCAATGTCATATTATTTTCTGAGTTATGTTTTAACAAGGTCCAATAATCCTAGTTTGAAAAATAAAATTTAAAAAAACTCTAAGTAACTAATTTCTGTATTTTACAGGATTGAAGATATTATTCACTACATGCAAAGAGTATTCTCTATGAGAATGCATAGAAATCATACCTCTCTCTGGTTTCAACAATGCAATTGTAATTGGAAGCAATACGTCAGCTATTACATTGATATACCATGAATCTTATAACCAATCATGAAATTCTTTCTCTTGACTACTTGAATTTTAGAGTTAAATTTATGTTAATAGATTCTTGTCCCATACACATTTTTATCCAGCTCTCCTTTTTCTAATGTTTATTTACATTAGATGCTAAATTTTCATCTAGTAATTTTTATTCATTTTGATTCATTTTATTTAAATTTTTTGTGCATCAAACTCATTAAGTCTTTGTGAATCAAACTCATTAAGGATAAGGTAGCCGAAACCAGTTTGGCTCAGTAGATAGAGTCAGTCTGCAAGACTGAAAGGTCCCAGGTTCCATTGTACATTGGCTGCGGGCACATCCCCAGTAGGGGGTGTGCAGAAGGCAGCTGGTCGATGTTTCTCTCTCATCGATGTTTCTAGCTCTCTATCCCTTTCCCTTCCTCTCTGTAAAAAGTCAATAAAATATATTTTTTAAAAGATAAGGTAAAGCATAAATTAATAGTAGATTGGCATCTGTGAGATGTGCATCACACTGATAGTCATGATTACAGATATAAATTTCAACAGTGTAAGAGTCACTAAAAAATAAAGGTGCTTAGTGGTATTAAAATGTGGTAGAAGGGCAGTTCAGATTATTATTGAAATGGTTAGGAAAGACATCATAGAAGAGGCAAGATTTAAGTGTGGTTTCAACTGATTGGTCAGGTTTAGATAGAAAAGTTAGGAAAGTATTTTTACTTTTGCATTAAAAAATGCAAAGGAGAAAACTAGAAAGATGCATTTGAGGATTGGTAAAAGAGACCATCTCACTGGAATAAAAGTTCCTTATATTATTTTCCCTTAAAAATATAATATAAACTGAGAACAGAAATCAAATAAGAGCAAAGACTCTGAGTTGCAATGAAGAATATTTTTCTCACTATTATTAAATAGAAAATAGTTCGTTGACTGTATTAGGCCCTTTTAACATTCACCATATTACTGAAAAAAATGGTACAGACTCATGTAATTGTGTGTACATCTGGCAAACGATAGTAGAAATAAGAAATAATTGCACTTTATAAAAATTAGAAATATGAGAAAATGGTATTTTCTTACTCTTTCTCATAATAACCCACATCTGATTTGGGAAATATTCATGAGGTCTATAAATTGCAATTACCTCATTTGTATACTCCCTGAAAAGAGAAAAAGATAGAGATCAGATACTGCTATTGCTATGTTAATTTAAATTTAAAATTACATACTAACTACTCTTACATGATGTTTTATTAATTTTCTTTTGGTTCAACTTCATTGACTAAATGAGACAAAACATATGGTATTGAGGTTTCTCACTGATGTTTTCATTAAAATTGAATAAAAACCAAATGGTACCGTATCTTCTAGTTGGAATAAAAGTCCTGATTTTTTTTTTCTTTTTTTTCAAGGACTGGTTTCTTTTACTTGTTGCTTACTATGTAGTAATAGAAGTATAAAAGTGATGTTTTAGGAGCCTCATCTTCTCATATATAATAAACAATAAAAATAAATATTTTAATAAAAAATTGCTTGGGTCATTATAGGTCCTAGAAATAATAGCCAAATGGTAAACGAGGGGTGGCAGGGATTGGGGGAGTAAAAGAACAAAGTCTGTGGAACTTTCTGAAAATCCTAATCTAAGCATTTGCTCTGTCATACATAAGAATTTTGTGGGAAAAAAAATGTGAGTCTGTGAAAAATTCCATGGTCTCAAATGAAATAAAAAGGAAATTGTCTAGAGGAAGGCAAATCTGTGTGCCTGTCAGAGATTCTGAGGAGAGTCAAATTCTGGATTACTTTAGCCTCCATAAAGTATACCCAATGCAGGCCTGAATTGCCAGCTCTCATTTACCATTTCATAACTCTTGAGTTGTTCTTTCATTTAGCACTCTGTTCATTAAAAATAAGTTAGAAATGACAAGAATAGATTTTTCTTTTATTATCATTGCTTGCGATAATGATTTTTTTTCAAAAAAAAGTTTTTATGTAACTTAAATCCAGCTTTTACATCTTTTTAAGAAATATATTTTATTGATTTTTTACAGAAAGGAAGGGAGAGGGATAGAAAGTCAGAAACATCAATCAGCCGCCTCTTGTACATCCCTTACTGGGGATGTACCCGCAACCAAGCTACATGCCCTTGTCCAGAATTGAACCCGGGACCTTTGAGTCCACAGGCCGACACTCTATCCACTGAGCCAAACCGGTTTTGGCCAGCTTTTAAATCTTAATTCACATCTCATAAATATCAAACTAGAAAATAAGAGTTTTGTTCAAAAGTTGCCTATAAGCAAGGTTTTACCTTGTATTAAATAATACAGATGTTGATTATTGTATACTGCTCTCTCTGTTTCTGGTTTCTATTTTTCCTATGACTGAAATCTCCATCTAGTTTACTCCTACTTATGTATACTATATATTTTCTATCGGGCCCTACATTGTTTGTTCAATGGGGACCTATGTTGCCTAAAATCCTTTTCTGTAGGTTCCTGGTTAGCACTGGCCCAATGAGCAACTGGTGGGACAACTGAGAGGTGAAATTGAAGTAACAGTCACTAAACTCCAAATGTCTTTTTGTGCTCACATTGGTGCAGAGAGATGCCCAGGTACAGGTGTGCTCCAGCGTGTTCTTTGTCTCCTCCACTTGTGTCCTTCTCTTCTACCCTTTTGCTGACAATCTGGTAACTAACAGTAGCCCCAGACATAAACAGGTAGAAGTTACATAAAAACAGTAGTTTCCTCTCAAATTTTCTTTACTGTAGGAGATTGGGTTTTTTTTGTTTTGTTTTGTTTTTTTTTTTGGCTTCTCAAATTCCTCTGCAGGCTTCCACTAGTTTACCCAAGAAAGCAACTTCAGGCAGAACTTAATGGCTTGTTTTCTTATCCTCTAAGTCTTCCTTTCCACCTGTCAGTTCCCTTCCCTCCTTTCATGACTCTGTGAGGTTTAATACCTTTACTGTACACATGATTCCATAACCATTATGATGGCTCTGTTTCCCTGGCTGAACCACAACTGATACATTTCAGATTTCAGCTCAAATATTATTCACTTAGGGGAATTTTGTAGAGAAATATTTACTCAGTGTCTCCGACTCCTTATATCAACTAGACTAGATCAGTAATTCTCCTATATATCTTATACTTTCAGTATCACTCTTCTGATTATAGCTATCTCTCTCCTGAGCTATCCATCTATACATTTATATATCATTAATGTCTGTGTCAACACTAAACTGTAAGAACTATTGAAACAGAAAAAATATTTGACTTGTTCTTTCTTACTAGAGGCCTGATACATGAAATTCATTCATGGGGTGGGGGTGTCTCTCAGCCCAGGCTGCACCCTTTCTAATCTTGGGCCCCCTCAAGGGATGTCTGATGCCACTGATCCCAGTGGATCAGGCCTAAATGGACAGTCGGACATCCCTCTCACAATCCAGGACTGGGGGCTCCCAACTGTTCACCTGCCTTCCTTCCTTCCTGGTTTCCCCTAACTGCTTCTGCCTGCCAGCCTGATCACCCCTAACCACTCCCCTGCCAGCCTGATCAAAGCCTAACTGCTCCCCTGCCTGCCCGATTGCCCCTAACTGCTCTCCCCTGTTGGCCTGGTCACCCACAACTGCCCTCCCCTGTCGGCCATCTTGTGGTGGCCATCTTGTGTGTTGGAGTGATGCTCAATTTGCATATTACTCTTTTATTAAATAGGGGGATATACACAACTGTTAGCATCATGCTTGGCATAGAGCACAAAGTCAATACAGATTTGTTGAATAGAGATGTGAAATTCATAGTTTATGCACATGGCTTTAAGCAACTATGAAACTCTGTGTATGCTATGTGAGTACGTATGTGTATTCAACTATATACATAAGCAAATTCTTATGTATATACTTATGCCTCAAATTTAATCAAGAAAACTAGATGGTATAATTGTATACCATTAAAAACATTTGTAACATTTGGAAGCATGACTTCTTAAGAAAAACAGCAATGTTACAGGGAAATTAGGTATACTAGCTAGATAAGTTGTCCTACATAATTTCAGAGTGCCATTTATAATGCTGGTGGCTAAGGAGCCATCTATACCAGTGTTAATTTCTGATGTTATTGTTGTCCATGATATTTTAACATATTTTCTGTCTTAAAATTGTATATACATTAACACTGAAAAGCCATTAAACTGTTGAAAAAATTGGTTTAGATTTGTATATATATACTAATATATCCAAATGATAGAAATTTATCCAAATTTCTTTAAGCAAATCTTAAGTTCATATAGTAGATGTATCAGTCAATCAAATCATGAATACAGAAAATACTTAAGGTATTTCAGATAGAAGAGATTTAATACAGTAGTGAGAATTTTACATAATTGTTGGAAAAGCTAGGGCAATGAAGATCTGGAAGCTCCTAGTAAATTTCACAAAACCAGTTAGTGTAAGGATTATAAAAAACTGCCATTGATGTTTGCTAAGGACTCAGGATTGCAGCAATGAAGTGGGTGACTCTCAGGAGAACATGGAAGTTGTATAAAAACTCATGATTGACATCTGACAAAGGTATGTGTCTGGCCTCAGCAGTTGGCTGAAAAATAATCATATCCCGTTTTCTTCCATTTCCCTAATATTTTGAGAGAACACCTCTCATTGTTGGAATCTAACCATACTGGCAGGGAAATCCAGTTTGTAAATCCTAGGTCCTGGCATGCATGGGAAGCTTAGAAGGGAAAGGTCTATTTGGTATAATGATTCTTTTTTTTTTTTTTTTTTTTTTTTTTTTAAAGAAAGGATTCAATTTAGAGGCATTTTAGCTCCTCAAACCTCAATCAAAAACTGTAGTTTTTCTTCCTAATATTGTTATTTAGATACATTGATAAAATTTAAGGTCCTTCTAAAAGTGATGATTGTACAATTTTAGTTTTCACATAGATGCCACTTAATTCTTAAGTAATAACTAACTTTTCTAATTGTTCTCTTGAAGGAAAGTTACAGTACATATACAGAGATTTGAGCAACATATGTGTAAAAACATCTGAAAAAAATTAAAGTTTCTGGACAGATGTTAAAAGAGTCTTGTAGAAAAACTATCAACATTACAATCCCAATTCTAATTTACTTTACATCAGGCATTTAAATTTATTATCTTTAGGCCATATGTTCCAAATTGAGCTTGGTTCTATATTCATGAATCAGTTGACAATGAATAGTTAAGTTCTGTTAATTCAGAAAGGTGAAGTTGAGTGAGCTTATTTTAATGGTAGAATATTTGTAACTACAAATTCTACATACCATCAGAAAACTTCCACAAAAGAGCTGCCATATGTCTAAACCGTGATGAAAATGGTTTTTAAAAAGCTGCAGCTTTTATGCTGCTGCACTTGAGAATATCTTAGCATTCCCATTAAAATTCTATTTTGAGAGTTTTAAACTTGGCTGGAAAATTCATTGTAGAACGAAATTTAACATGTGAAATCTAAGGGAATATTAAGTAGCAGAATGTGTCAAAATAATTAAATGGCTTCAACACTGTAAAGGCCTTTAATACCTTACTTAGACTTAAATTATTTTTAAAAAATCGTGCCACATGGACTTATAATCGTGGCTCACTTAAATATGTGCATGAGTGGTCACAGAATAACAGCAACAATTTCCATGAACACTGCACTCTTATTTCCTGTGGGGGGGGGGGGGACCAAAAATGTCTACAGGTAGAAAAACTGGGGGTAAAAGCGAACATTCCTTGGACGTCCAAAGACCTCAGTGCAAATGCCAAGACATGGGCCAGATTCTCTGGGAAGTAGCCCAAGGATAGTGGGAAGCAATATGTTATCAGTGAAACATTTTGAAATTAGGTACAAAAATGCTTAAATAGAACCTGGGTATAAAAACTGGAGAACTTCCAATTGAAGGAATCAGAGTAGATCCTGTGGAGAATATTATTTTCATTTGTGATGTAAAGCATGATCTCCTCCCCTATACACCGCCCCAGTCAGGGTCAGGATAAGTTACCAGCTCAGAAAACTTGCAGAAGGACAGACACCTTCCTTCTACAGTGTGGTTCCAAGAGTATCCTTTCTGGAGGAATGTGGTTGATCCTCCTAAGGCTTAATCTGAGTAAAGTGATGATGCAAAAGTGGAAAGTTTCTGAATTCTGTCAAAGTCACATTGGAATTGGAAAAAAACCGGGTCCTGTCATTTTCAGGCTGTGTGATCCTGAGCAACACAGTAACTTCTCTAAACGTCAATTTGCTGATCTACAAAATAGATGTCAATATAAACTTCAAAGGTTTTTAAAATTAACATTAACTAGACAACTATAAAATACCAATAATGTGCTTATCACATAATAAAATTTGATAAAACCTAATTGTTATTGTTTTGTGTGATATGGAAACCAAATACTGTTTCCTTGACTGGAACCTTCTCGTGCATCTTTTTCAGATATCATCAAGAAGAGCATCCACCTGATTATTTTTGGCTCTCCCTCTCATTGTGGAATCACATCATGGATATCAGAAAAGTGACAAGAAGGCAGAAGAAGAACTATAATGTTTTAAGATTAGGACCAACTTCATTTTTTTCTGAAATATCATTACTTGATCTAAATATTGATCTTTAAAGTCCATTCTGTCCTATAAATGTTTGTGTTATTTAGTTCATGCAATAAACATTAAGTAAGGCCTGTTGGAGGCCACATACTGCGCTAAATACTAATGAGAAAGAAAAAAAGTATCTTGCTTTCCAAAAGCTGTGGTTCTAAGAGTATGAATGTTAGAAAAGAAATAATTCTAATAACATGAGATAATGATTGATAAAGGTTGATGCAGGATTTATTTATATTGAATTGAGATGCGATGGAAGACTTCTTAGAGGATGTAACAGAATAGGTTTTAAAAAAAGGAATTGAAGTTGATCATTTGAATAAAATGAGTAAGGATGTTTTAGCAGCAGAAAGAACACACAAACAAGCTAAAAGAGCTAGAATGATTTAGTTTGATAAAAGTCTAAAATTATAGCAGCAACACATATAGAAATATATGTAAGTAAAAGTCAATAAGATTTCTCCTAAATCATATGGGAATCCATTATATAATTATATATATTTACATACAATTATATATAATTTTATTATATAATTATATATAATTATATATATAATTATATATATATAATTTTTCATATATACATATATGAAAAATTACTCTGGAAATAGTATGAAACAGTAAAATTGAAATCAATGAGATCTATAGTTGTGCAATATTAGGAAAGTCATCCAATCTTAATTTATCTTTTGAGCCTCTTTTATTATATAATTTTAAATATTAACAACCATGACAACAACAGTGTGGGTTGAAGGGAAGCAGAATGTTACTCCAAAATAATAATAGGTGAACACACAATACAGTGTACAGATTATGTGTTGTGGAAGTGTGCACCTGAAACCTGAATAATCTTATTAACCAGTCTCACCACAAAAAATTCAATAAAAAGAAAAAAAACAAACAATAAAAACAACAACAATGTGAGTTGATGTGAAACAGAATATGTTGCTCTAAACCAGCCATGGGCAAACTACGGCCCTCGGGCCAGATACAGCTGTTCTATCCAGCCTGTGGAGCCAAAAGAGCTGAGGGTTCTCTTGCTCTCCCCTCCGCTCCTTCACCAGCAGTCCAAGATGAGAGTGCCAGCATGGTCAGGTTGCTTTTGTTCTGGCCCTCCAGTCCAGTATAAGAACTCATTGTGGCCCTCGAGTCAAAAAGTTTGCCCACCCCTGCTCTAAACTGTGCCATTTTGACATGCTTATTGTAGTGGGCTGAAGGCAATTAAGTCCCAGCAGACTTTACTCCTCCCTTATCTGCCAGAAAGAAATTAGATAGTGGGCTTATACCATGAAGAGAGCTATTAACAGAGATAACTAGGCTCAGTGCATGAATTTATGTATGGATGGGTGGGGTCCCTCGGGGTGGTCTGTGGGGATTGGGCTGAAACCAGCAGCTCAATGCTGCCTGCCACTCGGGCTCATCCCAGCTCCTCTGCACCTGCTACGGGCTCATGCCTAGTCAGTCCTGATGGGGAGAGGCCTGTGCTGCCACAGTGGCACTTGCCAATCGTGAGTCTTGCATCTGGCACCCATCCCAAGGAGTGTGTGTGAGTGTGGGACATGATCGGCCCTCCAGGCTGGTGGTGGGATGCCCTTACTGGCCCAGAATCTGGATCCATCTTGCTGACATTCACATCTGTTATGAGGAATCAATTGGCAGCTGCTTTTATATCATTTCTTCCTTGTGGAGCTTCTATGGAGGGAAAGTAGCCTTGACTTCCAGGAGGCTAGCAGTGCTGTTGGGATTGTGATGCTGCTGCTGGTACATTGGTGTCTGGCCTGTTCTCCAGAGATTGGACCTGCAGGATTACTGAGGGAGTGAGTGGCTGCTGTCAGGCTGGTGGGCCGCTGGAATGGGTCAGTCACCTGAGTGGCACTCCTACTGTGGGAGCACACTGACCACCAGGGGGCAGCTCCTGCATTAAGTGTCTGCCCCCCCTGGTGGTCAGTGCATGTTATAGCAATCTGTTGACCAATTGTTCTGTCATTCAGATGTTAGGTCACTTAGGCTTTTATATATATACTAGATGCTCATTGCAGAAAGATTCCTGCAAGAATAGGGCTTCCTGCAGCCTGAGCAAAACAGAGAATGGAACAAAGCCCACAGAGGAAGACAATTCCCTTCTGTCTCCACTGCTTAGCTCCCTCCTGTGACTGCTGCTTCACTGCCTTCTCCACCATTTTTTTCCCTTCTGCAGCTCTTGACTTTTATTTGTCTCTCTTTGAGTCTTACAGATTTTTATGAGGTCCTCATAAGTATGAAATTAAATTCATTTTTCTCTTATTAATCTGTTTTCTGTCGATTTGAATGATTAGACTAGCCAAAGGATTTAGAAGGAAAGAAGGGAAAGGTTTCCCACACCTATAGATCAGAGTTCCTAACAAAGAATGATCTAAAATTAGATAAGAAAATTCACATGAAAGCATTGAGCAGTATGTGGCACAAGGGAGTTGTGTGTGTTTGCTCACATCTTTCATTCCAATCCACACTGGCCAATGTGAATAAACACATGGAGGTGAATATTTGAACTGTTAGATATCTTATTTGTGAACATCAGAGGATTTAGGCAAAAAGGGTGGTGAGTGATAAAAAGCTACATAGTTTCTAGGGCATAATTAAACGTGTGTAACAATCTCCTGAGGGTTTTGCTAAAATGCAGATTGAGAGAGCCCATTGGAGTAGTGCCTAAGCTTATGCATTTCTAAAAAGCTTCCAGGTGAAGTTGATATTTATGATTGAACCACCTTTTGAGTAAGAAAGCTCTAAGAATGTTGATCATTTTATCTATACTCTTAGCAGGTGGAGAAGCAGATTTTTTAAAAAAAGCAAATGCAGGAGAGACAGAATTAACATGCTGAAGTGCTAAACTCATTTTGTAGTTCAGGTTCCATTTCTCACTGTGATTTTTCTTCTTTTCCCTCTTAAAGCTATAGAGAGCACATACACTAATCCTTTGATTTTTTTATTACAGACTACTAAATTTCAGGCAAGAAGACATTCACTGCTTACTTTATTCATTTTGAAATCCCACTCTCAAATTAAATATTTCAAAGTACTACATTCCCAAGTATTCGGGGTATCTCAGCACATATAGTTGGGCACTGGCTTCTCTGAAAAGAGAGGCAATAGGTAAAATTTTAGAATGAAAAAATTAAAGGTTCAAACTGGAAAAGAGACAATAATGGGTTCTATTGCTGTTTCACAGACTTGCTCTAAGGCATGGACTTTCATTTACAATCCAAGTATTTATTGGGAGAACAAAATTTTCCTTTGCAACAATTGGACAGAATTTTAGAAAAATGCCTTCAATTGCCTTTGACCTAAGTTCAACTGAAAGAACCCTGTGAGGAGTTTTTCTATTTAGCACATTGAGGACTCTTTAAATTTCCAGGTAATTAAGAAACAAATATCAAATAATGGTTTAGGATATATAAAAATTGTATTTGGCGAAGAATGTTTCACATACAGTTGTGTAACTAAGAGATGTTATCAGTGGAGTCCTCTCTGTGTCCCCACCTGTTCCTAGTGGAAGTGGGTTTCTTGGGGTGCTGCTGGAATAAAGATTTCCAGAGGCTCTCACAGGAGGATGAGGTATGTTGCAAAATTTTATATCTGTGGAAGTAAACCCCAGAGTTTCCAAGGTCCCATCTCCCTCTGTCCAGCCAAGGAAAAATCCGATTTGGACTTCCTAGTAGAGCTAGCATTAAAGCCAATGTCCAGTGTTTCCGCTCCATGTTTGTACACTCCAGTCCAGTATCAGGTTGGCTTAGCTTGTGCTCTCAGCTGAGGAGCATGCAGCCTTCGGGGCCACATGGAAGGCTACTGCACAGAAGTGAAAGGAAATAGGCGCAAAGCAAGAGGATTAATAAAGAGAGGAAAAAATCCAAGGTTTCGGGCACTATTAGTAGTTCCATCTCCTCTAACCAGTTAACTATGTTCCCAAGCTAGACTAACAGACAAACAACTTCCCTACATCACCCCAACTTCACTATACATGTGCCCATGTGCCACTTTTTTGGACCTCTTCCCTCAGTAACTTACAGGGAGTAGACCAGTGGTGCCCTGAGGAGTGAAAAGTTGCAGCTTCCTGGTGAAGCTGCCCAGATAACCATACTTAAAATACCTGGCTTCTCCTTTGTTCTCTTCCTATGCTATCTAATAAAAGAGAAATATGCAAATCAACTACCACTCTGCTACACACAGGTCACACCCACAAGCTATACCCACCAGCCAATCAGGAGTGAATATGCGAATAAACCCAACCAAGACAGCTCCAGCCACAGAGAGCAGGAGAGAGGTTTGGGTTTCCCAGCAATGGAGAAAGCCAAGCTTTCCACCTGTCTTTGCTGGCCTAGGCCTCTACTCAAGGCTACAAACTTTCACTTATAGAAGATACATAAATTCCAACAGAAATGGCTGCCGCCATGGAGCAAGCAGAAGGCTTGGCTCTGCTCTAGGCTACAAAATTTCAATTGTACAAGGTAAATAAACCCCAGATAACAGGGCTTCCACTTGGGTTGCCAGGGGGCGTGGCCAGCCTGCAAACTGCCAGAGGCCCCTCGCCCAGGCCTCCCATAACCCAAAAGAATCCCCACCCTGATATGGGAAACACTTCAGAGCAAACCAGCTGGCCCCCACCCATGCACCAGGACTCTATCCTATATAATAAAATACTAATGTGCAGATTGACCATCACTCCAACACACAAGATGGCTGCCCCCATGTGGATACAAGAAGGCCACCACAAGATGGTCAGCAAGGGAGGACAATTGGGATGGACCACGCCAACAAGGGAAGGCAGTTGTGGGCAATCTGGCCAGCAGGGGATGGCAGTTGGGAGGGGCCAGGCTGAAAAGGAGGGCAGTTGGGGTAATCAAGCCTGCAGGGGAGACAGTTTGGGATGACCAAACCAGCAGAGGAAGGAAGTTGTGGGCAACCAGGACTGCAGGGAAGGGCACTTTGAAGGGACCCAGGCCTTCAGGGGAGGGCAGTTAGGGGTAAACAGGCTAGCAGGGGAGCAGTTAGGCATCAATCAGGCTGGAATGGGAGTGATTGGGGGTTGATCAGTCTGGCAGGCAGAAGGAGTTAGGGGCAATCAGGAAGGCAGGCAGGCGAGCAGTTGAGAGCCAGCAGTCCTGGATTGTGAGAGGTATTTCTGACTGCCTGTTTAGGCCCTATACCAGTGGGATCAGGTCTAAACAGGCAGTTGAACATCCTTTGAGGGGTCCCCTATTGAAAAGGGTGCAGGATGGGCTGAGGGACACCCCCCACCCCCATGCATGAATTTCTTGCACTGGGCCTCTAGTTATCAATAACTAATCAGTTACAATGGTAACAATTAGATGTTTAATAATTTTTAACCTGGATTTTAAAATTTTAATAGCAATAAAAATATACTAATATAGGGTGTCCCTAACAAATGTATACTCGTTTTGAATAAATATAATAATTCCAATGGCTTAAACCTGAAAGAAAAAAAAGAAAGAAACATCAATTAAGCTATCAGTTGCTGAAGTGTGCATACATTTTTGTGTAATTCTGAAGTCAAGTCATGTCAAAGCTGAAGTCCGGCTTTTCAAATAAAAAACAGTGCTTCTTTAGAAATGACCTCAAAATTTAATTATATTTTTTCTACACTGAATATATTTTAGTATTTTATATTTAATACTAGTGGCCTGTTGCATGAAATTCATGAACAGGGTTGGGGGAATTTCCTTCAGACCAGCCTCCACCCTTTCCAATCTGGGACCCCTCAAGGAATGTCAGACTGCTGGTTTATGCCCAATCCCTATTGCAATCTGGGACTGCTGGCTCCTAACTGCTTACCTGCCTGCCTGTTTGATTGCCCCTAACCATTCTGCATGCTGGCCTGCTCACTCCCATCTGCCTGCCCTCTGCTGGCCTTCTTACCCCCAACTGCCCTCACTGCTGACCTGCTCATCCCCAACTATCCTCCCCTCCGGGCCTGGCCGCCCCTAACCGCCTCTGTCTCAGCCCCACCACCATGGCTTTGTCTGGAAGGATATCTGGAAGGTCTCCAGGAAGGTCTCCTGGTATAATTAGCATAGTACCCTTTTATTAGTATAGATTGTTTTTTTGAAGGAGCTGGAGAGTCCACAGGGTGAGAGAAAAACACAATGCTCCTTGATGAGGAGAGGACATCAGTGGCACTTTATTAAAGATAATTAAAAAGACAAAATTTTAGGCAATATACTGAAACCCAAACTATACCTCCACTTTTATTTCAGAATTTCAATTCTCTGTAAACACAATGTGCTTGAGAAACATTTTATAAATCTCCTCAATGTCTAGAAGGAAACCTGATAATGCACAGAATGAATGACTAATCAGATAACTAGGCACCTTCTGATATAGCCCAAGGTCCTTTAGTACCTCATACATACTTACTAGATTTTAATTGAAAATGTATTACAAAATCTAAAGCTTAAATCTATTTTAATGCTTTATTTCTAATAAAATTTAAATTCATCAGTTGCAAAGAAAAGAGACTCAATGTTTGGATTAAATAAAATGTGCCATTTCTGGAAAAAAAATGCCATTTTCTTGTCTATTTTTTCTTGCTTTGTACATCTGTGCTTTTGTAAAATAAAAACTAGTTATCATGGTAACTGGAGAATCACATGTACTATTTCAGAGCTAAAGTACTCCTTGTTTGAGAAATATTATGTTCAGTATTTATTTGAATATGTGTAATACTACATCCAAAAAAGAGAAAATATTGTATAAATACTGTTTCATAAAACTATGCAATATATTTTAATTGTTTTCCAATAAAATATCATTGTAATTTAAGCAATATATTTAATATCAGCAATAAAACCCCTGATATAATAAAAATAAATTAAAAGAGATAAAAATTTAACACTTTAGATGAATCAGATGCTAACTGAAGGACTCTTTTAATAAGCACTATAAATTGTTTTACCAAATATATTCAAATTATAGTAAATAAAGATATTAAGGCACAATAATAAACTGAAAAAAAATAAGATAACAAAAATCCAGCTCCAGAAGTATCAGCATTTAACATAAAATTGCTATTCATTTTACCAAAATTCTATGGATAAAATAAAATTTAAATTGGTGAATTTGAAAGTTTATTGGCATTATTAAATAATTCTGGGCAGCATCTTATCTATACAGAATGGAAAGCTTTTATAGAAAGAAAGTGAGGAAAGGAAATTACAGCAAATAAAAATGAAAGTTTCTTGGAGGAAAGTAAGAGGTCAGGTAGCAATGGCTTCTCACCGGCAGAGCTGTGGCATTCCATCTGCTGGTTTTTTGTTGTTGTTTTTGTTTGCTTGCTTGTTTGTTTGTTTTTGGAGAAGAGGAATATCTTTCTTTCTTCTATTGAATATTTAAGTAGTTACACTTCCTATTTGGGAGTGCAAGGTACATCTCTTTCAGTTAGGTCTGTATCTGATTGATCTGACTTTGAATTGATGTCATCTTCTTTTGGGTAATTGATGGTTTCCTGCTTGTGGTAATTAATCTAGGAGGGATAAAGAGTGAGCGATTCCTCTATAGACCTTTCTGACTCTCATTTTAGTTGAGGTTTTTTTCCCTTAATTTTAATAATTCTATCACTCAGGATGGTTTATGTGGAAAGTTAAACTGAGACATAAATGAGTTGTGAATTCAACTTAACCAAATTTCTAGCAAGAATAGAATAACTCTGGGTCTAGGAGTGACCAAATGCCAAAAAAGTTTTCTCTCCTATTCTATATATATATATATATATATATATATATATATATATATATATATTTCAATTATACTTTCTCCTATTAATTTTTATCTTTTTGAATTATCTTTATTCCCATCTACTTATTTTTTAAAAATATGTTTTAATTAATTTTAGTGGGCAGAAAGAAAAGAGAGAGAGAGATAGAAACATTAATGATGAGATAGGTTTATTGATCGGCTGCTTCCTGCATGCCCCCCTATATGTAATCGAGCCTGCAACCAGGGCATGTGTTCTGACTGGGAATTAAACCACTGCCTCCTAGTTCATGGTTTAGTGTTCTAACCACTGAGAAAAACCAGCCAGGGCTATTCCTTCCTACTGCTGCCCTTAACAAAGAAAGGAATAGCTCTGGCATGTTTAACGCCAGTTTAACGCCATGCATATCTCAAAACTCTCTACTTTCAAAATATAGTGAAAGTGTAATTCCCCTTCTGAGACAGGAGGGATACTTGCAGGAACATCCTAGGTATGCTATACTATTCTTAAATTATTTAGTCATGATAAAAAGACTGGGGGATGGAAACAAAGGATAGAATGCTCGTACACCTAGGAGACTTCCAATGTGATGGACAGAGGTGACTCTGAGCCCATTAGGTAGGTCGTCTTACCAACCAGAAACTAAACACTGAATTCATGTTCATCATCCCAGAATTAAGCAATTCCCATTGTCCAAAAATATTGCTTACATAGCTAATGTTTATTAAAGTCTGTGTAACTTTCATCAATTTTTTTTGGGGGGGCAGGAATAATGGGTTACCCTGCCTCCATCATTATTTCTTTTTTTTTAATATATTTTAATGATTGTTTACAGAGAGGAGGAGAGAGGAATAGAAAGTTAGAAACATCAATGAGAAAGAATCATCAGCTGCCTCTTGCACTGCCCCTACTGGGGATGTGCCCACAACCAAGGAACATGCCCTTGACCGGAATCGAACCCGGGACCTTTCAGTCTGCAGGCCGATGCTCTATCCACTGAGCCAAACCAGTTTTGGCCCATCATTATTTCTTTAGGTTTGCTTCACTGTGCCCTAGGTGTGACTTGTAATGCCATTTTTTCCCAAAAATAAATGAATAATGGAAAGGTTTTCCAAATAATTGGGTGTGTTGTGCTAGAAAAACATTGTAAGGAGGATATTCAAAGTCAGGAAATACATCTTGTACTTGAGGTGTTTTTCTTTTCATCCCCTGACTAACATCCTTATAAATAAACAGGAACTGAAGTAACTGAGTTAGAGAAAAGATAAGAAAATGAGTTTATGTTGCTTATGAAGTAAAATTTCTTTTCATGGTTGGTCTTTTTCTCCTCTTCTGCTACATTTGCATCTTTGTTTTTGTCTACCCACCTCTGAGTGGCATATATCACACAAATCCTTGAAAATTATCAACAAGGCAAGGACTTTAACTGAAGACATGCTTCAGAGCTGCAACCAAGATTATTTAAACAATACCAACTAAGGTTCCTAAGTAACATTTATAAGTAAGATAATTATGTCTAAAAACTTTCTCACATAGTTGATAAATATAATTGCACAGATTAAAATAGTTTTAACTGGACCAAGAATAATTTTCATAAGAAAAATTTATTTATCACAGTCAAACAATTAGGAATATAAATATTTACAAATCTTCTTCACTGGACAAGATTTTATAAAAACATCAACATCGCAACTGTGATCAGCACCATAATGTATATGTATTGAGTGATTATATCCCTAAGGCCATGCCACACACTTTCTATATATTATTTAATCACAGCAAACTCCACAGGGTAGATATTATGATTACTCAACTAAGAAACTATTAACTATGTTAAATAAGTTGCATTGGGACATAGAATATCCTGAGTAACATCTGTATCTGGAAGTTAGGAATTATTTGATACTAACTATGTGGGAGAAGGGGATATATTCCAAATAGATCCTTGACCAATGTAAATACAGAATGACATATATAACTACTTAATTCTGGACCCTCTGTTTTCAATGATACCCATCTGGAAAGTTGAAACAATATAGTTAATGAACTATTCTCTGTTTTTTTTATAATAAACTAGAGGCTGGGTGCATAGGAATTCATGCAATAAAAGGGGGAAGGCGGTTCCTCAGCCAGGCCTGCCCCCTCTCACAGTTCTGGAGCCCTCAGGGGAGAGAGATGACCCATCACACCTCTGCGATTGCCATTGCTGGCAGCACAAGCCTCAGCCAACACTGATTACCTGAGCCTCGGGCAGCCCTGGGTAGTTGGGGGGCTGAGTGGACTCTAGGGAACTCTGGAGGCAGGCGTGCATTGCTGAGGGGACTGAGCACTGCCATTTGTGGCTAAGGTCTCCACCATCTTTGAGGACATGGCAGTCAATTAGCATATTTCCTCCTTATTGACTGTAGGTGTCTCCATCTTTGTGATGGCATGAGGGTCAATTAGCATATTCTCTCTTTATTAGATAGGATGCTGGTAAATATTTTTAAACTTTATTTAAAATTTATCAGTAGTACATTTTATTAATATCTGTTAATAACACATGAATAATATATTAATGTCTGTTAATGTTTCTTTTAGTGGCCTGTGCCTTATATTTCTAACTATCCCTTTCCCCAATCCCATCTTCTTCTGGGCTGAAAAATATGTCATAGTTTGTAATTCATGTTGCCAAATTTTCTGTAAAATAAGTATAAAATTAAGTCCTTAACATAGAACATTCCATGTCAGGCCCCACAAAATATGTGCTCTTATCAACTGTTTAGGCTGTATAAGAGTTGTCTTTGTTATTTCATGGCACTTATGTAGGTGTTTTTGTGAAAGAGCCTCAGAAATTATTTTTGTTCTGTCAAATTTCCCAAAACAGTCTTTATATAACACTAATTCAAATTAATATTAAAAGCTGTCTTTAATATGGCCTCTCAGAGCCTTTGATATGTTACTCACTATTAGTTGAAACAAATAAACAAACATAAGATGCTGAATTACACAGACTAAGTTAGCCATAGATTTCACAGGCCTCACATATTGTCTCACGGGATCTTTCAAGTTATGTGTTTTTAAAAAAAATACATTTTATTGATTTTTTTACAGAGAGAAGGAGGGAGGGATAGAGAGTTAGAAACATCGATGAGAGAGAATCATCGATCAGCTGCCTCTTGCACACCCCCTACTGGGGATGTGCCCGCAACCCAGGTACATGCCCTTAACCAGAATCGAACCCGGGACCTTTCAGTCTGCAGTCCGACGCTCTATCCATTGAGCCAAACCAGTTTCGGCAAGGCATTATGTTTCTTGAAAAATATTTTGAAAAACATCACTCTATATACCAATGTGAATATGATTTCTGAAACAGATACTATGTGTTGAAATAATTGTGCATTTCCTTATATGATTTCTCCATGTTTGGAATATTCTTCTGCTTTCTTGATTTTATAATTTCTTTATATTGATATTTTTACAGAGAGAACGGGAGAGAGATATAGAGCTAGAAACGGATGAGAGAGAAACATTGACCAGCTGCCTCTTGCACACCCCCCACCGGGGATGTGCCCGCAACCAAAGTACATGCCCTTGATTGGAATCGAACCTGGAACCTTTCAGTCTGCAGACCGACATCCTACCACTGAGCCAAACCGGTTTCAGCTTGATTTTCTAATTTCATCTGCTGAATTTCTACTTGTTCCTTAAGACCAAGATCAAATATCACCTTTTCTATCAAATAGTGTTCTTTAACTTCCTTGGGACAAAAATAATATTTAGTACGTTTCAAAGATGTTTGACTCTTATTTTTTATAAAACTCTCATCAGATAAATGATAGTTCATGAGAAGGAACATTTTATCTGCCTTAATTGTAAGTATTTTTAACTTGCTAGGTAATAGAAAAGGTTTTTACAAAAAGAATAATGTAATCGAGTACCAAATCGGTGGTTTGGAGTGAGAGCTCTGGCATCTAAGCATAGGAGAGATTGCAGCAGAGTAACTGGTTAGGAAATAAACACAGTCATCCATGTGAGAACAATGTTGCCTGAATGAGTGTAGTTACATTAGGGATAGAAAACAACAGTAAAACATGATTTATGGGTATATGAGCCAGCTCATTGATAGACTGTAAAACTGGACAAGGGATCTGGGGTCAGAGGAATGGAAGACATTAAAGATGACTTTGATGTCTCCTTGCTGGGTTCCTTTAAATTTAGTAGCGCCAGGAAGTAAAATTAATAATATATTGTTTTATAACAGTGCATACAGAAAAATAAATCCTTTAAAAGTAATACAAGGAAAAGGGACAAATTTTGAGTATATAGATTTGCAGTCCCTCGTGTACTCAATAGAGTGGTGAAGAACACCTCAAAGAATACACCTTGTACAGTTTTTTTCTAAGAACAGCCCAGGGTACTAATGCAAAAGTGGTGATTCAATCAAATCAGGTCTGTTCAAAGTTTTACTTTGCGTCTATATATGTTGTTGGTTTTCTAATATATGTTTTATATTTGTTCATATACATAGTCATAAAATAATAAAATTTCAATAATGAAATAAGACACTACTATTGCCTAGGGTAATTAAAATATCTGGCCATGCATTTATTTACATGTAAAACATTCAGTTTAATTAAAAAAAAATTTAAATCATACTATTTCCATTCCTTAAGACATGGATATAGTAAGCACTTATGTTTTGGGGACCACAAAGGGGAAGGAATGGATCCTGCACGACTGTCCCTGACCCAGTTCTTCACTGTAAACAGACTATGTGGAATCTGTTGGCTGCTGCCTGAAGTAAAATGTCCTTGGCCTATATACACATATATATGATATGAGCAAGAAGCCAAGTGCATATACATTTAGAGCAGCATGACTGTGAACATGCTGAATATCTCCCTTCATGCCTTGGCCATGTCTAATGTAAGACATCACAGTATATAAAAAATTGCAGTCATCATTGCATGAAAGCATTATCTTTATTGCTCACAAAAAGACTGAGATGACCCAAATAGAAAAGTTCCTCTAATGAGTAGAACAACCACTTTCACTTCAATCTTGTTTAAAACAGATAATGACTTCAGTTATAGATTTAAAAAAAAAATGCTTTCTGATAGGCATATTTGTCTACCTAATCAAAAGACAAATTTTAAAAGTACCTTCAAATGAAGTAATAATTAATATTGCAATGGTTTACTCATATTTTTAAATTAAAAGAAAAACCTTTTTTGCTCTCTTGATTATTTTTTTTGCATACTTGTACTCATGACATGGCTAAGTATCTATTGATTCCTAGGACTGTTGTATTTAAATGTGGGTAAAAAAATTTTAGTAATAAAAATGAGAGAATATCTATTAGTATTTCTAACATTTTTAATATTTTGTGAGTTAAAAGAAAACAAAGATTAAGTTGTATAGATAAGGGATTACCTAGATAATAAGTAATGTTCAGCATTATTTATTGGATTTTATCAATAAATAATTACAAAGCCTTGGTTATCAAAACTTTCTGGTATTGGAATAAGAACAGAAATATAGACCAATGGAATAGAACAAAGAACCCAGAAATAGACCCAAGCCATTATGCTCAATTAATATTTGACTAAGATGGCTAGAGCATATAATTGAGTCAAGACAATCCCTTCAAAAAATGGTACTGGGAAAATTGATCAGATACATGCAAAAAAAAATGAAAGTAGACCACCAACTTACACCACACATAAAAATAAACTCAAAATGGATAAAGGACTTAAATGCAAGAAGGGAAACCATAAAAATCTTAGAAGACTCTATAGGCAGCAAAATATCAGACATACCGTATTTGCCGGCATATAAGACGATTTTTTGGCCCTGAAAAATATGCCTCCAAGTGGGGGGTAGTCTTATACGGCGAGTATATAACAAACTCTGTATTTTTAGTGGAAATGTTAGGGGGTCTTCTTATACGCCCAGTCGTCTTATACGCCGGCAAATACGTATTTTTCAGGGCCAAAAAATCGTCTTATACGCCGGCAAATACGGTATGTCATTGTACCTCATTCAGAGCCCAGTTTCTGGAGAAGGCCGCACACTAAAATGAAGAGAGAGACTGGAAAAGAGTTAATTTGGGAAAATGGGGGCCAGGTGGGAGTCCACCTATAGGGGAGCACTATCCCATGCTCTGGCATTTTACTATTCCTTTTATTGAGATTCTGAGACTAAGACATCTCTTAAGTGGGAAATTTCAACAATAGAAAATCAACAAGAATTTACATATGATTTACAAATTAAAGTTGCCTCAATTACCACTATCTCAACTAGATGATTAGTTAATAGCTCTGACCATTCAGAGCCATCAAGGTTGGCCAGCTCTTTTTACATTTTACTACCAGGGAACAATGTTTGGTTTCGATTAGCCAGCTCTTTTTACATTTTACCACTAGTGACTCAACCTAGACAATGAGTTAATAGCTCTGACCATTCAGAGTCATCAAGGTTGGCCAGCTCCCTTTTATTACCAGTGACAATATTTGGTTTCAGTTTAGGTTTCCAGCACAACTCCTAGGGCAATGTAAACTAAGGAGAAAATAAACAAATGGGACTATATCAAAATAAAAAGTTTCTGCACACTAAAAGAAACCATCAGCAAAACAAGAAAGCCCACTGCATGGGAGAACATATTTGCCAATGTTATCTCAGATAATGGTTTAATCTACAAAATTTTCAGGGAACTCATACAACTTAACAAAAGGAAGATAAACAATCCAATAAAAAAATGGGCAAAGGACAGAAATAGACATTTTTGAAAGAGGACATACAGAAGGCCAAGAGATATATGAAAACATGCTCAAATTCACTAATCATCCAAAAGATGCAAATCAAAACAACAATTAGTTACAATATTTCACACCTGCCACAATGGCTATCATCAACAAATCAACAAACTACAAGTACTGGCATGGATGCAAAGAAAAAGAAACCCTCTTGCACTGCATATGGGAACACAGACTGGTGCAGTCACTGTGGAAAACAATATGGAGTTTCCTCAAAAAACTAAAAATGGAACTTCCACTGACCCAATGATCCCATTTCTAGGAATATATCTCAAGAAACTAGAAACACCAATCAGAAAGGGTATATGCACCCCTATGTTCATAGAAGCATAGTTTACACTAACTAAGGTTTGGAAACAGCCTAAGTGCCCATTAGCAGAAGAGTGGATTAGAAAACTGTGGTGCATCTACACAATGGAATACTATGCTGCTGTAAAAAAGAAGGAATCCTTACCATTTGCAATAGCATGGATGGAACTGGAGAACATTATGTTAAGTGAAATAAGCCAGTCAGAGAAAGATAAATATCACATGATCTCACTCATTTGTGAAATATAATGAACAGCATAAATTGATGAACAAAACAGATCCAGAGACAGAGAAGCATTGATCAGACCATCAAACCTCAGAGGGAAGGTAGGAGAGGGTGTGGGTAAAGAGGAAAGATCAACCGAAGGACTTGTATGCATGCATATAAGCCTAACCAATGGACACAGACACCAGGGTGATGAAGGCATGAGTGGGGACATGGGGGGGGGTATTGGGGGGATAAGGACACATATGCAATACCTTAATAAAAAAAGGAAAAGAAAAATGACAAGTAAATTCAATCTATACTTTATAAATTAAAATTCTGAGATCTTTGAAATTAAAAAAATTAAAATAAAACAAATAATTATAAAACAAAAGGAAACTGAATTCATACATCATTCTCCCACTACATGGAATAAGTAATTATCTAATATGAATCTTGTGAAGTTGCTTTGTACCAATGAACCTTAATGGTGTAAAAGACCTAAACTTCTGGATATTCACTTTTTCCCTTAGAAAAACATCTTTATGAGATTCTTTGAGTGAATCCACAAGCCAAAGATGACCCATTTCTAGGTAACAGACTAAACTACAATAACCTTTTCATTAAGTTTTTAAATTAAAAAAGGAAAATGAAAGTACTCTGGTTGTATTAAAAATAGTGTTTCTAAATCTCCCCAAAACATGATCTTGTCATTATGAAGCTTCCAGTTTTAGACATAATGAATACTAACAAGTTGGATCAGGAAATATTTATGTGTCATTTCATATACAATTAAATTCTGAGAAAAAATTTCTCTTTCTTTTATTTCTTAGATGTCTTTATGTCTTTTGAGCATGGAAGTAATTGATCAAGCATTCATTTTGTTAAAAGTCTACCTCCCTGTTGCTGTCAGTATATCCCATCTTTGTGTATTCAACCCAGCTTGAGTTTGTTTTCACAGCCTTTACTGGATTATTTTATTTAAACTTTGCAAATTTCATATTCCATATGCATCTTCACACTTGCTTAGTTGTTTTCTTGGACTTTAAAATATAAATATAATAGTTATGTTATAAAAGGGCCATCCATTTATTAATATTACTATTTATATTTACATTTATAAAGAATTGTACTAAATTGAAATGAATTCTGAAGATAAATTACACAATACTTGTTGATGCATGTATTCAGAACAGACCATAAGACTCAAAACAACATAAAAATTTGAGATTGTTTGTCTACTAAATTATCTCCATTAGCTTATTGTGCTTTATGCATCTCTTAACTACAAAATATGTATAGTCTTCACTGGTTTCCACATTTTCAGATACTATCTCTTCACAAATATTCTAGTTACCCCCAGAATCCATTCCTGACATTTTCATTTGTTTTTTTTGTGAACTTTTCTTTACAAGCACCATAATTCCACTAAAAGAATGATAATTATATCGTGCAATTAAATGTACTCCTCCAAGAGTCCTACATCACGGTAAGTGTTTAATTAATGATGAGTCAGTTGATCATCATTCTCCTCCACACACTTCCTCTTCTAGTCATTTATCAAGGCCTGCCATTTTTCCTCCATAGGGTTTTACATAACTGTCCTTTATTCTCTTTCAGACCCACCCTCTTCTACTTTAATCAAGGCCACCATCCGATCATCCTAAGGCTTTTGCAATTATCTACTAATTAAACTCCCTCCCTCAAGACTCTTGGTAATATGAGCCATTGCCTGATTAATTTTCCTACAAAGATATTTTGTCCCTGTCATACCATACTTGAAAATCTATGCACATCTCTAAAAAATAAAATTATAATTCTTATGTACCAAATTTGAAACCCTCACAAATAGTCTGCTGCCTCCTTCCATTCAAAAATATATTTACTGAATGTCCAGCCCTTGCAACCTATCATTCTTGGTGCTAAGGGATATTCCTAATATATAAAAACCCAGGGTCTATAACATCCAAAATGACTGAAGGTTTGACCAACTAAAAGTCAATGCCAGGTTGCCATGGCGATGCAGCACTGACTGCCAAGGGGGCTACTGATCAGGCCCAAAGAGAGGACTGGAGAGAGAAGCAGGGTCTGATCCATAGTTTCCATGGCACCAATGTTGATCAGCACTTGCCTCTCTCTTTCTCTTGTGCTATAGCTGGGGCTGCTGATCAGCTCCGTTTCTCTGCTCAAACCTGTTGATAGGCCCGGAGATGCTGGCTAGCATAGAAACAAACCAATCAGAACCAATTCTGGGTGAAGTGCGAGGAGCAATTGGCTACCTAGGAGATGGAGCTTTTGATGCTGACTGGCATAGAAACCAACCAATCAGAACCAAATCTGGGTGAACTTCAAAGGTACAACCTAAGGTGGGGGCTGAGGAGGGGTTCTAAGGGCAGCAGCTGTATGGTGTAATGTGTAAGAATGTGATTAATTTTTTAATGACTATTTGGCAGTATAGTGCATATGGCTGGCTATCAGTCCTGATATAGGGATTATGTGTTTTTTTCTGCCAAGAGCATGTTCTGCTGATGAAAAAGGCTTTTCCACCCCACTCAAGCAATCCTATCTTATATAATCTGCCTATACTACTGAAAGGGTAATATGCTAATTAGACTGGGTTGACCAGCCACCTTTTGGAAGACTGACTTCCTTCTGGACAAAACCATGGTGGTGGGGACCAAGGCAGAGGCAGTTAGGGGCAATAAGGCAGGCAGGCAGGCAGAGAGGTTAGGGGCAATAAGGCAGGCAGGCAGAGGCAGTTAGGGGCAATCAGGCAGGCAGACAGAGAGGTGAGGGGCAATAAGGCAGGCAGGTAGAGGCAGTTAGGGGTGATCAGGTAGGCAGGCAGGTGAGTGTTTAGGAGCTGGCAGTCCCCGATTGAAGAGGGTGCAGGCTGGGCTGAGGGGAATTCCCCCCTTTTCCATGCATAAATTTCATGCACCAGGCCACTAGTTTATATTATAACAAAGAACCTATCCTCTGAGAGAAAATATTCCCACAATGTCTTGCTGATCAAGCATAGTGTTCTTTCCCACCTCAACACCAATGATCAGGCAATGCACTTTCCTCACAATATTTTTTCATAGTGCAACTCCAGTTCCACCCTCTTGTGATGCCTTCCACTGAAAGGAAAAATGTTCATTCCTCATCCTTATGTTTCTCTAGAGGGAGAAAAGTCTTCTCCCCAGGAGTGGAAGGTTTTGGAGGTGCCTTTCATATCTCTCTGTCTCTCTCATTTTGTTATATCCCTTTACTGAATTCTCACCAAGAGAAGAAAACTTATTTGCCTGGTTGATTGGTGTACAGAGAGAAGAAAATGAACTTGAGTGGCTCAATATTTTCTAGTTTTCTCTCTTTACTGTCTCTTAACTTATACTTCTTCCCTCTCCTTTGCAAAAACAAGTCTGCTCATGAATGGAAGAATTATCTGTATTTTCTCAGCTCTGTCTATGGCTAAGCAGGTTTAAAAAAGGGTAGGAGTGCCAGATAGCCTGCTTGTGTCAGCAGATCTAGTTTCCTTCTATTATCAGCTCTACAACTGATTCAATGAATAGTTTCATTTCCTTATGTCTGATTGCTCTGTCCATTTCTCTATTGATTTAAAATTTGGGAGAAAAATTCAAAAGTGTCACCCCCCAAAAAAATTATTAAAGCATTCTTTTCTGAGATTTTTGTAATACTATAATGTAGCCAAATTATTAACCATCTTAATATTTCTTATTGCCAACAATAACTGCTGTGGTTATCACTCATCAAGTCTTATATGATTTGCTGTCTACATACTGATATCCCTTAAAAGTAACAGAATGTTTTGTACATAAAGGTAAGATAAATTAGTTTTAACTTGTGTGGCTTAAATGCTATAGAAACTTGTAAAAGGTCCAAAGTATCTGGATTGCCTTGAAAATGTAAGAATATTGAATTGGGACTTAAATACGTTTCAGATCTAAATAAACCATGAGTGGAAGGTAGATAATTTTGGATGAGAAATTCATAGCAAATAAGAATAAAATACAAAATAAAGCTTTAAAAATATGGTATACTTATGGGGAAACTGAAAAGATGGAAAAAGAAAGAAAACTGATTTTTCTGAAAATAAATGGAAAATAAGTTTAGTAATTAGTGTTACTCAAATTGCAAATAAGCTTAAATAATGCTGCAAGGAACATAAAGGTACATATTCAGGGTAGGTTTAGTAATTCATGTGGAAAAAGACATTCAGATTATAAACATCATGATAGCACAGTGCCATTATTACATTCTATTGAGTTAATAAAGTTATTTTAATAGCCATAATATGCATGTCCCTTTCCACAGGAACAACTTTAAACCTACTTTTGCCCACCCATGTATTCTTTCTAATTAATGTTTTGGGTTTCTTCAGATACATATTCAGAAACAAAATGTCTAGGTTATAAGGCAGTTCCATTTTTAATTTAAAAAATATATTTTATTGATATTTTACAGAGAGGAAGAGAGAGAGATAGAGAGCTAGAAAAGTCGATGAGAGAGAAACATCGACCAGCTCCCTCTTGCACACCCCCTACCGGGGATGTGCCCGCAACCACTGTACATGCCCTTGACCGGAATCGAACCCGGGACCTTTCAGTCCGCAGACCGATGCTCTACCACTGAGCCAAACCAGTTTTGGCCATTTTTAATTTTTTGAGGAACAATTCATTCTTACCAACATTGCAGGAGAGTTTCTTCTTATCCACATACTTACCAACGTATGTTGTTTGTGGCTTTATTGATGATATCCATTCTGACTAGCATGATGTTAAATACAATTAAGGGCTTATTAATAAATTTATCTGTATTGTTGAAAGTATTACAGTTCTCCCCCTTTTTATTGTTTGCATTGACTTTTTCTACCTTGCATCTGCCCCACCCAGGCCTTCACCACACTATTGTCTGTGCCCATTAGTTATACATATATGTATACTAGGGGCCCAGTGCATGAATTTGTGCACCTTGAAAGGAACTGTGAGTCATGGGCAGGTCCCAGCCAATCCTCCATGCCTCCATCCGGCTCCTCCCACCGAGGCCCTAGGTCCACTGTCTGCTGGAAGCCCCTCTCCTGCTCCCGCCACCCTATTCCTATGCACTGATGACACTAGCCCCACTCACAACCACTGATAGTGCTGAGCGATTGGAGCTTGCACCGGCAGTGGGTGTGAGTTGTGACTGCTGCCCCCATCACCCCTCACGAGCAAGAGGAGGTGGAGAGGCCCTCAGGGGCAATCAGGGCTGGAAGCAGTCTCTTGTACCCTCTGATAGTGCCAAATGATCAGGATTGATGCTAGCTGCAGGTGTGAGCATGGCCATTGCTAGCAGAAGGTTTCATGGCGTGTGGGAGTAAAGAATTTTCAGTAACCACCAAAGGCTCTCCCTGATGATAGCAACCAGCACCTCACCTTGGTCAGGTGCCCCCACTCACCTGCTCTACCATCCTGCAGCAGCATGTTCTGCACATGCCCCCTGGTGGTCAGTGCACATCATAGCAACTGGTTGTTCTGTTGTTCAATTGTTCCGGTTGTTCCAAAGTTTGGTCTATTTGCATATTAGCTCTTTATTAAATAGGATAAGTTCTTTATTATCTTCCCCTCTCAGCAATATGTCAATTTGTTCAATGCCTCTGTGCTCTAGACATATTTTGTTCATCAGTTCATTTCAGCATTTTTTTTACTTATTTACAATAGCCAAGATATGAAAGCAACCCATGCTCATCAATAAACTACTGGATAAAAAACAAGTATATATATCACTTGTTTTTATATATATACACACACACAATGGGGCATTACTTGGCCATAAGAAGGAAATAAATGTTACTTTTTGAGACTTCCTGGATGGACCTAGAGGGTATTATGCTAAATGAAATAATCAAACATGGAAAGACAAATAACATGATTTCATTTATATGTAGAATATAAAATACAAAATAAATGAACAAACAAAATAGAAACAATATCATAGATAGAGAGAACAGAGTGACAGTTACCAGTAGGGAGGTGTTGGAGGGAGGATGGATGAAATAGATGAAGGGATTAGAAAGTACAAATTGGTTGATACAGAATAGTCATAGGAATATAAAATATAACATAGGGAAAACATAGTCAATAATATTGTAATAAATATATGTGATATTAGATGGGATCACTTTGTAAGTTATATGACTGTCTAACCACTATGTTGTACCCCTGAAACAAATATAATATTGAATGTCAACTGTAATAAAATATAAATCTGAGAAAAAATAAGTAAATAGGCTTAAAAATAAGAATACTAGTTTCATTTGTGTGACATAAATTAATAGCGTACATTAAATATTTCATATGTTTCTGTACATTTCTTGAGGATCCTCTTATGAGCTTGGCTTAAAGCCATCTGGCTAGCTATGGCCAATGGACTGTGAATAGAAGTGATGTGTTACTTTTGGCCCAAAGCAGTCAAAAGTTGCTATATATATTATTTTTTATTCCTAGAGGACTAAGAGTCATAATTGAAGCATCACAAAATAGAAAAGTTATTGACCTCTGTACATGAGATGCAGGAAAATTCTGGCCACCTAGAATGAATAATATGTGATTGAAAGATCAATGTTTGCTATGTTACATCACTGAGGTTGGTTCAGATGGATAATGTTAACTAATCATAAAACATATATATTGAATGGTAAAGAATTTGGAGTAATGATAGGTTAAATTCTGTTATTTTAATGATTTTCTGACTATAAATTAGCAATAATGAGTAGGGTGTAACTCAAACAATAAACTAGCTATTGTTTGCCCAACTCCCTGGCAGAGGATTGAGCAAATTGGTGCTGAGCAAAAAAATTATTAAAGCTAATCCTGCAACTGACCTCACTAGGGGTGAGATATTATCTAATTTATCTTGTGAGAAATATTCGCAGAACATCTGACTGTGTTCTGTTGGGTGTAGGAAAGAAGTAGTCTATGGGAGTAAATTAAATAATTCCTCTGTACTTCAAGATCTTATGTGGTAAGATTTGTGAATAGAGCAATTTGACTAGCATGTATGATTACTATAGAAGAGTAGAGAGAGATCAATTACTTAAGTGGAATTTTGATGCCCTGGCTAGATGGCTCAGTTGGTTGGAGTATTGCCCTGTATATCAAAAGGTGGAGGGTTCCATTCCTGGTCAAGGCACATACCTAGTTATGGTAATATGAATTATTTTGTTTAGAATTATAGGAATACTAGTGGCATGGTGCATGAAATTCATGCACATTAAAAGAGAATTAATTAGAGGAAATATGTTAATATTGCTATTCTTGTCCCCTGGCCTAGCGCTGGGCAGGATGGCAGCCTCATGTCCCTGGCCAAGTGCCAGGCTGGGAGGCAGCCTCACATCCCAGACTGCACAAGTCCCCGCCCACCAATGCTGTAGGTTCCCATCCCCCACCCCCTGCCTGCCTCACAAGCAGCCTCCTGCTGTTCAGTCCTTATGGTGTCATGGCATGATGACCATTTGCTTATCAGCCTTTTATTATGATGATATCTGGCCCAACTTTTTGATTATTATATGTGATAAATTCCTGGAAATCTAATCACTCAAGGAGAAGTATGAATACTTGCTACATCCTGTCAAACTGTCTCCAGAAATGCTGTCCCCTATTCTCCGGAGCAGTGCTATCAGGTGTCTGTTTCATCACACCCTCTCCAGTACTAAATATTGTTATTTTTTAAATGTTCCATGTATCTTTCCTTTGGAAATTACTTGATTACATTTGAAATTAACTTTTCTCATGTATGTTAGTTACTTTATTTCTCCTTTAGTTCAAGGTCTTCGCTCAGACATATTCTTCTTTGAGTAATCCTATTTCACTTGAGTTCCCTGGAAGCAATAGCAGCTTCCATGGAAGAAGGTAGGGAGTTCGAGAGGGGAGAGTGGTGCTGGACCAGATGTGGTTGCCAATGGCTCCTGTTAAAGGTTAGACTAGAGGTGAGGAGATTAAGGGAGGTGTTAGGTTCTGAGACAAAAATGTTAGAGTGCTGGCATGCAGTCAGAGGTCACCATTTGGGAGGTTGGCCCCTGGGGTCTGGTGGGGAGGATGAGGGTCAAACCAGGGTTTGGTGAGGGATGCAGGAGGGGAATGGTCTAGCTGGGAAGGTGGCTCCCTGGATTCAGGCGCCCAGCACTCACTGCCAGTGCCAGGGCCACCACACTGTCCAGGCCCCATGACAGCCAGATGGACCTGCGGCTTCAGCTTTGGCTGTGCTGCAGGGGGTGCTGGAGGTTGTGTGGTTCCCAAGCCTGTACCTCCTTGCCTCTCAGCTGGGCACATCTCCCCCTTCAAGGGAGTGGCCCCTCTAGGTGACAACATCTGATGATGCCATCAGCAGTTGCGCACCACACAGCCTGATGCTATGGGGGCTGAGGGAGACTTTATGGGAGGAGGTGTTCTGTCCCCTAACCCCACCATTGAAGGCATGGAGCTCTCATCCCTGTGCTCATGGTCATTTATAACGACATCCAGAGGCCGGTGTGGGGGTGGGGGTTCCCATGGAATCAGAACCTGCTCTTCCCAAGGGTCCCACGATCTCATGACTGCATGGCCTTGGTGTTATGCCACTACTTTCTGATGACAGTCTTGTACCTTAAACTCTTAAATTAACCACAAGGACAGCTTTCCTCTTCACCCTCCCGGGACTCATAGTTCTGTTGCATATGCTCCTTTCAAAGGGCGGTTTCTAGTTCTTGGCCATGTGGAGTGTTACTCACTTTTCTTTCTAGGTTTGCATCCTGAATTCTGTGAGGATGGTGACTCTGTTATACAGCAAGCCTATTAGTGAATAAATATGATCCCCATTTTGTATTTACTCTCAAACTGTAGCAACATTCCCCCAAATGGGACTGGATCCTATAAACCAATTCCCACGCTCCACTATACTGAATAAGAATGAGGATCCGGGCTCACCTTTCACAAAAGGAGCCAATGAGGCAGCCTTATGTCCCTGGCTGGGCATGGGGCTGGCAGGCAGCCTCATGTCCCATTAACACAAGTCCCCGCCCCCTTCCCCACCCACCAGCTCCTGCTGTGCACACAGCCTATTGAGTGGTGGTTATGTGATAGAGTAACAACAATTTGCATATTACCTCACATATATAATATTTTTAAATGAAATTACATGTGCTATTGCTCTGGGTTCTTATAGATTGCAAGAAATCCTTCTGTTTTATTTTCCTGGAAATTTTTAATAAAAATACATTGTATATATGCAATCCTATCTAATAAAAGAGTAATATGCAAATTGACCATCACTCCAACACACAAGATGGCCACCCCCATGTGGTCAAAGATGGCTGCCCCCCTTGAACACAAGATGGCCAGCAGGGGAGGGCAGTTGGGGGTGACCAGGCTGGCAGAGGAGGGTAGTTGGGGAGCTAGGCCTGCAGTGGGGAGCAGTTGGAGGGGAACCAGGCCTGCAGGGGAGGGCACTTGGGGGGGGACAGTTGTGGGCAATAATACAAGCAGGGCACTGCAGGGGTGGACAGTTGTGGGCAATAAGGTAATCAGGGAGGGAAGTTAGGGGTGATCAGACCAGCAGAGGAGGGCAGTTATGGGGGAAGGCTTTCAAGGGAAAGAAGTTGGTGAGGACCAGGCCTGCAGGGAAGGACAGTTTCGGGGGCCAGGCCTGCAGGGGGGAACAGTTGGGTAAGGCCGGGCCAGCAAGGGTGGGCAGTTTGGGGGAACCACTCCTGCAGGAGAGGGCCATTGGGGGGGCCAGGACAGCAGGAGAGGGAAGTTAGGGGAGGGACTAGGCCTGCAGGGGAGGATAATTAAGGGCAATAGGACTGATAAGGGAGGGCGGTTAGGGACTAGGTCGTCATGGGAGGGCAATTAGGGTCAATTGGGCTGGCCAAGGAGAAGTTAAGCATCAATCAGGCTGGCAGAGGAGTGGTTAGGGGCAATTAAGCAGAGGCAGCTGAGCAGTTGGGAGCCAATATTCCTAGATTGTGAGAGGGATGTCTGACCTCCTTTTTAGGCCCAATCCCACTGGGACATCCCTCAAACAGTCCTGACTGGAGAGAATGCAGACTGGGTTAAGGGACACCTCCCCCCTCATAAGCACAAATTTAATGCATTGGGCCTCTAGTACAATATAATATAGTGTATTTCAGGGAACTTTTTAGGGGCTAAATGATGAACCACTTATTAGGCCTCTTGGAATAAACCAGAATAATTCTATATAGGTGGTCTGTGAGGAAACTACCATGTTTTTCTTTGTTTGTTTGTTTTTGTTGTTGTTTTCTTTTTTTGTATGTGTACCAGTTTTGTTTCAGGAAATGTCCCTGGTCACCATTGATGCCCCCACGTGCATGTATCTTCACTGCCTTCTTAACTGAAATATGCATGGAGCCTGGGCACTCACTTTTCTCACTTATGAGTCAAAATTTCATACCAGTGAGTTTGGTGGATTCTGGGTCACTTGCCTGCCCCCTACATACACAGAGGCTAGGAATCCAATTTTTTCAGGCTTTACTTTAGGCCATTGCAATTTAGAGTTAGGAAAATGCCAAAATACAATGAATATGTTCAAAAGGGTTGAATTGTAACACATGCATATTACAAGATAGATAAGCTCACAAAGGTTGTGGAAAACTTAAAGAATATCATTATTTTGATTAAAAGAATTTCTACAAAAATATTTTGTTTAAAGAGGCCAAATAAACAGATTGCTTTTTTTAGTTGAATAAAGTCTAACTAAATTATTTGAGCTGTAGAGATTCAGTACAGTGCTATTTTTATATACTGCTCTATAATTCCACTAAGGCAAAACCAGTGGGATGGTTTGGGGGCAAACTCAGTAAATAAAACAAACAAACAAACAAACAAACAAACAAAAAACTCATATAAAAATAAAGCTGGAACTAATCAATTGGGAGGAAATCAGTTCACTGGGAAGAATATGAAGGTTGTTAGGCATCTGGTTGAACTATCCAGGTAGAAGGTGGAATGTCTTCTGAAGATCTCTGAATATGAGATAGAACTTCTACCTGCCTGGTTTTATTTACTATAATTGATAATAGTTGAAACCAGAGATGAGAGACAATGGTCTAAGTGAGCTTTCAAAATCACTTGCTGTATTCAAGTTCTAAAATTCTTTTAAAAGATTGCCCAATTTTCATGAAATTGCATATGTATATTAAGAAAGCAATTTTCTTCCCTATGTATAAGAAGCTTTCATGATTACTTAGGAAAATGCTACTTCAGACCACAAACTATTTCTTAATGAAAAAATGATTTAAGTATTCTCCAAGAGTAACAGAGAAACTGTTTCTGATTATTGTACAAGTAATTCCTTGCAAGCATAATTGGTTCTCAATCACAGTGAGCCTGATACAACAACAAGAGAAACTGCTATTTCATTGACTGTTAGAGAAGTGACCTTTTAGTCTATGATTGTCCTCAATGTAAATTCACCAGTGACATGTTTATTTTATTTTTAAAATATATTTTATTGATTTTTTTACAGAGAGGAAGAGAGAGAGACAGAGAGTTAGAAACATCAATGAGAGAGAATCACCGATCAGCTGCCTATTGCACACCTCCTACTGGGGATGTGCCCGTAAACAAGGTACATACATGCCCTTGACCGGAATCGAACCTGGGACCTTTGTCTGCAGGCTGACACTCTATCCACTGAGCCAAACCGGTTTTGGCGACCAGTGACATGTTTAATTACCTAAGAGCAGTTATTATAATCATTACCTTTTGTTAGTCAAGAGCAGAAACAGGGAAGAAAAAATGCATTATTTAAAACAACTGTTCCTTAGTAATTTAGGTGTTTATGTCACCAATTCTAAGAAGTACAGAGAGGTAAATAGTTAATGGTTAATTTAAAGACCGATCACTGCAAAAACCAGGGTAATAATATATTCTGTTAAACAAAAAGAAAAAAGAAAAGGAGCTACAAGCTTTGTGTTTCTGACAAGAAAATAAGTTATTATGTACATGAGGGCTTCTAAGATAAAATACCTCAAGAAACAGAGATATGGATTTAAAGAAGATCCAGCTAACAGACAACTCTTCTCACAAAGCTAAGCTGAGTAAATAAATTCAGTAAAAAAGCTATAATAATAGGAAGCTTAAAATATGGAACTATTTTGCTCAAGTCCTAAACTCATCAGGTTAGCTTAATTGAAATAGTGAAAATCTCTGCCTGTTTTAAGATTCCAAGTATTAGTACAATGGAATTTGCTGAATATAAACTTTATAAGGGAGCTTATACATTTTGGGGAAGTTAATACTTGTGCTTTACCCCTCGAAAATCAGTATGCACAGTCAAAAATGTATTTGGGGGCAAGAAGAGTAGGAAGAACTGATTGGTTTCCAATAAGGAACAAACTTTTTTTTAAAGTCATGAATTAAATTTAGGGACACAGCGACTTAACATTGTATTTTCCACAAAATACTTGGGTGTTTGACTAAATGTTACTAATTTACCAAGTTTCTCAACCCATATGGCCCCTTGTAGTAAAGCACATGTTCAAGCCAGTATCTTGTCTTCTGTTGACCACTACAAATCAATTTCATTGCCATCAATAGGATTGTAGTCATTCTCTTTGTTAAGATCAATGTCAAATATTTATTGAGCACAAAATAGATGCAGCCTATGTTATCAAAATGGGCACAGCTGCAATTTCACTGCGATGCATAGGAAAAATAACCTCCTAAAGAAGATTCTACAGCGTTTTGCAATACAGTGCTACGCTGAAGTATGAGCATTTTGGTGACTGTGTTTCTTTTCACAAAAATTGCATGTCATAGGCCTACCTCTCTCAGCCCCTGAAGGAGAATCTCAGACAAAGACTGAGTCTTTTATTTTGCCGACAGTTCCTGCTTCTAATTATTTGAAGGTCTTGTTATGGTTCTGATTTGTGAGTAGCTGTTTTCATTTTCCAGTTATTGTCGGCAACAATGGGTCTCTGTTTCTAATGAGTCTGATCATTTGGTCTCTGCGGTAGACAGAAGGATGCCGCACATCACTCCCTTCTTCCCCTGACCCTGCCTCTCCTCAAAGATGACCACACCATAATCACTGGGATCTGTGAATATGCTATTTACATGGGAGAAAAGGACTTTGCAGATTTTATTAGACTAAAGAGTTTGATATCATGCGATTATCTAGATTATGAGGATGGGAAGGGTTATGTATTAATTTACACCATTCTAGTAAGAAGGGTCCTTTCTGATTATATACCCAAGTACTCCAATGTTGCCTCAGGCAAGTACTTGTCTGTACTCTAGCAGCTTAGATTAAGTGTGACTTTTTAAACTTTACATTTATGCAATAGCGATGGCTATACTCATTTATATCTAGTTTTTAATTCAACACAATGTTTTGAGATTCTTGTATTCTTTTGGATTAAATACTTCTTACTACTCCATTTTTATCCTCTGTATTATCTTTTTTAGCTATACTCCTGTGCTTTTTATTTCAGTGGTTTCTCTTGAGATTACTATATATATATATATATATATATATATATATATATATATATATATACTTTATCACAGTCAGTTTGCTTTAAATAAATGTTATAATACTTCATCAATATTATAAGTCTATCTTGAAGACATTTTAAAAATATTTTTTAGTCTTGTTAGTCTGCTACAATTTTTTTTTTACCTTTTGTCTGAATGTGTCTTTTATGCATTCATTTTTAATGTTTTCAAAGTCAGTTCTTTTAAAAAATTAGTACTTTAAAAATCTAATTTTACTACCATCAAGACACTTTTGCTTTTCATGAGCAGTCACCCATCATTCTGATTATTCTCCTAAACAATACAATTTTTTCTGGTTGCTTTCAGCATTTTGTTGTTGTTGTTGATGTTAATCCTTACCAGAGGACATTTTCTCTGTTGATTTTCAGAGATAGTGGGAAGAAGAGTGGAGGGGGAGAGAGAAAAAAATGGATGTGAGAGAGACACATGGATTGGTTGTCTCCCACATTTGTCCCAATTGGGGGTTAGGGATGGAACTTGCAAGGTATGTGCCCTTGACCAGGAATTGAATGTGTGACTCTTTGGTGCATGGGCTGATGCACTAGATGCTGGACAACACTGGCCAGGGAAGCATTTACAAAATTTTATTCCTTATATTTATGTATGTTTTAGTAGTTTGACTCTGATTTTTGTCAGTTTTCTTTGCAGATAAGTATTTTCATTATAGATCAATAAACTTATTTGCTCTATGAGCTGATATCTTTGATCAACTTTAAAAATTCTACACCAGTATTCTGTGTCTTCCCCATTTTTACCTATTTTTCTAGGAGTTCAACTACACTATTGTTATAAAATATCATGCCACATGTCTCAGAAGCTCTGTTCACTTTGTAGGCTTAATAATCTCTTCTCTTTGATTTGGTTTGATTTGATAATTTTGACATGTATCAATTTAAATTTTTGTTCTTCTGTGCTCAGTCTTCTGTTAAACTATTGAATAAATCGTCCTTTTCTGATATTTTGTATTTCAAGTATACATTTTCTTTTTATTTTTTATCTCCTTACTAAAATTTAGCATGTTTTTATACATATCAGTGCCTTTTAGTGTATCTTTATCTTGAGCAATCTTATGAAGTATGGTATGGAATATATACAATGTTGTTGCTTACTACTACTATCAGGTACATTTATTAAAATGAAGAAAAATAAAAAAATAATGTTTTGTTCTTCTTGTTTGTTTGTTTTTAATAGAGCAATAGCTTTGGATCAAGAATGCCACAATATGCCTCTAAAATCATCCATGTGACCCTGACTAACCTGACTCCAGAAGTGCTGCAACCATCAGAAATTATTTTAAAGACATGAACAACTGTTTTCTTTACATTCCTTAGTCATAATTGAAGTTATAAAATCAGTGCTGGCAGCTCTCTATGTTTTTGTCTCTTTGTGAACATAACATCACTTCTCCTCCTTATAGAAGAAGTTAGAGTTTAACAGTGGCCTGTTCATAGGCAGAGATCTTTTTTTCTCCTTCTCAATTATTGAAGATTAATTTATCATAAGTCTCTGTCATTTATTCAGACTACAGACATATCTAATGAAACAGACATATCTATCAGCAAATGGTAGAAAATACAGGACACTGTTCTAGTAACTTACATGAAATGCCAATGAATTAATATGAGTAGCTGGTGATAGAAATAGTTTTTTTTACTATAAGACATCCTACAAGTGACCTACAAAATGTCCATTGTTTTTCTTTTCCTTATTAACAGAAATGTAATTTTTTGTAATGAGTAGCAATATATCTAGATTAAAATTTTTATTTTTTAAATTCCTTTGCAGCTAAGGTTAGCTACTTGATATATTTGGTCCCATGAGGTTTATTTATATCTCTGAAAAAATTAATTTATAATTTCTGGACTCATTGGTTCACTCACCTTGTTTTTCTTCTAATTTTGGCACCACCCTTTTACCTCAATATTTCTTCTTTTGGTTAGCTAAAAGGAAAATATCTTTGCTACAATTGGAGTAGCTATATTGAGATCATAGTTGAAGGGATAAAAAAATTACAGCAGTCTCATCCTTGAGCTGAGTACTATAGGGAATTCTCATTTCTGTTTTTCCTATTAAACAAGAAAAAAGAAACCCCTTTTTATGGCTAAGAGTTGAACACAAGTCTGAACTAATACACTTTGCTAAAGGAACTTATAATCTCATAGACATATTATAACCAAAGCCACAGGAAAAGACTAATAGTAAAATGAAACAGTTCATGCTGAGTTTAAGTTGCATGATATGGGTGTGGATTGTTACAGAGATAAACTGAGTTTTAGTTGTGGAAAAATAAACTGATATAAAAATAAAGCTGGAGCTAAGCATTGAACTTTAAAAAAAGTAAAACATGTAAGTGCAAAGGAAAAATACAGGAGCTCAGTACCAGAGAGAAAGCATGAACAAGAGTATGAAAAAAGGTATTTATCATTGGACACTGTTTTTATGACACTGCACTGCAGTACTTTTTGTTTAAGATTTATTTTCCTTAGTATTTGAGTTGCAGACAATACATTTTGTTTATCTTTGCTTTATGATTTCTAATAATGTACCTGAAACATAGATGGTAAGCAATTTTTATTGAATAAATAAATGAATATATGTATTTAAAGCAGTGGTTAGAAAGAAAAATGGAGGCAACAACATAATTGTGGAGATTTTCAACATAAGTTATTCTAAAGGCAAGAATGTTTTTAGAACTGGGACTCAAAAAAGTAGTACAGTTGCATTTTGAGAAAATATATGATCACTGGTTTAATAATACATCAAATAGATGAGAATGGATCCTCAGTTTGGAAAAACTTAGAGTATACCAAGAATGAGATTAATGTACCATAAATTTGGATAATGAATTAAAGTTTATAAAAGGAAGCATATGAAAAAACAATAAGGAAAAAAATAGCAAGACAGTAGGTTTATATGTGGAGAAGAACAGAATATGTTTCTCAATACTGAAACCAAAGCACCTGGGTGAATAATGACATCCTTTCCAGAAATGCGTAAGTTTGGTTCAGGCTAAAAGCTGCCAGACTTTGTATGTGTTGAGTGTGAGAGGTTGCAGACAGGGATGTTTGGATAGATGTGATCAGCAGATGTAGAGGTGGGAAAGTGAGGCTTAGAGACAGGCATGCATGAAGAGAGAGTTTTAGCTGAAGATGTTTAAGATAATAATTATTAAAAAAAAAGTTTCATGATTTGGCCCTATAATGTGAAGTATGCTCTGTAATGAGAAGGTGTGAAGGAGAAGCCCTTAGCAGTGACTGAGAAGGAACTGACAGAAGGCTAAAAGGGGAATCACAATGAAGAATTTCGAGTGAAAAAGATGGTTAAGCTACCAAATGTTTCAGCAACTTCAAATAACAGCAACGATAATGATTCATAGTTGTCCAGAGAATTATGGATTCAATAATAAAAAGATAATTTTGTGTCACTGAAGAGATTTTAGTAATCATATGAGAGGATTTAGACTTCTTCCAGTTAAAGAGTGAGAACTTCACAAGGAAATGAAACCAGGGAACATAGGTTCTTCTTTGAAGGTTGGGATGATGGAACAATGATAAGAAATGGCACCTTAAAGGCCTGTTCACATCAAGAAGGGTCTAATAATGTATTCTATTTGCAAGTTTGTAGTTAGCCTGTCATAGTTTCATGATGCTGGCAAAAATAGAACCTCCTGGGTCAGAGACAAAACAACAACAACAATCTTCTATTACTCAAATCAATAGCTATATAATCAAAGTATCATCATTGGCACGAGTTCCTTGTGCCAAATGAGATGCCTGCTCGTACAGTGGGTTTAATTACAGGTGAAGAACCCAAGGCTTAGGGAACTCATGTACAGTGAGCAATAAGCTTGTTTGACCTTTGTCATGAAAGAAGACATTGCCAAGATTAAACTGCACAGTAAAGAAACTTTCTATTTGCTCTAGAGGAAAACATCGTTTTCTTTCAAAGCTATTTACTATACAAACATCCTTGAAAAGATAGCCCAGAACAAAGTCAATCAATGCGTTGCCTTGAAAGACATGCACAAACCTGAGAGATCAATGGAGAATTGTCTCTCTATATTTAGATTGGAAGATAAAACTTTAACATATAAGAAGCATTTGAAGGTTCCTTAGCAGAAAGACAAAAATCTATAATAAAATATTTATTAATAAGAGAAGTGAAATAAAATCCTCGCGGAAACAAATTGGATTATGATCAAGCATACCGATAGTAAAGTTGTACTGCCAGAAATGGGTAAATTTGGAGATATTTTATTTTGGAAAAGACAGAAATTTAGCAGAGCCAGGTCTATATTTACAGAAAATTACAAACTGAAGCAATTTTTGCTAAGTGAATAGATATGGAAGATGATAAAGTTTTCAATGAGCATCTATCACACCCTAAAGTATTGGATGATTTATGAAACAAACGAAAAAATTTTTTGATTAATGGACAGGATGTGAACAGGGAAGCAAGAAATCCTATTGATATAGTTGTCAAATTTAAGCGTAAAGAATGTGAGCTACGTTCGTGAGTCTCTTAGACAGGTTTGTGAGTAAACACAGATTTCATCAGTAGTTTCAGTATAACTTGGAACTGACATCTATGTGAGTAAATACATTTAGCTATCGAGTCGCACAGAATAGAAGAAAGATACTAATACAGAAATAACATCATTCAGCCGCAGGGAGATCACAAAACACAGCTTGCTGCTAACATCTTCATATTTTGCCAACCATTTATCTTCACTTACAGGCATACAGGCAAGACTGGCGGAAGTCAAGCTGTCCCACCCTGGGCACTAGCCCAGTAGAAATACAGCCGGAGGGTCTCCTGGATGGAGGCATCTCTACTTCATCTTCTGCCCAATTTGTTTTCTTTACTTACAAATCAAAGCAAAGGGGGATATTTTGGAAACATTTAACCACTGCACATATAAGCCTAAGGCCAAATTCACCAAGCAGTTAAGTTAAACTTATCAAATAATCGTTGACACATTCAATTGCAAGGTGAACTTTAACAATTGCCTTCCCTCATAAGAGTGTCAGTAAGAGATCATTAATATCCCATTTCCATTTGCTCTTGGCACTCTAAAAAGTCAGTCTATCCATAGGTGGTGGGGAAGGAGACCAACGAAAGCCCCAAATCCTCCTGCAAACAGCAGCTCCTGTATCTGCTGTTCTGCATGCGGGCTCTGTGCGGGCTCCCAGCTTCCCAGCCTGTTAGCTCTCAGGTGCCAGACCCTATTCTCCCTGGCCTCCATTTTCCTATCTTCTCTCAAAAACACAGGTTTTGACAGTAACACTTTCTTTGAACTATACCCCTCCGATTCCCATACCCTTTCTCATTTTTCTGCCACTCAAGATTATCCAGCATTTCTAGTGGAAGTCTTCCATGGTAACTGTTGACAGCACTCCCAGTTTTTTCTCTCCCGTGTATTGCATAAGCTTACTAATAGATCCACATTCTGAAACTGTTAAGTTTTAGAAATCCTAGAGTACGTAAGTCATGATGCATATCTTGTTATTTATGATATAAAGTTGTAGCATAGTTTCAAAAGCTTTTAATGTATTCAACAATTCTTTGAAGGTTCTGTTGCTCTTGCTGCAATTTATCAAAAATACTTTTTGTCTTTACAGCACATTCCTCACAGTCTATGCATTTCAATCTTCACATATTTCATTGTTCAATCCTATATGTAGTAATCTCTCTTCTCTCTCTCTCTCTCTCTCTCTCTCTCTCCCTCTCTCTCTCTCCTCCTCCTCCTCCTCCCTTTCCTTCCTTCTACTTTGCTGAGGGTCTACCACTGAGCTGCCAACTGGCAGCATGGAAGTCTACTTCTTTTAAGGTTCCACATTGTCTTACCTACTTTTCTTCAATCCTTTCCTATTGGTTTCCTTTGTGACTAAATTTATTCAGAGTGAAAGTAACTACTGATTTCCCCCTCGAAATATATTCTGAAATTGAAGGAAAATGTCTAGCTCCCAGCAAACAAAAACCTCTGAAATAACACAAGCACTCTGTCATTGTGCTGCTCATTTATTTTCAAGTCTATTCAGACTCTCCAGAAACCAAATGCAATCTTACTTCAAACATTTTGGACAACTTCTCTAAGAATTACTAGATTTCTCTATGGATATACACTGACCCAGGAGTAAAATTGTAAAAACACTTTCTAGATACTGTCCAATCTAGAAAATCTGTAGCTAAAGCCTAGTACAAAACCCTGTAGGCTACCTGCAGTGACACCCCCTAACTCTTCAGTGGCCCTGTTGCTGGGAATGGGGAACAGGAGGACCTCTGTGGTCAGAGGAGGAAGCTGCAGCCAGACATAGTCATTTGCAAACCTGATTAGAAGTATTTCATATTGTAATTGCATGCCATTGAGTTTTGCCTAAATAATAGCCATGCCTTTAAGTGTTTGCTGCTTATTTCCTCCCAGTAAAATGTTTCAGATAATCCTTTCAGTATGGTCTTAAATGGCTACGAGGTAAAACTCACCTAGCCCTCATGTTAATATTTAAATGTGGGAGTTAAACCCCTGGCTCTCTAAATCAGATTCTCTTAGGCAAGAGAGGGATGTGGGCAGGGAAAGATTCACAGTCACCACAGGTGACACATCATGGCAGAAGTTCAGAAAAACATGTCCTTTTATGTAATCGTCATTGCTGTCGATTTTTATGCAATCCTTACTGCATAGCTTGAAAAGCACTCACAAAAAAGCACTCTGCAAAAAGAGGTCTATTTGCAGAAGATAAAGTGAACCACATCAAGGTTTAGAATTTGCTCAATATTAGCAAATTGAGGTTTTCTGTTTATAATTACAATGCTCTCAAGTGATTCACTTTATTTCCTGCACTAAGAAGTTTCATAAAATAGTAGCATTTCCCTTTAAATTTCATTTTTGTGTGCCTATTTGTCTTTCCTTCTTGTCATTTTAATTGTATTTTACAATATTGCCTATTCAAAAACCACTTAAATTATGTGTATTTTTCTACTTCTCAAAATCAAAGACAAAATATTGGCCACATTAGCAAAATGTCAGGAGCACAAATGTTATCATAAAATGTTATCCAAACAATAAATGTTTCTCTTGTAAGTAAAAAGAAATAATAATACACAAGAGGAAATTTAATTTCCTTAAAATTCACATGAAATTAAAAATAAAATGGAAGCTTTGGAAAATAATGGCTGTTCAACCACCTGTTCCTGTTACAGAATACTGGTCTTTCTGGTCTGCATTTTGGAAATGATTCTAAAAAATGTTTTAGTTATTTTGTAAATTATTTGTTTTTACATCTGTGATGTTAAATATATTGTTTCCTAGCAGTATGCATTAAATATATATACAGGATAATTGGCAACTTTAACTGACAAAGAATGCATGATTAAAAGTGGGCAAAATGATTTTCAGTCTGAAGGCTGTGGAATATCACTCCTTGAAAAATCTGAAGGTGGTGACATGTCACTACTTTGCAAGCCATATGCCTGGAAAATTCAATCCAAGTGGCTTTGACAATTAAAAAAAGAATATTGCCAGGCCCGTCAATATTTAACTGGAAGACAGGCACTGGCACTAGACTGAGGTGAACTTGTAGATTAAAAATATGCTTGTTTTAGTATTGATTTCTATGTAGAACTGGGTTGATCAATGTAACTGCCAACCTTAAATTCCTAGAAATTAGGAATCTATCCTTGGACGGATCACTGTGCCTCAAGAAGGGCAATTTAGAATAGGGTCAAATAAGCAAATGTTGTTCCTGAGAACCTCATTCTTGGCTTATACAGAAAAGGTGTTTTAGTGACTAAGCAGAATTGGTCATTTCATGTATGTTTTAGAGACTGCTTAAAGCTATATATAGTTGTATGTATGTATATATATATATATATATATATATATATATATATATCTACCTATCTATTCAGAATTCAGAAAATTCTGAAACCAATATATATATATTCTCTCTCTCTCTCTCTCTCTCTCTCTCTCTCTCTCTCTCTCTGTGTGTGTGTGTGTAAGATACTCTAGAAAAAATGTGATTTTTTAATTTATTTTTTCCTGTGGATATTCATTTTGCACAAAGTGAGTTCTTTGAATCACATGACAGAATTTCTACAGTGCTTATAAAAAGCATATTCCTGAACATCTCTTACAAAAAAATTGATGAACAGTTATCTCTGTTTTTATTGAAAAGCATTCCAGTGAGGTGTTAGCAGCCTTGATTTTAACATGATTTATTTAGGTGGTGCTCTGTAGGACCATGTCCTAATATGTATAGACAGGACTAATTGCATCTGCAAACATAGAACATTAACATGTGATTGGAAGAGTATTAGAATGCACATCCCCAACAAGATAGCAATACTGTAAATTTACTATAACAATTGAAACCTCATTTTGTAAGATTATTTCTTCAGATCTTTATACATCTTCTTCCATTATATATAGGGATATATCAGTACGAGTAATAGTGATAAAAATAGTTTTACCTCCATTGCTAAAATCTTTTATCAGACATCTTTTTCCATAGGTAAATGAATCAAAATATCAAGAAAATAAACACTTTGATGGTAAGATAAGTCACAGTTACATATATCTACCCATATTATATTTGCCTTCTGTCTTGTATTGTAATCAGCTACTAGTATGTATACATGTATGATATCACCTAGTGACTCATAAATTCTAGAAGGACAGAGACTACTTTCTTCTTCCTGTCTCCAGGGCTCTAGGTTTTGGTATAGTGCTCAACATATGGTGACTTATTGTCTGAATAATGATAGCATTTTAAAGAAATTATTAAAAAAAAAACATGGATTGATGTTTGGAGAAGGTTGAACTATGATGTTGGGATACTAAAGCATCTACTTCAGAGGGGAAACCAGGAAAATTCAAGGTAGGATAAAAATGAAAGAAAAGAAGGGATATTCATTCAGATTTTTTTTTAATTCTGTAAAAGTCACCACTTCATTCCAAAATATGTTTCTTTGCCAATGAAACTCATTATTTAAATAAATACATACAAGTTCCTCATATATTCATATACATATACATACACACATAGGCATTTGTGCTACTCATAACTATATGATTCTATTCTATGTTAAATCTAATTTAGTGACTGTGTTTTCCAGTGATAGTTTTTTTAAAACACATTTTTATTGATTTCAGAGAGGAAAGGAGAGGGAGAGAGATATAAAAATATCAGTGAAATATCAATGAAAGAGAATCATTGATGGGCTGCCCCTGCATACCCCCCACTGGGGATCTAGCCCATATCCCAGGCGCCCTTGACCTCAATCAAACCAGGGACGTTTCAGTCCATAGGCCGATGCCCTATCCACTGAGCAAAACCATCTAGGGCCAGTGATAGTTTTTTGAAACATAGATGTTTTAGTTTTTAAACTAATTAATAATTTATGCAATAGCCATTTAACAATTTATTGTTGTTTGAAAAACACTAAGTGGATCTAGGAAATTCTGAAACTAAATAGGTTACATTTTAAAAGCTGAGATAGTATTTTTGGTTAGGAAGAGTAGGAATCATAAAATGAGTTTGTAGTCTAAGATCAACTGCTTATTAATGCAGCCTCTATTGGTAAATAATTGTATTGATAATAAGATAGACAAATTACCTAACTGAACTGATAGGCTTATTGTAAATTAGAAAGAAGCAATGTGCATAAAACCGTGTTGTAAAAATTGAAGCACATATCAAATTTTAAAATTATAGCCTTCAGGATTTATTTGGACTCTTGAGAAAAGTCCTTGAGTAGCATCAGAATTTGACTTTCTGTATTTTATTCAGCCATTTTGTAAATTTAGTCTTCTAAACAGTCATACCAATGGCCAGACAAGAGAAAGATAAATAAAGTGCAAAAAAAATAAAAGGATCAGACATTGAACTTTAAAGTTATTTTTATGTCTAGATGAAGCAGATCTGTTCAGTTATTTGCAATTGGCTTTCCCTTAATCCTGCTGTTAATCACCTTGATTTTAGGGCTTCTAACTTCCAGAACTGTAAGATAATGAATTTGGTTGTTTTAAGTCTCTAAATTTGTGCTAATTTGTTACAACAATAAAAATAGATCCATCATCATAATTTTCATTGAAGAGCAAAAAAAAAGAAAAAAAAAAGAAAGAGTATTTAAGAGAGTAGTCTATGGAGCCAGAATGTATGAATTCAAATCGCCTATCTCCTTTCTCTAGGGGAGTGATGTTGGCAAGTATTTGTTGCTTTGTACAGTAGGTATAATAATAGCACCTACTTATAGGGTTTTGAGAATATTATATGAGTTAATAAATTTAAAACTATCAGATCAATGTGTGACACAATAAGTTTTCATAAGAACTACACTGTCATTAATAATTTTATTTTTCTCATTATTAAAGTTATGATTAGAATTTGCTTTTTCTTTAAAAATATCTGCATTATCATTCTAAAGTAACCACTTGGTGGAAAGGATGTCAAATGTTTTTGACCAAATTTCTGCTTTCAGAGAGTTTATGATCATATGAGAGGGGTAAAGTATGTACCTAAATTACTTCACTGCAGGATAGAAAATTGCAGATGTCATAAATGTTTTTTCTTTATTCCCACCATCCTGTTTCTGAGTTTAGAAAATGTGATGGCTGATATATTTTGTATCTGTCCTTTGCTATGGAAGTATCTCAATTGTTGTATACATTTTGACCCAATTATATAGGAAACATTTGTTTTCATTAGAAAAATAAATGATCTGGAAGGATGGAAGAGCTGTTTGACTCCGATATGTGCTGGATTGCTGTTCATACATTCTTGCATTAGATGAGCAGCTTCAACTTTTAATTATCACATAGCTCATTCACAGGCACACAATTGTCAGCTATGGAAGTCATCTCAGTTTCAGTGATAAACAAAAACAAAATAACTAACAACAACAACAACATAACCTATGCTTCATACCTGGTGGTGAAGCACCTCTTCTAGTAATAGCACTCATACTTTTCAGAATTATAAATGACAGCTCAGGACCCTAGATAAGACCTCAGACAAGAAACAAGAAAATAATAACCATTTCTGAGTCCATGTTACCAATTTCCCCCTAATATTAACCTTCACAATCCCATAGTAGATTAAATAGGTATTTTTTTCAGGAAGAGCATTCAAAGTTGAATCCCATCTGTTAGCAGAAATATGAAAGAATAAATATCATAATCATCACAAAAACATATTTAGCAAGTGTGTTTGCTATGTTTTGCTTTTAATTGTTTTGCATGTGATGTTGTACTTCTTACAATACTAAAAATATATATTGTTTATGTCCTTGGTCCGTGTGGCTCAGTTGGTTGAGCGTTATCTTATGCACTGAAAGGTTGCTGGTTCAAATCATGGTCGGAGCACATGCCCAGGTTGTGGGATCCATCCCTGGTCAAGTACCAGAGGCAACTGAACAATGTTTCTATCTCTCTCTCTCCCCCTCTCCATTTCTCTAGCTCTAATATCAATAAAAACATTAAAAAATATCTTATGAAATATTGTTTAAAAATAGAACTCAATTTGTATACATGTGATTGAACAGCTAATTATGGGCACCTTCACCTGAACAGAATGTTGGGATATAAGAATGCCACCCACTCTAATGCTAATCTCAATTAGCCACTGCTTATTATTGGGGAAGGTCACAAATGCAGGGGCTTGCATAGATTAGCTTAGTATTTGGTCTATTTCTCTGGAAACAATCTGAAAAAAAATGTATGCTTAAAAGCAATGATTGTTGTTTGAAGTTAATGGAAGAGCATGGATTAGAAAAAAACACACAAAAGAGACAAAATATTAAGATCACAATATAAAAAAGAAAGACCCATAGGGATGTTATAATTTTAATTATTAGCTATATAAAATTCACAGGAAAATGTTCACAAAATGTTATACTTATTTTTCTAGAAATTCTCTCAACTTATAAATATCCATATAATGTTACATCTATAAAAGGTAAAATTATGTCTCTAAAATACATAATATTTAACTGAGAATATTGATTTTGCATCATCAGCCACATTAAATATCATTTGAATAATGTAGAACAAACTATCTTAAAAAGTCTATATTAGCAACACAAACCTACATTTTTATAGGAGCATATTTTATGACCAATTTACCAATCTTAAGGAGCTTATTCCATATAATCTTCATTTGAACTCCTAGATCTTATAATATCTTGTCAGCAACTTTAAATTCATCCTTATATTCTACTTTTTTTGGGGGGGATGAGGGCAGAAGAGGGGGACAATCCTAGAGAATGAAGCCTTCAGCCAATAAAATGAAACATTCTTCATAAGAAATCATATGGCACAAAACTCTATACCAAACCTAGGCTAAATATTGTAGGTGTTCCCAGGGTCAGCTATTCTGATATGTTTGTAAGGCGCAGATTTTGACAACTAAATGATATATTTTGACAAATCATGAATAACTCATTGCATCCCAATGTTGCAGTACTTTTAAGTTAAAACAATACAGACCTACTAGGATCTTGCAATGTTGGCATTCTTTATTTGCAAATCACAGAAACTGGCTATAGCTTATCTGAACCAAGGGGCACATTTAAAAAGGATTTTTGAAGGAGACAATATTGGTGGTAAGATGGGAGATCCAAGCTTGCAATTGGACTGGAGAGTATGGAAAACAGCAAGGGCCTTTCAGCAAGTGGCATGCAGTCTGAGAGCCTCTTCGGGATTGAAATGGAATTGAGCATACTTACATCTTTTTTTTGTGGCATGCTCATGCTTATGATTCTAATTGACCTTGGTTTGAGCCCAACCAAGGGCAGAACAGCGCACATGGTTAAGAGCCTCACTGTACTTCACAGAATAGAAATAAAACTTTGTATATAACTAGGAAAGAGGAATAGATGCTAACCAAACCACCTTTCTCCAAACCCAACTGTATGCTATAGGTTTATTATTATTTTTGACAGTTTAAAAAAATCACAGCTAAGAATTAGGAAACTCAAATATTTCTCATTACCAAAGTCTCATCAATGACAATAGCAGGCAATGGACTAGCTGGATGGGCATGAGGAGCATTTAAAAATATAAATTTGTCTGGAAACATACAAGTTCAAAGAGTTCTTTTCAGGCTGGTTTGATGATTAATTCTGAATCTTTCTTATCAGCAAGAAGCTAGAAGTAAATCAAGCCTCCTTTATTACACCTGCCATCCTCCATTGTAATAGATGCAGGCTAAATTGTTTAATTTTTTATTTAAATGCAGTTTAATACAAAATTTAAATTGTACAAAACAGAAAAATAGCTCTAACTGCATAATTCATTATCTTAGAAAATAAATATGATCCCCTGAATGTATAAATGACACCCATAGAGCTTGCATAAATTTAATTGTGTTACTTCCACCCATCAGTAATTTTATAATCATTTAAAGTCTAACTCTTTAGACTTCAGTAATGAGGCGAAATTATTTTAAACTTTTTATTTGCTGACAAACAGAAACCTTTTTGTTCTCTATTTACAAAGTGACATCTGCTCTATTTCCATTTTATTTTTTCAAAACGAGGCTACTTTAGTATTTTTTATTTTGTCAAATAGCTTTGCCAAAGATGGCAAACATGCGGTTCCTGAAGAAAAAAAAAATCACAGAATATAGACATAACACTTTACATATGATAGGTATCTTCTTAAAATTTCATATAAGGTACTAGAGGCCCAGTGCACAAATTCAGGCATGGGTGGGGTCCAGCCAGCTGGCCTCAATTGGGGTGGATTGGGATTGGGCCTGTTTGGAGGAGGAGATAGTGGGAGGTTGGCCAGCCTGCCCCAATTGGGGCTGATCAGGGCTGGGCTGGCTGTGGGGAGGGGATGTGGGTGATTGGCTGGTGGGCCCTGCCCCCAATTGGGATTGGGGGCTAATTAGGGGAGGGGCCAGCCATGGAGAGGGACTGTGGGCAATGGGCTGGCCATCCTCAAATGGGTTGGGTGGTGCCAATCAGGGGCCAGTGGCCTGGGAGGGGCTATGGGAGAGTGGCTGCAGGAGGTTGGCCAGCTGGCCCTGCTCTCTATTGGGGTGGGGGAGGTGATCAAGGGTGGAGCTGGCTGGGGAGGATCTGCAGGCCTATTAGAGTGGTGGGGGCTCATAAGGGGTGGGGATGGCCAGGGGGAGGGGTTGCAGGAGGTTGGCTGGCCAGCCCCGCCCTTGTTCAGGGTGAGAGAGTCTGGTATTGGGCAGTACTTATTAAAGGATACTTTTGAGAACAGTATTCTTTTGAGGACTGGGAAGAATGGGAAAAGAGTGGTTTGAGCAGAGGAGTAAGTAAAGCTGCAATTCTGGCCAGGGATTAGCCTTAGGTAATCACATAGAGAGCTCTTGGGTCAATGGGGAAAAATGGATACATATGTACCTTATTGGGCAGTTTTCTGGCCACAGTGAGTATCATAGTGACCGGTTGTTACAGCATTACAGTCACTGGCTATATCTATCTATATCTATATCTATATCTATATCTATATCTATATCTATATCTATCTATATCTATATCTATATATTTTTTTTTCAGATACCTATTTCCTCTTTTTTTCCCCCTTCAACCATACACAGGTAAAACAATAAAAATCAAACTATTTAGCAAATAGGATATTGACCATTACTTAAATAACAGTAATAATATAACATGAATAATATAAATTAGTCTTTCTGTCTAATCATTAAAAGACACACAGATTGTAGCTCCTATTATTCAATAACTATGATTTTTTAAAATATATTTTATTGAGTTTTTACAGAGAGGAAGAGAGAGGGATAGAAAGCTAGAAACATTGATGAGAGAGAAACATTGATCAGCTGCCTCTTGCACACCCCCTGCAGGGGATGTGCCCGAAACCAAGGTGTATGCCCTTGACTGGAATCGAACTGGGACCTTTTAGACCATAGAGTAATGCTCTATCCACTGAGCCAAATCGGTTTCGGCAATAACTACAATTTTTAAAATGTAAATCTCCAATCAGAATTATACTGCTATTGTCACCTAATCAATACCTCATTGTCCTCTTCCTCACATTATCTCTCCTCTTCCAACTGACATGCAAACTTCTCACACATACACACAGGTACACATTTGTACACACACACATACACACATTGAAGGATGTGGTTTAATGCTGTCAAATTTACTTGGGTTTATAGCCAGCTCTATCTCTTTCTAAGTATGCAAATTCAGCTATGTTATGCACTTAACCTCTCCAAGCCTCTTTGTCTTCATTTAAAACAAAGGTAGACACCATGAATATTCTCAATAAGTGGAAAATGCTCCTGTTGCAACTATTCTTATTGTTGGTGTAGGGCTTTCAGAAGGACAAATAGTTGTGATATTAGTATGTGTTCAAGGTTTATCCTCTGTATTTAAAAATTTATTTCCAGTTATAATAAGATAGAAACACCTTGTTAGAGGATCATTCCTGGAACACCACACATATAAGAAAGATAATTATGAAGCCTACAATGAATCATAACTGTAATAAATCCTGAGAAAATTCAGTCATTACAGATACAAATTTATTTTTTCATTTTAATCTCCTATTACTTCCTTACTTATTACAAAAATCAGAATATGAGATGAGAATGCAGTACTGACTACTGATGAATTTTAACAAACATGGTTGAATAAATCAGATTTCAAAACACATTTGACTATATTATTATCAATGTATATTATTTTTATTTGTACTTAATTTACCACTGGAATTACTTTAGGCATTAAACCGAATAGTAATGTGTCAATCAATAGGATACCAGAAAGAGAAAATGGTGAAGTTGTATATTAAGAAATCATATAGCTTAATTAATGATCTTGCTTCCACCTTTCTCCATTTTTTTCTTTACCAAAATACCTGATATCTGACTCCATGTCTGACATCACAAGAATCAGCATTTAAATAACAGAAGTCAGTTTCTCCTATGTTCCACATGAAGGATTTCCATACACACTCTCCACATATACATATGCATATATACACATACTTATAAATGTACCCTATTTAATCTCTCTCTCTCCCTCTCTCTTCTTTCTCCTCTCTCTCTCTCTCTCTCTCTCTCTCTCTCTCTCTCTCTCTCTCTCTCTCTTTCTCTTCCAAATATAGAAACCCATAAATCAATACTCTTACTCTAAAAGAGAAATTTGACAAGATCTGTCATCAGATCAGGAGGATTCTGTGGCAAATTTGTTTCCCTGTGAAAATATACATGCCAATAATATAATTCTACATCTGACTTACATGTAGTGATGAAATGCCTATTTCTATTTTGCTATTAAAAGGAAAATGGAGGCTAGGTCATTTATCATCCAATGGAATGAATAGTGCTCAGCAAATGCTTAAGTGAAACCCCTCCAGCCCATTTAACAAGTCCTCCCAACACACATCTACTTTTATTATTGTTGCTTACCTTCTTTGCCCTCAAGTAGTACAAAAAATGCTCGATTCTAGCATGGGAGAAAATAGAAGAGAGAGAGAGGGAAAAAAATATCAGCTCTTTCCTACTCTGGTGAAAAGATATACTTGATGACATAATTGGCCCTTCCTGACTCTCATTTGTTTGACTGACAGTTAAAACAGCTTGTGCTAGGTGGAAACCAAATTGAGTACCATAGTAGAGAGAGAAGCAACAGCCAAATTGAAAGGTGAATTAAATATGCTTGTCTGAGTCTGAATTTGCCAGGCTGTTTTATTTTATCTCTATGGTGATGTGTAATTCCATCCACAAGAAGGTAAAGAGGGAGTTAGAACAGCCATAAGGAGAGGAAATAAAATAAATTCCTACTGGTCCTCAAGAAAATAAATATCCTGTTGGTCTGCCTCTTAGTTCCTAAATTGTTACACAAGCAGACCATTTTGGGGTTATTTTAGCAAACTGCATTTTCATATTACTCAGAAACCCAGGATTGTTCTAACAACCTATAATGGCTTATTCATATTTCTTAGTTATGGGAGCTGGGTCCATTTGACTCCTCAAACTCTTTCCTCTATCTCTTCAACAGAAGCTTTAGAAAACAGCATAATATGGCAATTTATGCTGTGTTCTTACTGGTACAAAATGATGTACACCAGGAGAAATTCTCCCTGACCCCCCAAATCAACACAGAACCATAGATGTCTTTCAAATACTTTGCAGCAAAAGGAAGCTGATCAAAGATGAATATCAATAAATGATTATCTAAATCAGTAGTTGGCAAACTCATTAGTCAACAGAGCCAAATATCAACAGTACAATGATTGAAATTTCTTTTGAGAGCCAAATTTTTTAAACTTAAATTTATTCTAATGCCACTTCTTCAAAACCGACTCACCCAGGTCATAGTATTTTGTGGAAGAGCCACACTCAAGGTGTCAAAGAGCTGCATGTGGCTCGAGAGCCGCAGTTTTCCGACCACGGATCTAAATGATTCCAGGTCTCCAAGTAAGAGGAATGTAATTTGATAATTATATTGACCTGTCTGCCTTCCCCCCCCATAGTTACCTCCACCTTTCTACCAAATGAGCATCAGAAATATATTGAATTGTGCATGTCAGAGCTGAGGTAGCCACCATGACAAGTAGGGCTAAAAGATGCCTATTTACATGTCTAGTGGCTGAAAATCCAGACATTGTTTGAAAATGCCAAACCCATTTCCAAAAATACTGCTGCAGGTTTTTTAAAATTAAGTTTATTGGGGTGACATTGGTTAATAAAAGAATGTGATTTTTAAGTCTACAATTCTGTAATACCTCATCTGTATATTGCATCGTGCGCTCACCACCCAAAGCCAGCTCTTCTTCTGTCACCAAATATTTGATCCTCTTACACAGATTTTAGTTTACTTATGGATTGTGTGGGGAGGGTCTAAACCTAGGTTCCTCATTGTTCTTATTCTCCCAGGTATCACGGAGTTGGGGAAGATTTAATGTGCTACATAATTATTTCAAATTCACAAAAAGTAATAATACTATCTGATATTATTTGCTTATTGCTCTAAATGTATATATTCTTTTCTAGTCCATCCTCAAAATAACCTTCTGAATAAAATACAACTAATAACTCCATTTTACAGATGAGAAGATAGAGAATTTTAAAATTTATTTGGGGTCACTCAACTTATAGGTGGTAGAGACAGTGTTCAACCTCAGTCAGTCTATATCCAGAATATCGTTTTAAGTATTCTGCCATTTTGGCAGAATAGCATTGAAAACAATGCCATGGGTTATACATTGATATTCTGAGTCGTAGGGTATTTTATCCAAGATACTGCTATTTAAATTGGAGAAGGCTTTGGCATTTTAATTAGAATTATTTTAATTACAATGTTGTTTCTGCAGATTACCAGCACTGTTTTAACTCATATTTTCAAGTTTTTCTTAATATTTGTTGACTAGAACAGTATCTTTGTTATAAAACCCAAGGAGTTGAAAGACACTATTATGCAAAACAAACAAACAAACAAACAAACAACAAACAAGCAAATAAGTAAAAGAAAAAGCAACTGACCTTTCCTGTGGTAAGTGAGAATCAATAGGGAGAGGAAAGCAAGAAGGTCCAGGCATACTGATACTGGAATGGTCCACCATCCATTTTCAGCAATGAGAGGGATCCAGGAAGAAACTGAAGAAACTCAGGAAGTTGAACCTAAACATTTCTATTTTTTCCTGAGAAAAGTCTTTTGCCATTATTGTGTTTGTTCTCCACTCAAAACATTAATGATATGAAATTGTCTATGTTGATTTCCTCTCAATGTAAGATACTGAAGAGAGCACTATATTAAGAAGTTTCTCTTTTAGAAAGGTAAATCTGAGGCACCTCAGATATTATGAATTTTTACTTGTTATCAACTTCATCATGTAGAAATAGGAAACATTTCTTTAGTAGATTTTATCAAACTTTAGATATTACATAAAGAAATGCCATAAGCTAAAAGTATTAGTAAAACGTTCCTGAAATTCATAACAGAAAGCTATCAGACATAGGACAGGGGAAAATAACTTAGTAATCAGCTTTACACTGTCAAATGAGCTGCTTCAGATGCTTCAGGTTTGCATCCCTATTTGTACAATACTGGCTTGGCAAATTACAAATATGCACTAAAATACTAGATTGAACTGGAAAATGAGTGAGTTCAAGCATATTAATTCAGCTTCTACCCATTAGAAATTCACAATGTGTATATCGTTCAATGACTGCAATTTAAAAATATAGAAGAAAATGAAGAAAACATTACCACAATGAATATCAATTCATAAACATTCAGCTTTGGCAATCAACCTTACAAATTAACTAATGATATCAGTATATGATGAACAAAACTCATGTTTGTGTAGGGATGGTACTTATACACAAGGTCTAATGAATCTGAAATACTTATTAAACATACACAGTATGTGTACAGAATATATATGGTATAAGATTGGAAAAGAGTGAATGAAAATGGTGACTTTATTTATAGAGCTTATAATAAACTATATCCTTATGATAAAATATTATGAAAATATATTCCAAGTTTTACAAGGGATTTTTAGAGCAAAATTCACAACTAAGCATAAGTTAAGAGGTTCAGTGTCATGGGCTGTATTGAGTAACCAGTTTCTATGCAAGATTCAACAATGTGATTTATTCAGCTCCTGGTGGCATCCTGTCTGAGTCCATGTGACTATGGCCATGTGGACATGAATAGAAGGATAAATCTCTAAGACATCTCAGGTTTCTGATTAAGAGCAGAAAAAAAAGGTAAAATCTGGGGCATCTCAGATATTATGAATTTTTACTTGTTATCAATTCATGTAGAAATAGGAAACATTTCTTTAGTAGATTTTATCAAACTTTAGATATTACATAAAGAAATACCACAAGCTAAAAGTATTAGTAAAATGTTCCTGAAATTCATAATAGAAAGTTATCAGACATAGGACAGGGGAAAATAACTTAGTAATCTATGCTTTACACTGTCAAATGAGCTGATTTGGTGGTGCTTTCCTGATTCTTCATGGTATAAGGATCTCCTTTTTGATGATTCTTCACTTTTCCCCTATACATTTCATGTTTAACAGGCTACATTCTTCTATCTTAAGCAAAGTATACTTTCTGAAAGTTGCTTACAGAAGGTCCCAGTACATGGCTACATTCCAGTGTAGTTATGACTC